>CM059033.1:23307500-25707500 GCA_030279155.1 Forsythia viridissima
TATGTTAGAGACTTTTGTGCCAAAAAACAAACGTTACAGATCATTTCTACGCTAAGAACAAATGTTAGTGACCATTTTCGCTAATTTCTCATAATTATATATCCATAAATTATTACATTCATCATCTAACATAATTTATGTATGTAGCTAGTAATATGAATCCACTTAATTTTATATGTCTAATTAATAAAACACATAAATGACTATTAAAATGCTCAAATAGATTAATGCATAATTAAATTAAATTTATGTTCCAATAGATATTAGCCAAATGTGTGTCGCGCATTAGTTTTTAAATTATTTAAAATTGTGTAAAAGCGTTATTTTTTAATATTTGACCAATACTATGCATAACATATACACATATCAAATAATAAATTACAAACTTTCGTGCATGGAGTAACAATCAACATGATTGGAAAGTGCGATCAGTATTTAATTCAAAACCTAAATATTTCTTTTGTCTTTAAATTGTAGATTAGAAAATGCATTGGTATTTCACATTCACATTGAAAAATCAAATCTTGTTACCCACATCATAGATGTCCATTTTGACAAAGTGTTTAATTTTTGTAATCCTCCAAAAGGAATACCAAATGATAAAAGAGTGTCTAGCGCTCAAACAACATAAGTAAAAGGAAACCCTATAGAAACTTGAAATGAACTACTACTATTCCGTATCCCTAGTTGTCATCACTGATCCAGCCACCATGCACTCTAAGAACCTTCCGCTGCAGGACCTTATCGTCTGAAATAAGTGAAGGTGCATCTTCACGAATATATATATCTCAGTAGGTACGCTATGGTCCTCAGAGAACTCAAGTGCATTATCCCGGGCATGCTTCTACTGCAATATCAATTCTGCACAAAATGCCTTATAGTCAATCTCTCATGGCAATGTAGGTATAATAACTTCCCATAAATAATTATAAATCAATTCGGTCATCCCTAGCCATTCATCTAGTAAGGTATCAATGAGGAAGCGAGTGACTCGGCGACCAGTGATCGTATGGCCTAACTACCTTACCTCCTTCCACCGCACTAACATATCCTGAATGTGCTCGCCCATATCGTGCGCTAGATCCCATCTAACAATATCATATCTATGAGGTATCATTGAACGCATCTTTGTACATATCTTCTTAGTCCGTAGCATGAATGAAACATAAAAAAGACAAAAAGAGAATGATTTTGATTGTGAGAGAGAGATTAAGAGATGATGACTGCATTTTATAGATGGTGATTGAAGTTTGAATTTGTGTTTAAAAAAATAAATACATTGAATTAGAAGTCAACATTTATAATTAAATAAATTGAATAAATTAGTAAAACAAAACTTATAGTATAATAATATTTAGATGTATACATTATTTTTAGTATAAACTATAAAGAGGGATAAAAGTTAAAAACGAAATGTATAATTTGACCAAATTTGAAACAATCTGAACTTCGGCCAAAAATGCTAATACAACTCTCCATCATGACGTCGGCCATGGCCGTGCAAGTGGAGAGAGAAAGTGAAAGAGTGATAGAGAGTTGATAAATCACTTCAAGATCCCATTTTTCTGAAACCAACAAAAAAGCAAAAGGAATAAAAAAGGCTGAATCAAACTCTATTTCACTATACTCTATTGCACAATTCACAAAAAAGTCTGTATAAATTCTTAAAGACCACTTTTGTTCTATATTTTTCATTCGTTCTTCTTTCGAATTTCGGAGAGATTGAAACATCGAAATTAAGAAAATTCTTCAAAAAATTCTTATTTTTGGTTTCTACTTATAATCCATTGATCTACTTCCCTTATATAAAATCAAATTTCACTTTTTTTTTCAGTCTCCATTTATTCCTATGCATTCTGCATTAAAAACCCAGTTCCCTTTCCCTCTCAGAAAGCCTACAAATTTGAATTGTTTATATTCATTTTTTGTTCAACTGATTGAATAAATAGTTGAGAATGGGAGGAAGAGTGGAGGTAATAAACAATAAGGGATGTTCAAGGCGGTTTCTTGAATTCTCTACTTCATTTCGAGGGCTCCAATCCTATTCCCTTGAGCACACTTCCCCTGCTTCCTCTCCCTCTGCACTTCCCAAATCTCCGGTTAAAACAGGTGATTCCAATGGCCCATTTTCTGGCCTTGTAATTTGCGTCACAGGGCTTTCCAAAGGTATAATCTCATCCTCGAACGATATATATATATATATTTTTAAAGGTTTTCAAGAACAATTTAATTATGTATTTGCTTATATTGATTTTATACAGTGTTTTTGACACTTAACACTTTTTTGGTATTAGTTTGGCCTTTTTTATATTGAGTAAACAGTAACATGTTCAATTGATTTGATTTCATAGTTGCACATTTGTTGTTTTGGTTATGTTAAAATCTTGGGGAGTGTTACCCGATTTCCTGCAAGATAATTTATGTATTTTGTCTGGTTATTAGTACTAGAGAAGTATAATACTTTTTGTAAGATTTCAAACAGGAGATGTAAAGGTTCGGTCATCTCCAAAAGCTGGGAGGTTAGGTTCGATTCTTCATCCACTGGGTGGACTAGTAGCCCTTAACCTGAACTCGTTAGAGAGGGATACTCTTATTTATCCATATTGTGCTTCAGATGCCACAAAGGTCATCTTGCTAGGATAAGAGGCAGGAAGTCCTTATAAAGCATGGACATCAAAGCCTTAATTAGAGAGACACTGAACGGAATTCTCAAAATGGAAGTTTTTCGTCTTTAAGACAGGACAGAAGGTGTTTTAAGGCGCTGTATTCAAAATAAAAGCTGGTTGACAAAAAGTAGTCAAAACTGTAAGAGGAAGTAGTAATTACTGAGTTGAGTGTCATTAATGTAACAAAAGTTGTTTTCCTGTAACAAGGGGCAAGAGATCATTTCCCAATTGAAACAAAAGCATCTAAATATATTTTATTTGTATTCATTGCTTCCCAGTTCTATGAACAGCGCCCAATCTTGGTCATAAAGGGTATTAGTGCTTGACACCTAAATGTTTTCATTTTATGATGTATTTTCTGCAATATTATTTTATATTTGGCATTCATGATGTGGTTTACAGAAGCTAGGAAACAAGTGAAGGAAGCAACAGAGAGATTGGGAGGCCAATATAGCCCTCATCTGCATCCTCATTGCACCCATTTGGTGGTTCAGATATCCTTTATCTTATGCAGATTTTGTTTCCTTAATTGGGATTGTAATGTATGATGCCTCATTTTTTGATTTCTTACATTCTAAGCTAAAGAATGATTCTATTGGTTTGAAAAAATGGAGCAGGTAAGATTTACTATATGTGATAAGATTGTGACAGATGTAATCATTTTCAATTTGGTTAATTAATGACGGACTTCAATATCGTAGATGAGAACATGGGAAGAGGAAACATTTGTCTTTACGCGGGATAAGTGCATGAATTTGGTCGCTGACTTCTCTTTCTAATATGTTAATTAGATGATTATGAGTCAGTTATGTTGCTGATGTAAAATTATTGTCGACTCCCAACACACTTATGTAGTTATGTTACCGCTTAACACCTAATACAGTTTTCATGGACACAAATTGGAGCATGCTTTGAAATATGGACCAACAAATGGTCTGTTTTTGGTTTCAATTGGCTGGTTTGTGGATAGCGTTAGAAGGAAAGGTAGTAAATTTGTATCTCAATCTTTTTTTTTTTTTTTTTATCGTTGTCTTTAAAGATGAGAACTTGAGCTTCTTTGTATATAGTTTCCCTGTTCCTTGTATTAGTTTTGTGCATCATATTTGTATCAATCCTAATACTTACTATTGAGTCCTCTGGCATTTGTTTCCCTTAATCCTATTTTATCTAAGTCATGAGTCAATTCTTAAGCCGAGAAACTTGAGAGCCTTGATTTTGTGTTTAATGCTATAGCACATGTTTGGGGTTGCTTAAATTATAATTTCAGCTGGTTAAACATATTTTTTATCCACACATTTCACAGGACCCACAATTTACAACCCATTTTTTATCCACACATTCACCAACAACTTATAATTTCAGCATTACCAAACATGCGCATAGTTAGGTCATGGCTTAACTATAGCTTAGCTTTCATAGTTGTATGAGGTCACGAAAGAAGTTTATTGCATGATGTGTTCTGGCATAGTTCTGTTCTGAACATATTTCTGAATTATTATATATTTTGAATGAAGTAAGTTACATATGTATTATTCTTTTGAGTAACTGAGACTGTTTTCTTTATCCATTTCAGTAAGGTTGAGTGAATCCCTTTATAGCATTAGTGTTGGAAAAATAGATGATTTGAATCGGATTGTTCAGAATGCTAGGATCGAGAATTCTTGTCTTCCCATTGGTTCCCTTGAGTATGCTAAGCAACCTGACATGACTGAAGGACAACAATTGCGCTTTTCTGAAAGAGGGACTAAAAGGACAGTTGCTTCAGCCATGGCTGGCCACTCCTTTTATGTTGACACAGACATATCTGCCGAGCTACACGATAAGGTAGACTTGAAGTTTCCCAGATGCCGAAACATTATTATGTGTAATTTAATGATATTGTGTGTACGTTTGGCTGATCTTAAAATTTACTTATAAGTTTTAAAAAAAAAAAAAAAAATTGTTGGCCAACGTTGAAAATAAACAAGATACTTAGTTTGTAAGTACATTGGGAGGATCGCTCGCCAGCTAGGTCAGTTTGGAGAAGCCACTATCACTTTGAGCCAATCGAATCTCTGCTTGAGATCTCTTTGACGATGCTGTCAAAATAATTAATTTCTTTCCTATAAATAAATAAATTAACTTGTCCAATCATGTTTGGAAACAAATATTTACTCGAAAAGAAACTTTTAATGACTTGAACTTAGCTAAACATGATCTGACTTTGACTAAATTTTATTCACAATGACTGATGAAATCTTAACTTTCTACTTATTTCCTTTAAGCATCAATATGGCACTCATTAATTTCGTTCCATTGTGATAATGATCTCTGCAAGGCTTACATGCTTATGTTGTTATGAAGCTCGTACTTTCTAATATAAACGAATTAAAGTGTTCAAGGTGCTTTGAATAATTAATGCTGTTCGACGTGGAAACCTTTTCTTAGGTTGTTGAGGCTGTCTCTACACAAGGTGCTACTTTGGTGGATCAATGGTTTGTTGGCTGCACTGCTAATTATGTAGTATGCGAAGGATCTTCAATTCAAAAATATTTGGGGCACTCCAGTTACATTGTTACAGTAAGTGCTCCCATGCAGTGTTTACATTTATGAATAACTGCCAAACATATTAGAGTTTTGGGAGAGTAGATAGTGCTCATTAATCAGAGTGATTTTTTTTTTTTTTGTCAATTCCAATGATGTCACGTGAATCCATGCTATGATGTCAGTCCATTTTTTATACGAAGCTTTAGACAGGACTGGATAGTATATAAACAAAAGTTTAAATTCTTTTTCTTTGTTAATCTATTTGCTATTCCAATTCTTCCTACCAAACATGCCATCCGGGTCTGGTATTTTTACCAGGCCTTTATGATAATATGTAACATGTGCTCCAGATGCATTTTTTGTTCACTGTCTCAACATATTTGTTGTGACACAGCCACTATGGGTTCTGAAGACTGCGAAACATCCACAAAAGCTAGTTCACTTATCTGCTGATTTGGCTAGGAATATTGGAACAATACTTGATACCATTCAAAACAGTATTTCTTGTGAGGTATGTAGTTGTTTCAATTTTTTTAAATGTATTTTGTTGTTGGGTTGTATGTCTACAAAGAAAACCTCTCCTTCCCAAAACCTCCTTTCCGTGAGGATTAAACCTACACCAGTTGCAGGTGGATCAATCTTTTCGTCACTAGTCCGACCCCGGTCTCAAGTTGTTCTGATATTAATTTTTTTTTTTTTTCATTTCTTATCTTGTTCTCTTATTCCCTTTCTTTCTTATTGCTTCCGTTTCTGTTGAGTTCATGATTACAATATATTCATTTTTTGCTCAGAAAGCTTTATTCACTTTTTAACAATTGTGGACAAAATTGTTTAGGGAATTCAGCAGTGCCCCTTTAGGATGTTTGTTAATTTACCCTCACTGGATCCATATTTTTGTATCTAGAATCCATTCAAGCCAATTAGCCCATGGGATTGATTTGCTATGATTCACGTTAAAATTTATTTAGATACTAAATCCTACTTTGAATGCATTAGCGACTCATTGTAAAGAACTATTAAATCATGCTTTTAACTGGATGGAGTTTACAAGTCAACAGTTTGCATTGCTTGGTTGATATGTGTGTCAAAATAATTGTCAGGTTAAGTTCTTGTACTTATCCAATAACGTTAGAGGTTAAGAGTGTGTTTGGGAGGGCTTTTGCAAAGCTCAAAAGTACTTCTTGGAAGACAAAAGCTGTTTTGGTTAAAATAATGGACTTTTGGTTAAAGTCCAAAAGTGTTTGATGACTTACAAAACAGTTTTTTTAAGCTATTTAGATCTTGAGCTTCTCCAAAAAGCTCTACATTTAGCTTATGCGAGAAATTGAAATCTATATTTATTGAAACAGTTAAATTAATGAAATTATTCTTATGAATTTACTAAAATACCAGATTTGTCCTAATTACCCTACGTATCAGTATATCGATGAAATATCACATTAATTTCTATTAATGTAAAGATTCTTTTGAAAGGTTTATAACATGTTTTATCTTAATTTTTTTTATTATTTATCATTTTAAGTATAAAATGTCATATGTTGACGTGCTAAAATATATTATAGAATAAATAATATGATATGTACTAAAATAATAATGTCATTCTAATTTAATTAAAATTAATTTTAATAGATTCTATAGGATGGAAAGAAATATTATTTTATGAATAAATTATTAAAATGTAGTCAAATAAAATGTAGTATTTATATAAGTAATAGGGTAAATATCACTAGGGGTCCCTAACTTTTGAACGTTGTAACGATGGGGTCCTTAACCTTTATTTACTAGCAGTCGGAGTCCCTAACCTTTCAAACGTACGTAGCGGGGGTCCTTTTTTGACGGAAAATGTCAAAAAATCTATTAACTCCTCACGCGCCCCATTTCTGAAGGGTAAAATTGTCCAACACTGTTTACTCTTCTTCTTCCTCCCCTTTGATCAAATCAAATCACTTTGACATGAATCTACTATAAATTGAATCTCATATATCATTCAATCAAAGAAAAAAATAAATTGAATCTGGTGGTACAGCCACCAGTTGGAGTTTGGTGGTGGAAGCTGAAGGCGACGGAGTTTGGTGGTTGAAGAACGGCGGAGTTTGGTGGTGGAAGCTGGAGGTGGCGGAGTTTGGTGGTGGAATCTGGAGACGGCAGAGTTTGGTGGAGGCACAGTGGACAAAGCTATTGTTGAAGGTCTGTTGCAGCACCAGTTGTCAAAGAATTTACCCAAATCCATGAACAAAACACATTACCCAATGTCAAAGATCCAAGCATCCTTCTCGTCGCCTGAAAGCTCTACTGTCTTAGCATATGCCAAGAAATCGTCAGCCACGGCCTTTGAATCCGCCGAGTACTTGTCGCCAGTCATGTATTCCTTCACATATCCCACACACCTTGCCGGAACTTGGGTCCAAATCCCGGCATCATATGTCTCCACTGTGAACCTCCAGCTCTCGCAGTACAAGGCCGCCGCAGAACCAGTTGAATAAATTCTTCTTTTTCATGTTCTGTTTGGTGGAAAATGTAAATTTTGATGAGTTATTGAGGAATTATGTTACTAAAAATTGAGATGGTAGACTTGGATGGTAGGGCTCCCAGTTGATCAGATGGGAGGAAGAAGAAGAGTTAACAGTGTTGGACAATTTTACCCTTCAGAAATGGAGCGCGTGAGGAGTTAACAGATTTTTTGACGTTTTCCGTCAAAAAAGGATCCCTGCTACGTACGTTTGAAAGGTTAGGGACTCCGGCTGCTAGTAAACAAAGGTTAAGAACCCCATCGTTACAACGTTCAAAGGTTAGGGACCCCTAGTGATATTTACCCTAAGTAATAATATAAAGGATAAATAGCACCAGGGGTCTCGAAATTTTGAACGTTGTAACGATAGAGTCCTGAACTTTTGTTTACTAGCCGTCAGAATTCTGAACCTTTCAACGCACCAGGGGTCTTTTGTGGACGAAAAATGTCAAAATCTTTGTTAAGTCATCACGCCCGCCACACGTGATGAATTTATGAAGGATAAAACTATCCAAAGGAGAGAACAAAAATCGTGAAGGCTTCCATTTCAGTTTCCTCACGATCTATCTCTTTTAGGAGCTCTGAGAGATTCTTTACTAGTAGCTTCCGCCTAGGGATGGACATTTTATTCGAAACCGAAGTTCTCGAACCGGAACCCTATCACTAAATAACTAGATCCGGTTCTAAAGAATCGAGAACTAGCGGTTCTGGACCGGTTCCGATTCTTAGGAACCGGTTCTGGATACCCAGTTAAGAATAAAAAAATTGAATTTTTTTTTAAATTTTCAAATCTGTATTTTCTTTTAACTTTTCATATTATTCTTTACCAAATTAACTCCATTACATAATATTATGTAATCTTGTTGATTTTTAGTTTTTGGTTCTCTTTTTGGATATTATTTAGATGTAATATTGTTGGATTATTGGATGTTTTTCATGTTATTAGATATAGTTATGGTACCGTAGATTTTATTAATTATTATCATGGAATATGATTGAATTATTAGATATTTTTCATACTATTTTTTGGTGTCTATGATTTACAAAATTTGTTTATTTGTGCATTTAGTTTGAATTGACGATTATTAAAAAAAAAAATAGATAGAACCGGAACTAACGGTTTTGGATCCGATTCGGTTCCGGTTGAAAGTAGGTGGTTCCGGTTCTTTTTACAAAATACTTGAACATGAACGGGTGGTTATGGTTCTTCCACTAATCGAACCGAACCACCCGACGCCCACTCCTACTGCCGTCGGAGCGGCAATATCGTCACCATCGAGGGTCTGGAGGCGAACCGCGTCGGAGAAGAAATCAGTGAGCTCTTTCGGTGGCTTTCTGGAGTTTAATTTGTAAATTCCTACAAACTCCAAAGCTAATCATGTCTTGTCCTACATAAAATTTAGTTTGAAACTCCACATTTTGCTAACCACACTGCAGTTTTCTCTTGTGGATTTTTAGCAAAATATGGAGTGTGAATATGAATACACTCAATTTTTTTAGAGGAAGAGATCTAGGAATGCGCAATACTAGATATGCTCACCAGAAAATCAGAGTTTATGATATTGATGGCCCCAGGTAGAATACAACTTTTCAAAGACTTTCATTAGATTGAAATTGTAACAATGCATTAATTGAGGAATGTTAGCTGCACATGGTGGGACAGTCCAGATTGATGCACATATGAATGCATTAACAGATAGGATAGCTGAATTCCTGCACCCACCAGTGCAGCCAGCATTTCTCTGTGAAATTTTTTCATTTTTGGAGCAAATGCAGCAACAAAAGATGGCTGTACCTAAATGAATTTGAAAAAAATACAATCAGAACTAATAAAATTTAGAACAAAAAATGGCATTTAAAAAGAAGTACACAGAAATTTACCGTAGAAACGGCTCTAATAATTGAGGTGGGTCCCAAAGTGGAAGCCGAGAAAGAATGAAAAACATGGAGGCTTCAGGCTCGGCATCTTCATCACGTTCGTCATCTTCTAGAAGGAGCAACTCAAAGAAATGGAAGTTCTTGAAGGATCTTTTGCGCGTGATGATTTAACAGAGATTTTGACGTTTTCCGTCCAAAAAAGACCCCTGGTGCGTACGTTTGAAAGGTTTGGGACTCCGACTACTAGTAAACAAAAGTTCAGGACTCCATTGTTACAACGTTCAAAGGTTCGGGACTCCTGGTACTATTTACCTTAATATAAAAGTACTTTCGTAGTTATACTATCAGACAAATAATTTAATATTCACAGTAGTTATTAGAGTGACAAATCAATAGTGAAGAGCTTTTTACATAAAATTCTACTAGTAAATTTTTACTAAAAGCTGTACTAGCAAAAGTTCTAATGACAAGAGCTGTACCCACATCAGCAATGCCAAACGGACCCTAAGTCAGACAAGAAGCCCTCAAATGGCTGACCTGGTACAGTGGTACTTGGAATCCTTTGGCATAAACAATTTGATGTTGCTTTATTATGTTACCAGATTATGTTTTTTTCTTAAATAGAATTTGATTTTTAGACCCTGTGATTCAAACTTCAAAGTAGTATTTAAATAGATGCTAGTGGTATTATTACTGCTTAATTACTTCTCATTTATTGAGCCTTATCTTTGATTATCATTAGGAAGTTAATGGGGTCACTGGTCCTCAAGGTGCATCTGGTTCTGTAATTAAAATAAGCCATGAAGAGAGACAAAATATTGCAAACTTGGCTAAAGATGGGGTCAGAAAGAGACGGGGTAACCGGATGCAGGTAAACTTTGAATTATTATTTTTAAGTCTTGCATGTTATGTAATTTGAAATGATCCTGTTGATGAATTAAAAATGTGTTTTAGATGCGAAAATCGTCATTATCTAATGCACTTGTTATTGCAGACATGTCAAATTCCAATGCGTCCAATAACACCAAGCAGCCTTTTGGATTCTATCTGCTGGTCAATATCTGATCCGACTTCAACTGCTTCTATCTATACAGACTCTTCAAGTGTCGAGAATGCCAATGAAGACCATGCAGTATTCTTTGATGCAAAGGGGGATGGTAAAGAATCAGAGGCTTCTTTCATCAACTTATCTCGACCACTTACAGAAAGGTCATTGATCTCTATTGAACTCTTGCGTTTCTGTTTCAGCCCGTAAAATATTGTCTTTGTACAATTTGCAACCACAGGTTCACAACCAATGTTGTTGCCCTAACAGCATGTTATGCTAATTTAAAAGTAACTTGAAGTAAATTTTTGTCTTCAAATATGTTCAGATAAGTTACTTTTTCCTTGTAAGTAAAAGTAATTACTTCCTTTGACAAGAGTTCCAGACCGACAAAAAATCATTTATTGTAAATTTACGTATTTACATATAAGTAAACTAAGCCAAACATGGACTAAGATTTGTTGTAGAAATGAGATGCTGGATATAAAGTCAAGTCAGTCTTCTGTTCTATTAGTTCTATTCTCGTAAAATAATAGAGTGAGCCTTTAGAATGCTGTCTACAGGAACAACTAAAGAATGAGAACTTCATGTTCTGAGTTTGTGTTATGTATCTTGTGAAAACATGCAATGCTTTTCGTCTAACGTCTCTATATTTGTGGCTTCAATTACAGTGAGAAGTCTGAGTTAATATTCAAAAGTCCCTTCCTCACTGTGCTGTTTCCGATCGACCGTTTTTCAGAGATGGGCCCCAGATCAAGGACCTTCTTTAGTGACAAAGGCTTTATGTGTTTACAGGTGTTGGATCATATCTATACATTTTACCAGGTATTTAATTCTCTTTCTGCGTTGACTAATTGTTTTGGCCACTACGGAAGGATGGTGATAAACTGATATGGTCGTGTCTTTAAGCAAAATGTTGTATTTTTGATGATAGTGTTGGAAACCGTAGACATTTTGAGACACAAATACTGAAACAAATAATTATGTCTAAGAATTACAAAAAGAATGACCCTATTTATAAGGTTACAAATAACTATAAATTGAAGGATTTTACACTGATTACGTAATCAAACTACTAGTGCAGCAGTAGAATGCAATTGGGAAAGTATTACGAAGTCAGTCTTTCCACATCTCTAACATCCCTTCTCAAACTCAATATGAATTGATTTTAGACTCTGTAGCTATCTTTTGCAGTTGGTGACAGTGCAGTCTCTTTGAGTCAAGCCTCGTATACAATTAATATCGTTTTCTTGTTTTTTCTTATAGGAGAATATGTTGACTGAGGAAATATTAGTTGCTATTCACACGGATTCAAGGCATGCTGACCGGCTTCGAGCAGTATACTCTAGTAAACAAAACACGGTGGAATTCAAGCGGATTGATTTTCTTGGAAGTCGTAGAAGTTTTGAAATGTTGAAACGTGTTTCAGGTGATAACAATAGCAATGTTTACGAGTTATTGATAAGAGCATGAGATCCTAGTCTGTAAGTTGATGAAATCAATGGTGGTATTTGAGATGATGTAGCTCCTTTACTGATGACTCCTTTTTGACTCGAAAGACGTGAATTCAGCCCTATGTTGGGTTGCCTCGGTGTTGCGGAAGATGTAAATATTCGCTAAGTGTTTATATTACAGAGACTAGGGATGTTACGCTATTCTGTTTTCTTGTAATTCAAATAATCATATTTGTTTTTAGCTACTTGAATCCACTTTTGATTTGAATTTTAATGAAGCAGCAGCAAAATGATACAATGCCAGATTAGATTTTACTATGACTCGACTTTAATTTGTGATTATATAAAAAAAGCAATAAATTGAAACCCGTCATACATATGCTGTTTGCAACACCCCTCACCCCCGATCCCACCCACAAAACGAGTAATGCGATGCTTACCACCAATTTATGTGGCACTATGGGTGGGATTAAATGATAGGTATCATACATATGCAATTTGTAGCCCTTCACCGTCAGACCACACCTACAAAACGAGTAATGTGATGCTTAGCCCCAATCTACGTGACACCATGAGTGGGGGGATTAAATGATAAATGTCATACATGTGCTGCAGTTTGCAGCCCCCCTCACCTCCCGACTTCACCCATAAAATGAGTCGTGATGCTTAGCACTAATGTGATAAGTGTGGTGTAGCCCAATTGCGCCTTCGTGTTTAGGAAATTGAGGGCCTAAAATTTGAACAAAAATTGTTAGCCCAAGAAAAAAACAAAAATTACAAAAAGATGTCGGTCCAATTAGAGCTGCCCTTCAGGTTATAGTGGGCTTCGAGAGATCCTGCACGTTATCCTTCCACTGCACAGAGCGGTAGGTTTTCACTGCTTTGTGAAACCAGCCTGACTCAATACCCTCCTCTCTAAGAGCCATGAGGCCCAACCTTCAGCCCAGGCTCGATAGCCCAAACTCTCAGCTCAGAACGGACAGGTCAGAAATAAGCAGCAACCAAACCCTACCATCTAGGCCAGCCCAATATCCCAACAACTTAATGCCCCCCACTTGGGTTACAAGTCAACATTATGGAGCTCGGCAATCAATCAGCTCGTGTGGAAATGGTGCTGAATGATCGGGTGACCCGGCAATTCTTTCAAATGGCCGTTAACTCATTTTGGTGGGTAAATTACTAAATATAATATTGTCTCATTCCCCACTTATAATCATTTTAAACAATTTCAAATTCATTTATTTGTGAAAAGATTTCAAGGTTAGAATCTAACACATTTCAATGTAAGAATCCAATCCATTTTATTTATGTAAGAAAATTCATTTCAAAGTAGAAATTCATCATTCTTTAACTTCTTCTTTTAATTCACAGTAGAAATTGTGGATTTTGTAGTATAAATCATGAAAATATGTATAAATCTGAGTATAAATTGTGATTTTTATTTTAAATTTTTGCATATCTGGGTTGATTTGAAGTGAATTAATTGAAAAAATCAGTTATAATTGTATAAATTTATATTAACAGATTATAAGTCTGTTAATAGATATTCACACCTATTAGTCTTAACAGGCTCCAGGTCTGTTAACAGAACATGTTAAGAGTCTGTAAAAAGACACCTGTTAACAGACTCAAGGTTTGTTAACCGACCATTTGTTAACAGATGGTCGGTTAATAATCGTGAGTAAGTAAATGTATTTATGTCTTTTATGTATAAAAAAGACTTTTAAAACTTATTTGATATAAGTTAGACTCTTCTGCGATTCTAAAGGTTTGACACGACCATTTCAAAAACTCACCCATCAGCTTGTATTATCAACTTATAAACCGGTTTGCTCTATCATGTTTAATCGATGTGGATTGGCTAACGGATTGTTTGGCAAGTTAAAAAATGGAAACAGAAAGCTTTCATATGATATTCACAAAGGTATAAAAGAGGGAGAAGGTATTTATGAGAACAATTTAGTCTGGTAAGGTTCTGCCAAACAGTGCCTTGTCTTTATTCGTGAATATATGGAACAAGTGGGCCAGTTTTAGGTAATTAATTAATCTGAAATCAAGTAAAGGAAATTGCTTTAATTTTGATAAAATTCCAACCCCCACCAAAAAAAAAAAATTAAATTAAATTTTGGAAAATAAGAGAGAAATTCAGCACAATTTCATATATTGGCTCTAAGCTACTTGATTTTCTATATTTAATTGATTAATTAAGCTTTTATTTTAATTAAGAACAAAAATTTATTTTATTTTAAAACATCGGTTTGAGTATTTGAAAATTTTGTTAGAGTTTTATTGTTCCCCAACTAATGGATTTTAAATAAATAATTTTCAAATCGATGTAAGTTCCAATCTAAGTTTATGAATTTAGAATACTTATTTGCGTAAATGAAAATGGCATATTTAGAGTGCGTTTGATAGAGTTTATAAACAGTTTATAAACCAATATTGGTTTATTTGAGTTGAAATTGTTGACTTTTCATGTTAAAAATGGGTTGAAAAGTCAAAAATTACGGCTGAAAAAAATCAAAAACGATTTTTAATCCCAACCAAACGCAAGCTTACTACGTTAAACTAGATAATATACAAAACTCACATATATACATTTTTATTCTTTGGAATGAATATTCTTCTATCTCAGAGAATTGATTAGGACTGCCAGTACAAAATGGAACAAATTTGGCTTAAGATAACAACTTAAGTCATTGAGCTTACTGCATCTATAATGCATTCTATGAATTTTTATCCAAGTGACATGAAGTTTGAAAGATTTTCGAGTTTCGGTCATCATGGAATGGATGCTTATTTAATAGACACTTAAGTTCAAATTTAGTCTCTAATGCATTCTATGAATTGATATCTATGCGTCTTTTATCTCCTTAAAATAAACACAAAATTATATTTAAATCTGTATAGAAAATTTAAAATTTGTTGAATCAACAAGTCTAACGGAACTTTTGAATTTAGGTAGAACTCTAGACATTGTTTATTTTTTTCCTTGTCACATCAGCTTCATAGAGTTTTTGACAACTTGTATTGGAGAGAAGTTTTTTTTAGACGTTGTCTATTTGCTTATATGACAAAAAAAATGTAGATATCCATAGTTGCATCGGAGATGCTCTTGTACTTTGTGACTTTGAATTTATTTAGTAGAAAAATAAAAATTGAGTACAATTTCAATTAATTGGAAATGACTCTAAATGATAATTTTGCTACATTGATTTTTTTTTTTTATTGAAATTCTACAATTACTTTTTAATATTTTAAACTCCAAAAATAAAAAATGTAACACACATTTTTATAAGAAAATAACAAAGTAACAAATGTAACAATAAGTGTTACAAAAATAAAAATAATATTTTTTTAAAAAAAAATTAGATAATATTTTTTAAATTATTTTATATTTTGTGGTGTTTTGTGAGACTATCCCAATGGCTAATATCAAGGATCTTGGATTGAAAATTGGAGGTATGAACTTAAAATTATTGTACACATTATTCTTAAAATGGAAATGGAATTAATAAATCCTAACGTATTTGGCTATTCCTTTACACCTAACACCACTTAAATATTTATTTAAACTGTCTTTAAAACACAATTTTATGTGTAATTCAGATTTATTTTTCCATCAAATTTCTGATACGTGCACAGTTTTCATAAATAAGTTAGTCAGGTCCCGTCCTGGAAAAAATCGTTTTTATAGTGTAGTGTAATTTTTTTTAGTAACAGTCCGGTCTCCAAAAAATTCCTAGATCCGCCCCTAATTACCAACATGCAATAATGACAGGCTGTTCGATTTTATGGTTGTGAATTTCGTACTATATTTTTACACGAGCCATTTATGTCCTATAACTAGATAGACCGACCCACCCACACTAACATCATTGCGTCGGTCTCTACACATGCATATATTTTTTTCCTTCTTTTCTTTTTAATTTTCCTTTTCAATGTCTTGCCTCGAGAGTATTCCAAATTATTGATGGTCACGAAATTTGAGGGCTCTAAATTGAATCTTTGTAGATTTTATTCTGAGTTGTGGCCCAATTTTATTGCTAACTTGCCTGCTAATATCCAATGTCAACCTTAAAAGGAGTGAGGGCATGAACTATAAAGGGATTAAAAGCATTAATCTTTTTTTCTCTTTTTTTTTTTTTGCACTGAGAATATTGGACAAAAATCTTTAATACTTTTGCTATCATTGACTAACACAGTTGACTGATTTGATGTCTTTAGGGCCATCTGACCGTACGATTAAAGGTCTTCAAGTTCTTCATTGAGAAAGAGAAATAACTTCTCACTTTTTTCCCATGAAATTGAGAGCTTTAAATAATTTTTTATAATGTGATAATGATAAACACGAATGATATGATTTAACTTGTTTGTTTGTTTGTTTATCGACTGCTAGTTTATCTATTGAAAATTTTCCGTCTAATAATAATAAAAATAATAGAAAAGTACACAAATCAAAACGAACATATAATATTTTTTTTAACTGTTGGATTTCAAGATTTATTTCAAAAGATTAACTTTATTAAGTAAAGTAGTCGATATGAAATTTTTTCATACATTTCCAACAATTCTCTTTCTAATGAATACCATATCGAATAAATACCATGGCCTTCTTTAAATCGAGCGTAAGTTATCTTGGACGATCAACGGCCTGCAAAATTCACAATCACGGAATCTCTTACCATCATGCATGATTAACTTAAGATACCTAATGGGGCATGATAATTAAATGATGAACATGTAGTATTTTCTTCTTTGATGTGGTAGGGAAAAGGGTTCTCTTTAGATCTCTTATAACTGTTAATTAAAGAAAATAATAATAATAAATAAACGAGATGATTCAACGTACTATCATAGCAGATGTATATCATAACATCAAATCTCTAATTTTCACTTATTTATAAAAATTTCGTATAAAAGAAAAATAAATATAATCTGCAAATGCATTGAAGATAAAATCTAGGGAAAATTGCAGCTAGTGTCTCTAACATTTGACTTCATTTGCACTTATATTCTTAATATTAAATATTGGCATCCATCACTTCAACTTTTTTATATAATTAACGGTCAATGCCCTTATGTAAAGACATTGACTGCTAATTATATAAAAAATTGAAGTGATTTAAGAATTAAATATTGATGATACAAATGTAAATGAAATTAAAAGTAAGAGACATTAGCAGCAATTTACACTAAAATCTAAATAAATATAGAATTATGATCTCCTGCCCCAGTGGGCAGGATTTTCTTGCCCACATGTTGACAAGTCAGCATCAGCACAACAGTCCACATACTAACAAGTCAGCATGTGGACAAGAAATTGCTGTCCACTAGAAACAGTACATCAGGACTCAATAAATATAAATGTCAAATTTTGACAATTGAAACTTTTAAATAATCTAGCTGGATGATACAAACAAATAATTCAAGTACGATGGACCCCAGTTGAAATGACAGTATACTATAAGTAACTTGGACTTGTATCAACAATTTAACATGAGAGAAAGCAAAGGCTGCTCAAAGGGACAAAGAATCTCCTTTAAAAGCTAAATAATGGAGCTTAGTAGGTGACACTAATGAATGTGTGGTTTCTTTTTGACCACTAATCTCTCTACTTAAGCATGCCCCCATTAGGTCAATGAAAGGGACTCGAAAGATTTCATCTCAAAAAGCTTGGGAATCCAATGTCTAGTAATATTTGTTAATAACTTGTATTAGATCTTTTTCATTGAAACTTCATTAAAATAATCAAACATATAATTGGAGGGGTCAGATTTTACACCTCCAGTCCCTCGAAAGTTTTAAATATTTTCAAGTATGTTTTTCAGATAGAATTTTACGAGAAGTGTCAGTATATAGAAGAAAAATATTTTACTAAATTTGTAAGTAATTATTCTATTTAATCTTGTTCAATGTAAATACTAGTGTTCAAAAAAGCGACTAGGCACGCGGCGTGGCCTTCACGACTCACTTAGGCCATAGTCACACAATTAAATAGTCAACTGTATTTTTTAACTAAAATGAACGTGCCTAGGCACGCGTGTTTTGTTTGAATTCTCTCTCTCTCTCTCTCTCTCTCTCTCTCTCTCAATATTAAAAATAAGCAAACGTTTTTTCATACTTCGCTCTCTCTTCGCCCCACCCTCGCCTAGGCCCGAAAAGCTTGAAACTTAATTTCCATGCCTAGCCACATTTTATACTTTTTACAATATTGATAAATATTAAACATCGCGTGATAAAAAATTTGATTCGAACATTAGTGAATTGTTGAGAGTAATTAACAACATAAAGCTAAGCAGGATTATCGACAGAATTTCCATGCCAATGTCAATTTTTTCAATAATGTTATCAATCATGTATTAGTTTTTTTTATGGGTAATTGACACAAAACGTCCCTATCTTTTGAAGTAATTGTACAAATCTTCCCTACCTATGAAATTTTGACATTTTCACCTTTAAATCCACATTTTCTTGCGCAAAAATATTATTTTCATCCATTGTCATCCAAAAAGCTTCGTTAAGTCTGATCCTCAACACGACTCGTACCACATTGTAAGGGTAATTTCGTCCACACATATATTTCACATAATTGGGGTAATTTTGTATAATTTTTGGGTGAATTTATTTATATAATTAGTTAACTATTCATAATGTATAACTTATTGGAAGAAGATAAGTTGGAGGGTGGAGACTCGTGATGATGAAGAAAGAGTAGGAGAAGAGATAAAAGGGCCAGTGGAGTATGGCTACAAAATGGAAGAAGAGCATCAATACACTACTAAAGATGAGAATCCTATAATTAATTTTGATTTTAAGTTTGATATAACAGATGGGCAAACAAGTTAGGAATTCAGATATCGAATATGGGGACTTCGATGAGTTACAGAGTGTTGACACTGAAGATGAGACAGAAACAAGCTAAAGAAAGAGAACTAGACTTGATGCTTTCAACGTAAGGACATATATGGAAGATTCAGCCTTCAGAAAATGTAAGCTGCAGAAAACATCCCTATCTTTCAAAGATTTTGGTGAAAATCATTCCTATATTTTAAAGTGTCTTGTGAAAACATCCCCACTTTTCATAGGGTGTTGTGAAAATAGTCCTTACTTATGATGATTTGGGGGTTCCACTCTCTAATTTGAAATGACTTTATCTTCTTTTAATTGTGTAGGTATGATATTTGAGTATAAAATTGTACTTAAAAGTGTCATTACTACACACTCATATTTTAATTGTGTGGGTATGCTACCAAAGAACTTAAGAAGACGAGTTTTATCATCAAAATATACACGAAATAACATACTTGTGCTATGGGTATAAGAAAATCACTTAAAATAGTATCTTACAAAATTAATTTTGATTTCTTGTTTGGAGGAATATATATATATGTGCTTTTAGAATCAGTTTCTTGATGAGAAACAAAAAATTAGGTTGCAAACCATACTTCTATTGCACTTGCAAGATGGTGTCGTGATCTCCTCGAGATGAAAATTTATCCCACTTCGAAAATCCTGTGTTCTAGAAGTGCACTTTTGGAGACTCGTTCAAATTTCTTTGCAAGCTCAATTTTCTTCTCCATATCTTCATATAGTATCTGCTTTGCAAAATATAACAATTGTTCTTAAAATGATTCCAACTTCCAAGTCTGGGAGACTGTGATTTTATTTTATTCTATCTTTTCATCCAAAAATTATAAAAAACACCCCAATTATGTGAAATATGTGTAGACAAAATTACCGTGGTACGAGTCGCGTTGAAGATCAGACTTAACGAAACATTTTGGATGAAAATGGACGAAAATGATGTTTTGCACAAGAAAATATAAATTTGAAGGTGAAAATGTCAAAATTTCATAGGTAGTTATGATTTACACAATCACTTCAAAAAATATGGACGTTTTATGTCAATTACTTTTGATTTTATATGACAAAATGGCATTAGAAAGGAACCTTTGGGATTGAACAAACCCTTGATAAAACATCTTCCAGCGAAAGTCTCTTCTAACAGTACTAAACTGTGATTATAAATGCTACAAAGGATATTGTCCCCTTATAGAAATGGTTTCTACCTTTGGGGACTTATCAAGTCATTAGGAATGGATATGGAACATATATAACGAGTATGCTGTGAGAGATTTTTGATAGGCGGAGTAGGGATTAAATATCTCTATTTATCGTCCCATTTTAATTAATTAATTAATTTTTATTTTTTAAATATGATTTAAATTTTAAAACATAAAAATATAATGTAATAAAAATATTCGAGGTAGGAACCATTGATCTTTGCCTCCGTCCTGATTCCTCATCCTACATGGGATGGGGCAAGGCAAGACGAGCCAGGGACGGAACATTTTACTATCTCTACAATGTAAGCCAAACAACACATGTCATTATAAATTTAGTTAAACAAAAACATAATGCTATAAATCTTTTGGACCACAAATACAAAAGGCTATATATATATCTAATTAATATTAATAATAAAGTTCACAAATTTAAAGATTGAGCTCTGCTTAATTCATCAAAAACTCACATAAAATATGAAATCAAAAAGGAAAAAAAAAAAAGAACATGGGAAACAAGGTAATTAACTAGAAAAGGGAAGACATAGAAAAAAAAAAAAAAAAAGAGTAACATTCGTTGGCTTCAATATCATCTTGGATCCTTGTATATATCTTGATTCTCTCTTAATATGAAGACTTGCTACTTGAATCCCTTGGTGCTTTGCAGCTGAAGCATTCCATCCTGCTAGCAAAGTTGTGTTCATTGCATCCTGACCTGTTGCAATTTAATATTTTATTTTAATAAAAGGATTTCGACAATTCCTAAATTTGGAATATTGTCTACTCTAATTTTATATTAAAAAAGCACAGTAACTTTTCTACAAACTAACATGTAATATATTAAAAAGGAAAAATTAAATCTCAACATAACATGAACGTTCTCCAAATAAAAATTCTTTAGTTAATTAATAATAGTACGTTCAAGTTTTTTTTAATAAATTAGAAGGGTGAATTAAATTACTTATTTTGAAAGTAACTTTTATATTATTATAAAATAAAAAATATTTTACTTATAAATAAATAAATAAAGTAATATTTAAATATGATTGATAACAAAAAAGCACTTTTGAAAGTAACTAAACATTGAAGTTGATCTTGCATAGGCTATAGAAGTTACCTAGTGCAAATCCAGTCACCAGATTTCCATGAGCGTCCGCCGGCATTGCTGCTGCCGGCGCCAAATCCAAATCCAAATCCTCTAGGCCGCGACGTCTCAGCATCAAAGCCGCCACCACCGGAGGATTCATGATCCTTAAGTGCACCGCACTTGAAGCAGCTCGAGCGGCTGGCGAAGTTGTGTGCTCCACAGTTCCCCATTGCGCAGTACCAGTCACCGGGCCTTACATCGGGGCCGGTAAACCCGAATGAAGGACTGCCGCCTCTTCCCCCGAAACTAATTCCATAATCACCGGCTCTTGGCTCCCTACATCGTTGGCAAGAGTCCCTTCTCTGGAAGTTCAGGTATTGGCATGATCTGCAGTTCCAATCTCCGGGCCTGCTCATTGTTCCTAAAATCGAGAATAAGGTGTTTATTACCGAGAAGTAACGCTTCTCAATCATTTTCTCTCATACATCGGGAAATGAATAAGAAATATTTCGTACATGCATCTCATTTAGGTGATGCTCGTTGAACCACTTAATGTAAAAGTTTAAATTGTTAGAAACATATAAATCTTGACACAAACAATTTTCACAAATGAGTGCGAATGGAATTTGAATGCTAGCTGAACCTCTATGTGCTCAGAAACAATGTTGAACCAGCCATGCTAAAAGCTTAAGAATCCTATTCACTAAGGATAACATAGTACTCAAGATTAGACAAAGTTCGTCTTCGAGAACAGCATGAGCGAAATTCCTACACTGTAAACACAATTATCCAGGAGATTTGACGATGATATACGTGAGCTAAGAAATTTGTGCCCATGTGTGTGTCTACAGCACGAGTAATGGATCAAATTAAGAGAAGTACGACAAGTGTAATGCATAGTAATAACACAGTGTTGAACATTAATTTCTTTGCATGGCTAGAAATGAATTTTATTTGCAGAACATGGATGAACACTAACCTTAAAAACCACAAAGAATATAAGTAATTTTGAACTAATGTAGCTGTTGAAGTGTGAGAGGGTTTTCAAAGGAAAACTTGTGAAGTTTTGGTAAAGACTGGCATGGTTTATATACAAGTTAAAGTCGTTTCTTTTTTATATTTACTTGCCTTCTTGGAATCATTAAAATTAATATAAAGAAAAAGAGAATATAATTAAAATGGAATTCCAAAGATGTAAAATATTGTGAATTAAGTTTGATAAAGCACAAGTTGCAACTGCTTTTAAGGATTCACGAAGACAATTCGATAAATTCTAGAGCCGACATTACAACAGTGACCTCCTTTTATGTCTCTAATTGACCGTTTAAGCTTTTAAATGAGATAAAATTTTAGATGATGTAGTTTAATATGGATTTTACACTGGTTAAAGTTTTTGAATACAAGTGTTTCCGATACTAATTGATCCTTGAACACATGTGAACTTTTTTAAATAATTTGGTCGATAGATACGAGATGTGTTAAAGAAATTTTTTTAATGTGCATATGATTTCATTTTTCAAGTTCATTTCAAAAAAGAGAAGAAAATAAAATTGAAGTACAACTATCCCAATCAACGAGTTAACGGATTTTTGACACATTATGTCTTTTTTTCATTCATCACATCGTTTGACAATAAAAATAATGTTTGATCAACTTATAATTACTCAAAAACAATCCAGCAATCCCAAACATGCTACATCATGTTTGCTTGCTTGTTGACTCAGTATTGGATAAGAACAAAACTAAATATGACATGTTGAATATTCCCATGCATTTTAAATTCTTTTAAAATGACCCCACTATACCTCATTCTTATCTTGGAATGTCATGTCTCCCTTTAAAAAATATACCCCCTCGACCCACATATTAGTAGTCAATGTAATCACAAAAATTCTCATTCCTTTCCTATTTTTTGAATATTCTTTGTCGTTTCGTAGTTGAACTGTAATTTATACTGCGTTTTGATCTCACTGTATTTTTATTAAGATTTGGACATATCAAAATTTAAACAAGATTCTTGTTGGCGTCGGAATTTGTTTGAGAAATCCTGCTCGTCGCGAAAAGCCAAAATTAAAGTTGCTAAGATAATAATTAAAGATAATAATTAACAGAGATTCGGTTGTTAATATAATTAATAAAGATAATAATTAGGAGAATCAATGAAGGGTTCAAAATGGAAGAAAGTGAAAATGGCAGAATTTCGATAAAGAAAGTCGAAGCTGATGATACGAGAGAAGTCTTCGAGGTCCAATTTGACCATCTTTTCTTTTTATATCTTCTTTTTCCTCTACACTGCTTGCCTTTTTTTGCTGTCACATTTCTTTTTCTCTTAATATCTTTATTCTAATACTTATTAGCTAGGTTTGTGCATGGCTCGTAACCTATAGTGGGACTTTTGATTTTGCCATTTCACTATTTTTCCAGTCGAGTCTTGTGTTGCGCTACAATCCACACATACAATATACGAAAACTAGAGTCTCATTTCGGTTAATTGCATAAAATGTCAATAACATTTTCTTATTATCACATATATGTCAACTTTTTTTTATCGTATATATTATTATCATCAACCTTCTATTAATTAGAAAAGTCTTGCTCCCGGTGCCGATTTTCGTCCAAAATTTTCATTAAGAGAGAGTAAAAAGATTTATATGTCTATCGTAATTTTAAATAAGTAAAATAAATAAATACAAAATTGTAATAGAATAATTGATGAAACCATCATTAGAGACAATGTGTACTAATTAATAAAATGTTAAGAATATGATGAAGAAAAAGTTTAAAGACATAAATATGACAATTAATAAAAATTAGACATTCAATGCAATTGAAATTAATGTAATATATTTATAAAAAACGTGGTATCAATATAACTACTTTAAAGTAATTTTGACTGGAAATTTCTACAGAAATTTCGGTGCAAATTGAGGTCATGATTAATCCAAATGTTTCGACTTTCGAAATGATACGAGAACACTAGGGTTTAGAATTTAGAAATTATCTGCAACTAAACTTATTGAATAACACTCTTTTTCTCTCTCTCTCTCTCTTTAGGTTTAAAGAAAAGCAGCAGCACACCATTCTCACATAAATGAGAAAAAAAATAGAGAAAAAAGAAAAAAGAAAAATCTAATAAGTATTAGCCACCATTTTATTGGGGAGTGGTAAAGAGAGCTGTAGCAAACTGAGAAAAAGCAAAAAGAAAGGGAGAAATGATTCGATATTCTCTCACTTTGGGAAATGGTTCCATGCAAGACCATGACCACTACATAATCCTCCATTAATGTTAATCTATGTTAAATATTAGGACTTGTTTGATTAAAAAAAAATTAATTAGACCTTTAAAAAAAAATTGACGTATAATTAAAAAATTAATAAAAATTATGGTTAAAATCGAAATTTGACCACTTGAAAAATTGATAAAATTTTGTTAAAATTTTATCAAACAAGAGCTTAAATTGATATTATATGAACAATCTAACGCGATCTAAAGTAGCATGTATGAAAAATAAATGGTACGAAAATGGACACGAGCTATTTAATTGTTTTTATATATTTTTTATTTATTTATAAGAATATTAGAAAATTAGGTAATAAAACTTGTTGATTCAAATAGAATGCAGAATTTAGAGAAAAAAATTGAGAAAACTTAAATTTTGTTTCGATTAACCAATGATTCAACCGACCTTAATGAGACTCTTTTTATACAATTCATTCTGGAAGCATAATGCTAAAGGAAAAAAAAAAAAAAGAACTACCAAAAGTATAATTCTTAGAATTAACAAAAATAATAATCTAACTTTTTATTAAATTAATAAATGTACACTCACAAGAGCTCGGGGTAACTCGAATTCTAGTTAGAAACTACTTGAAATAATGGGGTTGTTCATTAAAATCTCAAATGTATACCGTATTGTAGACAAGTAATATATATAAATATTAAATAATGAGTAAAGTAATTTATCAACGAGTATTGACAATCTAGTTTTGACTTAAGCTAACATGAATCTAACAAACACGATTCCAATGGTTTTGTTGTTTTAAACTAAAATATTCTATCAATTCTATGAAAGAAATTTAGAAGTTTGTAGTGAGCTATAGAGAAAATCCAAAAAGAAAGAGCACTCAGATTCCAACTTCACATAGTAATCTATTTTAATTCTCTAATTTCTTTAATTGAACTAATTTATGTTCGAGTTGACAATTTATGATTCTGAATTATTAACAATCTTTCTTAAGTAAGTTAAACTTATTTTATATACGACTATACAATATCTCTATAGAAGATACGAATACACAAAAAAGCATGGAATTTTAATGACCATTCAAACAAAGATTGCACAAAGATTAGAGGTATATCTCTATCTCTCACAGAATTTACGTTATTTTGCTAAAAATGTGCAGGCTTAAACCTATATTAGACCACGCAAATAATACAAGTCACAAATACGTTCGAACGATGATCAAACATTCAAACGGGATAAATACTCAGCAATTATAATCAACACAAGATGAATTAATTAGAAGTGAAAACGAGAATTCTTGAATTAAAACTTCAAACGGGATTTACATAATTATCATAGTGTAGAAAAGTTTTTGAATAATCTCCTTATTCTTCTTACTTGAGAACTAAGAAAACTCAAAGTTGAAGTAAATTCTCAAGAGAAATTCGTGTTTAAACATCTAAAATTGTGTATCTATGAAGCACAAGAATTTCTCTCTATATATAGGTTTAAATTAGGACTCGAAATCTTATAAAAAGTTATCAAATAAAAACTTCTTACAAAGATTTACTTTGCCGCTCAAACAGTCTCCATGTTCGCTCGAGTAGACAAAAGGTACACAAAATTCAAAAGAGGTCTGCTTGATTGGGCCTCTCTACCGGTCGACAGAGGGTTGGTTTTCTTCATGGAGCGAGGCCTTTTAGTTCTCAAGGGTGTTTCTAGTTCTTCATTTTTTTCTACACTTCATCCCTCCCATTCAACCTCCGAAACTCGACTTTTTATATCCAACTCCCGGCACATTCAAATACGCATCAATTTCTATGTTTTCCGCACTTTTGTCTCCCGCACTTTTGTCTCCAATGTTCTTCAAGTTCGGGTTTGATTCTAAACACAAAAATAAGAAAAAGATTAATAAAAATTCAATTTTAAATGCTCAAAATACTATATCCAAAAGCTTTTATTAGGAGGTCGAAATTAGTATACAAAATAAACTTGTTAGGGGTCATTTGCCCTAATGCGAGTCCATTGATCAAGAACTAATTTGTTGACTAAGTTAGAAGAGTAATACTACTTGTACATTCTCATTTACACTTGCTTATATAGCAGTACGATGTAGGAGTGAAATATTTGACCTAAACATTATTTTAAATTTTCTGTTTTTTATTTTATTCTGTCAAATAAGTTAGTGTAAGTGTTGATATAATGGGGATATAGCATTACTCAAGTTAGAATTTATAATTGGCCATGTAATGATTTTTAATGGCCATGTCATCCAACCTTTTGAACTGCCTTGTGAAATTTGTAGAGGCATACTACTGTAATGAGGAGATTTGAATTTGCTCATCATTCTATTATATATATATAATTTTTTCGGGCGGTTGGGTTTTATAGAGTAACTTGAAATGCGACTCAATCCGGCACTAATGAGTACTATTTGGATATATATATATATATATATATATATAAAATTTTTTCGGGCGGTAGAGTTTTATAGAGTAACTTGAAATGCGACTCAATCCGGCACTAATGAGCACTATTTGGTAATAATGTACAAGAATAAATTGTTCGCCTATGTCTTCGACAACCTTCCAGCTACAAATTTTCGTAACACGTAATACCTTTTCACATTTCTTATAGCTCTTTTGAACATTAGTTATATTAATCTATAAATATCATCTGGAAAACATCAAAAAAAATGTAAAATTTATTGATAGAAAATCCATGCAGAAATGATGAAACAGATTTCTGTCTCGATTTCTTAACTTGCCAAACAGCCCCTTATCCATCCCCAGTCCCACATCGATTGAAGAGTATTGAGTAAACCACTTAATAAGTTTCTGATGTAACACTTATGTTCGCCGAGCTCGTTAACGTGAGCTTGTAACCCAAGTGGGGGTATTAAGGTGTTGGGATATTGGGCTGGCCCAGATGGTAGGGTTTGGTTAGAGCTTAGTTCTGGCCTGCCCGTTCCAAGCTGAGAGTTGGGCCATGGGACCTGTGCGAAAGCTTGGGCTGCATGGCTCTTAGAGAGGAGGGCAATGCGTCAGGCTGGTTTCACAGAGCAGCGAATACCTCCCGCTCTCTGCAGTGGAAGGATAACAGGACGGTGTTCTTCAAGCCCGTGATTACCTGAAGGGGCAGCTCTAATTGGACCAACACTTTTTCCAACTTTTTTGTAATTTTTATTTAGTTTCTGAATTTCTTCCTAATAATCAATTATTATATCGTAATTAAAATTAATCGTGCATTTTGTATTTGGAATTTAATCCAAATTAACTCTATTGATATCATTTTCTAAACTAACAGATTTAGACATAATTCTCTATTAATTTATGAACGAACAAAATATGAAAATAGAATGTTTATTGACTTTAAATAATTTATTGCATTTCAATCACTTTATGTGGACCATCGTAAATAGTATTAGAATTTGTTTATTGAATAATTAGTGAATCGTCAATTTGTCATATTATACTCTATTTATTGTATTCTTAAAGTATATTTCATTAACAATACCAAAGTACATTTTATTCCAAGTATATTTTAAAGAAGGGGCAAGCATTCCCATCCCCCGTTCTACCAATGATTTTTAAAATACGAGACGAGACCGGGATTAAAATATAAACATTTGTTATCCCATTTATTTTTATTTATTTATTTTTTTTTCAATTATACTTTTTTCGTTTTAAATCTTTAAGGTCTAATTTCGACTCTTCAAGGCCCAACAAACCGAATTGGAATTGTGAGTCTATAATTGGGCCTATACCAATCGACTTTCTAGCCCAATCCCAGTAACAGATTTTCCCGCTCAATTTAAAAACCCGTTATTCCACTCCCTCCCCTATTTTTTCTTCATTTCCACACTTCCACAATTTTTCAATGTTTCTTTTCATTTTCTTGAAATAGGAAAGAGTTCTTGAATTTTTCTTCATCGTCACTTTCAAATTCACAATTCTCAGGAATTCAAGAAAAAGAATAACAATTTGTAGAGAGAGAGAAGTAAGAATGTGGAGTAGTGTTTCTGAAAAAGGACTCAACTGAATCTTCAAGTACCGCCGCCACCACTGACTCTGTCCCTGCCAAAGTACACTAACATAGTCCGTCGTCTCTCGGTATATACTATATATTTATTTATGTCATACTTGATAGAGCTTGGTAAATGGGATATGTATTTAAGTTTTAATTTTAATATATGGGTGTTGATAATTTGATATTTTAAAGATGTTTCTTTATTGTGGATTTTGATGTCGCAAGTTGATCATTTGGATTGGATTTCTTATTGATGTTTGGCTAGGTTTTCGATTGGGGTTTCTTGGATTAGGGTTTTGGGGATTCTGATTTTCATATTAGCAAGCATATGATCAATGACACATTTCTTGTGCGAAATTCTAGGTTATGAACCTTGATGCATGATGTATCCTGGAAGTTCTCCTATGGAAGTTCCCTCGGACCTAAACAACAAAAGGCCAGCTTACAAATTAAAGTTATATGTTACAAACAAATAGTTTTAATGTTCGTCCCTATATTTTCATATAATCTATTTCCAACTTCTGCAGGAAGAAGCCATCTGATTCTGGTGATGATGACAGATATTGCAACTGTATATGGAGTATGTGTTTGTACAGGTAAGTAAAATGAAAGTTGTGCCTATTTTAATTTTACACATCCAACGTATATCTCTGTAATTTTGTTTTCCTGCAGTTACTGTCGATGCTTTGCTGCTAGGGAATTTTGTACGGAACATTGTTCTTGTCAAGGGTGCTTGAACATGCCTGAATTGCAAAATCTTCTGCACATCAATATAATGAGCCACCTCCAAATAAGTTTGGCCAAAAGGGAGGTATTTGCATTATGATCTTAAAAAGTCCATGCATGATTTATACATCATATGAATAGTTAGTTAATTAAAGATTTGCTTCTGTTTTATTTATGATTGATGCTTTGTCCATAGTTAGGAGCTAATTAAGATTAATTTGCCAGTTTCAATTAATGAGGATGATCTAACTTTACAAGAATTAATGAGGCTTCCTTTGACACCATCATTCCCATGCTCCAAGTAAGTAATTAATTTTCTTACACCAAATAGCAATGTAAAGGATGCTTCTGAATGAATCATGGACAGTGTACTGGCCCTCTCCCAAATCCATGGCAATGTCAATATAATTCTAAAAATCAATTGATTTTTGTAAACAGACATTTGTCTTCACCAAGTTCTTCAAACACCCCTATGGCTCCATTTAGTGGGAATGAGGTCAACCTAGAGCTTGGCTTGGATGATGACCGTAACACCCGTATGGATCCGCGTAGCGAGAATGAGGTTAGCACAGAGCTTCGCTTGGGAGGTGGTAGCACCTGTAGCGAGAATGAGATTAGCCTTGAGCTTGGCTTGGGCATAACGCAAGACAAGACACCACAAAAACCGCAGGACACTCCTATCCCACCAAATCCTAGGAAATAAGAAAGGAGTAGGAGTAAATGATCAATTAATGAGAGGCAAGTCATGGCAATTTGATCAGCAATTATAGTAAATATCACATTGCGATACTGAATTCTTTGGTTGTCTCCTGATAATACCAAATGCTATGCATTATAATGATTTTTTTCAACGAAACAGCACCTTAGCTAGTCCCACATCGATTGAAGAGTATAAAATAAACCACTTAATAAGTTTCTGACACAATCCAAGCGTTTGCCGAGTTAGGTAACGCGTGCTTGTGACCCAAGTGGGGGCATTATTGTGTTGGGATATTTGTCTGGCCCAAATGGTAGGCTTTGATGGAGCATTGGAGCTTAATTCTGGCCCGCCTGTTCCAAGCAGGGAGTTGGGTTATGGGGCCTGGGCGGAAGCCTGGACCTCATGGCTCTTAAAGTCGAGGGCAATGCGTCAGGCTGGTTTTACAGAGCAGCGAAAACTTCCCACTCTCTGCAGTGGAAGGATAACTGGCCGGTGCTGTCCAAACCCACTATTACCTGAAGGGGCAGCTCAAATTAGACCAACACTGTTTTTTTCCCTCTCTTCCGATAGTGCTGTCATTAAAATTCAGTGTTTTTCCCTCTCTTCTGATAGTGCTGTCATTAAAATTCAGTGTTCACGTGTTTTCATAACGCCTTGCACATGGACTAGTGATGGCAACGGGGCGGATCGGGGCGGATCGGCCTGATCCAAATCCGCCCCGCAATAATTGTAAGAGATCCAAATCCGCCCCGCGATCCGCCATTTTTCGGGGCGGATCGGGGCGGATCGGATCCCTGATCCGTATATTGATCCGTCTTTTTTTTTTTTTTTTTTAAAGGTAAGATGGCTATAATTACGGTATGTTTTATTCCACACGTATAAGTTTATTGTTCATCAAATGGACAATAAATATTTGTTTTAGGTTCTTGTGTGCTATTGGCTTACTTTGTTGGGATTGTAAAATTTCTTTTTATGGTTCAAATTAGGACACTGGTTGTTTTGTGTTGCTTTACATATCATTGTAAAAATGTCTGGCTCATTTCTATGTTGGCTGATACTTTTTGCAGAACTGGACGTTAAGACCAAGCTGATAATTTTCAATAAAAATCAATAAATTTTAGATTGCATTAGGACAAAGGGCTTTTAACTGTGATGGACTTCAAAAAGAAAGAAAACAAAAGTGACCTGTTAAAGGAAATTCAAATATATTCCGTGAACAGATTACTTGTACGTCTGCTTGGTCAAAACTAATCTCATTACCACAACAAACGTTTCAAATCATCCCCTGATGAAGTGCCGTGCCTGATTGCTAAAAATTTAGGACATCCTGTTCTCAGGAGTGATACATTAGGAAAGGGTACCTTTGTCACTAATGATGTTTCACTTGGTGCAAGAAAAAAAATAAGCTGCAATATAGACTAAGTCCTTTTACTACAACAATTACACAATTCATACAACACCATGGTTATGGCACACAAACACTAAAATCGTACGAATTAACAGTAACACTGGTTCGACCACTTTGACAAACTAACAAATTGTTTATCATCTTCACAACTTCATGGAATCATGAACCCATGACGAGAAGCTCTTACAGCATATGCAATATGTATCAAGCAAAGAGAAAAATGTAAAAACCAACAAATACAGCCTCCAGCCAACCTCTAAAACACGCAATGCAGCACTAGATTAAAGTAGATAACTCCACATTCAGAGCATGCATTCATGTCCTTCAGATAGTTCAAAATTAATTTACTGCAATTGACATTTATCAAGGACGGAATACCAGTGGACTGCAAAATGAAAAAAAGAAAAGACTGGCGGTCGTGTCTACCAAGCAAAATCCAAGGATGCTGTTGGTAGCATCAAAATAGTGTGGATGTACATTCGAAAATCATTAAATTCTTTCAGAGCTTTTTCTTAAGAAACTAGTTCATTTACAATGACAAAGCATTAGATTTCATAACAAGATATTGCGGATAATGCCTTATTATTCGATTAACCTACAAACAAAAACCAGACGACTAGTTTCCATAAAAGATGAATGACACCAAATGGCAAAGGGCCTCAATCCCATAAATGGGTTTGAATCACAGAGGCCCTGGGAATGTTGTTTCAGAATGTATATAGACAAATTAAAATTCTGCTTGAAAGTGAATGCTAAATTAAAAAATACCAATTGTTAAAAGTTAATTGCATATAATATTATTTATGATTTGTACTTAATCTAATCAATGATTAATTACACAGTTAAGAATAATATAATTTTAAAATTAATGCAATTGGTAGAGAATACTAAATGACAGAGACACAGAGTTGGCAAAATGATGTTTCAAATGCCAAATTAATGCGAGCACTGTAAACTGTTTCAGGGATTGGAACTCACGGTCTGGAAGCAGGGATTGGAACTCAAGGTCAGGCGGAGCCGGAGCCGGATTGGAACTCAAGGTCACGGTCTGGAAGCAGTGGGACTGGAACTGGAAGCTCACCGCTGGCGCTCACGGACTGGAACTGGAAGCTCGCCGCTGGCGCTCGCTCACGGACTCACGGAGACGGACTGAAGAGACTTATTAAGAGAGAATGAGAGATTCAGATTTCAGTTTCACTCATTTGACATTTCAATTTTCAGATTTCATTTTGATTAGGTTTAGGAATTTTAAAATTGTATTTTCAGTCCCTAGTCCCAATTTTTTGATCTTTTTACAATTTAATCCTTTTTTTTTATTCAGGGCGGGGCGGATAGGGGCAGCCCCGATCCGCCCCGCCCCGAGATCCGTGGCGGATCACGGATATCCGCCCCGATCCGCCCCGCCGATCCACGGATCAAGTATTTTTCGCTCCATTCGGATCGGATATCCATCGGGTTCGGAGCGGATCGGATATTTTTGTCATAACTAGTCACCATATATCACATATAGAGTAATGATATTTATTATTATTGTTGATCATTATTGGTCTATGTATTAGTGAGATCTACTGCAATTAATTAATTTGAAGAAACAATACAATTATGTAACATTAATAAATTGTAGTAGACATTACTGCCACATAGACTAGTGAGCATCTCCAACCTTTTTTTTTTTTTTTTTTGGGCATTATTACCATCAACTTTCTATTAATTAGCATATCTTATTCCGAATGACCATTTTCGTCCAAAAAAATCCATTAGGAGGTCATAAAAAGACTAATTTGTCCCCCTATATTTTTAAATAAGTAAAAAACATAATAAATACAAAAATTATATTCTTATTTCAAAGTACGCTAATAAAATATTTAGACACGACAAGATGTACTAATTAATTGAAGATTGTAGATAAGAATGCACAGAAAAAAAAAAATTGAAAACATAAGTAACTATTAGAAAAAGTTAGAAACATTTGTTACAATTAAAATGTAAAAAACGTGTTCTGAATATAATTACCTAATATTGTTCATCACCATATATGGTACACGTTTTCTAATGACTAATTATGGTCCCAATTAACTTGCCTTTTTATTTTGATTAATTATAGCTTAATTCCTTTGTAAGTTACAATTAATTCTGCGGCATTACCTCAATTAATTCTGTGTAGTTAATTAGTTGTGTCAATTACAGTTAATTTTCATTTCTTGATTGAAACCATTGAAGGGACCTGATCAGATACAATAGATTTATCTCTTGATTATTTAAGTCTAATCAATTAGTCTCGACTTTTTCTATTGTAGGGTCGAGATTGCATTATTTAATCAATTGAAATTATCGTAATTTAATTTTTTATCAAATCAATAATTAAATCTTCTGACACGCCGTTCTAACAAGTCACATTCGTCGAACGTTAAATATAATTATAAGTGGCTCGTTTGACCAATTAGTTATTTTAATTAGGGCATGTTCGGTGGCCTTTTTTTTCCCCCCAAAAAAACCTATTTTTTTGCCTACAATTTTTGGCTTTTCAACCTTTTTACACTACAAAAAAGTTTGAAAAGTCAATAAAGCATAAAAAAAACCCATTTTTCTCAAAAAAAACTACACCGAACATGTCCTTAATTTAATTTTACGACCCTGTTTTTCATTTTGCTATTTATGGCGATCATATCACAATTACGATCACAATTAAAAGTTGGAATAATTGCATCAAAGGTCCCCAACCTTTTAAAATCGTTGAAAATATGCCCATAACCTAAAAAAATAGCACCACACGTCCCCAACATATGAATAAATAGGCATCGTATGTCTCTCTTCACACTTTTCATCAATTTTCTCCGTTAAAAGTCAAAATTGGATTGCACGCACTTTCTCTCTCCAAAAAAAGGCGACTGGAATTTCAAGGGTAACAAAGGCTGATTCAAGTTTTCTCCAGGTTCATACCATTGATTAAAATTTACAGGTTAATTCATTTGTTAAGGTCTTGTAAAATTAGGGTTTGTGTTGTGTTTTCTTTTATCTGAGTCAATAAAGATTTGGATTTTTAGCTTTTGGGAATTATGGGTTTTTCGTTATTTTTATTTGTTTCTGGCGATATGGTAGGAATTTGGGGATCGATGGAAGTTCTGATCGTCGATTCATCGATTCTGAAGGGTTTTTGTATGGAACAAAGGTGACATTTTCCTACTGGAACAAGGGTTTTCCTATTGGAACAAAGGTGAAATTTTGGTAATGATTATGTAAAAGAGGAGATGGAAGTAGTATTAAAGCTTGGTTTTCTATGTTCTCATTCAGAGCCAAAATTTAGGCCTAGCATGCGTCAAGTTATGCTGTATCTGGAAGGCGCATTGGCTCCGCCAGAATTATCTGCAAGTGGCCATGCACAACAAGGTGAAGGATGTGATGATATCCCCCTGTGGTCTTATCTTTCTTCTTCTTCTTCTACTCATACAGGATTTACACACACTTCCTCGGTTACAAATTGTCTCTTCTCTGGAGGCCGATAAAACTTGTACTGTATTTTGTTTAAAGATGCTTGTTGGATCAATAGTTTTCATGGGTTCTTGAAATGCCCTTTCTCCATCCCTCTATATGGAAACTCGGAGTCAGAAGCGGGCGGAGGTAAACACCTCAACAGCGCCTTCTTTTTCTTCCTCTAGTCCGACCACCCGTGCTACCAAGCATGCTCGTCTTTCTACCTCTAATGCCGCCACCTCATCTTCCTCCACAACCTCATCGATATCCACCCGCTCTTGTGTCGTTACTCGATCCAAAGACTCAGTTGTTTCATCCACTCTAATGGACCCAACCCCCGAAGCCTCTGCTCTCTCTGCTTCAACAACCCCCGAAGCCAATGCTCTCACAACCTGCAATTTCAGTCACCTTTTTTGGAGAGAGAAAGCGCTTGCAGTCCAATTTTAGCTTTTAACGGAGAAAATGGACGAAAAGTATGAAGAGGGACCTACGATGCCTATTTTTTCATACGTTGGGGACGTGCTGTACTATTTTTTTAGGTTATGGGCATATCTCCAACGATTTTGAAAGATTGGGGACCTTTGATGCAATTATCCCTTGAAAGTTCAACAATTTTATTGTCGAACTACTAAGCTTAGATTAAATTGTCATTTATGAAAATACTTGTGGTAACGATCGTCCATATTAAATAGGAGATGGATTCCGTTTTCCGACTTTATGTTCGTTAATTAGTTCGTCCTAATTCCCAAAGCAACAGAGGTATTGATTTTATAATTAATCTCACTCTTTGTTACCTCACAAAACTCAGATTCATTCAGGATTTAGACTCACATTCGACAGTCGAATAATATTTAATCACGTGCGATCGTCACAATAGACTAATACTACTTGGTTATATCCAATACGCAATAATTGTATTACTATCTCTATTACCCAAGTCAAGATAAATTTTAATAGAGACAAAACGAAGTTATCAAAATATAGTGTCCGACTTTATTTACTGGTATAAGACAATTAATTTTGATCACTTTATAAATGAAACTTACTACACTTAAAACAACTTAAGTGCTACATTTAAAATAATAGCTGTGACCACGGTACATTTTATTGCTTGCTCAAAATCTAAATACACGAAAAACTATTAAATATGATAAAACAATAATTTATTTATTCAATAAAAATAATTGAAATATACACTTGAGCATATATCCCTATCATTCAGACAAGGTGACTACGTGCTTCCCATGTTGATAGCAGCTCATTGGTTCCTTAGCATTTGCCACAGTTTCATTATCGTCACAATACAACATTATAGGTTGTGATGCTGAGGCATCCACTTCAAGATCTATAAGGAACTTTCTAAGCCAGACGGCTTCTTTGGTTGCATGATCTTGCCTCCTAAAGTGAATATTGATTGTGATGTGGATTTAGGGAAGACAACAGAGCGGCATCGGACTGGACTGAGCTGGGTGGGCCATTACCATTCCTGCCTCGTTCGAGATTATTGGGAGGCGGGAGGCGGGAGCGGGAAATTTTCATTTATCGTCCCGTTTAATTAATTAATTATTTTTTAATATTATTTTTTTAAATACAATTTAAATTTTAAAACATAAAAATGAAATAAAATAAAATAAAAAGATTCGGGGCGGGTTCGAAAAATTCGGGACAGGGATCATGCTTGTTAGTCCGCCCCGATTACTAATGGAGCAGGGATTCTCCGCCTCATTCGAAGAGGGACAAGACGGGGTGTGTTTTTTGCCATCTCTATGTGGACTTTCTAGATTCCTTGTGAGACTATAAGTCTGAATTAGTATAAACCATTGGAACTAAATGTGCGCTAAGAATAAACAAGCATATAGTCTATCGTTATCCAAAGATATTTAAGTATATGCTTTACTTTAGTCCACTACTCTAGTCCTAGATTAGACTGGTATTAAATAATTAACAATCCCAACAACATAACAAATGTTCGATCTAATGTACAGCATACACAAGACTCCCTAGTGTATATGCATAAAGGATCTGCCTCGTACACTACCTTACTAGGAATCTTAGGAAAGTGCTCTTTAGAAAGGTTTATTCCTTGTCTCAAGGATAAATGCTATTTTTTTAGAATCTTGCATGGAAAATATGACCAATACTTTGTCAATATATGAAGTTGAGATAGCTCTATCCGTCTATACTTTCGATCCCTAAGGAGCTAGATGCTTAGAACTAAGTTAACCTCTTATAAATCCTTCATGTCGGACTATTAAATCAACTACTCATTTATTGATGACAATGCTCCTACATCATTCCCAATGAATAAGAAATCATCAACATAAAGTACGAAAAAAAAAAAATTACTTTGTTACCTTTAATGTGCTTGGCTCATCTAGATTTGGATTGAAACCATAAAACTTAATAGTTTAATCAAATCTGATATTCCAAGACCTAGATGCATGTTCAAGCACATAAATGAACATTTGTAGCTTGCACACTTTGCTCTCATGGCCATATGTCACAAATCCGCCTAGTTGCATCATATAAATGCTCTTGTCGAGATGGCCAATTAGAAAAGCTGCCTCATAGTCATACTGAGCATGGATAAGAAAATCCAAATAGATTTAAGCATGGCTACTGGCTAGAAAGTTTTCTCGTAATCAATATCTTCTCTTTGGATAAAACCCTTGACCATAAGCCTAGCTTTGAAAGTTTCCACCTTTCCATTTATACTTCTCATTCTATTATAGACCCACTTGCACTTTATGGGTTTGACCCCTTGAGGTGCGTCTACAAGTTCCCATGGTGGTCTACTCCAATTTCACTAGGTCTAAGCTGTGGAGGTTCTCTTAATTCCAGGGTGATTGCGTCGGGATTAGGTCAATCTCCTCTTATAAACACTATGAATAGTTCGACGAATTATTAAACTCTCAAAAACTACAAGAAATTGCACCAAAACTGAGGAACCACCTGGTCATAGTTTCACTTCTTTTTGCTTTCTTTGCCATTTTCTTGTTAATTAGAATCACTAATTGGAACCAACATACAAAGCTTAGTGACTAAGAATGGAAGGTGAAATAGGGTCTGAAGGTTGTGCGAGTCATCATGGAAATGTGAACAAAGGAATAGAACTCCTACATGGAGGTAGAGAAAAGCACGAGGTCTCTGCTAAATTAGTGTTTCACGTGTGCTGCACGTCTTTTAAAAGTTAAAGTGAACGAAATCGTTAATGGGAACCCCAAGTGCTATTGAAATTTATTGTGTATCAAGCTAGTAAAGCATTGAGTGAGCTATGTGCTTGAATGGTATAGTTATACGTAGGTTATAAGTAATGAGTCTTACGGAATATTTGGATAAAAAATAAAAAAATTTGAGTCTTGCTGAATATACGGATAAAAATGATGTTTGATTAGCTTATAAGCATGATTGCCTTTGCTTTATAGCCAAAGAAAGTTGCTTCTTTTGGCTTTTTCGAACAGTAGTACAGCCGGCGGACAAATTAAAAGACGAAAATAAAAAGATAAAGAATTTTATTGTTGTTGATGGACTAACCCTCCAATGAAAAACTTAAGGGTTGCCGTTGTAATTGTATTGATCCTCCAAAGGAAATAGGATTGTCGAATTCCAGCACTGGAAAGAATAAATCTGTAACATTTTTATTAAAGCTAATCGTTTCAGCTGAATTCTTTTATATAGATAAATTAACCTTTGGAAACAGTCTTTTCGATTCGACATTGAAAATTCTGGCAGTCTACTTGACAAAAAAAAAAATAGTAAATTAATGTAAAAGTGAAAAAAAAATTAAGTTGAAGTGGAAAAACCATGGAGTCTCCATCCATGGAAGAATTCAAGATATAAGTCATGGAGTCTTCCATGATCTTCTTCATTAGTGTGCGCGCTTTTTCTAGTTTTCTGGTTTTATTCTTTATCTATTATTGATCCAGTAAGCAGGGATTGATTGTGAAAATTACCATTGGAGAAACAAAGAATCTTCATCGAGAGATGAATTAAAGCTAGCTTCCATGATCTTTTTCATCAGCAAACCAGCCTTTTCTCGAGCTTTTCCCGAACCTCTCACAGAAATATCAGCCAGAACAGATGAAAATTCAGGCAGCCTCAAAGCATCTCTCAGGCACCCTTCACTGTCATCAAACAACCGCAGAAGAATTTCTGCAGCCCCTTCCTTACTTAACATGCACCTTCCTTTTAAAACTTCTAGCAATTTTCTTACAATTTCGTCCGTTTTCCTTAAAGAAGTTAATCCTTCATCGAACCTGGCGAGTAATCCCAGGATTGCCAGGGAAGTTCCAGCAAGATCCTCGCCTTTAGTGCTTTCTGCTACTTGGATCAGCACTGGAACAGCTCCTGACTGCACTGCCACCGTGCAATTACCGTGAAACTGCACGAGCTCGGCCAATGTGCTGAGCAGGTGATGAACCGCAGGATTTTTGGGTCGTGAAATTGCTTTCACTAGAGCCTCAACAGTACCTGTTAAAGACAAACAATCAGGAAAACATAACGTAAACTATTGTAGAAATATTTATATATCTTTAACATTACCAGCGACACCAATCTTGGCCTTGTTCTTGTCCAACATTGCCAGGCTGCACAGCAAAGAGGCTGCTAGTTTGCTGGTTTCGGTCGAGCCGGGGGATAGAATTACAGAATTGAGGTAGAAAATAATCTCCATGTCTCCTAAGGAGCGCTTAAGATTCGGGTTAAGGGACAGGTTGAAGAGTATAGATAGTGCAAGCATTTGGATATTCGGGAAGGACGACTTGGATAGTTGGAGAAGTGCAGAGATTGCACCATTTGTTTGTGCCAGTAAATTCCTGTTTTGTGGGCTAACCTTCGTGATTGTGGCTAACGTCTGCAGGGATTTTTGCTTTTTTTCATTTAAGTCGGATTGAGCTTCTTCTAGACATTCAAGAATGGTTTCACGAAGCTGAATTGTAGACATTGTTTCACAGTCTTAGTTGCTGGAGATAGGATAGAGCTGATGATATCAGATGAAATATATGTGCATGGTTTGTTATGTCATGTTTGGCTAAACTTAAAAAGTTTACTCTTAAGTAAATAAGTAAGTTTTAAAATAAATAATATGTTTAATTTATTTATATTTTGATGTAAAAATTACTTTTAAAATAACTTATTTAATTTAAAATTAAGAAGAAAGCAAAATATCCAATAAAACTATTAATAAGTTTGTCCACTTTTTTCAATATTGGTACATGTTTTGACTTCTAGTCTCAGTGCTACATTTTATGAAAAACTGTGTACTAATCGAGCCTTTTATCTAAAAAATGAACCAACATCTACGCTAGGAAGCATGTTAAATACATAATTAAATAAATAAGTTGATCGTTTTTCTAACAACTTAAACTTTTTGATAAAATAGTTCAACAACTTGAGAAGCTCAGATCTGTACTAATAGAAAATGTACAAGTAATCAAATAAATACAGGTTAATTTTACATTAAATAATTGTATTTATTTGATTATTTGTATATTTTTTATTGGTGGGACAGTAAATGGAACACCAAAATGGGACAGCAGATCTCGACTCCAAATGAGACAGCAGAACTCGGCTCCAAAATGGGACAGCATATCTCGGCTCCAAATAATGTGGATATTACACCCACTACTATTAATATTAAAATAATTCTAAATCTAACAATTTAACTTATTTATTCTAAAAATATTACATAATTATTATTGTATTAATTAATAAAATAATGAATTAAAATCAAAGGAACAAGACCAATTTGTTGATTGAGTCATTAATTATTTGCACAATAAGTCCTTCATCTTTATAATATCTCCACTTTAGTCCTCGTACTTTCTCTTTCATTTCAATTTCGTCCTTTTTTATTTGCAACTCAAGTCCTTCAACTTTAAATTTTTACAAGTTGGTCTCCATATTTATAATTTTATATCAATTTAGTCTTTTGTATCACTATTTTATACAGATGTTACAAATAATATTGGATATCAATGTTTGATACAGATGTTACAAATAATATTTTGTATCACTGAATATGTTACATATTATATTATGTTATTTTACACATCACATGTTACACAAATTGGTATTCTGTATCACTGATATTTTACATTTCAATTTGTAACACAGATTATTACAAAAAATCATTTGTAACATTTGTATCAAACATTGATACATAATATTATTTGTAACATTTGTATCAAACATTAATACATAATATCATTTGTAACATATGTATCAAATAGTGATACTATAAGGACTAAATTGATATAAAAGTATAAATATGGGGATCAAGTTGTAAAAATTTAAAAGTTGAAAGACTTAGGTTGTAAATAAAAGAGGACGAAATTGAAATGAAAGATGAAGTATATGGACCAAAGTGAAAATATTATAAAGATGAAAGACTTATTGTACAAATAATCAAGGACTCAAAAGCAAATTTGAGTGAATTCACGTGGAAATATATTTTGTGGTATAGATTTGATTTTAATTTATTATTTTATTAATTAATATAATTTTAAGAATGTAGTATTTTTAGAATAAATTTGTTAAATTGATAAAATTAGAATTATTTTAAAAAAGTGGTTTATTTATGAAAAAAATCCCCCAAATAATTGTATTGAGACACACAGATTGTTAGAGCAATGGGACGAGCTCTTCGATGGTACCAATTAGAGTTTTCCCGAAGATAAGAATACAGCTGTGTAAAAAACGAGGAGGAAACATACAAACAATATAATCCATTGAACTATACGTCCAAAAGAGTTGGGCGCATAAATTTCTTTGTTATCTCAGCCCATGCAATGCCAAAATGTCTCTACTTATCCCCTTTTTTTTTTGGCACTTACTGATTTCTTGAATACGAATATATTTGGGAAATTTTCGTGAATAAGTCAATTTATGTTAATATTTATGAAAATACTGTTACCTTTTTTAAATTACAATAATACTGGATGAGGTTGGTTTTTTCCTTTTTTTTTTTTTATTTTAAATCTAATTAATTATAATCAAAAGACGTCATATTTAACTCTTAATTACCATCTTAATTAGGATTCTATATTTGGGTAAAGATCATTTACAATCCTAATCATTTCAACATCTCTCCAATATTACAATAAACTTCAAACTTGTCTCTGCCAAATGCAAAGCGTCATCTTCATGTCAAATCGTGTCCGATGAAAACATCTCCATATTTATAACTGAAATAGATTTTTGTAACATCGTTTGCAACAGATTAATAACAGAGACAACGAAACATATTTTTGTAACATCATCTGCAACAGATTAATAACAGAGACAACGAAACATATTTTTGTAACATCGTCTGCAACAGATTAGTAATACAGACAATGCAAACTGATTTTGTAACAACGTTTACAACATATTAATAACAGAAACAACAAAACAAATTTTTGTAACATCGTCTGCAACAGATTAGTAACGGGTAAATTCAACCAATGGCCACTGAACTCTAATTGAGTTTCTACTTAACCACTAAACTTTGAAAGGTATCTCAATGGCCATTCAACTTTCAACTGATTTTTATTTAACTATCGAACTTTAAAAGATATCTTAATGGCCACCCAACTTTCAACTAAGTTTCTCATATATCACTCGTTACTCGTTCGCTTGCATTACCTAACGAAATATCTTACGTGGCAAACAATTTTTCGACAGAGTGTAGTAATATGTTATCAACAAAAATGCATTACTCAAACACGCCTAATTCACATAAATTTGGTTGAAAAAAAACTAAAAGCGTTTTCAATTTCTTTGAAATATGGCGTATTTGATTAGTGCACTTTTACTCATTGAGAGAAATTTAATAATATTACTATGCCATATTGAAGAAATATGGTGTATTTGAGTTGTGTACTTTTACTGATTGAGAGAGATTTAATAATATTATTATGCTATATTGAAAGAGTTTTTGCCACGTATGATATTTCATCACGTATTGCAAATGAATGAGTAACGGGTGATATATGAGAAATTTAGTTGAAAATTGGGTGGCCATTGAGATACCTTTTAAAGTTCGGTGGCTAAATAGAAACCAGTTGAAAGTTGGGTGGCCATTGAGAGACCTTTTAAAGTTCAGTGGTTAAATAGAAACTCAATTAAAGTTCAGTGGCCATTGGTTGAATTTACTCGATTAGTAACAGAGACAATGCAAACTGATTTTGCAACAGATTAGGAACATGGACAATGCAAATTGATTTTGTAATAATGTTTGCAACAGATTAGTAAGCACCTCTTCGCCGACAACTTCCTTCAAAATAGGTTTCTCTATACTTTCATTTTTGTGCAATTCTTTCGACGAAAAAGAACCCATTCGCTGACGCGACTTCCTTCAATATGTGCATTTCTGTTTTTGTCGTTGTGTGATAAAACCCTAGAGATTTAGGGGATTAAATGATACAGTTGGCGACAATTCCAGCTAGATTGGTGTGATGAATAGGATTTGTGAAGATGAAATCGGTTTCTCTCTCCCCCCGGCCGTTCTCTCTCTCTCTCTCTCTCTCACTCTCTGCAGGTTTAATAGAAAAATATTTTTTTTTCCTTTTTCTAAATATATATATATATATATATATATACTAGTTTTGGCCCGTGCGTTGCACGTTTGTGAATAATGTAGTGAAAAGTTGTAGGTTGATATGAACGTTTTATAGCACTATTTGTAAAATAAAAACAAAGTAGGTTATGATTAGATTTTTCTCTTTTTGAATATGTTGTAAAGTATATGAGTTGTGTATATATTTATAAGGAGGTTGGAAATTTCATATGCAATAATTGGATGTAATAGAATTTAAGGATAGCTTGAAATAAAAATTCAACTAATTTGTAATTTATTGTCAGTCTATTGAAGTAACTTTGTATGCAATTGAAAAAAACCTTATTAAAAAAGGAAAAAAAAAAAAAAAAAAAAAAAGAGTTGAGGTTGATTATAGTTTGTTTAAGAAAGATGTTTTATTTACTTTTTTTTGTGCAAATATTTATTTGTTTTTGTTTTTGCAGTGACAGTGGACTATTTATGATTAAATATGTGGAGTGTTTTTTAGCTGGATTGCCTTTAGATGCTGTTGTAAGTGATAAAATTAATATTTATAGGCGAAAACTTGTGTTAGATTTTTTTCATAAGGATTTCTTTTTTTTCCCAGTTAGGAGTGAAGTTTAAATGTTGTATGTATTAGTTTAATAAATTAATAGATTGATATTATGTTTGTAAATTGTTTCCTTTTATTTTTATTTTGAATTGATCTGAAATTTTTTTGTCATGTTGGTAATGTTTTTGAGCTTATGTTAATATATAATTGTTTATTTTTATAATTGTATTTTTATAGGTTACAAAAATTGGTTGCCGAGCTAGGTCGGCAACCAATTTTGGTTGCTGAGCCATCTCGGCAATCGGGGGGGAAATTTTTTTGTGGAAGTATCAAATGTTTGTAAATTGTTTCTTTTTATTTTTAATTGATCTGAAATATTTTTGTTATCTTGGTAATGTTGTTGAGCTTGTGTTAATATACAATCCTTTATTTTTATAATTGTATTTTTATAAGTTACAAAAATTAGATTAATTTATTGTAATTTTGTTAACCAAAAGATTTTTTTGTGTTGTGGAAATTTTAGAAAAAAATGTGAATTTAGTATTGTAAAAAAACTAATATTTTAACGTTTGTAAGAAACACATGAAAGTAAATATATAATATATTATATATTCTTTTATTATGACTAATTTATCTAGTAACTTGACAAATCCAAATTTGAGATTCATGAATTGGTTTAAAAATAACATGAAAAAACTAAAAAATAAAAAAATTTAAGTGTAGTACATAATTTAAATAAAAAAACTAAACTAAAAAATGAACAATATGCATTGTTGAAGTTACTCGAGTAACTCGATAAACCCAAAATAAAATTTGTCGAGTTACTCGATTAAAAATGTGATACGAAATCAATCTATTCAATAGCTCAAGTAGCTTGACAAATTGAAAATCAAGTTGCCGGAGTTACTCGATGAACGAACGAAATTTAAAATTTTCATTATTTTGTTTCCCTTTTTTATTTAAATGATGTCATACATTTAAATAATTTTTTATTTTTATTTAGTGTTGTTATTTTTCAAGAAACTCGTGAGTCTTAAATTTGGATTTGTCAAGTAACTTGATAAATAAAGCATATATAAAATTTTATTTAATGTTTCATTTATTATAATATAGTAAAATAGAATATATATCATAATTAATTAATACAATATATTTTATTTTATTTTAGCAATTAGTATAAAAAAATATTTGTAACATTATTGGTAAAAATGTTATAATTAATAGTTACAAAAAATAAAATATGTTGTTGATTTTTTTCATTGAAAAAAAAAATTACAAATGTAAAAGCACACCATAAAAAATAAAAAATAAAAAAAAAAAAAAAAATAAAAAAAAAATTTCATGAACAGTAATTTTTTCGAGTTACTATTCACCTCGTAAAAGTTTGTCGAGTTGAATAGTAACTCGACAAACTTTTTCGAATTTAAAAATAAAAATAAAAAATTTTTTTTTTATGAACAGTAACTTTTTCGAGTTACTATTCACCTCGAAAAAAGTTTGTCGAGTTGAATAGTAACTCGACAAACTTTTTCGAATTTTAAAAAAAAAAAAAAAAAAGAAAATTTTTTAAATTTTTGTCGAGTTACTCGACAAATTTTTTTTTTTTTTAAAAAGTCGAGTAACTCGACAAAAGTAAAAAAAAAAAAAAAAAATTTTTTTTAAAATCGAGTTACTCGACAAAAGTAAAAAAAAAAAAAAAATTTTTTTTTTTTTTTTTTTTTAAAAGTCGAGTAACTCGACAAAAGTAAAAAAAAAAAAAATGTTTTTTTTTTTTTTTTTTGAAAAAGTCGAGTAACTCGACAAAAGTAAAAAAAAAAAAAATTTTTTTTTTTTTTTTTAAAAATCGAGTTACTCGACAAAAGTAAAAAAAAATGTTTTTTTTTTTTTTTTTTTTTTTAAGTCGAGTAACTCGACAAAAGTAAAAAAAAAAAAAAAAATTTGTTGTAAAATCGAGTTACTCGACAAAAGTAAAAAAAAAAAATTTTTTTTTTCCTTTAAAATTCGAGTTACTCGACAAAAGTAAAATTTTTTTTTTTTTTATTTTAAAATTTGAGTAATTCGACAAAAGTTAAAATTTTATTTTTTTTTTTATTTTTATTTTTTAAATTTGAGGTACTCGACAAAAGTAAAAAAAAATTTTTTTTTTTTTTTTTTTTTAAAATTAGAGTTAGTTGACAAAAGTAAAAAAAAAATTTTTTTTTTTTTTTTTAAAATTAGAGTTACTCGATAAAGTTAGTATATGCATAAATTTTTATTTATTTATTTATATTAGTTTTAAATTTAATTTTTTGGTATTTGTTTTTGGCATATATTTGATCGAGTAATTCGGCAATCTCATTTGTTGTAGTAGGAAAGTTTCTTGATGAACTGAGGTTTACTATCGAAGAAAATTAATGATTTTTTTATATATATTTATTCTTTTATTTACTACAATTAATTTTGAAAAACACTGAATAATTTGGTAATTTTTGCATAAAAAGTATTAAGTAGAAACTCTAATTATTTATATATACTATTTACCATTATTTGTAGTTTGCAGACAAATAACCCATTTCACAATACAACAGTGTAAAGTAAAAACTTTAATTTTTTATTTAGTAACATTTTTGTACAAAAACACTGAAACTTATCTATACAAATTTATGAATTATTTTATGTGGAGTGAAATTTTATATGTTTTGTGGGTATCTGCATATTAAGTTTTACTTTTTTATGTATTTTAATAAAGAATTTTGTATATATTTATTTTCAAGTGACCTATTCAACAAAAGGTTGATCGAGTAACTCGACAAACTCCATTTCGAGTTTGTCGAGTTACTCGACCAATTAAATATAATGTTACTGAAATAAATAGTTGTTAACAGGATCAAATAGAATTTGTCAACTATGTTTTATTTGAAAATAAATTTTGTTTGTATATGTTGTTATAGTAGAGTTTGTCGAAGAAATGGACCTTGTCAAGTAATTTGAGAATTTCAGTGAAAAAATATTATAGAGGTAATATATGGAAACAAATTAGTCTAATAAAAATATTTTCACGTATGGAATCTATTTTAATATAAATTTATTTTCATAATAAGTATAATTATATAATTTAATTCTTATTTAGTGAAATTTTTTTACAAACACTGTAACAATATCTATAACTTGTTGAGTCGAAATTTCGAAATGTTTTATTTGGAAAGATAGTAATTGGAATTGCTTAAATAAGTCCACTATTTAACAAAATAAATGATTTTGTATATATATTTTTGTTATTTCTAGTAAAAATAATTTCAAAAAATACTCAAATCTTTTTATAATTTTTTCGGACGAACTTTGTGATTTGTTCATATATAGTGAAATATGTTATGTTTTCTAACATCTAAGTTTATGCTTATTAGTTTCTAAGTTTTTATTTAATTTAATAAAAAAAAAAATTAAATATTTTAGTTTGACCTACAAGATGTAAAAGTGATCGAGTGACTCGATAATCTCCAATTTGAGTTTGTCGAGTCACTCGGACAATATTAAGAGGAAAAATTTATTGTTCTTCTGGTTTATGTCATCGAGTGACTCGACAAACTCTACTTTGATTTTGTCGGGCCACTCGGCAAAGTAAGTACAAATTTTTTTATTGTTTTATTGTTTATATTTTATATATTTTTGGAAATCAAATTTTTTTATGATTTGTTTGTGTAGATAAGCTAGTAAACGAACTGAAGTTTATGGAGTAATTGAACAAATTCTGTGAAAAAATATTATATAAGTAATCTATTTAAAAATAATAATTTAGAAAAAATATTTGGACATCTTAAATACAATTTAATATTACAATTAAAATATTTTTTCTACATTATGAGTTTGTGGTATATTATTCATCGAGTAACTCGGCAATCTCAAGTTTGGGTTTGTCGAGTTACTTGAGAAAGTGGTCATCTGCATATTTTTTATTTTTTGGTTTTTATGCATAATTTTTTTTACTCTATAATTTATTATAACATATTATAGTAAAATATATATCATATTAAATTATTATATACTATACTAAATTACTAAAATATATTATATTTTATTTTATTTTAGCAATTATTATAACATAGTGTAATCATTTTTTAGTCTGTGGTTTTTTGCATATACCTGATCGAGTAACTCGGCAAGCTCAATTTTGAGTTTGTCGAGTTACTTGAGAAACTGAGCATATGCATATTTTATCTTATTTGTGGTTTTTTTAATGTATAATATTTGGTAAATTGAATTTGTTGGTATTTATTTTTGGCATATAATTGATCGAGCAACTTGGCAATATAAATTTTGAGTTTGTCGAGTAACTTGATAAGGTAATGAAATGAATAAATGTTTTTATTGTATCATTTATTGTAACATATTATAATAAAAAATATATCACATAAAATTATTAAATATATTATATTTACTTTTATTAATTATTATAACATAGATGAATCAAAATTTATTATAATAACTATATCAACTTGTTATAATAATTATATAAATTTTATTACAATACTTAATTTTTATTGTAATTATAATTTGAAATAATTTTTTATTTTTTTAAAGGAGTGGAGAGACGATTTGATAAGATTATTTACTTATTTTTATTTGTTCAGAATAGAAATTGAATATTATATTTTATTATAATTATTAATTATAATAAAAATTGATTATTGTAATAAAATCGATACAGTTATGATAATAAATTTTTTTAAAACTTTGTTATAATAATTGATTGATACAACAAAATATAATATATTTGAATAATTTAATATAATATATAATAATTTTGTCTGATATATATATTTTACTGTAATATGTTATAATATATGCTAGAATAAATTTTTTTTTGCATGTGCTTACTTTATCGAGGAACTCGACAAATCATAAATGAGATTGCCGTGTTCCTCGATGAATTAGATGTGAAAAACAAATACCAAAAAATAACTTTTAACAAATAATATAAATAAATAATAATAATAATAATAATATTTGCACACTATCAATTTCTCGACTAACTCGACAAACTCAAACTTGAGATTGCCGAGTTACTCGATCAATAACATGGTACAAATCACAAATTCAAAAATCAAAATTTTTATTTATAATAAATTGATATTATAACAAATTGATACTATAATAAATTGATATTAAATTTTAATATCATTATTAATTATAATAAAAATTGATATAATTATTATAAAATTATTTTAATACACTCTCTTACAATAATTGATAAAATAAGTAACTTGACAAACTCAAAATTGAGATTGACGAGTTGCTCGATCGATTATATGCTAAAAACAAAAACAAAACAAAAAATAATAATAATAATAATAATAATAATAATATATATATATATATATATATATATATATATATATATATATATATATATATATATATATATATATATATATAACAATTAATATAAATAAATTATAAAAAAAAAAAAAAAAAACAATATGCGTATGAATAATTTTTCAAGTACCTCGACAAACTCAAAATTGAGATTGCCGAGTTACCCGGTCAATTATATGCCTCAAACCACAAACTCAAACATAAAAATTTTTATTTGTAATAAATTGATATGACATTTTATTATAATTATTAATTATAATAAAAATTTATTATTGTAATAAAATTGATATAATTATTAAAATTAATTTTTTTTTTACACTTTGTTATAATAATTGATAAAATAAAATAAATTCAGTGTTTTTCAAAATAAATTCTACTAAATAAAAGCAAAAATATATATACAAAATAATTAATTTTCTTGGGTAGTCAACTTCAGTTCGTCCAGTATCTTCACTACAACAAAAAATACCAAAAATTTAAATTTCAAAAATAATATAAATCAAAAATAAAAATAAAAGATTCTGGATATGCTCATGTGGTCGAGTAACTCGACAAACTGAAAATGGGGATTGTCGGGTTACCCGACCATGTATATGCCGTATACCTCAGATTTTCTTAGGTAACTCGGCAATCTCAAAATCCAGGTTCAACCTGAATTCTTTCTTCAACAATGCTTCCACTGAAGTACTCTTTCTCCTCGGACTGCAAGTTCCCAAACCTTGGATTCTCCGACATACAACTGATCATCTCATCCTCATGCACCGCCACCTTCGCGGCAGCCTTGCACACCACCCCTTTATGCAAAGTACCACCACCACCGTTCCTAGCCACCGTCCCCGGTGGTGGTTTGGTGGTTGCTTAGCAATGCCAGCCTGTGCACTCTTCCTAAAGGACCCTGATCCTCCACATGCAATAAGGCTTAATTAATAGCATAGAATTTCTAGTCAACAAAGGCTTGTTTGCCACCAAATCACAATCTTCAAACACCTTGGAAGTATTTGATGGAGGGGGTGAAACTGAATAATTATGTTTTAATTCTTCTAGTGTTTTTATTTGTTTCTTGCTTTTGTAATCCATCGATTTCATCAGTAGAGACCCCTTTAGAACATCTAGAAAGGGGCGTAGTGACCTATTCAACAAAAGAAATAAATAAACAAGATTAGTAAAAAATTGAATGAAAATTAAGTGTAAAAGAAAAAAAATAAGAAAAATGAATTAAAGATTTTTTTTTTTAAGTTGTTGGTATATCCCAACGATTTTAAAACAATAGGGACCTTTTGTGCAATTATTAAAAAAAAAAAAAAAAAAAATCATTTGGCAATCAATTGATTGCCAATTGGGCTCAAATTGAATCAAACAACCGAGATAAACATTAAACTGACAATCTAGACTTGAATAATTAAATACCCTATACCAAGCAGTAAGAACCAAAGAGATATAGATGGAAGATGCAGTAATCAAATAATAGCAATACTAATCTATAGTTTTAGAGCAGAGAGTCATAATTTCAATTTGGCTTAAAAAGATATGTGAATGACATGTAAGAAAAGATGGAGAAAGTGTAAATTCAATGGATGATTACAAAGTGCTGGAATTTGAAAGTGCCTGTGTAACTACCTCAGTTATGAAACAAGCTATTGCCAACTCAGCAACTATATTGGTATGTATTGGTTGAGCCATCTAGGCAACAGTTGTGGATGTAGTTAGGAACCATTGATAAGTAACTGGAAGTGTATAAATGTATCAGTTGTTATATTAAAAATTTTGTATTACTTTTATTTCTTATTAATAAAAAAAAAATATGATAAACATATCTAGAAAATAAAATATATAATTAAATTGTATAGAAATTAGCAATCATAAGAGCTTCATGAATTTGATTCAAAATTAGAGGCTGTAGTTTATCTAGAGTATATCCTATAAAAAACTTTTATAGCTACTCAGAGTAATTAATGTTTAGCATATCTATCCTTACAAGTAAACAAAGTACGTATTATTACTTACTGTATCACAATAGTGACTAATGGATACTGTTGTATTTAATATTATATAATATTATAGGCAAAAAAATTAGGTTATTATTCAACTTATTAGTAACAATATAGTTGTGAAATTTAGAAAAACAACTAAAAGGGGAAAAAAATTTAATAAAAACAACTGACCAAAAATAATTAAAGTTGTTGAATTACATCTGTAATATATTGTTCTCTTTATCTAATAATTATTTTTTTGTTAACTATCAAAGAACAAGATATACATTCATTATTATTATGATTTATTTAACTAAAGATATACATGAAATACTGACAAATTTAGGTTCTAATAATTAAATACCCTAAAACTTTTACGGCTGCTGAGAATTAAAGATATACATTACATCATATCATAATAGTAATCTAATAGTATTAGAATAGTAATAAAAAAAATTTCATCCAAAAACATTTAAAAAATGCATAAATATTAAAAAAAAAAAAAGTACTACAGGAAAAAAACATTTTATATTTATACTAATAATTAGAAGATTATTGTATAGGTAATTTTCAATTCTTTATATATTAAAATAAAATTAGGTCTATTTAATTGTATCAGTATCAATTTTTATTAGTAAAAAATATATATTTGTAAATTTTTAAAAAATGTGAAAAAATAAAGTTGTAGCAAATGGCTATACGTATAGTTTCATCATTGCATAATTAGTACAAAAAAAAAATAATTAATTCGGCCAAATAGATATTTATAATTTCAATCTTTTACATTTCCTATTTTGAATAAACAATTGGTACAATGCATTAACTATTGGAACAAGAATACAAATATTTAAAAAATAATGTCAGCATTGCACAGATATAAAAATAATATTACAATATATTAACAGAAATCCCTACAATATCAAATTACAATATCAAAAATAATATAAATAAAAGCATTATATCATTTGTGAAAGAAAACAATTAGAAAATGTGTAGAATCCATAATCACTTCTTGGACTTCTTATTTTTCTGCAAGAAAAAAAAATGAGAAACACACATGAGATTATTTTATTAAAGGAAAGTCATTTTAATGTAATAAGTCAATTAAATCATTAATACCTTATTGTAAGGATAGTAATGACTAATATACACTGAAATGAAATATTTGGGAAAACTAAAGAATAATCATCACAAATAGAATGATGTATATTAATAAGAGGCGTAAAGTGGAACATAATTAAACAATTACTAAAAAATAACAATAATGACACTATAAATTCACTAAAGCTAAAATTTCTTTATAGACAACATTTTTTGTACACTTTAAATGTAAATGTGAATTATCAACTGGTTTTATCAACACTTTAATAGAACTCAATGTTTTAGCTCTAGATAATGCCACATATAATTGTCCATGTGAAAATACAGATTCGGGAAGATATAAACCAACAAAATCTAGAGTTTGTCCTTGAGCTTTATTTATTGTCATTGCAAAGCATGGACGAATAGGAAACTGTGTTCTTTTGAAAGGAAATGAATTTTTATCACTTTGAAGAGGTATAAATGGAATTCTTGGTAAGAAAACATGTTTTCCTTTATATTCTCCAATACAAATTTCAGCATGAATAACATTACGTTCAAATGATCGACAAACTAATCTTGTTCCATTACATAATCCTTCTGAAGGGTTAATATTTCTAAGTAATATAACAGGACAATTTTTTTTTAATATAAGTTCATGTGGTGGAATACCATTTGGAGTTAAAGTATTTAAAAAATCTTCATGAATAGTTTGATCTATTTGTTCCAATGTTTCATCATAACTATAATATGTACATGTTTCACCAGGTAATTCCTTAAGTAAAATATTGTTTATTAAATCAACGCATTCATTTTTTGGAGTTAAAATAACACTATTAATCATTGTATCTAAATTTGTAATATAGTGTTTTAAATTTGGAAAGACAATGTTAATTAAATTTTGTAAAGATTTGTATTCTTCTTCAAATGGTATAATTATTTCATTAGGAAGCTTAATCATACCACACGTATGTTCAATCTGAATCCCATCACCAATATTAAGTAACAATTGAGAAAATAATGGATCTAATTGTGCTCTCATATTTTGGACTAATTGAAATTTTCTAAAATGTGGCCATAAGCTAGAATGAACTAAACTTGCCAATAATATTTTTTCTTTGTTCCCTTTTTGAACAACTGGTAAAACTTGTCTAAAATCTCTACCTAGAACAACAATTTTCCCACCGAATGGTAAATTACTTTCATTAATATCTTTTAACATGTTGTCAACAGCTTCAACAGCATAACGATGCATCATTGGTGCCTCATCCCAAATGATTAAATTAGTCATTCGAAACAAATCTGCTAATGCAGATTGTTTACTAACAGAACATGTAATATCACTATTTATTTCTAAAGGAATTTTAAATCTTGAATGTGCAGTTCGTGCTCCAGGTAACAAAGAAGCTGCCACTCCAGAAGAAGCAGTAGCCAATGCTATAAGATTTTTTGATCTAACAAATGTAAGTAAGGCTTTATATAAAAATGTTTTACCTGTACCACCTGGTCCATCTATGAAAAACGTTCCAGGTTTCCTGTTTAAAACATGTTCCACAATTTCATCATAAGCTATTTTTTGTTCTTTATTTAACATATTTGTATATAACATATCATTATTTCCAATTACATTATTTGCCATCTCTTCGCTAATAATATTAGCTAATCTTTCTTCTTCTCCCATAGTTATTTCAAATGGTACAACAGAATATTCATTTATGTTTTTACCACTTTCTTCTAATATATGATTGATATAATGTAGAGCTTGAATTTCAGCATTTATAACAGATAAACCTTCATTGACATAGTCCTCATACATAAAGTTACCAAATTTAATCCACAATGCTTTTGGATCATTAGGTCCACATAGAGTTAATATTGTAGCAAATAAACGTCTTAAAGAAGAAGGCATTTCATAACTAATAGCTTCTTCCAAACACATTTCACAATAATTATTACCATTTAATAAGCCATATGCAACAGCTGCTTCACGAAAAGATTGCATAGAAATACCATTTACTGTTTTTAAACTTGCATAAGATGTTGGTCCTCTAATATGATTAAGCAAAATTCGTAAATAATATCTTTCACCTTCAATTATGTTAGCTGAAACTAATCTTCCAATTACATTTCCACGTTTTCTTTTTGTCCATATTTTACCTTGTGTATCCCATACAAAATACTGGGGAAATTCTCTATACAATAATGTATTTGCAAATTTATTGCATGTATTCATTCTAAAAAATTCAGTTAACATTGTTATTTTTCTATAATCTGTATCAATAATATTTAACAAATTTTTAGAATCTTTATATATTACTAAATGGTTATTTTCAAGATGTAATTGTAACGATATAACTGAAGGAAAAATTTCAGATAAAATAAATCCATATATTCTCCAAAGAGCTTCAGGTGGAGATATCCATCTAGCAGATTGATATCTTTCAATTTCATCGACATTATTTGTATTATTATTCACACAAAAATGTACCCTATCATGTCCTTTGTATACATATTTATATAAATATTTTACTGCTTTTACAGTTGAACATATTTCTACATTGATATGACAATCATATTTTGCACATAAATATGGATTATAAGGCACAACCCATCTATTATCTAATAAACTACCTCTAATAGTAATTGTTTCATAAGTATTGGAACGCCTATAATTTGGGTAACAATTTTCTCCAAGAAAAGTTTTTGCAATAAATTCTTTTGGATATTTATTTTTACACTTTCCATCTTTATTCATACAAATATTGGTAGGATTTAGTATACCACAAGGACCATGTATCATATGTTTAATTACAACAGAATGTAAATGAGAGTTTTGATTTTTATTAGGTATTTCACATGAAACAATTTCATCAATTAAATCTGTGTTATTAACTTTACAATTTTGTTTTAGAATTAACAAAAAATGTGCATGTGGAAGGCCTCTTTTTTGGAATTCTATAACATAAATATAAGCAGCAACTTGACCAAAAATATGTCTTTGAAATAAATCAATTTTTAATTCTTCCAATTTTGCTCTAAATATACGAGTAATCAAATCAGGTCTATTTTGACTAATATCATTATATTTCAACTCATTTTTTATTTCATCCCAATTTGGATTACAAGTTATTGTTAAAAATATATCCGGTTTTCCAAACCTTTGAACCAAAGCCATTGCATCCATATATCTTTTTTTCATATCTCTGGGGCCACCAATAAAAGAAGAAGGTAAAATAATTTTTTTACCAATTTTATAACCTCTATTTTCACCATTTTCTACACTATCAACAATTCCTTGATATAATTCAGCACGTATTTCATTTTGATTTTTTCTAAAATAATCTAATCTACTTGTTTCAATTTTAACATACATATCAACCACATATTGTTGAAAAAGTCTTCCAGCATGAAGTAAAATGCACTTATTAGTAGGTCTTACCTGTAACTTATAACAATAATATTCCCTGCAAGATACTTGAAATTTCTTTTTAGGCCTTTTCATAACTGCAAATAAATAAATAAAATTAATAAAGTTTCATAATAAAAATAAAATAATAGACTATGTTTAAAATATTAACCTGAATTCTCGTTCTCAATTAATTGATTCGTAGAATTTATAACATTTATATCTAACAAATTATTCACAATATTATAAGAATCAACATTGTTTAGACTATACTTTTGAATACCTTCATGCCATCCAGATTCACCATAAGGAAATAATAATGGATATTGAAGTGGATCATAACAACCAAAATAGTAATGTATTTTATGTATATTATCAGAATGACAATGTATTAATATATCTCTTGATCTAGTGTTAGTAATAATAGAAGGATCTTCATCAACCCATATTGCAGCCACTTGTGATGCTGAAGGTGTATTGTATACTCTTTGATCAACTCCTGCATCACATCTAATTTGTATTTTACATAACTCTAAAGAATCAACACTACTTAATGAACGAAAAAATTTTGAATATGGATTAATCTTCAATATATTGATTAATTTATTCAACATATATTGACAAAATTTATCTGATTTTTGTAACCTATGTTGTACTTCATTTTCAGTATCATAAAAGTACAATTGTAAAAATGAAGGATTGTTATCAATAGGTATAATGGAATTTATATAATGATAAACTTGTCCTTGAATTCTAAATGTATATATACCTTTGTATGATTTTCCCAAATTTTGATCATATTTCACCCCAAATGATGTAAATGCAAAATGATTATTATAACTGCGTACATTACTTTTAAAATGTAAGGATTCATTGGAATTAGTAGTATATAGTTGATACAATTCATCAGGACAAGAATTTATATGTAATTTCACTTTACCATCACAACAACAAAAACCTTTAGTTTCTTTCTCAAATTTTATAGCTTTACAATACCTACAAATTGTTGGTGATGTTAATATATGAGTTTTTGCAGGAATATTTTGTATAACAACATATTTACTATATTGTGTAATATTAGAATTATTATTTATTATATCATCATCAACTATATCAAGTTCCTCAACAGCTATATCACCTTCATCAACCATTCTTTGATTATCAACTACAAAATAGAAATCCAATATCATAATGCATATTCAAAAAAATTTAATATATAGTATATAAATTTAAGAAATACTTGCCTGTTGATAAACTTGAACTACCCTGCAACCTAGTAACTTTCTTTTTTGGCTCAATTTTTCTCTGTGCATACAATTCTCTCCTTCTTTTATTCCGCAAATCTTTTTTTTCTTGTGTATTCATCTATCTAGAACACTTATATAAAATAAAGCAAACAGAAAATAGCTTCAAATAAATACAAAAAAAAAAAAAATTCACCAGGTCTAATACAAACTAAAATAAGAAAATGAAAATATCATTTTCAACTAATTTAGCAAGAACTTTTAGTAACAACTGTAAAAGATTAAACTACTATTCTAATCACAGTAACCACAATTTGTTAGCCTACAACCACCACATGTAACTGCGAAGATAGCATAGCATCTCAATAACCATAGAAACTTGGTTCCACTGTGGTTGCCAAGCATCTCGGCAACCACACTGTGGTTGCCGAGATGCTTTACATGCTCGGCAACCACAGTGTATGAATGCCGAGATGTCTCGGCAACCACACTGTGGTTGCCGAGCTGTCTCGGCAACCACCTGTGATTGCCGAGCTGTCTCGGCAACCACAGTGTGTGTGCGCCATATTACAGGGTTATGCAAAAAAAGAAATTTCTTGCCTCGTTTCGTTGATTCAATCTTGTTAGGACAACCAATAAATCTTACTGAAAAGGTTTTATTAGCTCAAAGTTCTATTGTATTGTTTGTAGAGCTGGAGTTGGGAAAAAATGCATAGATGAAGAAAAATTAATATTAATGATAACATAACAGAATCAGCATCATGTGAAGGAGTTTTCAAATTTGCTCATATTTTTCCTTCAACGAAACTAAAACTAATTCATTTCTTGTTTGGACTGGAAAAAAAGTTGATTAAAATGCATAAAAAAATTGATTATATTATTAAGGAAATTATCCAAGAGCATGAAACAGACACAACAACAAGGACAAGAGGGCAGGAACATTTCGATTTACAAAAATCCAACTGAAATAGAACACTAAAAATTAAAACTGCTGTAATAATACCTACAAATCTTAACTGTAAGATATCTTTCAAAACTCAGCTCCCAGCTCCAAAAGAAATACAGAATAAAACAAATTAGGATTGAAGTTCTAAAAAACAGACAAAACTCCTCCTTAAATGAATCTGAATTTCAAATGAATTTAATGTAATTCCAATTGTAATCCTTATAGTCAATAAAAGTCTGCTCAGCTTAAAAAATATTACAAAATGACGCTGTAAAAAGAAGTTGAAAAACGACATCGTGTAGGACGAAAATGTGAACAGTAAAAAATTTAACGCTCTTATATTATTGTAAGGATATATATATATATATATATAAAAAATACCCAGTATTTTTAAAATAATTACATTATAAAAAGTAAATTTAAGAATATATTTTATATAATTTCCTCAATATATTTAGAAACAGGCAACATAAAATAATTTTTATCTATACCAAATACCTACAATTTGATAATAGAATGATAAAATCAAGTTTTATTTGGTCATCAATCAATAACGAATCTAGTGGGCTTTATTTGAACAATTCAAAAGTCGCCAAGTATTGCAGAAAACAAAATTAAGGCAAAACTAGGTACTTGATCAATAGTTTGAAAAAAATACACAGTAAAGAGCAATTGTTTTGTTTCTACGTTCATCCAAAATAGCTCCTATATATCACAGGAACAATAGAAGTCCATAATGAAGTTAGATGTTCAAACTTGTGAAATATTCTAAATTTTTTTGTAGCTGGATTCGAATTTTCTACATCATATAATATTGGAAATATAACAGCTACATAAAATTGTCTCGAGGTTAAGCCCAAAATAATTAATCCAGATCCAAAATGCATGCAACATTATTCGGACATACATCAAAAACACACCAACAAACGATAAGCGGAACTCCCATATGACATCTGCATATCTCAGTCACACCAAGTCACCGAGAAAAGAAAGGGCCTAGTATCAGCTAATCACACTAGCTTGTAAAGACACCACCAACATTAATATGTTCTTAATCCCGATCCGAGTCCGGAGAGCCATCTCCATAAGAAACCAGTCCCGTCTTTCGAGGGGGACTCTCAGAGGATGACCTTGAATCATCTTTGCTTCCCCGTTTAGGAGATTGTGAACCAAGTGGTGACCGTGATTTAGATGGGCTCCTGCTCACCGAAGGCGACCTTCGCCTTTCAGCACGTGGTGATGGACGATATCTCTCCACAGGAGACCGACTGCGAATGGGGCTGCGGCTATAACGCCGGTTGCGATATCGTATTGGACTGCGAGATACACTTGGGCTGCGCGTCCTGCTTCTTCTGCCTCTGTATCTGCAACAAAAGGAACGAGGAATTTGTGTTAAAATAGGAGAGCTGAATGCACGGGAAGGTAGAAGAAAATCAAGATTCTTAAGAGATCATGGTTTGGGGCATATAACAATCCGAGCAAACTACATGTATCCAGGCATTATCACCACTTAAAATTCAAGATGGTCCAACATGGTATGTCTTTTCAGACCTTGTCAAAGAAGACTGACAGCACATAATGGAACTTGCATCCTATCAATAGCTAAATTATTCCAAATTCAAACACAGTCTAATAATACACATAGGTGGTGCAGATAAAATCCGGAAACTTCACATGTACATGTTTCACTTCTAACCTGTCCATGCAGGGACAGACTGACATAATGAAAACAAACGTGCATTGTATAATATTGAATTTGCTGATACAGTACAAACAACATTACAGTAAATCAACTAGTGTTTGTTATCACAATGCACTGTGCAAACAATTACAGACCTGGGAGGAGTTCTTCCTCTAGGCGGGCTCCTGTATCGCCTGGGGGATCTTCTGTAACTCGAATATCTATGAAATTTAACGAGAGAATTAAAACAAACAGTACAATCCAGGAAAGCAGAACATGACATGTAAAAATATATGATGTTCTGAAGGTCGTTGGGGTGAAAAGAAATGCATGTTCATTACCTGTCTCGATCGTTTCGAGCACCGTAACGATATGTCCTTACAGGAGAACGGTCTGGGGAGCGACTCCTGTAACGGCGAACATAGGAGTATCTATCACTAAAACCCCTTCCCCTTCTGATACGTTTGGGTGATTCATCCACGGGAGGACTTCTTGACGAGCTCCTACCACGATCAGAAACAGGTGACCTTGCCCTACGCCCTGCACCTACAGGACTCCTTGAATAGCTGCGGCGATTATTCCTGCTCGGTGCCCTAACTGGACTTGGGCTAGGGCTTCTCCGAGGAGGGCCCCTTCCAGAGCTCCTGCTGACACTTATTCGAGATGATCGAACCGGACTTCTGCTTACACTTCTTCGAGGAGGTTTACCAGAGCTCCTGCTTGGACTCCTTCGAGAAGATCTCACAGGACTGCGACTAACTGATCTCAATGATGACCTCCTCGATGAAGTTCTTGGTGGACTCCGGGTAACTCTTCTCCGGGGAGGAGATACAGTTGGACTTCTGCTGGGGCTTCGTCGGGATTGAGACCTTGCTGGGGGGCTCACGCTGACGCTTCTTCCCTTTCTTCCCCTGACTGGACTTCTTACTGGGCTCCTGCTGCTTCCACTTCTAACTGGACTGTTACTTCTGCTTCTCTCAGCGATCCGCTGCGGGCTTCTGCTAACGCTTGGACTCCTACTCATATCGTGTCTTGCGCTAACACTTGGACTTCTGCCCTTACTCCTCTTCGGACTAATGCTCATACTCTTACTCATGCTCCTTTTAGGACTTAAGCTTCGGCTCCTGCTCATCAACTTCTAATAAAATACCAAATCTGGGAGAATTGGTAAGCATAAAGAAACTGAGGTGTGAGAAGATATGGAATATAAACCTAGATTTGCTTGGGTGGTCATCTACTACATCGGGGTGTCTATCTGCACTCTTGTCGGATCTTGTTTCCCCTTCAACGCCATTGATTCGGTGCTCTCCATTTTCCCTTGGAAATTCACCCTCTTCTCTTTCAAACATATCAGCTACTTCCCCTTTCCTGTGATGAACAGTTGCAACTTCCTGGTTCTCACGTAGAGGAGATTGATTTACTTCTGTAGATTGCCAAACAAGGAATTGCATCAACAGAAGCGATAAGAGTCATATTTAAAAAAGTATGTCGACAAATTAGAGCACCATCATCTTACCTGGACTTTTATGCTTCATATCTGACTCGCGAATCTCAACACCATTGTCTTCAGAGCTGCTTCCACTCCTATTCTCACTTTCACTATCTGAAAGGCTATCCCTACAGGGTTTTTTTCACAAGACAATTAGGATCATATGGAGAACACTAACATTTTATCTTCTGTGTTATTGTGTTTTAGTACTAAAAATACAATTCCAGAAGCACGTTGCCATTGAAAAGTGGGGGAAAATAACATAAAACGTTCACTTCCGATGCGAAGACCGCGATACGATACATTATACAGTAGGAAATTAGTAGTCAGAGTCACAAAGTCTTGGCAAAACAGAACTCTACTGAATGATAACAAAGAAAAATTAAGATGATAACAAGCAATCCATGCAACTGTTATGCACACTTGCACCAAGTCCTTGCTGGGGGTGGGGGGTAAAATCATAGATCAGAATGAAATAGGTTCACACCAGGACACCCACATGAACACATCCAGAACCATAAGTGTGAATGTTCCATGTGAAATTATAAGGGGATAAAAGAGAACATCTACAGCTGTAAAGAGAATGAATAACACGTGGTACAACAGTCAATGGTACAGGTGCTACCTTTTTGATTTACGCTTTGATTTCTTATCACGCCTCTTGCGTCGTTTATCACGTCGTCTATCTTTTCTTTTTCTCCGTCTCTGTCTATCTTTCTTAGATCTCTTCCTCTTCCTACGTCTGTCATCACTTGAAGAGCTACTGTCACTCAATGAGGATGCATACGAGTCAGATTCACTGTCAGATTCTGAAGACTCTATATCAGTATCAGAAGAACTATCTGATTCCGATGTGTAATATCTTCTCCTTTTCCTTCTCTCCTTTGAAGATTTCTTGTGCTTCCCCTTACGTCGTACTTCATGGCCATCACCGTCAATAGAATCCTTCCCCATTTTCAACTTACTCCCTTTCTTTTTGACTGCATGTCCAGTCAAGAAACCCACGACAAAGAATAAATCAACAAGTGAAAAGAAGCAAAACAAATAAAAATAACTCACTCCACAATTCAGAGACCAGAAGAAAAAGTGATTATAACATAGGCCACACCACTGCCCAATAGCATCACTCTTACTATCAGTTTCTTGTACTTCATCACTAGAATAATAAACATTTCAAGATGAATGTCAATATTCCTTTGAAACAGTTTGGATTCTTACCATCACACAATTCACCAGAATTGATTATCTTCACAGTCACAGCCGGTCTACCGTCTTCGTCACCTGCACTTTCAATCTTTTTCAACAGTTCATATCCATCCACAAGTTTCCCAAAGACTACAGATTTCCTGTTGAGCAGAAGCCACCAACCAATCAAGAGAGATGCAAAGCAAACATTTTGCCAAGTACATTACTTCCTTCAAAGAAATTGACTTCATTGGTTAGCAAGGACAAAATTCATGGAGTGACACAAGATGTTTGGGTATAATAGCGGGTTTATTCCATCTTAGGGTCCTCCATACACCTTTTAAACCTTTGTCCTGATGCAGATAATATTGAGAGACGTTCAAACCCAAAACTAAGACACCAATTTGGGAAGAAAGGCATGACTTCCATAAAATGGTATTTGTAATAGGATTAGTCTCTACTCTAAAAATAGAAACGATAAAAGTAGAACCTATGAGTTTCTTCTGTGAAATTTCATTGCCAGAAGGAAGTACTTGTAAAAGATAATACTTAAAAAATGAACATAATCAAAATATATTTCAACAAAAAGCAAGACATTCAATTTGTGATATTAAGCTTTTCTAAGATAATAAGACAATGTTTTCCAAATTAGAAGTACAGGTCATTTGAAGCCCCAGTAGAACATAAAAGCTGGAACAGACCTATCAAGATGGTGATCAGCCTTAAAGGTGATGCTGAACAAAGATCCACGTTCATCTCGATCGACAATCGCCATAGATAAAAGACCAGGGCAATCATGTTTCAGCTTTGGAGATTCATCTGAAAAATGTCACTATTTTTAGTGGATAAAGCTTTGCAAATCAAAGATAGCAACACAACTGTGGAGATTCTGTGCTGATGCAACAAGAACTCCTCTTTATGGAAAATTTTTATACATGTGATGAATTTTGGCAACAAGCAAAACATCCAATAAATACACATGACTAGATGCAGAAATGAGAACTAATGCATAGCTAGAATTGCACCATCAAGAATACAAACAATAAATACACATGACTAGATGCAGCAACAGAGTAAGGTTGTAAACAGAAAAAAGAAAATCCTGGCAATAGCAATTGCCAAGCAGCGTACTACGTGTCTACAGGACTCCCTGTATTATAAACTTCATTTGAAATGGGCATTTCCTGAAGTTTAGCCTGCCCATTGTATACAAGGAAAAAGTAGAGAATGCAATTCTTTATTGATTCTTGTATGTTAACAATATATTCCAACCAGTTAATTTATCAATCAGACAATGCATACGAGGAAACAGAGACAGTGCATCCACACATTTTTTAGAACAATAGACGCATCAAAAAAAAAAAAAGGTTAGTGGGTTATGAGCAATGCTGGAAGTACAGCTTTGATCAGTGGTGGAGGATAGTCAGAGGAGATTGAAGAATATGTGACAATAACATCAATGCCCAGGTGTGAGCATCCCTGATTACTCTCATTCAAAAGTATTTGGCTGCTGCTCTTCTTATCCCATTTTATTAGCTAAACAAGAAATTTTGCTTCTGTGGGTAATTAGACTGTAAGAGCAATCAAGGAACATGGCCTTGGAAGGTGTGCCAGGAAATTACTGTCAAGTAGTGACTCAAAACTCAATTATGCAAAACAGGTTGAAGACAAAAAGCCGTCACCAGTAACATAAATATTGTGGCAGCATCAGAGCTAAAAACAGCTTGGAAATAGCATCAGCGGTATCCTGGGATTGGTTCATTCCTAAGATACTCTAGAAATAAGATGATGTAAAATTTCAACATTATCAAGATATACCAGCAAATAATCATGTTCTACCGGGCATGAAAGGAAAGCTCAAAGAAGCTGTCACCGAGGGGAACAGAAATAAGAAGTCAATTACTAATATCATCTTTGGCCAGTGTCCCCATGCACCAATAAAAAACACAGTAACATTTTATTAACTGGTATTAAGCAATATGACTGGCAAATATGCAATAAAAATCCACAGATCCAATTCTTCAAAACAGAAAATAATCAGGCTACTTTGAATTTCTCCGAGCCTAAACAATTTCCCAATCATCAAAAGCTAATGTGTGCCACTGTGCGCATATGCTCAATCCACTATCGCCTAATTACAGACTTTTGAACAAATAAACTGACAAAGCAAAAAAAGAAAAAGTACACAACTCTTCAACAATATACAGAAAATCATGATTTGAAACAAGAAGCAATTCAATCTCTGCCACCAACTAATAGACCATTCAAAATTAAAGCACGTCAAGATAAATTGAACGAGAACAAATATAAGTCATAAACTTACAAAACACGTGACTCGCAAATATTTACAAGTTACTTGCTTTGAAGTCCACGACTACTCTCTAAGGGGAAAGAAACCTAATTGCCTCTCAGTCAGACTCCTTTGCAGTATCATGTCTATTCTCAAAATATAAGATTGGTACTAGCCATCTTGTATAAAAACCAGAAAAGAAGAAATGTAGTAAAATAGAAGGCAAATAAAATGACAATCATGACATTATACATATAGTCACATGTTGAATACTTGGAGCAACAAGAAAGGAAAAGCCACAGAGAAGAAAGTTCAATGATTATCTAAATCACTTGAGCACATCAAAAGTCAGGCAAAAATTTGAATTGTCAACCATCTTAAGAGAGAGAACAATTATTTCAATACCATTTGGATTAAAGCCCCAATGCAGCAAGAATATGATTAAAGTCAGCTCCAACCTTCACATCAATGACAAAGGAAATGCTCTAGCTCTCAGGAGAAAAGCAATTTTAGCAGAAAAGGAACAACAAAATTTGTTTGCGTTTGATTCTGTTGTTAATTAACTGATTGATTTATAATTTGAAGGGAAGAAGCAAGTGTAGATTTCAGCAGATAATCATCATCCCTAGACCAAAATTTACACCACAGAGAAAATTACCAAAATAAGAATATATTCTTACCTGGAAACTTTCCACCATATATACTTTCCCCATAGTTCCCTGAAAAGTTTAAGTAAGCCTTTAGTAATCAAGAATGAGCACCGTCGTGTAACCATATTTCAACAGCTTCATCATATGCAGACATTATTTCAATAACAATAGACTAAAGAAGGCATCTTAATTAGGTATGCCAAGAAAATCTAAGACTTGTGTCTCAACTCGCTTGATAGTTACCAATTTCACGCAATCTTCTAAGTTTTTTAAGACATTCTCATGAAAATGATCCAGGGCCATACTATAATAAAGAATAAGAAATGCGAACATATAGAGATATACCAAGAAGTTCTGATGGCACCACATGGAATAAGTTAACAGAAAAATGTCTAGGTGGTTAAGCAATTTAAGGCTAGTCTTACCTAACCTAAAGAGGCTCCTTTCATAAGAATGATGCAAAGAGGTAAGACATAAATTATTAAAATAACTTGATAAGGTTGCACAGGGTTTGATTTAATTGGATCTTTCTACATATTTAGAGTGGACAAACGAAGTGGTCAAAAAAGGATCCATATGCCCAACCTCAAATTCATCAGAGCAAACCTTAGTTTGTTGTTGTTATTGCAACTGAGCTCTTTGATTATATTTCTTCATACCCAAGTTCAAAGACTACTGGAAAATTAACTACAACGACCTTCAAGTAATCCACTAGATTATGAGATGATAAGTAATGTGTTGCTGTTCACACCATAGTAACCACTAAGTGACAATTAATATGATACCAACATTTTTACTTTAATATTTTATATATGTAGTTCTATTTAGTAAATATAAAACTGTGCAACTCACTGCAAAGCGTTTTTGTTGAAAAGAAGTAGAACTAGAGCTTTAATTTTGTATAAGTAAACCAAAGGTGTAATTAAAAGAGACTCAAACCACCCCGTGAAGTTCAAGTTTGCTTTTTCTTTATATATCTAGACATATCTGACAGATTCTAATTGAAATTCTATTAAAGAATTGCCAAATTATGCATCTGTTTTAAGGAAATAGATAGGATTCATATTGAGTATTTATATTGTATTTTATTTATTTTATTTCCATAGACATGGAGTTAAGAAATTTTCCATGTTCTTTGTCACTTGGTATATATAACTGACATCAGGTATACATAACCACAAGCTTCACTAACGAACACCACTTTGCCCTTCCCTCACCCTAGAGAAGAAAAAAAAACAAAAAAAAAGGAACTGGAAGAAAAAGAGGATAAGGTTATTCCTTTGCACATCCTAATGTCAAAAAGCACCACACAAAAAGGAATTTTAACCATTCATCAGCTAAAATGCATAATACCAGTACCATCCAGTGTAAGGTGATGACGCCAAGCCAAACAGTAACCACTTGGAACAATATAAGCCAAAGGTTTGGATTAATCAATAATTTGCACTAAGATTTTCCATAGAAGTATGTGATCACAGCATTCACCTTGAAACAAGGACTATTTCTTTTTCGTGTAACAGGTAGGGCACGATTGCATAATGTCAAGTAGGAACAGAGATCAAGATAAAGTACAGCGCTTCGTGAAGAAAGCATCACAGGACTTAAAAGGGACAAATATCACTTCATTCCAACAATCAAACGCAACCTATTTTTTCTAAAATGCCAGGCTTGCTATTGATATAGGGTAGACGTCTGATATAGTTAAGCATAAGCAAAAGGAAAAAGGCAGTGTATTCTAGGACTTAACTTCTCAGACTAAAATTTTTATAAATGTTTATTCAGAAACATCCAGACCAAAAGAAAAACATACCATCTCGCCTAAGCAGGTCCCCACCCTGCAAAAGAGTTAAAGGATGTTAATCACTAGGCATTAAGAAGACCATTAATTGTGCATAATTGGACTGTGTACACCAAAGAAGAGTGAATCTTGGAAACAACTCAGTAAACACAACCTTAAACTACATCACTAGAAAAGCAGTCGTGGCCATCAGCCCTGTCACAGCATAAACAAGGATAGCTGCTAAAGACACAGACCACTTCTAATTCATGCAGAACCAGAACACAGAATGAATTGGCCAAGTTTATGTATCAAAACATAGATAATGCAAATAAAAAGTAAATAGCATACCTGAGCCAAAGATCCTTTGATGATACGGTGGAAGAAGGTTCCTTTATAGTGCAGAGGTCTTTTAGCTTTAGGACTATCACCTTTCTCTCCTGAAGAAATAGTTAATAGATTCATTAGGAATTAATTTACAGGAAATACACATTATAGAACAAAGTAACACACAAAAAGTGTTGAAAGAGGTGGAGATTACAACAACGTGCAAATTTGCACATAAATAAACTTTGCAATCCCAATAGAAGTGTCTATGTCTTGTGCTCACCAAGAGTTACTAGGAACTCATTAATATAATGCGATAGGTTATAAAAATTTAGGAAAGAAAAGATATATGTATATAGTAAATATATAAAAAAGAGCCCCAAAAAAAACTCCTCGGTTCCTTGTCCAGGCCGGAAAGGAGATCTACTATAGTATGAACTACAAGGAACTGCAAGTTACCTGTACAAAGTGCACGAAAATTTTCCGCAGTCTTCGGAGCAACATCAGTAAAAAGCTGCATCATAATACCAAAAGTTAAAAGTTACAGATATCAGAATCATAATGGACAATGGAGTAGATTGAAATATGAAAGACATTAAACATATTACAAAATAGAGATAATATTTACACTTGCTAATATGTACTTAAAATCAAAAAGACAAAAGAAATCATACCTCAAAAATCATCCTTTCAATAGGATCTCCGTCAATTGAGACGTCAAAAAACACTAGTGGCTTCTTCTTATCCATTTTCTTCAAACTCCAACTTCACAAACTGATGCTGAATCAACAGAACTTAACAAATTCCATTAGCGAAACTAATATCAGCAAATATATAAGCAAAAGAGCTCTCTGCTTTTCCAAAACACATCCGTAGACCAAAATACAAACAGCATTTCGTTGTGGAAATATTTATCTACAATAGTAAGCGCAATAAATTCATGGATCTGATATAAAATCCCACACATTACCAATTCTCCATAACTCACTCGTTAATTTCTAAAAAAGAAAGATCTGGATACTTCTCAATCACATTCCCACAAAAATGTGTTCCAAATATCAGAGGACCAACCACATATAATTGTACTAAAATCTAAAACAATTAAATATATTGCATATTTTGATAAATTGATTACTCAAAAAATGTTAAACTGAAATTTCAGATATTAAAATCACATACCCAAACCCTAAACCCTAGCAAAGAAACATATTCACAAAAAATTGATGAATCGAAAACAAAAAATAAATACCAAATCCCATAAATAAACAAATTACAGTTTACAATTGCCGTAATACCTCAAAAATCAAAAGCTAAAAAACCGGAGAAGAAACAGAAAATAGAAAATTTCAGTATAAAATATAAAGATAACCACGGAGAGTAACAAGCGAAAAGAGGATATACAAATTTTTATGTGTACGCGTATGTGCGTGTATTGAGAGTTCTAACGCTAGGGTTTTGAGTACCTGCGATACGGTGCTGCACACAGCTCCTCCACAGAAATGAACCGAAATAAGAGTGAATGAGTGCGTGAGAATATGAAAGAGAGAGAAAAACCTAGAATTACACCACTATACTTGTAATTACTGAATTGACCCTGTGATGGATCTGGGATTGGTTCACTGTGTATTTTGCAATTTGAAATAACCAAACAACCCCTGAGTAGCTCTTGCCATATTTGTTTTCCTTCTTTCTTATTCTTTTTGTCCTTTTTTGTGAATATGGTTATGACGACTAGAGGTGGTAAAATTGGTTCGACCCGCAGAACGATCTATGTAGTCCGCTTTTTTGGGTTAGGTTGGCCCTGGCCCAAATAAAACAGGGCCAAGATGGCCCGGCCCATCTAGCCCGCAGGCTAGTTGGGCCGCCTCGATTTTGATTGTTTTTTTTTTTTTTTGATTTTTTTTTGCTCTTTAATACTAATTATTAGGACTAGGCAAAAAAATCGAAAAGTCGACTAATCGAACTGACTCAGGTCGGTTTGGGTCGATTTTTGGGCCCGGTCGGGTTGGGTACCGACTCGATTTTTTCAAAAAAAAAAAAAAAAATTTTGTTCTTTAACCCGCCCGAAACCGAAAATCGAACCGACCCGAGTAGGTTCGGGTCGGTTTCGGGCCCATTTCTAGAAATATTTTTTTTTTCGGGTCGGGTTGGGCCCAACCCGACCCACGCCCACCCCTACTAATCACTCATTTTGTGAATAACTCCAATACATAATTCAAATATTATCAATCTAAAATGATCTAATCCAAAGTCACCAATAAACATTAATCCAAAAATCTTAGGATCCAACATAAAAGTTTTTAGATTTAATTAAAATTTAGTTTAATTTAAGTTTCAATCTAAAATATATTTGGTGTGACAAATAAATTATTTATTTTAAATTTACTTATTAGTAAATCTTTTAATTTAAGACAAACATGCTTATATGTCAAAACAATAAGACTATAATGTTTTTAATGTTTGTATTTTTTTTTTTAAAGTTTCTACAAATAGTTTATAATTAACAAAAAAAAATTATTATTTTGAAAGAAAATTGACATTTATCTATTAACTAATACATGAGAGCCCCAATTTTATAAATTAATCTTTTTAAAAATCTCAAAATATGTAGTTTAAATTCATCTAAGATTGTATTTGATGTAATGTATTAGATTGTATAAAAAAATTATTTAAAAACAAAAAGAAAAAAAAAATTAAGATAAGTTGGGCCAATGGGCTGGACTGGGCTAGCATGTTTCTGGTCCATACAAAATTGGGCTGAGCCAGCCCAATCCAGTTTCATGTGTGGCCCTGTTCTAACGCCCAACCCAGTCCATTTGACAGCTCTAATCACGACTCAATTGGTGGGTAATTCATTTACCCCACTATAGATTCGATTGTAAGTTTTATTATGATGATAGATTGAGAAAATTAACAAATTTTGAATATAATCGATGGAGAGAGATGAATTGAAGATGTGAGCAGATTTTGGAGATGATCGATAGATGAAAATGATCAAATCAGGGAGGAGATGATTTAATTAAAATAGAAATTCATGTATAAAAATTACCATAAGGTTTAAGTTAGGAGTAAAGCAAGAGATAACAATGAGTTGACAAAATATGTAGTATATCATTAAAAGAAAATGTTCAAATTTTCACATTTTTGTTTTCGCAAATTAAATTAAGAGGAAATTGAAAAAATGACAGTTTTTCGGTAGCTATTTTTAAATATTTATCCTTTTAATGGTACCCGTTATAATTAAACGTGCATTGTGCATATTTTATTAAATCTGGTTTCGTAAGTCATGTGTGAGAGAGAACTAATGTCAAAGAGGCTGGATAGTGGGCTAATATTAAATTTAGGTTGGGCTATATGAGAAAATTGTATATAAGTTACTTATAGGTGACTTCTTCCACATTAGGTCAATACATTTTTTAAAATTGTGATTAAGTCATATTCTTCAACAATATTTTAAATTAATTCCAAAATTACCCCTGATATCCATATTTTTCATCGACTTCTTCCACCTCCACAAATCTCATCCACCTCCAACGATTGGTTCTTCTCCAACGCAGTGGTAGTATTCTTCTACCTCCACAATCTCATCCACCTCCGTCGAGTATTTTTTCTACGGTGTGGTGTCAGATCCTCTCCATATGACAGAAATTCCTTCTACCTCTATAGGCCACTTACAGATTACGGAATTGAACCAGATCCTTTCCATATGACATAAATTCCTTCCACAGCCTACGTTAGATGTGTCAAGACGGGTGGGCCGGCCAAACCGTATCAGTCCACTTGCCTCGACCCGGAACCACGGGCCGACCCGTGAACCGGGCGGGCTGTTCACGGGCCGAAGAGGCCAACCCGCGGGCCGTTCACGGGCCGAAGAGGCTGAACCGCGGGCCGACCCGTGAACCGCTTTGATTTTTTTTTTTTTAAACAAAATAGGCAGAAAATTCAAACTTTCATATTTGAAATGATATTTTAAAAAATAAAAAAAAAACAAATGGCAGAGAGCCGTTTAAAGTGAAAGATGTGATTGATGTGTGAAGTTTTAGTCTTTAAATATATAAATAAAAAATAGAAATTGAATTAAAAAATTAACAAATGTAAATTTATCATTGTTATTTATTTTTTATTTTGTAATTTAACACATTTTTTGTTATATATGTAAACATTTTTTTTTTTGAATTACAATAAGTAACTAAATTTTTTTAGTAATTTCAAAAAAAATTAATTTTTTATTCATACGGGCCGAACCGGGTCGAACCGCGGCCCACATGGGTTCGACCTGGATGGGCCAACGAGTGGGCCGGGCTCCTGTTCAATTTTTATAGGCTGGGTTGACCCAGCCCGCAACCCGTCATGACGCGGGCTTTTTCTAATGCAGGTCGTCACCGGGCTTCATCAGAGGCGGGTTGGTGACCCGGATTGACACCTCTAGCCTACGCATTTGGAAGGTATGAAGCGGGATGGGCATCCAATGGGTACATGTCATAGCTATGGCTAATAGTAAAGAGTATTAATTGTGTAGTACCACATGAAAATCCTCAACGTTCTCAGCAGACGTAAGCTAAATGTAATTATATCTTTTATGTTCACTGTAATAGTAAGCTAGGATGATCTCACACCTTGCCATTTCTCACTAAATATGTTTGTAATGTAAAGAAATAGAAAGTGATGGAGATTTGTAGCTTAAAAACCATCTCTGTTTTAATACTCGATGTACTTTTTTGTATATATGATATTCTACTTCTCATCTTAGACTTGTACGTGTGTTAATGCGTATTTAGTCTATGAAACCGCACTGCTGCAACTGCCGTTTAGGCACGCCTCTTACGCTACTGCAGCATGCCCCCCTTAAGGACACAAGATTGCTTGTGTCATGTGATATGAATTTCAACTTATAAATTGATTTATTAGAATTGATAATCATGTTGGAAAAATGTTTCAGCTTGATACTGTAAATAGCAGTTTGATACTGTATTAAGTTGGCTATTAGATTATTTCTTTGTAACGTTAGTCGTGTGTGTTGTTTGATACTGTATTATAGAAAACAGTATCACATAAAATAGCATCACAATATAAATGATATAGAATTTGCACGTGTGCCAGAATTTTTATTATAATATGTTTTCGAAATGGTCTCGACAAACTGGTCAAGTCCAGTTGTTTTGCAACTGTGTACGATGGATTTTAACTGTTTGAAATCTCTCATTAACTTAAAATGGCAATCTTTAATTTTTCTTGTCTAAACAATATCATACATACTAAAACAGTATCATAAATAAATATATATTAATATATCAATATCATACATGAAAAGTATCTTAATATAACAGTATCACATACACAAATTACAACCCAATAAAATAATAGTATCATAAATTAAATAATAGTATCATAGGTTGAAACGTTATCATAATAAAACAGTATCAAATATAAAAGCGTGGTATAAGTATATCAATGCAAATTATATAAATAAAAGAGTATCATAGATAAAACAAAGAGATTAAAACAGTATCATATGTTAAAACATTATCATAATAAAACAGTATCAAAGATAAAAGCATGGTATAAGTGTATCAATTCACAGTATCATAAATAAAACAATATCGTAAAACTAAGCACAATATATTTTAATGGTTGAAGTAATGATACTGTTTTAATATATTGAAACAGTATCATATGTTGAAACATTATCATAATAAAACAATATCACAGATAAAAGCAAGGTATAAGTATATCAATTCACATTATCTAAATAAAACAGTATCATAGATAAAACATTATCATAAAACTAAGCACAATATATTTTAATAGTTGAAGTAATGTTACTGTTTTAATATATTGAAACAGTATCATATGTTGATTATCATAATAAAATAGTATAAAAGATAAAAGTATGGTATAAATATATCAATTCACATTATCTAAATAAAACAGTATAATAAAACTAAGTACAAGATATTTTAATAGTTGAAGTAATAATACTGTTTTAATAAATTGAAACAATATCATAGGTTGAAACATTATCATAGATAAAAACATGATATAAGTATACCAATTCACATTATCTAAATAAAACAGTATCATAAAATTAAACACAAGATATTTTAATGATTGAAGTAATGATACTGTTTTAATACAGTATCATAGGTTGAAACATTATCATAATAAAACAGTATCAAAGATAAAAACATGGTATAAGTATACAACTGCACATTATCTAAATAAAACAGTATCATAGATACTAGTGGCTTAATATATCAATATATTAAAGGTATCTTAATATTTTACTATCATTAAAAATACGAAAAAAATCACCAAATGTCACTATCATTAGAAACAGTATCATATATTGAAACAGTATCAAGTATTTTACATGTTCTAACATAAAACCCTAACTCACAGCAACTACATTATAAAAAACTAGTTGAATCAGTTCATCCAAACCCTATTCATTAATTGCATTGCATATGTTTTAATTGGAACAATATCTCAATATTTTCATGGCTATTTTTAACCGAAAATAATTTCTTTATACAAAAAAAATAAATAAAAAAAATATGTTCGCCATTAAAATAGAAGCCTTCGAATTGTTTGTTTGCAGTTACAGGTTACGGTGAGAAGACTCAAACACAAGAAGAAGATGAAAATTGCTAAAAGTAAATGGAGGAGTTTCTAAACATGTAGTGGGATGATTTCGTGAGTTTTTACGTGTTTAAATGACAGTTTTTACAATTGGATGGCATATTGGTTTTTTAGTAATAAAGTATGATTTTAGTTGAATTAAGATTAGTCATATGACTTTTTAGCCCACCGTGACATTAAAAGTAACCGGCCCAAAATTTTCCCAAAATAAATTTCTTATTCAAATATGATTGAAAAGTAAGTTAACTCTTGCTTTTTAAGCTTAACCAAACACGACTTCTAAAAAAATAAGTTAAGTGATAACTATATTCACGCCACAATTTAATTATAATGAAGGTTCTCAACTTTTGCTCACTATTGCACTTATGTCTTGAACTTTTTTTGTCGCATTTTTATTTTTAATCTTATATTAATTAGCATATATTGCTTCTGATTACGGTTTCGTCTAAAAAATCCACCATGAAGGTATAAAAAGACTTATTTTTTCCTAATATTTTTAAATAAGCAAAAATATTAATAAATACAAAAGTTCGACAAAATATTTGCTCCTCATTACAAAACATGCTAACAAAATATTAGAACAGAAACTGTCATCAGAGACAAGATGTGCTAACTAATTAAATCTTGATAATAAGAATGCGACGAAAAAAATTGAAACATAAATGTGATAATGTGCAAAAATTGGTGACCTTCATTGCAATAAAACGGTAGTGTAATAAACCAAAAATGTAGTGCTAATATAATTACCATAAATTAAGACTTACTTAAATTTGGTTGCATCAAAAAGAAAAATTTATCAGTTCTATTGTAAAATTTTGGAAAACAATATTGATAACTATATTTACATATATCTCACTTACCCTACTAGTCTTTTGAACCATATATGTGTGAGTCAATCATTATAAATACACAGTTTCTCTCTATTCTCTTCTATTATTCTCTCTAGTTTATAATATGTTATCATCACGAGATTATAGCCAACTAAATTAGCAATTAAATATTATTTTTTATTCAAAACAAAAGGAAAAAAAAAAACAAAATATAAAGGTATTGGCGGCCGAGCTGTATTTCAAGAAACTATAAAGAACAAACAAAAGTTTAATGGCCCAAAGTTCATTTTCTCAAGCATCAAGTCCACTGGTATATGGGTGTAGAAGTGTCAAGACGGGCGGGCGGGCCGAACCCGCATTGACCCACCCACCTCGACCCAAAACCGCGGGCCCAGACGGTTCAACCCCCCGTCTAACCCGTATAAAAAAAAAATCAAATGCAAAGAGCAGTTTGCTCTCTGTAATTCAAATGTGACAGCAGCCTTGCAGGCTGCTTTTCAGCTGCTTTTATACCAAATGCTGAAAAGCAACCTGCTGTATAGTGTATAGTAATATAAAAAAAAAAAAAAAAATTTCAAATGGTAGCTGAGGTAGACTGCAGAGAGCCGTTTACTGTCACATTTTGCGGCCAGCTGTGTAACTTTCACTATTTCAGTTTTTAAAAAATTGAATAAAAAGAAAAAGTATGGCTAGAGTAGGGCAGTAGGCTACTAGGCTGCTAAGTTGCTTTGTCAGTCAATAAATTAAAAAAAATCGTAAAATTTAATATAAAATTTTTTTTAAATGTGTAAGTGTGTTGTCAAACCACACTTACACAGTCAAGAAACGTTCAAAAAAATTTGTATTCTCTCATTCTCTGTAACGATAATAATATAAATAGCTTATAAATTTCAAGCACCAGCAAGCAAATTACAACGATTCTCATTCTGCTGTCTACAATTTCTAAATATCAAAAATTATTTTTACTTACTCAAACTCAAAGTCTCAAATCTCAGTTACTCTATTTATTTGTATTCTGTAATTTGTTATTTGAATTTATATATTGCTATTTTCAATCTTTAGATTATTTTGAAAATTTTATATATATATATATGGATTTTTACATCATTATCATCTTCTAAATTTATTGAAGAACAACTATCATGTAAATTAATATTTTCAGCTGAAAAATCGTAAAAATCCATATATATATATATATATATATATATATATATAGTAAAGCAATATGCAATATTTGCAAAATTGCTTATGCATGGAGATGTGGTCAAGGCACCGGCACGCTACGGAGACACAAAAAAAAAAACATCTAAATGAAACAGGACATTTAGATCCTAGACAATCTCAAATTACTTCATTTACTAATGCTAGTGGTTATGTCACTTTTTTTAATTTTACTTATTTGCAGGAACGGATGAGAACTGGAATGTCAGAATTTATTTCAGCAAGCGAAATACCCTTCACTTTTGCAGATGATGTATATTTTGAAGAGTTCATGCAAAAGTATGTTCAACCCTCTTACAAGAATGTAAGTAGAAATACTGCTCGTTCTGATTATCTGAAATTATTTCATACAAAAGCTGAAAAATTGAAAAATGAACTCACAAAAATTGAAGGAATTATGTGTTTTACGTCTGATTGTTGGTCTGAACGCAATCACAATGGGTATGTTTGTGTTACAACACATTTTATTGATAGTAATTGGTTACAGCATAAAAGAATAATTGCATTTCGTTTACTTGAATATCCATATAATGGAGTTAATTTGTGTGAAACTTTATTACAAATATTGAATGAGTTTGGTGTGTTAAACAAATTATTTAGTATTACATATGATAATGCAAGTCCGAATACTGCATGCATTGACCTGCTAATTAGAACAGTTAGACCCTTATTTGATTCTAAATTATTTCATATACGGTGTGTTTGTCACATATATAATTTAGTTGTACAAGATGGTTTGAAATTAATAGCCTCACAAATTCGTATAATTAGAGAAGCAATTAATTATATTTCTTCTTCAGATTCTAGACAACAAGAATTTGCGAAAATTTGTAAAAATTTTGGATTGAGAAGAAGAAAATTTGTTGATGATATTCCAAATAGATGTAACTCAACTTTTCTTATGTTAAAATCGTGTGTTGGCTACACTAATGCTATTAATGCATTCGTTAATTCGAAACAGAATCAATTTTATATAGAGAATTCGCATTGGGAACTTGCATTTAAAGTTATGAAATTTTTGAAACCTTTTTATAAGTCAACAAAAATTAGTTCGGGTGTATATTACCCAACTAGTCATCTTGTACTTATACAATTGGTAGAAATTTCTACCCAATTTTCAAAATTTAGAAATGATCCATTTTTCTTTCAAATTATTTTGTCAATGGAAGAAAAATTTTGAAAATATTATGAAAACATGCCACTAATTTTTCTAGTGGCTACTGTAATAGATTTTTGCCTAAAATTATTTGGAGTTCACACTGCTTTAGAATCACTTTCTGAAACATTAGCTTTTAACATAAATATTACAAATCGACAGTTAGAAATTTTCATCAATGAAATGTATAACTACTATTTTATTAAATACGATAACAATGAAAATATTTCTGCTTCTACAAACTCTAGTACAACTTCTAAAGGTAAATCTTTTTTCTCTTTGGTAGCTAAGAAAAAACAACATGTTGTTAGTACTTCATCAACTATAGACACGAATACCACACCTAACGAATTAGAAAGATATTATCAATTTGATCATTATAGTTTAATACCTGAAGATGAGGTAGAAAATTTAGATATTTTTGAATGGTGGAAATTAAATGAGAGGTCATATCCAGTATTATAAAAAATGGCACGAGATCTACTAACATTTCCAGTCTCAACAGTGACATCCGAGTCTGCTTTTAGTGCAGCTAACAGGGTATTGGACAAAAGAAGATCAAGACTTAAAGAAGATATTTTGGAAGCTCTCGTATGCGTAAAAGATTGGCTATTCGCAGATAGAAGGATGCAATATAAAATGTCTGACGATTTTAAAAATCTAGTTATTGCTGAAGATTTATTTGCAAATAATATATAATTTCAAACAATTAAATTATAGTTAGGTAGGTGCCAACCTAGTTGGGATGTACTTAAACTATAAATATGCAAATGATTGATAGTTGTGTACGTGCCAACCTAGTTGGGATGTGCTTTAAGTATAGATCGCATTTAGTTGTTATTTGTTTGTATTTTATTTAAAGTTACAAAGTTATAAATAATTCAATGTAAAATAAGATATAAATTCCATGTAAACATTTTTTGTTATAAATAACAAATGTGAATTTATCATTGTTATATTTTTTTTTTTTGTAATTTTACACATTTTTTACTATAAATATAAATAATTTTTTGAATTACAATAAGTTCATTAAGTTGATAATTTTTTTTTGTAATTTTAAAAAAAATTAATTTTTTATTCATACGAGCCGAATCGGGTCGAACCGCGGCCTATATGGGCTCGACCCGTATGGGCCAATGGTTGGGCCGGGCTTTTGAAAAAATTTTGTGGGCTAGGCTGACCTGGCCCGCAACCCGCAGTGGCGTGACTTTTTCAAACGCGGATCGTTACCGGGCCTCATCGAAGGCGTGCCGACCCAGATTGACACCACTATGTGGGTGCTTCCTTTTCATAATCATGACAGTGTATAAGAGTTGGTGGACATTTAAACTATTCATCATTCGACCAAAACGATGTTGTTTTGGTCAATGAAAAACGACGTCGTTTTGGGTTTTTTTTTTTAATTCACCCGCTTGAATTGTCTACATTTGGTTATCCTTTATTTCCATTTACATTGGAAGCAAGACTTCTCACGCTCACCGAAAGAATGTAAGTTTTAATTGTTTATATGTTATATTTATGTTAAATACTTGAATAAAATTTAGAGTTCATTGACAACAAATTGAAAATATTAATGATCTATACATATTATATTAGTACAATTAGTAATTCTACACACTATATAATTGCTTTATGCTTTCATATCAAGAGTACAACATCTAGTTTAATTATTGATCTTTCTTTTTTGTCAATACTTTGTAGTACGTGCATGGCAACTTTTCAACAAGAATCTACCAATAATTTAAACAAGAAGTTCAGATCCATGATAACGCAGAGAATGAGTAGCAAATCCGAACTAATATGAGGCATAATGGTGTGATAAGATATTTATCAATAGGATGAGCTAGTTATGCAACTACCAAAAATATCCGCATTGGGGATACTTGCGTTTTCGAGATCATCGATAGTGAAGTACCTATTTTAAACGTTTACAAGATTGTTCCTGGAACTAGAACATTAATTCATACTTAAGTAATTTCATCTTTGTTTGAAGTTATTATTATATTTTCCTTCTTTATGTATTTCATGTTCAAGTATCTTAAACTAAGACATGTTCGTGCTATGTAGTTTATAGTCTTTATTCTATACATTCTATCTATTTCATTATATTTTAGCTTAACATTTCTGGTTTTCACTTTGCACAATGGGCAAAACTATGAGGTAAATGGACAATCTCTTTATCTCATATATTCTATCTATTTCAACTTTGTAATTCTCTTAAAATTTGGGCAATTAATTTTTCATTTTACCTTCAGTCCTACTTTTATGTCATCTTTATATACTCGTGAAAAAAATTAAACCTAGCTGCAAGTCCAAAGAAGCAAGATAGAGCTTCATTTGTTTTGAGGAAACAACATTGTTTTAGAGTTTTCAATTAATAAATACCTTATGATGTTACAAATCATTCTGCATAGCATTCATTTTATAGTGTTTAAATGATACAGAGTACTAGATTTCAAATGAAAAAGTGTAGATCAAGGATTTGAAGTACTACTGTTTAAGTTTCCGATTTTGTTTTCAGTTGAATTTATGTGGTTGCACATTACAAATTTATATGCATACCTATTTCTATAACTAATTGATTTTAAGGGTTTTCGTATGTATACATTTTTTTTATTATTATATCAAAATAGCAAGTTATCTAGTTATTTTGTATGGTAACACATGAAAAAGAGAGATGAATGTGTATTTCTATAGCAATTTAAATTTTTTTTGATTGATTATATATGGCGATAATGATTTATTTTATTTTTTTCGAAATTAGAGTTATAGATGATGATAATGATTCTGTGTTGAATTGTATTTTTAAATCTGGGTTGACCAATGGATTCTTATAACTCGTGATTTGTAGATCTAGAAGTTGTAGAATGGACATATACAATAACTTAGAATGAGGAAGCTTAAACTAAATATTCAATTGGTGTTGGATTATTTATCTCTATAATGGACTATTTATTGTATTACAATTATATGGACTATTAAGTGATCTGTTGATTGAGCCCTAGAAACATCTAAACTGAGTACATGATTTGTAACGTGTAGTGATCGGATCCTAATCCAATTAAGATTCATAGTATTCTAATTGGATTAATGTATACAAAATACAATAAATAGGGTTATGGTCCCCGGGTCAATCAAAGCTTTTGCTCTTCTCTTCTAGACCATTATAGACATAGATTCCATTGAACAATATTAAGGTGATTAGACTGCGGAAGATCCAACCATCTCAATTTCAACTCCAATGGAGACAGGTATTCATCCAAATTATTATATTTGGTAATTTTAGCATGATAAATTGTGTCTTTAATTGTGTATATATAATTAAAAAATATAGATTATATTTCTAATAATTGGTATTAGAGCCAATATCATGTTGAATTATCAGTATGATAATTATTTTAGTTAATTTATTAAATGCACAAATCATATACACGAAGAAAACATTGTTTTTTGGGTAAAAATCATTATGTGAATATGATATTTTTGGGATTGTTTTGTTGATTAAAATAAAGAATATGTATGTATAACTTGGAATTATATATACGTGCTGGAATTATATATTTCTCAGATTATTTGAGCGTCAATCATCTTCTTTTGTGTTGTTGGATTGAATTTTAGATATAAAGAATCCTCCTTTATGTTGTTGGATTTAGATTTTTCTTAATGAATGTTCTTGAATCGTTGAGCATGAATCTTGAATCATTGATCATGAATCATCCATTTGGTTGTTGGATTGGATTTGAAACACAAAAAAAAGAAATGAGGAAGCAACAGCTCTCGCGCTACTGGTTTTGCAGCGCCTCAGCGGCGCTGTTTCTGTTTGCAGCACCGGAAGGCGCTGCTCTGCTGGGAAGGAAAGTGCCGCTGGAAGAGGATGCAGCGCACGCCGCTGCTGCTCACAGTAGCTCGCGGAAGGCGCTGCGGTTTGCAGCCGCGAGGAAGAAGGAACAACAGCGCCACGGCCGGCGCTGCTATCGGGGTGGTGCCGCCGCCTCCACCAGATTTGGAGGCGGCGATGGCTGATATCCGGTGGCTGGCGGCTAGGGTTTCGAACCCTAGCTGCATTTTTTGGAAACGGGACCTCAAAAGTAAATTTGATTAATTCAAGGATTAGGCTGCAATTTTGGAGATTTAGGTTATATTGCACATTAAGTCCCTAAAGTTTAAAACTTAATTAATTAAAATCTCTCAGGTTATGATAATTTCAAACTAAGTCCCTAAGGTTTTAAATATTAAGTAATCTAACCCTATAGTTATGGGATTTTAATGATTTAACCCTTAAAGTTGAAATTTTTCACAAGTTGGCCACTAAAGTTTTAAATTTTGCAATTTTAACTCTAAAGTTTTAAATTTTTTTTAGAGAAAGGCCATTAAAATTTTAAATTTAGGTTTCAATCTCAAAACTTCATAAATCCTAAATTTTAAATCCCTAAAGTATTAAAATTTCAACTTTAAGGTTCTCTAAGTTTTAAATCTTAAAGTTTTTCTCTGAAAATTCTCAAATTTATGATTCAAATGTCTTATATTTCGAAGTTAATAATATTAATACGATATGTTATCAAAGTAACCTCTATTGTGTTGATTTGTTTATTTTGAAATATAAAGATGAGTATATCTGTTACTCATGCAAATAATGACCGACCCAAAGGAAGGTTATTGTTTGGCCAAATAGCAAACGTACATGTGGTAGTAAATATGTGATAATTATAAAGATTTCATGCGGATAATAAGTCGGTACAAAGAAAGGCTTATTATTTGACAGAGTTATTATCTATATTTGATTACCGCGCAGAGAGTACCACTTACAATTGATGTTTTTGTCCAAAGACTAAATGTCAATGTTGTACTAGGTATCTTGTGAGAGGCCTACCAATAAAATACATGCTTTTTGGATTTTAAGATTTAGTCCTTAAGGTTTTGGATTTTAAATCTTAGGTCATTCGAGTTTTCATATTTTATAATCTTAGGCCCTTAAAGTTTGGAATTTTTGAATTTAATCCCTAAAATATCTCAAGTTCCTTGAATTAATCGTCTTATATTTTAAAATAAATCAATTGAAACGATACGTTGCCAAAGTAACCTCTATCGCGTAGATTTGCTTATTTTGGAATATTAAGATGTGTGTGTCTGTTGTTTATGCAAACAATAACCGGCCTAAATGAAGGTTACTGTTTGGCCAAATGGCAAATATACACGTGGTAATAAATATGTGACAATTATAAAGTTTTCATGTGGACAATAAGTCGGTCCAAAGAAAGACTTATTGTTTGGCAGATTAATTGTCAATATTTGATTACTACACAGAGAGTATCACTTACAAGTTGATATTTCCGTCCAAATACTAAATATCAATGTTGTGCTAGGTATCTTGTAATGGGCCCACCGATATATAATTTTCATACATATGTTATGACATAATAATTAATTGTGAGCTTGAAATATTCTCTCATTTTTTGTTTCTGCTTCTACAATATCTGCCAACATTAATTTCATTCGTATGCTTAATAGCACAAATTTCAAGAATTGGAAAGAGAACGCTACAATTGTTCTCAGTCACATAGATCTTGACATTGCGCTTCAGACAGAACGACCTCATACTCTCACTAATGAAAGTTCCGCTCAGGATAAAAGGGATTTGAAAATTGGGATCGTTCTAACCGCATGATTCTTATTATCATAACACGTTCAATTCCAGAAACATTTAGGGGCGCTATGTCTGAGGAGGAAAATGTCTAATCTCACTTCCAAACTAAAGGCACTAAAGTTAGAGCTGTCTGAGGACTTGCTCGTGCATCTGGTTTTGATTTCCCTTCCTGTACAATACGGTCAATTTAAAGTGAGTTTCAACACCCAAAAGGATAAATGGACTCTTAATGAACTCATATTTCACTGTGTGCAAGAAGAGGAAATACTTAAGCGTGAGAGGACTGAAAGTCCTAACTCATTAACCACTCCTCAAGACAAGAAAAGGAAAAGGAAAAAGTAAGCTGCAATTGGGGCACCACAACATAAAGTGAAAAAAACAGGATAAGGAGTTCACCTGTTACTTTTGCAAGAAGTGTGGACACATAAATAAAGAATGCCCTAGCTACGCTGCATGGCGTGTTAAGAAATGTATGCTTCTCGCTATGGTTTGTTCTGAAGTTAATTTATTTAGCTTCTGTACCTAGACACGCTTGGTGGATGGATTTTGGTGCTACCACTTTCATAAGTGTGTCTATACAGGGTTGCCTGTGGAGCCAACAGCCAATTGATGCTGAAAGATTCATCTTTGTAGGCGACGGCAAAGCAGTTGCAGTTGAGACTATAGGGACTTTTAGGTTATTATTAAGGACACGGTGAGAAAAATGATTAGTCATTATTCTTTACCAAAATCTCTATAGAGAGAAGTACTAAAAACTGCAGCATACATCCTTAATAGGGTTCCAAATAAAGCAGTAACTAAAACCCCTTATAAAACTTTGGATCAGCAAGAAGCCTGGTATAAGGCACTTGCACATTTGGGGGATGTCCAGCTGAAACGATGCCTTATAGGCTAAGTGAAAAGAACTGGACTCAAGGATTGTAAGCTGCTATTTTGTTGGATACCCAGAACGGTCCAAGGGTTATAAATTCTATGATCCCTCGACTAAGTCCTTTTTCGAGACGGGAAATGCGAAGTTCTTTGAGAATGTTGAGTTTGGAGAGAAAGATATGGTTAAGAACATCGTCTTTGAAGAGGAACTCGTTTCTCTTACTGCTGTCACTATTGACGATGATCAGATCACTAACATTGTTCAAGAAGCAAATCCGAAATATCAAGACAATGTTGACAACTTTCCTATCCAAAATGAAGTTGTTGCTCATGATGAGCAAACTCAACAACCTCAAGAACAAATGCCATTGTGAAGATCGACTAGAGAAACGAGAAGGACGATTCCAAATGATTATATCGTTTTTCTCCAAGAACATGATGGTGATGTATGAGTGGTGGAAGATGATCCAATCACCTTCTATCAAGCCAATCAAAGTTCTAATTCTCAAAAGTGGATTGATGCCATGAAAGATGAGTTGAAATCTATGAAAACCAATAACGTTTGGGATCTCGTCAAATTGCCTATTGGTGTGAAACCTATTGGTTGTAAATGGATATTTAAAACCAAAAGGGATTCAAAAGGCAATGTTGAGAGATATAAGACTCGTTTGGTTGCCAAGGGTTTCACTCAGAAAGAAGACATTGATTACAAAGAGACTTTCTCTCCAGTTTCATCGAAAGACTCTTTCAGGATAATTATGGTAATAGTAGCTCATTTTGATTTAGAGCTACATCAGATGGATGTAAAGACTGCGTTTCTCAATGGTGATAATGAGGAAACAATATATATGGTACAACCAGAAAAATTTGTATAAGGTGATCCAAAGATAATGGTCTGCAAATTGAAGAAATCAATCTATGGTCTCAAGCAAGCTTCCCATCAATGGTTTTACAAATTTAACCAAGTCATTACTTCATTTGGGTTTGAAGTAAATATAATGGAAGATTGTGTGTACCACAAGTTTAGTGGGAGTAAAAACATCTTCCTGGTCTTATATGTCGATGATATAATGCTTGCTAGTAATGATATGGGCTTATTGTACGAAACCAAGAGATTTCTAACTAAGGATTTTGAAATGAAAGATCTTGGGGACGCCTCTTTTGTATTAGGCATACAGATACATCAAGATCGCTCTCAAGGTATCCTTAGGTTATCACAAAAGAGCTATATCGAAAGAATTTTCGAGAGATTCGACATGAAAGATTGTAAACCCAGGAGATATGCCCATTGCTAAAGAAAATAAGTTCAGCCTCAGTCGATGCCCCAAGAATGAGGTTGAGGTTAAAGAAATGCAAAAAATTTCTTATGCGTCGGCAATAGGAAATCTTATGTATGCTCAAGTATGTACGTATCCGGATATAGTGTTCATAGTAGGATTATTAGACAGATATTTGCGTAACCTTGGGATGGATCATTGGAAAGCAACCAAAAGGGTTATGTAATATTTACAGAAAACAAAAGATTTCATGCTCACCTATCGAAAGTTAGATTATTTGGAGATCATTCAGTATTCTGATTCTGGTTTTGCTGGATGCCAATATAGTAAGAGATCCACATTGGGCTATATTTATCTACTGGCTGGAGGAGCTATATCTTGAAAGAGTGTTAAGCAGACGCTCATAGCTCCATCTACCATGACAGCTAAGTTCATAACCTGTTATGAGGCATCTGATCATGGGATATGGTTACGAAACTTTGTCACTAGGTTGCGTGTTGTAGATGGTATTGAAAGATCATTGAAGACATATTGTGACAATAAATCGACTATGCTATATTCCAACAACAATAGAAGCTCTATGATGTCGAAGCACATAGACATCAAGTTTATTGTTGTTAAAGATAGAGTTCATAATAGTCAGGTGTCTATAGAGCATATTGGCACAAACTCCATAATTGCGGATCTGCTCACCAAGGGTTTACCGTCCAGGTGTTTCACGAACATAAAGCTCATACGGGTGTTGTATCGTTTGATGATGTGCTGATTTAGTGAGAGTTTGTATTTTGATGCTTTTCAGTAATAGACATACTTTATGATTAATTTCTGCAGAATAAAGTAAAATGGTTGTTACCAATATCTGATTTTGGTCTTTGTATTTGTGGTTTAACATTAAGATTGGAAAGCTTTGGTATGATCTCACTAAAGAATAAAGTAGGACCAGTTGGAAATAGACATGTGTTAAGATCACATTGCATGTAATTTCCATGCTGTGTATCCATACTCGATCTATGTCATTGAATATGTTGGTATGATGACCATTGATGGGTTTAGTTATCGATTAATGTGACGAAGACCGCTTTGATCTCATACTGATATAGTAGATGGACCAGATTGTAATTACGGAGATGTTTTAAGACAAGATAGCAATTTAAGTGTACACATAAAGATTAATATATAATTGTTTCGGATAACATATGTAGCTCAAGTGGGAGATTGTTGGATTATTTATCTCTATAATGGACTACTTATTGTATTGCAATTATATGGGCTATCTAATTAATAAGGCTATTAAGTGATCTGTTGATTGGGCCCTAGAAACATCTAAACTGAGTACGGGCTTTGTAACGTGTAGAGACCGAATCCTAATCCAATTAGGATTGATGGTATTCTAATTGGACTAGGGTATACAGAATACAATAAATAGGGTTATGGTCTCTGGGTCAATTAAAACTTTTGCTCTTCTCTTCTAGACCATTATAGACAGAGGTTCCATTGAGCAATATTGAAGTGATTATACTGCGAAAGATTCAATCATCTCAATTTCAACACCAATAGAGACATGTATTCTTCTAAATTATTCATACTTGTTAATTTTGGCAATATATATGGTTTATTTAATTATGTGTATGTAATTAAAGAATGTAAATTAAATTTCTAACAATTGGCTCATTTGGTACTTATTTTGTTTATTTAATATTAGATATGTTCAGCATCTGAATCTGAATTACGAAAACAAGGAAATGTGATGGCTTCGATAAGACCTATTTTCCTCAACAACTAAATGTTTGACCATTGTGTGATGGCAGGTATAATCCTATTTCTCTTTTTATAAAAGGTTAGTACTTAATAATATATTTTATTCTTCTCAATCTATTCATTTTTGTAACATTCTCTATTTTTTAGTGTTGTGGTCACTTTATGTCTACTTCATGAACCACTTTTGTTTTAATAAAATAAATTTTATTGCAGGCATTAGACTTGAATAACCAAGAAGACTTGCTTTTTGGATCAAGGTAAATTCGTCAATAATTTGACGATATTAAACCATTTTCGTTCAAATAAGTTCAATAGTTTGTTTATATTCAAGATAGATAGACAAACTGCTATTTGAATACTCTAATTTTAAAATTTTGCACCTTTAAAAAGTACTTTTGTCCATGATTTCTGTTACCTACTTTGTGTCATCTAACAGCGTATTGTACTTGTTATCATTGTTAGGATATTTTCTTAAAACTTGTCAAAATCAAAAGATATACTAATTATTGAAAAAAAAAATGATATAATATAATGTTATATTATATTATATTTGGTGGTTAAAATTGGACAAGTTTCTAAATCTTGGACACTTTAATAGACAAAACTTAGAAGAAAATTAGGTCATACATTTACTATAAATTAATGTAGTTTATTCTCTTTTGTTGTAGTGACCTGAGGATTTTTTGAGAGAAAAATTGTAAGTCTAGCATCTTAGTTGTTTTTTTTGTTCTCTTTGTGGGTTGTACAAAGAGTAAAAATTGGTGGGTGTGGTAAAGCTTAGGTTATTATTTTCTTGAGATACTTGGGGATTTGTGTGGATGAAATTTATATGATTGTAACAATTTTTCATATAGTGAAAACTTTGACAGTTCGTATTTTTTCTCTAGCATCTTAGCTGTTTTTCTTGTTCACTTTGTGGGTTGTACAATGAGTAGAAATTGGTGGGTGTGGTAAAGCTTAGGATATTATTTTTCTTGAGATACTTGGGGATTTGGGTGGATGAAATCTATATGATTGTAACAATTTTTCATATAATGAAAGTTTTGACAGTCCGTAAATCTCTCTATCTTTTTATAATTTTCTGTTTCGTTAATTTTCTCTAAATAAGAATCTTGTGGGCAATAAAGGAATTGTTATCAATTCCTAACAGTGGTATCAGAGTATCAGGTTGTTCAGAGTGTTGGCGCACAGAGAAGAGAAGATATGTCTATTAAATATGACGTGAAGAAATTTGACGAAAGAATCGATTTTGGCTTGTGGAAAGTACAAGTCAATGATATTTTGATTCAATCTGGATTGCACAAGGCTTTGAAAAGGAACTCAACCCCTGTTTCTGACAAAGATACTAAAAGAAAAGTATTTTGTTGGAATTGTAGAAAATTTGGTCACGTGAGGAAAAATTGTTCAAAAGGTGGAGCATGCTTACCTAACTGCTTGACATCAGATACGGACAATATGTCTCTCTTTATGGGAGGCGATGATGTCGCTTGAGTAAATATTTACATCCTCGTGGCATACGCTAGTTGTCATGATAGAGGATGTGTTACTATTAGCGGGTCCATATTTACACATGGGCATTGACTTGATATTAATGCAGTGTGTGGTGAAATTGATGTCGATGGCTGATGAACTTCCAAGTAAGTCAAGCAAGGAAGTTGAGCCATAATATTTTAGCAAATTTATTCGACACGAGCCGATGAAATTCTTAGAATTCGTTAATTTTAAGTGATTATACTTATATGGTGGAGTATGTTAATTCTCTGTTTTGAGAATTTGTATTGTCAAAGTTTACCAATTTTTTCAAGTATCGAGATGAAGAGCTACAGAAGAGATGATTGATTTTTGAATCGTTTTTCGTCAAGGTGGAGATTGTTGGGATATTTTCTCAAAACTTGCCAAAATTAAAAGATACACCAATTGTTGAAAAGGAAAAAATATGATATAATATAATATTATATTATATTATATTTGGTGGCTAAAATTGGACATGTTTCCAAATCTTGGACATCTTGGTAGACAAAACTTGGAAGAAAATTAGGTCATACGTTAACTATAAATTGACGTGGTTTATTCTCTTTTGTTGTGGTGACCTAAGGGTTTTCTGAGAGAAAAATTGTAAGCCTAGCATCCTAGTTGTTTTTCTTGTTCTCTTTGTGGGTTGTACAAAGAGTAGAAATTGGTGGGTGTGGTAAAGTTTAGGATATTATTTTTCTTGAGATACTTGGAGATTTGGGTGGATGAAATCTATATGATTGTAATAATTTTTCATATAGTGAAAGTTTTGACAGTCCGTAAATTTCTCTATCTTTTTATATTTTTCTATTTCGTTAATTTTTTTTGAACAAGGATTTTGTGGGCAATAAAGGAATTGGTCTCAATTTCCAACAATCATTACCTGTATTGCACCAATCAATGAAGATAAATGCGGGGACCAAATTCACACTAAACTTATGTCAACATAACCACCAGCAAAAAGATCACTATTTCAAAGTTCGAATCCACCCGTTATAGCCAAAAAGAAAACTGAGAAAGATGGAAGTGAATACACGGCCAAAAAAATCTATAACCAGCTCCAGGTTTTGTAAAGCTTCATACCACACAAAGGCTATTTTTGAACTATTTTGCTCAAATTCAACATCAACATCAACTCTAAGGGAACCGATCACGTCAGCACGTGGGCCGTCCATAATAAAAGCAACTTTTATCATGGACGGCCCACGTGCTGACACGTCAGCACGTGGACCGAATAAACTGCCCACTCGTGGGCAACAGATCATGGCCGTCAACTCTAATTGATATTAGATCAAGTTTGACCATTACCTTACACATTTGACAGTAGGATGTATTTTGAAGTTTTACATTTTCCAACATGGGATTTAACAATGGCAGTAGTCCATTTTGAATCATGTAATGATGCAAATGTATAACTTTTATTTTTTTAATTAATATTTTTGTCTTACGAACGACAAAAGAATGCAATGTGGTATAAGTAATATCTTTATCTTATATAAGTTATGTGGAATTGTTCTAACTCTCCTAGTGGGGAGTTATTACAACTCCCACTGGACACGTATTCAGTGGGAATTGGTCAAATGCTTGACTTTTTGTCAAGCACTTTTTCACTGGCCAACCCTCACTGGACACGTGTCCAATGGGAGTTGTAATAACTCCCCACTGTGGGGGTTAGAACACTCCTGATAAGTTATGTTCTATTTTTTTTATATTCCAATAAGTTTGTTCGTTTCTTATATACATTTCATTAGAGGTGGCAAAATTGATCCGGTCTGCGGGCTGGCCTATGTAGTCCGCCTTCTTGGGCTGGGTTGGCCCTAGCCTAAATAAAATCGGGCCAAGATGGCCCGGCCTATCTAGCCCGCGAGTTAGTTAGGCCGGCCCGATTTTGATTTTGATTTTTTTTTTTTTTGATTTTTTTGATTTTTTTTTTGCTCCTTAACACTAATTAACTCATTTTGTTAATAGCTCCAATATATAATTCAAATAATATCAATCTAAAATGATCTAAGTCAAAATCACCAATAAACATTAGTCCAAAAATATTAGGATCTAACATAAAATTATTTAGATTTAATTAAAATTTAATTTAATTTAAGTTTCAATCCAAAATATATTTGATGTGACAAGTAAATTATTTATTTTAAATTTACTTATAAGTAAACTTTTTAATTTAAGCAAAGCATAAAACAATAAGACTAGCATGCTTTTAATATTTGTATTTTTTAAAAAAAAAAGTGTCTACAAATAGTTTACAATTAACAAAAAAAAATTTATTATTTTGAAAGAAAATTAACGTTTATCTATTAACTAATACATTAGAGCCCCAATTTTATAAATTAATCTTTTTAAAAATATCTATATAGTCTAAATTTATTTAAGATTGTATTTAATGTAATGTATTAGATTGTATAAAAAATTTATTTAAAAATAAAGAAAAAAAAAAAAAAGAAAATTAAGATAAATTGGACCAATGGACTGGACTGAGCTGGCATATTTCTGGCCCATATAAAATTAGGTGGGGCCAGCCCAATTCAATTTCATGTGTAGCCCTGTTCTGACAGGTTGAGCTGGCTCAACCCAGCCCATTTGCCAGACTACCATGTCAAGATACATACATACAAGTATAATACCTTCCATACTATCATGTGATATGTTCATAAGTTAACACAAGTATAAGGCCCATAAATTGGACAATGCACGCATCTTTGAAGCATTAATTCAAAACGAAAATAGAAATCTCCATTGATTACAATGCTAATTTTTGACAGAATTTATAAAGTCAATCATTTCTCCACTTCTTAAAAGATACATAAAAGAAACAAACTATAGTTTGGAACTCTTAAATTATACAACAAATTATATTGTGAAATGTACAGTTGGCAAATGAAATGAGTTGGGCCAGTCCAATCTGTCAGAACAGGGCCACACATAAAACTGGACTGGGCTGGCCCAACCAAGTTTTGTATGGGCTAGAAATATGCTAGCACATCCCAGCCCATTGACCCAACTTATCTTAATTTTTCTTTTTTTCTTTTTTTTAAATAAATTTTTTTTATACAATCTAATACATTATATCAAATACAATCTTAGATAAATTTAGACTATATAGATATTTTTAAAAAGATTAATTTATAAAATTGGGGCTCTAATGTATTAGTTAATAGATAAACGTCAATTTTCTTTCAAAATAATAAATTTTTTTTTGTTAATTGTAAACTATTTGTAGACATTTTTTTTAAAAAAATACAAATATTAAAAGCATGCTAGTTTTATTGTTTTATACTTTGCTTAAATTAAAAAGTTTACTTATAAGTAAATTTAAAATAAATAATTTACTTGTCACACCAAATATATTTTGGATTGAAACTTAAATTAAACTAAATTTTAATTAAATCTAAACAATTTTACGTTGGATCCTAAGATTTTTGGACTAATGTTTATTGGTGACTTTGACTTAGATCATTTTAGATTGATATTATTTGAATTATGTATTGGAGCTATTCACAAAATGAGTTAATTAGTGTTAAGGAAAAAAAAAATCAAATCAAATAAAATCAAAAAAAAAAATTCAAATCCAAAATCGGGCCGGCCCAACTAGCCCGCGGGCTAGATGGGCTGAGCCATCTTGACCCGATTTTATTTGGGCTAGGGCCAACCCAACCCAACCCAAGAAGGCGGGTTACATGGGCCTGCCCGCGGACCGGACCAATTTTGCCACCTCTAGTAGTCACAATATCCAACCCAATAGCTATGTGAGATGTCCAATTTATGGGCTACAATGATGTGCTATTAGTAGGAGCATGAGTTTCTTTGTGTCCGGTGGCCTTTATATCTACTCTCCATAGTGGGAAGTAGATCATTTCCAAGGAGCAGGAGTTTCTTGTTTATTAGCTAGTTGAACTGAATCAATTATATAAATAGAAAAATCAATATTCTTTCCTCAAATCAAACAACATGGTAAATAACAAAAAACTACAATTCAAATTATTAAACCATTTCACAATATGTACAATTGCTCATAGATAATTTACTACAAATCAATTCACTAATAGTCAAAAGTTTACTCTTTTCTACATATTCTTAAAGAACTAAAAACAATTGCACTAAATACAAGCATATAACTCCAATTTACAAAAAAACAAATCACTAACTCTTTTCATAAATTTTCGTCATCTATGTTAACCAATATTTATGACAATTTTAATCGACCATCATAAATAATATTATTATTTATTACGGTTGTCAATGGTTTGTTGCAAAAAAAATTTATTACTATCAATTATTTTTGTCTCCCGCTTTGTGCCAAATAATTTCCCTCTCCCGCTAAAACTCCACTAATTTTTTTGGAACACTAAAACTACTCTAATAAATCTGAATGTGTTATTAAACTGGAGCCTAATTCTAATTCAAGCACTGAACATTTCCACGGTAAGCAAATCCCCTTTGTTTATGCAATCATCTCTTCTTCCATCCATCCCTCTATTTCTTGCCTAAGATATCCTAATCGACTGATTTTCGTAGGCTCCGTTAACTGTAAAGATTACAGGGAGAGAGGCAGATTGGTGGTGGTTCAAGTTTGATTTCCAAAACTTTAAGGTACATTGCAAATCCTTAGATTTTGATTCTCATTAGAGTTGAATAGCCATTTTTTTTAATCTTCTTCCAGCATATGAAAATTATTAATTTCTCATATTGTAGTTGAAAGATTTACATATAGATAAATAGTGTTAAATTCTTTTGAGGATGAATAAATGACTTCGGTTATAGGTTTTTTGATTTTTTTGATTTGGGTGTTTAGTTTTTTGATTTTTTTTTTGACTTGGATGTTTGGTTTTCTTTAATTTTCTGGTTTGAATAACTAATTTCATAATTGACTTGGGTGTTTGTTTGAATATCTAATATCAAATTCACATATAGATAGATTTTGTGTCATTTGAGTCAATATAGTTGTTATTTTCAAAATTTCAAATTTAGCTCTATTGATTTTATAGTTTGTTTTACAGGAGTATGAGAATTAAAATTCGAAAAAATGATAATTAATGTTTTTTTTTGAAACAACGGTACACATGATAAAATAAGTAATAATGAAAGTAATAAGTTTTAATGTTATTTGTGACAGCAAAGAAGTGTGGTGGTTGGCATTATTGACCATGGTGTAGCAAACAAGTTTGTATTTGAGACACATTATTCGCGACAGATTTAAACAATTATAAACCATGGTCAATAGTGTTTGTGATGGTAAAAATATTGTGGCAAATGTATTATTTATGACAGTTTGACAGTCGTGTTAAATAAGTTACTATGTAGGACGAATTGTTTGTGTCGGGTACAAAACCGTGGCAAAGCCGTGGCAATAGTTTTTCTGATGGTGCCTGGACCGTGATAATATTATTTGAGGCGCCTGCAGTTATGAGGGGTTGTTTGTTGTGGCAAAACCGTGGCAAATAATTTTTGCCACGGATTTCGTGCTTTTGGCCACAGTGTTGTACAGTGGCAAAATCCCAATTTTCATGTAGTAGAGATCTTAGCGGGTTTAGCAGGCATGTTCTTGCAAATGTACATGGCATGTACTACAAATTGATAAAAAAATATATGTTTTGACAAAGGCCATTTGAAAGAGATAACCTTTGGTAAATAGAAAGTATAGATATATGATAAACAAATTAGGTCGCTAGAAAAACTTGCAAATTCTACAATTATTTTAGAATTATTAGAACAAGGTAGACACGTGATAAGGAAAATTATAAACTTGTTATCTTTCTGTGTCCTTGCACTCGATTCCATTTTAACTCGTAAGACATGATTAAAATGTATCAATCAAATGTCATGGTTTCGTGAGCGTATAATAGGTTGGAAATATCTTGGTGGTAGATGATATTCATCCCCCATCGTCTCTTTAGTTGCACTGTTTGTAAAAAACTATATATATTTTGTAATCAAAACGATGGGTCATTAAATAAGGATTTGTGGTCTTTTTAAATTGACTGAATTTGGGTTTTTAGGCCGTGTTAATTATGTAACCATGGGAATTCGAATCATATCATTTGGAGCTCTGAGTAAAGAGTCATGGTCTTTTTAGACAAATATTCACTCCGTTCTTGTAACGGCAAATACAATTTTAAAATAAATTCATTTGGGCAAATCCAAATTAGATCTTAAAATTAACACCTATCCATTCTTCGTAATTAATTATTAAAATTAAGATTTTAAAATTAACACATATCAATTTTCCCTATCCAGCCAACCCGGTAGAATATCAATTTAAGCATTACATAATATAAAATTCACATTTATATACATTACCTTAACATCAATTTGGGCACTACAAAACATCAACGAGCTCATGCAGATGAAATGTTGTTTGTAACAAGTGTCAATTATTCCAATACTTTCATGGTAAAAAGTTGTTACTCAATTGAAATAGTAACTAATCACAAGAAATATGACATTCAACTACCATACAAATAGTCGTAAAATATATATTTTTGGTTGTTGATTACATTCAACGACCAAAATCAGTTGGTCGTTTGTTGGTTGGCAAAGAGGTGTTGGCGAATGTATTCAACAACTACAAAGCGTTTGGTAGTTACTAGGGGTAAACACGGTTCGGTTTGGGCGGTTTGTGGTAAATTTTCAAACCAAATCACTTAAAGCGGTTTGGAATTTTTCCAAACCAAACCAAACCACTTCACTTTCGAAACCAAATCAAACCAAACCACTTTTTGTGGTTTGGTTCGGTTTAAAACCACGGTTTAGCAAAAAAAAAAAAACTTATATTGAACAAGTTAAATCATAAATAGTAGTCTACAATCTCACGATACAACTTAAATATTAGTACCAATACAAGACAAGACAAAAAATATATTAGCATCAATGCCAACTAAAACAAGATATTACATAACAGAGTTCTACACTTTCACTTCTAATTTTTATAATGTAACAACATAATATCAATAGTTTAGAATAACCTCTTAGTCGATATTAATTGGCGCAACATCTCCAGTTGTAACACATGATTCATTCTCTGCATAAAATAAGAATATAGCATATGTATTCATTAATTATAATTAAATTCTATAAAACTAATAATAAAAGAAAATAAATAGAAATATCAAATACGATAATACCTTCAGTAGCTTTCTCTGAATCATTTAATGCTTCTACTTCATCCAAATATTAATGAATCACTATATGTTCTTTGTTACTATGCAACCAATTCTTAGTGCAAATCAACGCCTCAACCATTTTTGCATTCAACGAACTTCTAAATGAATCAAGAATTCGACCACTAGTAAAGAATGTAGACTCAGAAGTAACTGTCGATATTTGAATGGCTAACACATCTTTGACAATTTGGGAGACAATCTTGTACTTATTTGCATTCAATTTCTACCAAAGTAAAATATCGAAAGGCTCATTGGTCAAATCTTCACAACGATCATTTAAGTAATCCACCAAATCATTCTTCTCAGCCTGAGCTTCTCGTTCAAGTTTAGCTTTAAAAATTGATGGAATGGGTTTGGAAATACTCAAAGGAGTTTGCAAAGGACTTGGGCTACCAGATTGAGTACCCTCCTGTGATGGAGCTAATGATGGATTCATCATTTCCTTATAACATCCATATAACCTGTGAAGTGTGTTTTCAACTTTCTTGCACAACATGTTTGCAATTTGTACATCATAAATAAGTTCAAACCTAATTTTAAGCAATTCCATCTTGCACCTGGGATCAAGAACTGTTGCGATGAACAATAATTGATTAAACTTTTCAAGATTACCCCAATACTTATCATATTTTTTTCTCATACTAATTGCCATGGATCCCATCAAACTATTTGGCTCTTTAGCTAATGCTTTTAACTCCCCATGAATTTCACATATTTCTTGAAAGAAAGTGTTGGACGTTACATATAAAGAGCCACTAATTTTCAAAGTCAAAGTCATATCATAGAAAGTCTTCAAAAATTTGACAAATATTTCCGCTTGATCTCAATCAGCATGCGTTGGCGGTCCATCTATATTTCTCCCATTAGATCTTTCTTCATCAAAGTATTTTGTATAGTTTGCATCACTTTCCAAAACATCAAATGCATTTTTAAACTTTATTGCAGCCTGTAGCATCATGTAGGTGGAATTCCATCTAGTTGACACGTCCAAACATAACAAACCTCGAGACTCAATATTTGCATCTTTGCAACTCTCTCGAAATCTTTTTAGTCGTGCTGGGGAAGATCTAGCATACCGTACGGCATTACGAATAGATGAAATAGCATGACTAATTTCTTTTAAACCATCACAAACTATAAGATTGAGAATGTGAGCACAACACCTCATATGAACCATTTCTCCACCAAGGACTAGACCATGCTTCTTATCTAGAAAACTACTCTTCAATTTCATTATTGCTACGTCATTGGATGAGGAATTATCAACGGTCACGCACAAAATCTTATTGATTCCCCAATCACGAAGACAAGAAATCAACTCCTTTCCTACCATATCACCCTTATGACTAGAGACTTGGATGAAACTTATGATTCGTTTTTGAAGTCTCCAATCATCATCAACCCAATGAGCAGTCAAACACAAGTAACTAACATTTTGTATTGATGTCCAACAGTCAGTAGTCAAACAAACCCTATGTTTACTTAATTCTTTCCTCAATTTATTTTTCTCATCAAGGAACAAACGATATATATCCCTCGCAACTGTCATCCTTGAAGGAAAATCAAAAGTTGGGAAAAAATACCTTGTGTAACACTGAAAACCTTCATCCTCTACGTGTCAAAAAGGTAACTCAGACAATATGAAGTACCTAGTAATCTGTTCTCTCACCCCCTTTTGAGTAAACTTGACAAATTGTCCAATACTGCCAACACCCTCTAAAACATCATCATTTTTAGAATTAACATAAGTCAATGTCTTTTGCCTTTTGTCTTGGAACCTGTATGGATACTTCTTACACAAACCTTCAATATGATTTTCCAATGTACTAGTCCCACCTTTAGATTGATGCTTATACACTTGTCCATAATAAATACATTCTACATTCCCATCCATTTTTACATTAAAATGAGTCCACACATCAGACCTTTTATGTCCCTTCTGACCCTTTCCAATTTCTTGCATATTCACACTTTCACTTTCCATTGGAATTTCATCACTCATCCCTGGAGTACTTTTTCCTTTTAAATTCGGATCCATATGCGATTATCTATAAACAAAAATGATCTAGTGAATATTTTGAAATAAGAATATCAAGATAAAAAAATTTGGGTTTTAATCTGACTGATGTTCATCAACAAAGCTTATGTGTGTCTGCAAACTAATTTAGATATGAATTCAATTCCATCAAATAAGCCAGAACTATGAATAATACATTAAAATCCAACCAAAAGAGGATAATAAACATACCAAGATCGGAGATGCGATGCGCTTTTCAACAGCAAGAACCACCCCTTCCTCAGTTTTTATACTTATTGCTGTCGAACCCAACTGAACCGCACGTAACATCATCAATTTTAAGCAAAATCCACTAAAGATTCAACAACAAAAAGCAATTTGTGGAATTATTTCAACTTCCATACCAACCTTGATGGCTTCAATGGCGTATTCCACGCAGCCGCTTGCCTCCTGACTTCCAAGGGTTTTCAAAAGATGGGTATTGGCCTATTGGTTGGGTAGGGTTAATTAAGATGGGTAATTGGGTATTTGATATTTGGGTTAATTGGGTTGGGTTTAATTGAGATGGGTATTGATTTAATTGGATTGAATAAATTTTAAATTAATGGGTATTGGCCTATTGGGTAGGGTTTAATTGAGATGAGTATTTGGTTGGGTTTAATTGAGATGGGTATTGGTTTAATTGGGTTGAATATGGACAATTGATGGATTTAGTTAATTGGGTTGAATAAATTTTAAATTAATTTTTTTTGGGTTTTATTTTTATTTTTATTTTAATTTTTTGAAATGGTTTGGTGGTTTGAAACGGTTTGGAAAAATTGAAACCTAAACCAAACCACTTCGAAGCGGTTTGGTTCGGTTCAAAACCAAAATGTTGACGGATCCACGTAGACCCAAACCAACGGTTTTAAAAAGGCGGTTTAGGTTCAGTTTTGCGGTTTGGCGGTTTCATTGTTCAGCCATAGTAGTTACATGTACTGTTTCAAAAACTAAATAAATGGTCGTACAAGGTTTGTATTGACAACCGATTCTTTTTATCCCAACCACTTATTTGGTTGTTGTATCAAATATTTTAGTCGTTAAAATACAATAAAGCAACTAAATTTTAGTTGTCTTTCATTTCAACAACAAAATAAATAGTCGTTAATATTTAATAGTGACAACCGATTTTTATTTCCCAACCACCTATTTGGTTGTTGTATCAAATATTTTTGTCGTTAAAAATACTATAAAAGCAACCAAATTTTAGTTGCCTTTCATTTCAACAACAAAATAAATAGTCGTTAATATTTAATAGTGACAACCGATTTTTTTTCAACAACTACTTGATTTGTCGTTGTATTAACTATTTTTGTCGTTAAATTACAATGAAAGGAACCAAAGTTTAGTTGCCTTTCATTTCAACAACAAAAGAAATGGTTGTTAATATTTATATTGAAAATCGATTTTCATTTCAACAATATATTAATTATTTTGGTCGATAAATGAACATTGAAGCAACAAAAATTTAGTTGCCTTTCTTTTTAACAAAAGAAGTGGTTGTAAAAAGTTTATATTAACAACCGAACTATTAAAATAACGAGAAATATGCTTGGCAACAATAATATTCATGGCTCCACAACTTTCACACATTCACATCATACTAAAAGCAAATCTTACCAAAAACCATAAATAATTATAAGAAGTGAAGGAAATAAATAACATTAACAAAAACTAAAATTTCCATGGTCTTCAATCAATTAAAATATCACAATATCAACTACAATTATATGTCAATATCAAATGTTACGACTTAAACAAAATATTACACCCAGTTTAACCATTGGTGTTCTCAATATAAAAACAAGAAATGTAAAGTTACATACTATTGTCTCTATCGAAGACAAATATATATATTTATTACCACCGTCACAAAAAATAAAGTCAAAAACTCATTAATTATCACCATTTGAACCATTAGATAGAGATGCATCAGATTAAATAGGCCATAGAAGAAATTCTTCGGGAATGTGATTTAAGAATGTCTACATAGATTTCAACTGATAACGAAGATCTTGAACCTCATTTTGTAAAGCAGCACCACAAGTTTCCAATCTTGTCTTCTTTGGATTTTTCTATTGATCAATGTAGCTAAATCTCTTGCCCAAAACTTGCTCACATATTTCAAATTCTTTCAAAGGCATAAGGTGTTCATTTGAGTCTAGTTGAGAATTCTGTTATTGTAAAAAGTCCAGCATTTGATTATGTGGATCAATGTAAATTACAAATAAAAGATTAGAATTTTGAAATATATATTATACAATTGCATCAAATAAAACTACTTACATAATGAAACTCTTAAACATGTACAAATAATTTGAAATATTTAAAATTAAAAAACCACATGTTTTTCTTTTCAACCCAAAGCACGTACCTATCAATATGCAATTGATTGGAAAAACTAAACAGTAGTCTTCTCCTAAACATTAAATATTTTGCATAATATAAAAAAAAAAAAAATCAAAACTAGATTTTAATAATTGCTTCCTACGCCTGCAAAACTAGTTATGTAAAGGCTAAGACAACAAATATATATTTATTAACAAAATAAAAAATTAAATTACAACACAATTAAAAAAAATATAGGTATAATCGCGTCAATCCTAACCAATGATAGTGATACTGCAACTGAAAAATTGATTTATAAATAATTTTATCCTCAAATCAATTTATAAATAAATAATTATTTAAACAACAAAAACTAAGACTTAACCTGTTCAAAACAATTTTTCTTGAACCTAATACTCTATATTTTAATTTGAACAGCGAACACAAATAGGAGAAAATGTGGAGAAAAAGATTTTCTAATCATTCAATACAAGAATAGGAGAAAAATAAATTATTTGAATAGTAATTCAAACAAAAATAGGGGGAAAAAAAGCAAGTAATCATTAAATAAAAGAATTCTTACCTAACTTGAACAGCGAATACAAGTTCCACATGGCTGTCCACAACAATTGAAGAGTACGAGAAAACTATGAAGTCGATTTTTCTTATTTTAGGGCAAAGGAAAATAATGAGATTTGTGAATTTAGGTTTACCAAATGTAATATGAAAAGATTATGTAGTATTGGAGATTTTGAAATTACCATACAAATTGATGATTGTGAAATTATCATACTAATTGATGATTGTGCTAAATTTGGGCCGCAAGAATTTGGTACTTATATAAGTATGAATGTGTGTTTATATATATAAACACATACAGCTGAGTAGCTAATCATATACACACACACATCAAGCTAACCATATATATCACACGGCTGTATATATATTCTACAAACTATACTAAATCTGTTCATTAATTATAATAAAATTAGATTTAGACTACGAATATGTTACATATAAGATTAACAACTAATACTTTAGTTATTACAATATATATCTAACTCACTCAAAATTCGATTGGATACGATTCATTGTCAACAACTAAGCATATCATTTAGTTGTTGAAAATCATTTTTAATGACCAAGTTTATTGGTCGTGAATAAAATTTTTAATCACCATCTAATATGGTTGAGAAATATTCTTTTTAACGACCAAATAATAGTGGTTGTAATTTTTTATCAATTTTCACGACTAAAATAAGATAGTCGTTAACTTATTCTAACTACAACCAATTATTCAATCGTCAAATATATTGTTTAGTCGTTGATTGTTTTGACGGGTTTCAAAGTTTTGGCGCCGCACATACAATGACTGGCTTTATATTGGTTGTAGAAAATTAAACATTTACAATTAATGTCGTGGTTGTTAGAGCTCATCTCCAACTTACCCAATATGAAATTATTTGTGACACACTATTTACGACTAAATATTTGTTTTGGTTGTTGATAAACATTTGTCAAGACCATATTTTTTTGGTCGTAAAAAAATTAGTTGTTAATTCTCATTTTGGCCACTACAAGAAATATATGATTAACAACTAATATTTTGGTCGTTACAACATATTTCTAGCTAACTCAAAATTTGATTGTATACGATTCATTGTCAACAACCAAGCATATCATTTAGTTGTTGCAAACGGTTTTTAATGACCAAGTATATTGGTCGTGAATTATATTTTTAACGACAATCTAATATGGTTGACAAATATTCCTTTTAACGACCATCTAATATTGGTAGTAATTTTTTTATCAATTTTAACGACTGAAATAAGATGGTCGTTAACTTATTTTAAATACAACCAATTATTCGGTTGTCAAAAATATTGTTTTAGTCATTGATTATTTTGGTGGGTTTCAAAGTTTTGGCGCTACAAATACAACGACCAGCTTTACGTCGGTTGTAGAATATAAAAAATTTACAACTAATGTCGTGGTTGTTAAAGCTCATCTCCAACTAGCCCAAACTATAATAGTTTGTGACACACTATTTACGACTAAATATTTATGTTAGTCGTTAATAAATATTTATAACGACCATATTTATTTGGTCGTTAAAAAAATTGTTGTTAATTCTCATTTTTCTCTAAGGTTAAGTTTTTATAATTTGAATATATACATAAAAATGAGATGATGTAATTTTGAGAAGCTTTGTTTACAATCTCAATCAAAACTCGGTTGTTGAAAAAGCAACAGAGTCTTGAATACTTATGGAGAATGAACTATGGCTCGACTTTTATATTTGTGACTGGCAGGACTAAATTACAAGCATAAAATGAGAATAAATAAAAGGCTAGAAAATAGGAATGCAAGAAAAGAAATCAAAAAAGTCGACACCGCCAGAGCTATTCTAAAATGACAACACTAACCCCCACCCTTGCATAAAGTTATTCGTGTCCGCAATGAAAAAATTAATCCCATTGAATATAAAAACAGTTGGTCATCGGATATTTTCTTAATTTGTGACCACAAGTTGTGTTATATATTTTTAATCCATACGTCGATTGAAAAATATTAAACAACATATTATAATAAAAAAAATAGTAAACAAACTGAACAAGAAAATCTGCAGAATTAAAATGAAGAGGAATTCAAATCGAGGCCTGTACAAGTACAGTTTCGTAGAACTGGTTGTACCAGCGAACCGACCTACTGCCTGAACTTTATCACCTTTAAAAGAAAACTTGGATGAACTTGAAAGAAAGAGAGGAAAAACCTAAATTTTGATGTCTTGAAATGAGGAACTATGGACTTGTTTATATAGGCCCCCAAGAGACCTTCCAATTCCAATTCCAAAGTAAGTTACATGAGTTATACTCATTAACCCACCAGAGAGGAAAAACTTGAATCTTGATGTCTTGAAATGAGGAATTATGGACTTGTTTATATAGGCCCCCAAGAGACATTCCAATTCCAATTCCAATTCCAAGGTAAGTTACATGAGTTATACTCATTAACCCACCACTAAAAACCATTAACAAAGAGTTGAGAAGTTGGAAGGTTTAAAATTGAGCTTTAATTTCCATTCATTTTCCAACAATCCTCCACATGAATGGAAATTAACAGAGACACGGAAGACTTGGTGATAAAGTTCAACGACCGAAACCTGCATAAGATAGGTAGGTGTTACCCTTTAAACCTCCCCTTGTGAAAATATATTTATTTTACTAGCTGACTAGTAGACGCGATGTCCTTGAACTGTTCTGCTATTTGTGTAAACGATGTTATAATTCACACATAATTCTTCCTGACATAGTTCAGTTCTTATTGTTATGTTCTTTTATGGTTGTGAACATATGCCTGGTTCTGTGAGAGTTTTTAAGAATTGCACCTTACACAATTCTCTTAGAAGCGGCCTCACTTCTCTCTCACATAGGTGATTTCTTATTAAGAGTAGCCCATTCTACTCTGCGCCTAAGAATCATTAAAAGCCAATTGCTTATCCTTTCTTTTACGGGTATCACTGTTTCATCATAGGAATGGGTGATCTAATTAAGTATTTATAATTAGGTTGTCCCTTTGAACCTAGATCTTGGGATCTCCAGTCAACTAGGTTGGGTTTCCATTGTATTAACTTATTCTTCCAAAGGCTTAAGTCCCATTCATTTCAACGACTTTTCAACTAACTCTCTATTCAAACCTTTAGTTAGCGGATCCGCAATATTATCCTTTGACTTTACATAGTCAATAGAGATAACTCTAGTTGAGAGTAGTTATCTTATGGTATTATGTCTCCGACGTATGTGTCTAGACTTACCATTATACATGTTACTCTGTGCCCTACCAATTGCAGATTGGCTATCACAATGTATGCAAATTACCGGCACAGGCTTTGGCCATCTAGGAATATCCTCTAAGAAGTGACGTAACCATTCAGCCTCTTCACCACACTTGTCCAAGGCTATAAACTAAGATTCCATAGTGGATCTGGCTATAACCGTCTGTTTAGATGATTTCCATGATATAGCTGCACCTCCCAATGTGAACACAAATCCACTTGTAGACTTTGAGTCTTTTATATCAGATATCCAATTAGCGCCACTGTATCCTTTAATAACTGCTGGATATCTGGTATAATGCAGCCCATAATCACGAGTATATCTCAAATACCTTAGTATTCTTATTATTCTTTTTCAGTAGTCAGTTCTTGGATTACTCGTATATCTACTCAGTTTGCTAACTGAGTAGGCTATGTCTGTCTTGTACAACTTATTAAGTACATCAGACTTCCAATAATTCTAGGATATTCTATTTGAGAGATACTCTCGCCTCTGTTCTTTGATAGATGCTGACTAGTATCTATCGGTGTTCTAGCCATGCCAGAATCATCATTGTTAAATTTATCAAGAATTTTGTCCACATAGAGTGATTGACTTAGGACAATTCCATATGATGTTCTTGAAATTTTAATTCCAAGTATCACATCTGCTAAGCCCCATATCCTTTATGTCAAATCTTTAACATGTCTTTAGTAGATTTAATCATCTTATCGTTGCTTCCAACAATAAACATGTCATCAACGTAAAGACATAAAATGACATAGCCATTTTCAGTGTCTTTGATATAAACGCATTTATCGCACTCGTTGATTCTATCATGACATTATCAAACTTTTCATGCCATTGTTTTGAAGCTTATTTCAAGCTATATAACGACTTCACCAATTTACAGATTTTGTTTTCTTACCTTAGAGCAGAAAACCCATCAGGTTGTTCCATGTAGATTTTTTTTACATCTAAATCTCCATTTAGAAAAACAGTTTTCACATCCATTTGATGTACTTCAAGATTTTGCAAAGCAGCAATTGCAAGTTTCATCTTGATGGATGTTATTCTCGTTACTAGAGAATATGTATCAAAGTAATCAAGGCCTTCTCGTTGTCTGTATCTTTTTATAACAAGCCTTGCCTTATACTTTTCGATTGTTCCATCTGCTTTCATTTTCTTCTTGAAAATCCATTTGTAGCCTAGTGGTTTGCATCCCGGAGGAAGATCCACTAGCTCCCATGTAGGTCCGAGATTTTAGATTTATGCACAAGAAAACGATAAGCACTGATGTTATGTGCATAGCTAATAAAAATGCAATCAACAGTTTTTGGTCCTATTTTCACCTTCTTTGGTGTAGGTTCCACCACTTTGACAAGACACCCCCACACTCGTAAGTATTTGTAGGAAGGCTTTCTTTCTTTCAATAACTCGTAGGAGCTCTTATCTTCTTTCTTCCAGAGCACCTTATTTAAAAGATAATTAGCTGATAACACAGCTTCTCTCCACATGTTCTGAGGTAATCCAAAACTTAACAACATTGCATTCATAATTTCTTTCAATGTTCTATTTTTTTGTTTAGCAACACTATTTTGTTGAGGTGAATAAGGTGCTGTTGTTTCATGTTTAATTCTGTGTTGTACACATAATTCAGCAAATGGTGATTCATATTCACCACCTCGGTCACTTCTCAACTCCTTAATTTTCTTTTCGTCTTGTTGATTTGAATAACACGCAACTAAAAGACTTCCAGGTGAGGAGGGAGGTCACAAGCGGACCACTTAAATCCCAAGCTCTCATTAGACAGTTTATATCCTTTTGGCAAAGCCTTCCAGTCTTGCGAATACACAAATCAAGAAAACTCAATCATAAGTGAAAATGAAAGCGTCTAAAAGTACAAATTCTCATTTCTCTTGTGTTTGAGATAATATTTGAAATCTTTCCATGCCGGAGGTAGCTTTCAATAATAGCTGCCACTTGAAAGTTTTCACTCAAACTCATTCTCTCGGCGTGAATCTCAAGCAAGATCACTTGCAATTCTTGTACTTGACTGATCACGGGCTTTGAGTCCACCATTTTATAATCGAGGAATAGGCCAACAATGAATTTCTTAGCTCCCGCATCCTCAGTTTTATATTTGCGGTCTAGAGACTCCCACAATTCTCTCGCCGTTTTCATTGTACTATACACGTTGTATAGTAAATCTGCCAAGCTATTCATGACATAATTCCTGTATAGGAAATCAGATTGTTTCCAAGCTTCAACAGCGCTGACAGCTTGTATATCTCCCTCATCCTATTTGAGTTTTGGAGCATTTTCAGTCAAGAATCTCGCAAGATTCAAGGTGGTCAAATAAAATAGCATTTTCTGCTGCCACCTTTTGACAACTTACATAAATGCTAATAGTGCATTCAGCAATTAGATAGTGTAGCACTAAACAAGCACCAAATTGCATCCTACATGGAGCTTTTGTGAACTCATTAGTGATGGATAAGTGAAGATTTGCCGATTGAACTTCCCAACTTCCATTCTTCTCCCCTCTACTAATAAACCCAGTTAATAAACCACCCGATCTTGCCTTTGGTTCCTTTTCAGCAGGTAGCATAAAAACGTAACTACTACCATACATCACCTGATAATAATTCAATTTTGCACAAGTTCAGATACCAATAAAAAAATTTAACGTTGTACATACAGTTCATGCACTCCATCATTCTGTAAACTTAAAAGAAAGCCACAGAGTCAACACAATTTCACACATTCCAAATGTAATCTATTGCAACAGTCCAAGCACCATATGGTTCTTCACCTAGAGACTTGCTCGATTGGTACATCCACAATTCAATAGTCAAGTCTCAAATGTATCCTTCACATCAAGCATCAGTGAAGTACCAGTTTGAGAATCTATCCAACACAACAGTTGATAATCACATAAACAAGCTGCATGTAAAAAAGATCCATATATCTTTCATTCTAATTTAGGCAATACGAGGATTATTCCAGTGCTGAAATCAACAGTTACAGGTGAACCATAGATCTATTGCTTCCCCTTAGAGACATCCGCCAGTTAATTGGAATCAATGCAATTGGAAACAAAGCATTCATGGTAAAGTGAAAAGGTGTAATCACTTAAATTTTAATTATGAAATCTGCCAATTAAACTGGAATCAAGTTGTAATCACTGTTTTTATATAATATGAGTTTATCGAGTCTGTATTAAGATTGATATACATTTTTAATTCATACGTCGATTGGAAAAATATTAAACAACATATTATAATAAAAAGAACAGTAAACAAATTGAACAAGAAAATCTGCAGAATTAAAATGAAGAGGAATTTAAACCGAGGCTTGTATAAGTACAGTTTCTTTAAAACAGATTCGTCCTCTACCATAGGTTATGAACGACTGTTTCTTAAGATACAACGGTAGAACTGATTGTACCAGCGAACCGACCTATTGCCCAAACTTTATCACCTTTAAAAGAAAACTTGGATGAACTTGAAAGAAAGAGAGGAAAAACCTGAATTTTGATGTTTTGAAATGAGGAACTATTGACTTGTTTATATAGGCCCCCAAGAGACCTTCCAATTCCAATTCCAATTCCAATTCCAATTCCAAGGTAAGTTACATGAGTTATACTCATTAACCCACCACTAAAAACCATTAACAAAGAGTTGAGAAGTTGGAAGGTTTAAAATTGAGCTTTAATTTCCATTCATTTTCCAACAAGTTGATGGCCAACATGCATCAACGGGGTATGGACGATTGAAATATCCATAAAAAAGTAGTGAAGGTCAATGGGCATATTTTAATTTTCAAAGAATTTATATTAATAGAGAATGAAACAACTTACCTACGACAGCTTTTGTACATGCTCTCTCCAGGAAAACTGTTCAAATCTCAGTGTCATCAGAAGCGGTTGTTGAGGACTACAACTCGTAATGTCTGCATAAATCAAGCATGAACTACAACTATCACGAACAATGAACATTTCATTAACCATTAAATAATAAATTATAGTTTTCCGTTAAGAAAGTATGATCGGTTATTTGAGTATATATATAAAAAAATTGACATCTCAAATTCACCTTGTTATGTTGAGCACACTCATGAGTGGCAATGATAAATAATTAGAAGGTGGAAACACTGGGACGATCAAATCAGAATTAGGTGTTAGCAGTGGCTCAATCCAATGACGCTCGCAACATCAATAGGAAGCCATCTAAAAATGAGTATAAGTGTGTCAGGTATCGCAAGTACGTACAATGAAGAAAGTCTAGAAGAACATTTATCAAGTCAGCTTACTCATTGAAGTTCAAAGCAAGACTAAGATTATCAGGAAAAAAAATAGGTAATTATGAAAAATAATGCCTAGAAAATACACTTAAATTGTTTACATGAGCATTTATGGTTGAATATACCACACATTTTCAGCACTGTACGTGATTGGTGCCAGAAAGGGTACATATTACTTTATACTACCAAAAATATAAAAAATGAGTTGAATTGCAGTTATCAATAGCAGAAGTTGACAACAAAAAAACATATAGAAGCATTAGTTGACACTATAGTAATTTGCCACGTGTTAAGTCAACCAAGTTGCACAAAGTAATCTTCAAACAGTGCCATTTTTGGATTTCATATGACAAGAACTGAATAAACAAATAGAAGTTCAAGTCCTCATTTCAAGCAACGACACTGATTTAGATTTAGTATGTACTACACTGCTCTTATATGAAACACACTATAAAGCAGATTTGCTTATTCTGTTAATTTTTGTTTTATTTTACTTGTTTTTCTATTGAATTCAATCCCCATGAATGGGGAAGCCTCTGGATAGGGAAGTTGGGAAGGAGATTGTTTGAACAATCAATTATATTTAATATATAATAAGTGTACCTGATGGTGGAGGGATGTGTGCCAAAAGGATTGTTGTGATGAATTTTGTTGGCATAAACCATCTCATTGTCACGTTGAACATTTGCTGCAACATCCAAGAGAATGTTAGAATGTGTACCATGTAAACATGACAAGATAATTAGGCTAATTGTAATTCAAAAGAGATATTCTCTTTGAAATAACATTTTCTCATAAAAAATAGTACACCGGTCAATTTGCTTCATTATATAGGAAGTACATAAACATTTTCCGAGTTAATTGCGTGCCAAGATCATGAATAGCAAACACATCAATGATATAAATACTCAAATATTTTGTTACCGTGATAACTACGAAAATACATGCCAAATACAAGAGGTTTTAGGAACTCAAAGCTTGGGGCAACGAATCTAGTTGCAAGTTAAGATAATTATAAGTTTCAAACATAAAGGAAAAAAAGTAATATATGAGATTTCCTATAAATTCTCTTATAATAACCAAATTTTTTTCCCAAACACAGAAAACGAAAGAGGAGAATGAATTTTTTTTTTCAAAAGGAAATAAACTACACTATGAAAGTGATAGAAATCGTAATGTAGGTTTTTATGAGTGTAGAAATGAGAAAAAAATATTATTATAATACATTTTAATCTATGTCTCATCACACAATTTTTTTTACAGGACAAATAAGTAAGAGACGTAGCTTTATAGTTGCAACAACACTCGACTTGGAAAGAAAGTAGGAAACATTGGCTATTATCATTGTGATTCCTACCAATAAACCTAAAAATAATAGAAGGAAACTACAACTATATATTAACTATTACAGAAAAAGAAGACAAAACACTTCAAGCAAGCTGGTTGATCGCACAAAGATCTATATCAATAGACTAACCCATTTTAGTTCAATTAAACTAAAATAAACTCATTCAGATTGTCAATGATCTTTTGCCCTAAGAAATAACATCATAAATGAAAATCACAAAGGGTCAAACATCATGATGTTGTTGATAGCTTTGATGTCAGGGCAGTAGATACAGGTCCTCATATAATACAACAACATTAATCCCTCGTAGTTCATAGCTTGAAAATAAATACCTAATTAAAGAAATTGATATGCATTTATTGAGTCGAGATGTGTTTGAAAAATAAATAAATTTGTTCAAGACATCTATCTCCAACTCCAACTCCAAGAACCAATATTTTATCCCAATAAAGGATAGAGTTCTTCTTCACAATTATTTCTTAGATGGTTTTTATCCTATATCAATATTACAACTTCACTTGCAAGTGTCCATATAAAAGATATACACCAAACAGGGCAAGCAAAAAGAAATCTCTAATGCCCAAAGAATCTAATCAAAAGAATTGATATAGATCAACTGTCATATCTCGTAACACTAAAGAAACACGTGTTTCCTTGTCTATAGGTGCTAGCTAAAGAAGACTATGACATACATTCATCTTGCCTTGTCTATAGGTGCCATCTAAGGTTTTGTAGAATAAGGTTTAGGAGGTAAAGAAGTTTCTTTATGCTTTTTTTTATGATAGGGGTGGTTTCAATTTTATGCTTGGACTTCTCCTTTTTCTCCTTAGCGGGAGGTGATGGCATTGGAGCAACTTTTTCAGATGGCTTCCCAACAAATCCACTTTAATAGGAGGTAATGTTACTTTCATTAACAAATTACAACAAATTCATTTTGACTCATATAAGAAAATTACCCTTTTTCCATCTTTAGCATCACCAGAGCTTAAAAATATATACCTACATATATGCATATGCACATAATAAACCAAACTAAAAAAAAATTGCAGAAACAAAAAAATTAATGCTTCAGACTTCAAATAGCACAAAAAGAAAAAGATCAATTTTTATGTCTTCCAAGAATAATAATTCATCAAACTTCAACAAACCAATGAGTACAAAATTAAAGCACGATTATTATGTAAGAAGAATTAAAAAATGAAAAATAAATTAATTTGGATAAACCTGAATTTCAAGAAAGTCCAGATTATATTTTGAAAGCTTATCCCAATCAGTTTTGATCAAATTGTGTTTGTATTGCAAGCTTAAAATAAAAGCATGTTTGTATTGCAAACTTTGAATCTTGAAATTGGGATAAGCTATTTGAGGGATTATGATACAGAGACACTTTAGTGTGATCTATACCAATTACTTGGAATTAGCCATGCACAAGAAATCCGAACAAGATCAAATCATAATTTTTCATCACTTTTAAAGATACAGCACAATCCTTATCGTTTTCAATATGTGAAGTTCTAATTACGACTGAAGTGTCGATATAAATTAATTTGAGTCATTAAAAATGTGTATAAAAAGATTTAAATCAGAGTCTTATCCATTTTCTAATTCAAAAATGAATAAATCACTTTTCATAACCGTTTAGGAATCATGAGATTACTTAGATAAGTAGCAGCTACAAAGCAATTTATTCAATTGTTGCATACTGCTAGTAGCTTACTATTTTGAACAAATATTATAGAAACTTAAGTGTCGTTGATTATGCACTCCATGGTAGCTTACTATTTTGAACAAACATTATAGAAACTTCAGTGTCGTTGATTATGCACTCTACTCCATCTGCACCTATACTTACACAACACCAACCATAATTCGGTAACTAATCAAATGATCAACAAATGACTAATCGGGATATGTTTCTCATCAAAAGCCTAACACATACTAAAATTTTGCTAAATGGGTGTGCATAACTTGATTCTAAGACCTTTATAGCAACTCTTAGGGATGCTTGCACAAGGACTCAATTCTCATTAGGAGGTCAAACCAATGACCCATATGGTACTAACCCTATTGCTAATACAATGTTGAACTACTTTGTCTAAAAATTTAAGTTGTTAGAGAATGTCATATATTGAATTATCATATTCCATAAACAAATGTTGCAATTTCAATATCAAGTCATAAATTTTATTCCAACTGTAAAATTTAAAATGAGAAATTCTCAATTAATCAAATAAATTCTTTAGAAAAAGGAAAATGGTGAAAGAGGGTAAAATAAACCTTGATGAGAAAACTAAGGCTTAAATATTGGAGGCTACGGTATCACAATATTCCTCAACATCTATTAATCATAAGCATCATTATAAAAATTAAGCTACTTGAGTATCTATTGCAACAAGTAAAATACAAGCGCATCACGAAATTGAAAATTGTAGTTGAAAAGATACCTCGACAATTTTATTTTCCTTAGTGAGATATAATCAAAGAGCCAAATGGCAATTCTAGCAATTTAACAAATAACTTAATTGAAAATTCAGTCAAATGCGGTAGTGCAATTGCAAATCATCAAACAGCAAGACAATTAAAATTCATTAAAGTTTAAATTCATTCAAAGTAGAAACTAACTGAACTAAATATACCTTCAATTTTTCCATACTCATATTTCACTATTGCCTCAACGTCCTTCGCTCGCAGCATTACTTATTTTTTTCCCATCTTTTCAGCAAAACTTTATCCGATCTATGCATGCACAAACAATAATGCCATGCTAATAACAATATAGTGCAAAATAATATGAGCAGGAAAAAATTAAAGGAAACAAATCAATGCCTGGAATTTAACAATGATCCAAATAATGTAAGTGATAGAATGCAATTTTTCAAAAACCCTAACCTTCACACTGATTGGTGCAGAAATTGTTAGATGACTTGTAGATACTCTGCATTTTGAAAACCCATGGCTCCACTTTCTAAGAAATGTAATGCACGAAGAAACAGATACTGTGAATAGTCAAAATGACAATTAGGGAGGAAAAATTGGAGACCAGTACTAATTTCTGCAAAACAGAAAGAACAATATAATACAATTATATTTACATGAAAACAAGATGAAAACACTAAGAATCAGCCACATGACCTGCGCTCACTAAGAAATTTAAATGAGGCGACGAAAATTTTGAGGAAGAAGAATCGCAGAAAATGGGAGACGGCGACAACGTGTGCCAAAGCAACAAATAGCTCTAGATTTGGATTGATTGGAATGTAGATTAAAGTATTGATTCTTGCTATAGAAAGAGACCCTAGAACCAGATCCAAGTGTAGACCAACATCAACCGAAAAAAAACCATATACCAAATCCTCGATTGATGCCAAAATAGCTCAAATCGGAAACAAACTACAAATTCTCGACACATTATCCCAGAGACAACAGTTTTTGAACATGAATCTCACAACAATGTAGGGCAAAGAGAATATCGGGGAGAGATAATTGATTAAATGAATGGAAGAGCATAAATCACACCAATGAAAATAAGAATCCATGCCGTTTCGTGTTAACAAACTAGGAAACGACGTCGTTTCAAGCTTACTAGAAGGTAAGTTAAAACGCTGACGTATTGATCCTTTTGTAACAATCCCTTATGAATAGTAAAATCCTTACTTTGGCTCTTTTATTATAGGTTAGATAATAAATTTATTCAATTCCAAATTACTAAATTCCAAAACGCATACTTATCTAAATGTTACAAATTCTAACGTCCATTCCAACGAAGAATCATTCACGATTTTAATGTTAGTACATTAATTTGCTCTTAATTTTACAACTACAATTCAAAAATTACTCTTTTTTATAACCCTTTATCACAAATTATAAACACACAATTACACCTAAATTTCATCTTCCTAGAACATTGTTATACACAACACTTATTATTCTGTTTCATTTTGTGAATAAAACTATACTCTAACTTAGAATTTCTAATTTGTTCTAATTATAGATCTATGTTTTTACATTTAATAATACCACTTCCTTATTGTCTAAAGACTACAACACAAATGATATAAGTTTTATCTGAGTTACAATAGAGATCTTCTATCTATAGCAGATATCAAAATGCAAGAAGTTCGATATTATAGAATGGTTCTCTCTAATCCCCGACAAACTATATATTCAATAGTCCAAAACATTCGATGTTCATAATTTGTTTCAAAAGTACGGGCTCTAATCTAAATACTAGACAAACATGAGGTTTTACACTTATCCCTATCTTTGTCATTTAGTTTCAATATACATATTAAAAAATTTATTCACATTTTTATAGTTTTAATAAATATTCCGTATATTAATGCAATAACCGAAACCGTAGAACAATTTGAATCCACAAACCTCATGCTCATGGAAATAGTCGATAACAACCTTACGATTCACTCCAAAATACAGACATTGAAGATCTATATAGAAGAACATTATGCTACAATTAATGATTGAACGCCAGTTTAAATAAATATATTCTACAATCAAAATTCTATATATTATTATTATCCAGTTTAAATAAATATATTCTACAATCAAAATAAACTTTTTGTTCTATGATTTAATGTTTACAATAAATTTCATGTTTATCATAAACAATTTTTCCCCTACAGAATGGACTACTAATTAGAGTATTTATATAACCTATCATAACAATTACGAAAAACAATATACAACACGTGCAACGCACGGGCCAGGCACTAGTATTCAGTGCAACGCACGGGCCAGGCACTAGTATTCATATAAAGTGGTCCAATTATGTGGATGTTTCTCCTTAATCATATTAAATTATGCTAGATGTTCTTCAATTAGCTATTTTTTTTAATTGAATACTAATAAAAATAATAATAATTAAACAAAGAATTTAAGTATGCCTGTTTTTACTTTCCATTAAACTAATAATTTTTTTTAATGGTAATTGATTGACTTGTTGCTTTTATTATAGAAAATTATCAATTTTTGAACAATATTTGTTTTTAATTGTAATTTTTTTGAAGAAATACAATTTTACAATTCTATCAATATTTCAGAAGAATATTGTGTTGTATTTCACTACCTAATATAAATATTTTAGAAAAATATTTTGTTGTTACTTCGTAATAAGCATAATTTTATATTATATTAATATTCTAGTACAATATTATTTGCTCCTGAAGAGTGTATTTTAAAAAGATTTAATATTAAATTATTGTTCTTGGAGAGCAAATTTTTATAAATTTTGATATTTTAAAATAATTTGTTGTAGCTCTCGAAGAAGTAGTACAATGTTATAATATTCTGATTGAATATTACTTGCACAATATTCCAGATATTGCTCCTGAAGAAGCAGTAGTCCAAATAATAATTTATTTTGCTCTTGAAAAAACACGTCTCGAAGAATATAATATCATCTAATTAAATAAAAAAACGTTGTGATATATATGAGTAATTTATGAACTACTGCTTATCCCTTAAGGAAAGTATACAAATCATGTCATGTTGACATTGATTAATGTGACTCAATGATAAGTTATTATATAATTATACAATGCCTAATAGAAAATTAATTATATTTTCTTTTTCATTGTATATATACTTAAATGACAAATATCACAAAACTAAAGTTTGTCGCACTTGATCAATCTAGCAAAAATTATTTGTCATAGACCTTCGATGCTGAAATTCATCTTGTCTCAAAAGTACTGGAAGAGACAATAAAAGAAGGAGACATAGCATCCCTGAAGGATCGTGTAAAATCATTTATTTTCCTTCGTCACCATTTCTACGATGAGTTGAAAATTGAATACCTCATTGTAAAATATCCACCGGTTCTTTGGAAAAACTTGAACGAAAGATTTGACCATAGAGGACTCACTAATAAAAATCGTTTTTTCACCAACGAAAATTTACCAACGAATTATTTATGTTGGTAATCAACAACGGATTATCCGTTGGTAAAGTGATGACCTTTCAACTACGGTAATTAGCGACGTCTTTTCCGTTGGCAAATGTAATAGTTTTTCACCAACGAATTTTCACCTTTCACCAACAGAAATTCCGTTGGTGATATGATTTCATATCACAAACGGAAATTTCGTTGGTGATATTAATTAATTTTGAAAAACAAAAAATAATTCGACCTTTCACCAACAGAATATCCGTTGGTGAAAGTGAAACTTATCATCAACGGAAATTCCGTTGGTGATATTAATTAATTTTAAAAACCAAAAAATAATTCGACTTTTCACCAACGGAATATCCGTTGGTGAAGAGTGAATCGTATTTGAAAACCAAAAAATAATTCGACTTTTCTCCAACGAAATATCCGTTGGGGAAATCTTGTCAACAAGGGAAATTCTATTGGTGATATTAATTAATTTAGAAAACCAAAAAATAATTCCACCTTTCACCAATGGAATTTTCCTTGGTGATAAAATTCACTTTTCCCCAACGGATATTCCATTGGCGAAATTAGTTAATTTTGAAAACCAAAAAATAGAGTGAATCGTATCACTAACGGAAATTTCGTTTATGATATTAATTAATTTTGAAAACCAAAAAATAATTCGTCCTTTCATCAACGGAATATCCGTTGGTGAAGAGTGAATCTTATCACCAACGGAATTTCTGTTGGTGATACTAATTAATTTTGAAAACCAAAAAATAATTCGACATTTCACCAACGGAATATCTGTTGGGGGAAGAGTGAATCTTATCACCAACGGGAATTCCGTTGGTAATATTAATTAATTTTGAAAACCAAAAAATAATTCGACCTTTCACCAACGGAATATCCGTTGGTGAAAAGTTAGTCATATCCGTTGGTGATATTATCTTTAACCAACGGAATATCCATTGAGAATAGTGAATCTTATCACCAACAAAAATTCTGTAGGTGATATTAATTAATTTTAAAGATCAAAAAATATTTTGACCTTTCACCTACGGAATATCCGTTGGTGAAGAGTGATTCATATTACTTACGGAACATCCGTTGTTGAAAAGTGGTTCATATAAAAAAAATTCGAGCAATGTGATATTTTATGTTTAAGTGTTAACACAACGTGGAATTTGATTTTTCACTAATATTTATTTTTTACTTTATAAGCAATTATAAAAAATATTGCTCATTGGACTAATATATATTATAAAAACAAATATAATTACAAGAATTCATTTGTATCCAATGGTTTGGTTGTACTTCACAACTCCTAGGTCAAAGGTTCAAATCACTTTACATCCATTCTAAATTAATAAAATAATAAAAATACTTGACAAAGCTTAGTGGATCGGTCAGGCCTTTGGTGGGTCGAGTTTCAAACATATAATTGGCAAGTTGGGTCAGGGGTCCACCAAGTATATAAAATTAATTTTTTTAATTATTAAAAATTTGCACTATTACCTACGGAATTTCCGTTGGTAATAATGCTTGTTATTTCTGATGCTATTTTGAGGGTCGCTGAAAGTTACCAACGGAATTTCCGTTGGTAAAAGCCTGTGTCATTACCAACGGAAATTCCGTAGGTAAAGGGTTGAGACATTACCAACAAAAATTCCGTTGGTAATAGTGTGTGTCATTACCAACGGAAATTCTGTTTGTGAAGATCACCAACGGAAATTTCGTCTGTAACTTTCAGCTACTCTCAAAATAGCAACGGAAATTTCGTTGCAAATAATCCGTTGGTAGCAACTATTAGGCACGGATATCATGGCTTCAGCAACGGAAAATCTGTTTCTGAAGCCACGGTTTTTTGTAGTGACTGCAGTCCTCCCCAAAGTTCACTACGAATGGATGCACCTCCACTTGTAGGACTTTAAAACTGTTAATGAGTACAATTCTAAAATATTCAGAATAACTTCAAAATCAACTCTGTGTGGAGAAAAAATCACTGATGAAGATATGTTGGAAAAAACATTTTCCACCTTCCATGCCTCCAATGTGATCATACATCACCAACATCGTTAGTGTGATTTTAAAATGTACTCAGAACTCATATCCTGTCTGCTAGTTGCTAAACAAAATAATAAGTTGTTGATGAAAAACCATGGGCTATGTCCAACTTGTTCCACTGCATTGCCCAACATCAAGCCATGAATGCAGACATGGACGCAAACATGAACACGAACATGGACACAAACGTGGCTATGGACGCGAACGCGAATCTAGACAAAATAATGGGTACTATCAACCACAAGGTAACAACGTTAAACAAATGAAAACAACTCGTCCAAAAAGGAGTACAAAGAAGATTGCTTTAGACGTAGAATGAAAGGGCATTGGTCACGTACATGTCGTACGATGAAACATCTCGCGGATCTCTACCAAAGATCAATCAAAGGAAAATAAAAAATGGATACCAATTTTGATGATTTTTATTGTCCAATTAATATGACTCACTTGGATGTCTCTAATTTTTTCTGATCCAAGTGGCAATATTGATCATTTGATTGAGACGGTGTGCTGGAAAATATAGATTATTTTATTTTCAGTATTAAGTTCAATTTGATTCAGAAGTTTAGTTTGAAATATGTTTTTATTTTCCTTTAAAGTTTGAGACTTTAATTTGTATTGTCAAACATTTTCATGATTGATTGAAGTATTACTTTAATTTTAACTCATTTTTTTGGTAATAAACTCATTTTTTTTTTAAATATCTATTTGATCATGTTTATAAATTCAGGATGAATTGTCATGATATCTTTTTAGCTGATAGTGTAACTACGCATACTATTATTCAAGACAAAATATTTTAGACTTAACATTGGCAGAATTATTTTATCAAATAATATAAAATTATATATTGACAATGCACTTTACTTCAATAGATCTAGACAGAATTTGCTTAGTTCTAAAGATATCCACTGCAATATATACTACATTGAGACGATGCAAGAACATAATAATAAATATCTTTGCAGAACTTCTTTTGTATCTGGCCCGAAGTAGATAAAAGAAAAACTCACGGCATTTCTATCTGATATGTGTTATACATTTATAAAAATAATTGAATAAACAATATTACGAACTCGAAATTAGTTGAATAAAAAATTTTTATGCTTTGGCATGATCGACTTGGAAACCTATGAGCAATAATGATGTACTGATTAATTAATAACTTATATGGACATCCTTTAAAGAACTAAAAAATTCTTTTACTTAATGATTATTCATGTGCTGTTTGTTCACAAGACAAGTTAGTCATAAGATCTTCCAGTACAAAGGTTAATGTCAAGATTAATGCTGGTGAATTTAGATCACTCAATCAAGATTACTCAATTATGAGCTCAATTATTTGATTACTCAATCAAGAGAATCCGTCTTGATAATGCTTGTGAATTTAGATCACAAGCATTCGATAATTATTGTATGTCAATCGGGATTATCATTGAGCATTCGGTTGTTCATGTTCATACACAAAATGGATTAGCAAAGTCGTTTATCAAACGTTTTCAATTGATTGCTAGGCCATTATTTATGAAAATAAAACTCTCAATTTCCGTTTGAGGTCATTATATATTACATGTTGCATCATTGGCTCATATAAGACCAACTACTTATCATCAATACTCATCTTTACAACTTGCATTTGGTCACAAACCTAACATTTCTCATCTATGAGTTTTCAATTGTGCTGTCTAAATCATAATTTCACCTTCACAACGTACCAAAACGGGTCTACAAAGACTTGGAATTTATGTTGGTTTTGATTCACCATCCATAATCCATTATAAGGTCATTGGACATTTTAATAGACGATTTATTTACTGCATGTTTTGTAAATTGTCATTTTGCAAATCAATTACCTGATGTGTTTGTTGATACAAGGAAAGTGATAAAGTCATATGCAGAAAAAAATACTTCTACGAAAATTGATGTCCCTGTAGGATAATTCCCTATATGATAATCTACTATAGCAAATGAATTTCAAATACGCTAGAAGCATGGTTGACCAATTAGTGCCAAAGACTTCGTACCTTAAAATAAAAAGGTACATGAGAAAATCCAACTAAAAACTTTCAATAAAAAATAATGGAAAAAATTGATTAATCAAATACTGATAATGTGGTTCCCGAAGAACCATAATTGTCCAAAAATAATGAGATTTCAATAAATTATTTATTATTTCATAAATTATGAAAACAAAATATTGTCATGGACGATATTTTCGCCTTTAATGTGGCATTTGATATGATGAAAATGATGATTCTGAACCACAATCTATTAAAGATTATCAAAATATAAATGATTGTCCAAAATAAAAAGAAGTCATACATGCAAAGTTAGCAAAGTGTTTGGGCTTGTAGTTCGATCCCGGAAAATGTAATAATTGTAGGATACAAATGAGTCTTTGTAAAAAAGATGAATGAAAACAATGAAATTACAAGATGTAAAGTTCAACTAGTAACCTAAGACTTCTCACAAAGACCCGTAATTGATTATGATGAAACATATTATCCTGTAATGGACACCATCACATTTATATTTTTAATAAGTTTGACTGTATCACAAATGCTCGAAATATGCCTTATGGATGTGCTAACTTCTTATATGTATGATTTACTTGATAGTGATATATACATGAAAAACTATGAAAGATTTAAAGTGCCAGAAGCAAGTGATTGATTCAACATAACTATATTTCAATTAAATTGCAAAGATCATTATATGGATTAATACAATTCGGACGAATGTGGTGTAATTATCGTAGCGAATATTTGTTAAAAGAATGTTATAAAAACGACAGCGTATGCCATTGTGTTTTCATAAAGAAAACATATATTGAATTTGTAATTGTGTCAATTTATGTTGATGATATAAATCTTATAGAAACTCTTGAAGAGCTTAACAAAATTGCAAATTATTTGAACTATGAATTTGAGATGAAAAATTTGGGAAAAACTAAATTCTGTCTTGGATTGCAAATTGAATATTTTCAAGAAAGATTAGTTGATTATCAATCTTTATATGCAGAAAAGGTATTAAAAGCATTTTTATATGAATAAAGCATATCCATTGACATCGTCTATGGTCATTTGATCAATTGATGTAAAAAAATATCCATTTCACACACTTGAAGATGAAAAAAAAACTATTGGACCTAAAATACCATACTTAAGTGCAAATTGAGCATTAACTTATCTTGTAAATTGCACTCGACCAGACATAGTTTTTTTTTTAAACCTCCTTGCAAGTTATAGTCTTGTACCTACTCAAAAACATTGGAATGGTGTTAAACATGTTATTCATTACCTAAAAGGTACTATTGATATGAGATTATTTTATTCACAAAATTTAAGATCTTCTTTAGTGGGATATGCAAATGCATGTTATCTCTTCGATCCACATAAAGGTAATTAATCACAACAGGATGTGTATTTACATGTGGACGAACAACTATATCATAGAGATTTGTGAATCAAACCTTAACAACAACATTTACAAATTATTTTCAAATTATTGCAATTCATGAAGCAAGTCGAGAATGTGCATGATTGATGAACATGTCCCATTATATTCAAGAATCTTGTGGATTAACTTCAACAAAGAATAATTTAACAATATTTTATGAAGACAATACAACTTGTATTACACAACTCAAATGAAACTACATCAAAATGGACAAGATAAAGTATATTTATCTAAAATTCTTCTATACACATGAACTTCAAAAGAATAGTCACATCGATGTTCAACAAATTTGCAAGTGATAATGTGGCTGACTTATTCACAAAAACATTGTCGATATCGACATTCAAGAAATTTGTGCATGAGATTGAAATGCGTCATTTTAAAGATCTTCTGTGATTACAGGAGAGTAGTTGTACTCTTTTTCATTTGTCTAGGTTTTGTCCCACTGATTTTTTCTGATAAGGTTTTAATGATACAACATGTTATTAATATTCCAAATTTTAACAATTAACTACATTTTTTTCTTATTTTGTTTGATATTTTGTCTCATTGTGTTTTTGCACTAATAATCATCAAAGGGAGAATGTTGTAAAATTATAAAAATTAATATTGATGATCATATTTAGATATGTTTTACTTATTTATAAGTGGTTGAAACCTCGTATATATATTATATAGGTCCATTATCACGACCGTAGAGTTTTTTTTTTTGCTACGGAAATAAAAAAGTATATAAACGTTCGTGTGTCACTACATCTTCAATTTTTCCCCGCACAAAATCATCCTATCCAAAATTTGCTGATCGCTTTAATTCATCTCTCTAATTCGATCATCTCTCTCAACCGAGCATCTCCAAAATTTGCTCACCTACTCAATCCATCTACCTCAATCGATCACCCTCATCTACCGATCATCTCCAAAATCTGTTCACCACCTCAATCCATTATCATAATAGAGTTTACAGTCGAATTCCACTACAAAGAAGTGGTATACTAGTTATAATAAAATATACAATTTTTCTATATTCTTTTATATTATTCTCTTTGGTATAATCTAATTAACAATAATTAATTGTAAATCTCTCTATCGGTAAAGTTGTACTGACAACGATTACAAAATCGTGCACTAATCTAATTAAAATCGCATTTTATATCCAGCTTCACAAGAAAAAACGGCGAAAAAATAGAGTACGAAAATGGAGTCGTCGGAGGGTTTGAAGAATGAGGAAGAAAAGCCATGGCGAGTCCTCGAATTCTACAGTGGCATCGGCGGCATGGTCCAATAGACTCTTCTATCTATCAATTACATATATATATGCATTTGTATGTATATGCGTACATTTTAATGGTCCTTTTTTTCATAATTGCTACAGAGATATTCGCTTATAAAGGGGGCACTTAACGCAACAGTTGTGGAAGCATTCGACATAAACGACGTTGCCAATGATGTTTATGAGCATAATTTTGGGCACCGACCATACCAGGTACTGTGTTAACATATATGAAATTGTCACCAATTATTGTAATTGTTATATATTTATCATCATCATTGATTAAGTAAATCATACTATTTGAATATCGGGGGCATGTAAAAGTTTTGAGATAACGAAAGTAAAATGTCTTACTGTAATTTGTACTCCCTTAATTTATAAGCCGACTGTCGTTTTTGTCCCTTTTAAGTCCTGTAGGCCTTCATTTATATTTTGCAATAAGTTATTCGAAATATGTGAATTTTGATTTATCAGTTGGTTCAGGTCCACTTGTTGGAGGGGCATGCTTTTATTTCTTATGTTATTAATTCCAGTATAGCTGCAAATCCTTCTAACATCCCCATTTTCACCACATTCATCTTATCTACATATGTGGGACGAACCCACACTCACTGCAGCAGTACAAGACGACATAAGAGATCCAATATTTGTCCCATAGAACATATTATTCAACCAGTTGATATAAAAGTTTGAACTCTTACAAAATGCCACATACATATCATTTAAGTCTTTGTCTTTCACACGCCACCTCAAAAGTTTGAACTCTTACAAAATGCCACATATATATCATTTAAGTCTTTGTCTTGAACAAGCCACCTCATGTACTTTCTTATCAAAGTCTAACACGTGCACAATTTTATTAAATGGGTGGCGATGAGACTTTAAGTCAGGATGTTTGTCTGCTGTGATACCATGTTAAACAAATTGATCTAAAAGTTTAAGTTGTTGGCAAATATCATATATATATATATATCATTTAAATATTGTCTTCAAACACTTACCTTTCAAACTTTATTGGTATTTTCCTAGCATCTTCAAGTCCCCCTTCTTTGTTAATAATTGAACCTAAGTACCATAAACATCACTTTTTGAGACAATATGATCTTTACGGTGATTCCATTATCATCTTTATTCTTACTATCTACATTTCATGTACTTCGTCTTAGTTCTATTTAACATAAAACTTCTGGATTTTAAAGAAATTCTTCCAAATTCTAACTTATGAATTAACTCTTGCTTAGTCTAATCTACCAAATCTATGTCATCATGGAATAACATATTCTAAGGAACCCTATATTGGATATGCCCATAAGTTTATTCATGATCAAAGCAATAATCAGTTTATGGCAAAACATAGATGCAAGCATACATTGATATGAAATTCTCTACTATTGCCTCCAATACTTTTCAGACTTGTGAACGCTCCATAGTACATGTTGTGACTAGTATTTGTATATCAAATAACTTTGTGTTCTGTCTGGCATCTATCATAACATTTTCTTGGGCACCCTATCATAAGTTTTTCTAAATTCAGTAAAAATGACATTGAATAATGAGGGAAAAATTTCTAGTTACCAGAGATTAGGGTTTTCGAGGAAAACCATTCTTATCATGGCAAATTAAAATGGTAGTTTCAATGTGTTTTTCATCTTAAAAGAAAACGTAAATAGAATAAATAATACTAGTGTTTGTGTGTATTTTGCACACCACTTTGTGCTAACCTTAAGCATGATGTTGCTACATCCATTTTTGGTGAACTTAGGGGAACATTCAAACCTTGAATGCTGCTGATCTCGACGGATATGATGCAGATGCATGGCTTATGTCTCCTCCTTGCCAACCGTACACGCGCCAAGGTAATGGGTTTTTTTTTCTCTTTATCTTTTCTTTTTCAGTTTACCGTTGATTCACAACAATTTCTTCAATTTGCTCTATATTAAGGTCTACAGAAAGGTTCCGGTGATGCTAGAGCTTTCTCTTTTCTCAAAATTCTTGAACTTATACCGCAAACTTCCCGACCTCCACGCATTCTATTTGTGGAGAATGTTGTTGGATTTGAGGTTTGTACATGTCTTTTCAGAGTGAAAATTGTATTCTAAATATCTGCATTCCATTTGTTATGTATTTATTTGTAATCAACTTTGTACTTATTCTCAAACTGTTTGTCCATCTGTGTTGTTTCATTGTTTGTTGCAGAAATCTGATACACATACGAAGTTGATTGAGATATTGAGAGAGAATCAATTTGTAACACAAGAATTTATTTTGAGCCCCTTGGAGTTTGGTGTGCCATATTCCAGGCCACGTTATTTTTGTCTGGTCTCTTCCCCTCCTCACCCTCTCTGTCTCTGCATTTGTGAATCTGTTTTATGCCATTTGCCATAAATATTGCATGCACTGCAGGTTTATGAATTTTTATGTGTATTTATGGAATCACACATTTATCCACGTTTATGTATCATATGTACTTAAAACATTACGAGAAAAAAGTGTCGGTGAAGTAAATAATTTTTGGTGATGTATAGGAAATGCTAGATGATGGTAACGGTGGTTGCATTAGATGTTTCTGATAGTTATAAGCTATTGATTATGCTAATGATAATGGTGAACAATGGCAGCTATTTTATTCCTATGTGGAGTCCACAATGACTCTTTTCACATTTTTCAAAAACAAAATTTCTTCCCTATTTATTTGTTCAAAACTTATTCCCTGACTTGTCTCATTTTACATTTCCATGTTTTCATTGGAAAACCAGTTAAGAACTTCTCTCATTTTACATTTACTTGGTTGGTATACCAATTAGAAAGAAATTTCAGTTTACTTTTCTCTCATTCTTCCAAGTTTTGCAGGCTATTAGTTGATGCTATCAACCAGAAGTTTCTTTCATGTTGTGCCTTTCCATGTGCAATGGTCCCAATACAATTTTTTTGATCATTAAATTGAATGAGTTACTCGTTTTTACTAGGAAATCCCTCATGACTAGTGGCCTATATATATTCAGCGTTTCATTGAATTTTGACTTAGGCATGGTGAATTTGTTACTTGTTCTACTGTATTATATATGTGTGTGTATTTAGATATATTTCTGAAAGATATTTTAAGCATTTTGTTTATTAAACCGCAACTTTTCCCATTTTACAGACTTTTCTTGTATTGGAATTGGAAAGGTTAAATGCTAAAAAGTAATTTTTTAATTACGGTATTTTAGACTGTAAGATCACCTTTAAGAGGCCGACTTTTATGTTTGTTGTCTTTTTGAGATCATCAAACATTTGGTGCTTCCAATCTTTAGTTACACATGTCAACGTTCTTCCAGTGATTAGCTAGATGGCTAATTCTCATCTCTAAGCTTAAATGGGATAACTTCTGCTCATGTTCAAATCCACAGGACAAGTATTAGAAGAAAGAAAGAAAAAAAAGATATTAATGATTTTAATTCTATGTATTTGATTATTGATTTGGTAGGAAATCATCATGCTTTTTTTTTTTTCTGCAGGCAAAAAGGAAACCTCTGTCTTTTCAGAACCCACAATTTAATGATGAACTTCTTTGGGCTCCAAGCCCTTTACTTGGGAGTGACGACTGCATGGTGACTAATGAAGGAGAACAGTCACATGGAGGTTGTGATAAATTGCTTCAAGTTTGTCAACCTATAGAAAATTATTTGGAATTGAAGAAATTCAGGGATGAAGATTTAGATTCCTGCATTGCTAATGTGTCTGAAACTTCAGAGGAAATTGAAGAAGGAAATGGATCTGTCAATAGTCCGTTAAATCAATTCTTTGTTCCATCAAGCTTGGTTGAGAGGTGGGGAAGTGCCATGGGTATCCTTTTTTCGTCCACGATACTCTCTGTCAGTGTATCGTTTCTTAATTTATAGCAACTGTATCATTCAAAAATTCCTTTACAGATTTATAGATATTGTTTTTCCTGAGTCAAAGCGTTGCTGTTGTTTTACAAAAAGTTACTATCGATACGTGAAGGGAACCGGATCTCTTTTGGCAACTGTCCCGGTAGGATTATTAATGAAGTTGCTTTACTTTATATTATATCAGAGACATATCTGTGGATCTCACTTGCATTCGAGTCTCTGATTGTTATTGTTGCCCAGATGCTATGGCAATGCCTTCCCAGCTGTGGCCAAAAAGCATCCCTTGATTTCATCTTTGACTAGAGAGGTAGAAATCAAGATGCTGAAAATAGAGTTTCCCTTTGATCCATGTCCTGCATTTCATGCACGATTGTTGCATAGTATTAACTGGTTAGGACTTGACAATATAATAAACAAGATTTTTGCTCATTTTTCTTCCTTGATACTCTTCAATATTATCCAAATTCCAATCCTCCCTATCAAACATGCCATTATATTGCAATATCTTGCTTTGTATACAAATCTTCATCTTCTTTCCTCTCTCATTTTTTAGTCCAGTAACCAATGGTCTTCCAAATGCATTAAAGCCTTTGGTCTAAACTTTTCACCTACCTGAACGGGGAGCTACACAAATCATAATCATCAATGTTGAGGAGATTACCTGATAATGTCCCCAATGAAGCAATGATCATTGCCAATGATTTTGTAATTGTGAAATTCGATGCTAGGTCTATAATGACTCATTCCGTGCATCAATAAGATCGTGTGAAGTTCGATTTTGTTTCTTTTCAATGTATTATGGTTACTTTGATTTGGTAATTGCTAATTCTCAATTTTGTTGTGCTATGACAATGTTGTCTTATAATGTTGCATATTTTGCAGGGGAAAGTAAAAGATAAAATATCTAAAGGGGAGGACCTACGACTTAGATACTTCACGCCTAGGGAGGTATGAATAATTTTGTTACTGCTTCTATAGTATTATACCTCATAGCTGCTAGAAGGTATTATCTTTTGCACTAATGTTGATATAGCTTCAAACTTTTCAATATTACCTTCAGGTTGCTAATTTACATTCTTTTCCGGATGATTTCCAATTTCCACATCACGTAAGCCTTCGGCAACGGTACGTTCTATTTCTTCTCTTTGTTCACAAAGGCACCTTGAATGGGGTTATTTTATGTTGCTTTTAATGGAAGTACTCAATTAACATGTAGTATATAGAGTAAAAAGCAATTTATTCTCTTTTCTTAATTGGCATCACTTTGGTAATATTGTTTTGAACTATATACCTAATTTCCTTCTAAAAGGACACAATAGAATATCCATACCTTCAGAGCGGTTAACCTTGCCAAGATGAAGTTATCAACCATTTTTGCAGACACTACATTGGAAAGTGGTCTGAGTGAGCCAAGTGCAGAAGTTTCATATTAACTTTTCATTGAAATATGTTTTTGGGATTTGAGTGCTACCTAGATTTTGCAGTGGCTTATGTTCCTTAAAATTAGTAATCCGATAGCTTTTTCTGATGCACGCACTTAATATCGCTATCAACTCGGAAACATTTGATGTGGAATAATTTATGAGATATGAGATGAAGCTTCGGAGATAAAAGCATATAGGTGATATACTTTTCAACATTATGTTTGTATGCATGCATGCAATGTGTTCTTTTTTGTGTGATTATTTGCTAATGGTAACAACTGTACCTGCACTGGAAGCAGATAAGAGCAAAGTTACATGAACACTATGAAGTGTTTTTAGATTACATGTTTCTAAAGTTTATGAAGTACTTCCCAACTTAGGTGTGGCTGATTTGTTATGGGGCTTTGGCTTGTTTTTTTTGATGTTTATGTCTCCTTCCATTTGTCTGCTTTCTTATCATTACATTAGTCTCAACTGAAATGGGTAAGAGAGAGTGATGTTGCATCTGGCTTAGCCTAAGATAAGTAAAGTTACCTTTAATTTTTTTGCGAAACATATTTGAGCTTTTGTTGAAGTTATTTGTCATCACATACTTACCACTAAAGTACTCTTACTTATTTTAGGCTTAGCCAAACATGCTCAATCTTCTGGATTTTGTACAAGCTGAACTGTAGTCCTAAAGATATATTTGTAACATGGTTCTGTTTCTGCAGTTATGCATTGCTTGGAAACAGTTTGAGTGTTGGAGTGGTGGCTCCGCTGTTTCGCTATCTATTTACTAATCAATCGTGTTAATGCCATAATAATCTCCGCCTCTGGACAAACATGCACGCTCATCATATTTCCAGGAAGGTGCTGAGATCAGTAAACAGTTCTATGGGTTTTTATGCTACCTGAAATTCTAACATTTCACTTGCGGAACATCTGCATGGGGCATATTGGTGATATTAAATTTTCAGACCGGCAGCTTGACTGGCTACCTGCTACCAAATTGATAACTGCTACCTGCTACCACTTGCGGAACATCTGCATGGGGCATATTGGTGACATTATATTTTCAGACCGGCGGCTTGACTGGCTGCGTGCTACCAAATTGATAACATCAGAGTTATTGTTTTTTCTTTGTTCTTTTTCGTTTCATGAAGGGAACCATAATTATCGGTTGTTTTACACGCCATAGCGAGTATTATGTATTTGAATTCAAGAGAGTCTCTTTGCAGCGTTCATTAATTATTTGTATAGCGTGTTTTTGTTTGTGATCTTGAAGTGATATTTGTATTTATTGTCCTTGTGAACATTTCTACGTGCATTTGATATTTCAAAATAACATAGCCAAACGTGGTTGAAAAGGATTTGATTTTACTGAACCTTTTGGTGGATGCAGTGCTGGATCAAGTGAAGTGGCCGATACTTTGGGCTTAGTTTGATTTTGATTTTGATTTTGTTAAAAACTAATGCTGTGTTTGATCGTCAAGGGTGGAAAAGGAAAAAAATTTTCATGTAAATTCAAAAAAAAAATCTACCAAATTCATAAGAAAATGTTTTCTGTGAAAGTGGTTAAATTCATGCTTAAAGAAGTTGTACTTTAGAATTTATTTTTCTTTTCCATCTTGTATCAAACAGGCAAAGTAAGAAAATATTTTCGTGATGTAACATTTTTCATGGAAAATATATGAATCAAACACAGCCTAAGAGTATGTTTACTTTGCTATTTTCAAGTTATTTTCAGTTTTCAAGTTTGTCAAACAATTAAAATTTGTTTACTTTCATATTTCTGAGAATGTATTTTGAAAACAAAGTTAAATTTATAACACAAAATTTAAAACACATTTACGAAGTTTTGAACGTCTTTAGTAAAATACTAAAAATATGAAAAAAAAGTATTTAAATAAAAATTCTAAAAAATAATATATTCTAAATTATAAAATTATAAATAAACTAAAAATAAAAAAAAATTAAATTCTATAAAAATGAAAATTCAAAAAAATTAAATTCTAAAATACTAAAAAAATAATTCAAGTTCATATTGTTTATTTAAGTAAAAAAATTTTAAAAATTTAATAGGAAATAAATTTTTCAAACTTAATATTTCCTATCACTTCTTCCACTTTCTTGATTTTCCTCAAAATTTTAAAATTTATTGTATGAGTTTTAGTCTAGGCAAGGAAGAGATAGAGAGAGAAAAAAAAAAAAGAAAGCTGTCGAGAGAAAAATGATACTGTTGTTTTTTTTTTTTGCCAAAATGATAAGATGAAAGAAAATGAAAAGTTGGATTTTTTGACTTAACGAATCATGAAATTGCATGGGTATATTTCTTTGAAGTCTAAATCTTGAATTTTACCAAGCTAATGGCATAGTAAGAAGTAACAGATCATCATTGACTTTGCACCAGCAGAAAATTTCTGAATTCTAAAACTTGTATTAGACTTTCGATTAATTTCATCGTTCCACATACAACACCAATTATTACTTCATTTAAAAGTCAAAATACTCTCTAAACTTATAAAGAAAAAGTCATCTAAACCAAACTCACATTATATATATATATATATATTGTAATATTCTAATAACTTGCGTATACATAGCGTAGAATGACTTTTATGTAATATTATATAATAGAAAAATTTGTAATTTTAATTCTCAACCCACGGAATTTGTTATTATTTTATTCTTAACTAATTTTTTATAGTATTAGACATTTTTAATTTTTTATTTAATTATAAATTACGTCTCCATTGACAAATATTGACAAATTTATTCTCTTCTTTAAATAAACAAAAATAAAAAATAAACTAAAAATAACTAAAAATTAAAAAATTACAAACGAAATTTCATAATTTTTAAAAAATATTGAGACTTCATTTACAATATTCTAATGACTCACATACACACATGGCATGACTTATATGCAATATTATATAATATTATAATGATGATAGCATGACTTAAGCATATTGTAATATTGTAATGACTCGCGCATACATAGCGTAACTAATAAGTAATATTATATAATATTATAATAATTGGCAAAACATATATGGATTAGTCAATGCCTGTTTGCCCATTAAATATGAAAACCACACAAACTGAGGAAATACGCAGCAACACTCTTTAGAAAGAAATTCTGCTAGTCAATATTTGAGCCCTTCTTGATACACTATATGTAGGAGTCATTTTGTGCATGAATTTTATACAACAAACAAAAATTTAAAAACACAATGGATATCCAGCTTCCTCCTTTTAACCTCGTCACTTTCTTGCTTTTTATTTCCTTCATCTCCTTGTTAGTTAAGGCCGGGTGGAAGAAATTGATGCATCAAAGGTTGCCTCCAAGTCCATGGAAGCTACCTTTAATTGGACACCTACACCACTTGGTTGGTGCGCCCTCCCACCGTTCTCTAACAAATTTAGCTAAAAAATACGGGCCAATCATGCATCTCCAACTCGGCGAAGTTTCTGCGATTGTTGTATCATCACGTCGAATTGCTAGAGATGTATTGAAAGGTCACGATGTTGCTTGTGCTGATAGACCAGAAAGTATAGGAATGAAGATTATGTGGTACGACTACACTGATATTGCTTTTAGTCCATATAATGAATACTGGAGGCAAATGCGTAAAATATGCATTATGGAGCTCTTAAGCAACAAAAATGTCCGAGCATTTGGCTCAATAAGGGTAGACGAGGCTTCACGTCTTCTTAACTCTATTCAATCATCTTGTGGAGAACCCATAAATCTAACCGACAAAGTATTCTCATTTACAAGTGCGATGACCTGCAAAGTAACATTTGGGAAAATACTCAAAGATAAAGACACTCTGATAAGATTGATGAAGAAAGGAATAGCCTTGGGAGGTGGTTTAGAGTTGGCTGATTTGTTCCCCTCATCAAAGTTGCTACAAGTCCTCAGTTGGAATAAACATAAATTGTTGAAGATGCGCCGTCAAGTTGATTCAATTCTTGACTTCATGATCAATGAGCATAAAAATAACATGGCTACAACGAAAAAAGGCAATGGAGAGTTGGGCAGCGAGGACATAGTAGATGTTCTACTTAGATTGCAACAAAGTGGCAAGCTAGCTATTCCAATAACTAATGACAACATAAAAGCAATCATTTTCGTAAGTACTTTTAGCCCTATAATATTAATTATTTATTTCTTTTAACACTCAATGTTTCAACAACAATAATGTGATGGTGTTTCCATTTCAGGATCTGTTTGCAGCTGGAACTCAGTCTTCATCCACAACAATTGATTGGGCTATGGCAGAAATGATGAGAAATCCACATGTGATGGCAAAGGCTCAAGCTGAAATTAGACAAGTTGTCAAGGAAAAGGGGAGAGTTGAGGAGAGTGATGTTCAAACACTAAAATATCTCAAGTTAGTAATTAAGGAAACTTTTAGGTTACACCCTCCATTTTCCGTACTTCCAAGAGCTTGCAGGGAAGAATTTGAAATTGATGGGTATACTATACCCCTCAAAACCAAAGTAATGGTTAATAATTGGGCTTTGGGAAGAGATCCAGAATATTGGGATGAACCAGAAAGTTTTAAACCAGAGAGATTTGAGAATAATTCTATTGATTTCTTGGGGAATAACTTTGAATTTATTCCATTTGGATCTGGAAAGAGGTTTTGTCCTGGCATGAACTTTGGCTTAGCGAATGTTGAGCTTCCTTTAGCTCAACTTCTTTACCACTTTAACTGGAAACTTCCTCAAGGAATGAACCCTAACGATATAGATATGACTGAGGCAGAAGGATTAACAATATCAAGAAAGAATGGTCTTTACTTGATTCCCACATCGTGCAACCCTTCCGTAGAGGGCTAATTATTCTATCAAAAGCGGACCAGAGGGAGGCTCTTCACTCTTCAACGAACATTTATAAATTTATATGCATGTCTTATATATCATACTTTGTATTATTGCATTCTTCTTGTTTTCGTTTGATGTACATTATGTTTATCCTCCTTAGCCTCCTAAGTTTGTATTTTATTTTCTTTAGAATCAATAAAATATTCTATACTAGTTGTGATTTGATTAAGAAAAATATGTCGATATATTTTCAATGTGAATTATTTTTCTAGATGCATGTCTTATTGTTAAGTCTAAACCTACGATATTACAATCGAGAAATTAAGGGAATTGAATAGGTTGTATGCACAATTTTAATTTTAACTCAATGAACAAATCATTGATGTATTCACTACGTTGAAATTTGTTTTTAATGTTTTACCAATACTACAAGAAAAATAGCATTTTGCAACATCTAAATAACAACATTCGTCAATCGCTTGTTGTTAAAAAATGTTTATCGCAACAATCATTAAATGTATGTTGCTATTGGTTAAATAAGTTGAGATATGGCAACAATATTTATATGAATATTGCGAATGGGTAGTTTTGCAACGTTCATTGTTAGTTGCAAAAAAAAAAATTATATATTTCGCCATTTAACAATAGACACTAAATGTTGTCAAAAAATAAAGTATTTAGCAACGTTCTCGCACGTTATTAAAACATGTACTTTAAGAACATTTTACAACATTTATTGTCCGTTGCAAAACAAAATATATAATAAAGTATTGTGATAATTTCATCCTATACTACAAAATATAAAATAATTTAAAAAATACTATTTAACTTTTTTTATTTTAAAAATACTGTTTTTTATTTTTATAACACTTGTTGTTACATTTGTTATGTTTGTTAATAACAAATGTAACACATTTATTATAACTAAAATAACAAATGTAACAAATCTAACAACAAGTGTTACAAAAATAAAAAAACAGTATTTTTAGAATAAAAAAAACATGATAGTATTTTAAGAAATAGTTTATTTATGGGTAAATTCAGGACCGGTCACTGTTTGGACACTTATGGGCTCTAAAGTCATATGCTCAAAACTTAATTAAATTAAAGTCATATTTTAGAGCTAAAAGACCAACATACTCTTAATTGTAAAAAACGCGAATTTTGAGTGGTGATACTGTTTTGCGGTGATACTGTTTTGTTGTGATACTGTTTTGTTGTGATACTGTTAAACCTATGATTTTGTACTACTAATGAGACATTTTAAGAACAATAGTATTCTCTTGTTTATTCTCTACTGATTAATTCTTCTACCTAGCATTAAACACCTTATAAATTTATACTTATCTATCCAATGAGAATCTATGTCCTAATTGAATCTCAAACATATTCAAATTCAAGAGAAAAATTAGAAACATTGTTTATAGTTTTAGATGAGAACCCTTTGCATGACTTCCCATTAACTTGAGAATGATTGTGAGTTCTTCTTTTTTCATTTTAGCATTGCTCTGAAGTATGTGTTTGCTTTTAAGAGACTTAGATACCTTGGAAGAGCTTTAATTTGCAACAAAAGGATGCACATTTATCCCTGATACTTTTTAAAGAATTTGTGATACTGTTTTGAAAAAAAAATTAAAGATTACCATTTTAAGCTAAAGAGACGACTTCAAACGGGTAAAATCCATCATAGGCAGCGGCAAAGTGGCTGGTCTTGACAGTCTCGTCGAGACCATTCCAAAAACATATTATAATAAAAATTCTGAGCACGTGTGCAAATTCTATGATCATTTCTATTGTAATACTATTTTTTGTGATACTGTTTTGCATAATACAGTATCAAACAACACACATGACTATGATATCATGCTTTAATCTTTGATACTGTTTAATTAGTCATATGTTTTGTTTGATACTGTATTATACAAAACAGTATCATAGATTAAAACATGGATGAAATAATATCAATTTATATTAATGCGCATTACCTAAACAAAACATTATAATAGATTAAAACTAAGACATTCAAACAGTATCACTTATTCAAACATTGCCATAATTAAACAATATCAAAGATCACATAGATTCAAATAGTATCAAACCTTGCCATAATTAAACAGTATCAAAGATCACATATATTTAAACAGTATCACAGGATTAAAACATGTTTCAAATGATAGTGAAATATTATGACAAAGTTTCAATCTATTAAACCTTGCCATAATTAAACAGTATCATAGATTAAAACTAAGACATTAAAACAATATCATAGATTAAAACTAATACATTGAAACATTAGATGATGGAACATTCAAGCTCCTATTTACAACAATTCTATGTCCATTTATATTATGATACTGTTTTGTATAATACAATATCAAATAACATATCATGACTAAACATTAGATAATGGAACATTCAAGCTCCTATTTACAGCAATTAGATGGTGGAGCATTCAAGCTCCTATTTACATAAGATAGTGGAGTATTCAAGTTCATATTTACAGCATTCAAACTCATATTTACAGCATTCTATGCCCATTTCTGTTGTGATACTGTTTTGTATAATACAATATCAAACAACTTTCACAACTGATTAACAACACAAAGAAATAATCTAATGACCAACTTAATATAATATCAAGTTGCTATTCTATAATACAGTATCAACAATAGATGTTATCTCATTGTTTACATAACTTGGAAAATGCTCATTGTTTACATAACTGCTAAAATCAACCCAGGTTAATCATATTGGTCAGCCTCTCTTGCAGTACGGATATATCAATGCTAGCTGTTAGACCATTAGCCTGAAAAAATAATCAAATACAAGAATTAAGATTAAAACATAGAAATTAATAACAATATTTCCAACTGGAAATTGATTCAAAATCTTCACCAAAAAATTGCCTAAAAAGTGACACTGCGCCGTAGACGCACTCGCCGGAGGTTGCTGGAGGTGGAAGCGGTTATCGCCGGAGGTTGCCGGAGATGGAAACGGTGGTCGTTGGAGGTCGTTGGAGGTCGAGGCAGTATTCGCCGGAGGTGGAGGCGATGGTCGTCGGAGGTCGCCGGAGGTGGTGGCTGGAGGTCGTCGGAGGTGGAGATGGTTTTCGCCGAAGGTGGAGGAGGTTTGTGGAGTTGGAAGATTGTGTCAATGAAAAATATGGTTAAAAGGGGTGGTTTTGGAATTAATATAAAATATTGATGTGAAGTATGACTTAATCACAATTTAAAAAAAAGTTTTGACTTAATTTGAAACAAGTCATGTGGAGATGACTTATTGACAATTTTCCCTTTATTTATTGTGGTTATTTCTGAAAAAACTCCTAAAGTATTTGACAACGTTTTATGACTATTGCTAAAATCAATAATTTTTAAGCCCATTTAATCAAAACCTTTTTGGGCTTCAACCAAAATCAACCTTCTAGCCTTACATCCTCTCTCTCTCTCTCTTGAAATCTAAATTTTCTAAAATATATTTTTTCACTCACACATTTATCTATTGAAGACTAACTTGGCTGGTAGACTGTCCTGATATTTAAATCACTTCCTGAGATAAAAATATGATTATCCAAATCAAAACTCACTTATAATTCTCCTTCTTGAAAAATCCAATAATTAAAGCTAGGAATTGATCTACTAATTCTTAACGCACTATAAGTATATAATTAAACCAATTCTTAAAATCAAAGTTTCTCTTACCTCGTATCGTAACTAAAACAGGAAATAAATTCTTCAAACTTAATATTTCCTATCACTTCTTCCACTTTCTTGATTTTCCTCAAAATTCCAAAATTTATTGTATGAGTTTTAGTCTAGGCAAGGAAGAGATAGAGAAAAAAATAAGAAAGCTGCCGAGAGAAAACTGATGCTGTTGTTTCTTTTTGCCAAAGTGATAAGACGAAAGAAAATGAAATGTTGGATTTTTATTTTGATGTCCACCGCCTGACTTCATCCCATGTGCAGCCTTTTTTTTTTTTTTTTTTTTTTTTTTTTTTTTTTAAACTTGGCTTGAGATTTTTGACCAAGAAATTTTTGGTTTGACCAAACTTTGCAGGATTATTACAAACTCACCCCCTTTAAAAAAATTTCATCCTCGAAATTTGATCGGCTAAGCACTGAAGAGATGTGGATATTGAGAACGCATCTGATCTTCATTTTTCCACGTAGCCTCTTCTATTGTGTGATTTCTCCATAACACTTTAACCATTGTTATAGTTTTACTCCGTAGTACTAGTTCTTTTCTATCTAATATTCCAACTGGTTTTTCTTCATATGTAAGATTCTCCTTCAACTCAATTGGTTGCGATTCCAACACATGAGACGGATCTAGAATATACTTACACATCATAGAAACATGAAAGACGTCATGAATTCTAGATAGCTCAATTGGCAAAGCTAAACGATAAGTGATAAGTACAATTTTGTACTTATTGGAGCTCACAAAAAGGGACGATTATGAGTCATATTATTTGATTTCAGTTTAATTGCATGTTATTTTCTTATTAATTTAGGAAATAATCAAATTCAAGTATCACTCGGATGAAAAGAGAGCAAACAGAGGAAAAACGGACTTAATTGCTAAGAAAAGAGACTTTAGGGGCTTGACGTGCAAATATTAAGGAGGGAAATTCAAATTCAGCACCAAAATCAACCATGCGATCGCATGGTTAGAAGTTGGTGTGATCGCAAGAAGAAAAAAAAAATATGCAGAACGCTTTTAGTGAATACCATGCGATCACATGGGCCAAACGCAGTAGAAATCTGGCAGTTTCGTGGTTAAATTAGAACTCTACAACTCCAAAACAAATTGAACTTCCTTAACCATGTTTTGGAGAGTTTGGGGACGAATATAAAAGGCGGAAAATAGACATCTTGCGTGCGACGAATTTTGGGGGAGAAGAAGATACAAAAGAAGAGACGAAGATCAAGGACGGAATTGAAGATCATTGAGCCGAGATCACGAGTTTATTATTTGTAAATGATCCGTCCACTTGTGGGATTATAATCGCACACAATAAGCAACCGGGCCAATGCGATCAATGATCTCATATGTGCCGATATATCTTGGACTCAATTTTCTCCTTCACCAAATCTGAGAACACCTTTCGATAGAGATAATCGTAGAAAAATTCTATCTCCAACTTCAAATTCAAGATTTCTTCTACGTTTGTCTGCATAATTTTTCTGTCTGTCTTGAGCCATCTTTAGTTTTTCTTTGATTAGTTTCATTTTCTCAGCAGTAATCGGAACAAGTTCAAAGCCTAACAGTTTTCTTTCACCAACCTCATCCCAATAAACTGGAGTTCTGCACTTTCTACTACATAGTATTTCAAAGGGAGCCATTTCAATACTAGAATGATAACTGTTATTATATGCGAATTCCATTAAGGATAGATGAGTATCCCAATTCCCTTTAAGGTGGTCTATAGTTAGAAATCCCTGTCCATGTTTGACTACCACTAGCTCTAAATTTTATCTGTTCTTTATCATCCCAATTCCCTTTGGGATGAAGTCAGGCGGTGTATTTCAAAATAAAAATCCAACATTTCATTTTCTTTCATCTTATCACTCAGGCAAAAAGAAACAACGGCATCATTTTTCTCTCGGCAGCTTTTTTTTTTTTTTTTTTTTTTTTTTTGTCTATCTCTTCCTTACCTAGACTAAAACTCATACAATAAATTTTGGAATTTTGAGGAAAATCAAGAAAGTGATAGGAAATATTAAGTTTGAAGAATTTATTTCCTATTTTGGTTACGATATGAGGTAAGAAGAGAACCTTTGATTTTAAGAATTGGTTTAATTATGTGTTTATAATGGGTTAAGAATTAGTAGTTCAATTTAATTATTAGATTTTTCAAGAAGGAAAATTATAAGTGAGTTTTGATTTGGATAATCCTATTGTTATCTCACGAAGTGAGTCAAATATCAGAATAGTCTATCAGCCGAGTTAGTCTTCACTAGATAACTGTGTGAGTGGAAAAATATATATTAGAAAATTTAGATTTCAATTATAAGATATTATATTACTAAATATTAAATTACGTGATTTCTTATAATTGTTTATTGAATTATGTTATCTTGTAAATTCTAAAGATTGTGAAATTGCCTATTATGAAATTAAATATAAATTGAGAAGATGTTTAAATCCATAAAAGTACCCGGTGAATTTATTGATTATTCTAGTACACTGAGGAGTCTTGGCCATGTATTAGTACATTGAGGGGTCTTGGCCGTGTATTCATACACTAAGGGGTCTTGACCATGTATCATATACACTGAGTCTTGGCCATATACTAGAAAGCTTAGCCATTTGAGGCAGTCTGTGCACGCACGCTGAGATTATATAAAATAGGTACATTTTGATGAAATTTTCCATTATACTTTGATATGACGATATGATGAGTGATGATATATATTTTAGCCGATGAATATTCTACGTTTATGAGTTGATATTACTTGTTGAAATTAATGTGATGTAAATGTTGATTTAGATGTGGGCTCATTTACGTTATGAGAAGTTATAATGTGAATTATTAAGTGATGTGAGCTCGTTTTCGATAGTATCTATAACTGAAAAGAGTATAATTATTTTCGAAAATCCCCACTCATTGAACCTATCAACTCATGTATTTTTCAACAATGATTTCTCATCAGGTAGCGGTTGAGTTTTAGGACAGCTTTTGGAGATAAAGCTTTTGAGTTCGAAGTTAGAGCCACACGACAGAGTTAATTAGTATGACTCATTTCATAGAGCATGTAGTCATTATATTTTGGGGACATGTGTTCATTTTTGAATATCATTTTGCATCACTTGTAAATAGATAGGTGGCTCACTATGTATTTTGAGTCCATATGTACAGTTTCTATTAATTAAACAGTAAAAGTTTTATGATTCGACTAATCCCTACCACGTTGTTTTGTTGTGAATATTGAAAGAGAAAATGGTCCCAATTAGTTGTGAATATAGTTTGTCGGGATATGTGGTATTTTATTTCAGGTTGGTTAGTCCAAATTACAAAGGAGATAATGCCGAAATTTTCATAAAAATAAGTAATCATGAGTAGTAATTGTAGTAGCCTTGATGGTGGGTCCAACCCTTAGTTGGTAATCACCATCGGCGCACGTCACGTCTCGGGTATATAAATATTGTTTAGGACGGGTTGTGTCAGTGGAGCAGGTCTATCTTAGTGATATTAGATTCCATAATATCCAACGTGCTCCTGTGGTGTACTTCTTGTACAACTCGTCAGTTCGGACTATGAGAAGGATCTTCAATAGAACACTTGTTGTGCTTGGGTAGCAAGTATGAACTGATTATCCTTGTACGCCTCTGCACTGATGTCAATACTGGTAACGTTATTCTAGGTTACATTCCGTATCCCATCACAATTAAACCATTTACATCGGAACATAAAAACTAAAAGTTCTAGTTCGAACTCTAGTTCCAATATCTCTTGCAGTTGCCTGTATAAAGTTTACCCCCAATCCCTAGGACAGACACACCACTGTTCTGCGTTTTCCTTCAAATATCACGATCATATGTTAGGAAGCGAACTCCATTTACAGCACAGGTCGTGTAAGACATAACATGCGTGTAACATCCACTATCCAACGAAAACAACTCATGAGAAACTTGTTGGTCGTTGCTTTGGCATAGAGGATACACTTGGATGAAGTGGAAGTTGGTTTTAGTAAATGTTACAGAAAAGAAAAACGTGCACATATTTGAAATATAGTTGATCGTTGTTTGTTTACTTTCCTGTAAAACCAACCATGAAAATCTCTTATATGCATCTTGTCGATGTTCTGGCAACCATTGCGCAATAGCTCCTGCTTATGTTCCTTTTAAAAGGCATATAAGATCAACTAATTAGTTTATTTAAAATAACAAGGTGATGAAGGAAATTGAATAATATTTAAGAAAGAGGTCTTACTGTAAGTGTGTCTTAATTTCAATACAGTTGTTGATGACGTAAAACATCGCCTGATTTCAAACATCGGCATGAAGCATCGTTGGTGTCTTCTTTCCAATTGGGCGACACTGTAACTAAAAAAATAAAAAGTTGTCTTCATGGAACACTTACATCCTTGTTTCTCTCCGGTCGGTTGAACCACGTTTCTATGTTCTTGAAATGCCTCGAACAAAAAGTCAACAACATGCCCTTCAGCTATTGAACCATCGGGTCAAGCTCAATTTTTAACGTAGTTCTTAAGTTTCTTCAGGTATCGCTCGAATAGATACATCCATCTAATGTGCATTGACCACCAATGATTGCCTTCTTTGGTAGATGCATTATGAAGTGAAGCATGTCGTCGAAAAAATCTAGCAGAAAGATTCGTTCAAACTTGTACATGATGAGCATCAGGTGATCGTGGGCAGCCATCATGTCGTTAACCTTTAGTTTTCTCGCATACAGCTGCTTGAAGAACGTGCATAGTTTAATGATTGTAGTGGAAATGGTTTTATTCAAGAACGTACGACATCCGATTGGAAATAACCGTTGCATGATAATGTAGTAATCGTGTGACTTCAACCCAATAATACGGCTGTCATTAGGAACAATATTCTTCCGAAGATTAGAAGTGAAGCCATCTAGAAATTTAACTGATCGGATGAAGTAGCAAAACCTCTAACGATTTGTAATGGACATGGTGTAACAAGCAGCATGTTTCATACACCTGCTCCCATTATGATACAAGTGAAACTCTCTTTTTATCTCTAATTGCATCTGATCATGTCTGGCATTGACCGTGTCATTTGATTTGAATGGATCGTCCTGATCAAGCTGTTACAAACATTCTTTTCTACGTGCATGACATCGATGTTATGTTTTAGCTTAGTAGCAGACCAATACGGCAACTCATAGAGATTGCTCATTTTTCTCCAATTCAGCTCGTCATCACTTCTCCTCTTTCTAGCACCATCGTATTTAGGATACTTTTCTAAAATACTATGTCTCATACAGCTTAACTCTACTAAAATGTCTGTAGGTGTTAACCGACGCAGAGGATGTTGCCTTTCCATCCTCCCGTCGAAGTCTAAATTGCTCCTAAAATGATGCCTAGACGGCGAAAATCGTAGGTGACTCACGTAAGCTGTCTTACCTGTTATACGAACTGAAGACGTTTCTTCGTTACACGTAGGACATGCCATGTAACCCTGACTGCTCTAACCCGACAGACTATTTCTCGCTAGAAAATCATTAACTGTCCACAACAATGCTGCATGCATTCTGAATACCAACCTATTATTAGTTCCAGCGTTACGTGTATCAATCCCATTGGCCCATAACTCCTTCAACTCATCCACTAATGGCCGTAAAAATACATCAATGTCCTTACCCGGTGCTTTAGGGCCATGTATCAAGAGAGTAAGCATGGGGTATTTGAGTTTCATGCATAACTAAGGTGGCAGATTGTAAGCTATTAGAACTATTGGCTATATGCTGTAAGCCTGACTCATGTCTCCTAATGGATTGAATCCATCTACGGCCAAACATAACCTGAAATGTTGGATATCACTTGTGATGAGTGGATGTTCTCTGTCAAAATCCCGCCATGCCTTCCGGTCTATAGAATGCTGCATTTCATCTTCATCCCTAGACCTTCCTATACTATGCCACCGAATGCGTTTTACAGTATCATTTGTCGTGAACTTACATTTTAGTCTGGAGGCCAAAGAAAAATATCGCAACACCTTCTGCAGAATATTAATTTTGTTCACTCTCCTAGAAGTACGCTCACCCCAAAATAGTACACAGTCATTCTTGCTGGAATGAATAGATTTGTAACCCAAACCAAGATTCGTCATCATCTTCTTAGCTTCGTAGTGGAAGTCCATGAGGTTCATGTTTGGGAAAGCTAACTTTAGCAGCTTCAAAAGATCATCGACATACTTATTTGTCCATTTGTTCACAACTTTAATATGCATCAACTTCATTAAAAAGTTTAAGGACGAAAATGATGAAACTCTTGAGTATATTTCTGAATGCATAGCCTTAAAAAATTCGTCATAGTAACCATCGGTGCCTATACGAGCATACTCATCACCGACTATGTCATCTATGACATCCATCATTTCCTTCTCCTTTTTGGTTTAATCTAGTTCGAGGTGATAATATTAAGAACTTATAGTTTTTTAATTTTGGTCGCCGAATCAGTGGTTGAAAGGTTTTGGGTGTTCTTCGTGAACAGTAGCTCTTGGAGTATTTGGTTGAGGTTTGTTGTGTTTTACAGATCTTTGTAATCTTTAACATTTATGTACATTTTAGTTACCAGTTGGTTGGTTATTAATGCTTAAAGAATATCCCACTTTGTGGATGTTCAACAGATGATGTAGGCGTTAGAATTCGGTCACCGAAACTCTGGGGCTTAGGTCAAAATAAATCTTGTGTTCTTTTATGTTTTTGCATTGTTTATTTCTTAGATTTGTTGAGCGATTTAATTTCCTAATGTTTTTGGGCCTTACAGTGGTATCAGAGCTTAGATCTAGCTTTCTTGATCACAAATTTGTAGTAAATGTTAATGTTGTGTATAGATTTAAAAACCTTGTGGTGAGATCTATCCTTTACTTTTAACTTTTGCTATTAATCTTGATAGGATAATCTTGGTTTTTGTTTCCCTATTAACTCCGTTCGCTATAATCCATCTGGAGAGTATTCTTTGTCCAAAGGCTCCTTTGAGGCTTGCGAATATGAGATAAATCCAGTACGGGAAGTGTATCTTGGAGACAAGAGACCGTGTTGTGTAGTTTATTTCATACTATGTATATGAATAACTGCATGTGATTTCTTGTCTATAAAATTGTTTAGTGTTTATTTGTGTTGTGTTTACTGCTTTGAAAGAGATAAATTTAAAAGTTTTATGTGTGATTTTTGTTTAGTAGTTTTGTTGTTTAAAAACTCTTGTTTCAAGAAAATTTTTGATAAAGTGTTTTCAAAAAATCCTTTTTTGAAAAATGACTTCAACAAGATTTGAACTCAATATTTTTTTTTATTTTATGAAAAATGGGATATTAATATGTGGGGTCAAAAGTTAAAAGCTATATATTTAGATGCAACAAAGATGTGCAAAAACTCTTGATGACTCTTGGCCTGATGATGTACCATATCTAAAAAATCTGAATTGGAAGAAATTGCTTGGAGCACAATTTTCTTACACTATGTGAAAATGTGATAAGAATATTTGGAAAAACAAGTATTTTTGTTGAATTATGGACCAAACTATAGACCGATTATGTGACTAAAACTGTTCCAAACCAATGTTACCGTCTGAAACAATATTTTTCTTTCAAAATGAACTCTTCTCTTGATTTGGATGAAAATTGTAACAGATTTACAAAATTGTCCCATGATCTTGCCAACTGTGATGAAAAGCTTTCACAAGATCAATTGGATGTTGTCTTGTTAAACTCCATAAGTGATAGACACAAACACTTAAAAAATACTCTAGAATATGGGAGGGATACCTTAAATACTGACATAATAATTAGTGCCCTAAAGAATAAAGACATAGAGCTAAAATTTGACTTAAGATAAATCTGAGAGGAAATACCATAGTGGTGTAGGGAAAAAATTCTGGTAAGTTTTTCATTCTAAAATGGATCAATATGAGAGAAAAAGAAAGAAAGAGTAAAGAAAAGCCTAAAAATAATGCAAAAGAAAAGAATGTTATTTCTATCGAAAAACTGGACATTTCATTAAAGATTTTTCAAAAGGCAAAATGAATTAAAAGAAAAGGGTACAAAAGAAAGAGGTGATGTTTTAGCTTATAATAAGGAAGATTATGAAAATGGTGTTGTTCTTATTAGTTTTGAAAGGCATTTGAGTGAAGAATGGATCTTTGATTCTGAATGTACTTTTCACATGTGTCCTAACAGAAGCTGGTTCACTAAGTTTCAGAAAACTAGTGGAGGTCAAGTTGTTATATATGGAAAATGACATGACCTGTATCATTGATGAAATATGAATTGTGAGTGTTGTTTTAGAAAATGGAACCAATGTAATCCTTCGCAAAACTAGACTTGTGTCTAATTTTGAAAGAAACTTAATATCCTTAGCTATCTTATATGATATGGAGTTTGATATAAGGATTGGAAAGGGACAGATAAAAATCTTCAAGGATTGTAATTTGATCATTAATTCCCAGAATAGACATGGTTTGTATTTTCTAAAAGCAAAACCTATTTTTGGTGTATTAGCCTAAATTTCCAATGATAAAGTTGTTTTAACAAGAGATTTGGTCATATAGGTAACAAATGCCTTAAATCTTTACAAATTCAAGGTGTTTTTGGTATATTTAATCTATGTGATATTACTTGTTGTGAATAATGTATTTTAGGAAAGCAAGTTAAGCTCCATTTTTTTATCTGGAATCCATAAATTTGAGAAAGTACTTAACTACTTACATGTTGATTTGTGGCGCCCTGCTTGTGTGTGCACTCAATCTGGTTTCAAATACTATTTGTTGATCATTGATGATTTTTCAAGAAAATCTTGGGTGTTTATGTTAAAAAAAGAAGATGAAGCCTTTTCTGTTTTCAAAATATGGAAAACTCAAATTGAAAGTCAAGTTGATCTTAAAGTACAAATTTTGAGAATAGACGATGGTCTTGAATGTTGCAATTATGAATTTAATGAGTTTTGCAAATTAAATGAAATTTTGAAATATACAATGACATATATCCCTAAGTAAAATAGAATTGCTGAGAGAATGAATAGAACTCTTTTAAATAAATTAAGATGCATGCTTTTGACTTTTGGTTTGTGTAAATTATTTTGGGGGTGAAGCTGTTATGACTGCTGCTTATCTGGTAAATAAAAGTCCCTCCAATTCCTTACACATTAAAGTTCCAGAGGCTATTGGGTCCAAAAGGCTTGTTGACTACTCTTGCAATGTCCCGGATTTTCTCAACCTAAAAGGTCACTAAAATTATTCTTAAATAATGTTTGATGACTCCAAATAAGTTTACCGTGCCCTTGAAAAGTTTTAAAAATGTAACTACTGCAGAAAAGATAACAAGTGCGCAAGAGAAAATAAATTTACTTTCTAAATTTCTAAGGTTTTTACCTATACCGTGATAGATGTTGCCACAATTTATTTGACCATCCAAATAAACTCTAAATATTCGAAAATTTAAACTATAGATACTTGGGACCTTGGACTAGGCTATGTTAAAATTTCAGATCTTAGCTACGTCTTTTAGTAGGTGAAAATATTAGTCAAAGTTGCTTGAAAAATTATCCCGAGTACCTTAAAGCAGCCCACTAAAACATTTGTAATAAATTCATACGATGAAATTTTTTAGTGATTCCAATCGCTACCATTAGACCACATAAACCACTGATTTCATTCAAAAACTCCAAACTTAGAGATTTATGATTTTTCAAAGTAGGGGCAGAAAGCTAAAATTTCAAAATGATCTTAAAAATTTAAATTACAATTAAACCAACATCTTATTTTCCATGTACTTTACATGATTAAACACAAAATAAAAAATAAAAAATCTAAATTATATTATTTACATTATGATTGACTCGATCATCTCGACGTCAAAGTAGAAACATATACTAACATTTATGCATGGTTGGAAACAGTTTGAGCGTTGGAGTGGTGGCTCCGCTGTTTCGCTATCTATTTACTAATCAATCGTGTTAATGCCATAATAATCTCCGCCTCCGGACGAACATGCACGCCCATCACATTTCCAGGAAGGTGCTGAGATCAGTAAACAGGTCTATGGGTTTTTACGCTTCCTGAAATTCTAACATTCCACTTGCAGAACATCTGCATGGGCATATTGGTGACATTAAATTTTCGGACCGGCGACTTGATTGAAATCGATAACATCAAACTTATTGTTTTTCTTTGTATTATTTGTTTGTATTTTATTTTTGTAATAGAAAAAAAAAATGTAAGATCCACCAACTTAAAAAAAAAAAAAAACGACCAGCTTCATTGGGCATTTTTCCACAAGGTGTAGTTAAAAAAAGAGGAAATTACACCTACTACTTACGTTTTTTAAAATAATTTTAAAATTAGAATTTGTATGTTTTTATTTTAAAAATACTGTGTAATTATATTATATTTTTTTTATTTAAATTAAACAAACTCAATTTTTTAATTCCAAACCATAATAAAATACTTCGGCAAGTTTGCGTCTGAAATCAAGGAGAGAAATCTCCTTGGTTTGGTTACAGGTGGGTGGGGGAAAATGATGATGTTTTCTTTTTTTAATTATTTTAAATAATAGAATGTAAAAAGTCTATTTTACACTTTAAAAAAGTGTTAGAGACCTAAGTGTAATTGTCCATTATATTTTCTTTTTTAATTTATTTAAGATATGAGCAACATCGTCAAAAAAGTTCATTTGTAGACCATCTTTGTGAATTAATGAAATGATAGAGATGATAGTTGCAAATTAAAATTAAAGAAGAAACAATGAGAATTGTGAGTATAATTCGCAAAAAAATAAAAAAATAAAAAAATAACTGAAACAATATTTTGGTATTGAAAAATATTTTGAGAATTAATTTATTCTTGAAAATTTCCCTTCAAAAAAAGTCAGCTTTTTTGACTTTTGATAAAAAAAAAAAAAAAAGATAAAAAGACTTTTGATAGGAATAGACATTGGAGTAGAACGCAAGGAACGAGTCATGAAATTGCATGGGTATATTTCTTTGAAGTCTAAATCTTGAATTGATCAAACTAATGACGTAAGCTAATGACGTAGTACGAAGTTAGAGATCATCATGAATTTGCGCCCGCAGAGTATTTTTGAATTCTAAAACCTGTATTAGGCTTTCTATTAATTTCATCGTTCCACATACAACACCAATTTATTTATACGAATTTTCATCTTTCAATTAAGGATGTAAATAATTTCAGTATCACATATTAAATATTCTTAATCACTTCATTTTAAAGTTAAAATACTCTCTAAACTTATGGAAAAAAAGTATATATACTCTAATGACTCGCGCATACATAGCATGACTTTTATGTAATATTATATAATAGGAAAGTTTGCAATTTTGATTCTCAACTTTTGCAGTTATTTACTAATTTATTCTCAACTAATTTTTATAGCACTAAACATACCTAACTTTTTATTTAATTGCAAATCACGTCTCCGTTGACAAATTTTGACAAATTTGTCCTTACTTTAAATAAAAAAAAATTACAAAAAAAAAAAAAAAAATACAAACGAAGTCCCATAACTTTTAAAAAGTATTGTACTTTATACTTTTTAAGGTTATGAGATTTCATTTGTAATTTTCTTTTATTTTTTGTTATTTTTATTTTTTTTTTCTATTTTTGTTTATTTATAGAGGAGGATAAATCCATCAAAATTTGTTAATGAGGACTTGATTTGCAAAAAACTGTAAAGGTTGAAGATGTCTGATAGTCTAAAAATTAGTTGATAGTAGATTAGTAACAAATTGTAAAGATTGGGGACTAAAAATGAAAATTTCCCTATATAATATTACAATAATTGGCGCATGAATATATTATATAGTCAACTCTTTTATATATATGTAAGTCTACATTTACTAGTCAACCCATTAAATATGAACACACAAACTGAGGAAATACACTACAAATTGTAATGCTGCGCTGTTTAGAAAGAAATTCTGCTAGTCAATATTTTAGCCCTTCTTGATACACTATATATAGGAGTCATTTTGTGCATGCATTTTATACAACAAACAAAAATCTAAAAAAACAATGGATATCCAGCTTCCTCCTTTTAACCTCGTCACTTTCTTGCTTTTTATTTCCTTCATCTCCTTGTTAGTTAAGGCCGGGTGGAAGAAATCAAAGCATCAAAGGTTGCCTCCAAGTCCATGGAAGCTACCTTTAATTGGACACCTACACCACTTGGTTGGTGCGCCCTCCCACCGTTCTCTAACAAATTTAGCTAAAAAATACGGGCCAATCATGCATCTCCAACTCGGCGAAGTTTCTGCGATTGTTGTATCATCACGTCGAATTGCTAGAGATGTATTGAAAGGTCACGATGTTGCTTGTGCTGATAGACCAGAAAGTATAGGAATGAAGATTATGTGGTACGACTACACTGATATTGCTTTTAGTCCATATAATGAATACTGGAGGCAAATGCGTAAAATATGCATTATGGAGCTCTTAAGCAACAAAAATGTCCGAGCATTTGGCTCAATAAGGGTAGACGAGGCTTCACGTCTTCTTAACTCTATTCAATCATCTTGTGGAGAACCCATAAATCTAACCGACAAAGTATTCTCATTTACAAGTGCGATGACCTGCAAAGTAACATTTGGGAAAATACTCAAAGATAAAGACACTCTGATAAGATTGATGAAGAAAGGAATAGCCTTGGGAGGTGGTTTAGAGTTGGCTGATTTGTTCCCCTCATCAAAGTTGCTACAAGTCCTCAGTTGGAATAAACATAAATTGTTGAAGATGCGCCGTCAAGTTGATTCAATTCTTGACTTCATGATCAATGAGCATAAAAATAACATGGCTACAACGAAAAAAGGCAATGGAGAGTTGGGCAGCGAGGACATAGTAGATGTTCTACTTAGATTGCAACAAAGTGGCAAGCTAGCTATTCCAATAACTAATGACAACATAAAAGCAATCATTTTCGTAAGTACTTTTAGCCCTATAATATTAATTATTTATTTCTTTTAACACTCAATGTTTCAACAACAATAATGTGATGGTGTTTCCATTTCAGGATCTGTTTGCAGCTGGAACTCAGTCTTCATCCACAACAATTGATTGGGCTATGGCAGAAATGATGAGAAATCCACATGTGATGGCAAAGGCTCAAGCTGAAATTAGACAAGTTGTCAAGGAAAAGGGGAGAGTTGAGGAGAGTGATGTTCAAACACTAAAATATCTCAAGTTAGTAATTAAGGAAACTTTTAGGTTACACCCTCCATTTTCCGTACTTCCAAGAGCTTGCAGGGAAGAATTTGAAATTGATGGGTATACTATACCCCTCAAAACCAAAGTAATGGTTAATAATTGGGCTTTGGGAAGAGATCCAGAATATTGGGATGAACCAGAAAGTTTTAAACCAGAGAGATTTGAGAATAATTCTATTGATTTCTTGGGGAATAACTTTGAATTTATTCCATTTGGATCTGGAAAGAGGTTTTGTCCTGGCATGAACTTTGGCTTAGCGAATGTTGAGCTTCCTTTAGCTCAACTTCTTTACCACTTTAACTGGAAACTTCCTCAAGGAATGAACCCTAACGATATAGATATGACTGAGGCAGAAGGATTAACAATATCAAGAAAGAATGGTCTTTACTTGATTCCCACATCGTGCAACCCTTCCGTAGAGGGCTAATTATTCTATCAAAAGCGGACCAGAGGGAGGCTCTTCACTCTTCAACGAACATTTATAAATTTATATGCATGTCTTATATATCATACTTTGTATTTGCATTCTTCTTGTTTTCGTTTGATGTACATTATGTTTATCCTCCTTAGACTCCTGAGTTTGTATTTTATTTTCTTTAGAATCAATAAAATATTTTTTACTAGTTGTGATTTGATTAAGAAAAATATGTCGCTATATTTTCAATGTGAATTATTTTTCTAGATGCATGTCTTATTGTTAAGTTTAAACCTAAAATATTACAATTGAGAAATTAAGGGAATTGAATAGGTTGTATGTACAATTTCAATTTTAACTCAATGAACAAATCATTGACGTTTCACTACGTTGAAATTTGTTTTTAATGTTTTACCAACACTACAAGTAGCATTTTGCAATATCTAAATAACAACATTCGTCAATCGCTTGTTGTTAAAAAGGGTTTATCGCAACAATCATTAATTGTATGTTGCTATTGGTTAAATAAGTTGAGATATGGCAACAATATTTATATGAATATTGCCAATGGGACCTTTTGCAACGTTCATTGTTAGTTGCAAAAAAAATTATATATTTCGCCATTTAACAACGGACACTAACCGTTGTAAGAAAATAAATTATTTAGCAACGTTCTCGCACTTTGTTAAAACATATATTTTAAAAACATTTTACAACATTTACTGTCCATTGCAAAACAAAATATAAAATAAAGTATTTGACAACGTTTTATGACTATTGCTAAAATCAATAATTTTTAAGCTCATTTAATCAAAACCTTCTTGGGCTTCAACCAAAATCGACCTTCTAGCCTTACATCGTCTCTCTCTCTCTCTCTCTCTCTCTCTCTCTCTCTCTCTCTCACACACACACACACACACACACACTTGAAATCTAAATTTTCTAAAATATCTTTTTCCACTCACACAGTTATCTATTGAAGACTAACTCGACTGGTAGACTGTCCCGATATTTGAATCACTTCCTGAGATAACAATAGGATTATCCAAATCAAAACTCACTTATAATTCTCCTTCTTGAAAAATCCAATAATTAAAGCTAGGAATTGAACTACTAATTCTTAACCCACTATAAGAACATAATTAAACCAATTCTTAAAATCAAAGTTTTTCTTCTTACCTCGTATCGTAACCAAAACAGGAAATAAATTCTTCAAACTTAATATTTCCTATCACTTCTTCCACTTTCTTGATTTTCCTCAAAATTCCAAAATTTATTGTATGAGTTTTAGTCTAGGCAAAGAAGAGATAGAGAAAAAAAAAAGAAAGTTGCCGAGAGAAAAATGATGCTTTTGTTTCTTTTTGCCAAAGTGATAAGATGAAAGAAAATGAAATGTTGGATTTTTATTTTGAAGTCCACCACATGACTTTATCCCAAGTGCAGCCTTTTTTTTTATAAAAAAACTTAGCTTGAGATTTTTGACCAAGAAATTCTTGGTTTGACCAAACTTTGTTGGATTATTACAAACTCACCCCTTATAAAAAAATTTCATCCTCGAAATTTGATCGGCTAAGTACTGAAGAGATGTGGATATTGAGAACGCATCTGATCTTCATTTTCCCACGTAGCTTCTTCTATTGCGTGATTTCTCCATAACACTTTAACCATTGCTATAGTTTTACTCCGTAGTACTTGTTCTTTTCTATCTAATATTCCAATTAGTTTTTCTTCATATGTAAGATTCTCCTTCAACTCAACTGGTTGCGATTCCAACACATGAAACGGATCTGGAATATACTTACACAACATAGAAACATGAAACACGTCATGAATTCTAGATAGCTCAATTGGCAAGTCTAAAAGATAAGCAACCGGGCGAATGCGCTCAATGATCTCATATGTGCCGATATATCTTGGACTCAATTTTCTCCTTCTACCAAATCTGAGAACACCTTTCGATGGAAATAATCGTAGAAAAATTCTATCTCCAACTTCAAATTCAAGATTTCTTCTACGTTTGTCTGTGTAATTTTTTTGTCTGTCTTGAGCCATCTTTAGTTTTTCTTTGATCAGTTTCATTTTCTCAGCAGTAATCTGAACAAGTTCAAAGCCTAACAGTTTTCTTTCACCAACCTCATCCCAATAAATTGGAGTTCTGTACTTTCTACTATATAGTGCTTCAAAAGGAGTCATTTCAATACTAGAATGATAATTGTTATTATATGCGAATTCCATTAAAAATAGATGAGTATCCCAATTCTCTTTAAGGTGGTCTATAATTAGAAATCCCTGTCCATGTCTAACTATCGCTAGCTCTGAATTTTATCTGTTCTTTATCATCCCAATTCCCTTTGGGATGAAGTCAGGCGGTAGACATCAAAATAAAAATCCAACATTTCATTTTCTTTCTTATCACTCTGGCAAAAAGAAACAACAGCGTCATTTTTCTCTCGGCAGCTTTCTTATTTTTTCTCTATCTCTTCCTTGCCTAGACTAAAACTCATACAATAAATTTTGGAATTTTGAGGAAAATCAAGAAAGTGGAAGAAGTGATAGGAAATATTAAGTTTGAAGAATTTATTTCCTATTTTGGTTACGATACGAGGTAAGAAGAGAACCTTTGATTTTAAGAATTGGTTTAATTATGTGCTTATAGTGGGTTAAGAATTAGTAATTCAATTTCTAGCTTTAATTATTAGATTTTTCAAGAAGGAAAATTATAATTGAGTTTTGATTTGGATAATCCTATTGTTATCTCACGAAGTGAGTCAAATATCATAATAGTCTACCAGCCGAGTAAGTCTTCAATAGATAACTGTGTGAGTGGAAAAATATATATTAGAAAATTTAGATTTCAATTATAAGATATTATATTACTAAATATTAAATTACGTGATTTCTTATAATTGTTTATTGAATTATGTTATCTTGTAAATTCTAAAGATTGTGAAATTGCCTATTATGAATTTAAATGTAAATTGAGTTGATGTTTAAATCCATAAAAGTACCCGGTGAATTCATTGATTATTCTAGTATACTGAGGGGTCTTGGCCATGTATGAGTACATTGAGGGGTCTTGGCCGTGTATTCATACACTAAGGGGTCTTGACCATGTATTATATACACTGAGGGGTCTTGGTCGTATACTAGAAAGCTTAGCCATTTGAGGCAGTCTGTGCACGCACGCTGAGATTATATAAAATAGGTACATTTTGATTAGATTTTTCATTATACTGTGATATGAGGATATGATGAAGTGATGATATATATTTAAGCCGATGAATATTCTACGATTATGAGCTGATATTACTTGTTAAAATTAATGTGATGTAAATGTTGATTTAGATGTAGGCTCATTTACGTTATGAGAAGTTATAATGTGAATTGTTAAGTGACGTGAGCTCGTTTTCGATAGTATCTATAAATGAAAAGAGTATAATTATTTTCGAAAATCTCCACTCATTGAGCCTATCAACTCATGTATTTTTCAACAATGATTTTCTTATCAGGTAGCGGTTGAGTTTGTAAGCAGATTTTGGAGATAAAGCTTTTGAGTTCGAAGTTAGAGCCACACGACAAAGTTAATTAGTATGACTCATTTCATAGAGCATGTAGTCATTATATTTTGGGGACACATGTTCATTTTTGAATATCATTTTGCATAACATGTGAATAGATAGGTGGCTCACTATGTATTTTGAGTCCATATGTACAATTTCTGTTAATTAAATAGTAAAAGTTTTATGATTCGGCTAATCCCTACCGCGTTGTTTTGTTGTGAATATTGAAAGGGAAAATGGTCCTATTTAGTTGTGAATATAGTTTGTTGGGATATGTGGTATTTTATTTCAGGTTGGTTAGTCCAAATTACAAAGGAGATAATGCCGAAATTTTCATAAAAATAAGTAATCATGAGTAGTACTTGTAGTAGCCTTGATGTTGGATCCAACCATTAGTTGGTAATCACCATTGGCGCACGTCACGTCTCGGGTATATAAATATTGCTTGGGATGGGTCGTGTCAATAGAGCAGGTCTATCTCAGTGATATTAGATCCCATAATATCCAACGTGCTCCTGTGATGTACTTCTTGTACAACTCGCCAGTTCGGACTATGAGAAGGATCTTCAATGTAGAACACTTGTTGTGCTTGGGTAGCAAGTATGAACTGATCATCCTTGTATACCTCTGCACTGATGTCAATACTGGTAACGATATTCTAGGTTACACTTTGTATCCCATGACAATTAAACCATTTACATCGGAACATAAAAACTGAAAGTTTTAGTTCGAACTCTAGTTCCAGTATCTCTTGCAGCTGCCCGTAGTAAGTTTCACCCCCAATATCTAGGACAGACACACCACTGTTCTGCGTTTTCCTTCAAATATCACGATCATATGTTAGGAAGCGAACTCCATTTACAGCACAGGCCGTGTAAGACATAACATCCGTGTAACATCCACTATCCAACGAAAACAACTCATGAGAAACTTGAGGGGCGTTGCTTTAGCATAGAGTAGACACTTGGATGAAATGGAAGTTGGTTTTAGTAAATGTTACAGAAAAGAAAAACGTGCACATATTTGAAATATAGTTGATCCTTGTTTCTCTCCGGTCGGTTGAACCACGTTTCTATGTTCTTGAAATATCTCGAACAAAAAGTCAACAACACGCCCTTCAGCTATTGAACCATCGGGTCGAGCTCAATTTCTGACGTAGTTCTTAAGTTTCTTCAGGTATCACTCGAATGGATACATCCATCTTATGTGAACTGACTACCAAGGATTGCCTTCTTTGGCAGATGCATTATAAGGTGAAGCTTGCTGTCGAAAAAAACTGGTAGAAAGATTCGTTCTAACTTGTACATGATAAGCATCAGGTGATCGTGGGCAGCCATTATGTCGTTAACCTTTAGTTTTCTCGCACACAGTTGCTTGAAAAATGTACACAGTTTAATGATTGTAGTGGAAATGGTTTTATTCAAGAACGTACGACATTCGATTGGAAATAACCGTTGCACGATAATTTAGTAATCGTGTGACTTCAACCCAATAATACGGCTGTCATTAGGAACAATATTCTTCCGAAGATTAGAAGTGAAGCCATCTAGAAATTTAGCTGATCGAATGGAGTAGCAAAACCTCTAACGATTTGTAATGGACATAGTGTAACATGCGGCATGTTTCATACACATGCTCCTATTATGATACAAGTGAAACTCTCTTTTTATCTCTAATTGCATCAGTTCATGTCTGGCATTGACCGTGTCATTTGATTTGAATGGATCGTCCTGATCAAGCTATTACAAACATTCTTTTCTACGTGCATGACATCGATGTTATGTTTTAGCTTAGTAGCAGACCAATACGGCAACTCGTAGAGAATGTTCATTTTTCTCCAATTCAGCTCGTCATCACTTCTCCTCTTTCTAGCTCCCTCGTAGTTAGGATACTTTTCTAAAATACTATGTCTCACACTACTTAACTGTACTAAAATGTCTGTAGGTGTTAACCGACGCAGAGGATGTTGCCTCTCCGTCCTCCCGTCGAAGTCTAAATTGCTCCTAAAATGATGCCTAGACGGCGGAAACCGTAGGTGACTCACGTAAGCTGTCTTCCCTGTTATACAAACTGATGGCGTTTCTTCGTTGCACGTAGGACATGCCATGTAACCCTGACCGCTCCAACCCGACAGACTATTTCTCGCTAGAAAATCATTAACTGTCCACAACAATGCTGCACGCATTCTGAATACCGACCTATTATTGGTTCCAGCGTCACGCGTATTAGACCTATTGGCCCATAACTCCTTCAACTCATCCACTAATGGCCATAAGAATACATCAATGTCCTTACCCGGTGCTTTAGGGTCATGTATCAAGAGAGTAAGTACGAGGTATTTGAGTTTCATGCATAACCAAGGTGACAGATTGTAAACTATTACAACTATTGGACATATGCTGTAAGCCTGACTCATGTCTCCAAATGGATTGAATCCATCTGCGGCCAAACATAACCTGAAATTTTGGATCTCACTTGTGAACAGTGGATGTTCTCTGTCAAAATCCCGCCCTGCCTTTCTGTCCACAGAATGCTGCATTTCATCTTCATCCCTAGATCTTCCTATACTATGCTACCACAAGAGTTTTACAGTATCATTTGTCGTGAACTTACATTTTAGTCTGGAGGCCAAAGAAAAATATCGCAATACCTTATGTAGAATATTATTTTTGTTTACTCTCCCAGAAGTATGCTCACCCCAAAATAGTACATAGTCATTCTTCCTGGTATGAATAGATTTGTAACCCAAACCAAGATTCGTTATCATCTTCTTAGCTTCGTAGTGGAAGTCCATGAGGTTCATGTTTAAGAAAGCTAACTTCAGTAGCTTCAAAAGATCATCGACATACTTATTTGTCCATTTGTTCATAACCTTAATATGCATCAACTTCATTAAAAAGTTTAAGGACGAAAATGATGAAACTCTTGAGTATAGTTCTGAATGCAGAGCCTCAAACAATTCATCATAATAACCATTGATGCCTGTACCAGCATGCTCATCACCGACTATGTCGTCTATGACATCCATCATCTCATCATCCACACCTGCTCTCTCATTTTGTGTATACACATTCGTAGTCTGAACCTCGGTCTCGCCATGGTATATCCACATTACATAACTCTCCTCAAAACTATGACGAAATATGTGAGCCTCAATAGTTTTCAATGGATGTGTGAGATCGGTTAAACATTTTGTGAATAAACATTTAATAATTCTATTGATTTCTTGGGGAACAACTTTAAATATACTCCATTTGGATATGGAAAGAGGTTTTGTCCTAGCATGAACTTTGGCTTAGCGAATGTTGAGCTTCCTTTAGCTCAACTTCTTTACCACTTCAACTAGAAACTTCCAGAAGGATTGAACCCTATAATAATAATAATAATGATAATAATAATAATAATAATAATAATAATATATATATATCCTCACAATAATATAAGTGTCTTAATATTTTTACTGTAGCTTTTTTCGTCCAACACGACGTAGTATTGGTATTTTACTATTCTTAGTTTGTCCAAATCTCACCATTTTTGTAATAGCCGCAATTCTTGACTTTTGTGTGCATAGTATGTTTACCAGTAATTGATCATAGATTGCAGCTCAAAATTATTTTTACAGAGGCTGCAAAAAGGGCAATTGGAATCAAGTGAAATAGCAGGGAAGATGTACACAAGGACCTGTCTTCCAAGATAAGACAATGTATTTTCTATGCCTTCATTTCATTAAGGAGACTTCAACCAGGTTTTTTCCTTCGTAGGATTTGCAATGTATCTGCAACTTCGTTCAAATCAATAGCTTTGTAACTTCGGATAATTCTCTTGCCAGTATGATATATGTCTGCAAACTAATAGAGCAATTCTAAAAGTTTATAGATTGAAGAAGCTTCAAACATACTTTTGATTCCCACTCCTTGAGCAATTTATCAAGCAAAATAGTCCAAACAATTTCATTAGTATTCCATTGTTTCTCAAGCATGTTCTCAAACAAAATTTTTGCCTCTTTGACCCAATTTATCTTGCAAAGAGCATATATGAGTTGTCTATACATTGATAAAGGAGGATTGAAACCTCTGACAACCAGCAAATTAAATACTTCTAGACCAGGCTCCACATTTGCTTGAGATAAAATAAAAAAGATTAATAAAAAAATTGAATGAAAAGGTGTAAAAACATTCAATTTGCTACCAAGATTTCACATTACCTGAAACTTGCAACTTTAGTTTCCATATTGTGAATTCTCCACTTTGATATCCTTTTAATAAGACATCTACAACTGGTAGTCTGCCCTCATCCATTTTCCTATGTATCAACTATTGATCACTAACAATCACTTGTCACGCAACAAGTTGGACAATTGATGACAAAGTGGGAGAAATACACCAAAAAAAATCTTTTACACAAAAAAACTCATGTTTAGTGAGTTTCTCGAAATTATGACTGAGCTCCAGTAGAGTATTTAAATTCCATATAGAGGGTGAATGAGAGTACAGAGGTTAACAGCGTACCCAACTAAAAATTCCATCAAACTGATGCAATAATTGGATGTTCCATATATAACATGATACAATTTAAGAACAATGGTGATAGCTTAAAACAAAAATTCAATTAACTTGTAACTTATTGCTGAGCTATTGAAATTCACTTCCAACTTTTATTCATAACTTTCATGCAGTCCTGGTAATGAGTATCTCGGCAACCAAAAATGGTTGCCGAGTTTCCAGCTTGGTCTTGGTTGCCGAGCAATTTGGCAACCATCATTGGTTGTTAACATGGTTGTAAATTGCTGGGATTTAGTAATGCACATAGTATATAAAAAATAGCCCAAAAAATTGAAAGAAAGTTGGAATGTTTATTGTTAAAAAATGTCATTTAAGAATTTCAGGTAATGTACAAATCCACACACTGTGAAATCTTGGTGGCAAATTGAATGTTTTTAATTTTTTTACACTTTTTCATTCAATTTTTTTATTAATCTTTTTTATTTTATCTTAAGCAAATTGAATGTTTTTATTTTTTATAATGTTGCCACATTAAAAAAAAAAAAAACCGTGAATAGTAAAATTCTCGGCAATGAATTGTTCATTGCCGAGCAACTCGGCAATGATATTTATTTTACTGTTCACCCAATTTTTTTAAGCCAATTTTCTTTGACACAATTAAAAAAAAAATGTGAACAGTGCTCATCAATCAATTTGATTGCCGAGCTATCTCGGCAATCAATTGATTGCCATGAATAGTAACAGTATTTTACTGTTTTTTTTTTAATTTTATTTAAGGAATAATTGCACAAAAGGTCCCTATTGTTTTAAAATCGTTGGGATATGCCCACAACCTAAAAAAAAATCTTTAATTTATTTTTCTTATTTATTTTTCTTTTACATTTAATTTTCATTCAATTTTTTACTAATCTTGTTTTTTTATTTTACCTTTTACAAATTATTCTAAATAAATGCTAACAAATGCCATTCAATAATTTCAGGTAATGTATAAATCCACGCACTGTGAAATCTTGGTGGCAAATTGAATGTTTTTATTTTTTTTACACCTTTTCATTCAATTTTTTTATTTTATCTTAAGCAAATTGAATGTTTTTATGTTTTTTATAATGTTGCCAATTTAAAAAAAAATAAACATGAACAGTATAATTCTCGACAATGAATTGTTCATTACCGAGTTGCTCGACAATGATCTTTATTTTACTGTTCACCAATTTTGTTTTAAGCCCATTTTCTTTGACACAATAAAATTTTTAAAAAAAAAAATTAAAAAGTGCTCGGCGATCAATTGATTGCTGAGATTAATGAAAAGTAAAATCTTTTTTTTTTAAGAAATAATTGTACAAAAGGTCCCTATTGTTTTAAAATCGTTGGGATATGCTCACAACTTTAAAAAAAATCTTTAATTTATTTTCTTATTTTTTTTTTCTTTTACTCTTAATTTTCATTCAATTTTTTACTAATCTTGTTTTTTTATTTTACCTTTTACAAATTATTCCAAAAAAATGCTAAAAAATGCCATTCAAGAATTTCAAAATCCACGCACTGTGAAATCTTGGTGGCAAATTGAATGTTTTTATTTTTTTTTTACACTTTTTCATTCAATTTTTTTTATTAATCTTTTTTATTTTATCTTAAGCAAATTGAATGTTTTTATTTTTATAATGTTTCCACATTAAAAAAAAAAACGTCAATAGTAAAATTCTCGGCAATGAATTGTTCATAATTATCTTTATTTTACTGTTCACCAAATTTTTTTAAGCCCATTTTCTTTGACACAAGAAAAAAAAGGTGAACAGTTCTCAGCAATCAAATTGATTGCTCGGCAATCAATTTGATGAACAATATTTTACTGTTTTCTCTTTTTTTTTTTTTTCTTTGACCCAATTTATCTTGCAAAGAGCATATATGAGTTGTCTATGTTGCTCGACAATCAATTTGATAAACAATATTTTATTGTTTTCTCTTTTTTTTTTCTTTGACCCAATTTATCTTGCAAAGAGCATATATGAGTTGTCTATACATTGATAAAGGAGGATTGAAACCTCTGACAACCAGCAAATTAAATACTTCTAGAGCAGGCTCCACATATGCTTGAGATAAAATAAAAAAGATTAATAAAAAAATTGAATGAAAAGGTGTAAAAACATTCAATTTGCCACCAAGATTTCACATTACCTGAAACTTGCAACTTTAGTTTCCATATTGTGAATTCTCCACTTTGATATCCTTTTAATAAGATATCTACAACTGGTAGTCTGCCCTCATCCATTTTTCTATGTATCAGCTATTGATCACTAACAATCACTTGTCACGCAACAAGTTGGACAATTGATAACAAAGTGGGAGAAATACACCAAAAAAAATCTTTTACACAAAAAAACTCATGTTTAGTGACCTTCTCGAAATTATGACTGAGCTCCAGTAGAGTATTTAAATTCCATATAGAGGGTGAATGAGAGTACAGAGGTTGACAGCGTACCCAACTAAAAATTTCATCAAACTGATGCAATAATTGGATGTTCCATGTATAAAATGAATACAATTTAAGAACAATGGTGATAGCATAAAACAAAAATTCAATTAACTTGTAACTTATTGCTGAGCTATTGAAATTCACTTCCAACTTTTATTCAGAACTTTCATGCAGTCCTGGTAATGAGTATCTCGACAAGCAAAAATGGTTGCCGAGCTTGGTCTTGGTTGCCGAGCAATTTGGCAACCATCATTGGTTGTTAACATGGTTGTAAATTGCTGGGATTTGGTAATGCACATAGTATATAAAAAATAGCCCAAAAAATTGAAAGAAAGTTGGAATGTTTATTGTTAAAAAATGCCATTCAAGAATTTCAAGTAATGTACAAATTCACGCACTGTGAAATTTTGGTGGCAAATTGAATGTTTTTATTTTTTTTACACTTTTTCATTCAATTTTTTTATTAATCTTTTTTATTTTATTTTAAGCAAATTGAATGTTTTTGTTTTTTATAATGTTGCTACATTAAAAGAAAAAAAAAACTGTGAACAGTAAAATTCTCGGCAATGAACAAACAATGAATTGTTCATTGCCGAGCAACTCGGCAATGATATTTATTTTACTGTTCACTCAATTTTTTTAAGCCAATTTTCTTTGACACAATTAAAAAAAATAATAAATAAAAAAAATAAAGTGAACAGTGCTCGGCAATCAATTTGATTGCCGAGCAATCTCGGCAATCAATTGATTGCCATGAACATTAATAGTATTTTTCTGTTTTTTTTAAGGAATAATTGCACAAAAGGTCCCTATTGTTTTAAAATCGTTGGGATATGCCCACAACCTAAAAAAAAATCTTTAATTTATTTTTCTTATTTTTTTTTTCTTTTACACTTAATTTTCATTCAATTTTTTTACTAATCTTGTTTTTTTATTTTACCTTTTACAAATTATTCTAAATAAATGCTAAAAAATGCCATTCAAGAATTTCAGGTAATGTATAAATCCACGCACTGTGAAATCTTGGTGGCAAATTGAATGTTTTTAGTTTTTATAATGTTGCCACATTAAAAAAAAACATGAACAGTAAAATTCTCGGCAATGAATTGTTCATTGTCCAGCAACTCGGCAATGATCTTTATTTTACTGTTCACCAAGTTTTTTATTTTTTAAGTCCATTTTCTTTGACACAATAAAATTTAAAAAAAAATTAAAAAGTGCTCGGCAATCAATTGATTGCTGAGACTGATGAACAGTAAAATTTTTTTTAAGGAATAATTGCACAAAAGGTCCCTATTGTTTTAAAATCGTTGGGATATGCCCACAACTTAAAAAAAATCTTTAATTTATTTTTCTTATTTTTTTTTTCTTTTACACTTAATTTTTATTCAATTTTTTACTAATCTTGTTTTTTTTTTATTTTACCTTTTACAAATTATTCTAAATAAATGCTAAAAAATGCCATTCAAGAATTTCAAAATCCACGCACTGTGAAATCTTGGTGGCAAATTGAATGTTTTTATTTTTTTTACACTTTTTCATTCAATTTTTTATTAATCTTTTTTATTTTATCTTAAGCAAATTGAATGTTTTTATTTTTATAATGTTTCCACATTAAAAAAAAAAAACGTCAACAGTAAAATTCTCGGTAATGAATTGTTCATAATCATATTTATTTTACTGTTCACCAAATTTTTTTTAAGCCCATTTTCTTTGACATAAGAAAAAAAAAAGGTGAACAGTTCTCGGCAATCAAATTGATTGCCGAGCAACTCGGCAATCAATTTGATGAACAGTATTTCACTGTTTTCTCTTTTTTTAAGGAATAATTGCACAAAAGGTCCCTATTGTTTTAAAATCGTTGGGATATGCCCACAACCTAAAAAAAAATCTTTAATTTTTTTCTTTTACACTTAATTTTCATTCAATTTTTTACTAATCTTGTTTTTTTATTTTACCTTTTACAAATTATTCTAAATAAATGCTAAAAAATGCCATTCAAGAATTTCAGGTAATGTATAAATCCACGCACTGTGAAATCTTGGTGGAAAATTGAATGTTTTTATTTTTTTTACACCTTTTCATTCAATTTTTTTATTGTTCTTTTTTTTTTTTTTATCTTAAGCAAATTGAATGTTTTTATTTTTCATAATGTTGCCACATTAAAAAAAAAAAACATGAACAGTAAAATTCTTGGCAATGAATTGTTCATTACCGAGCAACTCGGCAATGAACTTTATTTTACTGTTCACCAATTTTTTTTTTTTTTAAACTCATTTTTCTTTGACACAATAAAATTAAAAAAAAAAAAGTGAACAGTGCTCGGCAATGAAATTCATTGCCGAGCAACTCGGCAATCAAATTCATTGTTTGGTGAAGCATCTCGGCAACCAAAAAATTTTTTTTTTTGTTTTTTTCTTTTTGTCAAATAAACATTTTAATTTGAAATTTTTTTTATACATATTAAATTACCAATTTTAATTTTAATTTTATTATAAAAATCACTACATATTTTTCATACTTCCATTCCAGGTAGCCATAAATATTAAGTAAACACAGGAATCAAAAAAAATTTTCAACCAAATCATATTAATTCTCCACAATCATCATATTATTCATTTATTTAACACATCATTTTTACAAATTCTCTAACATATTTAAGTGTATATTTATGTTCAGAATTTCGTTATACAACAAAACCACGCCTACTCCTTTCACTTATGTAATTGGTTATCGGGCATCTCGGCAACCCAATTTTTTTTTTTGTCAAATAAACATTTTAATTTCAAATATTTTTTTATACATGTTATATTAACCATTTTCATTTTAAAAATGATTGTATGAATAATTCTAAAACTTTTCCCTGCATTTTTTTATATATGTGCATTGCATGTAGCCAAAACTAGTGTGTATATACAGTGGCGGATCTAGGATTTGTAATTCGTGGGGGCCAAAAAAAAATTTGGAGGGGGGGCTTTGACGGGGGTTCGGGGGTAGCGCCCCCGAAAAATTTTTTTTTGGACAATTTAATCAATCTACAAGTAAAATATAATAACCAAATTTAATTTGCAAATTCACATCACAAATATCAATATACAAAACAACCAAACAATTATTCATCCATTGACCACCCATCTCCATTTCAAAAACAAAAAAATATAGCAAACTTACGACGTAACATTAATGTATTATATCAAAAAATATCGCAAAGTTACGAATAAATTAGAAATATCTATTTCATTAAAAAAAGAGTAGTCTTTCACACTTGTTAAGATGAATTTTGTGAGACTTCAATTTGATGATTTTGTGATTTCTCCCACTATTTTTAATCTTTCATTTTTTGACAATGAGAGACGCAAAGGGCTAAAGGAAATGAAATTGGAAAAATAAAAAAGAAAGTGTAAAAGTCAAATGTGGATCATTTACTATTAAAAAAAAAAAAAATCATAAAAAGGTAAATAAAAAAAAAAAAATCTGTCAAATGGGTGTGGAGGCCATGGACCCCATGCCAAATCCGCCCCTGTGTATATATATATATGAATGACTGAGGTAGATGGATTAAAAATATCAATGGTCTTTACTTGATTCCCACACACAACAATCCTTCCATAGAGAGTTAATTATTCTATCAAAAGCGGACAAGAGGGAGGCTCTTCCATATATGTAGGAGAGGTAATGGTAGAAATTTATATTCATGTCTTATATATATCATACCTTATATAGAAAACTTTCTGTTATATTATTGTATTCTTCTTGTTTTCGTTTGATGTACATTAGGTTTATCCTCTTCCTAAGTTTGTATTTTATTTTTTTTAGCATCAATAAAATATTCTATACTGTGAATTATTTTCGATATGCATTATTTTTCTAAATTTATGTCTTATAATAATTAACTGTAAACTTAGGATAATACAACATAAAAAAGAGATTGAATATGTTATATGTATTTAATGAATTTGTTGACGTATTCACAACGTTGAAATTTGTTTTTAATGTTGTTCCAAGCTTTTCTCAGAAGACAATTTCTAAAATTCTCCAAGCTTTGAAATGGGTAAAACTAAAAAACTCAGAAACAATCTCCACCTTCAGAGTTAAATGACTTCCAACATTTACTCGATGTTTTGATGGTAAAAAAAAATCACTGTAACAACATAATTTCAAAACACATGCAGTAAGAATCACTGTAGTTTGCGAAATTTTAAACATGCATAATGAATGTAATAAGCAGTAAAAATAAACACCAAATTTTAATAAGGTAAACCCTAAACAATGCACTAAACTCGAATTTCAAAATAAGTAGCCTCTAGCTAAAAACCACAATTTAAAGGAAATTATGAGAAAGAAAATCATTTTTTATTCAACCTTTTCAACCTCTATTGGAATGGAATGAAGACTGCATATCTTTAAGTTTTTGTCACTAGATTGCTCTCGGAAACCTCGATCATGAAGTGGAACACGAAATAATTAGTTTGTGTCTGTCGCTAATTTTTAATTTTTAAATATTTATGTGTTTTATCCACCAAAACTTGTGTTAAAGCTGTGATTAAAGAACAAATGGAAGGACCTCTAGAGTTGCATTTAGAAATGCGACTTATGTATTTTTAGGCTTGCATAATTAAGTCACGTGACTTATTAGTAACTGAAAATACTATGACACTGTTGGATCTCACACGTCCATTGTGAATTTAGGTCATCAACCCAAAATTTTCACTTATTATGTTCTAAAATGAATTACTACTTTCTTAATTAATTTCATTTGTCTTTAAACAATTTAGATGAATCTGATTTATCTTTTATTTTTGATTTAAAATAAATTACAATTGCCATGACTTTCGAGCATTTTAGGGATCTACATTTTTAAATCCTTATTTTATTCTATTTTTTTGGCTTTAAATTAAATAATAAACGCCACGAATTAATGGGGCGTCACATTAGGAGAATGCAAGTGGGAAGAAATCGAGGTCTAGTAAACGGTAGCATTAACACAATCACATGTGATTTGATCATTTACTAATAAATTTAGAATCTGCTATGGGAAACATAACATTTGATCCTTAATTCTTTAAAGATTTTATTGAGCAATAGCAATAATATGTTGATTACTCTAATATTATGAGATCTAATTTTCATTAGAAGATGAAGTAGTAGTTAGAGATAATGTTGGGATTGCTTATAAGTTGCTGGTTACAAAATGCGTTTTCTTAAGTGGGCTTATAGCTTGAGATGTTGACATGTGGGGATTTGGTAGTCCTTGGATGCTAACTCTTTGGCTTGTTTTATACGCCCTATCTGATTTGCCTTCTCTCATTATTCAGATTAGGGCTAATGATATTGGCAGAGAGGCAATCTTCTCAGTTGTTCTCTCTTAAAGAAATCTTCATTTCCTTCTCCTTTTTGGTTTAATCTAGTTCGAGGTGATAATATTAAGAACTTATGGTTCTTTAATTTTGGTTGCCGAATCAGTGGTTGGAAGGTTTTGGGTGTTCTTCGTGAACAGTACCTCTTGGAGTATTTGGTTGAGGTTTGTTGTGTTTTACAGATCTTTGTAATCTTTAACATTGATGTACATTTTAGTTACCAGTTGGTTGGTTATTAATGCTTAAAGAATATCCCACTTTGTGGATGTTCAACAGATGATGTAGGCGTTAGAATTCGGTCACCGAAACTCTGGGGCTTAGGTCAAAATAAATCTTGTGTTCTTTTACGTTTTTGCATTGTTTATTTCTTAGATCTGTTGAGCGATTTAATTTCCTGATGTTTTTGGGCCTTACAGTGGTATCAGAGCTTAGATCTGGCTTTCTTGATCACAAATTTGTAGTAAATGTCTAGATTTAAAAACCTTGTGGTGAGATCTATCCTTTACTTTTAACTTTTGCTGTTAATCTTGATAGGATAATCTTGGTTTTTGTTTCCCTATTAACTCCATTCGCTATAATCCATCTGGAGAGTATTCTTTGTCCAAAGGCTCCTTTGAGGCCTTGAGAATCTGAGATAAATCTAGTACGGGAAGTGTATCCTGGAGACAAAAGACCGTGTTGTGTAGTTTATTTCATACTATGTATATGAATAACTGCATGTGATTTCTTGTCTATAAAACTGTTTAGTGTTTATTTTTAGAGATTATTTGTGTTGTGTTTACTGCTTTGAAAGAGATAAATTTAAAAGTTTTATGTGTGATTTTTGTTTAGTATTTTTGTTGTTTATAAACTCTTGTTTCAAGAAAATTTTTGATAAAGTGTTTTCGAAAAATCCTTTTTTGAAAAATGACTTCAACAAGATTTGAACTCAATATTTTTTTTTTTTATGAAAAATGGGATATTAATATGTGGGGTCAAAAGTTAAAAGCTATATATTTAGATGCAACAAAGATGTGCAAAAACTCTTGATGACTCTTGGCCTGATGATATACCGTATCTAAAAAATATGAATTAGAAGAAATTGCTTGGAGTACAATTTTCTTACACTATGTGAAAATGTGATAGGAACAATTGGAAAAACAAGTATTGCTGTTGAATTATGGACCAAACTTTAGACCGATTATGTGACTAAAACTGTTCCAAACCAATGTTCCCGTCTGAAACAATATTTTTCTTTCAAAATGGACTCTTTCCTTGATTTGGATGAAAATTGTAACAGATTTACAAAATTGTCCCATGATCTTGCCAACTGTGATGAAAAGCTTTCACAAGATAAATTGGATGTTGTCTTGTTAAATTCCATAAGTGATAGACACAAACACTTAAAAAATACTCTAGAATATGGGAGGGATACCTTAAATACTGACATAATAATCAGTGCCCTAAAGAATAAAGATATAGAGCTAAAATCTGAGTTAAGATAAATCTGAGAGGAAATACCATAGTGGTGAAGGGAAAGAATTCTGGTAAGTTTTTCATTCTAAAATGGATCAATATGAGAGAAAAAGAAAGAAAGAGTGAAGAAAAGCCTAAAAATAATGCAAAAGAAAAGAAATGTTATTTCTATCGAAAAACTGGACATTTCATTAAAGATTGTTTCAAAAGGCAAAATGAATTAAAAGAAAGGGAAAATTTCACAAGTAAGCCAAATTAAATTAATATTTACAATAAAACTGCTACATGTTATTTATTCCCAAAATACTGGATTTTTTAAAATTTTATTTAATTATTTAATTGAGTTATTATTGTAACAAAATCCTTAATTATAGTCATTTACCATATTGATTATGATTGCATATTTAACTAATTGATCTTATCTCTCTTATCACTATAATCTCTCTCCTTCTCCATCTCTCTCATGTATATTCTATCTCCTGCAAGAAAAATTCAGAATCCTAATTGCAAAATTCGTCTTACAGAAGACTATCAAAACATTGGTACTATCAAAATTTGGATTGCATATTTATTTGAATGTATTATAGTGACATGCATTAATACACATTTTGTAACAACCCAACATATTTTGTAACAACGAATGCAACATCTTTTTAACACTCAATTCAATTGGAAATAATGCACAACAATTTGTTTTCCACGACCCATGTTACATTACTACAGTTTTTTGTAACAACGCATTCAAAATATTTTTAACACTCAATGCAATTTTGTAACAACGCATGCAAAACTTCTTTCCACGACCCATGTTACATTACTACAAAATTTTGTAACATGAATCGCAATGTTTGTTACACTCAATGCAATGTAACATACAAGGTAACAGCAAACATGTAACAGATTTTTGTAACATCGGCTTACAAAATCTGTGATTTTGAAGGTTTGCTTGGATTACAACGTCGGCTTCTTCCCATATTCCGGCGACTCTTTTTGTCAATGACCGAGTGAATCTTCTCATCGGAATATCCATGAGTAAGATTTATTCCTCAATAACAGTAACCCAGTGGCTGCAAAGACCCAACTCGTTAAAAATCACAAAGTTATGATTTCATGGGTGTTGAAGATCAAGATAGAAAATGGACGAAGATGTAGGGATTTTCTTGAGTCTGTAGGATTTCACAAGAATCGTATACAATTAGGATTTTTGAAAATATATTCCTAAAACGATTCCACCATTGTTGGGATTTTGTGGGTGTTGTGAGGATAATGGGGGATGTTGTGAGAGAATAATGGGTAAAGTGATTGGTAAAAGATTTTCATTTGTTTTATTAGTATTAATATTATATTATCAAATTATAATATTATACAGTATTCTTGGAATAAATTCATAAAAAAAGTATTGTTGATATTATTTATGAAATCATTAGTACCGGGCGCAATTTCCTCTAAAAGAAAAGGGTACAAAAGAAAGAAGTGATGTTTTAGCTTATAATAAGGAAGATTATGAAAATGGTGTTGTTCTTATTAGTTTTGAAAGGCATTTGAGTCAAGAATGGATCTTTGATTCTGGATGTACTTTTCACATGTGTCCGAACAGAAGCTGGTTCACTAAGTTTCAGAAAACTAGTGGAGGTCAAGTTGTTATATATGAAAAATGACATGACCTGTATCATTGATGAAATATGAATTGTGAGTGTTGTTTTAGAAAATGGAACCAATTTAATCCATCACAAAACTAGACTTGTGTCTAATTTTGAAAGAAACCTAATATCCTTAGCTATCTTATATGATATGGAGTTTGATATAAGGATTGGAAAGGGACACATAAAAATCTTCAAGAAATTGTAATTTGATCATTAATTCCCAGAAGAGACATGGTTTGTATTTTCTAAAAGCAAAACCTATTTTTGGTCTATTAGCCTAAATTTCCAATGATAAACTTGTTTTAACAAAATTGTGGCACGAGAGACTTGGTCATATAGGTAACAAATGCCTTAAATCTTTACAAATTCAAGGTGTTTTTGGTATATTTAATCTATGTGATATTACTTGTTGTGAATAATGTATTTTAGGAAAGCAAGTTAAGCTCCATTTTTTTATTTGGAATCCATAAATTTGAGAAAGTACTTAACTACTTACATGCTGATTTGTGGCGCCCTGCTTGTTTGTGCACTCAATCTGGTTTCAAATACTATTTGTTGATCATTGATGATTTTTCAAGAAAATCTTGGGTGTTTATGTTAAAAAAAGAAGATGAAACCTTTTATGTTTTCAAAATATATAAAAACCAGAGTAATGCATACTATAGACTAGTGCATCCCATTGTTGTCTCTAAGCCTTTGTTAACCTTTAACACCACAAGTGTGTCCACTATAACACAAACAATCACATATTCAAAAATCTAAAAACCTTTCCCCTCCTACCATTATTAAATTATATAACACAATATCATTAATGTACAACAGTCTTATAATATTTTACCCTCCCATATTCACAAATCCAAAAAATTTCCCCTCATACCATTATTAAATTATATAACACGATCTCATTAATGTACAACAGTCTTATAATATTTTACCCTCCCATATTCAAAAATCCAAAAAGTGGAACTATTTTGTAGAGTTTGACAATATTAATCTGAGTCCTGTCAATTGTTCTTACTAGAATCAAAGATCCAGTGAACTATTTTCCCCAACAAGTGGAACCCAAAGCGAGGAACTATTTGATTGCTCTAAATTAAAGTTAGTGACCCGAAAATTCAACGACCTCCAATGTAATTAACTCATTTTTGCAGTTATATATAGGAGAAATTGTTCATGCATGTATTTTGTATAAAATACAAAATAGGTAACCAAAATCAGTATCATAATGGATGATTCTTTCTTTTAACTTCATTAGTTTCTTGATTTTTATATCGCTCATCTCCTTGTTAGTCAAGGGATGGAAGAAATAGGTTTGGTGTGGAATAAATTTTTCACGTGATGACTTGTCTGATGGCCCTCACCAAATAGGAGTATAGATTCTCCCTAAAACTATTTTGACTAGTTGGGTTGAAAACGAAAAGCATGAGCTACATCTAAAAGATGTTGATGTTTGGTGGTAAGTGATATTGTACAAATAATACAACTACGAGGAGTGCAATCTGACCACGCGCTCCCTTATCACGTTCAACTTATTTTTAATATTTTAACTCTACTTAAAATAGTATAATGTGACTGGCATCGCCATATTCCTAAAAATAGGAATTGAGTAGCCCACTCTCTGGCCTCTTAGAGCATCTCAAAAAGCATTTTTATTAAATCTAAGTGTCGGATAGGTCGGTTCAGATATTTTAATACTCAATTATATCCATAACATTTTTTATAAAGAAAATCATGAAATATATGCCTCCAAAGAGCATCCAATATCTAACAAAGCATAAACACCAAATTATATACCCAAAGAACAAACCAAAACTAGAAACCAATAATAAGGAAGTATTATATTCTACAAATGCTAAAAAGAACATAAATTCATTCTACTGAAACAACACAACAATAAACATTGTCGACTTTTCTTTTCATACCATCGTTTCTATTGCATCATCATTCATCAACGTGTTAACGAAGTATGAGAGTGCGATAAAGATGATAGTGTTTGTATTATGTATTTGAGCAAATAGCGATTAGAAATATGAGATTTGAGTATTTAGAATTATGTCAATTGAATTTGATTCTATGTTTGGTGGGTTTTGGGTTTTTGGTTTGAGTTTTGGAAATTTGGACTATTGTCTTTGGTATTGTGATATTGGGTCGGGTCATTGTAAAAAATAAAAAACTCATAAAAATGATAAATTCAGTTCTATAGCCGAGTACTCATAGTTCCTGTTCAAGAATCAAGAACAATCCCAGACATAATCGTTCTCAGTTCTGGTTCCTAATTTATTTTTTTTGGAACAAGGTTGGAATCTTCGGTACCTGTTCGATTCCAATTTATGCGATTCGATTTCGATTAAAATGCACACCCCTACTTTTTATTTTTAAATAACGTCTTGTATATAATAAAGAGCTAAAGAGTAAAATATTTAGGACTAGTTAGACAAATACACCTCAGATAGGGAGATTTTTGAAAGTGGAATTTACTTGACTTTTATAAATAATTATAATATTTCAAACATTGTTATTTAACCTTAAAAACAATTCATATCATTTTATATTTTATAATATATTAAATTAAAGTAATTTGATAAATATAGAAATCATTTCAACGTTTCTACAATCTAGCCTTCAAAATTCAAGATGAATCTTTAAATTGCATCAATTTTCCTTTTTTGAATAGAGTCTCAAAACTCCAGGTGTCTTCAATGTAACCGAATTTCCTCTATTGTCGTCTTCATCAGGAAGTTGAAACTCAGAAATCGAAAAACAAATATTCAGAATTTCCTCCATCGTCGTCTTCGCCTACGCATCAAAAATTCAACCTCAAAATAATCTCAAAAAATCAAAGATCTAGTACAACAAAATCAGACAATCACTACAAGAAAAAAGACCCTTTTGCAACGGGCAGAGTACGTTGCTAAAGGGATTTAGCAACGTTCACCTGTACGTTGCGGCCTTTGATGTTGCCGAAAAGTCTCTGTCTACGGCAACAGGCATTGCCCGTTGCCAAAGAAAATAAGTGCGTTGCCATTAACTTTTTAGCAACGTACGTAACACTTTTAACAACGATCAATACACGTTGTCTTTAATAATCTTTTAGCAACGTTCACCTGCGCATTGTCATTTATATTTAGCAACGTTCACATGCGTGTTGTCATTTAGCTTTAGCAACGTTCACCTACGCGTTGTCATTTATCTTTAGCAACGTTCACATGCGCGTTGTCATTTATTTTTAGCAACGTTCTCTTGTGTGTTGTCATTTAGTTTTAGCAACATGTACATGCATGTTGTCTTTACCTTTGACAACATATTTAACAACGTTCGTCTGCACGTTGTCGTTACCTTTGACTGTTTCTTTTGCATGTTTTATTTTTTTTTATCTATTATTTTGAAACATATTTTATAGATATTCCTCTACATTTACTCTCATTTAAGGTATACATTTAGTTATTATAACAAAAATTCCTTGAAAATTAAGCGCAAGAATGAAACAAACAGTATAGACTTTCCAAAAACTAATGAACAAATAAACTTAGTCAAAATCAAATTCTTCCGTGATTCCTTGACAAAATAATGAAAGTCGACAAGCTAAATAAATAATCAATGCCTCGAAACTCAAAGTAGACCATGAAAAAAAAGGGAATACATAGTAGCAAAATGGAATCTATTTTGCAGTCCCGTTGACTGGCTTAGCAGAATCATCCCCAGACGGGTTGAGCTCATCCCAAGCTTCAATCCAAGTTACCATTGCATCTGCTAGTTTAGTGAAGTAGGGATCTACCTGTGAAAGTTTGTCCTTGACTTGTTTGGCTAGTTCAATGTAGCAGTGCTGGACAGTAGTGCACTCTTTCGAAAGATTTACAGACTGGAAAAACGGAAAAATCTCTTCCTACCAGAATATACCTTTGTACTCCTTTTTCAGATTAACAAAAGGGTTGCTAGCTTTGCTGTGCCATATGTAAGGTAGACCAGTCTTGACACCAAGACCTAGATGGTCACATATAACCTGCAAATTTGATGAATTTAGTTTTCGAGCATTCTTATGAAAGAAAACATTCGAGTTATCTTAAATATTGTAACAACGAACCAGACCTAGTGATGAAAAATGATTTTATGTATCCGATCCCAAATATATTGGAGGGAAGGCTTAGTTTGTTATTGGTTGAAAAGCGAAGTTCATTTCGACAGATAATGAATCAGAAATTGTCGATGTAATATAGTCATACTGCCATTAATCTTACAGTACAACACCCAATATGTTCACAGAAAGGTATAGATTCTCAGTCCCAAAGAGGATGAATTTGGAAAGTCACAGTTTTCCAGATGAACTCCATTGAATAGTGGCTCAGTTCTAAACATGAACTCAACTTTTACATGATAATGGAGTAGAAACAAACTCTAGAATTGCTCAAAGTCATCATAGAATCATAAGACAAAAAGCATTTAAACTTACCTTGGTGCACCAGCCAGCCCACATATCATCGTAATGCCCTATTGGCTGACCATCACCCATACGTCCAAAGTACATCGCAGGTCCAATCAGGTCACGGTCGAATGCCAAATTCATACCACACATTGGGAAAATATATGGACACAAATAATAATTTTTCTAACAGGAGCATTATCTTGGTAAAGGGAGTTGCATTAAATAAAATTTTCAATCTTGGTAGGTTTGGACATTCAAGAGCAATTATGACTATAACACACAGAAGCAGCCAAGTTCCAGTTTGATGTCACTGATAATTAACCCATAAAACAGTGCATTACAAATATTACACTAGCTGATCATCTACAAAAAAAAAAAAAAATAGAACTGTCATCTTAATCTCAAATCCAATCGTCATCAAATGTCTATTTTGTTGGTTTAATATTGTTAAACAATTCTATACGACCACCATTTCCTAAATTTTACTCGGTACAGACAAGATCTGTGCAGAGTCAACCTGGTTCGAGTACATAAAAAGTGTTGTTTCAATCTTTGCGTGAAAGTCAAATTAGAAATACAGGACACAATTCAAAGCATTAAGAAGGAAAAATGATATATTGAGTATATTTCACTAGAATTCTAACTTTCTGTGTAGAGGTCTGGTTCCTGAGAAAACAGACATCTTTAAGCCAGTTTTGCAGTCACAAAAGTCATTTCAAAAGCTAATAGAAACATAGCATTATGGGCAAGTAATTTCTTCATCACAATTCCCACAAATATACCATTTTAATTTTACAAATAGCTTTTATTTTATTTGTTTTAGAAGTGCAAAACACAGAATATTACCTATAATGATGGCATCATAAAACCTGTATAAGAGGAGCAGGGGCTTGAAGAGTAGAAAAATTGCAGTCCCTCAGGAGCCAGGCTCATAGAATTGAGTAAAAAGACAGCAGGCAAAGTATGTGACACAATGACAAATACGCACAACTGAGTCTTATGGTAAGAAAGCACAGATCAAATTTTCTTGCATCAGTCAAATCTCCATAACTTCTCTCCACATCGATTTTCCCACCTGCTCAATATGGTATTGTTCTAGGCTTTGTTTAAACTATGTAATGGCACCCTTATGGATCCTGGTTACAACAAGAAAATGGAGAACCAGAAAACAGGATCCCACTTTGTAGCCCCCTCCATTGCAAAATTCAAAAATTGAAACGAGCGCTCAAACTACAAGGAATATGAGAGATGTAAATCTGTTTTTTTAATGGCATTAATAGAAAAACCAGAAATATAAAATAAATAAATAAATTAAAGATTACACTTATTTACACATTACATCTTATAACCAATAACGAGAAAGGATTTATTTCGAGTACGAGATGAGGTGATGCTTTAACCGACAAAGACGAAACATGTTAAGAACTTCACATTCAATGGACAAATCGCACATTTGCACCCCAATTGTACACCAAAAGAAATATTGTACAAGTGTAGATCAGAGTTTCTCTAGAGATGTGTGGATTCAAAAATGATAAAATTTATAATGAGGAACAAAGATGGTTGTTCCAAATATGGCATGTAATTGGCTAATTCTGGTTTGCTTACAATCAAAATCTTAGAAAAGTTCCCTCTACCTGTAATAATAATAGAGGGATGCTCCTTAGTGCATAATAGTGATGCAACTTGAGTTCCTGCAGGCTAGCAACTGCCTCTTCTTCGGTTCTAGTAGGTGCGACGACTGTTTTTCCACCTAGTTGGTGGAATTCCTATGATGCCGAAACACACATCACGAATGTCAAGTCTGAAGTCTGTGCCCGGGTTCCTCAACTAGTACCTGCAAAAGGATGAAACTCTCCGGTTGTATCTCGGACAATCAAGTCAGTATTTGGAACTCACAAAGAGAATTGAACAAAAGAGTGTATTTGACTAACAATGTAGTTTTATTTAAACTAAATACGGTAATTTCACTTACACAAACTCTGGATTGGGATTGAGCTGTTTGTTTTTCGTTTTTGTTACATCAAACATTAGGAGATGAAAAACCAGAAAATTGCTCTGTTTAACTTTGATTTTGTGCTCAAACATCACATTTCTGTTCCAAACCCTAGAAACCTTTACAAAATCGATCGGTCGATCCATCAATCCATCAATCAAAATCAATTCATAATCATCCAGAGAGAATTAAGAATTGAGAATTGGGAATGTCGGAGGCGTACGAGAAGGTTAAAGGCGGAAGATTAATCTTCAAGGGCGGCGCACTCGCCACCCGCGAGAAGCCCATCGACAAGAAGAAAAAGAAGAAGAACAACAAAATCGAAGCAAACGACGTCGATTTACCGGTGGAGGATTCGTCGACTACCATCAGCGGCGATCCAGTTTCGGATATATACACGATTGACGCTGTGAAGAAGATGAAGTACGACCAATTATTACCAGTTGAGGCCAAGAAATTCCGGTACAACCCGATAGCCAATTTGACCTGAACGAAATCCACAATCGAAAGTTTTATTCAAATTAATTTAAATATTTGAATAAGGGTTTTGAATTGAATTTTGGGTTATATTTGGGGAAGAGAAAGTGAGGAGTTGGATACACAGAACGTATTTTGATGTTGGAGGCAAATATTTTTAGTTTTCGTAGGTAGGGAATTTGTTAACTGGGCTCGTATTTGGGCTTTAGATTTTACAACGTGTAAAGAACGTTTCCAAATCTATTTTTTAATAAAAGTTTTAGCAACGTGCCTCTAACCGTTGCAAAAATGTTGTGGTATATGTTTTAACAACGTTCAGTGAACGTTGCTAAAAGATATGTTATATGACAACGGTCATTGTCCGTTGTTAAATAAGAAAAGATATTATTATTTTGGCAACGGTCACTGACCGTTGCAAAAAGGTTATATTAACAACGTTCATTTTAATGCTGTTGCCAAATGCCAATTGAATTAACCAATTGCAACATACATTTGATGACTGTTGCCGTAGACCCGTTTTAGCAACAAGCTTTTAATGAATGTTGTCGTTGAGATGTTGCAAAAGGCACTTTTTATTGTAGTGAATTGTAGATTTATGCATTATAGTTTATAGTACTATATGTATCATGATATGTCACAATTGTAGGTTTATATGTTTCAAATGATTACATATGTATCACAACTTGTAATAAATGTGCTCATGTGTAATTTCTAATTTATGTTATGTTATGTCAACTGATTGTGTAAGATTATTGACATCTTGTCACAAATGTTATGTATCATAACATGCTACAACTGTTATTATTACGAACTTTGTTATTTCTAACACAAACCGTTACAAATGTGATCTTGTTGAGATTTTGGGGTCTTGCCATGTTTTGTTAAGAGATTTCATTGTGACAGTTTGTGACAAATGGTATGTAACATGAAGTGATACAAATGTTATGTATCATAAAATATTGTAAATGTTATTATCATGAGTTTTACTATAAGTGGCATGAACTATTACAAATATGATATTGTTGAAATTTTTGGTTGTTACCATATTATGTTAACTGATTGCTTTGATGCTTATAAGTAGTAAATGTCAAGATTTTTTTTGTGTAAAGAGAGATAATTTTTTTTTCAAACATATAAATCAAAATTATTTTTGGATGATTGAAAGAGTTATTCCATAATTAAATATTTTGTAATCTTAGTCTAATGTAATTAGCTTTCAGTTCTTAGATTACAATGACTATTAATTAGCTTTCAGTTCTTAGATTATAATGACTATTAATTAGCTTTCAGTTCTTAGATTACAATGACTATTAATTAGCTTTCAGTTATGATATATAATATAATTAAAAAATAATATTATTAATTAAATAAAAAAAGACGAACTCAGTATATTTGAAATTTATAATACACAATATGTTTCCATGTAATTATTTTTAAATAGTAGTCTTTTTATGTAAAATTCTCTTTTTGAAAAATATGTTTAAGTTGAGCATACAGTTAATTAAAAATTTAAAACTGTATTAATTATGCCAAATCGCACTACTAAAACATGCTATAAATACATATTAAAAACCCCCCAAATTGACAAAATCGATCACATACTGACATACGTAGGTTGTTCCCATAATTAGTCAAATTAATTTCTAAAAATCATGCATGTAACTTCCAATAAGAGAATAGTTACAATAATTTCAGAAATTAATATTTTCTGAAAATCCCTCAAGCAATCACATCACTTGAAATCGTTACCAGAAATCATCAAGAAGCTGCTACAAAATTTTAGAATTTATTTACACGATTTTTTTTTTTTGTCTTCAGACTTTCAAGCTGCGATTACCCTATGGATGAAGGTATTAATTGTAATTTAATTTAATGCTCTTTCGCAATTGTTGAATTTAAAATTCATAATAATTTTATATGATTTGAAATTTACTTATTGTGACTTTCTAAAATCTAAAATTGTTCAAGAAATCGAGTTTTTTTTTCCTGATATTTTCCCAAAATGTAATTTCCTAACTACGTTGAATTTCTTTGGATTTGGATACACACGTTAGTATATATGTAAATTCAACATCTAGATGATAGTTAGAGAGTTAAATGTTTGAATAATTACTGAACTTTCATCTACGTCTTCGATTGCTCATTGAACTTTAAAATAATGCTCATTGCTCACTGAACTTTGTCACGTCACTCACTATTCACTAACACTCATTGGACATATCTGCACACGTGTAAAATGAAAATCTCATGTGTCACCAATCATTTGCAAAAAATGATCAAGGAAATCATGCCACGTGTCAAACGGAAATCCCTTTTGACATTGCTGATCAAGGAAACTTCCAAGAGCATGCACGGAAGAATGTGAAGTTAATGGATATACAATACCTCTTAAAGCTAGAGTAATGATTAATGTATGGGCTTTGGGAAGAAATCCAGATTATTGGGATGAACCAGAAAGCTTTAAATCCGAGAGATTTCATAGCATTGCTATTGATTTTTTGGAAAATAACTTCGAATATATTCCATTTGGAGCCGGAAAGAGGAATTGCCCAGGTATGAACTTTGGTTTAGCGAATATGGAGCTTCCTTTAGCTAAACTTCTATACTACTTTAACTGGAAACTTCCTACAGGAATGGAACCAAAAGATATAGATATGAATGAAGGAATAGGATTAAGTTTACCAAGAAAAAATGGCCTTTTTTGATTCCCACATCCTATGACCCTTCCATTGATGATTAAGTACTCCTCTATCAAAACAAGGCTCTTGATGCAAACTTGCTTCACTCCCCAAACATGCTATTAATCTATCTGAATAATTTAATTTCATTACTACATTGTATTCTCTTTATTGAGGACATCTTTATATTTTTTTGTCATGTATGGCTCAACCTCCACCTTCTATATATGATGATATCTTTAGTATGAATTGCAGTGATGGAGTATTATATATTTGACAATGTGAGTTCTCAAAGGAAGGTCTGGACTTTATAAGAGGCAGTTGCCTCAGGGCCCAAAATATTTGAGAGTCCATAGATCTTTAAAAAATGTGTTATATTCCCTCCATCCCACAAAAATATTCTCTTTTTTTTTATTTATCTGTCCCAAATTATAGGTACTTACTTTATATAGGGTGGATTAAATTTTTCTTTTTCTTAATATACCCTTATTTAATTTACATTGTTATCAACTCAAATAAACTTAACATGTTCCAATTATAATGTGCAATTACATAAATTTATTCACACATTTACTCGATATGCATTCAATGAATTTCACCTTGCCTAGAAAATACCCATTCTCCAATAACAAAGTCAACAATTGATTTCATTATTATTTCAATGTAATGCAATTCAATTTGATTTATATTTCAATTGTAACTTAATGAGCATTTAAATTTATTATATTCATGAATAACTAATATTAAATGGGGGATATAATAGAAAAAATGTGTGAAAAATTTATAAATTCAATTACATTAAATGAGATTTCTTAATCTGTGTGAAGAAAGAAACGAGCCTATCTTTGCGGGATGGAGGGAGTATTTGTTTTTGTTTATTTCAAAGCATCGATCTAGGACAACCTAATTCCACATCTAACTAAAAACCTTACACAGTTAAAAAATCAATTCTAAGATCTATCTTCTCCCCAATTTGAAAGTTGAAACCTTTCGGACCACCAATTTCCCTCTTCAATCCAACCACATCGAATCAGCATAGTTATTAGAATTGCAAGCAATATTTCTCTTTTACTCATTCTATTTCATTTTACATAATGTATATATTTTCATGAGTTAACCTATTATATTTTTTCGTAATGGTTGAACTAATTGAATTTGTTAAGGTAGACTTGATTTTGTCATTTCTTGTTGACATCATATTTTGCATTAGTAAATTTTTTTCTTCAAATATATCTATATGCCGATAAAATTATTGCAAAATTAGTTATGATAAAAAAAAAAAATTCATAGCATTTTTTATTGTTGGGTATTATATTTTGTTTATCATAAATTCATAGCATTTTTTATTGTTGGGTATTACATTTTATTTATCATTTTATTGTTGGATTTTAAGTTTATAGATTTAGTTATGGAAAACTCTTATGAGAAAAAAATATATGAATACAAACTATGATTTGAGGACCCAATTTTTAAATTTCGACTCAGGCCTACAAAACCTAAAGTCCGGCCGTGCTCAAAGGTTCAAGCCTTATATCATTGTTGTATTTTATCTTTAAAGCATTTTGTTATCATCTAAAATTATATATCAGGTCATGTTTGTTAGGGATTATAAACCAAAAGTGGTTGTGGTGGGGGCCCTCAAGGTTGGGGTTCAACTTCTATAAACCAAAGTGGTTTATTTTAGCCGTGTTTTTTGACTTTTCAAACTATTTTTAATATGAAATATATATGTTGACGTCGGAACCTGCACCGTCCACGTGTCAACAGATCTCCAGTCACTCCTCTGCCAACCTGTATGTTACCTGCACACTCAGACGATCGTTAGGTACCAAGATCTCTAGAGAAAAAGGGGTCAGCGATCGTTAGTACTCCGACGATCAAGTCAATTGCCGATTTAAGAATAATACACAGGGAGCGAAAGTAATTGGGTGTGGGAGGGACAAGCAGGCAGAAATTTTAGCAGAGTTTAGGATAAAAATTTAAGTGCAAAAAGAGCGTCATAGATGCATGATAAAAAATATGCGTACCTTAGAATAATCGGAATCTGATATTTATAGGGGGAGAATCCTAATTGATTTAGGGAAGTAACCAATTAGAATTATGTTGGGATTTTCTTTCCTTTTCAGATAAGGTAGGTTCTAATCTCGCCGTGATCTTCCGAGATTGCATCCTAATCTCTCTCAATCTCCAAGATTGTGTTGCTGATTATATTGGATTGGGATATGGTTTCCTTGTGACAATCAAACACAATCTTCCCTGGGATATCCTTTTAGCTGTCCCAAAATATCAGATTATATGCAGACTATAATAAATACGAAGCCCGACGAGGCTCTCTGGGTCGGCCATGAGCCTCAAGGTCCTTTTTGGGCCTCGCAATACTTCGATTCAGGAATACTAAGATGTTTGATGGGCCTTCGAGGCCTTCTGAGAATTTGTGAGGTCTTTGCTGGGCCCCCGAGGCCATTGCCGAGCCTATGGGACATTTATGAAACTGGAAGGCCCTCGTTGGGCTTATAAGGCCTTAGCGAGGCCTGAATTAGGCCTAGATGGGACTTTTACTAAAACTTTGATGACGTGGAGGCCTTACCAAAATCAGATGGTAACAATAGTCCCCCCAAGTCCAAGCCTATTATTTATATCAGGCGTGGGACTTTAAGAGTAAGAGAAGGATTTTTTGAAAAAAAACAACATCGAATTCAATGGATTCCGCGGAATGTGGTCTTCGCACATTGAATTATGAATTGAACTTACCCAGTATAGTCTCCCAAGTTCGAAGCTGAACATTTATGACGGGTGTGGGCTTCAAGCGATTAGACATTTGGTGGCGTGTCGGTGGTTGGTGTGATTCTGTCAATCAATGTTGTCAATATGTGGCCAGACAATCATGAGTAAGAGGATGTGTGTATTTAATGCCAATGGCGCATGACAGATAATGGGGGTGCGCGTGAGGTGTATGCGTTCTTGTTTTAATAAACGATTAGGGTTCTGTTTCCTGCCTGTTGCTCTATCTTAAACACGCGTCCACTGGCCAACGGTTCAGATGCAACGCGTAGGAGTTGGACGGTGGAGATTAGAATGCCTCAATCTATAAATCTTGGCGCCCTCCTTCATTACAACCTCTTCTTGCTTCTGTGCTTGTTGTGAGTATTGTGAATGCTCTACCGATAATCAAGAGATTCCAAGCGGGTGCATTGTTCTACCCGCATTGCCGAGGTAAGCGCGCCGAGAATTGCTGTGATTTATTTCGTAGTTTGCTTTCGTGATTATTTCTTGACTCCATATTTTGGAGATTATACCCTACCACACGTTTCGACGACAGTGGAAGTATCAACTTCTGGGGTCGAGAGGGATTGTAATGTCGTCCAGAAATGACGACTCGCAGAATCAATCTGACGCTCAGATAAACCCTAGTATTCGGGGTGAGTCACCATCATCCACCTCATCATCTTCATCATCTGAGGTAATAGGGAAAGTGAATCAAGCGTCTTCAGTCGCACGCTCGTTGACCCCGTCCACAAGTGGGAGGGGGACTTGCCCCACTGCACCGTCAAAAGAGACCGCTGAAAAAAGAGGGCCGGACGCCGGGGTACCTGAGATAAGGGGATAGCTCGATAAGAGGGATGCCCCATCAGCCAAGGAGCTTGACGAGGAGCTCAAGCGGTCGACCACCGAGGCGTTCATGGCTCGTTCGAGGATCACTAAGGTAAAGTTAGAGGACATGCGGTTGTCCTATGACATTCCCGCGTCTTTGACACTCAGGGCTCAGGGCTCTGGGCTCCGAGGAACGCGTTGACGATCCATCTGAAGGATTCATCGCAATTTACGAACCCGCGATGCAGCAGGGTCTTCGCCTGCCTACGCACCATTTCTTCCGCGAGGTTCTAAAATACTGGAATCTGGCCTCTTTCCAAATAACCCCGAATGGCTGGGGGTAGATGGTGGCCTCGTACTTATTGTGGGGCATTGCTGAGGCGGGAGGGAACCTGACCCCTAGGGAGTTTGAATCTATATATCGGCCATGCCGATCCATGGACTGGTACAATATTTCTCCTCAGCCAGGCCAGAAGTAGGGGACGGCCACTGATAGCCCCAACAAAGTGTATAATTGGAATGAGAGGTTCATCTTCGTAGGCGGGGACTGGGAATTTATGCCGGAGGACCCATTTCCCGACGTGTCTATCCCTCATCATTTTGGAGAAGTTGGTATATATTGCTGCGTTTATGCAGGTTTTGATCATAGTTCCTAACTTAATGTCTTGCTTACTTTTGCAGACTGCGGGAAGCCGCCTATCTCGAAGAGAGACCAGAGAGAGTTGAGGTCGAAGTGGAATATGGTGCGAGCGCTCAGCAGCGACTTCAGGAGTCTCAGTAATTTGTTGAAGGACGACAATTTATTGATCTGCTACGGACTCATGGGTAAGTCTCGTAAGTTATAATATATTGGGTTTTCTGTGGAAAGTAACCTTAATGAGTTGTGTCTTAGTGTTTATGTCGACAGCTTTCAGGTTCAAGGGGGTTCCTGCGCTCCGCCTTGCTCGTCCCACCAGTGGAGAGGATTTCTCGGCCTAGACTCCCTCGCGGGAGGCCTCTTGTCCATCGTAAGAGGTCAAGTGTGCTACGCCACATTAAGGACAGTCCATCCTCTGGTCTCTGATGTTCCAGTTACTAGAAAGACCGTTCTTCATCCACCCCCGCCCTCGTCATCCCATCCTCCACCTGACTCCGCTCCCCCTAAGGATAAGGAAAATGAAATTGATGTGGACACGGGTGATGGGGCTGCCTGGAAGAGGAAGGCTTCCGCGGCTGCGAGAGGGTTTATGAGGGATGCCCGCAAAGCAAGACGGGCTAAAGAAAGGCACCGGTCTTCGCCGCGCCCGGATGGAGGAGCTGATGGTACGGAGAATTCTGGCTCATCGGCTGGTTATGAGAGTCATGTCCTCATTTTCCAGTGCAATAGAGAATTAGAAACTTTTGTGATGGACATGCTTTCTGCTCACCATGCGATGATGGCGGCGAGCGTGTACAAATACTTGACCCAAAAGTAGGAAAAAACGACCGAGGAAGCCACCGTACGCGAACGACTGCAAATGGCGGAGCGAGCGACTGCAAATGGCGGAGATGAACTTAATACGGGGGTTGGTTATGACCAAAGAGTTATTCAGCACCCTGGAAAGCTTTGATGGCCAGTGCAGCGAAGGAGAGGTCAAGTCCAGGAAGCTTTCTGAAGACCTGAGGGCCGTGGGTCTCGAGAAGGCACAGCTGGAGTCTGAGAAGAGGGCCCTCCAGTTCAAGCTGGACTTGGTTGTGACTAAGGAGGCCGACATGAGGGCCAGGTATGAAATCGAGTTGAAGGCTGCCAAAGAAAGTTTGAAACAGGCTCAAGTTCAGAAGAGAGCTGCCAAAGCTTCTCAAAAGCGTACCGAGGAGGCTCAGAAGTTGGTCGAAGACTGGACCCTCACAGTTGAGACTGAGCTAGCCGCCGCGAATAGCAGTCTAGAGATCGCCATAGCAGAGAAGGAGAAGTTGCTGGCTGCTGTGAAGCAGGAGTTGGAGAAGGTCAGGGCCGAGCGTGCGGATGCCGAGGCCAAGGCAGTGGAGGCGTATCAGGACGCGTTTGTGGACACACCCGAGTATCAGGACCTCGCCCATCACTTGATGACCATTGGAGGCGAGCAGTTGGTAGAGTGGATAGCAGAAACCCATCCAGAGTGGGATATTTCATTCCTTTGGCAGGCTCCTACTAAGGCTCTGACGACAGACATCATTCCGAGCGAAGCCGATGATCAAATCCCCCCACCTGTTGTGGAGGAAGGCCCACAATGTGTCGACCTTAGAGAGGCGGTGGGGTATATGAACTTTGAATTTTGTCTCTCTCTTTTGCGCATGTTCCAGAATTAGCTATCAAATTTGTTTTCCTAGCGTATCTCTGTTCCAGCATTTAATTTTATAAATGATTGTGCTCATCAGGCATAGGGAGTAGCTCCTGAAACTGCGGAGTCATTCCCCTGGGCACTAAAGGCGCTAACTTTTTTATAGAATCTGAAGAGTTAGTGTTTTTAACATCCCTAAAAGTGGGAACGTAACATATTCGTGTGGTGTTCCAAGTTCCCCCTGGGACAGCTGTACATTAATTGCCTCATTTATTGCCCCGTGTAAAGTTTCCATGCAACTTCTATAAGACCACCAAGGGTCCTTGCACATGTTCTCTGCGTATGTACAACTCTGGTAAACCCTGTGAGTTAGCCCTCATGGCTATAATTTTCCCTGATTCGTGTGACCATACCTTCCCCATCAAACGTGCTGTGAAGGTACGAATAAGAAAACGGTGTACAGAGGGCCTAACAATTAGAGAATCAACATTCAAAGAACCAAATATCCAGCTAATCAACGTTCAGATGACCAAACGTATGGGAGGATCGGGCCTAGTAGCCTTAGCCCGACCATGCTCCGAACGGTGTGTAATTGATTCGGGCGAGGGGCTGGAGGCCATCTGCCAAAAGGCGTCAACGGCATTTTTTTGAGCAGTATGGCATAATTAGTTACCAAATCAACTCGTCTTGATTTTGGGAGACTTCCGATCATGGTGGAACCAGATTTCCACCATCTGACGAGGCTTGGGGTAACGAAGACCAGTGTATAGAACTAGTAGATCTAATATCTCAATATGTACCGACCCAAAGAGGCGGGGGGGTAGTAGGATAATGATCAGGCTTGTATGTTCCTGCCTTGTACTCCGAATTATGATGAATAAAATAATATTGTATTGGGATTCCCATGGTTGTTTCGTTTGTGTGGATTGCTTGTGGTATTTGGACTGAGAAACTTCGGCGGCTGGCGGAGGACAGCCTCTGTTGGCGCTCTATTCAGTAGCTCTGGCGTTTGGCCCTGTTTTTGTTTCCGATTAATTGCAAAGCTCATGGGGCGATACCCTCTCGCGAGCTTTGCGAGGCTCTAATACTTTACACGCGGGATACGTGTTGGCGGTGTCATCATGCCGTGGTGACTGTACCATTGACGAGGCGCGTATCCTCACGCACCCTTTGCGTCTTCCTATGGTTTATTTGAGGTGCACTCGTCCTTTCTCCACGTGCTGGCTTATTTGGCTGCTCGTATTCTGCCGTGCTTATATATACGCTTTTAGGACTTCATTTTATTCTTCCTACATTTGCTCTTCTACTGCCATATTCAGCTATCGATTGTCGTTAGCCATGTTAGGTTTTTATTTTCTTAGTGTCCCCAAGCTTAAGATAAGGCGTGGGGGGGTTGTGGATGATATTTCCCTTCCGCCTCCAGTACCGTATGCGGCGTCTACTCCGAGGGTTACCGTTTTGCAGACACCGGATACAACGGTGGACAGTTCTCTCCTTATCTCTCCAGTGCCGAAAGTGACATCGGAGGCGCCTTCTGCATCACTTCCTGCAGGACCTGTGCCTTCGTAAAAAAACTCGAGACAATTAAGCAAGAAAAACGCGGAAACAAATAGTAGGGAATGGGCGTTCCAAACCCCTGTACCTCCTCCTGTCGAACGCATCAACATCGGGTTTCGCCGAGATGAGTTGGACCCAACGGTGTTGGGAAAACTGCCGGCCCCGGTTGCCATAGCAGCGGCCTCAGTTCATAAGTACTGGACTCCTGCTTTCAGCAAAGATGCAGATAACGTGGAGCTGATGGAGTTGTTGAAACTGGCCGAAATGTATACCTCTCGGAGTCACGTACTTAACTGCGAGTTGTACAAAGTGCTGGCGATGAAAGTTGACGAATTGCGTTCCACTGTAGGGGGATGCAGATGTCGACGCGCTGCGTTTTGAAAACCAAGATCTTTGCGAATAGCTCTCATTCTCCGAAGACGCGAGGGCACGCGCTATATACAATATTACCAAAGCTAAGACAATTCAGAGGGCATGTGTAGAGGCTCAGAAGGAGGCGGAATCACAGTTGAGGTCTTGTCAAAACATGGTCCATGCCAAAGATAAAGAATTGACCGATGCGCTGAATGAGTTGTCGAAGGCCCAGGATATGTTGGCCAAACTTGGGGTCCCAGGTTATGCGGCCCCCAAGGGATCAACTGGGACGTAAGAGTCTTGCATGTTATTACCAGTGTTGTCGTGTTGGTTCGACGTATGTTGTCATGTACACAGTCTTATTCAGCCATGTAGGCCAACAAAAACCCATTATCTTTGTTTGTTTTGAATACGCGTTTAATGTTTATCCATCGAGTTGACAGAGTTGGCCACGAACCTCGCTGTCGAATTTCATTTACTTGCTTGAATACGCGTTTAATGTTTATCCAGCGAGTTGACAGAGTTGACCGCGAACAATACTCCATCGCTGCCGAATTTCATTTACTTACTTGAATACGCGTTTAATGTTTATCCAGGGAGTTGACAGAGTTGGCTGCGAACCATACTTCCTCGCTGCCGAATTTCATTTACTTGCTTGAATACGCGTTTAATGTTTATTCAGTGAGTTGAAAAAGTTGGCCGTGAACCATACTCCCTTGCTGCTGAATTTCATTTACTCACTTGAATATGCGTTGAATGTTTATCCAGCGAGTTGACAGAGTTGGCCGCGAACCATACTCTCACGCTACCGAATTTTATTTACTTGCTTGAATACGCGTTGAATGTTTATCCAGCGAGTTAACAGAGTTGGCCGAGAACCACACTTCCTCGTTGTCGAATTTTATTTACTTACTTGAATACACGTTTAATGTTTATCCAGCTAGTTGACAGAGTTGGCCGTGAACCATACTCCCTCGCTGTCGAATTTCATTTACTTGCTTGAATACACGTTTAATGTTTATCCAGCGAGTTGACAGAGTTGGCCGCGAACCATATTCACTCAATGCCATGCTTACTTTACTTGTATTTGTACGCGTTGGATGTTTACCCAGCGAGTTGAAAGAGTTGGCCGCGAACCACACTCCGTCACTGCCGTGCTTACTTTACTTGACTTTGTACGCGTTGGATGTTTATCCAACGAGTTGAAAGAGTTGGCCGCGAACCACACTCCTTCGCTGTCGTGCTTACTTTACTTGCTTTTGTACGCGTTGGATGTTTACCCAGTGAGTTGAAAGAGTTGGCTGTGAACCACACTCTCTCGCTCCCATGCTTACTTTACTTGCATTTGTACGCGTTGGATGTTTATCCAGCGAGTTGAAAGAGTTGGCCACGAATCACACTCCCTCGCTGCCGTGCTTACTTTACTTGCCTTTGTACGCATTGAATGTTTATCCAGCAAGTTGAAAGAGTTGGCCGCGAACCACACTCTCTCGCTGCCGAATTTCCTTTGTTGGAATAATTGAGATAACAGAAACTTGCAAACAGCTGGACTTTATTGGCAGAATACTACAGCTGAATAACTTCGAATAAAAATCGGCGTACGGGTTTGCGCCAAAGAAAACAAAATGAAACCTATTGGTTGTATGGGCGAAGGTGCATGATGTTTCGCAGGTGTTTCATCTGTTGGTATCTTCAAACTTGTAAATCTCGGGAAGGATCACCTTGTAAACGTGATAGATGGACCCTCGAGTCAGTATTGTCTAGGAGGATCTGTGTTCATGTCATTACGGCGAGAATTGTCACCCTGACGCCGAGGTTGAGGGCCTCGCCCTTGGTTGGGCGGTTCTCACGTTCCTCGCGTTGGGCGGTTCCACTCCAGCCTGTCAAATAAAGAAGATCTGGCCCCCAACATGTCAAATACACTGATGGACCTGGCGGGCTTGTTCCCTAGCAGCGGGGGAGACCTCCTCTGACGGTTATCATGCGAGGGCCTAGGGCTTTTAGCCCGAGGATTTTGCATGTCTGGTATCGGTTGGTCACTCTGAGGATTTTGACAGCTTTCAATGGAACCGTACCTCGAAGGGCTCCATCTACCCCGGTCGTGTTGGTTTTCTCGAATAGAGAGAGGCTTCCTCTGTTGGCTATTATGCGAGGACCTTGGGCTCTTACCCCGAGGATTTTGCACGTCCGATATCGGTTGGTGACCCTGAGGATTTTGACGGTCGCGTTTGTTTCCTCGAAGGAGAGATTGATATCCCAACCGCTCCATGATGGCCCTCATTTGGACATTCTCTATTTTTAGATCTATGATATCTTGCTTGGTCGTCCGCCTCTGTCGTTGTCTCCTCCTCTGACGGCGAGTCACGTTCTGACGGTCAAGAATGTTCTCCTATCGCTAATCCGTGTGGTGGGACTCTACTTCTTCTTCCATAGAATTTTTGGTTGCCATGCTCTTTCTGGTAGAAAACACGTTTTTACCACAAATTTTAGGTTGTGTAACGTTTTTCGCTCCCACGGATGGCGCCAATTTGTTGACGTCGGAACTTGCACCGTCCACGTATCAACAGCTCTCCAGTCACTCTTCTGCCAACCTGTATGTTACCTGCACACTCAGATAATCGTTAGGTACCAAGATCTCTGGAGAAAAAGGGGCCGACGATCGTTGGTACTCCAACGATCAAGTCAACTGCCGGTATAAGAATAATACGCGGGGGGCGAAAGTAATTGGGTGTGGGAGGGACAAGTAGGAAGAGATTTGAGCAGACTTTAGGATAAAAATTTAAGTCCAAAAAGAGCGTCATAGATGTATGATAAAAAATAAGCGTACCTCAGAATAACCGAAATCTGATATTTATAGGGGGAGAATCCTAATTGATTTAGGGAAGCAATCAATTAGAATTATGTTGGGATTCTCTTTCCTTTTCAGATAAGGTAGGTTCTAATCTCGCCGTGATCTTCCGAGATTGCATCCTAATCTCTCTCAATCTCTAAGATTGTGTTGCTGATTTTATTGGATTGGGATATGGTTTCCTTGTAACAATCAAACACAATCTTCCCTGGGATATCCTTTTAGTTGTCCCAAAATATCGGATTTTATGCGGACTATAATAAATACGAAGCCCTGCGAGGCTCTCTGGGTCGTCCATGAGCCTCGAGGTCCTTTGTGGTCCTCGCAATACTTCGATTCATGAACACTAAGATGTTCGATGGGCCTTCGAGGCCTTCTGAGAATTTACGAGGCCTTTGCTGGGCCCCCGAGGCCTTCGTCGGGCCTATGGGACCTTTATGAAACTGGAAGGTCCTTGTTGGGCCTATAAGGCCTTAGCGATGCCTGAATTAGGCTTAGATGAGACTTTTACTAGAACTTTGATAACGTGGAGGCCTTACCAAAATCGGGTGGTAACAATATATATTACCCTTAAACAACAAAATTTCATTTCAAAGTAGAAATGACAATTTTGTCAATTTACATTAAAATAATTTAAAAAATCAACAATTTGAACTCAAATAAATTAATGGGTAAATAGCACTAGGGGTCCCTAACCTTTGGACCTTGTAACGATGGGGTCCCTAACCTTCTATTTTGAACTCCCGGGTCCTTAACCTATGAAACGTTAGCACCTGAAATCCTTTTTTGACCAAAAAAGTTAGTTTGACCGTTAAATTGTCAAAATTTTGTTGAATAGACCAAATTACCCTTAAATTAAATGATAAAAAAAGAAAAGAAAAAGAATAATAAAAAAAAAAACTGCAACTATACCCCAATCAACAAAATAAAAATTGCAACTAAACCCCCAAATCTTCTCCAAAATACCGCCACCAACCACCACCAACCGGAAATATTTTTGAGCAACCGCCGCCAACCACCTCCCACCGGTGAAAACTTCAGCTGAGACCCATTGGAGCAGGAGATCATGTGAAAACTGTGAGTTTATGCAAAAAAAACCCCATGAGCAATTCCTTCAATCCGGCCCCAATTGGCCATGATCCGATCCCTCCTTCGCCGGACCCGGACTCCAATGAGGGCAGACCACCCTCACCACCATCCTTATCAGAAACAACCCAACAGACACCACCACCACCACCACCGTGCAACAGCCACCGCCATCGCCACTGTGCAACAACCCAACTTCCACACAGCCACCACCATCGCGCAACAACCCAATAGCCACCATGAAATCATTGGCAAAAGAGAGGAGCAAACCGCTGTTTACGAAACACCCCATCTCAGATCTTCAAATAGAACAGGTAAAGAGAGTGAGACACTGCCATGGCTGCAAAAACCCAGTTTCAGATTGCACGGTGGCGGCGGCAATGGCAATAATCTTGAAGATGTAATTTATACCCAGGAGTTGGAAAAGATTATAGTAGACAAGCCCACTGTGGGACTGGACTCAACGACCGAGTTCCGGCTGGTGGAGACGCTGGCGGCGTTGGCGGCGAAGAAGGAGAAGACGGGTGCTGATGTTTTATAAAAAGGGAAGACGGTGGGTGGTTTTTTCGGATCTAGTGCTGGTTTTTTCAGACCTGGTGCTAATCTTTGAGAAGGGGAAGACGGTGAGTGATTTTTGATCTGGTGCTGGTTTTGTCGAATGAGAGGTGGGTGGTGTTTGATCTGGTGTTGGTTTTTTCCAGCGAGTGGTGGGTGGTGGCCTATAGCGATTTTGGAGAAGATGAAATTTTTGGATAGGAGGTTGATTGCAATTTGTTTTTAGTTGGTTGGGGGCTTGGTTGGAGAAGAAGAAAGTGAATGAGGAGTTTGTTGTAATTTTTGTTTTTTATGTTTTTTTCCTATTCTTTTTGTTTTAATTTAATAAGGGTAAAATTGGTCATTTTAAGTAAATTTTGACCATTTAACAGTCAAACTAACGATTTTGGTCAAAAAAGGACTTCAGGTGCTAACGTTTCATAGGTTAAGGACCCGGGAGTTCAAAATAGAAGGTTAGGGACCCCATCGTTACAAGGTCCAAAAGTTAGGGACCTCTAGTGATATTTACCCTAAATTAATATTAATTTATAAATTAATTTATAATCTCTGTCATACATTAATATAACCTACTAAAGATAAAATCTGAACAAACGATTTGGTTTAACATTTAGGTGTTGTGTCATTAATAGGGTTAAACACATAGTTGTCCTCTGAACTTTGTGTAGTGTTTGTCTAAGCTTTCTAAACATATTAAGCTCTGTGAACATTTAATCCTAAAAATTTAATCACTAACTTTGGTCGGTTCGCTCGTGTTCAAAAGTATTATGACTATATTGTTATAGTTCGATATTTTGTCATTTAGTAAATATGCATTATTTATTTTGTTTTAAACAAATATTGTATTTATATTATTTAATTGAGTACAGAATTAGGTTCGTGATAATATATTAGTTGTGTACTTGAATATAGAAGCACGACACGACTTGTATTTTGATTGCTTATAGGTTGACATTTTGTTCACATAAGTGTAGAGTCAAGTAGTCTACTAATTGGGATGAACGATATGTTTAATTTGATCGTAGCGAGTTGATCTCGAATAGGGACACTAACATATTTGAAAATATTTTGAATTGGATTACTGTGTAGTTTAATTCTATGGGGTAACTGTAAGAAGAGTTAAACTTCACTTGATTACCTTGTTAATTACTTAAATTTGTATCAAGATAATGGTCGCTATTTGCAAGCTCGAGGTCTCTAATGTGCTATATGAGTGAAATTAATTAAAATGGTCCAATATCTCATGCACATTGGAAACTTTGAGTAAGCAAACTAGTGGACATGTATTCATGCTCAAAAACCATCACCTTGTATTGTGCCTAACTATTTTCTATTGAACTATTTAAATATGAGCTCAGTATTTAGTGATAGCTAAATCATGCCTGTAATTTGTTTAGTGAAGAAACCCGTTGAAAAAAATGTGCGCTTAAGCGAGAAAATATTTAGAAGGAAAAAATGGGCATGTAAGCCAAGTTCTAATTATTAGTTGTTCAACATGAGTAAGACATAATACTAGCAAGTCAAAATGATATAATTACGAAAAATAAATTTATGTGATTTTATATAATTTGAGAATACAGCTTTGCGCCTTTGGTAGAGTGAGCGAAGAGTAATAATTAAATTGGTAATTTAATTCGACTCGACTGTGTTTAATTGTTGGAACTCGAATTATATATTCCACTGGGTCCCTTTGGTAACTTCCTTGAAAGTCGTGGATTTAATTTCACGGATAATGTTCTAATGTCCACAATGGACAATGTTATGATGCCCACTTGGATATTTGTCCAGTGGGCATTGGATGAGTGTAAAGTGACACTTGTACTATACAAGTGTCACTTTACACTCATCCAATACCAACTAGACAAATGTTCAAGTGGCCATTATAATATTGTCCAATGTGGGCATTAGAACGGTGCTTTTAATTTCACTAATGATAAAAGTTCAAGTATGTAAATGCAAAAAGACCTGAATACATCAAATGATCTCCTAAGCACATATGACATGACATATGTAATTGTAAAATAATGATGAATCTCACATATCCAATATATATATATATATATATATATATATATATATAATATACATTGATAGAGATGGCATGTCATCAGTGCTAAGGAGCTAAAGAGATCATTCTTCTATATGTAATATATATAATTGCTTTGAAAAAAATAAATTAAAAATTTAAGTTGGATTAGCCTAGTTGCCTTGTGGTCCAAAATCGGATTGGATTGGCCCAGCAATATGGGCTCATGTAAAATCCGATCAGGTTAATCCAGCCCAATTTTGTGTGGCTCGTCCAATTTCGAGCCGGTCCGACTCATTTACCACTTCTAACTACAATTCTCTTAATTTTTTATGTGATTAATTGGAATAAACATACCACAAATCTAAACACTTTGTCAGATCCTATGTTTGTAGTTTCTTAAGATGGAATCGATTGATAAAAAGTTGAGAGAGATAAAAAGATGAAACATTTTGAAAGAAGTGACGTAACTCTTGGGGGAAAAAAGATTTTTTAACTCAAAAGTGTACATGAGTCATGACCATAACAAAAGTCTTTTAATTAAAATATATAATTTTTTAATACAAAAGGCACAACCTATCAAATTTAAATTTGTTTCTTATTCATTTTCATCTCATACTACTTCCTTTCTATCTCTTTATTTCCTAAATAAAGGAGACGAACAAATATACTTTCTTCATTCATTTTTTTTTCCCAACCTAACTAAGTAAAGTAATTAATTTTTTATTTATAACAAAGTTATGAATATAAATAAATTACTGTCCAAGAGTTAATATTGAATACTTCTTCAAGTTGAGATCGCCAATTTTAGGAAATTATATCAAGAAACAAACAATCTAAAATACACAACTACAAAGACAAAAATATAATGAGGTTCAACAATTGCCCACATCACTGGCCAGTGCACGTTTCTATAGGTGAGTTTTTTTTTTTTTTTTTTAAATCTTAGATGTAGAATTTGATTTTTCACTACTATTTATTTTTTACTTTATAAGTAATTATAGAAAATGTTGTTCATTGAACTAATATATATTAGGGAAAATTGCCTAAAAGTCACTTGAAAATTGCCTAAAAGTCACTTGCAAGTGACTTATTTTAAATTAGGTCAAAACAAATTTTAAAATTGTCAATAATTCATACTCTTCATCAAATTTTCATATTAATCTCAAAATTATCCTTGTGATCTATATTTCTCACCCACCGAGGCAGCCACCACCACCACCACCGTCGTCACTATCGCTGCCGCCGCCGACGCCGAGTCAAGAGAACATTTCTAAATCTTATTCAGATCTGAATCCATCATATCAGAATTTGGCTCGGCACCAAAACTTTCTTACTTGGTGATGGACTGAACTTGGAGGCTGCAAAAATCGTTGGAGATATGAAATTCTTGGAACCCATAGCCATCTACTGGATGTTTTCTGCTTTTTCTGAACTTGGAGGCTGCAAAAATTATTGTTCTCTTTTTCTTCACAATCTCTTGAAGCAACGATGCATTCTTTCCCCATTGAGCGTCTTCTCGTAAAATCTGAAAATTCATAAACACAAATTCTTTATAGCTCTTGTTTTCTTGTTTTCTACAAAAGTATACTGAAGGAAGTGTTGCATTCCTGTTAGAATACGCGACAGATTCTATAGATAATCTTCAAGATTTCAGCAACTGTTATATTGTGTTCGTTGAGATCTGGATTCACTGATTATGTTTCTTTCAATAACATTAAGGATGATTTTGCCCTTCAAAATTTCTGTTGGAGACTGTTGCTCACTTGAATTCTGAACTGTCCTAGATGGAAAATTTCATTATTGGTCTGATCCTAGTTTTCTATTAGTGCATCTGTTAGTTTTCCCTTATTTTTCTTTGTTTTTTCTTGGGGAAAGGTGTTGGAGGTTGAGTAAACCTCTTATTTTTCTTTGTGGTTCCTGCTTTCACATAGAAAAGATTCGTTGGTTTATGCTGTTTGCAGCTAGCATGCATTTTCACTTCTTTGTTGAAGATTTGGTTTGTAATGAGTAGTTTTGTAATCAAGAATGAGAAACAGTATCATAAACACATTTGTATCATAATACTGTATTATATAAAATATTAAGGAAGATTTGTTTGATGAATTTCTGTAGAATTGCTATGATTTGTTATTGTAAATAGCAGCTTGAAATAAATTACAACCCAATAAAATAACAGTATCATATGTTGAAACATTGTTATAATAAAACAGTATCAAAAATAAAAACATGGTATAAGTATACCATATCACTTTATCTAATTAATACAGTATCATATATTTGTTTTACTAGTTCAATACTAGTTTAGTTTGACATATGTGTGTATTACAAAATGTAACTATGGAATGGCTGATCCTATGTCTCACCCTTGTAAAATCTGAAATTAATAACTTAATATATGAATATAGCCAAGCCACCATCTTCCAAATAAAAAAGAAGTCAGGATTTGATTTTCACCACTATAAGGCACACTAATTAAAGTAATTATATTGTTCTTAAAATATAACATTAGTAGTACAAGACCATTGATACTGTTTGCATTCAATAACATTATAATATATTAAAACAGTATCATAGATATTTTACTAGTTGAAGTAATTATATTGTTCTTAAAATTATCCATTAGTAGTATAATACCATTGATACTGTTTGTATTTAATAATATTATCATAGATTAAAACAGTATCATAGCACATTATCTATATAAAACAGTATCATGGTAAATCAATATCAAATATAAAAGTACGGTGTAAGTGTATTATAGCACATTATATATATAAAACAGTATCATAAACAAAACATTATCACAATAAAACATTATCACAACAAAACAGTATTACAATTATCGTTTTTTTACAATTAAGGGTATGTTGGTCTTTTAGCTCTAAAATATGACTTTAATTGAATTAAGTTTTGATCATATGATTTTAGAGCCTATAAGTGTCAAAATAGTGACCGGCCTTGAATTTACCCTATATATTATAAAAACAAATATAGTCACATGAATTCATTTGTCTCTAATGGTTTGATTGTAACTTCATAACCCTTAACACCCTTAAGTTAAGGGTTCAAATCACAATACAATCATTCTAAAATAAAAATGATTCGCAAAGCTTAGTGGATTGGGTTGGGCTTTTGGTGGGTTGGGTTTCAAGCCCATAATTGACAAGTCCGGTTAGGGGTCGACCGAGTATATAAAATTAATTTTTTTTAATTATTAAAAATTTGACTCCTGTAGCGACGACTTTGTCTTCACTGTAACATTATAGTAACGACTTTTCGACCTGTAGCGACGACAACGACAAAAGTCGTTGCTATTGGCAACATTTCTTGTAGTGCCCCTCTCAAATCTATCACCCCTCACATAAGATTTTGCTGGAAACTCTTTTGTACCAATTAGTAATTCTTCTAATATTTATTCCATTTTCTCCAAAATACTGCCCATATTTCTAAAATTATGAATTTTTTTATTTTAAATAACAAATTTATGAGTTTCATTTAAAAAGGAAAAATGTAAAGACTACCATTAAAGAAACCCAAGAAAGACTTACTATATCCATGTGAGTTATGTCCCCTATCTTTATAAATACGAAGGAATCATGACTCTCAAAGTCATGTGCGATAGCAATACCAAACTAAATACAACGAGTGGTGGGGTTCTGAGCTAAGCCTTGACTAAACCTTGGAAATTTTAATGCCATAATGCCTTTCAAATCTTCCTATATACGATAATGTTATGGTTTTTAATTTTTAATCACAATATTAGAAATTTAAGAAACGGGATATGATTTTAGAGTGGTTAAAGTATAATTTTTGGAAACTCATACTTTAACCACTCATATTAGAAAAATATTTTTAGAAAATCACAATGAGTGGTTAAAGTAAAAATAAAAAATAAAAATAAAAATCACAAATAACATTGTACGAACTCTATTAACTTCTATAATTTAGAATTCTGTTAAAAGTAAAAACGTCCCGTTACACATTTGTAATATTTAAAAAGTAAATTATGTGTATAAATATATAATGAATTGTTTGTCTATATTTTTCTTTTTCTTGTTTGGCTATTAGTCTAATTTTTAAAAAAAAGATATTTGTGTACTTTTACGGAGAGTTAACTTGTCAACATTAATTTTAGAGCAAGTTTCTTGCCAAGACATAATTTGGTTTGAAAAGAAAAAAATAGACTTGAAATGGTATGGTGGAATTTTAAATTTTTTTCAAAAGTTACATTTCACAAGTTGCTTTTACCAATTGAAGAGATACAAATATAATTTTTAATAAAAATACCACAAATCCATTAAAATCAATGAAATTCATAATAATCTAATAAAATCTATAATATAGAAATCTATCGAAATCTGCCAAATTTTATTAAATTCCATGAAATCTATAAGAATTTATAAATATTAAGAAATTTGTTAAAATCTAAGTTTTGGACACCATATAAGATTTAATTGAATCAAATTTATAGGTATTTTAAATTAATCGAAGACAAATTGAAAAATATAAAATATGAGTCCCTTTTAAGTTTTTTAGATATGGGTAATTATATTCACACAATATTTTTTAATTTTTTTGCACCACATTTTAATTATATTTAACATCTTTAATCTATGATCATTATAGCACTTATGTTCCCAACTTTTTTTTATCACATTTTTATCTTCAATTTTTCATTAATTAGCCCATTTTATATTTGATAACGGTTTACATACTAAAACATTTGTTGGAAATTCGTAAAAATACTTATTCGTCTGTCATTTTTTAAAAAAAATAATAGATATAAACGTACGATAAAATATTTTTCTTCATTTCAAAGCACGTAAATAAAATATTTCAAAAGAAATCATCATTAATGATGAAGTGTGCTAATTAATGAAAGTTGAAGATAAGAATTTGATAATAAAAAGTTAAGAACATAATTGCAACAATGAACAAAAGTTGAGAATCTCAAGTACAATTAAAATGTGGTGCACTTATTACAAATTATAGTGTGAATAATAAATATAGATAGATGGATTATACATGTGGCCTATAATTAATACATTTCAGAAGTTGAAAATCTAAATTAGGTCAAGTCAGATTAGAAAAGTCTAATATTTAAATATTGGCTCTATATAGAAACAACCTCATGTGCTTACACCAATTTGAGCGTGGGCGTATGTTTGATAATATTGAAATTATTTTTTAAGTATATATATTATAAATTATGGGTAAATGTATGGATATAAGTGAGTTGTAAGTTGTAGATCCTATAAAATATATAGATAAATAATATGTTTAACCAATTTGACCGGTTGAATTTATAATTTAAGCTCCCCAAATAAGCACTGATTTAGAAATAACATTAAAAAAACGTTGAGCCAGTTAAGAAATCAAAATCAAAATTGAATTCTAAATCAAAATGAATCAATATATAAAGATGCCAATGCCATTTGATATTGATACGCATTCCAAAGTTAGCTACCCCAAATAATGGAAATCCAGCTTCTTCCCTTCAACTTCACTACTTTCTTGCTTTCCATATCCTTCATCTTTTTGTTAGTTAAGGGATGGAAGAAATCGAATTCCCTTAATCAGAACAAAAGATTGCCTCCGAGTCCATGGAAGCTTCCTTTGATTGGAAACCTACACCACTTAGTAGGTGCCCTCCCACATCATTCACTAAGAAAATTAACAGCGAAATATGGTCCCATCCTCCATCTGCAACTCGGTGAAGTTTCTATGATTGTTATATCGTCGCGTCAAACTGCTAACGATGTACTCAAGGTTCATGATCCTGCTTGTGCAGATAGACCAGAAAATATTGGAAGTAAGATTATGTGGTATGACTATACTGATATTGCCTTTAGTCCATATAATGAGTATTGGAGACAAATGCGCAAAGTATGCATTTTGGAGCTCTTAAGCACAAAAAATGTCCGGTCATTCAGCTCCATAAGGCTAGAAGAGGCTTCACATCTTATTAAATCTATTCAGTCATCTTCAGGAAAACCCATCAATCTAACTGAGAAAATATTCTCATTTAATAGTTCGATAACATGCAGAGCAGCATTTGGTCAAGCACTGAGAGACAGAGACACTTTGATAATGTTGATGAAGGAAGGAGCAGCCTTGGCAGGGGGCTTTGAATTGGCTGATTTTTTCCCCTCATCAAGGTTGCTACAGGTCATGAGTTGGAACATGAATAGATTGTGGAAGATGCGTGCTAAACTTGATTCAATACTTGACTCCATGATCGACGAGCATATAGATAACCTAGCTACAAAGAAAAGAGGCAATGGAGAGTCGGGTGGTGAAGATATAGTAGATGTTCTACTCAAATTACAGCAAAGTGGGGAATTAGCTATTCCAATAACTAATGATAACATAAAAGCAATAATTTTCGTATGTGTTTGAGCCATAAGAAATCACTTATTTCTTATTATAAGTTAACACTTATTGTTCCAACAATAATATTTATTGTTATGGCTGCAGGACTTGTTTTCCGCAGGAACTGAAACTTCATCTGCAACAATAGATTGGGTGATGGCAGAACTAATGAGAAATCCAGATGTGATGGCAAAGACACAGGCTGAAATAAGACAAATTGTTAAGGAAAAAGGGACATTCGAAGAGAGTGATGTTCAATCAATGAAATATCTGAAGTTGGTAATCAAAGAAGCTTTAAGGCTGCACCCTCCCTTTCCTTTACTTGCTAGAGCATGCAGGGAAGAATGTGAAGTTAATGGTTATATTATTCCCCTTAAAGCCAAAGTCATGATTAATATATGGGCTTTGGGAAGAGATCCAGATTATTGGGTTGATCCTGAAAGCTTTAAACCAGAAAGATTTGAGAGCAATTCTATCGATTTTTTGGGAAATAACTTTGAATTCATTCCATTTGGAGCAGGAAGGAGGTTTTGCCCTGGAATGAACTTTGCCTTAGCGAATATTCAACTTCCTTTAGCTCAACTTCTTTACCACTTTATTTGGGAACTTCCTAACGAAATGCAGCCTAAAGATATAGATATGAAAGAGGGAAGAGGATTAAGTGTACCTAGAAAAAATGACCTATACTTGATTCCCACACCCTACAAATTAAAGGAGGCTCTTGATCCAAAAGATATGTAAGTTAAAACGCATGTCATATCATAATAGCATCTAATATTATATACTTAATCTATCTGAATAATATTGTCTACAAATGTAGGAAAGTGTCATTTTCTACTTTGTATTCATTTTATTGAAGTTTCTTTGTATTCCTTGTCATGTAACAAGACTACATCGAGATGAATTAATAAGTGACCATGACATCCGACGAAAGCTGGCACGTACTTAGCACACCCATATCTGCCCATTCTAGATTTTATTAATAAATAATAGAAAAAGAGTACAATTAAATGCAATCAAAATACAAATCAAAATCTTTAACGAAGCGTGCAACAAATGTCCTCAAAGATAAACGTGGATATTAAATTAATATGAGTAACTTAGGTATCCAACTGAGTGATCTGACTAAGATATTAATCCCATAATACAAATACAGAAGATAAGGCATCCCATAACCCCGAAACAAAGGCGTGTCATAAATAGATGTTAATAGATGTTGCAATAGCACAACTGACAACAAGAAGGTCAGATAAAACGCCACATACGCAAATCCACATCCGTAGGAAGCTCGTCATGCAAGATCATTCAAAGCAAAATTTAGCAAGAAGGAGAATAAATATGTGACGCCCTGAGTGCCAAGAGCCCACAAAACTTTCCAACATTTTCCATGTTTTAAGCGTCTCAATTTTGTCCATATTTTTTCATTCACTTGAAGTTGGTTTCGAGAAATTAAATATACTAAGATAATTTACTCATGGTGCAAAATACATTCGACCTTCAGAATCTCATAATCAATTAATAGGTTCTACTTAAATAATTAATCAAAGTTAGTAAAAATCAACATTTTTAAACCAATTTCCAAAATCAGATAAAAACTTTCCAATTTGCCAATCAAGATATTACATTAGTTCAAAGTATCAATTTGTATTCTTCTTTAAATTTGGTAAGAAAATTCAACAAGGATCAGTTGTAAGAAAATTCTTTCTAAAAGCACGACTAATTAGACCATTGAATTCTTTGTCGGATTATTGCATTTTGAAATAAAAAATATATGCTTTTGAAAATTTGCACTCTCAATTTCATATAGTTTGGAAAGAAGACAAACTAGGTGTCAACACTTGTTACATTCAGGCACTGAATGTATATTTCAAAGGCAGATTCATGCACTGACATTATTTGACATTATTAAATTTACATAGTGATAATGTCATAATTTTGTTTAAATATTAAAAACAAAAGAGTAAATAGCACCAAACGTCCTTACCTATTGGCCTTATTGTGGAAAACGTCCCTACCTTCTAAATTTTGGCATTTTCACCATTACCTACTGAATTTCCTGCGCAAAACGTCATTCAGTCCAAAAATTAAGGGGTAAATTAGTCCAACCACTTTTTTCACATATATATTTCTTCTTTTAAAATTGGGAGGCTTTCCATGCAATTTTCAAAATTGCACGGCAGACCCCATCCCTAAATCTGCTATATTCAACTAGCTTTCCAGTAAATGAGTAAAAAGTTCAAATTATGTTGTTTAATCCCTTCTTCCGGGTTCACTGCATATAGGCGTCCACCTCCATTACCAACATCCCTGGCGCCAAGAATGATTCAACCGCTTCGAAACATGGGTGCAAGTTCTTCTAACTGCCCTTCTTGTCAACTATTTTATTCTACAGGTAATAGGTTATTCATTTTTTTATTCTTTTATCCTTTTAATTGTATATCTCATATTTGTTGGGGTGGGGCCCGTGGGAAATTAATTGGGGAAGAAAGAAGAACAGGAAATTGAAATAGTAGGAGGGAAAAAGGAAGATACTACATCGTTTTGACATGGTTACAGTCAAGTGAATACGCGTCGTTGAAAATTTACGTTTCTTAAGTTGTGATATCTGATATCACATGGGTTGTGGCAGAGGAATAGGGATTATGGTGTTGTTGCAATTACATTTTGGCTACTGCGAATCACACGCCATTTTTCTCTGTTCTTACTTCTTATCCCATTTGCTTGTTTTTTTCCCATCAAATTATTGAAAATTCAGTTTATCTTCTTCAAATCTGGAGTAATTGCTAGCTTGGGTTAACTGGTTTTGGTTTTCATTGATTGAGCTTCAAGCATAAAGTTGTCTTAACATTCAAATCAGTATGTATGTATATATGTATCCAAGGGAGGATATGTACACATGAACATGATTTTTGAATGTTTTGGATCAGTTGACTTTTGGTTTATTCTAGGAACAGTTGATTAGATGGGAACAATTTCAATTTTTTACTCATTTACAGGAAAGCTTGTTGAACATAGTAGATTTGGAGACAGGGCCTTCCTATGCAATTTTGGAAATTGCATGAGAAGCTCTTCAATTTTAAAAGAAGTAATATATATGTGAAATAAGTGGTTGGACTAATTTACCCTTTAATTTTTGGACTGAAGGACGTTTTGCGCAGGAAATTCAGTAGGTAAGGGTGAAAATGCCAAAATTTAGAAGATATGGACGTTTTCCACAATAAGGCCAATAGGTAGGGACGTTTTGTGCTATTTACCCAAAATAAAACACTATGTTCTAGTTGATCTACTCCCCATAAAGGCCACTAAACACGTGTACGGTGGTCATTGGGTAAAAGAGGTAATTCGATTTCACACATTATTCATATCCTTCTTCTTATTGCAAAATTTTATTCACCAAAATATTGCAATAATAACTATTTTACCTATTGAATTTGTTTTATCCATTTGTATATAAGTTACGTAGAAAATAAACGTCACAAAATTTTACTTAACATTGAAAAATAATTCAATGTAAATAACAATCTACAAAATGAAGATTGAAACATCAGTATCCCGCTCTTTTTTAAAACCATTTAAACCTACTCTAAAGTGTTTGAAATTTCAATCATCGATGCAACAACTATCTTTTTTCTCCAGAATCATATAATTCAACTAAAACGTTATATTTTTGCATTAAAAAAATAAGTTAAAAGAGTTATGCTTATTTGATAAAGTTTATTGTAGATTATAAGTATTGAGTTTTACGCACTATTCTAAAAAGTTTGTCTAAGCGTGAGACTCGGCCTCCCCGCCTCGCCCTTACCTCACCTAAGTTTAAAAAACTTGGAACTCGGCATGCACGCATAGTAACGCTTTACATATTTTAAAACATTGGTTTTACGGAATGTCTAAATAAAAAGTGGAGAAAAATTTTGAGTCATATAAAATGTATGAATAAAAATAATATTTAACTAATTTATAAATAATAATAAACCAATAATCATCATTTTTAGTTGAATGTGTGTGCACGTGTGTATGTCTCTTTAAAGTATAGTAATAACTCTGTACCTGTCATTTTCCTGTATTTGGTCCATTCTGTACGTTCAACGATGCTATTAAGAAAATGTTCATTGAATGAATCATGTTACTAACCACAAATAATAGCAATTATTAGTTTTTAATGTTAGAATCTCTTTAAATTTGTTGAGAAAAGTCAATTTTATATAATAAATTAATAAAATTAAATTAAAAGGCATAGAAACTTAGATTGAAGCATCAAAATTGGGGGTGGGGGTGGGGGGTGGGGGGGTTGCTCAATAATTAGAGTAAACAGTGGCCTCATTCATTCAGTAAATACTTCTAACCACCTCAAATCTAACATAAGATTTTAATGTTGCATCACATGATGGAGACAAGAGGTGTATGTCTTACTATTCAGAATTTCAGTGGCAATCCTAAAACTATAACTCTTGGAGCACATTGGACCTCGTTTTTATTTTCATTGATTTTCACCTCCTCTAACGTTGATTTTTGGTGCATGTAAATCCTCTTGGATGGAAACGGACAGAAAATCTGTTAAACAATCATGTGCCATGCACATGACCTTTTTATGAGTATTTTAGTGTATATTTAGTTAAATTTAAATTATAATTTAAGTTGGTAAAACATATTCACATATTTTGTAGAATTCACAATTTATAAATATTTAAAAAATAATTCCAGCACTATCAAACATGTTATTAGTCAAGTGACATTGTTTCTTCAATAACAATTTAAAAAAGAAAATACAAAAGAAAAGAGAAGAAAAGAACAAGAACAAAATTTAAAAAGAAATTATACGAGTATTGTATTGTAGCTAGAGTTAGCTTAACCTTTAGGCAAATAAGGTGTCACAGGAGGCCCCCAAATTTTAAGAAATTTATTTTTAATTAGTAACGACATTTTCGAGTGAGATTTTTCCTTCTATATAATTAAAAAACTTAATTTCAATAATTTAGTTCACCAAAAAATATCTATCGTAAAATAAATATTATCAACAAAAAAGTCTATGGGTAACAAAATAATAATTTAAGATTAACGACAGAGTCTTTCATTGGTGATAAATTTTTGAAAAAATTTCTTTATAAATTTAATTAAATAAAAAGTAAAAGATTAAATATAAACTTCGAAAAGTCATATAAGTAATTAAATAACAGTTAGAACAATAATTTAAGATTGCGAACGGATTTTCATTTTTTAATATTCAAAAAATTAATTATTAACATTAGAAGAAAAATGATAATAAAATTACCACTTAGAAAAATAACTTATCCTATTAATAATAAAAATAAAAATAAAATGATTATTAAGTTACCAATAATATTCCATCAGGAATGTATTGAAAAATAATAAAAAATAAAGGTTTGTTAGTTACACTATCAAACATTTTATGTCAACGATGAGCAACCAAAGTGTCGTCTATGATTGCCAACGAAATCATCAACAGAGTCGTTAACGGAAGTATCTCGATGGATAATAATAACAGACAATATTAATGTTATTAATTTTGTCTGAATATTAATAAATATAAAATTTTGTTCATTTAGTAAATAATACCGTCGACAACCTGCAAATCCATGTATACAGTTAAATATGTGGTTGTAATTCAATCTGGCCATTCTCGGAAGCATAATACACATTTAACATTTTCACAAATATAAAATTCTTGCTATAATGATCTATGTACTATATTAGTTGAAATGATTATATATAATTATCATAAGTTATATAATTAATTCTTAGAATAATAATTGTCAATTATTAATCATTTATATTTTTACTTTATAATCAATTAAATCTTCTAACTGTTAATAATGAAAAAAATCAATTGACTCTTGTGGTTAATAATGTTCTGTTTTTTTAAATAAAAAATTATAAAATTGAAATTTAATAATATTTTTGTGTAATTTTTAGCCATATCATCACATAATATTAATATTGTCTTAACGGGAACTTACTACAAAAATAGCATATAAATTGTGATTAAATAGTAGAATTAAGGATTGTGAGAATGAGTGGCGGACATGAAATTGTACTCAAGGGAGGAGAGGAGCACCTCGTAATTCTCATAATGCTGAACAATTAGCTGACTTATAAGAAATGCCAATGTGTCCATCCCTGTAAGAAAATTAATAACATTTGAGGTTACAGAACTTTCACTGAGGTCACTGAGAGCATCTCCAACCGTGCGCCAAGATGGAGTGAAAACATCGAGATAGAGCAAAACACATCTCTAACGTGCGCCAAATTCCTGCGTTATTTTGAGAAGATGAACAGTGTTGCGCCATATATGGCACAGCACTGTAGATATGGAGATGGGTTTGGTGTTAAAAATTATTCCAATTTTACCCTTATGAGGCTGAAGCAAAAATTTGTTTTTCCTTTTGTGTCCTTATTGATGTTGTGATATAAAGTGATCTATGTTTATTTTAATTTTATTATTATTTTTATTGACACAAAATAAATTGTATTACGAGTAATAAATAACAACTACTAAATATATTTAATAAAAAATACTCATTAAAATTGATTATTTGTGGGATGAATATACTAATTCTGATTACTAAATGACATGTTTTATGTTTTTTTTTTTTTTTTTGGATATTTGTATCTATCCAATTTTTTTTATGTTAAATGTTTTTTTTAAATTGTGATATTGAGTATCGTGCCTTTTTTTATTTTTTAATTAATGCAATAATTACGGAAATTAAATGTTACTTAAAAATTATATATTTAATATAAATACACTATGTAATTAAATAATTTTTGAACTAAATTAAAAAATTATTGTTGAAAATTAAAAATATAAATATTTGAGAATAGACACTATTCATTTGGTACAACATTTGAAGTAATGGGTTGAAGATGATATGTGAATTTAGTACAAAAGTTGCACCAATTTGAAGATATGAGTTGGAGATGACTAAGCCACTAAACTTTAATTGAAACAATTTCTTTTGTTTCCTTGACAACCACTTTTCTAGGATCTATTCTCCTTGAGATGTCCTCACTAAGAGCATCTCCAATATATTTGATGGATTAGAAAAAAAAAAACATGTGCCAAATTATCAAATAAACAATGTCTATTAAAAATAAATCTCCAACGCACACTGTGGAACAAAAAAAAAAGAAGAAGATGTCAGGTACTCATTATATATCTAGACGTTCTGTGAGATTGGATGAGTCAGCAATTTTTTTAATTTTTGATTTAATTTTTTAAATTTTTTTAAAATAAATCTCCAATGCACACCAGAAAAAAAATAGAAGATGTGAGGTACTCATTATATATCTAGACGTTCTGTGAGATTGGATGAGTCAGCAATTTTTTTAATTTTTGATTTAATTTTTTAAAATTATGTTAGGTGGATTAGTTTTATTATTTTTTAATTTAAAAAAATAAATACCACATAATCAACATTATTGGATTGTAGAAGGAACCATTGAAGACAATTTTTGGACTTCACCGTCTATGCATTTCACATAATCTAGAAGTCCATCTATTTAATTGCAACGTTAACCGCAATTCATTGAGTACATTGAAGATGCTCTAATAACTACTACAAAATATCTACTATATCCCATAATCTGATAATCTATGCTACATCTAAAAGTAGCTTAAAGAAAGAAATATTTTTGAACAATTATATCCTTACAAATTTTTTAAAATTTCATATTCACTCTTAATTTTATTTTAGTTTGCAAAACATTATATTATATCACACCGATACAACAAGTTAATTAAATTTTTCTAAACAAACTAAAAACCATAAAACATGTATTTCTTACACCCCCTGATGAAAAATTATGAAAAATAATTTTTTTAAAAAATATATAAAAACCAGAGTAATGCATACTTTGGACTAGTGCATCTCATTGTTGTCTCTAAGTCTTTGTTAACCTATAACACCACAAGTTTGTCCACTATAACACAAACCATCCCATATTCAAAAATAAAAAAACCTTTCTCCTCCTACCATTATTAAATTATATAACATAATCTCATTAATGTACAACAGTCTTATAATATTTTACCCTCCCATATTCAACAATCCAAAAACATTTCCCCTCCTACCATTATTAAATTATATAACACAATCTTATTCCCATATTCAACAATCCAAAAACATTTTCCCTCCTACCATTATTAAATTATATAACACAATCTTATTAATGTACAACAGTCTAATAATATTTTACCCTCCCATATTCAAAAATCCAAAAATCTTTACCCTCCCACCATAATTAAACTATATAATACAATCTCATTAATTTACAATTATTTTATAATAGTTTACCCTTGCATATTCAAATATACAAAAACCTTTCCCCTCCAACTATTATTAAATTATATAACACAATATCTGAGTTTGACAAGAGATTGAATTCTCATCCTCCATATCTGGAAGCATCAAGAACTCCACTGCCGGCAAAGATTCGACGTCGTTTCGATAACCCTGATTCAAGTTATTTCTTCTCCTTGTTATATGTATGTGTGAAAGGTCGTATCTCTATTTACAAAAAAATTTGTGTCAACCTTCATACATTTTGTTTTTGAATTTTCTTTTGCTTCCTAATGTCCTAATGCTTATTTCATAATTTATTTTTGTGGTTAAGGTTTTAAAATTTGCTAAATTATTAGAGTTTTTATTATTATTTTTGGCATGTAATGATATGAATATGGGCAAATCAAAATTTTCTTTTCGAGTCAGGTTTTGTGGAGTAATTAATAGATGCAAGATTTTTGATGAAAATGGTGCATAATATATATGTAATTGCTATGTGATATTGAACTTGAATAAAAATTAAGTTAAATAAATAACAAAATGACGTATATATTTTTATAACATTGAACCAATCTTATTACATTTTTTAACATAAAAATACTAATAAAAATTAATTTACACATTATGTGTTTTTTTATTTTTGAACGATAATAAAACGAGCTCTAATATTTATAGTTAATAAACAAATAATTCAATTAAATAAAAATATTTGAGCAACAAGTTTGTGACAAAGTTATTTTTCTTTTTATGCTACAATGATAAAATTAAAGTTTAAATTTTAAATAATATGATTACTTAATATTAAAAAAAATTAATTAACACGTATGTTAATAATTATGAGCTTAAATTTTAGTTATTTTATAGTAGTTCATAAAATATACAAAATAATTTAGTATATTATTAATTTGTTAGTTTTTTATTTTATTTTTTAAAAAATAAAATTATAGGACCCATTTGCACTTTTTAAAAAAGTTAAGAATCCAATTAAATTTTTTTCTAATTAAAAATAATGGCATATTTGTTTTTTTCATCAAATAAGAACCAATTTCGCACTAAAATACATAAGTTAGAGACTTATGTACCAAAAAATAAAGGTTATGGACCATTTCCGCATTGAAGGCAAATGTTAGGGACTATTTGCGCCAATTTTCTAATATTTTATAATTAAGTTGAATTTGAAATATTGAAATCTAAATGAAATATTATGTCATCCACTAACTAGAATGCAGAAAGTTGCACTTGTTGTGTAAGTCTATAGTTTACACGCAAGACCACGAAACTCAACCATAGAAAATTTTCAACCATAAAATTAGATATATCTTTCCCATTTGATAAAGAGAAGAGATAACAGAAATTTAAAGCCTTGAAAAATAAATGGAAAACACAAAATCAGACCTCCAAACATTGATCAACAAGCTGTCTGCTTCTTGAATAGTCCCCACTTCAATAGCATCCAACAGCTACAAAGATAGAGTATTTTCCTAACTTGCTATTATGTCTTGCATCTATTCTTGTATTTATGAAACCTCTTTTTTGCAAGTGATTGAGCAAAAGAAAGCTTCTATTTATTTGTATTTATCTTATTTGTAAGTATCATGTTGGTAAAAGAAAATTCTAATATTTTTATAAAAGATCTTGAGTTACACCAAAAGGAAGAATGGACCATAAATGAGGAACTGTTGAAATATATGAAAATTGTAGTGGACAACTAAATATTATGAAGCTCATTTTGATGGACGAAGATGTTAGTATTATTATTATTGACATAGCTATTGTTTGTTTGTTGCCTTGACATATAAATTTAAATTAATAATCCGCGTTAATTTCAAATTATAAATTATTTCATTATACTTCAATAATAATAATTTTTTTTTGCAGGAACTAAAGTACAAGCATTATCGTATAACGAAACTATTTTCCGATTGGTGAAGACTATAGAAAAGAACAAAACATAAATTATTCAAAATGAATTAATTAAACCAGTTAATAGTAGCTACCTCAATGTGCATGCTAAGATTGGAATATCATTGTTGTCATTAATCGATGTTTCTGAATCCAACGATTGTATTCCAATAAAAAAGAGGCTATATAGTTTTTTTGATTTTGGAAGAGCTGAGCAAAATTCAAAGAATGTCACTATGATGATGGGGGCTAATTCTTTTTATGTAACGCATTAGTACATTATGACTAAATTTTTCCTCTTCATAAAACGTTCAAATTTTTTTAAGATGTTATAGGTATTATTATAAATGTAAGGCAACCTTTAAGCATCAAAGTCAAAAAAATACGGTACAAAAAACGAATAAAAGAGAAATAACACTTATATATATATATATATATATATATATATATATATATATATAATTTTACAAATGTGATTTTTAAATGATTTATAAAGGATTATTGTATAATATTTCATGTCATTTGTTAAATAGTTTTAATACAGTTAATGTCGCTTTATGGGATGATTTGGCTAACAATGAAGGGAGTGTATGAAAATTAAGTAGTAATATTATCAAATGTTATCAAGAACCACGTTGTTTTACCTTTATTGTAATTGCTATATTAATATTTTAACTATTAACAATTAAAAAATTAGAATTTTCAAAATACAAAAAATTAACAAAATTATTGCAAAATCAAATGCAACGCACTTCTTTCTAACTAGTTACATACAAAATCCACATAATATAAAATGCATATTCAACAAAATAAGTGCATCTACCCAATACGAAGAAACTACGTCGGATTTTTTTTGTTTTGCTCGATTTGCATATGAGTAGGATACCTGGTGTTGGATATTTCCTATGATATTGGATCAATTGCTTCTTCTTCTTCTTCTTCTTTTTTTTTTTTTTCTTTCATTTCAAAATGAGTTATTTTATTGGTGAATTGAATTTGAAAAGTTAAGAATTTGATTTTTGAGTCCTATTTTTTTTTTACTAGTTGGTGTTGTAGTTAAATTAAATAAGGCTAAGAAAATTGTTTATATGCTGCAGATGTAAGAAAGTGTAATCATAGTTGTGGTGGAAATGTAGGATCTATGGTTGTCTCAATATCTCAATATAACTAAAGTGTAAGTTAAGTGACATTTGATGTTATTAATATGCTAATTAGGATGAAAACATAGGCATTTCGTTGGTTTTGACGTGCATGTCAGCTACTTTCAGTAGGCACATTAGTGGTATTAGAATAATAAATCAGCAAATTACTAAGAATAATGAGATTTATTTATTAATGAGAAGCAAATAACAATGAACAATATTTGAAAGAAAAAAGAAAATCTTCAATCTTCAACCAACGGGACGACAGTGGTGAGTGAAAGAGGCTCAAATTAGCCAATCTCCAACAATGGTAACACCACAAATCTTGGCCAAAGCACACTTCTAAGTAACCTACTATATTCCACACGAAAAGGAAGATTATTCTCCACAAAGAAGAAGGAGGAGAAAAATAGAAATAATGACAGCCAGCGCTACACACAGGGACGCGAAGAAGAAGTAGAGAGAAAATGGCAGCCAAAGTTTTATATCTCTCTGTGCGTGTGTAAGTATATTAATCCACCAAGGAAGGAAAACCTTAATTCTAATTTTCACGGCAGCTTTTTAGTGGAATCAAATTTTCCAACTTTTCGTAAAACAGAGTCTGATAAATGCAATATGATAAAAGTGTAAGCAAAATCCTTTTTCTGATCCTCAGTAGCATTAGGACCATAAGAATTATCAATAACTTTTGAAACCTTTTGCTGAACCAAAATACCTTTCATTTTCTGTTGTCAAATAGAAAAATCACATTTACCAGTACAGACACTCAAGTCAAAACGATGTACAGACATCTTAACAAATAAGAATACACACCAACAAGCACCTCAAGATAATCACACAGAAAAATCTAAAGGCCTTAATATATACCGTTTTAGATTCTCAGTGTTTCGTGAGATTCGCGATCTCAGATCAAGGAAATTTTCAAACGGGTAAAATCTAGGTGATAGTTCTAAATAATAACAATAATACACAGAAAACAAAGTATCGCAAATAATCAGCACCAAAACAAAAGCTAACACAAGTCACAATAATGGGCACAAAAATTTCTAGGAACAGGCAATGGTTACCCCACACGGTAACCCTAAACCTAATGGCCACCCCACACGATGGCCTGCTATTACAGGAATTTAAAAAAGATTAGCCAATTTACATAGCGGACCAAATCTAACAGTCCGTATTAAATAGGAGAGATGCAAAACAAATTAAAAGAATTCCAGCAACCACGAAGGTTTTGCAAACACCAAATATGTTTACTATCGAACCGCTGTCCAAGCTATCCGGACCACCAAAAATATAACTAACCACCACAGAAGGTCAGAAATAGGACGAGGATCACAACGCCGTCAGCCACTCGTTGAAATACCCCCTCACGTGCCTCCACGCGCCGCCTGAAGAAATCTGCAGCCGAAAATCACGCGCCACCCACGCGCTGCTTCCTCTGCTTCACGCGCTGCTCAGCCTACCCTGCCTCGACGTGCCTCCACGCGCCGCCTGAAGAAATCTGCAGCCGAAAATCACGCGCCACCCACGCGCTGCCTCCTCTGCTTCACGCGCTGCTCAGCCTACACCGCCTCGACGTCAGAAACTGGAATATGGTCTCTGTTCACAAAGATGACGTCTCCTTTGGCCAGAAAATGGATGGACAGAATATTGTTTCTTCTTCTTAGTTAATTCGACAACCGAAAATTAATTTTCTTGCACTACGGAATGCCACCGAGGCTCTGATACCAATTGTTAGGGAAAAATAAATCTGCAAATCACCATTATTACAACCATTATACCACACGTGAACAGCAGCCAAAACCAGAAAAAGTTCTAGCCATTGTTATTGATATTTTCTTTGTGAAAATTGCTGCCCACTTCCCTCTTTAATTTCTTTGGTGAAATTGGTTCTTCTTAGTTTGTCTTTTAACTTGGTGTTACTTTTGTGGAGTTGGACAGTATTAATCTGAGTCCTGTCAATTGTTCTTGCAAGAATCAAAGATCCGGTGAACTATTTTCCCCCAACAAGTGGAACCCAAAGCGAGGAACTATTTGATTGCTCTAAATTTAAGTTAGTGACCCAATTACAACTAGAGTGAAAATTCAACTACCTCCAATGTAATTAACTCATTTTTGCAGTTATATATAGGAGAAATTGTTCATGCATGTATTTTGTATAAATACAAAATAGGTAACCAAAATCAGTATCATAATGGATGATTCTTTCTTTTAACTTCATTAGTTTCTTGATTTTTATATCGCCCATCTCCTTGTTAGTCAAGGGACGGAAGAAATAGGTTTGGTGTGGAATAAATTTTTCACGTGATGACTTGTCTGATGGCCCTCACCAAATAGGAGTATAGATTCTCCCTAAAACTATTTTGACTAGTTGGGTTGAAAACGAAAAGCATGAGCTACATCTAAAAGATGTTGATGTTTGGTGGTAAGTGATATTGTACAAATAATACAACTACGAGGAGTGCAATCTGACCACGCGCTCCCTTATCACGTTCAACTTATTTTTAATATTTTACCTCTACTTAAAATAGTATAATGTTACTGGCATCGCCATATTCCTAAAAATAGGAATTGAGTAGCCCACTCTCTGGCCTCTTAGAGCATTTCAAAAAGCATTTTTATTAAATTTAAGTGTTGGATAGGTCGGTTTAGATATTTTAATACTCAATTATATCCATAACATTTTTTTATAAAGAAAATCGTTAAATATATGCCTCCAAAGAGCATCCAATATCTAACAGAGTATAAGCACCAAATTATATACCCAAAGAACAAACCAAAAATAGAAACCAATAATAAGGAAGTATTAGATTCTACAAATGCTAAAAAGAACATAAATTCATTCTACTGAAACAACATAACAATAAACATTATCGACTTTTCTTTTCATACCATCGTTTCTATTGCATCATCATTCATCAACGTGTTAACGAAGTATGAGAGTGCGATAAAGATGATAGTGTTTGTATTATCTATTGGAGCAAATAGCGATTAGAAATATGAGATTTGAGTATTTAGAATTATGTCAATTGAATTTGATTCTATGTTTGGTGGGTTTTGGGGTTTTGGTTTGAGTTTTGGAAATTTGGACTATTGTCTTTGGTACTGTGATATTGGGTTGAGTCATTGTAAAAAATAAAAAACTTATAAAAATGATAAATTCAATTCTATAGCCGAGTACCCATGGTTCCTGTTCAAGAATCAAGAACAATCCCGGACATAATCGTTCTCAGTTCTGGTTCCCTATTTATTTTTGTTGGAATAGGGTTGGAATCTTCGGTACCTGTTCGATTCCAATTTATGAGGTTCGGTTTCGATTAACATGCCCACCCCTACTTTTTATTTTTAAATAACGTCTTGTATATAATAAAGAGCTAAAGAGTAAAATATTTAGGACTAGTTAGACAAATACACTTCAGGTAGGGAGATTTTTGAAAGTGGAGATTTACTTGACTTATATAAATAATTATAATATTTCAAACATTGTTATTTAACCTTAAAAATACTTCATATCATTTTATATTTTATAATATATTAAATTAAAGTAGTTTGATAAATATGAAAATCATTTCAACGTTCCTACAATCTAGCCTTCAAAATTCAAGATGAATCTTTAAATTGCATCCATTTTCCTTTTTTGAATAGAGTCTCAAAACTCCATGTGTCTTCAAATGTAATCGAATTTCCTCTATTGTCGTCTTCACCAGGAGGTTGAAACTCAGAAATCGAAAAACAAATATTCAGAATTTCCTCTATCGTCGTCTTCGCCTGGGCATCAAAAATTCAACCTCAAAATAATCTCAAAAAAACAAAGGTCTAGTACAACGAAATCAGACAATTGTAGATTTATGTATTATAGTTCATAGTACGATATGTATCATGAAATGTCACAATTGTAGGTTTATATGTTTCAAATGATTACATATGTATCAAACTTGTAATAAATGTGCTCATGTGTAATTTCTAATTTATGTCATGTTATGTCAACTGATTGTGTAAGATTATTGACATCTTGTCACAAATGTTATATATCATAACATGCTACAACTGTTATTATTATGAGCTTTGTTATTTTTAACACAAATCGTTACAAATTTGATCTTGTTGAGATTTTGGGGTCTTGCCATGTTTCGTTAAGAGATTTCGTTGTGACAGTTTGTGACAAATGGTATGTAACATAGTGATACAAATGTTATGTATCATAAAATGTTGTAAATGTTATTATCATGAGTTTTACCATACGTGACATGAACTGTTACAAATGTGATATTGGTGAAATTTATGGTTGTTATCATATTATGTTAACTGATTGCTTTGATGCTTATAAGTAGTAAATGTCAAGATTTTTTTTTTTTTTTTGTAAAGAGATATAATTTTTTTTCAAACATATAAATCAAAGTTATTTTTGGATGATTGAAAGAGTTATTCCATAATTAAATATTTTGTAATCTTAGTCTAATGTAATTAGCTTTCAGTTCTTAGATTATAATGACTATTAATTAGCTTTCAGTTCTTAGATTACAATGACTATTAATTAGCTTTAAGTTATGGTATATAATATAATTAGAAAATAATATTATTAATTAAATAAAAAAAGACGAACTTAGTATATTTGAAATTTATAATACACAATATGTTTCCATGTAATTATTTTTAAATAGTAGTCTTTTTATGTAAAATTCTCTTTTTGAAAAATATGTTTAAGTTGAGCATACAGTTAATTAAAAATTTAAAACTGTATTAATTATGCCAAATCCCACTACTAAAACATGCTATAAATACATATTAAAAACCCCCCAAATTGACAAAATCGATCACATACTGACATACGTAGGTTGTTCCCATAATTAGTCAAATTACTTTCTAAAAATCATGCATGTAACTTCCAATAAGAGAATAGTTACAGTAATTTCAGAAAATAATATTTTCTGAAAATCAATCACATCACTTGACATCGTTACCAGAAATCATCAATAAGCTGCTACAAAATTTTAGAATTTATTACACAATTTTTTTTTTCTTCAGACTTTCAAGCTGCGATTACCCTATGGATGAAGGCATTAATTGTAATCTAATTTAATGCTCTTTCGCAATTGTTGAATTTAAAATTCATAATAATTTTATATGATTTGAAATTTACTTATTGTGACTTTCTAAAATCTAAAATTGTTCAAGAAATCAAGTTTTTTTTTTTTTTCCTGATTTTTTCCAAAATGTAATTTCCTAACTACATTGAATTTCTTCGGATTTGGATACACACGTTAGTATATATGTAAATTCAACATCTAGATGATAGTGAGTTAGGGAGTTAAATGTTTTGAATAATCACTGAACTTTCATCTACGTCTTCGATTGCTCATTGAACTTTAAAAATAGTGCTCATTGCTCACTGAACTTTGTCACGTCACTCACCGTTACTCATTAATCACTGTACACTAACACCCATTAGACAAATCTGCACATGTGTCAAACGAAAATCCCATGTGTCTCCAACCGTCTACAAAAATGTTCATAAATTGCACGTCCAAAGTGTGATTTCATCACTAAAGAAAAAAAAAAATTTGTTTCCTCCATTAACGCCGCCGCCGTCCAGTGTCGCCGCCATTGCTTCCTCTGTCCAATCACAACCCCTAAAAGCCCGACTTAAGAATGGGGAGACCCTCTATGGAATCTTCTTCCTTAGCTTCTCACCGACTCTCGCGGAGATTGCAGACCTTTCGGGCTACGATTTTGCTGTTGTTGATATGGAACACGGCCACGGAGGGATCTTTGATGCCCTCCCTTGCCTCTGTGCCCTTGTTTCCACCAATACCGCTGCTATTCTCCACCTGCCGGAGTCCTCCGCCACCTGGGCTAAGAAAGCTCTTGATCTGGGCCCGCAAGGTATCATGATCCCCATGATTGACAGCCAGAAATCAGCTCGAAAAGCCATCTCTTATTGTCGCTTTGTACCCAACAGCGTTCGCGGCTAAACCCACACCATAGTTCGGGCATCATATTACGGCATCAACGAAGGATATCTGAGCTATTACGAAGAAGCCCTGCTAATCATGTGCCAAGTGGAATCCGAAGAGGGCGTCAAGAAAATCCACGGCGGTGCTTTCAATCATTAAGGGCGGCGTTAATGGAGGAAAAATAAACTTCTTCAGTCGTGAAATCGTGCAATTTATGACGTGGCATGCCATGTCACATTTTTTGCAGACGATTGGTGATACAAGGGATTTCCGTTTGACACATGTGTAGATCCGTCCAATGGGTGTTAGTGTACAGTGATTAGTGAGTAACCGTGAGTAATGTGATAAAGTTCAGTGAGCAATCGAAAACGTAGATGAAAGTTCAGTGAGTATTCAAACATTTAACTCGTGAGTTAGGTCGTGCGATTACGTTGGTCACAACTTTGAGCATTACATACTATGTGAAAATCAATCAGGAAGATGCTTACAATATGTTTGTGAAAATGTACGAGCCAATTTTCAGTTTGCAAAATGTGCATATCTTTAAAAATGATAAGAGCTAGAAATTAACATGATTTGTTACTTTTTAATCAAAATATCACAGTATGTGTAATTTGACATTTTTTTAATACATTATCTTTAGCTACACTTACAATGTACTTATAAGAACATCCTTAAACTAATTCTAAGTTGTTACTTTAATTTTTTGTTGTGTTCAATAAAAATTAAGGTTTACATTAGAAAGAGTCATTCTTTATAAATTAAAAAGTCACACATTGTAGGTTTGGATATTTTTTATAGAACATCTTTGACTAAGGTTACAATGTGATTATAAAAACTTTTTATACTAATGTTTGGCTATTATTTTTATTTTTTAGTGTTAGATGTGAACCAAGGTTTTATGTTAGAAAGTGATATGACGTGTCATTTTTTAATTAAAAGGTACAATCTGTGTAATTTGGCTATTTTGTAATATAATATTTTTGTTTGTTTCAATCGTCAAGTCTGATCGACTCGACTATTTTTCCTGACTTTAACCTCTCATTATATTTAGTTCTTCGTATATATCTTCGCTTCAATGAAACACTCGATTAGCCCTACTTTCATAAAATTCCCACCATAGGCACATCATTAAATTTATAATGTAGTTATAACAAAATTTTAAACTAATATTTAGTTCTTACTTTTATACTTTATTGTATTGAATGTTAGTTAAAGTTCTACATTATAAAGTAACATGTTGTGTTTCAACTAATTGAAATTATAACTATGTAGCGTGTTTCTTAGTTAAAATCAAGAACTCAGCTGGAGTTTGTCTTCAAAATTAAAATGACTGGTAAACGTAGTTTGCCATGTTTTGGGATCCTAAATAAGTTTAAAAAATGTTCTAAATCATATATTTAATGTTGAATTGTTATATTTTTGCAACTTTTCTTCTTTCAAATTGTCCTATTCAACTTCTTAATTTCGTTGTGCTAATGTCTCTGAACAGATAATGCTTGTGTTGGGCCCCTTTTTAACTTTTAAGGGTTCAAAATTCAACAATTTAGGTGTGGCATTGTTCTTATAATTGTGTTGTATGGTTTAAGACCTGCTAATATGGACACGTTTTCTAACAAGTGACACTTGTCCTCTTCCAAAATGTTGGTGGCACGTTGTATTTGGTTAAGGTGTGTATTTGTCCTATGATTTGGTTTGATTTTGCTCTTCATTAAGTTGAAAATCCCCGAATAGTTAGGAAAAACTTCAAAGCTGTATGATAAAATTTTGAACTTATTTATATGAATTTTTAAATGAATTTATTATTTCATTTCAACTTACGGTTAGAAAATCATCAAACAGTTCTAAACCCGTTCAAGACATTTTAACTTGTAATTATATCTTTAATGTGCAATGAAAGAAAAGTCAATATATGAATAGAATAAACGTCTTTTCAAAAGGGTATGTGAATTGAGAAGTCATTTCAAATAATGTAGTCTCTCATTAATATGCTTCAGAAGTCAAAATTACAGCAACACCTATTTGGAATTAAATTACCGACAAAGAATTAAAGTAATCAGTAATAATAGCAGGATAAACAATTAATGGCATGTGCTCTCACCAGTCACTTGTATTCAGAGAGTTAAAATATTCTAAATTGGAGACATTGTATGTACATTTAGTACAACAACCAGAAAAGGCAGCTTAACAATGGAAATCCTGCTTCTTCCATTCAACTTCACTGCTTTCTTGCTCTTCATATCCTTCATCATTTTGTTAGTTAAGGGATGGAAGAAATCGAATTCCCTTAATAAGAACAAAAGATTGCCTCCAACTCCATGGAAGCTTCCTTTGATCGGAAATCTACACCACTTGATAGGTGCACCTCCGCATCATTCTTTAAGAAAGTTGGCCAAAAAATATGGTCCCATCATGCATCTTCAGCTAGGAGAAGTTTCTACAATTGTCATATCGTCTCGTGAAACTGCTAAATCTGTATTGAAGGTTAATGATACTGCTTGTGCAGATAGGCCAGAAAGTATAGGAGCAAAGATTATGTGGTATGATTATACTGATATTGCATTTAGTCCATATAATGAGTACTTGAGGCAAATGCGTAAACTATGCATTTCAGAGCTCTTAAGCACCACAAATGTTCGATCATTCGGATCCATAAGGCTAGATGAGACTTCACATCTTATTAAATCTATTCAGTCATCTTTAGGACAACCTATCAATCTAACTACCAAAATAACATCATTGATTAGCTCGATAACATGCAGAGCAGCATTTGGTCAGGTACTGAGAGACAAAGACACTTTGCTAATGTTGATGAAGGAAGGACTAACCATGGCTGGAGGCTTTGAATTGGCTGATTTTTTTCCATCTTCAAAGTTGCTACAGGTCATGAGTTGGAACAAAAATAGATTGTTGAAGATGCGTGGTAGACTTGATTCAATTCTCGACTCAATAATTAATGAGCATAAAGATAACATAGCTACAAGTCGAAGAGGCAATGGGGAGTTGGGTGGTGAAGAGGTAGTAGATGTTCTACTCAGATTACAACAAAGTGGAGAACTTCTTGTTCCAATATCTAACAACAACATCAAAGCAATCATTTTTGTAAGTATTTTAGCTATAAGGAATTACTTATTTCTTTTTATTTGACACTTATTATCCAATGATAGACTGAGAGATGGCAAACGGGCGGCCTGGTCCGTGAAAAGACTCGGCCCGTGAAGTCCACGGACAGGCCCGTGGTCCGGTCCACGGGAGGACCAAATTGGTCCCTAGCTACAAGTTGGGGACCAAAAATTATAATTAACAATTATATTTTCATATTTTTTTTTTTTTTTGAACTTTACAAAAAAAAAAATTGATTTTCACGTGGGTCCGCAGACCACGGCCGGTCCGAGCCCATGTTTTTTACACGGGCCGAGCTCGGCCCGTGACGAGGGCCAAGCCGGACCCTATATGGCACATGGGCCATCTCTAAATGATACCTTCTCCGTCCAAAAAATATACTTATTTTCTTATTCATTTATCTCAAATTATAATAGTATATTTTTCTCACTTAGTTTTTTAATATGTTCCTATTTAATGTGTCTCATTACCAATAAATTCGAAGTACAATTATTTAATGATTAAAAAAAATGTAAACAAAATTTATAGTTCCAACAATATTCATTAAATTTTTTTAATGTGTGTAAAGATTGAAATAAGTCTATATTTGTGGGATTGATGGGTAACAAGTGTTATTGTGCAGGACTTGTTTTCGGCTGGAAGTGAAACTGCATCAACAACAACAGATTGGGCGATGGCAGAAATGATGAGGAATCCACATATTATGGGAAAGGCACAAGCTGAAGTAAGACAAGTTGTTAAAGGAAAAGGGACATTAGAAGAGAGTGATGTTCAATCACTAAAATATTTGAAATTGGTGATCAAGGAAACTTTGAGGCTGCACCCTCCCTTTTCTTTACTTCCAAGAGCATGCAGGGAAGAATGTGAAGTTAATGGATATACAATACCTCTTAAAGCTAGAGTCATGATTAATGTATGGGCTTTGGGAAGAAATCCAGATTATTGGGATGAACCAGAAAGCTTTAAACCCGAGAGATTTGATAGCATTGCTATTGATTTTTTGGGAAATAACTTCGAATATATTCCATTTGGAGCCGGAAAGAGGAATTGCCCAGGTATGAACTTTGGTTTAGCGAATATGGAGCTTCCTTTAGCTAAACTTCTATACTACTTTAACTGGAAACTTCCTACAGGAATGAAACCAAAAGATATAGATATGAATGAAGGAATAGGATTGAGTTTACCAAGAAAAAATGGCCTCTATTTGATTCCCACATCCTATGACCCATCCATTGATGATTAAGTATTCCTCTATCAAAACAAGGCTCTTGATGCAAACTTGCTTCACTCCCCAAACATGCTATTAATCTATCTGAATAATTTAATTTCATTACTACATTGTATTCTCTTTATTGAGGACATCTTTATATTTTCTTGTCATGTATGGCTCAGCCTCCTCCTTCTATATATGATGATATCTTTAGTATGATTTGCAGTGATGGAGGATTATATATTTGACAATGTGAGTTCTCAATAGTTCAAGCCTTTTATCCAAGGTGTATTTTATCTTTACTGCATTTTGTTATCATCTAAAATTCTGAACAAACAATTTTGTTTAACATTTAGGTGTAGTGTCATTAATAGGGTTAAACACCTAGTTGTCCTCTGAACTTTGTGCAGTGTTTGTGTAAGCTCTCTAAACATTTTAAGCTCTGTGAACATTTAATCCTAAAAATTTAATCACTTAACTTTGGTCGGATCGCTCGTGTTCAAAAGAATTATGACAATATTGTATTAGTTAGACATTTTGTCATTTAGTAAATATATTTTGTTTTAAAAAAATATTGTATTTATATTATTTAATTGAGTATGGAATTTAAGCGCTTTCGGTTGGTTTGTGATAATATACTTGTTGGGTACTTGAATCAGTGGCGGATCTAAAGTTAAAGTTTAGCTAGGGCGGACGTTGACTGGTCAACAGTCGATGCTTATGAAAAAATAATGTGAAAATATTTTTAATAAATACATAACTTATCAAGGAACAAGAAAATCATATAATAGTGAAATATAATTCGATACAAGCTGTAATAATGCTAAAAAGTGTTTAGTACAACTCTAATTTCAATTTGTGAAACTAGATAACTGCATTCTCCGAGGTCGCATAGTCTGAAACCGTTTCAAGATCGCCTCATTCTCTAGCTTCAGGCTTTCTTTGAGGTTGAAAAAATATTTTCATGTCTAATGTCTTGTTTGTAGACTGTAAATTAGTTACTCAACAGTTCAAGACTTCAAATAATCAAATTACGAAAATTATTCTCCAATCAAATTATTCAATCCCAAGTCTCAACTCAAATTATTCAATCCCAACTAAAACATTTAACACAAACACAACATAAAATTATTCACCACTCAAATTATTTAATCTCATTCTCAAGCCAAATACAGATTCCCAAGTCCCAACAGGCAGCAAGCATGAAGAAACACTCAACAGAAAAAAAAATTTAGGCAACACAACTTATGCAACTTATAAATTTTACATAAAAATTATAAATTTATAAGCAATAATCAATATAAGTCAATAAATCAATCAAATAATAGAATAGAAACTAATAACTAATAACTAACTAATATTAATTAACCATAAACTATTAACTACAATATTAATTAAGCATTTAACCTAATGGACTAATAAAATATAAGCATATAACCAATTAACCATAATAAGCTAAAAACAAATTACAAAACATTAAACAATCAAGCACTATGCACAAGATTCAAAAAGTCAAATATTAAAACTTTTATACTTTCTTCAGCTTCAGCTTCAGGTTGGGTTCTGCTTTCTTCAGCTTCGGGTTGGGTTCTTCAGCTTTTCTTCAGCCTTTCTACAATCAGGAACACTACGCACAGCTTCCAAAACCTTTCTTCAGCTTCTACCGTAAGAAGAGTGAAACTCCACTTGACTACCTTGTTAATTACTTAAATTTGTATCAAGATAATGATCGCTATTTGCAAGCTCGAGGTCTCTAATGTGCTAATGAGTGAGATTGATTAAAATGGTCAAATATCAGTGCACGTTGGGAACTTTGAGTAAGCAAACAAGTGGACATGTATTCGTGCTCAAAAACTATCACCTTGTATCATGCCTAACTATTTTATATTGAATTGTTTAAATTTAAGCTCAGTATTTAGTGATGGCTAAATCACGCCTGTGATTTGTTCAGTGAAGAAACCCGTTGAAAAAAATATGAGCTTAAGCGAGAAAATATTTAGAAGGAAATAATGGGCATGTAAGCCAAGTTCTAATTATTAGTTGTTCAGCAGGAATAAAACATAATAGTAGCAAGTCACAAGGATATAATTAAGAATAATAAATTTATGTGATTTTATATAATTTGATAGTCCAGTTTTGCGCCTTTCGTAGAGTGAGCGAAGAGTGATAATTAAATTGGCAATTTAATTCGACTCGATTGTATTTAATTGTTGGAATTCGAATTATATATTTGATTGGCTCCCTTCGGTAGCTTCCTTGAAAGTCATGGAATTAATTTCACTAATGATAAAAGTTCATGTAAATGCAAAAAGACCATAATACAGCAAATGATTTCCTAAGTATAGATGACATGACATATGTAATTGTAAAATAATGATAAATCTCACGTATCCAATGTATAAATAAAATATACATTGAATAGACATGTCATGTCACCGGTGCTAATAAGATCATTTTTCTATATATAATATCTATAATTGTTTTGAAAAAATAAATTAAAATTTTAAGTTGGATTAGCCTAGTAATATTGGATATTACACCCACTACTTACCAATATTAAAATAATTCTAAATCTAACAACTTAACTTATTTATTCCAAAAATACTACATAATTAATAATATATTAGTTAATAAAATAATAAATTAAAATTAAAGGACCAAGACCACGTGAATTTCCAAATTTGTTGATTGAGTCATTGATTATTTGCACAATAAGTCATTCATCTTTATAACATCTCCACTTAGTCTTCGTACTTTCTCTTTCATTTCAATTTCGTCTTTTTTTATTTGCAATCCAAGTCCTTCAACTTTTAAATTTGTACAAGTTAGTCCCCATATTTATACTTTTATATCAATTTAGTCATTTGTATCACTATTTGATACAGATGTTACAAATAATATTGTGTATCAATGTTTGATACAGATGTTACAAATGATATTTTGTATCACCGAATATGTTATATATTATATTATGTTATTTTACACATCACATGTTACATGAATTGATATTCTGTATCAATGATGTTACGTATATTACAAATGATGAAATTAATAGTTTTATTTGTTAAATTTAGTATTGTGTTACATATCTATATCATACTATAACGAATTTATTGAAGTTTAGAGTTGATTTTGCAGTTGTAATAATTTCTGTTTAGTATCGCAATCTAATACAGATGTTACAAATCATATTGTGTATCACTGTTTGATACAAATGTTACAAATAATATTTTGTATTACTGAATATGTTACATATTATATTATGTTATTTTATACAACACATGTTACATAAATTGATATTTTGTATCACTGATATTTTGCATTTCAATTTGTAACATAGATTGTTACAAAATATCATTTGTAATATTTGTATCAAACATTGATACACAATATCATATGTATAAAATAGTGATACTATAAATGATTAAATTGATATAAAAGTATAAATATGAGGATCAAGTTGTAAAAATTTAAAAGTTGAATGACTTAGGTTGTAAATAAAAGAGGACGAAATTGAAATGAAAGAGAAAGTATAGAGACTAAAGTGAAAATATTATAAAAATAAAGGACTTATTGTACAAATAATCAAGGACTCAAAAGCAAATTCGAGTAAACACGTGGAAATATATTTTGTGGTATAGATTTGATTTTAATTTATTAATTTATTAATTAATATAATTTTAGAAATGTAGTATTTTTAGAATAAATTTGTTAAGTTGATAAAATTTAAATTATTTTCAAAAAGTGGTTTATTCATGAAAAAAAAATCCCCTAGTAATATTGTGGTCTAAAATCGGGTTGGGTTAGGCCCAACAAATACGGACTCATATAAAATCAGGTCAGGGCTAGCTCAGTCCAATTTTTTGTGTGACCCGTTCAATTTCAGACCGGTCCGGACCATTTGCCACTTCTAAGTATAATCCACTTAATTTTTTTATGTGATTAATTGTAATAAACATACCACAAATCTAAACACTTGGTTAGATAGGAAGACTTACAGTAACAAAAGTCTTTTAATTAAAATATTATAATACAAAAGGCACAACCTATCAAATTTAAATTTGTTTCTTATTCATTTTCATCTCATACTGCATCCTTTCTATCTCTTTATTTCCTAAATAACGTTTGATAGAGATTATAAATTAAAAGTGTATTTTTTGACTTGTTAAACTAATTTCAACATGAAATCTCTATATTACCTTTAAACAACAAAATATCATTTTAAAGTAGTCAATTTAAAATAAAGTAATGAAAAATCAACAATTTAGAATTGAAAAATCACTCTAAATCCTATATAAACAAGTTCAAATTTTCTTATTCTTCACACAACAATTCAGTTTTTCTTCATTCGGTTTTTTAGCATTTGATTTTCCTCTTTGACATTCGAATTTTCGCACGATGATATTGTTCGGGCAGTAAGTCGGTTCACTGATATAGCCAGTTCTTCCGTTGTATCCTGGAAAACAGTCGTTCATAACCTACGGCAGGGGATGAATCTGTTTTAAGGAAATTGTACACGTACATGCCTCGATTTACATTTTGCTTCAATTTATATTCTGAAATTATACTATTTCATTTGTTTCATGTTCACTTTTATTTTAATATGCAGTTTAATAATATTCAATTGGTGTATGGATCAACAATCTTAAAATAGATTCTAAATCACACACGTTGAATTAAATCAAGTGGTTCAGTTTTCCTTTCAATAGTTTGAAATGATGACCTTGTCAATTTTGTCTCAACACACGTTTCACACTTGTGTTTAGAATCAATATGGAATGCAGGTATGTAATTCAAGTTAATTAATCTACGTAAGGTATCATAATTAACATGTCCTAATCTACCATACCACAAATTGGAAGACTCAAGCAAGTAAGCAGAAGAATTATTCACTTTATTAATTTTCGGCTTAATAGTCATTACATTTAACTTAAAAAGCCCATCAGACATATAACATTTTCCAACAAACATTCCACTCTTAGACAAAATGATTTTATTTGACTCAAACACCATACGAAACCCATACTTGTTCAGCAGTGACTCAGACACCAGGTTCTTGCAGATTTCTAGCACAAAAAGCACATTGTTCAGAGTCAGTTCTTTCCCAGACGTCATCTTCAAAACCACTTTGCCTTGGCCCTTTATTTTAGATGTAGTTGATTTTTCCATAAATAGCTTTTCTCCATTCTCAGTTGCTTCAAAAGAATTGAACATCTCTTTATCCGAACAGACATGTCAAGTAGCACCGGTGTCAATCCACCATTCTCTTAGATTTGATCCCACCAGATTCACTTCAGAAATGACTGCAGCAAGGTTCATTTCAGACACATCATGTGTGATGTCATCAACAACATTTGCTTCTTTTTTATTATTTCTTCTTGGCAATCTGCACTCCGAAAATTTATGACCTACTTTGTCACAATTGTAGCATTTCCCTGTAAATTTCGTTTTGGAAACTCCCCATTTTGGACCTAGTTTTGTCCATTTCCCAAACCACCTAAACTTGCTCTTGTTTGTCTTTGAGCTTTGACCATGCTACACAACATTTGCTTTGGCCATTGGAGGATAGAACCCCTTCTTTTCAGAACTTTTGTTGTCTTCTTCAATTCGAAGTCTGATAATCAGTTCTTCAATGTTCATTTTCTTTCGCTTGTGCTTCAAGTAATTCTTGAAATCTTTACAAGCCGGAGGCAGCTTTTCAATCATTGCTGCCACTTGAAAAGTTTCACTTAAAACCATCCCCTCAACATGAATCTCAAGCAAGATTACTTAAAGTTCTTGTACTTAACTGATTACTATTTTTGAGTCCATCATTTTATAATCTAGAAAATGGCCAACAATGAATTTCTTAGCCCCTGCATCCTCTGTTTTATATTTTCTATCTAGAGACTCCCATAATTCTTTCGTCGTTTTAATTGTACTATACATGTTGTATAGTGAATTTTCCAAGCCATTCATGACATAATTCTGGTATAGGAAATCAGAATGTTTTTAAGCTTCAACAGCGCTGACAGCTTGTATATCTCCCTCACCCTATTTGAGTTTCAGAGCATCTTCAGTCAAGAGTCTTACAAGATTCAAGGTAGTCAGATAACATAGCATTTCCTGCTGCCACCTTTTGAAATTTAATCCATCGAACTTCTCTGGTTTTTCTCCATGATTAACTAGAACATTTACATGATCAGTTGGAGCCAAAGTTTGGATCACAGCAAAACTTGGCACTTATGCCACAGTCTGGTTCACAGATGGACTTGGCACAGTAGCCACAATTTGGTTTTCAGTAGCCACAACTTCAGTAATTAGATCAGTTGCCATTTTTCTGAAATAAGAAGAAAAATCAATTCCACTTTTAAATAAAATTAAACAGAAAAAAAATTGTTTATGGAAACCTGTTTTCCAATTACAAGCAATTAAAAAAATCAACAAATGTTAAATTTGTAGATCACGAATTAAATAGCAAATATGAAATTATCCACGCAGCTAACATGTCAATTAAAATTGAATTGGAGTAGAAATTTTTTTTCCACGAAACACAACATGAATTGATAAACATGAATTAAAATTTGGAGCATAAAAGTTTCTGGTAACATAATTATCACGGAAATAGAATCTTGGAAGAATACTCTTTTCACGGAAAACAATTGTTAACCCATTTATAAGAAAACATTCTACCAATTAAAAAAAAATTCCACTTACTGCCAATTGTTAATACATGTTAAACAAACTTTTGGTCACTAAAATCACCGAAATTAATCACTGAAATGAAATCAAAAAAAAAAAATTGGTCATGGAATTTGGCAATTAAACTATTTCATTGTTTTTCATATAATATGAGTTTAGTCGAATCTGTTTTAAGAATGTTGATCCATACACCAATTGAAAATTATTAAACTGCATATTAAAATAAAAGTGAACATGAAACAAATGAAATAATATAATTTCAGAATATAAATTGAAGAAAAATGCAAATCGAGGCATGCACATGTACAATTTCCTTAAAACATATTCGTCCCCTACCGTAGGTTATAAACGACTGTTTCCCAGGATACAACGGAAGAACTGGCTATACCAGCAAACCGACCTATTGCCCGAACAATATCACCGTAAGAAAAATCGAATGCCAAAGAGAAAAATCGAATGCTAAAGAACCGAAGGATGAAAAACTGAATTGTTGTGTGAAGAATAAGGAAAATCGGACTTGTTTATATAGGCCTTAAAGTGACCTTTCAATTCCAAATCCAAGGTAAGTTACATGAGTTACAAAACATGAAAGGGTTGAGAGTTGAGAAGTTGGAAGGTGAGCTTTGATTTCCATTCACCAAATTACTTATTTTCCAACAAGGTATAGTGCAGTCCATAATCACGTGTATATCTCAAATACCTTAGTATTATTGTTATTCCTTTCCAGTGGTTAGCTTTTGGATTACTCGTGTTTCTACTCAGTTTGCTAACTGGTATCTACTCTTGCCTTTATTCTTTGATAGATGCTGACTGGTATCTATCGGTGCTCTAGCTAAACCAGAATCATCCTTGTTAAATTTGTCAAGAATTTTGTCCACATAGTGCGATTGACCTAGGACAATTCTCTCTGATGTTCTTGAAATTTTAATCACAAGTATCACATCCGCTAAGCCTATATCTTTCATGTCAAATCTTGAATTTAACATGTCTTTAGTAGATTTAATCATCTTATCGTTGCTTCCAACAATAAGCATGTCATCAATGTAAAGACATAAAATGACATAGCCATTTTCAGTTTCTTTGATATAAATGCATTTGTCGCACTCGTTGATTTTAAATCCACATTCCTTCATGACATGATCAAACTTTTCATGCCATTGTTATGGAGCTTGTTTCAAGCCATATAATGACTTCACTAATTTACAGACTTTGTTATCTTGCCTTGGAGCAGAAAAACCCTCAGGTTGTTTTATGTAGATTTCTTTATCTAAATCTCTATTTAGAAATGCAGTTTTCACATCTATTTGATGTACTTCGAGATTTCGCAATGCTGCAATTGCAAATATCATCATGATGGATGTTATTCTTGTTACAGGAGAATATGTATCAAAGTAATTAAGGCCTTCTCGTTCTCTGTATCATTTTATAACAAGCATGGCCTTATACTTTTCGATTGTTCCATCTGCTTTCATTTTCTTCTTAAAAATCCATTTGTAACCTAGTGGTTTGCATCCCGGAGGAAGATCCACTAGCTCCCATGTATAGTTTTATAGAATATAATCTATCTCACTTTTAATTGCTTCTTTCTATTGAGGTCCTTCAGAAGAGTTCACAACTTCTTTAAAGCGGTGAGGTTCATTTTCTAGCATATAAGTCAAAAAATTTGGACCAAATGATTTTTCAGTTCTAGCTCTTTTGGGGTAAATATCACTAGGGGTCCCTAACCTTTGAACGTTATGACGATGGAGTCCCTAACCTTCCATTTCTAACCCCCAAGTCCCTAACCTTTAAAAGAATGCGCGAACAAAGTCCTTCTGTTAAAAAAATCGTTTGTTTGACTGTTAACTAGTCAAATTTTACGTAAAATGACCAATTTACCCTTTTCAAATTAAAATACAAAACAAAGAAAATAAAGAAAAAATTACAATCAAGTCCCTTATCAACTTCTTCTTCTCCAACTCACCTTTACCAACTTCGGCACCGGCGCTGGCTCCAATCTTCACCTTCACCAACTCCGGCGCCGGCGAGAAGCACCATTCACCAACTCCGGTTCAACCAACTCCGCACAAAACCACGACTCCGGTTCAACCAACTCCGGCGCCGGCTCCAATCTCCATTCACCTTCTCCCTCCAAATCCCTTTTCATTTACATCTGCACCGGCCTCAATCAGGCCCGAAACAGATCAGTCCTTTCATTTTCATTTACGAATTCCCATTCTTTGCAGCAAATCTAAGCAAGGAACTTAACAGATATTCATCACACCAAGAAATTAAGCCGAGCAGATCAATCCTTGAATGTATGTCGGCCGGGCTTGGAAAACAGTCGTCGAGCAGATCAGTCCTTGAATATATGCCGGCCGAGCTTGGAAAACAGTCACCGGAGACAACACACCAGCGCGCGCTGTGCAGATCTTGGATCTGTGCTACCGGCGAGTGCGCAGATCCAAGATCTACGCGTGGCACGGCAGAGCAGATCTCAGATTTGCTCCATTTTCACGCTGTGATCTGCTCGGCTTCTTGTTATGTACCGTTAATATTTTATTAGGTGTGCCATCGGTGTTATGTATGCGTAGGTGCAGCCAGCCAACGCGTAAAATTTATCTGCAATCGCTGAAATGTTCAAAGAAATCTCAATTGGGTTACCAAACTTTAATGGGTAAATAGCACTAGGGGTCGGAGTTGGTTGAACCGGAGTTGGTGAATGGTGAATGGTGAATGGTGCTTCTCACCGGCGCCGGAGTTGGTAAAGGTGAGTTGGAGAAGAAGAAGTTGATAAGGGACTTGATTGTAATTTTTTCTTTATTTTCTTTGTTTTGTATTTTAATTTGAAAAGGGTAAATTGGTCATTTTAAGTAAAATTTGACTAGTTAACAGTCAAACTAACGATTTTTTTAACAGAAGGACTTTGTTCGCGCGTTCTTTTAAAGGTTAGGGACTTGGGGGTTAGAAATGGAAGGTTAGGGACTCCATCGTCATAACGTTCAAAGGTTAGGGACCCCTAGTGATATTTACCCGCTCTTTTGCTACGTATTGGTTCAACATCATCTTCTTCTTCTTGTTGTTCTTCTTAGTCCGTTGCTTCATGTGTCCGTTTAGAGGAGCTTCCTTCCTGTATGGATCTGTACGAAAATATATGTTCAAAAAATGAAGCATTTCTCGATTCTATTATCGTATTTTTGTGTATGTCTAAAATTTTAGATTCATACACAAGAAATCGATAAGCACTGTTGTTATGTGCATAGCCAATAAAAATACAATCAACAGTTTTTAGACCTATTTTTACCTTTTTCGGTGTAGGTGTAGGTACAGCTACTTTGGCAAGACACCCCCACACTCGCAAGTACTTATATGAATGTTTCTTTCTTTTCCATAACTCGTATGGGTCTTCTCTTCTTTCTTTCGAGACACCTTATTTAGAAGGTAATTAGCTAATAAAATAGCTTATCCCCACATGTTCTGAGGTAACCCAGAACTTAATAGCATTGCATTCATCATTTCTTTTAAGGTACAATTTTTTCGCTCAGCAACACCATTTTGTTGAGGTAAATAAGGTGATGTGGTTTCATGTGTGATTCTGCTCTGTGCACATAATTCAGCAAACGGTGATATATATTCACCACTTCGGTCACTTCTCAACCCTTTAATTTTTTTGTTAAGTTGATTCTCAACTTCATTCTTATAAAGAACAAATTTCTCTGTAGTTTCGTCCTTACTTTTAAATAGATAGACATAACAATATTTTGTGCTATCATCAACAAAAGTAATGAAGTGCTTGTTGCCACCCCTTGTTTGTACAGATATATGATAGTTATTGAAGGATACAGTGTTGCTAATTAGATATTTGATATAAAAGATTCAAAGTCTACAAGTGGATTTGTGTTCACACTGGGAGTGTGCAGCTATATCATGAAAATTCTCTAAACAGATGGTTATAGCCAAATCTACTATGGAATCTGAGTTTATAGCCTTGGACAAGTATGGTGAAGAGGTTGAGTGGTTACGTCACTTTCTAGAGGATATTCCTAGATGGTCAAAGCCTATGCCATCAATTTACATACATTGTGATAGTCAATCTGCAATTGGCAGGGCACATAGTAACATGTATAATGGTAAGTCTAGACAGATACGTCGTAGACATAATACCATAAGACAACTACTCTTAATTGAAATTATCTCTATTGACTATGTAAAGTCAAAGGATAATATTGCGGATCCACTAACTAAATGTTTGAATAGAGAGTTAGTTGAAAAGTCGTCGAAAGGAATGAGACTTAAGCCTTTGAAAGAATAAGTTAATATAATGGAAACCCAACCTAGCTGACTGGAGATCCCAAGATCTAGGTTCAAAGGGACCACCTAATTGTAAAGACTTAATCAGATCACTGTGGGGTTACTACAAAAAAATACTCATTTTAAGACAAAAAAAAATGTTTCGCTTAAATAGAGATTTCGTCGCCAAATTAATTACGCGACAACAAGTTGTTTGTTGCGGGCATTGTCGCGCTATGAGCGCCACAGAATGTATTCTGCGACAACTATTAGTCACTCGTCGCATAAGTAAACTTGCAACATTTTTTGTTTGCTGCAGAAACTATGAAATAGCAACAACATGTTGGTCGCCATAATGTCGTTATAATACATAGATGTCACAGAAAATTAAAAAGGCAACAAGTCAATTTATCACAACATTTATTCCAAAACGCAATTTGCGAGGAGAAATGTTTGTTGCGAAAACTATTTTAAAAGTATAATGCTTGTTACCTATTCTATTTTACAACAAAACATGCTTGTAGTAGTATACATTTTGTAATAGGTAATGTTTGTCGCATAATTTATTTTATAAGGAGAATATAGTCATTGCAGAATATATTATAAGATATTCAATATTTGTAGTATAATTTATTATGTAACAAGTTTTGTGTGTAGTTAAATTTATTCAGCAACATAGAGAGTTTGTCGCATCATCATTTGTGCAACGATATATATTTGTTGCCTAATTTATGTGGTGACTATTTTTATATGTCGCGTATTATAATTTACAACATATAAAATTGTTACAAATATTATTTGGTGACAATGAATATTCGTTTATATGACAAGTTGTGTTTGAAGTTGAGTATATTCTGCAACACAGAGAGTTTGTCGCATATCGATGTATAGTTGTTGTGCAATTTAGTTTATCTGTACTAATATATGTCATATATTTTATTTTACAACAAATAAAATTGTTGCAAATATTATTTTGTGACAATGATTATTTTTTTATGTGACAATTTGTATTTGTAGTTGAATTTATTTTACAACATAGAAAACTTATCGCGTCAACATTTGTGTAACACTCTATAATTGTTGCGCAATTTATTTTATAATTATTTATATATATCGAGTATTCTATTTTACAACATGTAAATAATATTTTGTGACAATATAAATTTTCATTGCATATTATTTTCAACAATAATAAATTTTTAATTTCTTATCAGTAGAATTGTTGCAAAAATACACATTTATTCGAAAAATGTAACTTACAGCATTAAATTATGTACAATTAATCAAATATAAATAATTTTATTGTCTTAAAATTGTAATACTAAAATTTGTGAAGAAAGTGTCACAGTAATCATCAATCTCTTATCGATTTTTAGTAGATGCATCATCTGTGTTAGGATCTACATAGAAAAGGAAATGTGCCAATTAACTGATGTGTTCAACTTCAGCTTGCAAATAAACATAATTAAGTTAATGTAGTGCAACATGACAAAAATTAAGCTAACATAGATTTGAAATTGTGGTACAAACAAGTATAATCATCCAAAAGCAGCATTTTGTATATAAACAAAAAAATAATAATTGTATAGGTATCAATTCCATAATAACTCTAGTTGGCTAAAAATTGAACATTTTGAACATAATGTCACCTTGGTGTTGGGGAAGCTTTCTTAGACAATGGTGGTGGAGAGCGACATCTCTTAGCTTTTTCAACATGACTGTGAAATATCATATTGATGAGAAGGTTATAGTCAATATCACGTCGGTCTATAAGAAAGATGAGAATATGACATCTAAACTAGTATATAATACTTACCCGTGGTGAAATCCGACCGTAGGGTGATGTTTCAACTTTAATGGAAAATTAATATCACGAATCTGAGCTACAAAAGAATAACAAAATAGTTATGAGTAATATAATTTTATCTGACATGATATCATTATTTATTATTATTTTTTCACTAAACAGGATAAACTTGTTGAGTTGAGAGAGACTCAACATACACAGGTCACCTCCAGTGGCGCGTCGGTAGACGAGCGTGCTATTGCAAAGGAGGTTCTCGGAGAATGACGAAGTCACGTTCGTGGGGTTGGCCGGGTTCCGAAGGGCAACTCTTCGTCACTAGATTCGACTGCTGTATCATTTGCCTCCACAAGGAACTTCCCATCAGTTCTTTGGAGACTTCCAGAATAACGATCCTCGGTTTGCCATGTACGAGGCTCAGCTACTCCAAATGCAGCATGAAATTAAGATTCTGAAAAATAGAATACCAGTAGTTGTGCCTGCGGAGGAGGAGAACGGGGACGAGGACGAGGGTTTAGAGGGTCCGTAGATTTTTAGAATTTTTTTATACATTATTTCTATTATTTGAACAAAAAAAATGTTTTTTAAAAAAAATTTAAATTATTTATAGCAGCGACATTGTCGTCGCTGTAGTAAAACAAATCAATTAGTTTGTCGTCGCTATATGAGAAGGACGTATGGCGAGGAGATAATAGCGACGTATTTCACATCGCTATTATTTCATATAAAAGCGACGACATTAGCGACGACTTTGTCGCCCCTTTTCATCTATTTTCGAGATATAGACCACGACAATATTGAGACGAAGTTGTCGTCGCTACATATCTAGAGAAACTAAACTATTGCGGTGACATTGAGCGACGACTTTGTCGTCTCTATACATTTAAAGGGATGACTATGGATGATTCAGCGACGACATATATCGCCGCTATTGACCTCCTTTCTTGTAGTGTTGATCAAAATTGGGTATCTTTATGTTGTGAATTTAGAAGCTATATATATATATATATATATATATATGACATGTCTTTATCTAACCCGACTCATCAAGGATCATTATTTGGTATTAAATCATAGTTTTAACAGATAAAATCACTGACAGTTTTTATGAAGTGGAGTGAGATTGTGCCCTTCGAATGAATTCAAGAAGTTAAGGGTGCTCCAGCTCATGGTGACAATCTTAAATTGGAAGAGTAAGAAACAAATTGTGGTTACAGATAATTTTTATTTCTATAAACACCGTGTCCGTTGGGTTGAATCTTTTTTATTCAATCATCTCCTCTTTCTTAGTCTAATTTTTAATTTCTTTGTTCTTGTTTCCTTCGTTGTAGATTTGCAATGAGAGAGTGAGAACCCTAAGCTCTAATTGACATCGCAGTCGCACCCACCCCTGTATACTTGGATTTAAATCTCTTTTTTTTAGTATCCATCATTTCCTCTTTCTTAGTGAATTTTTTTTTTCTTTTTTTGGGTTTTTGTTTCCTCTGTTGCAGATTTGCAATGCTAATGCCATTTTGAAAGAGTCACTATGTCAGTCAGAGCCTTAAATGAACGCTATATTGGTGACTCCTAAGGGTAATGTCATACTTCTATTCAAATGGTTACTGCCCTAAACCCATTCTTGGTTTTTTGTTTCCTCTGTTAATTTATCTATGGAAATGCAGTGTCAATTCTGGTAGGATTTTCCTAGAATTGTGTAACTTGCTGATTTATTTTGATTTGGACTTTTGTGATATTTTATTCATCCAGTTTATCTTGTATCCCAGCATGGATTCATGCCAATATGATGTTCAATTCTATTTAATTTGTTTATTAAGGTTGCTTAGCCAACATAAAAAGGCTTATTAGCCAGCACATTAAAATATTGGCGGGAATATTGTAATTGCTATTCATATGGAGAAAGAATGTGAATTGCTTATCATTTTACTAGTTAAATCAATTTGTTATAAATAAATAGTTTTTTTTTTGCACAAATGGTCCCTAATTTTTGCACTTACTTTGGGTTGAGGACCTATCGTTTCATTTTTGGCAGTTTAACCCATATTTCAAATGTTTTTGGCGATAATGGTCATTTTCGTTAATTTTCGTCCAATTCCTTCGTTAAATGAGCGTGTGTAGTGCAAATTTGACCATGGAAAATTTTGAATATAAAAAGTAAAGGAAAATTTGAAGTAAAAGTCCCAAATCTTTCAAAAAGTGTCGAAAAGTCTCCAAATCTTCTAATCCTAACACATATTACCCAAACTTTTTTGACAATTTTACCCCTAACTTAAATAAATTAAAAATAACTCCTAAACCTTTTCAAAAATACCAATAAGTCTTAAATATTTTTATTTTTTTTACATATTTATACTTAAAATAATAAAAAATGTGTCATCAAGTCCCAAAACTTTTAATTTTGTTCAGCAAAATGACATTTAAAATATGTTTGATTAAAATCAGATTTTTTGGTAAATGTTATTGAAATGTGTGGTTAAAATTAATTGTTGACTTTGACTTTAGCTTTTTAGCAAAATCAAAATTGAAAACGGGCTCTTAGAGTCTCTACAGATTTTGTCCAGTTGTCCGTTAATTAAAAAAAAATTATACACATGATCAAAATTTGACCAATTTAAAATTTTAATTTATTTTTCATACCAATTACTAAATAATAATTAAAAAAAAGTTCTTCACCCACCCACCCACCCTACCCCTTCACCGAAAACAGGGAGGAATTTCTCCTTGTTACCGATGCTGGTGCCGAAAACATGGGGAAAACATTCCCTTCCATGGTTCTGCGAAACCGATTTCGACCAAATCCACCCCCACCCCCATGAAATCGACCAAATCCCATGGAAGGTGACAGGAGGCAACAATTGGCTTTTGGGCATTGAAGTGAGAGAAGAAAGCCTAGATACAAGTATTCCAACAGGGGCACTTTTAGACCGTAAAAGAGCCATTAATATATGACTATCAGGAATGTACATAGGTGGAGGTGGTGGTGGTGGTGGTGGTGGTGGAGACAGTGATGGTGTAAAGGTAGGAGAAAGCCAATAATCGTGAAAACTTGGATTTTTCATATGAATTGGAGGTGTTTCATAGGGCATATTATGAGGTAAACTTACTGGAGGAAAACGACGTGATTGCTGTTTTGGCCTTGAAGCATGAGATTCAGAGTATGAAAGTGAAGGTGAAGATGAAGGTAAAGGTGAGGGGTTTACTGGTGATGGTCATCCCCTCCTGATTTGGTTGAAACCAGGGAGAAAAAATCTCTCTGATCTCGCAGAAGCATGGGGGGAATGTTCCACCCCATGTTTCTGACACCGACACCAGCACCAGCACCAGCACCGGTTGTCGGTGCCGATAACAAGGGAGAAATTATCCCTGTTTTCAGGAGAGGGGGTGGGCTGGGGTGGGGTGGAGATGTTGAAGAACTTTTTTTAATTATTAATTAGTAATTAATATGAAAAATAAATTAAAATTTTAAATTGGTCAAATTTTGATCATGGATATAATTTTTTTGTTAATTAATGGACCACTGGACAAAATCTGTAGAGATTCTAAGAGCCCATTTGTTTTCAATTTTGATTTTACTAAAAAGCTAAAATCAAAGTCAACAATTAATTTTAACCACACATTTTATGGTCCCACAAACTTTTCAACCACATATTTCAACAACTTTTATCAACTTTTACCAAAAAATCTGATTTTAATCAAATACATTTTAAATGTCATTTTGGTGAACAAAATTAAAAAATTTGGGACTTGATGACACATTTTTTATTATTTTAAGTGTAAATCTGTAAAAAAAAATAAAAAGATTTATAACTTATTTGTATTTTTGAAAATGTTTAGGAGTTATTTTTAATTTATTTAAGTTAGGGGTAAAATTGAGAAAAAAGGTTTGGGTCATATGTGTTAGGATTAGAAGGTTTGGGAACTTTTCGACACTTTTTAAAAAGATTTGAGACTTTTGTTGCAAAATTTCTTTTACTTTTTATATCCAAATTTTTCTATGCTCAAATTTGCACTACACGCGCTCATTTAACGGAGGTATTGGACGGAAATTAACGAAAAGGACCATTGTCACCAAAAACCTTTGAAATAGGGGTTAAACTACCAAAAATGAAACGATAGATCCTCAAACTGCAATAAGTGCAAAAGTTAGGGATCATTTGTGCAAAAAATCCATAAATAAATTATACAGAAGTTAGTAGTTAAATAGCTTTTTTTAACCTACTATTAAGTACTCCTTCGATGGTTACACCAATAAGCTACCAAGACTTGAGAACGAATGCCAGATCAATTGAGAGTTCATCACTGTTAATATTTCTTTATTCCTAACAGAGATAAAAATTAAAACTGCAGTTTTAGAGGTAGTCACAAATAACTAATGCAATATCTTATTATTCTTTATATATGGTAGTTGAACCCCTTCTTTTGATTATTGAACCTTTATCTGATCCATTTCTATTTTCTTTCCCTATATGAGGAAGTTCCTAAAGAATTAATGAAGTGGCTGAAACTTTTCTTGTATAAATTGATGAAGAAGAAGATGGATACTTACACATATATATACATACATACACGGCCAGCACTATGTTGGCCAACCCTGATTTGGGTTTTTAATTAAGTTAACTCTAGGATCTTTACCATAATAAACTACACAATTATGGTACATCAATATTCATAATGATACAGCAATATTATGGAATGAATAGAATATAAATATACTAAAAATGAGTTAATTAAAATAGGTAAGAAGATCATGGAGATCATGGTCCAATACGCCCCCTCAAGATGGAGGACGGATGGACGCCAATCTTGGACCGAATGCTGGTGAGTTTAGAGCCGGGGACTGGTTTTGTTAAGCTGTCAGCTAACTGATCAGAGCCGGATACATGAGAGACACGAAGCTTGCCAGTTTGAACTTTTTCGCGAACAAAGTGAAAGTCAAGGGCTATGTGTTTCATACGAGAATGAAACACTGGATTGGCACACAAGTAGGTGGCCCCGACATTATCAGAGTAGATAACAGGAGTATGAGGCAATGTGTAGCCAATTTCATGAAGGAGAGCTTGAAGCCAGGTGATTTCTGCTGTTGTAGCAGCAATAGACCGGTATTCAGCCTCTGTGGACGAGCGAGCAACTGTACTCTGCTTTTTAGAACTCCAGGAGATCGGATTAGAGCCAAGAAAAACAATATAAGCACCAGTGGAAGTTCTTTCTGAGATGTTACAACCCCAATCAGCATCAGAGAATGCATAAGAGAGAACGGAGAATTCTTTGAAGTAGGAGCCCATGATCAAGAGTTCCATACAAATACCGTAATAACCGTTTAAGGGCAGACCAGTGTACTGATGTAGGCGAGTGCATGAATTGTGAAAGTTTGTTGACAGTAAAGGCCACATCCGGGCGTGTTAATGCCAGGTATTGTAAGGCACCAAGTACAGAACAATAATCAGATGGTCTGGGCATCGGTTCACCTTCATGCAGAGCGGGGACATGTGAAGTGGGCATAGGACTGACAGCTGGCTTAGACGATGACATACCTGTTCTGTCTAGTATGTCAAGAATGTATTTGCGATGTGAGAGAAAGAGACCATGCGTGCCAGGAATGACTTCCATGCCAAGAAAGAAAGAGAGATTACCCAAATCCTTAATAGAAAACCTGTCAGCAAGTTTCTGAACACAAGTGGCTATAGTAGAAGATGAGTTACCAGTCAGTATAATGTCGTCGACGTAGACAAGGAGAAAAAGTACCGTGGACTGTTGGCGAAGGAAAAATAGGGACGCATCGGCCTTGGAGTTTTGAAATCCAAGACTAACGAGAAAGTGCTTGAGTTCAGAATACCATGCATGAGGAGCCTGTTTGAGGCCATAAAGAGACCGTTGTAGATGAAAAATGAAATCTGGAAAGTGTTGATTAATAAATCCTGGTGGTTGCTGCATATACACATTCTCAGATAATGATCCATGTAAGAAGGCATTATTAACGTCTAGTTGTTTGAGATGCCAACCATGCATAACAGAGAGTGAAAGGAGCAGACGAATAGTAGAAGGTTTGACAATTGGACTAAAAGTATCACAATAGTCCAGACCGGGTCGCTGAAGAAAGCCTTTGGCGACAAGGCGCGCCTTATATTTATCAAGAGACCCATCAGCATTCCGTTTAATGCGAAAGATCCATTTGCAGCCAATAACATTTTGAAAAGAGTCACGAGGCACAAGAGTCCATGTGCCATTTTTAATAAGAGCGTTAAACTCATCACACATGGCGTGACGCTAGTTTGGATCTTTCATGGCCTGGGTTGCAGTGGTAGGTTCTCGAGGGAGTTGGTATGGTATAGAGGATACATGGTGAGCAGTCTTACTTCGGGTAAGCATTGGATGGAGGGACTGGGAGCGTGGAGGAGGGGGTGGTGCAGCTGGCTGATTGGGAGGGGAAGGAAGTGTAGGAGAATTTTCGGTGGCTGGGGAGAGAGATAGACGGTTGAGGGTGTTGGGCAGCTCAAGAGCGGGGAGTGGAGGAGTTGTGCAAGACTTCGAGTGGGCCGCATATGTTCGGGTGTGTTGGGAGATTGTGTGAGCTGAGAAGAGGATGGAGATGGTGGTATCAAGGAAGGACTATAGATGGGGGTGTTAGTATGTGGGACGAAAGGAGCGGTGGTGGGGGAGTTTAGCGTGGGGGCAGTTGGAGAGGTAGGGCAAACAACTGTGGTCGGTGAAGTGGGAGGCGCGGCAGAGATGCTTGGGGGTTGGGGCCCGGTTACAGGGGCCAAGGAAGGAGGGGCAGCAGTGACGGAGTCCATGTCGGCGGGTGCAGTGACAAAGGGCTGAGTACGCACACCATTGTGGAAACCATTGGAACCAGTGACCATGGGTGAAGATAAATAGAGTGGAGAATCGGCGTCAGTGGTTGTGGGGGGAGATGGTGAGGTAGTAAAGGGGAAAACATGTTCGACGAATTTTACGTGACGACTCGTATACACACGACCAGTGGGAATATCGAGGCAGTAGTAGGCACTTTGTGAGAGACTATAACCTAGAAAAGCACATGTCTTGGAACGGGACTCGAGTTTGTGAGAGTTATACGGGCGTAGCCAAGGATAGCAGAGACACCCAAACACCCGTAGTTTGGAAAAATTGGGGGGAGAGTGGTAGAGTTTTTCAAATGAGGTGAGATAGTTGAGGTTGATTTTAGGAAGTCGATTAATCAGATATGTAGCTGTGGTAAATGCATAAGGCCACAAATGCGTGGGAATGGAGGCGTGTTGAAGGAGTGCCAAACCTGTTTCGACAATGTGGCGATGTCGCCGTTCAGCATAGCCATTGTGTTCCGGTGTATGAGGAGGAGTGGTAAGATGAGTGATACCATTTGCCGAAAGGTAGGATGTGAGGGCAATATATTCACCACCATTGTCCGTAAATAACGTGGTAATGGGTTTATTAAAAAAAATTTCAACAAGTCCACGAAATCGAATAAAGGTGTCACGAACGTCCGATTTTTTCTTTAAGGGGTATAGCCAAACATATTTCGTGAAATGGTCAATAAACACAACATAGTTTATATATCCTTCGGTGGAGATGATAGGAGATGTCCACAAATCAGAGAAAATAACTTGTAACGCTGCAAAACTGGACACAGTAGAGTTGGAAAATGGCAATTTGTGACTTTTATTGCAATCGCATGAATTACAATTAGATAATGACTGTTTCAATGACGATAAAGATAAAAATTTGCTTGACACTAAATGACGCAAGATTTTGAGGTTGGGATGTCCTAAACGGAGATGCCAAGTGTCAAGGTTGGTGGAGATAGAGGAAAAGGCGGTCACTGGTGCAGATGGAGCGAATGGGAGTGCGTACACGCCATCTTTAACTGGTCTGCGCAGGATTGGAGCTCCGGTCTACAAGTTTTTCACAATAAATGAGGTGGGTAAGAATTCAATACTAGCATTATTTTGCGAGCAGAATTGAGAGACAGAGATTAAATTACGAGCTATTTGGGGAACACAAAGAATATTAGAGAGAAGAAATTTAGAACTATGAGAGTGAACATGAGTGGAACCAGTGTGTGATCTGTAAACCGTTACCGTCACCAATTTGAACATCGTCGGGTCCATAATAGTTGGAGTGGAGTGAGAGATTTCCAAGATCATTGGTTATGTGATGGGATGCGCCAGAGTCGAGAAGCCAGTCTTGAGTTGGTGGGTTAGTGGAGTGGGCGGCCAGATTTGCGTGGTACTGTCGCGGCTGTTGGGTAGAATTTGGGTTTGGGATGACAGGTGAAAAACGATAAGTGGTGCAGCGTTTAGCGGAATGACCATGTTCCCCACATAATTGGCACTTGCCAAGGTATGGTCGAGGCGTATAATTTGTGTTATTATTGCTACGGGGTCGGGAATTGTTTGAGAAAGAACGTTGCTGGTGATTGTAGTTGGACCGAAATCCATTGGAGAGAGGATGATTTGGCCGTGGGGCGGATGGATTTCGAGATGCGAGATTGGCCGTGATTGGTTGGAAGGGAGATGAGGAGGCGGATGAGTAGGGTTGGAGTTGGGATTCTCTAGTAACAAGTTTTTCGTGCAACTCATCAAACGTGATTGATGTATCACGAGCACGAACGGCTTCTGCCAAGCCATTGTATTCGGAGCCAAGACCGCGAAGGATGTGAAGAACCAGTTCATCGGGATCGGGTGAAGAATTCATGAGGGTTAGATTGTCGACAATACTTTTAACCTCATGCATATATTTGGTTATAGTGGCATCACCCTTTTGAAGATTACCGAGAGCATTTTTGAGATGCATAATACGTCCACGGGAGGGTCTAGCGTAAGTGTTGTTTATTGTAACCCACGCTTCTCGTGACGTTCGTGCTGCGGCAATAAAGGAAACCAGATTTGGAGAGAGAGAGCTAACGATGGCATTGAGAAGGAGTTTATCCTGTCGGATCCAGCGAGTATGTTCGGGGTTGAGAATGTTGGTTGTGTTTTCTGTGATCAAGGAACGCACTGGACAGGGAAAGGTGCCGTCGACAAAGCCTAGTAGGTCAAAGCCAATGAGTAGACTGTGGAATTGGATATGCCATGCAGGAAAATTTGTTGGAGTAAGTTTAATCGGTAGTTGAGCTTGAGCATTGATGACAATGGGAGGATTTGGGACAATGGGAGAGGGTGGAGGCGGTGGGTTGGTGTTGAAGGACTGTGGGTTGTTAGGATTTGCGCTGGATGAATCTATTGAGGCCATGGTCGAAGCTTGTTAAGCGTATAGCTCTGATACCATAAAGAATTAATGAAGTGGCTGAAACTTTTCTTGTATAAATTGATGAAGAAGAAGATGGATACTTACACATATATATACATACATACACGGCCAGCACTATGTTGGCCAACCCTGATTTGGGTTTTTAATTAAGTTAACTCTAGGATCTTTACCATAATAAACTACACAATTATGGTACATCAATATTCATAATGATACAGCAATATTATGGAATGAATAGAATATAAATATACTAAAAATGAGTTAATTAAAATAGGTAAGAAGATCATGGAGATCATGGTCCAATAGTTCCAATGAATAAAATATATACTTCCTGAATTACATCAAATTGACAAGATATGTGCACATGATGCGGAAACCAAATGTATGAAGTTAGATGTTAAAATTGCATTTCTTTCATGTTATTGAAGGTCATCACGAAGAATCTATGTTCATGGCCCTCAACAAACTTTTCTCTTCCTATCTAAAAAAATTTACAATCAACAAATGACTTAGACTTCACTATGTGTTAGTTCTGGCACATCTAAATATACTCATATGAAGCTGGCTTCTCCAGAAGGTGACAATCTAATTGTTGAAACACCTACACAATCTACTCCAATGAGATCAATTTCGCCAAATAAATTGGTGATTAGCTGTGAAGAGGAGTGCAAGATTGCAACAACCCAAAACGCACACTCGGGTTTAATGCCTAAAACCTAATGCTATTTTGTTGTTCTATGATTCTGTTTTATATATTTTGATATATATCTGCTATGATATATTTTTACCGAATTCGGAGGAAAAGAAAAAAGATAAAAGACTGCTACAGAAAAGAAGAGTTGTTATCAAACTTACCCTTGGAGAAAGGGTGTAGTGGCATGGCAGAGCATCTCTCTTATATTCATGCAAGCCATTTTCTTATCTCTTATGGGTTAGTGAATATACCATTACAAGCTTAGATTATTTCTTGGCAATTCATTGTTTTGTATATAACTTGGCTAACTTTTTATCAGTTATGGGATATCGCCAACTGATTTTCAGAAGTAAATGGAGAAAATGGCCTACAGTACAAGAGAAGCAAATAGTGGACGTCATGGCATGCATACATAAATTGTTATGTTTTTGTAATCAACTTTTACTTTCATTCTTAAGTTTTTACTAATTGTTCTGAGAACTATGCATGTCTAGCCCACCACTTGGAAATTGCCGATTGATTCATCTTATAGTTATGAATTGCTTTGACATGGACATTTTTAGAAGTTCTAACAGATTTTGATAAAAGCTGATAAAATGTATGGTTGAAAAGTTGATAAAAATTGTGAATTTTATAAAACATTTAGTTAAAATTAATTGTTGATCTTGACTTTAGTTTTTTAACAAAATTTTAAGCTCTACCAAATAAGGGCTAAATTAATTTCTATGTACTGCACTAAAAAAGGGAGTCAATATCATGTCTTTTGTTGTTGTATTTTTCCTACTACAAAATTTTGCAATGTTTGTGAAATTAAAAAGGATGAATGGATGCTATTTGTTTGGGATGGAACATACACACCACCACCTACATGTATTGGGAGCCAAGTTAGTATTTTTGTAATTATCCTTTGTGTTTGTATCTATCAGTAATATTTATACAATAGCTTTATGTATTATATTTGTGCAATATCATAGTCACTAATTTTACATATATTGAATAGTATTGTAATATTTCATCTTAGCAATTAATTTTAATTTTTCAACTGTGCAATTGACTTTTCTGCTACTGCCACTGATCTTTCTTTGCCGAATGTTGAAAAATAGTATTAACTGAAATTATGATGCATGCAATCTTTTCATATTACGTGTCACAAGTTACAACACGTGCATCGCACGTGGCTACACTATTTTCCTACCTATATTAAAAGTGTGAATGTATGAGTTACTGTTCAAAATGGTCAACCAAAACGACATTGTTTTGGATTTTGAACAGTAACTCAATCTTTCACAATTTCAGCAAATGTAGGAGAACAAATTGGACTAAAATTGGAAATTGAAAACCCTAACCATTGTTTTCCTTGCTCAGCAACCATAACCAACCTCATAAGCCAACAAACGCCACCACTGCCGCTGCTGCCTAAGGCCTCTACCGATCTCCTCTCCATTTCCTTCTTCTGTTATGAGATTCCAGGTATCATACAAATATGAATTTCTTAAGGTAATCTATTTTTTTTTTGGTTTCAATCATCCATTCATTCTTAGTTTAACACAACAAAGAAGGAAAAATCATCTATTTTTTATTTTTGTTGCTCTTTATTTTTTTAAGAGATATCGATTTTTTTTTCTTTTGTTTAATGAAGTGAAAATTTTGGAATGGAGAACCGACCACCCCAAATATGTGGTAGGATAGCTGTAAACAATTTTTACTCAAAAATAAGAATCACTCAGGAACCCAATTTTTACTCAAAAATTAAACGGATTAAGATTGGGGTAGAGAAAGAGAGTACCTGATTGCATAGTGGAGAGAGAGAGAGAGAGATGTAACTGAATCGTATATCTAAGGACCAAAGGATGCATAATATGGAAAAATCTAGAACCCTACATCTGACGGCCCACACATTCCATGAGTCACCATTGGAGAGAAAGTGTTAACATTAATTAATTAAAAATCGTGCTTTTACCAAATAGCAACTTTAATAAATGATCACGTATGTAGCACATTTCTAATATATGAAATGATCAGTGAGTTATACCATATGTTTTTTTGTATTACATTCCCTCCATTTCTCTCATAACCACTTATTCCCTTCCATTAAAAACTGGAGCCTACAGATAGGAGATTGAACAAGATTTTCATCAACTTTGGAGTTGGAAAGTTATAAAAGTTCTCTTGATCATTTTGTCATTGCCTAAATTTGATGAAACAGCATTGTATACAATATATACTTATCTACTAATAATATTCTGTCTTTGAGCTTCTTCTTTTTGTTTAATCCAGGTTATGTTCATCCAAGAAGCACATATTCCCATAGTTGTAGCAATGTTTGATTCAATAAGTATGAACTAATAATTTTATGTTACAAATTGTTGATGTGAGAAATTTCACTTTTTACTTCACTTAGTTGCAATGACATGTGGTTTTTTTTTTCTCCTTTATGTTGCCATTTTTTTCACTCTATTTGTGTAGGATGAAAATATTAATAATTGTCGAGTGTTAAGTATTTTGCATGGGATTGTTAGATAGAATCACTTCCTTAAGATTAAATTCTGTTTTTCAATGAATGAAATCGTATTTTTATTCATATTTGCAATATTGCAGTGCATGCTAAGTTAGTTGCCCTTTATATTGATCTAAGGAGACTAACATTTTCTTGTTCATTAGTTTCAAAGTTGCCTATTTTCTTCACTTTTTTTGTCGCTTATTTCTTTTTGAAAGACATTTGATGTATTCTTAGTTGATTGTTGGGTTTTTGTTGAACCAACTCCACATAAAAGTTTTCCTGTTATTTATTTTTATTAGTGTCAAAATATTAGCACTCTATAAAACACAATGAGCATTACATACTTTGGTATGTTAAATAAAAGAACTGATTGTCTGCAAAAATAACCACTATCAGTACTTGTTTAATGTTTTTCATTCGTCACGATGTTGTGCATCTCGTGTTGCAGGTACTTGTTGGTTTGGTTGCCTCAAACCATCAACTTTTCGTATTAAAAGTTTGGATTTTGGCTTGTTCAAACTTTCATATAAGAACTCTAAATTGAGGTAAGTTCTTAAAAAATTTTAGAATTTGTTTATAGCTTTTAAAGTTTGTAATTATACATAGAATTAAATCATTTATGTTGTATGTTGGAAGGTCTTTAACATATGTTAACGCTCATATTTCAAGGATCTCAAAGCACTTTTTTACATGTTTAAGATCATAAACTTGAGGATTGGGTGATATATACTTAGATTTGAAAAGGAAAATATGTTTTCATATATGTTGAGAATAGTGCATGTGTGTACGATTATATTTACATATGTAAACAGAAAGAGATATAGAAAATGATATATAAGGAAGAAGCTTTAGAGAGGACGTTGAATTTATTTCTCATTGATATAATTTTCAGCATACATTCAAGGAATACATAGCTGCTATTTATATACATGTTGAATCCTATTGCTCAATATACATACAATTCAATCTATCTATATACATCATGAAACAATAATGCTGAACTGAATTTGGTTACAACACCCCGCATGTGATAGAAGCTTCCATCATCTTCCAATCATAACAGCATTCTGGTAGGGGAATATAAAGTCATCCAGGTCCTTCACGTTTTATCTTTTCCATACATTTGATCCTTGTTTTTCTGGTTTGCATACTTTGGTCCACAATTATCTCCTTTTCTAACATAAACTGGTTTTTCTGAACTTACTCTTCAAATTCAAGTTTTTGAACAGTTCAACATCTTTGGATTAGAACCTGGAGCTTCAAATTCCAAAGTTAAGAAGGAATACATGAGACTTTCTATCCTATACCATCATGATAAGAATCCTGACCTAGGTTCTTCTATTTATTAAGTTCAGATGTGATATTTTAAGTTCAAATGATGTAAATTAGAAAGCTTGTTCTGCCTTACCGTAAATTTCCATTGATTATGATTATTTTGGAATTTCAACTGCTCACAAGTACTTTGTAGAGTCCATATCCAAAGCTTACCGGGCTATGACAAATCCAATTTCCCGTGAGAATTATGAAAAATATGCCCATCCCGATGGTAGACGGGTAAAATATCACTGGGGAGAAAATATTTTATTGTACATCTGGATCGAAGTTGAATGAAAAGCAAAACCTGACATTAAGATTTCTTGATGTAGGGGTTCCAAATGGAAATTGCTCTTCCCCAATTTGTTCTTAACATTGATGGCGCATCTGATTGTATATTTTTAATTTGGATTATTGGGTCTGTATACTATTGCCATTGGTGGTGGCTCTTGTATATCTATTAAGATCTTCAAAATATACTAAAAATTATGTTAATAATGATAAACTGTGTGCCTATTTCCATTTAATGAAATATTCCTGGGCACCAAAGTATGTATTACTTTTAACATATATTATTGTCATTTTTATTGGTAACTCTTGCGTTAATGGATAATCCATGGCTTAAATGTAAATATGTCTGACCAGGAAAATCTTCAAGTTATTAATGTCTTTTTCTAATTATTCACTAACTAGGAAAACTTGGTGAATTTGAATTAGAGATATACTTTGTTGTGTTTTATTCAGATGGTCACATGCTAATAGAAATTGAAAAATAGTTTTATTATTCTATGCCAACTTTGGTCATGTTTCCATTTGAATAGAGGATTATGTTACTCCACTAATGTTAGCACTCTTTTCACATAGATCTGTAATTGCAACATTGAAAATTTAAGAATTTTTTTTTTTTTTTAAAGAACTTATATGAGTTTCTCTCATTTTCACGAAACTAAATATATTCGTAGTTGATATCATAGCTCTGGATATATAATATTGACATATACCTTAAACTTAGGTTTGATTCTTGCTTTACTTTTGAATAGAGTAATACATAAGTTTGGGGTCCGAAATAAGTGTGGTGAGATATTAATAGGCCATTCCAACACAAATAGAGTTGAAGATTGATGTTAGTATCTATTGTTCAACTCGAATAAAAAATAAAAATCAGTAGACAATTTATATATAATAAACATTATTAAGTTTCTAATTACTAATACATCACGTGCACTGCACGTGTCCACACTAGTTTATGTAAAAACCCCAAAATTGAATCAGCGCCCCATTCCAACGGCAGTAGCAGCCCATGAGGACTGGGCCATGACTATCTTCAGACAGATATGGGCCCGTACGTCTCTATCCCTATCTGATCTCGTCTCCGGCTTTCCCAACTCCCAAGTCCCATCTTCATTTCGCAGTCTCTCCAGCTGGCACCAGCACCAGCACCAGCACCAGCACTGAAGCTAGCAGCCTAGCACTATCTCTCTCTCTCTCCATCTCGAATCTTGGCTCGCTAAGGCCTAGAACCCAGACCCAAAAACAGAAGAATCTCCTCCGTCTCCGTCTCTCTCTCCCTGTGTCGGTATTGGTCTCCTTACAGGTACTGTACGCCTGTACATTTAATTTTTTTTTTTTTTGAGTTTTTCTTAATCTTTGTTATGGTTAATGTTGATTAAAGCTTTAATTGAAATTCTGAATAGTTGTTACTCCTTAAGAGTTAAGAATACTCAATACTGATACTTCATATATATGTATTCTGCAATTTGTGTTGTGAATATTCTGAATTTTTTGTGAATAATCTGATATTATTTGTGAATATTCTGTAATTCTGATTTGAAGTCAATTTATTTTGAATTTTGTGAGTTTGGTTTTATAAGTAAATTGAAAGCTAAGTTAATGTCTTCAAATTTCATCTCATGCTTGAAGTTGATTTTTCCCATTTTGAATTTGATTTCATCTCAAAATTTGGCTAAGTTTTAGGTTTAAAACTTGCAATTCCAAACATGCTTCCCACGAGAGTTTTTCCACTGTCTCACTCTGTGATTTGTATAGTTGATGCTAAAGTCTCAATCTCAAGTAAGCAATAGCTATCCCTTGCCTATTTATTGACTTGTTAGAAATAGTTGAGCTTATATGATTGTGGTCTTTTCAACTTATATAATTGTGACGAAACTGTGGCTTCGTCGGCTTTAATTGTGAGATTGTTGAAATGCTTTATTATTATTTTTAGGCTAGTCATGCCTCCTAAATTGTTGAACAATTAGATTATTTAAATTTGAGTAATATTTTTGCTTCTAAAACTGCAAGATGGGTTGTATTTAAGTGATAGTTTGGAACATTTTCGACATTGTATTTGATTTTAATATAATTTTTTTGTATAATATATTTTATTTGTCGTTTTTTTTTTCGAATTTTAAGTTTACAATTAGTACCGTAACAGTCTTGTAGATTTTGAATGCATAGTGCAATTTGGGGTCCACTAGGGCCTCATTTATAGAGTTTGCCTTAGGCTTCGAAAATGTCAGAATTGGCCTTAATAAACCCACCAACCAGAGAATTCTCCCACAAAATTCTTATCTAAGCAAAGAGAAAAGAATGCATAAGCGACATGGAAACCCATATTAGTTATATTATATAAAAAGTGTAAATATTAAGTTTACTATTTATAATGGTCAACCAAAAGAAAAATTAGTGCAAATGGTCCCTCACCTTTGTCCTCAGTACAGAAATCATTTCTAACTTTTATTTTTTACACATAAGACCTCTAATATATAAGTTTTGGTACGTAATTGGTGACAAAGACAAATATGCTATTAGTTTTAATTAGAGAAAATGGTAATTGGATTTCTAATCTTTGCAAAAGATGCAAATGAGTCCAATAATTTTATTTTTTATAAAAAATTAAAAAAACTAACAAAGTTCCTTTTTTTTAAGTGACACTTTATTGACCAAATTGATATTGTACTAAATTGTTTTGTATATTTTAAGAACTATTATAAAATAGCTAAAATTTAAGCTCATAATTATTAATAAATATGTTAAATAAATTTATTTTATTATTATTAAGTAATTTTATTATTTAAATTTAAAATTTTTATTTTATTGTGTTGACGTGCAAAAATAAAAGCCCAAAAAAGAGACCCAAGTGAATTTATATGTAGGCCCAAGATGTTACCCAAGTTTATTAAACTCTCTAGATTTGGACGTGTCCAAAGAAGGTACTCAAGCATATAGGCCCAGAATAGATGTCGCCTAGGCCTAATGAACACCTAGGATTTAGGCGAATGGAACGGTTATTCACTTTTGAAGTAACGGTTATTAAAAAGTTTTCTTTTCCCCTTTATCAAATCCCCACGTCTCATGATCCAAGAAGTTACGAACGGTTGAACCATTATAAACCGTAGTAGTACGCTACAAATTAGCCATTATGGAGGGAGTGGGTAGTTATTGGGCGATAAGCAGTTTCTTGATGTAAGATTGAAAGAAACCATTTGATAAAGTATAAAAGAAAGAAGATTGAACGGAAAAGGCAGATAAAAATCACTCTCAAAAAACAGAGAAATATGTAATTTCATTTCCTTTCAGTTTTAAGCATTTACTTGCGTTGTATTCCAGTGTGCTTGTGCCCCTTGGAGACGTTTTGTTTTGTCTTTTCATCCTTCGTTATAATTGTAATCTTCATAAATAAAACACCCCTTATTGGAACTTTGTCTCAAAAGGTTTAGCGTCCCTTACACATCGTCTGAATCTTTTTAATTGTTAGCAAAGTTCATTTTTGCGCGAAACAATTTGGCACGCCCAGTGGGACCTTTGGTGTTAGAAGATACAAGAAAGTGAAACAATATGTCTCATAAGAATTCAGATAAGGAGCCAACAAGCCAACGAGTCCAGTTCGTGATCGAGCGATATGAGGAGCAGCAGAATACTCCAGGAACAGAGGGACAAAATCAAAATCGTTATGAACCAATGACAGAATTGAGTCCACAATGAAAATGTTCATGATATGGAAAAGTTTGTTCAAAATGAAAATGTGCACTATGACAATATGGCCAAACAATTAGGCACTTTAAATGAACTTATAAATAAGTTAGTGGGCCAAATATGCCAACCAAATTTGCCAAGTATAGGGAATCACTTCCAAGCCAAGACGATCGTAGGGCATAATTCTCCAACATTGAATCCAAGTCAAGGAATAGAAATGCCTTTTATACCATCAACGTCGAATGCAGGAGAAGGCGGAATGACAAACTCAGGTGGTCATAATATTGGGTCGTCTAACTTGGGGGTAGCCCGAATGCAAGATAAACATCCAAAATATCGGACAAAATGCCACATGCATTAGCGAGGGGGCAAATGTTCAAGTAAATGGCAATAATGCCTTAAATAATGGTAATTTTGCCACAAATCCATGGCCAAATAATAGGCCTCAAATGATACCACCTGTGAACCAACCTATAGGCGTCCCATATGATCCCAATGTGGTTTTAAGAAACCAAATCGCAGAGATAATGCAAGATCAGATGGCTTTTGGAATGCGTCCTTTTGTTAGGCCGACCTATAGGAAGCCATATCCCGATTGGATAAACCAAGCATATCCATGGACTAGAGGATATAAAGTGCCAGAATTCTCATTGTTCACGAGCTTAGGAGAGGTCTCGATGTTGGAACATATAGGGCGATTTATATTACAATGTGGCGAAGTAACGGATTGTCACAAAATGAGGTTGTTTCCTAGTTCATTAACAGAAATAGCTTTCTCATGGTTCATTAATTTGCCAGCAAATTCTATTCAGATATGGCAACAATTGGAACAGTTGTTACACGCTCAATTTTATAAAATCGAGTCTGAAGTTACTTTGGCCGATTTAGCGAATTTACGTCAAATGTCAACTGAATGGGCGGATGTTTTTCTTCAAAGGTTTAAAAATGCTAGGAGCAAATGTTTTGTGCCTTTACCTGAAAAAGAATTTGTTAAAATCGCTCAAAGTTGTTTAAGTTTTGACTTAAAAAAGAAATTTCAGGATAGGGAGTTTCCTGATCTTTTTCAATTAATGGCCAACGTGATTAGGTATGAACGTTTAATAAGAGAAGAAGAAAAAATGAAATATTCATGTAAGGGACTTACTATAGAGACCCAAACTTTGACGTTCATATTGTAGAAGAACATTATGATCAAACCGAAATATGTCTGTCCGAATTGGTCAAGGGAGACGCGTACGCTTGTCCTTTGGTGATCAATTCAGGAACAACGGTAAAAAATGAGCCTATGAGAGACACAAACAAAAAGGTTAGAGTGTTTTCATTTGATATAACCAAAGCTAATATTATATTTGATAGATTGTATAAAGATAAACAAATAAAATTGAGCGATAAGCACAAATTGTCAAATCCTGAGCAAATTAAGGATAAGAAATATTGTAAGTGGAACAATGCATGGTCTCATATGACTAATAATTGTTTGGTTTTTCGTCATGTGTTATAGGATGCCATTGAATCAGGACGAATCACTTTTGAAGCTAAAAAGAAGATGGCAGTGGATGAGAATCCTTTCCCTCGGCCACTTGGAGTGAATATGATAGCTGGTTTCAAAAGCGGTTTACCTAAGTTCAAATTGGTAGTAGACAATGGAGACGAAGATCCTGAACAACATCCTAGTGTGTTCGAACGTCTCAAAGGTAAAGAAGTTGAAAGAGACGAAAGAGTTTTGTGTGCTAGATGTAGTAGAGAAGTAAATGCGAATATAGAAAAAACAGGAGTATGGGGACGTCACCATTGTCCTAGCATGGCCCCAAATTTCTAGCCTATTCAAAGGCGAAATGTACCATTTTATGGAAGGCCTCCTTTTGAGAGACAAATCAGGCCGATGCATGACGTTAGACCAATGCTCAACAGTAGAACGTTCAGGCCACAACCCCGTCAATCAAATGTATGGCATTCATTCCAATATAGTGCAAGAATGGTGATACCCTTTGATCAAATGACCAGGACACAACAAAGACGTCATCAGGGGAATTATGGATGAATGATGAGGCAACAACAAGGGATAGTACGTCCTAAAATGCCTGATTTGTCCAAGGTAACTAATAAAGAAGGTCTCGAAGATGCGAAAGAAAACAATCTGGGCAATTCAATGGAAGGATTACCAGAAAGTTCTTCTAGTAGATCGAAATTTGAACGATGTAAGAAAGATGAAAATGACGACGATCCAGGGCAATCCATTACCATTCAATTTGGTACATTGCCCCCAGTTTTGGCTAATAATTATTTACTAGCCAACAAATTTAAAAATAAAGAAGATGATGAAGAGGAAGCATACACATTGGAATGTGGAAAAGGAGTTGGTCAAACCTCTCGAAATATATGTGAGGAAGAAGAAGATGGTGGTATGACCGATATTGAAGAAGAAATTGACATGGAGACAGAAAGAAGGAGAAGGGAAGTCTCATATAACAATCTACTGAAACAATTATATCAAGAAGGTGTCCGAGAAGTGGATTTGTTGGGTGAATCATCTGGACGATCTTTTGATTATTACGTATTATATGGGACACCTAAGAGAAAAGTGAGGGTACCACGACCACCTCCAATGATATTGCCACCCCCTACAGGTTGGGTAAGTAGAAAGGAAATACAAGAGGAGAGCGATATAGAAGTTCAAAAGATGGAAACAGAAGATCAGTGTGAAATGTTGCACTTAAATTTGGTGCAGGAAGTTGACTTAAGAAATGATAAGCGAGAAGTAGAGATAGAGGCAGCTGAAAAAGTCATTTCAGGAAGCCAACGGTCAACTTAACTAAACACTTAAGGCCGTTATATGTGAAAGCTTTAGTCAATGGCATCCCAGTAGCCAAAGTTCTTATTGACAATGGGGCAGCTATAAATACCATCCCATCTAGAATGATAAAGAAATTTGCAAAGACAGAAAGTGATTTGATCCCAACGGAAGTCATTCTCACGAGTTTTAATGGAGGACTAACTTCAGCTAAATGAGTAATGCCATTAGACGTAACAGTGAGAACTATCACTAAAACTACGGTGTTCTTTGTGATAGACGAACCTACTAGCTACAATGTACTATTAGGGAGAGATTGGATTCATGAAATCGTTGTATACCTTCGTCGCTCCATCAATGTCTAGTTTTTTGGAATGATAAAGGTAAAGCAGAGGTGGTACAGGCATATCATAGACCTTTTGTCATAGAAGCAAACTCAGTGGAGAGGTTCATGTACGAAGAAAATTATGGACCTGTTAGGGTGGTCCAAGAAGGAGAAGAAACTCGAATCATCGCGCAAAGCGAGGAATCATTCTCAGTAGACGCATTTACTGAAATGTTTGATCAAATGAGGCCAAACATAGTGGCCCTTGAAGAGCCAGTAATTGGCAAAAAGACAATCAATAAATATTGAAGATCATGGCCAGCCTTTAAGCTGTCAAAGCCAATTCAGTGGCTTTCAAGAAATAGTGGCTTCAAGCTGTAAAGATATTGAAGAACAAATTAGCAGTGTTCGAGTTAGAGCAGAATATCAGCCGAGAAGTTAATAAGGTGGATTGTTTGGACACAGAAGGGATTACTACAAGAAATCTGGACGATGATGTGATAGGGGTCATGAAGCCCGGGCACGCTCAAGCACAAGATCCTTTGGTAAAAGTGAATATTGGAGATGGAAGAGAAGATCCTCCAACATTCGTCAGTCAAATGCTTAGCAAAGAGGTAAGTGAACAACTAATTGCTTTGTTAAAAGAATACAAAGATTGTTTTGCCTGGGAATATGAACACATGCCTGGTTTAGATAAAGATTTGGTAGAACATAAGTTACCAACCAAATCACATTTTAAACCTCATAAATAGCCCCCTAGGCATTTTGCCCCTAATGTATTGCCCGAAGTAAAGAAAGAAATAGAATGATTGTTAAAGGCAGGTTTTATTAGGACAGTCAGATATGTTGAATGGTTATCCAATATCGTGCCAGTGTTGAAGAAAAATGGTAGTATTAGAGTTTGCATAGATTTCAGAAATTTGAATTTAGCAACGCCTAAAGATGAATATCCAATGCCAACGGTAGATTCTTTAGTTGACTCGACTGCCGGACACGTAATGTATTATTTTATATACCGATATTTAGGATATAACCAAATCTATATAGCTGAGGAAGATGTGCACAAAACTGCCTTTAGATGTCCGGGTGTTCTAGGATGTTTTGAATGGGTGGTTATGCCTTTTGGTTTAAAAAATGCAGGAGCCACTTATCGAAGGGCAATTAATTTGATTTTTCATGATATGATAGGCGAATTCGTTGAAGTTTATGTTGACGATATAGTGGTCAAATCCCTGAAAGAAGAAGATCATTTCTAACAATTGAAACGTTCATTTGAACAAATGAGACTATATAAATTAAAATTAAACCCGTTGAAATGCGCATTTGGTGTTAATGCAGGAAATTTCCTAGGTTTTTTAGTGCATAAAAGAGGAATTGAACTTGACAAAAATAAAGAAAAAGCAATTTTAGAGGCTAAACCACCTAATAACAAGAGAAAAATGCAAAGATTCCTAAGTCAAGTGAACTTTTTATGACGCTTCATTTCTAATTGTGCAGGGCGAACGAAAGCTTTTTCGCCTCTTTTGAAGTTGAAAAATCAGGACGATTTCGTCTGGAAGGAAGAGCATCAAAAGGCTTTTCACAACCTGACATACTTATCAAATCCACCAGTGCTAGTTTCACCTACCCAAGGACGGCCAATGAAAGTTTACATATCGGCTGAACAAAAATCAATAGCTAGACTTGTCGCCCAAGATGATCAATTTGGATAACAAAGGGCGATATATTATCTTAGTAGACGACTGACAACATGTGAATGTAATTATTCTCCTATTGAAAAACTATGTCTTGCTCTATATTTTACATGTATTAAATTGAGGGCTTATTTGCAGCCCGTGACCATTTACTTAATTTCTAAAGTGAATTTAGTTAAGTACATGTTCTCTCGTCCTATTTTGCATCAAAGGATTGGTCTTTGGGCTTTAGCACTGTCAGAATTTGAAATACAGCTCATACCCCAAAAGGTTGTCAAAAATCAAGCATTGGCTAATTTTCTGGCCGATCATCCATGTTTAGACATACCTAAAGAGATCGAATTAGAAGTCGATTCATTCGAATTGAAGCCTTGGGTTTTATACTTTGACGATTCGAAAACTGCTGGAAGTGCAGGAGTAGGAGTAGTGCTAATAAATCCATTAGGGGTTTGCTACAAATTTACTTTCGCTTTGAATGAAATGTGTACCAATAATCAAGCTGAGTACGAAGCATTGATTGTGGGTTTAGAGTTATTATTAGAGTTGGCGACGAAAAATGTACTCATCAAGTTTGACTCCCAATTAGTGATTTATCAATTGATTGGCGATTTTAAGTGCCAAAGTAATTCCGTTATAAGCCAATATGACATCGCTCAGAAGCTATTGGACGAATTCGACCAAGTAGAGCTTCAATATGTTAATAGGGTATATAACGATTTGGCAAATGAGTTGGCCTAAATGGCTTCAGGTTATTCGAAAATGCTAAATGAGGATTCTGCTTGTGAATATGGAGTGATATTGCATGTAGTTCAACGAATGGAAAAAAATATTCATGTACATTGTATACAAAATAGAGACACGATGGACTGGAGAGAAGAAATACAAAGGTTCTTGGAAGAACCTGATAAGAAGAATGATAGGAAAGTAAAATTACGCTTAATGAACTATGTGCTGGTTGATGGAGAATTATATAAGAAACGCTCAGATGGTGTACTATTAAAATGCGTAAACTTACAAGAAGCTAAAGTAATCATGGCCGAAGTGCATGAAGAAATATGCGGAGCACATCAAGCTGGCCAAAAGATGAGGTGGTTGACCGTTAGGAGTGGATATTTTTTGCCTAAGATGGGCGAATCATGTGTTCAATATGCTAAGAGTTGTTTAGAATGTCAAAAACATGGCCCAATCCAAAGAATGCCAGCAAGAGAAATGGTACCTATTATTAAGCCTTGGCCATTTAAATGTTGGGCGATTGATCTGATAGGAAAAATTTATCATCCATCGTCTAAAAAACACACTTTTGTAATAGTCGCTACAGATTTTTTCACTAAATGGGTAGAAGCGATACCTTTAAAGGAGATCTCTCAAGGAAATGTTAGAATTCATTTATGATCACATCATATACAGATTTGGGATACCCCAAACTTTAATGATGGATCACGGAACTTTTTTAAATGGGAGTCAAGTGAAAGAATTTTTGAGAGAGTTTGGAATCAAGTTGGCAAACTCTACACTTTATTACGCCCAATCTAATGGCCAAGCAGAATCTTCAAATAAAATTTTGAAAAGTATCATAAGGAAAATGATAGATGAAAATGCCAGAGGTTGGCATGAGTGTTTGAATAGAGCGTTATGGGCTTATAGAACTTCTCCACGATCAAACACTAAGGTGACTCCTTTCCAGCTTACTTACGGGCAAGAGGCGGTATTGCCTGTGAAAATTAATGTACAATCGATCAGAATACGCTTACAAAATAGCATAAATAACGACGAACATACAGAACTACTTGTTCAGAATTTATTGGAGTTGGATGAATTAAAGTTAAACGTCTTAGATAGATTGCAAATTCAAAAAAGGAAAATGGCTTCATATTATAATAAAAAGGTCATAGCCAAGTATTTTAGTATAGATGATTTAGTTTGAAAGACAATACTCCGTTGGATAACAATAGTCCAAAATATGGAAAATGGTCGCCAAATTGGGAAGGACCATACAGAGTAAAGAATGTGTTACCAAATGGAGCATACCATTTGGAAGATTTGGATGCTACGAGGCACATGAGGTTCATTAATGGTAAGTATTTAAAGAAATATGTTCCATCAGTTTGGGATTTTGAATGATTAGGAATTTGAATCTAAAGGACACAGTTCTGCAAGTGAACAAACTACTCATCTCATTAATTAACTTGGTTGCCATTACACATGTTGGCTGCCATTACAAAATAAAGTCAATTAAAACGAAAAGAGAAATTGTCCTTTGAAAGTTTAGGACGTTCAAGTCTTAATTACAGTTTTCTCCAAATAGAACGCATCTGCTCTCTAAGTTTTTTCCATTCATTGCGCTGTTCAACAGAAGTAGTGGATAGTTCGGCCATAATTCCTTCGTCCACTTCTAGACTCGAGTAACGCTCAAGCAAAGATCTAGCTCGTTCGACTTCCTGAGAAGCATTGCGTTTCTTAGCAGCCAATCTGGCCTTACAGTCGTCCATCTTTGCTTGGATTTCTTTCATCTGAGCAGCCAAACTCATCATCAAAGAATCTTCAACCATGACATCAGAAGAAATCTCATTCAAGTTGTTTTTAGCTTGGTCAATTTCTCTATGTAGAGACTCTTTTTCGTTCATAGCATTGACATATTGTGTTTTCTTGCCTTTGAGTTCCACAATTCTGGCTAGCAGCACACTTATCTCTTGATGGATGATCTTCAGAGATAACTTGAGGTCCATTGAAAGTTTGAGTGAAGGAAGCTCAAGTACTTGAGCCATTTGATGGCCTAGACGCTCAAATTTGTCCCGTTGGCTAGCAGCACTGGCGTGTGCTATATCTATGTCCATGAAAGAAGTGTACTCAAGTACTGCCTGCTTGAGAATGTTCATATTTTCTATAGAAAATGCAGCAGATGTAGTAGAAGGACGACTGGCCGAGGAAGAATGAGCAGTTTGACTAGCTTTAACTTGTTCCCAAGACGTAAACAAGTCCTGAATGGAGCGCAAGATGATATCAGCGTCCTATAAAGGTAAATGCAATTACTTAGCATCCTCATTGCAGTAAACAACATAAAAGGAATAAGATGAAGACTACCTCATGAACTGACTCATAAGTGGTTTTGGAAGAAGAATGATGAAGTATGCCACTGGACGATTTGACCGCTTGTGAAGATTCATATTTGTCTCAACGTATTGGTTCTTGCACAACCGGCAAATCAATTGGTCTTTCTGCAAAGGGACGAATAATGGTAAATTCATGACCGATGTCATGACCAATTATGCAATTAGAAGAAAATATCATAAATATATGCATATATTACCATCTGATTCTACGCTTGGAGGAAAAATGCCTTGAAACGATGAAGATTCTCCAACTGGCTGGGCGATTGAAGTGTCTGGATCTTCAAATCCATTCTCAGGAAAATTTGCCTCGATAAATGGCTTAGAAGAGGGAGGAATTGAAGGACTGGGCGAAGTAGAATCTTTCAAATGAGAAGTGGACCCCCTCTGATTCAGAAAACAAATAAGACATCAATATCTACATTGATTTTTCTTTATGAAAAGAGAAATCATACTACCTTTCTTCTGGTCACGGAAGGAGCATCATCATCGTCATCACTATTATCATCAGGTTGATCTGATGAATCCAAGGCTAGCCATTTACAGCTGGATGCACCTTTTGTGACTCTGGTTTGGGTAGGTGGAGAACTGGATTGAATAGAAATCGCGGCAGAGCGTCTAGTACAGATTGTTGGAGATTTTGAAGGAGAAGAAGAAGGCACAGGATGTTTAACTGATATAGGCACAACAGGAATAGGAGTGGGAGTAGAATGAAATGGAAGTCCTGGAAGATCCCGACCCCTCAAGTAGATGGAAATCGTGGTTGACATTGGTGATAAAAAACCTATGTTTCACAGAAGGCCAAAATTGTTCAAAAAGAGGGTGAACGACCATAGTAGGATTAAATGGAGCCAAAGAAAACCCAGTCATCAAAGAAATATTGCGGACATCTATGGCCTGTGCTTCTATCTTGGTGATGGTATGGAAGCACTCCTGGAAACTCTTTGAGTAACAAGAGGGGATGGGCCAAGTTTGGCCAAAGCCAAGTTGCCAGGTAAAGAACTGGGGAGCATAGACTTCGACCCCAGCCTTAGCATTGGTGCCAGTCAGAATGTGGTGGAACAATTCTCGCCCAGTCAAGTATTGAGCCCAAACGGGAAGGACAGCACTCACTTTGTTCAAAGTAAGAGGAGGTTGAACGGTAAATGGGAATTTGATGAATAGAGAAAGGAAAGAAAGAGAGAATTGAATTCAAATTATAAAAGAATGTGAAGACGTCTCTATTAGACATATCAACAGGGGCTAATTGGTTGATGACCAACCCGTAACAACTAACTGGCCGATGAGGTGTTGAAGGAGTACCAAACTATGGGAAATACGCTCTCAACCACAACTGAGCGAGCCAGAGAGGCCCACTACCAGTAGGAGAGGCATTAGTTCTAAGATGATATTGAAGGTAAGCCATACCTCTATAGAAAGCAGCCAGAAATAAGGAACAAAGGTTCAAAGACCTACCAAGTGCCAATTCATGGGCGATAGGCAAATAGGCCATAGAAGGTTTAAGATTAGGCACACAGAGAATATACCTACACAGCCAAACCTGAAGGAAAGCCACATGCTCTATATGAGTAGGATATTTGCCATAATTGTCATAGAGCTCTTGCATGCCTGAATAGGAGTCAGTATATCTCTTGTCAAACATTGGAGCAATGGAAGATACCAGCATGACAGGAGAATTAGTATCACCCAAAGGATGGGAGGTTAACCAAGGCACCAACATCCCTATGGGTAATTGACATTGGGCCAAGAGGAAAAATAAAAGTATTATACTCAGAAGACCAAAAACTAAAAACGATTGGGAAAAGTACAGGATCGTAGAGTGGATGACGTGTAGCAATTTCCAAAAGGTTGGAAATCTTAGCACGATCAAAAAGTGCTTTCGTGGGGCCGTGTTTCATCATGCGTGCATGCCAAAGACGGAAAGTGGTATCAGATTTGGGCCAGGTACGAATACTCTTTTCACGAATTGGCTTTGAGGAAAAAGGGTCCAAGAAAGGAGGTTCTTGGGTACAAGGAAAAAGCTGGGCAATGGCCACTCGCCCAATAGAGTCCACATCTTTGAACGATGGACCCAAATAGAACTCGTTTAAATCAGGTCTAGATGATAAAAGGCACGATAGGTTTACGTAAGGTTTGGTCAGGAGGTCTTGGAAATCTTCGAAGCTAGTATAATTTTCTGAAGGATTCTTTGAAGTAGCCATTCACAGCGAATTGAAAGATTTCAAGGATGGTGATAAGTTTGAAAGTGTGAATGTGAATGTGAATTAAAGAGAAGATGAACAGTGTCCTTTTATAGAAGAAGGAGGAGACGGCGACGTGATGGAGGCAGAACGTGGTTATTGGTGCAATATAGTAGCGTCTTTTTTGGGTTTATATAAATCGTGCCTTTAGGATATTGAAATTGAAACGCCATTACGTTTTTCAGAAGGTGAAGCATCACTAAGTGAATATGGCTAATTAATAAGAGGTGATATTAATCTAGCCATATTGGGGGGTAACTGTTGACGTGCAAAAATAAAAGCCCAAAAGAGAGACCCAAGTGAATTTATATGTAGGCCCAAGATGTTACCCAAGTTTATTAAACTCTCTAGATTTGGACGAGCCCAAAGAAGGTACCCAAGCATATAGGCCCAGAATAGATGTCGCCCAGGCCTAATGAACGCCCAGGATTTGGACGAATGGAACGGTTATTCACGTTGTGAAGTAACGGTTATTAAACAGTTTTCTTTTCCCTTTTATCAAATCTCCACGTCTCATGATCTAAGAAGTTACGAATGGTTGAACCATTATAAACCGTAGTAGTGTGCTACAAATTAGCCATTATAGAGGGAGTGGGTAGTTATTGGGCAGCCATTATGGAGGGAGTGGGTAGTTATTGGGCGATGAGCAGTTTCTTGATGTAAGATTGAAGGAAACCGTTTGGTAAAGTATAAAAGAAAGAAGATTGAACGGAAAAGGCAGGTAAAAATCACTCTCAAAAAATAGAGAAATATGTAATTTCATTTCCTTTTAGTTTTAAGCATTTACTTGCGTTATATTCCAGTGTGCTTGTGCCCCTTGAAGACGTTTTGTTTTATCCCTCGTTATAATTGTAATCTTCATAAATAAAACACCCCTTGTTGGGACTTTGTCTCAAAAGGTTTAGCGTCCCTTACACATTGTCTGAATCTTTTTAATTTTTAGCAAAGTTCATTTATGCGCGAAACATATTGTTACAACATAAAAATAATAATTTTGTCACAAACTTGATATTCAATTACTTTTATTAATTGAGTTGTTCGTTTATTAACTATAAATATTAGTCTATTAGAGCTCCAATTGTATTCTTCACATTTTAACTTAATTTTTAGAAAAATTGGCGCAAATGGTCCCTAAATAAATAACAAAATGGTGATTATAATTTTATTGTCATTTTCCTATTGAAAATTAATGCAACTCTAGAGCATTATTTTTGAAAATGACTTGTTTGTACATTAGCAATACAAACTCTATTTAGTACTTTAGAAATTTGTATTTAAGATGCTACTTTTTACACACGGGTAGTTATGGAACAATTTTAATTGTAATTAATATGTTTATAGACTTGTTTATTTTTTTACACATTTGTGACCCATAATCTCTAACTTGCATAAAATATATACAACTTCCACTAGCATGCTCAATTAACAACTGCAACATGATTTATTTACTTGTAGAAATTATGTTGTTTTAAGAGTTTAAATTCGAACATGAAACGATTTCATCAAATAACTTATTGATTATCTCCAGAGCTTCATCTAAAGTAACAAAGAAGATTTTTCTGAATTTTTTATTCTGCCATTAAACACCGTAATGATTGAATTGGTACACTTAGTGAAGAAGCCTAATTTGTCGTTCTTAAAAATCAAAATCTTTGATTGTGTAAGCTTAATTCAACCACCTCTTTATCTTTTATTTAAGTTATTTGAAAAAAAATGATATTAATGCACATATGTTGTTATAGATACTTATGTCAAGAGTCTTAGCAAATGTGAAATTTCTTAATGCAAAAGCATTCGACTTTCTTTTCGTGATTAGAATATTATAAATGAATCAATTTAGTATTCGAGGAGGAATGCAAATTCTGGAAAAATGGTATTTAAGAATAGTGACTTTTATGAAGTAAATTGAATTCAATTTTATCATATGCTTGAGTCATCTTATATAATGAATTTTAATAAACTAAGTTTTAAGTTATAAGCATACTTATATTTAGGTTTCAATTGCCTAAATTTTTAATATTTAATTTTTTTCACTTAAATTACCAATATCATGTCAATTCGTAAAATAAATATATAATAAATACTATTACGTTCTTAATTAACGAGACTTCGTGTGCATCGCGTATGCTCACACTAGTATTAGAAAATATGTGGGCTTTCATAAAAATTCTCGTAGAATCGAAAATGAAGTTTTCATTCTGTACATACCAGATCATGAATTAGTAATGGCATCCAATTTCCCAAAAAAAAAAAAAAAAAGGGCCTGAACTATGATATGAAATAAGTTGATAAAGCAAAAATTGCCTTTCAAAAATTAAAACCCAGCAATAAATACGCAATATGTGACTCACCTGAGGAAAAATCTTATTATTGCATAGTCTCGCGTTAGACAACCACGATGTCTAAATCATTTCTCATAGAAAGTAACAAATCAAAAAAGTTGTGCTCAAGAGATAGTTGTCCATACACTGATAAGGGATGTATAGAATATTTTCGATAAGAAATGGGTTGTGGCCCCCCTACCCCCACCGCCACCCCACCTCCACCGCCACCGCCACCGCCACCGGATAGGTAGCTCTACCTATGAAAAATGAGCTCAGCTAGCCCAAAGGGACGATCGTTCCCAAAAATGTTACTCAGTTCGGCCCACGAGCTCGTGGACCAAACGAGCCGAGCAGAGCTACCCACGAGCTTGGCTCGACCCTTAATTTTTTTTTTAAAATTTTGAAAATGAAAATGAAAGAAAATATCGATAATCCTTTATATTAAAAATTTAAGATTGAAAATCCTCCTCCTTTTTCTGGGCTTGGGACCGGCTACTTTGAAAGTAGGCGGAGTTAAAATTGTACACGAACAAGATGTTACGTGTACAATTTTTTTTATTAAAATAAGACAAAAAAATATCTAGTACTAATGTAAAACAATACTTACTACAAATTTGAATAATCCATATTCAAATATTCTACTTCTTCTGCCATTATTCTGTCCATTTTGTCTTGGATTTGAAGTTCGGCGTCATCCCAATCTTTTAGACACAGTAAGCTTTCTAAAATGTCGGCTTTGAGTCTTGACTTGAAATTAGACAGAACTCTGCCACTTATAATGAATGTAGCCTCTGATGCTACAGTTGAGATTGGATTTGTTAGTAGATCACGTGCGATTTTTGAAAGAATTGGGTAATTACGTTAATGTTGTCTCCACCAACGTAGTATATCAAAAAAATTTCTCTCTTCGTCAGCTAAAATACTAAGCACGTCATGCGTGAAATACCTAACTAACTCTACGGGTGTATCACTAGAACGGAGAAGGGAAGAAGTACAAGAAGAACCAACTGATTGTTGACCTTGACCACTCATATGTGTACTCATGTAACTCAATAAGTCAATGTCATCAGTTGATGGCGAAGTACATGTTGGAACAGGGGGTAGTACAATGTTTGTACCGGCCTTTTCAGCATATACCTCATACATTTTACATAACGTTTGTTCTAAATTACCGCACGTTACTAGATTTCTGTAAGTTAATTTTTGTGAAATTGCCATTATTATAACTTTCGTACCATCTAAGTTAAGTGTAAAATCCATAATACATGCTAATGAAAATAACATAGAGAATTGTTCCCAATATTTTTGTGAAATTGCCATTATTATTACTTTCGTACCATCTAAGTTAAGTGTATGATCCATGATACATGCTAATGAAAATAACATAGGGAATTGTTTCCAATATTTTCTAAATTTAACTTCCATGACAGGTAATATTAGAAAAAAGAACAAAATTCTTATACCTAGTAAAATTGTTAGCAATATAATAGAAATGATTTAAAACAAGTAGAGTAGTTGGATAATATACACCAGAACATGCAGTTGTTGTGTCGTAAAAAACTTTTAAAAATTTTCTAACATGAGCACATATTTTCCAGTCATATGATTCTAAATCATATTCTGAGCTATGTGCTTGTCAGCCATTATAATATACAGTAATACAATCTTCGTAACCTTCACAAGATTCAAGCATGAGATATGTTGAATTTTATCTATGGCCAACAGTATAAAAATATTTTGATTGCAGCCCATTTTCTAGACATAGAAAAGAAAAAACTTGTTCTCTTTTTGGTGAGACCATAATATAACTCATAGCATATCTAATTTTTTTTTTTTTTTTGTAATTGGGTCTGTATAATTTGTAATCCATCTTGCACAATTAAAGTAAACACATGACATACACAACGAATGTAAAATAAAATACCATCAAATTATGGACTACAATATTGAATTAATTTCTCAATTACTATGTTGTTGGGACCTGCATTATCAAATGTAAAACTACGAGCTTTAGAATCACAATTAAATTCACGTAACACATCCAATAAAACATGAAAAATATTATTTCCATTACGAGGATAGTCTATTTGTTTAAACGCTATTATTTTTTTATGTATTATCCAATTACTATCAATGTAGTGTGTAGTTGCAACCATATATCTTTTTTAGTTATTACATGTCCATAAATCTGACGTAAAAGATAAAACACCGTTATAATTATTAATATCATTTACAATAGCTTATTTCTTTCTATTATATCTAACAATAGTGTCTTTACAAAGAGTATTTCTAAAAATATTAACGTTCCTTGGTTAAAGATATTTTTGGATGAAGTTCGTAAAATGAGGATTTTCTATCAAGCTCAGTGGAAACTTGATATTGCCACCAATTTCGGCAGTCATTCGCGGCGTATGAGTTCTTGTAAATATATCCAAGTGTTGAGATTGGAACTACTGGACCCGACTCCCGGAGGTTTGAACTGGAGTTGTGCCTGATTTATTTCCAAACTTCCATGTTTGAATTGACACTTTTTGAAGTGTCTGTTTATATGGGCTGTGCCTATCTCCTTTTACCGGGCTAACTTCTCTTAACAGTATTTATAGTGTGCTTTGTACCCAAGGACTACGTCCACTAGTTTACCAGTCTGCACCAACTCGAAATGCTGCCAACACTTAGCCTTTTATTTGGTGGCTTTTTGTTTAGTGCTAAAACCAAAGGTTGTTTGTATATCGGCATCTTATTGAACGTCTTCAAAATCAATTGGATCAGTGCTACCACCAAAATGATCAATATTATCATCTGAAATTAGAATATCATTCAGACCACTGAAATCATAATCACTTCGATTATAGACCATTTGGAATAATATAATAAAGAGAATAGGAGAAGATATGTAGTAGAAACTAGAAACTAGAAAATAGAAATGTAGAGAATTAGTAGAAGTAAAAAATTAAAACTTCAAATTATAGAGTAATATCTAGATAATGAGATATTACATACTAATTATAACACTAATATTGAGACTTGAGAGAATGAAATTTGAGAATTGTTAATGGATTGAGTATCTAATAGAACGAGAGATTGAAGTATGAAAAAAATGAGTTTAGAATATAAGTATTTATAGGAAAATAATGAAATTTTAAAAAAAAAAAAAAAAAAAAAAAAAGTGGATCAACATCCAACGGTCACGATAATGTGACTGTTTGCACGATCCGGCTCGTGGGCACGAACCCACGAGCCGGCTCATGTTTTGGCCGAATCGAACGAGCTCGGCCCTCTATTTTTTATTTGGGCACGACCCTTGCTTGTGCTCATCCTTAGACGAGCCCGAGCTCGAGCTGGTCGAGCTTTTTTGCCACACCTACCGAATTCCACGAGTAAATCGAAAGTTGGATCTATATTCTTCTTATTGGATGATCACAATACTTTCCAAAAATCAAAATTCTTAATCAATGGATGAACAATATCACCCATTTTTTCAATAAGATACCAAAGTTGATGATTGACTCATTCCATACTAGAGATAATCGCAGGAAATCATTTGATAACACGGATTCCTATTTCTCAATGATATTCCACAATCAAACAACAATTGTATAACGTTATTGTCATCTTCTTTGTTCTCATTATTGCCTTCATTTTTCTCTCTCAACCAGACCCAACATTTTCTATTAATATGAATCTCCTTGCCACAATGGTAACAAACAATCTTTTTGTTATTTGATTTTGATCTACTTCTTGAATTGCTGTAACCTCTTCCTCTATTCTTTGTAACAAGAGTGTGTACGTGATCTGAACCCGTGTGTACACCTGCATATTTTCTTCTTGCTTCCTCATTTTACATACTGTCTTTTACAAAATTCATAGTCATAACATCATCACGAGAAGAGTTATTAACAGACACAACAAAGGCCTCTCAACTATCTAGCAAAGAACTCAAAAGCAATAAAGTTTGCAATTCATCTTCAAGAGTCATATCCATATTTGCTAACTGGTTTATGATATTCTGAAAATTATTCAAATGTTGTGTTACGCTTATGCCTTCTTTATATTTCATGTTGATCAAGTCTCTAATTAAAAATGACATCTTAGATGCAATTTTCTTCTCAAACATAAAATCCAACTTTAACCATAATTTATGAACATTAGTCTCTTATGCTACATGAAATACAATATTATGAACCTACTGTCTAATAGATCTGATAGTCTTTCTATTCTAACGATACCATTGTTTTTTCTGGCATGTCATACGGTTTAGCTTCATTACCCTCAATAAGTTCCTACAAATCCTTAAAATGAAGCTTGAAGAATGAGAAACCTAAGAAATCTACCTTTCTCTTCCAATTTTAATCCACAACAATAGCTGTCTCTCTTTCCTTTCAAGTTTTTTGTGTCCATGGTTATGTATCTGGGCTTCGGTGAAGAAATCAAAATATGGAATTAAGAGCCCGTTTGGTAGAGTTTATAAACCAGTTTATTTGACCAAAAAGGGTTTATTTGATAAAAAAATTTGCCTTGGTAGCCGTCATTTTTTACCATTCTTGGTCAAATAAACTAGTTTATAATATCTACCAAACGGGCACTAAATGTTTCAATAATCACTGAACTTTTAGTCGCATCTTCGATCACACTGAACTTGAAAAGCTACGCTCCGTTAATTACTTTTTACGATTCAGTACCTTCCAATGGATGAAAGAGCACATGTAGCGGACGGAACGCCCACGTGGTACACATTAGTGGTAATTTCAGAGTTGAATGTTTCAATAATTAATGAAGAAGAAGGAACCCAAGAATCCACCTTTCTCCTAGAATTTAAATGGCTGCCTATCTCCTCTTTCAATTTTTTTTTTGTTTCTGTGTGTGTATGTATATCTGTGTAAAATATGAGAGAAAATATATGTATGTGGAGAAGTAATTCTCTCTGTATATTGATGTAATGTATTAATGAATAGGGTACAAGATATATATATATATATATATATATATATACTAATGAATGACTAATAGAAACCTAATAAGAAAGGAAAAGAGTTCTACCTAGAATGAGAATATTACATGTATGGTATCCTACTACATGGTACTCTACTGTAAATAGAATTCTAATACTCTCCCTCAAGTTGGAGCATGTATGTCAAAAGTGCCCAACTTGTGAGTGAAATTGTGAAATGCTTCCTTGCCCAATGCTTTAGTAAATAATTCCGCAATCTGATTGTTGCTTGGAACATAGGCAGTCTTGATCTCTCCCTTATCAATTCATTCACGAACAATATGACAATCTATTTCAATGTGTTTTGTTCTTTCATGATATACTGGATTAACATCAATATGCATTGCTGCTTGATTATCACAATATAATATTGCTGCTTGTAGGTAATCTACACATAAATCTGTTAGTAATTGTTTCAACCATATAAGCTCACGTGTAATAGAAGCCATTGCCCTATACTCAGCTTCTGCTAAAGATTTGGACACAATCGTTTGTTTCTTGCTTTTCCATGATATAAGTGCCTTTCCCAAGAACACACAATATCCTATAACTGACCGTCGTGTAGTAATAACTTCGACCCAATCTGCATCACAAAATTCTGCTAGCAGTAATTTCCCACTTGATGGGAAATATAATCCTCGTCCTGGTGCCCCTTTCAAGTATCGGAGTAATCGGTGAACTGCATCAAGATGAGATTGTCTAGGTGTCTGCATAAACTGACTGAGTGTATTGACTGAATATGAGATTTCTGGTCTGGTAATGGTGAGATAAATGAGCTTTCCTACCAACTGTCGATAGTATGTGGGATCTTTCAATAACTTTCCATCAGTTAAATTAAATTTCAATGACTGCTCCATAGAAAATGCTGCAGGTTTTGATCCAAGTAATCCGGCTTCTTGAAGAATGTCAAGAGTATACTTCCTTTGGTTTATTGAAATCCCCGATCTTGAGCGAGCAATTTCTATTCCAAGAAAGTATTTTAATGTGCCAAGGTCCTTCAACTTGAATTGGGATGCAAGAAAGGTTTTTGTAGTAAAGATTGCTTCTCTATTGTTTCCTGTGACAATCATATCATCCACATATAACAGAACTGCAGTAAAAGAATTACCATTGACCTTTGTAAAGAGTGAGTAATCTGCATGTGACTGTTTGAACCCAAACTAAATAATAGCAGACACAAATTTTTGAAACCAAGAATGAGATGCCTGTTTCAATCCATATAAAGATTTATGAAGTCGACATACAATTGGTGTCTCCCCCTTGTCAACGAAATCCAGGAGGTGGAGTCATATAGACTTCTTCATCAAGATCACCATGAAGAAAGGCATTGTGTACATCCATCTGATGAAGTGTCCAGTCACGAATAGAGGCGATAGCAAGCAAGCATCTGACTGTAGTTAACTTTGCAACTGGAGTGAAAGTTTCATTATAATCAATCCCTTCTCGTTGTGTAAACCCCTTTGCCACTAACCGTGCTTTGTAACGTTCAACTGTACCGTCATAATGAAATTTAATTTTGAACACCCACTTACAACCAATAGGATGAGAACTTGGAGGAAGTGGTACAAGTGACCAAGTATTGTTTTCTTCCAAGACACGAATTTTATCATTCATAGCAGCGACCTATTTGGGATCCTGACAAGCTGCCTCATATGTAGCTGGCTCAATGATATGAGAAATATTATATGTAAAAGTACGATGAATAGAAGAAAGGTTACTATATGATACATACCTTGATATAGGGTGTCGAGTGTTGGATTTGACTAGAAGAGACCCGGCTTGAGTAGGCAGAGTATGATTGATATAGTAATATTTCAAGTGAAATGGGGTTTGAATTGATCTTGTGGATCGTCTAAGTTGGTCATCTGGAGGCTGAGAAGAGGTAGGTGGATCAATTGTGATTGGACATTGCTCAACCGGTCGACCGGTAGGTGAAGACGGTCAACTGTTTAAACTCTCTGTTGAACCGGATGAGGTAACCGGTCGACCGATTGGACTCTCTGTTGAAGCGGTCGAGTGAACTGGTCGACCGGTTGGTCCAGATGATGGTTCGGGATCTTCAGGCAAGTTATCCGTTTCTGCTATGTGTTGGTCCTCTGGGTTTGTGAAATATGGTGTTTCAACATCTAGAGGCATAGATTGTGGCAATGGGATGGAGTTGGTTTCATCATGTTGTTGGGAAGTGTATGGAAATATATTTTCATGGAACACAATGTCTCGGGATACTACTAGCTTTTTGTCGGTTAGGTCATATAAGGTGTATGCTTTTTGTCCTGAGGAGTATCCAAGGAACACACACCGTTTGGCTCGTGTGTCAAATTTATGGCTGGGTTTAAGGTTGGTGGCAAAACATAGGCAACCATAGGCACGTAAATGGGAATAAGGTGGTGGTTTCTTGTGCAATCTTTCGTAGGGTGTTTTGTGTGAGAGCAATGGTGAAGGTATCCGGTTGATAAGGTAACAAGCTGTTTTGATATGTTCTCCCCAAAATTTTAACGGAAGATTGGCTTGAAATTTAATGGCACGAGCCACATTAAGGAGGTGGAAGTGTTTTCTTTCTACTACTCCATTTTGTTGAGGGGTATAAGGACATGACCTATGAAAAATGGTACCATTTTCATCTAAGAATGTTTGCAAGGATAAGAACTCTTGACCATTGTCAGATCTCAGGATTTTTATAGTCAGGTTGTGTTGAGTTTTAACCCAAGCAAAGAAATTTTTAATTATGCTTTGAGTTTCAGATTTGTGACGCATGAGGTGTACCCAAGTATAACGAGAAAAGTCATCAACAATTGTAAGGAAATATCTAGCACCAGAATAAGAATAAATCCTATGAGGTCTCCAAATATCACAATGAATCAAATCAAAGGGTTTATTGTTAGATATTTGACTGACTTTAAAGGGTAGTCTAGATTGTTTTGCCAGATGACAAATATCACAAATATCGTGGGAATCAAAACTAATACCTAAGATATTTTGTGCTAAGAATTGAAGAGATGAGGCTGAAGGGTGTCCAAGACGTTTATGCCATAGGTTGGTTGATCCACTGGTAGTATGATGTATTTGTGGTTTTTGTGAAAGGTAATATAGGCCGTTACTTTGCCTTCCCAAGCCAATCGTTTTCTTCGTAGTCAGATCCTTCATGACACAAAAATCAAGGAAAAATGTCACACAGCAACCTAACTCTCTAGTAAGTTTACTGATAGATAATAGATTAACTTTGAATTTGGGAACATGAAGCACATTATCAACAGTCATATTATTTTCAAAGTTAACTGTACCAATGGATTTAATAAGAGCATGACCCTCATTCGGTAATTGCACAGTTTTGTGCATTGGCATGAATTTATTCTCAAGAATCTCATCATTCGTCACATAGTCAGTGGCCCCGCTATCAATAATCCATGAATTACTCAAAGGGGTAGTAAAGAGATTGATACCTGAGGTGTTAACACAAGGCTTGTCATTACCCGACTTGTTGTTTAGAAGTGTCATGATCTGTTCATATTCCTTGGTTGTGAGCGTTTTGCCTTCCTCTGGGTCAGGAGAAGAAGCGGTAGTAGTGTTTGTGAAGCGTTTGTTTCGTGGCTTCATGTCTTTTCCATGAAACTTGTGCCCTGGAGGGAAGCCATGGATGAAATAGCAGGTATCAACGATGTGGCCAATCATCTTGCAGTAGGTGCACTGTTTCTACCCGGTTCCAGTCGAAACGGTTGACCAGTTGGACGAACCGGTCGACCGGTCCGACCGATTTTTGGTTGGCCGATTGTCACCTTTCCGGTTCGATCTCCAATTGATTGAATTGATTGAATGTTGTCCTTCATGATCGGATTATTGTAGAGCCATAAGATCCGATTGGGCAATCGTCGTCTCTATGGTGTTTGTGCCATAATTGTTTCCATTAAGTGGATTAGAAACGAGGATGAAGCCGTGATGATCGGATTTCTATAGAGCCATGGGATCCGATTGGGCAATCGTCGTCTCTATAATTTTTCTACATCGTTTGTGCGAAGCATCGTCGCTCAGAATCGTCGCTCTGATACCATGTAAAATATGAGAGAAAATATATGTATGTGGAGAAGTAATTCTCCCTGTATATTGATGTAATGTATTAATGAATAGGGTACAAGATATATATATATATATACTAATGAATGACTAATAGAAACCTAATAAGAAAAAGAAAAGAGTTCTACCTAGAATGGGAATATTACATGTATGGTATCCTACTACATGGTACTCTACTGTAAATAGAATTCTAATAATCTGGGCTTCAAAGAAGAAATCAAAATCTGCAGCTATTTTTTTAAATTTGATAGTCACAAATTGCAAGAATGGTCCCCAAGTATTTAATCCCAAACATGATGCCTTTGTTTAATTGTGACTAACTAAAGTTGCATTTAAAGCCCTCCAAGTGTAATTTAATTCTATAATAAGCTGGACTTATTTAATCGAAATGAAACAATTGGGTCAAGGGCTCTCGAGCCCCTACAAAAAGTAAGCTGAGCCGCCATCTACCAAGGGCGGAGAAAATAGAAAAATATGGCATGATCAATAAAGAATTATTTTTCAACGATTGATATCAATTGTATATATAGCAGATAACAAGAAATGTCAAGTCTGAGACAAATTATTGGACGGAATTAGTTGTGATTACAAGAAGAAAAGCATGATCTGTGATGGAAGTGGCTTTTAATAACCTTATTAGAAATTACACATTTATATATGTCTCCTAGTAGCAGAAATCATGGATCATAGGGGGTAGCAATTACGTAAAGGTGTTGTTTTCTTGATACAGTAAGTCCATAATTCTCAGTCATGTCTAAATTATCTGGATTGATTCCATCTGGGAGTTTCCAGTCGAAGTTATAAAGAAGTTGAGCTAAAGGAAGCTCGACGCCAGCAATACCAAAAGTCATACCAGGACACATTCTTATTCCTGAACCAAATGGTAGATATTCAAAGTGATTTCCAGTGAAATCTACACCGTTATTCTCAAATCGTTCTGGTTCAAAATTTTCAGGGTTTGTCCAATACTTAGGATCTCTGCCCATTTCCCAAGCATTTACAAGTACTCTGGCATTGGCAGGTATAAAATACCCGTTTACTTCACAATCTTTCGTACTAGCTCTTGGAAGAAGGGGAACTGGTGTATGCATCCTAAAAGTTTCCTTTATTACCATTTTTAAGTACTTTAACTTTTGAAGATCAGTGTCATCAATGATTTCACGTCCCTTGAAGATTTCTCGTACTTCAGCTTGTGCTTTCAGCATTACACGTGGATTCCTTATAAGTTCGACCATAGCCCAATCAGTTGTCGATGATGATGTATTTGTTCCAGCTGACATCATATCCTACAAAAAAAAAAAAAAAAAAAAAATCCACCATTCTTGTTAATGAATTAATATTACATACAAAAGATTAATAAATAATAGCAAAATACTTACAGAAAGAACCGCTTTGATGTTGTCATAGTTAATGGGAATGTCAAGTTCCCCACTTTCCTTTACTCTTAGGAAAACATCAACTAAATCTTCATTGCCAGACTCTCCGTTTCCCCTTCTTGTCGACTCTCCTTGAACCAACCCTTTGTCGTCCTTGCTCATTCTTGCCAAATTCTCCTTGTGTTCATCAATTAGTTCGTCAAGAATTGCATCAAGCTTGCGGCGCATCGCCCACAATTTTACCCTCCTGAAACTGAAAAGTCTAAGTATCTTGGAGGAAGGAAAGAGGTCAGCCAGTTGAAAGCCTGCCGCTAAGGATACACCTTGCTTGTATAGTTTTACCAGTGTATCTTTATCCTTACATATTTTACCGAATGCTGCTCTTGCAGTAATGGAACTGGTTGACGAGAAAATATTCTCTGTGAGATTTAAGGGTTTTCCGGCAGATGATTTAATAGATTTGATGAGTTTAAGAACCTCATCACTCCTAATGGAAGCAAATGATTTAACCTGCTTGGAACTTAAGAGTTCCAAAATACAGATTTTACGCATTTGTCTCCAGTAATCATTATGTGGACTAAACGCTATGTCAGTATGGTTATACCACAAAATCTCAGTAGACATAGTTAGTGATCTGGCAGCAAAAGTAGGATCTTGTGTTTTCAATACTTCTTTTGCAATTTCGGGGGAAGATATAACGATTGCTGAGTTTTCACCAAGCTTGAAGTGCATCAATGGTCCATATTTTTTGGCAAATTCTTTGAAATCACGATGTGGAAGTAAACTTAAAAGGTGCAAATGTCCAATTATGGGCAACTGTTTGGGTCCCGGTGGGAGTTTTCGGAGTTTTGTATCAGCTTTAGATTTCTTCCATTTGGTAATGAAGAGGAAGAGCAGGGACATAAAGAGAGCAAAAGTAGTGAAACTGAAGGGAAAATGGATATCCATTAGAAATAAGCGTTTTAATGCAGGAAAAATAAAAATAAAAATACTCTCTTTTCTTATGATGATTGCATAAAATGGCTTGGATGTAACATATATATACAGGGGCGGAGCCAGGACTAAACAACGGACTGGGCTGGAGGAAGGGGGAACCTTCTCACGGGGGTTAGGGGGCAGCGCCCCTGATTTTTTTTTCTCAAACCACAATTACTTAGCTCATTTTTATTCAAGAAGTTATTATACAAAAATATTCAAGATCAATAACTAGCTAAGAGTTCGTTTGACAGAGATTATAAACTAGTTTATAAACCAATTTTTGGTTTATTTGATCAATATTGGTTTATTATATTGGTTTATTTGAGTTGAAATTGTTGAATTTTCATGTTAAAAATGGATTAAAAAGTCAAAAATTACGGTTGAAAAAAACCAAAATGGGTTTATAATCTTTGTCAAACAAGTCGTAAATAAATTTGTGTTCGATGATTTTTTACAGTTGCAAATTTTTCTATATAAAATCTATATTTATTTTATTAACAATGTCCTCTCAACAAAAATTGTTATAATATAATCTATATTTATTTTATTTAAAACTAAGCTATATATGTAATCGATGCACAAAATATTTAAACCATTTAATAGTATTATATATAATTATATTATAATTCTATATTTAATGAAAAAATAGATTTTGGAGAAAACCCATTAAAATAAATACAAAAGAAGTACTAAGCTAACATAATTTTTTTTTTTTTTTTATAATTTGTATTGGGCCTTGGAGGGTAGCCCTGGACTACAGCCAAGGGTTGCCCCCCCTCCCCTGGATCCGCCTATGTATATATATAAAGACACAAACATGAAAGGAAAGACAAATAAGCACGTAGTTGATGTTCGAATTTCAATTTCATAGCTGCCTGTTTTGACCAATTATCTTGGAGCCTGGGGCAAAATATCTTGGAGCCTGCGAGTTTTGTCACCACAATGCATGATTCACCTACATAGTATGCATGATATGCTAAATATCAGAATGCGTGTGTCATGCAAGTAAGCCTATAAACTCTGAATCATGCTCTGATGCCAATCTGACACGACCCGTCCCAAGCAATATTTATGTACCCAAGACGTGTCGTGCGCCGATGGTGGATACCAACCAAGGGTTGGACCCACTACCAAGGCTACTACAATTACAACTCATTATACATATTTTTAAGAAAATTTTGGCATTATCTCCCCTGAAATTTGGACTAACCAACTTGAAATAAAATACCACATGTCCAAACAAACTATATTCACAACTAAATAAGACTATTTTCCCTTTCAATATCCACAACAAAACAACGCGATAGAGACTAGCCGAATCATAAAACTTTTACTATTTAATTAACATAAACTGTACATACGGATACAAATTTAATACATAGTGAGATCACCTAACTATTTACATATGATGCAAAATGATATCCAAAAATGAACATATGTCCCCAAAATATAATGACTACATGCTATATGATATGAGTCATACTAACTAACTATGTCGTACTAACTAACTATGTTGTGTGGATCCGACTTCGAACTCAAAAGCTTTATATCTAAAAACTGCCCAGAAACTCAACCGCTACCTGATAAGAAAAATCATTGTTGGAAAAAATACATGAGTTGATAGACTCAGTGAGTGGAAATTTTCGAAAATAATTATACTATTTTCATTTATAGATATTATCAAAAACGAGCTCACGTCATTTAACAATTCACATTATAACTTCTCATAACGTAAATGAGCCCAACATCTAAATCAATATTACATCATATTAATTTCAACAAGTAATATCAGCTCATATTTGTAGAATATTCATCAGCTAAAATAAATCATCACTTCATCATATCGCAATATAATGGAAAATATCACCGAAATGTACCTTCTAATTAAAATCGGTAATATAGTCATGTATATGTAAACTACCCTCAAAACTAGGCACCCCTATACATAGGCTTAAGGTCCCCTCAGTGTACGGAACTGGATCCCAAAATCCTTTAACAATATATCATAGTACACGGTTAAGACCCCTTAATCAAACTATATTTACACAGCCAATTAGACCCCTCAATGTAATATAGAACACGGCTAAGACCCCTCAATGTACTAGAATAGATAAAATTATGGGCACTTTTATGGTATTTTTCAATATCACATATTTCTCATATTCCATTTCACAAGTAATCAATTACAATCTTTATAATTTCACAATTAATATACGAAATAAACCTTTAATTATAATCATGTAAAATGGCCAATAAGTTCTTAAATCACATATAAAATAATAGTATAATTAATTGTCATTCTCAAAAATATTTAATTTTTCCACTCACAGAGTTATCTATTGGAAACTAACTCGACTCATAGTCTGTTCCGATATTTGAATCACTTCATGATATAACAATAAAATTATCCAAATCAAAACTCAATTCTATTGAATTCAAAATTATTTACATAACAACTTATCGATTTTTTATTCTTCCTCCAAATTTCAAATTTTGCTGTATGATTTGAGTAAGAAAGAAAGAAAAAAGGATGAGCTTTGCATTTTTCTTTGCTGAATTGATAAGTGAAAAGATAAAATGAATTTTGAATTTTGTTATGAAAAGCCATCCGCTGCCTGACTTTTCAATTGACTCAGAATTCTTTTACTTTGACTAAAGTATGACATGTAAATGGTCCCTAACTTTTGTCCTTAGTGTAGAATTGGTCTTTAACATTTATTTTTTTACAAATAAGTCCCTAATCTATGTGTTTTAATGCAAAATTGGTCCTTATGACAAATATGTCTTTAATTTTAATTAGAATAAATTATATGTAAATTCCTAATCATTACAGAATTTACAAATAGGTCTAATACTTTTATTTGTTATAGTAGTAGTTCGGCCATAATTCCTTCGTCCACTTCTAGACTAGAGTAACGCTCAATCAAAGATCTAGCTCGTTCGACTTCCTGAGAAGCATTGCATTTCTTAGCAGCCAATCTGGCCTTACAGTCGTCCATCTATGCTTGGATTTCTTTCATCTGAGCAGCCAAACTCATCATCAAAGAATCTTCAACCATGACATCAGAAGAAATCTCACTCAAGTTGTTTTTAGCTTGGTCAATTTCTCTATATAGAGACTCTTTTTCGTTCACAGCATTGACATATTGTGTTTTCTTGCCTTTGAGTTCCACATTTCTGGCCAGCAGCACACTTATCTCTTGATGGATGATCTTCAGAGATAACTTGAAGTCCATTGAAAGTTTGAGTGAAGGAAGCTTAAGTACTTGAGCCATTCGATGGCTTAGACGCTCAAATTTGTCCCGTTGGCTAGCAGCACTGGTGTGTGCTATATCTATGTCCATGAAAGAAGTGTACTCAAGTACTGCCTGCTTGAGAATGTTCATATTTTCTATAGAAAATGCAGCAGATGCAGTAGAAGGACGACTGTCCGAGGAAGAACGAGCAGTTTGACTAGCTTTAACTTGTTCCCAAGACGTAAACAAGTTCTGAATGGAGCGCAAGATGATATCAGCGTCCTGTAAAGGTAAATGCAATTACTTAGCATCCTCATTGCAGTAAACAACATAAAAGGAATAAGATGAAGACTACCTCATGAACTGACTCATCAGTGGTTTTGGAAGAAGAATGATGAAGTATGCTACTGGACGATTTGACCACTTGTGAAGATTCATCTTTGTCTCAGCGTATTGGTTCTTGCACAACCGGCAAATCAATTGGTGTTTCTGCAAAGGGACGAATAATGGTAAATTCATGACCGATGTCATGACTAATGATGCAATTAGAAGAAAATATCATAAATATATGCATATATTACCATCTGATTCTACGCTTGGAGGAAAAATGCCTTGAAACGATGAAGATTCTCCAACTGGCTGGGCGATTGAAGTGTCTGGATCTTCAAATCCATTCTCAAGAAAATTTGCCTCGATAAATGGCTTAGAAGAGGGAGGAATTGAAGGACTGGGCGAAGTAGAATCTTTCAAATGAGAAGTGGACCCCATCTGATTCAGAAAACAAATAAGACATCAATATCTACATTGATTTTTCTTTATGTAAAGAGAAATCATACTACCTTTCTTCTGGTCACGGAAGGAGCATCATCATCGTCATCACTATTATCATCAGGTTGATCTGATGAATCCAAGGCTAGCCATTTACAGCTGGATGCACCTTTTGTGACTCTGGTTTGGGTAGGTGGAGAACTGGATTGAATAGAAATCGCGGCAGAGCGTCTAGTACAGATTGTTGGAGATTTTGAAGGAGAAGAAGAAGGCACAGGATGTTTAACTGATATAGGCACAACAGGAATATGAGTGGGAGTAGAATGAAATGGAAGTCCTGGAAGATCCCGACCCCTCAAGTAGATGGAAAGCGTGGTTGACATTGGTGATAAAAAACCTATGTTTCACAGAAGGCCAAAATTGTTCAAAAAGAGGGTGAACGACCATAGTAGGATTAAATGGAGCCAAAGAAAACCCAGTCATCAAAGAAATATTGCGGACATCTATGGCCTGTGCTTCTATCTTGGTGATGGTATGGAAGCACTCCTGGAAACTCTTTGAGTAACAAGAGGGGATGGGCCAAGTTTGGCCAAAGCCAAGTTGCCAGGCAAAGAACTGGGGAGCATAGACTTCGACCCCAGCCTTAGCATTGGTGCCAGTCAGAATGTCGTGGAACAATTCTCGCCCAGTCAAGTATTGAGCCCAAACGGGCAGGACAGCACTCACTTTGTTCAAAGTAAGAGGAGGTTGAACGTAAATGGGAATTTGATGAATAGAGAAAGGAAAGAAAGAGAGAATTGAATTCAAATTATAAAAGAATGTGAAGACGTCTCTATTAGACATATCAACAGGGGCTAATTGGTTGATGACCAACCCGTAACAACTAACTGGCTGATGAGGTATTGAAGGAGTACCAAACTGTGGGAAATACGCTCTCAACCACAACTGAGCGAGCCAGAGAGGCCCACTACCAGTAGGAGAGGCATTAGTTCTAAGCTGATATTGAAGGTAAGCCATACCTCTATAGAAAGCAGCCAGAAATAAGGAACAAAGGTTCAAAGACCTACCAAGTGCCAATTCATGGGCGATGGGCAAATAGGCCATAGAAGGTTTAAGATTAGGCACACAGAGAATATACCTACACAGCCAAACCTGAAGGAAAGCCAGATGCTCTGTATGAGTAGGATATTTGCCATAATTGTCATAGAGCTCTTGCATGCCTGAATAGGAGTCAGTATATCTCTTGTCAAACATTGGAGCAATGGAAGATACCAGCATGACAGGAGAATTAGTATCACCCAAAGGGGGGGAGGTTAACCAAGGCACCAACATCCCTATGGGTAATTGACATTGGGCCAAGAGGAAAATTAAAAGTATTATACTCAGAAGACCAAAAACTCAAAACGATTGGGAAAAGTACAGGATCGTAGAGTGGATGACGTGTAGCAATTTCCAAAAGGTTGGAAATCTTAGCACGATCAAAAAGTGCTTTCGTGGGGCCGTGTTTCATCATGCGTGCATGCCAAAGACGGAAAGTGGTATCAGATTTGGGCCAGGTACGAATACTCTTTTCACGAATTGGCTTTAAGGAAAAAGGGTCCAAGAAAGGAGGTTCTTGGGTACAAGGAAAAAGCTGGGCAACGGCCACTCGCCCAATAGAGTCCGCATCTTTGAACGATGGACCCAAATAGAACTCGTTTAAATCAGGTCTAGATGATAAAAGGCACGATAGGTTTACGTAAGGTTTGGTCAGGAGGTCTTGGAAATCTTCGAAGCTAGTACAATTTTCTGAAGGATTCTTTGAAGTAGCCATTTACAGCGAATTGAAAGATTTCAAGGATGGTGATAAGTTTGAAAGTGTGAATGTGAATGTGAATTAAGGAGAAGATGAACAGTGTCCTTTTATAGAAGAAGGAGGAGACGGCGACGTGATGGAGGCAGAACGTGGTTATTGGTGCAATATAGTGGCGTCTTTTTTGAGTTTATATAAATCGTGCCTTTAGGATATTGAAATTGAAACGCCATTACGTTTTTCAGAAGGTGAAGCACCACTAAGTGAATATGGCTAATTAATAAGTGGTGATATTAATCTAGCCATATTGGGGGGTAACTGTTGACGTGCAAAAATAAAAGCCCAAAAAAGAGACCCAAGTGAATTTATATGTAGGACCAAGATGTTACCCAAGTTTATTAAACTCTCTAGATTTGGACGAGCCCAAAGAAGGTACCCAAGCATATAGGCCCAGAATAGATGTCGCCCAGGCCTAATGAACGCCCAGGATTTGGACGAATGGAACGGTTATTCACGTTGTGAAGTAACGGTTATTAAACAGTTTTCTTTTCCCTTTTATCAAATCTCCACGTCTCATGATCTAAGAAGTTACGAATGGTTGAACCATTATAAACCGTAGTAGTGTGCTACAAATTAGCCATTATAGAGGGAGTGGGTAGTTATTGGGCAGCCATTATGGAGGGAGTGGGTAGTTATTGGGTGATGAGCAGTTTCTTGATGTAAGATTGAAGGTAACCGTTTGGTAAAGTATAAAAGAAAGAAGATTGAACGGAAAAGGCAGGTAAAAATCACTCTCAAAAAATAGAGAAATATGTAATTTCATTTCCTTTCAGTTTTAAGCATTTACTTGCGTTATATTCCAGTGTGCTTGTGCCCCTTGAAGACGTTTTGTTTTATCCTTCGTTATAATTGTAATCTTCATAAATAAAACACTCCTTGTTGGGACTTTGTCTCAAAAGGTTTAGCGTCCCTTAGACATTGTCTGAATCTTTTTAATTTTTAGCAAAGTTCATTTATGCGCGAAACATATTGTTACAACATAAAAATAATAATTTTGTCACAAACTTGATATTCAATTACTTTTATTAATTGAGTTGTTCGTTTATTAACTATAAATATTAGTCTATTAGAGCTCCAATTGTATTCTTCACATTTTAACTTAATTTTTAGAAAAATTGGCGCAAATGGTCCCTAAATAAATAACAAAATGGTGATTATAATTTTATTGTCATTTTCCTATCGAATATTAATGCAACTCTAGAGCATTATTTTTGAAAATGACTTGTTTGTACATTAGCAATACAAACTCTATTTAGTACTTTAGAAATTTGTATTTAAGATGCTACTTTTTACACACGGGTAGTTATGGAACAATTTTAATTGTAATTAATATGTTTATAGACTCGTTTATTTTTTTACACATTTGTGACCCATAATCTCTAACTTGCATAAAATATATACAACTTCCACTAGCATGCTCAATTAACAACTGCAACATGATTTATTTACTTGTAGAAATTATGTTGTTTTAAGAGTTTAAATTCGAACATGAAACGATTTCATCAAATAACTTATTGATTATCTCCAGAGCTTCATCTAAAGTAACAAAGAAGATTTTTCTGAATTTTTTATTCTGCCATTAAACACCGTGATGATTGAATTGGTACACTTACTGAAGAAGCCTAATTTGTCGTTCTTAAAAATCAAAATCTTTGATTGTGTAAGCTTAATTCAACCACCTCTTTATCTTTTATTTAAGTTATTTGAAAAAAAAAATGATATTAATGCACATATGTTGTTATAGATACTTATGTCAAGAGTCTTAGCAAATGTGAAATTTCTTAATGCAAAAGCATTCGACTTTCTTTTCGTGATTAGAATATTATAAATGAATCAATTTAGTATTCGAGGAGGAATGCAAATTCTGGAAAAATGGTATTTAAGAATAGTGACTTTTATAAAGTAAATTGAATTCAATTTTATCATATGCTTGAGTCATCTTATATAATGAATTTTAATAAACTAAGTTTTAAGTTATAAGCATATATACTTATATTTAGGTTTCAATTGCCTAAATTTTTAATATTTAATTTTTTTCACTTAAATTACCAATATCATGTCAATTCCTAAAATAAAGATATAATAAATACTATTACGTTCTTAATTAACGAGACATCGTGTGCATCGCGTATGCTCACACTAGTATTAGAAAATATGTGGGCTTTCATAAAAATTCTCGTAGAATCGAAAATGAAGTTTTCATTCTGTACATACCAGATCATGAATTAGTAATGGCATCCAATTTCCCAAAAAAAAAAAAAAAAAAAGGGCCTGAACTATGATATGAAATAAGTTGATAAAGCAAAAATTGCCTTTCTAAAATTAAAACCCAGCAATAAATACGCAATATGTGACTCACCTGAGGAAAAATCTTATTATTGCATAGTCTCGCGTTAGACAACCACGATGTCTATATCATTTCTCATAGAAAGTAACAAATCAAAAAAGTTGTGCTCAAGAGATAGTTGTCCATACACTGATAAGGGATGTATAGAATATTTTCGAGAAGAAATGGGTTGTGGCCCCCCTACCCCCACCACCACCCCACCTCCACCGGCACCGGATAGGTAGCTCTACCTATGAAAAATGAGCTCAGCTAGCCCAAAGGGACGATCGTCCCCAAAAATGTTACTCAGTTCGGCCCATGAGCTCGTGGACCAAACGAGCCTAGCTGAGCCGAGCAGAGCCGAGCAGAGCTAACCACGAGCTTGGCTCGACCCTTAATTTTTTTTTAAAATTTTGAAAATGAAAATGAAAGAAAATATCGATAATCCTTTATATTAAAAATTTAAGATTGAAAACCCTCCTCCTTTTTCTGGGCTTGGGACCGGCTACTTTGAAAGTAGGCGGAGTTAAAATTGTACACGAACAAGATGTTACGTGTACAATTTTTTTTATTAAAATAAGACAAAAAAATATCTAGTACTAATGCAAAACAATACTTACTACAAATTTGAATAAACCATATTCAAATATTCTACTTCTTCGGCCATTATTCTGTCCATTTTGTCTTGGATTTGAAGTTCGGCGTCATCCCAATCTTTTAGACACAGTAAGCTTTCTAAAATGTCAGCTTTGAGTCTTGACTTGAAATTAGACAGAACTCTGCCACTTATAATAAATGTAGCCTCTGATGCTACAGTTGAGATTGGATTTGTTAGTAGATCACGTGCGATTTTTGAAAGAATTGGGTAATTACGTTAATGTTGTCTCCACCAACGTAGTATATCAAAAAAATTTCTCTCTTCGTCAGCTAAAATACTAAGCACGTCATGCGCGAAATACCTAACTAACTCTACAGGTGTATCACTAGAACGGAGAAGGGAAGAAGTACAAGAAAAACCAACTGATTGTTGACCTTGACCACTCCTATGTGTACTCATGTAACTCAATAAGTCAATGTCATCAGTTGATGGCGAAGTACATGTTGGAACAGGGGGTAGTACAATGTTTGTACCGGCCTTTTCAGCATAGACCTCATACATTTTACATAACGTTTGTTCTAAATTACCGCACGTTACTAGATTTCTGTAAGTTAATTTTTGTGAAATTGCCATTATTATAACTTTCGTACCATCTAAGTTAAGTGTAAAATCCATAATATATGCTAATGAAAATAACATAGAGAATTGTTCCCAATATTTTTGTGAAATTGCCATTATTATTACTTTCGTACCATCTAAGTTAAGTGTATGATCCATAATACATGCTAATGAAAATAACATAGGGAATTGTTCACAATATTTTCTAAATTTAGCTTCCATGACAGGTAATATTAGAAAAAAGAACAAAATTCTTATACCTAATAAAATTGTTAGCAATATAATAGAAATAATTTAAAACAAGTAGAGTAGTTGGATAATATACACCAGAACATGCAGTTGTTGTGTCGTAAAAAACTTTTAAAAATTTTCTAACATGAGCACATATTTCCCAGTCATATGATTCTAAATCATATTCTGAGCTATGTGCTTGTCAGCCATTATAATATACAGTAATACAATCTTCGTAACCTTCACAAGATTCAAGCATGAGATATGTTGAATTTTATCTATGGCCAACAGTATAAAAATATTTTGATTGCAGCCCATTTTCTAGACATAGAAAAGAAAAAACTTGTTCTCTTTTTGGTGAGATCATAATATAACTCATAGCATATCTAATTTTTTTTTTTTTTTGTAATTGGGTCTGTATAATTTGTAATCCATCTTGCACAATTAAAGTAAACACATGACATACACAACGAATGTAAAATAAAATATCATTAAAATTATGGACTACAATATTGAATTAATTTCTCAATTACTATGTTGTTGGGACCTGCATTATCAAATGTAAAACTACGAGCTTTAGAATCACAATTAAATTCACGTAACACATCTAATAAAACATGAAAAATATTATTTCCATTACGAGGATAGTCTATTTGTTTAAACGCTATTATTTTTTTATGTATTATCCAATTACTATCAATGTAGTGTGTAGTTGCAACCATATATCTTTTTTAGTTATTACATGTCCATAAATCTGACGTAAAAGATAAAATACCGTTATAATTATTAATATCATTTACAATAGCTTATTTCTTTCTATTATATCTAACAATAGTGTCTTTACGAAGAGTATTTCTAAAAATATTAACGTTCCTTGGTTAAAGATATTTTTGGATGAAGTTCGTAAAATGAGGATTTTCTATCAAGCTCAGTGGAAACTTGATATTGCCACCAATTTCGGCAGTCATTCGCGGCGTATGAGTTCTTGTAAATATATCCAAGTGTTGAGATTGGAACTACTGGACTCGACTCCCGGAGATTTGAACTGGAGTTGTGCCTGATTTATTTCCAAACTTCCATGTTTGAATTGACACTTTTTGAAGTGTTTGTTTATATGGGCCGTGCCTATCTCCTTTTACCAGGCTAACTTCTCTTAACAGTATTTATAGTGTGCTTTATACCCAAGGACTACGTCCACTAGTTTACCAGTCAGCACCAACTCGAAATGCTGCCAACACTTAGCCTTTTATTTGGTGGTTTTTTGTTTAGTGCTAAAACCAAAGGTTATTTGTATATCGGCATCTTATTGAACGTCTTCCGAATCAATTGGATCAGTGCTACCATCAAACTGATCAATAATATCGTCTGAAATTAGAATGTCATTCAGACCACTGAAATCATAATCACTTCGATTATAGACCATTTGGAATAATATAATAAAGAGAATAGGAAAAGATATGTAGTAGAAACTAGAAACTAGAAAATAGAAATGTAGAGAATTAGTAGAAGTAAAAAATTAAAACTTCAAATTATAGAGTAATATCTAGATAATGAGATATTACATATTAATTATAACACTAATATTGAGACTTGAGAGAATGAAATTTGAGAATTGTTAATGGATTGAGTATCTAATAGAACGAGAGATTGAAATATGAAAAAAATGAGTTTAGAATATAAGTATTTATAGGAAAATAATGAAATTTAAAAAAAAAAAAAGTGGATCAACATCCAACGGTCACGATAATGTGACTGTTTGCACGATCCGGCTCGTGGCTCGTGCTTTTTGGCTCGTGGGCACGAACCCACGAGCTGGCTCATTTTTTTGCCGAATCGAACGAGCTCGGCCCTCTATTTTTTATTTGGGCACGACCCTTGCTTGTGCTCATCCTTAGACGAGCCCGAGCTCGAGCTGGTCGAGCTTTTTTGCCACACCTACCGAATTCCACGAGTAAATCGAAAGTTGGATCTATATTCTTCTTATTGGATGATCACAATACTTTCCAAAAATCAAAATTCTTAATCAATGGATGAACAACATCACCCATTTTTTCAATAAGATACCAAAGTTGATGATTGACTCATTCCATACTAGAGATAATCGCAGGAAATCATTTGAAAACACGGATTCCTATTTCTCAATGATATTCCACAATCAAACAACAATTGTATAACGTTATTGTCATCTTCTTTGTTCTCATTATTGCCTTCATTTTGCTCTCTCAACCAGGCCCAACATTTTCTATTAATATGAATCTCCTTGCCACAATGGTAACAAACAATCTTTTTGTTATTTGATTTTGATCTACTTCTTGAATTGCTGTAACCTCTTCCTCTATTCTTTGTAACAAGAGTGTGTACGTGATCTGAACCCGTGTGTACACCTGCATATTTTCTTCTTGCTTCCTCATTTAACATACTGTCTTTTACAAAATTCATAGTCATAACATCATCACGAGCAGAGTTATTAACAGACACAACAAAGGCCTCTCAACTATCTAGCAAAGAACTCAAAAGCAATAAAGTTTGCAATTCATCTTCAAGAGTCATATCCAAATTTGCTAATTGGTTTATGATATTCTGAAAATTATTCAAATGTTGTGTTACGCTTATGCCTTCTTTATATTTCATGTTGATCAAGTCTCTAATTAAAAATGACATCTTAGATGCAATTTTCTTCTCAAACATAAAATCCAACTTTAACCATAATTTATGAACATTAGTCTCTTATGCTACATGAAATACAATATTATGAACCTACTGTCTAATAGATCTGATAGTCTTTCTATTCTAACGATACCATTGTTTTTTCTAGCATGTCATACGGTTTAGCTTCATTACCCTCAATAAGTTCCTACAAATCCTTAAAATGAAGCTTGAAGAATGAGAAACCTAAGAAATCTACCTTTCTCTTCCAATTTTAATCCACAACAATAGCTGTCTCTCTTTCCTTTCAAGTTTTTTGTGTCCATGGTTATGTATCTGGGCTTCGGTGAAGAAATCAAAATATGGAATTAAGAGCCCGTTTGGTAGAGTTTATAAATCAGTTTATTTGACCAAAAAGGGTTTATTTGATAAAAAATTTGCCTTGGTAGCTGTCATTTTTTACCATTCTTGGTCAAATAAACTAGTTTATAATATCTACCAAACGGGCACTAAATGTTTCAATAATCAGTGAACTTTTAGTCGCATCTTCGATCACACTGAACTTGAAAAGCTACGCTCCGTTAATTACTTTTTACGATTCAGTACCTTCCAATGGACGAAAGAGCACATGTAGCGGACGGAACGCCCACGTGGTACACATTAGTGGTATTAGAATAATAAATCAGCAAATTACTAAGAATAATGAGATTTATTTATTAATGAGAAGCAAATAATAATGAACAATATTTGAAAGAAAAAAGAAAATCTTCAATCTTCAACCAACGGGACGACAGTGGTGAGTGAAAGAGGCTCAAATTAGCCAATCTCCAACAATGGTAACACCACAAATCTTGGCCAAAGCACACTTCTAAGTAACCCACTATATTCCACACGAAAAGGAAGATTATTCTCCACAAAGAAGAAGGAGGAGAAAAATAGAAATAATGACAGCCAGCGCTACACACAGGGACGCGAAGAAGAAGTAGAGAGAAAATGGCAGCCGAAGTTTTATATCTCTCTGTGCGTGTGTAAGTATATTAATCCACCAAGGAAGGAAAACCTTAATTCTAATTTTCACGGCAGCTTTTTAGTGGAATCAAATTTTCCAACTTTTCATAAAACAGAGTCTGATAAATGCAATATGATAGAAGTGTAAGCAAAATCCTTTTTCTGATCCTCAGTAGCATTAGGACCATAAGAATTATCAATAACTTTTGAAACCTTTTGCTGAACCAAAATACCTTTCATTTTCTGTTGTCAAATAGAAAAATCACATTTACCAGTACAGACACTCTAGTCAAAACGATGTACAGACATCTTAACAAATAAGAATACACACCAACAAGCACCTCAAGATAATCACACAGAAAAATCTAAAGGCCTTAATATATACCGTTTTAGATTCTCAGTGTTTCGTGAGATTCGCGATCTCAGATCAAGGAAATTTTCAAACGGGTAAAATCTAGGTGATAGTTCTAAATAATAACAATAATACACAGAAAACAAAGTATCGCAAATAATCAGCACCAAAACAAAAGCTAACACAAGTCACAATAATGGGCACAAAAATTTCTAGGAACAGGCAATGGTTACCCCACACGGTAACCCTAAACCTAATGGCCACCCCACACGATGGCCTGCTATTACAGGAATTTAAAAAAGATTAGCCAATTTACATAGCGGACCAAATCTAACGGTCCGTATTAAATAGGAGAGATGCAAAACAAATTAAAAGAATTCCAGCAACCACGAAGGTTTTGCAAACACCAAATATGTTTACTATCGAACCGCTGTCCAAGCTATCCGGACCACCAAAAATATAACTAACCACCACAGAAGGTCAGAAATAGGACGAGGATCACAACGCCGTCAGCCACTCGTCGAAATACCCCCTCACGTGCCTCCACGCACCGCCTGAAGAAATCTGCAGCCGAAAATCACGCGCCACCCACGCGCTGCTTCCTCTGCTTCACGCGCTGCTCAGCCTACCCTGCCTCGACGTGCCTCCACGCGCCGCCTGAAGAAATCTGCAGCCGAAAATCACGCGCCACCCACGCGCTGCCTCCTCTGCTTCACGCACTGCTCAGCCTACACCGCCTCGACGTCAGAAACTGGAATATGGTCTCTGTTCACAAAGATGACGTCTCCTTTGGCCAGAAAATGGATGGACAGAATATTGTTTCTTCTTCTTAGTTAATTCGACAACCGAAAATTAATTTTCTTGCACTACGGAATGCCACCGAGGCTCTGATACCAATTGTTAGGGAAAAATAAATCTGCAAATCACCATTATTACAACCATTATACCACACGTGAACAGCAGCCAAAACCAGAAAAAGTTCTAGCCATTGTTATTGATATTTTCTTTGTGAAAATTGCTGCCCACTTCCCTCTTTAATTTCTTTGGTGAAATTGGTTCTTCTTAGTTTGTCCTTTAACTTGGTGTTACTTTTGTGGAGTTGGACAGTATTAATCTGAGTCCTGTCAATTGTTCTTGCAAGAATCAAAGATCCGGTGAACTATTTTCCCCAACAAGTGGAACCCAAAGCGAGGAACTATTTGATTGCTCTAAATTTAAGTTAGTGACCCGATTACAACTAGAGTGAAAATTCAACTACCTCCAATGTAATTAACTCATTTTTGCAGTTATATATAGGAGAAATTGTTCATGCATGTATTTTGTATAAAATACAAAATAGGTAACCAAAATCAGTATCATAATGGATGATTCTTTCTTTTAACTTCATTAGTTTCTTGATTTTTATATCGCCCATCTCCTTGTTAGTCAAGGGACGGAAGAAATAGGTTTGGTGTGGAATAAATTTTTCACGTGATGACTTGTCTGATGGCCCTCACCAAATAGGAGTATAGATTCTCCCTAAAACTATTTTGACTAGTTGGGTTGAAAACGAAAAGCATGAGCTACATCTAAAAGATGTTGATGTTTGGTGGTAAGTGATATTGTACAAATAATACAACTACGAGGAGTGCAATCTGACCACGCGCTCCCTTATCACGTTCAACTTATTTTTAATATTTTAACTCTACTTAAAATAGTATAATGTGACTGGCATCGCCATATTCCTAAAAATAGGAATTGAGTAGCCCACTCTCTGGCCTCTTAGAGCATTTCAAAAAGCATTTTTATTAAATTTAAGTGTTGGATAGGTCGGTTTAGATATTTTAATACTCAATTATATCCATAACATTTTTTTATAAAGAAAATCGTTAAATATATGCCTCCAAAGAGCATCCAATATCTAACAGAGTATAAGCACCAAATTATATACCCAAAGAACAAACCAAAAATAGAAACCAATAATAAGGAAGTATTAGATTCTACAAATGCTAAAAAGAACATAAATTCATTCTACTGAAACAACATAACAATAAACATTATCGACTTTTCTTTTCATACCATCGTTTCTATTGCATCATCATTCATCAACGTGTTAACGAAGTATGAGAGTGCGATAAAGATGATAGTGTTTGTATTATCTATTGGAGCAAATAGCGATTAGAAATATGAGATTTGAGTATTTAGAATTATGTCAATTGAATTTGATTCTATGTTTGGTGGGTTTTGGGGTTTTGGTTTGAGTTTTGGAAATTTGGACTATTGTCTTTGGTACTGTGATATTGGGTTGAGTCATTGTAAAAAATAAAAAACTTATAAAAATGATAAATTCAATTCTATAGCCGAGTACCCATGGTTCCTGTTCAAGAATCAAGAACAATCCCGGACATAATCGTTCTCAGTTCTGGTTCCCTATTTATTTTTGTTGGAATAGGGTTGGAATCTTCGGTACCTGTTCGATTCCAATTTATGAGGTTCGGTTTCGATTAACATGCCCACCCCTACTTTTTATTTTTAAATAACGTCTTGTATATAATAAAGAGCTAAAGAGTAAAATATTTAGGACTAGTTAGACAAATACACTTCAGGTAGGGAGATTTTTGAAAGTGGAGATTTACTTGACTTATATAAATAATTATAATATTTCAAACGTTGTTATTTAACCTTAAAAATACTTCATATCATTTTATATTTTATAATATATTAAATTAAAGTAGTTTGATAAATATGAAAATCATTTCAACGTTCCTACAATCTAGCCTTCAAAATTCAAGATGAATCTTTAAATTGCATCCATTTTCCTTTTTTGAATAGAGTCTCAAAACTCCATGTGTCTTCAAATGTAATCGAATTTCCTCTATTGTCGTCTTCACCAGGAGGTTGAAACTCAGAAATCGAAAAACAAATATTCAGAATTTCCTCTATCGTCGTCTTCGCCTGGGCATCAAAAATTCAACCTCAAAATAATCTCAAAAAAACAAAGGTCTAGTACAACGAAATCAGACAATTGTAGATTTATGTATTATAGTTCATAGTACGATATGTATCATGAAATGTCACAATTGTAGGTTTATATGTTTCAAATGATTACATATGTATCAAAACTTGTAATAAATGTGCTCATGTGTAATTTCTAATTTATGTCATGTTATGTCAACTGATTGTGTAAGATTATTGACATCTTGTCACAAATGTTATATATCATAACATGCTACAACTGTTATTATTATGAGCTTTGTTATTTTTAATACAAATCGTTACAAATTTGATCTTGTTGAGATTTTGGGGTCTTGCCATGTTTCGTTAAGAGATTTCGTTGTGACAGTTTGTGACAAATGGTATGTAACATAGTGATACAAATGTTATGTATCATAAAATGTTGTAAATGTTATTATCATGAGTTTTACCATACGTGACATGAACTGTTACAAATGTGATATTGGTGAAATTTATGGTTGTTATCATATTATGTTAACTGATTGCTTTGATGCTTATAAGTAGTAAATGTCAAGATTTTTTTTTTTTTTTTTTGTAAAGAGATATAATTTTTTTTCAAACATATAAATCAAAGTTATTTTTGGATGATTGAAAGAGTTATTCCATAATTAAATATTTTGTAATCTTAGTCTAATGTAATTAGCTTTCAGTTCTTAGATTATAATGACTATTAATTAGCTTTCAGTTCTTAGATTACAATGACTATTAATTAGCTTTAAGTTATGGTATATAATATAATTAGAAAATAATATTATTAATTAAATAAAAAAAGACGAACTTAGTATATTTGAAATTTATAATACACAATATGTTTCCATGTAATTATTTTTAAATAGTAGTCTTTTTATGTAAAATTCTCTTTTTGAAAAATATGTTTAAGTTGAGCATACAGTTAATTAAAAATTTAAAACTGTATTAATTATGCCAAATCCCACTACTAAAACATGCTATAAATACATATTAAAAACCCCCCAAATTGACAAAATCGATCACATACTGACATACGTAGGTTGTTCCCATAATTAGTCAAATTACTTTCTAAAAATCATGCATGTAACTTCCAATAAGAGAATAGTTACAGTAATTTCAGAAAATAATATTTTCTGAAAATCAATCACATCACTTGACATCGTTACCAGAAATCATCAATAAGCTGCTACAAAATTTTAGAATTTATTACACAATTTTTTTTTTCTTCAGACTTTCAAGCTGCGATTACCCTATGGATGAAGGCATTAATTGTAATCTAATTTAATGCTCTTTCGCAATTGTTGAATTTAAAATTCATAATAATTTTATATGATTTGAAATTTACTTATTGTGACTTTCTAAAATCTAAAATTGTTCAAGAAATCAAGTTTTTTTTTTTTTCCTGATTTTTTCCAAAATGTAATTTCCTAACTACATTGAATTTCTTCGGATTTGGATACACACGTTAGTATATATGTAAATTCAACATCTAGATGATAGTGAGTTAAATGTTTTGAATAATCACTGAACTTTCATCTACGTCTTCGATTGCTCATTGAACTTTAAAAATAGTGCTCATTGCTCACTGAACTTTGTCACGTCACTCACCGTTACTCATTAATCACTGTACACTAACACCCATTAGACAAATCTGCACATGTGTCAAACGAAAATCCCATGTGTCTCCAACCGTCTACAAAAATGTTTATAAATTGCACGTCCAAAGTGTGATTTCATCACTAAAGAAAAAAAAAATTTGTTTCCTCCATTAACGCCGCCGCCGTCCAGTGTCGCCGCCATTGCTTCCTCTGTCCAATCACAACCCCTAAAAGCCCGACTTAAGAATGGGGATACCCTCTATGGAATCTTCCTCCTTAGCTTCTCACCGACTCTCGCGGAGATTGCAGACCTTTCGGGCTACGATTTTGCTGTTGTTGATATGGAACACGGCCACGGAGGGATCTTTGATGCCCTCCCTTGCCTCTATGCCCTTGTTTCCACCAATACCGCTGCTATTCTCCACCTGCCGGAGTCCTCCGCCACCTGGGCTAAGAAAGCTCTTGATCTGGGCCCGCAAGGTATCATGATCCCCATGATTGACAGCCAGAAATCAGCTCGAAAAGCCATCTCTTATTGTCGCTTTGTACCCAACAGCGTTCGCGGCTAAACCCACACCATAGTTCGGGCATCATATTACGGCATCAACGAAGGATATCTGAGCTATTACGAAGAAGCCCTGCTAATCATGTGCCAAGTGGAATCCGAAGAGGGCGTCAAGAAAATCCATGGCGGTGCTTTCAATCATTAAGGGCGGCGTTAATGGAGGAAAAATAAACTTCTTCAGTCGTGAAATCGTGCAATTTATGACGTGGCATGCCATGTCACATTTTTTGCAGACGATTGGTGATACAAGGGATTTCCGTTTGACACATGTGTAGATCCGTCCAATGGGTGTTAGTGTACAGTGATTAGTGAGTAACCGTGAGTAATGTGATAAAGTTCAGTGAGCAATCGAAAACGTAGATGAAAGTTCAGTGAGTATTCAAACATTTAACTCGTGAGTTAGGTCGTGCGATTACGTTGGTCACAACTTTGAGCATTACATACTATGTGAAAATCAATCAGGAAGATGCTTACAATATGTTTGTGAAAATGTACGAGCCAATTTTCAGTTTGCAAAATGTGCATATCTTTAAAAATGATAAGAGCTAGAAATTAACATGATTTGTTACTTTTTAATCAAAATATCACAGTATGTGTAATTTGACATTTTTTTAATACATTATCTTTAGCTACACTTACAATGTACTTATAAGAACATCCTTAAACTAATACTAAGTTGTTACTTTAATTTTTTGTTGTGTTCAATAAAAATTAAGGTTTACATTAGAAAGAGTCATTCTTTATAAATTAAAAAGTCACACATTGTAGGTTTGGATATTTTTTATAGAACATCTTTGACTAAGGTTACAATGTGATTATAAAAACTTTTTATACTAATGTTTGGCTATTATTTTTATTTTTTAGTGTTAGATGTGAACCAAGGTTTTATGTTAGAAAGTGATATGACGTGTCATTTTTTAATTAAAAGGTACAATCTGTGTAATTTGGCTATTTTGTAATATAATATTTTTGTTTGTTTCAATCGTCAAGTCTGATCGACTCGACTATTTTTCCTGACTTTAACCTCTCATTATATTTAGTTCTTCGTATATATCTTCGCTTCAATGAAACACTCGATTAGCCCTACTTTCATAAAATTCCCACCATAGGCACATCATTAAATTTATAATGTAGTTATAACAAAATTTTAAACTAATATTTAGTTCTTACTTTTATACTTTATTGTATTGAATGTTAGTTAAAGTTCTACATTATAAAGTAACATGTTGTGTTTCAACTAATTGAAATTATAACTATGTAGCGTGTTTCTTAGTTAAAATCAAGAACTCAGCTGGAGTTTGTCTTCAAAATTAAAATGACTGGTAAACGTAGTTTGCCATGTTTTGGGATCCTAAATAAGTTTAAAAAATGTTCTAAATCATATATTTAATGTTGAATTGTTATATTTTTGCAACTTTTCTTCTTTCAAATTGTCCTATTCAACTTCTTAATTTCGTTGTGCTAATGTCTCTGAACAGATAATGCTTGTGTTGGGCCCCTTTTTAACTTTTAAGGGTTCAAAATTCAACAATTTAGGTGTGGCATTGTTCTTATAATTGTGTTGTATGGTTTAAGACCTGCTAATATGGACACGTTTTCTAACAAGTGACACTTGTCCTCTTCCAAAATGTTGGTGGCACGTTGTATTTGGTTAAGGTGTGTATTTGTCCTATGATTTGGTTTGATTTTGCTCTTCATTAAGTTGAAAATCCCCGAATAGTTAGGAAAAACTTCAAAGCTGTATGATAAAATTTTGAACTTATTTATATGAATTTTTAAATGAATTTATTATTTCATTTCAACTTACGGTTAGAAAATCATCAAACAGTTCTAAACCCGTTCAAGACATTTTAACTTGTAATTATATCTTTAATGTGCAATGAAAGAAAAGTCAATATATGAATAGAATAAACGTCTTTTCAAAAGGGTATGTGAATTGAGAAGTCATTTCAAATAATGTAGTCTCTCATTAATATGCTTCAGAAGTCAAAATTACAGCAACACCTATTTGGAATTAAATTACCGACAAAGAATTAAAGTAATCAGTAATAATAGCAGGATAAACAATTAATGGCATGTGCTCTCACCAGTCACTTGTATTCAGAGAGTTAAAATATTCTAAATTGGAGACATTGTATGTACATTTAGTACAACAACCAGAAAAGGCAGCTTAACAATGGAAATCCTGCTTCTTCCATTCAACTTCACTGCTTTCTTGCTCTTCATATCCTTCATCATTTTGTTAGTTAAGGGATGGAAGAAATCGAATTCCCTTAATAAGAACAAAAGATTGCCTCCAACTCCATGGAAGCTTCCTTTGATCGGAAATCTACACCACTTGATAGGTGCACCTCCGCATCATTCTTTAAGAAAGTTGGCCAAAAAATATGGTCCCATCATGCATCTTCAGCTAGGAGAAGTTTCTACAATTGTCATATCGTCTCGTGAAACTGCTAAATCTGTATTGAAGGTTAATGATACTGCTTGTGCAGATAGGCCAGAAAGTATAGGAGCAAAGATTATGTGGTATGATTATACTGATATTGCATTTAGTCCATATAATGAGTACTTGAGGCAAATGCGTAAACTATGCATTTCAGAGCTCTTAAGCACCACAAATGTTCGATCATTCGGATCCATAAGGCTAGATGAGACTTCACATCTTATTAAATCTATTCAGTCATCTTTAGGACAACCTATCAATCTAACTACCAAAATAACATCATTGATTAGCTCGATAACATGCAGAGCAGCATTTGGTCAGGTACTGAGAGACAAAGACACTTTGCTAATGTTGATGAAGGAAGGACTAACCATGGCTGGAGGCTTTGAATTGGCTGATTTTTTTCCATCTTCAAAGTTGCTACAGGTCATGAGTTGGAACAAAAATAGATTGTTGAAGATGCGTGGTAAACTCGATTCAATTCTCGACTCAATAATTAATGAGCATAAAGATAACATAGCTACAAATCGAAGAGGCAATGGGGAGTTGGGTGGTGAAGACATAGTAGATGTTCTACTCAGATTACAACAAAGTGGAGAACTTCTTGTTCCAATATCTAACAACAACATCAAAGCAATCATTTTTGTAAGTATTTTAGCTATAAGGAATCACTTATTTCTTTTTATTTGACACTTATTATCCAAAGATACCTTCTCCGTCCCAAAAAATATACTTATTTTCTTTATTCATTTATCTCAAATTATAATAGTATATTTTTCTCACTTAATTTTTTAATATGTTCCTATTTAATGTGTGTCGTTACAAATAAATACGAAGTACAATTATTTAATGATTAAAAAAAATGTAAGCAAAATTTATAGTTCCAAAAATATTAATTAAATTTTCTTAATGTGTGTAAAGATTGAAATAAGTCTATCTTTGTAGGATGGATGGGTAACAAGTGTTATTGTGCAGGACTTGTTTTCGGCTGGAAGTGAAACTGCGTCAACAACAACAGATTGGGAGATGGCAGAAATGATGAGAAATCCACATATTATGGGAAAGGCACAAGCTGAAGTAAGACAAGTTGTTAAAGGAAAAGGGACATTAGAAGAGAGTGATGTTCAATCACTAAAATATTTGAAATTGGTGATCAAGGAAACTTTGAGGCTGCACCCTCCATTTTCTTTACTTCCAAGAGCATGCAGAAAAGAATGTGAAGTTAATGGATATACAATACCTCTTAAAGCTAGAGTCATGATTAATGTATGGGCTTTGGGAAGAAATCCAGATTATTGGGATGAACCAGAAAGCTTTAAACCCGAGAGATTTGATAGCATTGCTATTGATTTTTTGGGAAATAACTTCGAATATATTCCATTTGGAGCCGGAAAGAGGAATTGCCCAGGTATGAACTTTGGTTTAGCGAATATGGAGCTTCCTTTAGCTAAACTTCTATACTACTTTAACTGGAAACTTCCTACAGGAATGGAACCAAAAGATATAGATATGAATGAAGGAATAGGATTAAGTTTACCAAGAAAAAATGGCCTCTATTTGATTCCCACATCCTATGACCCTTCCATTGATGATTAAGTACTCCTCTATCAAAACAAGGCTCGTGATGCAAACTTGCTTCACTCCCCAAACATGCTATTAATCTATCTGAATAATTTAATTTCATTACTACATTGTATTCTCTTTATTGAGGACATCTTTATATTTTCTTGTCATGTATGGCTCAGCCTCCACCTTCTATATTTGATGATATCTTTAATATGATTTGCAGTGATGGAGTATTATATATTTGATAATGTGAGTTCTCAAAAGTTCAAGCCTTTTATCATTGGTGTATTTTATCTTTACTGCATTTTGTTATCATCTAAAATTCTGAACAAACGATTTGGTTTAACATTTAGGTGTAGTGTCATTAATAGGGTTAAACACCTAGTTGTCCTCTGAACTTTGTGCAGTGTTTGTGTAAGCTCTCTAAACATTTTAAGCTCTGTGAACATTTAATCCTAAAAATTTAATCACTCAACTTTGGTCGGTTCGCTCGTGTTCAAAAGTATTATGACAATATTGTAATAGTTAGACATTTTGTCATTTAGTAAATATATTTTGTTTTAAACAAATATTGTATTTATATTATTTAATTGAGTATGGAACTTAAGTGCTTTCGGTTGGTTTGTGATAATATACTAGTTGGGTACTTGAATATAGAAGCATGACGGGCACGACTTGTATTTTGATGCTTATAGGTTGACATTTTGTTCACATAAGTGTAGGGTCGAGTAGTCTACTAATTAGGATGAACGGTATGTTTAATTTGATCATAGCGAGTTGATCTTGAATAGAGACATTAGTAAACCTGAAAATATATTGAATTTGATTAATGTATAGAGTTTAATTCTATAGGGTAACCGTAAGAAGAGTGAAACTCCACTTGACTACCTTGTTAATTTCTTAAATTTGTATCAAGATAATGATCACTATTTGCAAGCTCGAGGTCTCTAATGTGCTAATGAGTGAGATTGATTAAAATGGTCAAATATCAGTGCACGTTGGAAACTTTGAGTAAGCAAACAAGTGGACATGTATTCGTGCTCAAAAACTATCACCTTGTATCATGCCTAACTATTTTATATTGAATTGTTTAAATTTAAGCTCAGTATTTAGTGATGGCTAAATCACGCCTGTGATTTGTTCAGTGAAGAAACCCGTTGAAAAAAATATGAGCTTAAGCGAGAAAATATTTAGAAGGAAAAAATGGGCATGTAAGCCAAGTTCTAATTATTAGTTGTTCAGCAGGAATAAGACATAATAGTAGCAAGTCACAAGGATATAATTAAGAATAATAAATTTATGTGATTTTATATAATTTGATAGTCCAGTTTTGCGCCTTTCGTAGAGTGAGCGAAGAGTGATAATTAAATTGGCAATTTAAATCGACTCGATTGTATTTAATTGTTGGAATTCGAATTATATATTTGACTGGCTCCCTTCGGTAGCTTCCTTGAAAGTCATGGAATTAATTTCACTAATGATAAAAGTTCAAGTATGTAAATGCAAAAAGACCAGAATACAGCAAATGATCTCCTAAGTACAGATGACATGACATATGTAATTGTAAAATAATGATAAATCTCACGTATCCAATGTATAAATAAAATATACATTGGATAGATATGTCATGTCACCGGTGCTAATAAGATCATTTTTCTATATATAATATCTATAATTGTTTTGAAAAAATAAATTAAAATTTTAAGTTGGATTAGCCTAGTAATAGTGGATACTACACCCACTACTTACCAATATTAAAATAATTCTAAATCTAACAACTTAGCTTATTTATTCCAAAAATATTACATAATTAATAATATATTAGTTAATATAATAATAAATTAAAATTAAAGGACCAAGACCACGTGAATTTTTAAATTTGTTGATTGAGTCATTGATTATTTGCACAATAAGTCCTTCATCTTTATAATATCTCCACTTTAGTCTTCGTACTTTCTCTTTCATTTCAATTTCGTCCTTTTTATTTGCAATCCAAGTCCTTCAACTTTTAAATTTGTACAAGTTGGTCTCCATATTTATACTTTTATATCAATTTAGTCATTTGTATCACTATTTGATACAGATGTTACAAATAATATTGTGTATCAATGTTTGATACAGATGTTACAAATGATATTTTGTATCACCGAATATGTTATATATTATATTATGTTATTTTATACATCACATGTTACATGAATTGATATTCTGTATCAATGATGTTACGTATGTTACAAATGATGAAATCAATAGTTTTATTTGTTAAATTTAGTATTGTGTTACATATCTATATCATACTATAACGAACTTATTGAAGTTTAGAGTTGATTTTGCAGTTGTAACAGTTGTAACAATTTTTGTTTAGTATCGCAATCTGATACAGATGTTACAAATTATATTGTGTACCACTGTTTGATACAAATGTTACAAATAATATTTTGTATCACTGAATATGTTACATATTATATTATGTTATTTTATACAACATATGTTACATAAATTGATATTTTGTGTCACTGATATTTTACATTTCAATTTGTAATATAGATTGTTACAAAATATCATTTGTAACATTTGTATCAAACATTGATACACAATATCATTTGTAACATATGTATCAAATAGTGATACTATAAATGACTAAATTGATATAAAAGTATAAATATGAGGATCAAGTTGCAAAAATTTAAAAGTTGAAGGACTTAGGTTGCAAATAAAAGAGGACGAAATTGAAATGAAAGAAGAAGTATAGAGACTAAAGTGAAAATATTATAAAGATAAATGATTTATTGTACAAATAATCAAGGACTCAAAAGCAAATTCGAGTAAATTGACGTGGAAATATATTTTGTGGTATAGATTTGATTTTAATTTATTATTTTATTAATTAATATAATTTTAGAAATATAGTATTTTTAGAATAAATTTGTTAAGTTGATAAAATTAGAATTATTTTCAAAAAGTGGTTTATTTATGAAAAAAATCCTCTAGTAATATTGTGGTCTAAAATCGGGTTGGGTTGGGTCCAACAAATACAGGCTCATATAAAATCAGGTTAGGGATAGTTCAGTCTAATTTTTTGTTTGGCCCGTTCAATTTCGGACCGGTCCGGACCATTTGCCACTTCTAAGTATAATCTACTTAATTTTTTTATGTGATTAATTGTAATAAACATACCACAAATCTAAACACTTGGTTAGATAGGAAGACTTACCGTAACAAAAGTCTTTTAATTAAAATATATAATTTTATAATACAAAAGGCACAACCTATCAAATTTAAATTTGTTTCTTATTCATTTTCATCTCATACTGCATCTTTTCTATCTCTTTATTTCCTAAATAACGTTTGATAGAGATTATAAATTAAAAGTGTATTTTTTGACTTTTCAGACTAATTTCAACATGAAATGTCTATATTACCCTTAAACAACAAAATATCATTTCAAAGTAGAAATGACAATTTTGTCAATTTAAAATAAAGTAATGAAAAATCAACAATTTAGAATTGAAAAGTCACTCTAAATCCTATATAAACAAGTTCAAATTTCCTTATTCTTCACACAACAATTCAGCTTTTCTTCATTCGGTTCTTTAGCATTTGATTTTCCTCTTTGACATTCGAATTTTCTCACGATGATATTGTTCGGGCAGTAGGTCGGTTCGCTGGTATAGCCATTTCTTCCGTTGTATCCTGGAAAACAGTCGTTCATAACCTACGGTAGGGGATGAATCTGTTTTAAGGAAATTGTATACGTACATGCCTCGATTTATATTTTTCTTCAATTTATATTCTGAAATTATACTATTTCATTTGTTTCATGTTTACTTTTATTTTAATATGCAGTTTAATAATATTCAATTGGTGTATGGATCAACAATCTTAAAATAGATTCTAAATCACACACGTCAGTGTGAATTAAATCAAGTGGTTCAGTTTTCCTTTCAATAGTTTGAAATGATGACCTTGTCAATTTTGCTTCAACACACGTTTCACACTTGTGTTTAGAATCAATAAGGAATGCAGGTATGGAATTCAAATTAATTAATCTACGCAAAGTATCATAATTAACATGTCCTAGTCTACCATACCACAAATTGGAAGACTCAAGCAAGTAAGCAGAAGAATTATTCACTTTATTAATTTTCGGCTTAATAGTCATTACATTTAACTTAAAAAGCCCATCAGACTTATAACATTTTCCAACAAACATTCCACTCTTAGACAAAATGATTTTATTTGACTCAAACACCATACGAAACCCATACTTGTTCAGCAGTGACCTGGACACCAGGTTCTTGCAGATTTCTGGCACAAAAAGCACATTGTTTAGAGTCAGCTCTTTTCCCAGACGTCATCTTCAAAACCACTTTGCCTTGGCCTTTTATTTCAGATGTAGTTGAATTTTTCATAAACAGCTTTTCTCCATTCTCAGTTGCTTCAAAAGAATTGAACATCTCTTTATTCGAACAGACATGTTAGGTAGCACCGGTGTCAATCCACCATTCTCTTGGATTTGATCCCACCAGATTCACTTCAGAAATGACTGCAGCAAGGTTCATTTCAGACACATCATGTGTGATGTCATCAACAACATTTGCTTCTTTTTTATTGTTATTTCTTGGCAATCTGCACTCCGAAAATTTATGACCTACTTTGTCACAATTGTAGCATTTCCCTGTAAATTTCGTTTTGGAAACTCCCCTTTTTGGACCTAGTTTTGTCCATTTCCCAAACAACCTAAACTTGCTCTTGTTTGTCTTAGAGCTTTGACCATGCTACACAACATTTGCTTTGGCCATTGGAGGATAGAACCCCTTCTTTTCAGAACTTTTGTTGTTTTCTTCAATTCGAAATCTGACAATCAGTTCTTCAATGTTCATTTCCTTTCGCTTGTGCTTCAGGTAATTCTTGAAATCTTTCCAAGCCGCAGGCAGCTTTTCAATTATTGCTGCCACTTGAAAAGTTTCACTTAAAACCATCCCCTCAGCATGAATCTCATGCAAGATTACTTGAAGTTCTTGTACTTGACTGATTACTATTTTTGAGTCTACCATTTTATAATCCAGAAAACGGCCAACAATGAATTTCTTAGCCCCTGCATCCTCTGTTTTATATTTTGTCTAGAGACTCCCATAATTCTTTCGTCGTTTTAATTGTACTATACACGTTGTATAGTAAATTTGCCAAGCCATTCATGACATAATTCTGGTATAGGAAATTAGAATGTTTTCAAGCTTCAACAGCGCTGACAGCTTGTATATCTCTCTCACCCTGTTTGAGTTTCAGAGCATCTTCAGTCAAGAATCTTGCAAGATTCAAGGTGGTCAGATAACATAGCATTTCCTGCTGCCACCTTTTGAAATTCAATCCATTGAACTTCTCTGGTTTTTCTCCATGATTAACTAGAACATTTACATGACCAGTTAGAGCCAAAGTTTGGGTCACAGCAAAACTTGGCACTTGTGCCACAGTCTGGTTCACAGATGGACTTAGCACAGTAGCCACAATTTGGTTTTCAGTAGCCACAACTTCAGTAATTGGATCAGTTGCCATTTTTCTGAAATAAGAAGAAAAATCAATTCCACTTTTAAATAAAATTAAACAGAAAAAAATTGTTTATGGAAACCTGTTTTCCAATTACAAGCAATTAAAAAAATCAACAAATGTTAAATTTGTAGATCACGAATTAAATAGCAAATATGAAATTATCCACGCAGCTAACATGTCAATTAAAATTGAATTGGAGTATAAATGTTTTTTCCAGGAAACACAACATGAATTGAAATTTGGAGCATAAAAGTTTCTGGTAACATAATTATCACGGAAATAGAATCTTGGAAGAATACTCTTTTCACGGAAAACAATTGTTAACCCATTTATAAGAAAACATTCTACCAATTAAAAAAAAAATTCCACTTACTACCAATTGTTAATACATGTTAAACAAACTTTTGGTCACTAAAATCACCGAAATTAATCACTGAAATGAAATCAAAAAACAATTTGGTCATGGAATTTGCCAATTAAACTATTCAATTGTTTTTCATATAATATGAGTTTAGTCGAATCTGTTTTAAGATTGTTGATCCATACACCAATTGAAAATTATTAAACTGCATATTAAAATAAAAGTGAACATGAAACAAATGAAATAGTATAATTTCAGAATATAAATTGAAGAAAAATGTAAATCGAGGCATGCACATGTACAGTTTCCTTAAAACAGATTCGTCTCCTACCGTAGGTTATAAACGACTGTTTCCCAGGATACAACGGAAGAACTGGCTATACCAGCGAATAGACCTATTGCCCGAACAATATCACCGTAAGAAAAATCGAATGCTAAAGAACCAAAGGATGAAAAACTGAATTGTTGTGTGAAGAATAATGAAATTTGGACTTGTTTATATAGGCCTTAGAGTGACCTTTCAATTCCAAATCCCAGGTAAGTTACATGAGTTACAAAACATGAAAGGGTTGAGAATTGAGAAGTTGGAAGGTGAGCTTTGATTTCCATTCACCAAATTACTTATTTTCCAACAAGGTATAGTGCAGTCCATAATCAGGTGTATATCTCAAATACCTTAGTATTATTATTATTCCTTTCCAGTGGTTAGCTCTTGGATTACTCGTGTATGTACTCAGTTTGCTAACTGTGTAGGCTATGTCCGGTCTTGTACAACTCATCAAGTACATCAGACTTCCGATAATTCTAGAATATTCTACTTGAGAGATACTCTCGCCTCTATTCTTTGATAGATGCTGACTGGTATATCTATTGGTGCTCTAGCTATAACAGAATCATCCTTGTTAAATTTGTCAAGAATTTTGTCCACATAGTGCGATTGACCTAGGACAATTCTCTCTGATGTTCTTGAAATTTTAATCCCAAGTATCATATCCGCTAAGCCCATATCTTTCATGTCAAATCTTGAATTTAACATGTCTTTAGTAGATTTAATCATCTTATCGTTGCTTCCAACAATAAGCATGTCATCAATGTAAAGACATAAAATGACATAGCCATTTTCAGTGTCTTTGATATAAATGCATTTGTCGCACTCGTTGATTTTAAATCCACATTCCTTCATGACATGATCAAACTTTTCATGCCATTGTTTTAGCGCTTGTTTCAAACCATATAATGACTTCACTAATTTATAGACTTTGTTCTCTTGCCCTGGAGCAGAAAAACTCTCATGTTGTTCCATGTAGATTTCTTCATCTAAATCTCCATTTAGAAATGCAGTTTTCACAACCATTTGATGTACTTCGAGATTTCGCAATGCTGCAATTGCAAATATCTCATGATGGATGTTATTCTTGTTACTGGAGAATATGTATCAAAGTAATTAAGGCCTTCTCGTTGTCTGTATCATTTTATAACAAGCATGGCTTTATACTTTTCGATTGTTCCATCTACTTTCATTTTCTTCTTAAAAATCCATTTGTAGCCTAGTGGTTTGCATCCCGGAGGAAGATCCACTAGCTCCCATGTATGGTTTTACAGAATAGAATCTATCTCATTTTTAATTGCCTCTTTCCATTGAGGTCCTTCAAAAGAGTTCACAGCTTCTTTAAAGCTTTGAGGTTCACTTTCTAGCATATAAGTCAGAAAATCTGGACCAAATGATTTTTCAGTTCTAGCTCTTTTGCTACGTCTTGGTTCTACATCATCTTCTTCTTTTGGTTGTTCTTCTTAGTCCGTTGCTTCATGTGTCCGTTTAGAGGAGCTTGCTTCCTGTATGGATCTGTACGAAAATATATGTTCAAAAAATGAAGCATTTCTCGATTCTATTATCGTATTTTTGTGTGTGTCTGAAATTTTAGATTCATGCACAAGAAATCGATAAGCACTGTTGTTATGTGCATAGTCAATAAAAATACAATCAACAGTTTTTAGACCTACTTTTACCTTTTTCGGTGTAGGTACAGCTACTTTGGTAAAACACTCCCACACTCGCAAGTATTTATAGGAAGGTTTCTTTCTTTTCCATAACTCGTATGGGTCTTCTCTTCTTTCTTTCGAGACACCTTATTTAGAAGGTAATTAGCTAATAAAATAGCTTATCCCCACATGTTCTGAGGTAACCCATAACTTAATAGCATTGCATTCATCATTTCTTTTAAGGTACGATTTTTCGCTCAGTAACACCATTTTCTTGAGATAAATAAGGTGATGTGGTTTCATGTGTGATTCCGCTCTGTGCACATAATTCAGCAAACGGTGATACATATTCACCACTTCGGTCAATTCTCAACACCTTAAGTTTCTTGTTGAGTTGATTCTCAACTTCATTCTTATAAAGAACAAATTTCTCTATAGTTTCATCCTTACTTTTAAATAGATAGACATAACAATATTTTGTGCTATCATCAACAAAAGTAATGAAGTACTTGTTGCCACCCCTTGTTTGTACAGATATCTGACAGTTATTGAAGGATACAGTGTTGCTAATTGGATATTTGATATAGAAGATTCAAAGTCTACAAGTGGATTTGTGTTCACACTGGGAGTGTGCAGCTATATCATGAAAATTCTCTAAACAGATAGTTGAAAAGTCGTCGAAAGAAATGAGACTTAAGCCTTTGAAAGAATAAGTTAATATAATGGAAACCCAGCCTAGCTGACTGGAGATCCCAAGATCTAGGTTCAAAGGGACCACCTAATTGTAAAGACTTAATCAGATCACTATGGGGGTTACTACAAAAAAATACTCATTTTACGACAAAAAAAATGTTTCGCTTAAATGGAGATTTTGTCGCCAAATTAATTACGCGACAACAAGTTGTTTGTTGCGGGCATTGTCGCGCTATGAGCGCCACATAATGTATTCTGTGACAACTATCAGTCACTCGTTGCATAAGTAAACTTGCAACATTTTTTGTTTGTTGCAGAAACTATGAAATAGCAACAACATGTTGGTCGCCATAATGTCGTTGTAATACATAGATGTCGTAGAAAATTAAAAAGGCAACAAGTCAATTTGTCACAACATTTATTCCAAAACGCAATTTGCGAGGAGAAATGTTTGTTGCGAAAACTATTTTAAAAGTATAACGCTTGTTACCTATTCTATTTTACAACAAAACATGCTTGTAGTAATATACATTTTGTAATAGGTCATGTTTGTCGCATAATTTATTTTACAAGGAGAATATAGTCATTGCAGAATATATTATAAGATATTCAATATTTGTAGTATAATTTATTATGTAACAAGTTTTGTGTGTAGTTAAATTTATTCAGCAACATAGAGAGTTTGTCGCATCATCATTTGTGCAACGATATATATTTGTTGCCTAATTTATGTGGTGACTATTTATATATGTCGCGTATTATAATTTACAACATATAAAATTGTTACAAATATTATTTGGTGACAATGGATATTCGTTTATATGACAAGTTGTGTTTGAAGTTGAGTATATTCTGCAACACAGAGAGTTTGTCGCGTATCGATGTATAGTTGTTGTGCAATTTAGTTTATCTGTACTAATATATGTCATATATTTTATTTTACAACAAATAAAATTGTTGCAAATATTATTTTGTGACAATGATTATTTTTTTATGTGATAATTTGTATTTGTAGTTGAATTTATTTTACAACATAGACAACTTGTCGCGTCAACATTTGTGCAACACTCTATAATTGTTGCGCAATTTATTTTATAATTATTTATATATATCGAGTATTCTATTTTACAACATGTAAATAATATTTTGTGACAATATGAATTTTCATTGCATAATATTTTCAACAATAATAAATTTTTAATTTCTTATCAGTAGAATTGTTACAAAAATACACATTTATTCGAAGTAACTTACAGCATTAATGTATGTACAATTAATCAAATATAAATAATTTTATTGTCTTAAAATTGTAATACTAAAGTTTGTGAAGAAAGTGTCACAGTAATCATCAATCTCTTATCGATTCTTAGTAGATGCATCATCTGTGTTGGGATCTACATAGAAAAGAGAATGTGCCAATTAACTGATGTGTTCAACTTCAGCTTGCAAATGAACATAATTAAGTTAATGTAGTGCAACATGACAAAAATTGAGCTAACATAGATTTGATTGTGGTACAAACAAGTATAATCATCTAAAAGTAGCATTTTGTATATAAACAAAATAATAATAATTGTATAGGTATCAATTCCATAATAACTCTAGCTGGCTAAAAAATTGAACATTTTGAACATAATGTCACCTTGGTGTTGGGGAAGCTTTCTTAGACAATGGTGGTGGAGAGCGACCTCTCTTAGCTTTTTCAACATGACTGTGAAATATCATATTGATGAGAAGGTTATAGTCAATATCACGTCGGTCTATAAGAAAGATGAGAATAGGGCATCTAAACTAGTATATAATACTTACCCGTGGTGAAATCCGACCGTAGGGTGATGTTTCAACTTTAATGAAAAATTAATATCACGAAGCTGAGCTACAAAAGAATAACAAAATAGTTATGAGTAATATAATTTTATCTGACATGATATCATTATTTATTATTATTTTTCACTAAACAGGATAAACTTGTTGAGTTGAGAGAGACTCAACATACACATGTCACCTCCAGTGGCGCGTCGGTAGACGAGCGTGCTATTGCAAAGGAGGTTCTCGGAGAACGACGAGGTCGCATCCGTGGGGTTGGCCGGGTTCCGAAGGGCATCTCTCCGTCACTAGATTCGACTGCTGCATCGTTTGCCCCCACAAGGAACTTCTCATCAGTTCTCTGGAGACTTCCAGAATAACGATCCTCGGTTTGCCATGTACGAGGCTCAGCTACGCCAAATGCAGCGTGAAATTGAGATTTTGAAAAATAGAATATCAGTGGTTGTGCCTGCGGAGGAGGAGAACGGGGAAGAGGACGAGGATTTGGAGGGTCCGTAGATTTTTGGAATTTTTTTATACATTATTTCTATTATTTGAACAAAAAAAATGTTTTTTTTTTTAAAAAATTCAAATTATTTATAGCGGCGACATTGTCGTCACTGTAGTAAAACAAATCAATTAGTTTGTCGTCGCTATATGAGAAGGACATATGGCGAGGAGATAATAGCGACGTATTTCACGTCGCTATTATTTCATATAAAAGCGACGACTTTGTCGTCCCTTTTCATCTATTTTCGAGATATAGACCACGACAATGTTGCGACGAAGTTGTCGTCGCTACATATCTAGAGACACTAAACTATTGCGGCGACATTGAGTGACGACTTTGTCGTCTCTATACATTTAAAGGGATGACTATGGATGATTCAGCGACGACATATATTGCCGCTATTGACCTCCTTTCTTGTAGTGTTGATCAAAATTGGGTATCTTTATGTTGTGAATTTAGAAGCTATATATATATATATATATATATATATATATATATATATATATATATAATTTTATTTTTGACATGTCTTTATCTAACCCGACTTATCAAGGATCATTATTTGGTATTAAATCATAGTTTTAACAGATAAAATCACTGACAGTTTTTATGAAGTGGAGTGAGATTGTGCCATTCGAATGAATTCAAGAAGTTAAGGGTGCTCTAACTCATGGTGAAAATCTTAAATTGGAAGAGTAAGAAACAAATTGTGGTTACAGATAATTTTTATTTCTATAAACACCGCGTCCATTGGGTTAAATCTTTTTATTCAATCATCTCCTCTTTCTTAGTCTAATTTTTAATTTCTTTGTTCTTGTTTCCTTCATTGTAGATTTGCAATGAGAGAGTGAGAACCCTAAGCTCTAATTGACATCGCAGTCGCACCCACCCCTGCATACTTGGATTTTAAATCTCTTTTTTTTAGTATCCATCATTTCCTCTTTCTTAGTGAAAATTTTTTTTTTTTTGTTTCCTCTGTTCATATTTGCAATGCTAATACCATTTTGAAAGAGTCACTATGTCAGTCAGAGCCTTAAATGAATGCTTAATTGGTGACTCCTAAGGGTAATGTCATACTTCTATTCAAATGGTTACTGCCCTAAACCCATTCTTAGTTTTTTGTTTCCTCTGTTAATTTATCTATGGAAATGCAGTGTCAATTCTGGTAGGATTTTCCTAGAATTGTGTAACGTGTTGATTTATTTTGATTTGGACTTTTGTGATATTTTATTCATCCAGTTTATCTTGTATCCCAGCATGGATTCATGCCAATATGATGTTCAATTCTATTTAATTTGTTTATTAAGGTTGCTTAGCCAACATAAAAAGGCTTATTAGCCGGCACATTAAAATATTGGTGGGAAGATTGTAATTGCTATTCAGATGGAGAAAGAATGTGAATTGCTTATCATTTTACTTGTTAAATCAATTTGTTATAAATAAATAGTTTTTTTTTGCAGAAATGGTCCCTGATTTTTGTACTTATTGCGGGTTGAGGACCTATCGTTTCATTTTTGGCAGTTTAGCCCATATTTCAAATGTTTTTGGCGATAATGGTCATTTTCGTTAATTTTCGTCCAATTTCTCCGTTAAATGAGCGCGTGTAGTGCAAATTTGACCATGGAAAATTTTGAATATAAAAAATAAAGGAAAATTTGAAGTAAAAGTCCCAAATCTTTCAAAAAGTGTCGAAAAATCTCCACACATATTACCCAAACTTTTTTGACAATTTTACCCCTAACTTAAATAAATTAAAAATAACTTCTAAACCTTTTCATAAATACCAACAAGTCTTAAATATTTTTATTTTTTTTTACATATTTACACTTAAAATAATAAAAAATGTGTCATCGAGTCCCAAAATTATCGTGAAAATTTGGATTTTTCATATGAATTGAAGGTGTTTCATAGGGCATATTATGAGGTAAACTTACTAGAGGAAAACGACGTGATTGCTGTTTTGGCCTTGAAGCATGAGATTCAGAGTATGAAGGTGAAGGTGAAGGTGAATGTGAGGGGTTTACTGATGATGGTCATCCCCTCCTGATTTGGTTGAAACCAGGGAGAAAAAATCTCTCTGATTTCGTAAAAGCATGGGGGAATGTTCCACCCCATGTTTCCGGCATCGACACCAGCACCAGCACCGGTTGTCGGTGCCGGTAACAAGGGAGAAATTATCCCTATTTTGGGGGGGGGGGTGGGGTGGAGATGTTGAAGAACTTTTTTTAATTATTAATTAGTAATTGATATGAAAAATAAATTAAAATTTTAAATTGGTCAAATTTTGATCATGGATATAATTTTTTTTGTTAATTAATGGACCATTGGACAAAATATGTAGAGACTCTAAGAGCCCGTTTGTTTTCAATTTTGATTTTACTAAAAAGCTAAAATCAAAGTCAACAATTAATTTTAACCACACATTTTATGGTCCCACAAACTTTTCAACCACACATTTCAACAACTTTTATCAGAAATTTTGGGAATTGATGACACATTTTTTTATTATTTTAAGTGTAAATCTGTAAAAAAAATAAAAAGATTTAGGACTTATTTGTATTTTTTAAAATGTTTAGGAGTTATTTTTAATTTATTTAAGTTAGGGGTAAAATTGTCAAAAAAGGTTTGGGTCATATGTGTTAGGATTAGAAGGTTTGGGGACTTTCGACACTTTTTAAAAAGATTTGAGACTTTTGTTGCAAAATTTCTTTTACTTTTTATATCCAAAATTTTGTATGGTCAAATTTGCACTACACGCGCTCATTTAACGGAGGTATTGGACGGAAATTAACGAAAATGACCATTGTCACCAAAAACCTTTGAAATAGGGGTTAAACTGCCAAAACTGAAACGATAGGTCCTCAACCTGCAATAAGTGCAAAAGTTAGGGACCATTTATGCAAAAAATCCATAAATAAATTATACAGAAGTTAGTAGTTAAATAGCTTTTTTTTAACCTACTATTAACTCCTTCGATGGTTACACCAATAAGCTACCAAGACTTGAGAACGAATGCCAGATCAATTGAGAGTTCATCACTGTTAATATTTCTTTATTCCTAACAGAAATAAAAATTAAAACTGCAGTTTTAGAGGTAGTCACAAATAACTAATGCAATATCTTATTATTCTTTATATATGGTAGTTGAACCCTTTCTTTTGATTATTGAACCTTTATCTGATCCATTTCTATTTTCTTTCCCTATATGAGGAAGTTCCAATTAATTAGGACCTCTCACAAATAAAATATATACTTCCTGAATTACATCAAATTGACAAGATATGTGCACATGATGCGGAAACCAAGTGTATGAAGTTAGATGTTAAAATTGCATTTCTTTCATGTTATTGAAGGTCATCACGAAGAATCTATGTTCATGGCCCTCAACAAACTTTTCTCTTCCTATCTAAAAAAATTTACAATCAACAAATGACTTAGACTTCACTATGTGTTAGTTCTGGCACATCTAAATATACTCATATGAAGCTGGCTTCTCCAGAAGGTGACAATCTAATTGTTGAAACACCTACACAATCTACTCCAATGAGATCAATTTCGCCAAATAAATTGGTGATTAGCTGTGAAGAGGAGTGCAAGATTGCAACAACCCAAAACGCACACTCGGGTTTAATGCCTAAAACCTAATGCTATTTTGTAGTTCTATGATTCTGTTTTATATATTTTGATATATATCTGCTATGATATATTTTTACCGTTCGGAGGAAAAGAAAAAAGATAAAAGACTGCTACTGAAAAGAAGAGTTGTTATCAAACTTACCCTTGGAGAAAGGGTGTAGTGACACGGCAGAGCATCTCTCTTATATTCATGCAAGCCATTTTCTTATCTCTTTATGGGTTAGTGAATATACCATTACAAGCTTAGATTATTTCTTGGCAATTCATTGTTTTGTATATAACTTGGCTAACTTTTTATCAGTTATGGGATATCGCAAACTGATTTTCAGAAGTAAATGGAGAAAATGGCCTACAGTACAAGAGAAGCAAATAGTGGACGTCATGGCATGCATACATAAATTGTTATGTTTTTGTAATCAACTTTTACTTTCATTCTTAAGTTTTTACTAATTGTTCTGAGAACTATGCATGTCTAGCCCACCACTTGGAAATTGCCGATTGATTCATCTTATAGTTATGAATTGCTTTGACATGGACATTTTTAGAAGTTCTAACAGGTTTTGATAAAAGCTGATAAAATGTATGGTTGAAAAGTTGATAAAAATTGTGAATTTTATAAAACATTTAGTTAAAATTAATTGTTGATCTTCACTTCAATTTTTTAACAAAATTTTAAGCTCTACCAAATAAGGGCTAAATTAATTTCTATGTACTGCACTAAAAAAGGGAGTCAATATCATGTCATTTGTTGTTGTATTTTTCCTACTACAAAATTTGCAATGTTTGTGAAATTAAAAAGGATGAATGGATGCTATTTGTTTGGGATGGAACATACACACCACCACCTACATGTATTGGGAGCCAAGTTAGTATTTTTGTATTTATCCTTTGTGTTTGTATCTATCAGTAATATTTATACAATAGCTTTATGTATTATATTTGTGCAATATCATAGTCACTAATTTTACATATATTGAATAGTATTGTAATATTTCATCTTAGCAATTAATTTTAATTTTTCAACCGTGCAATTGACTTTTCTGCTACTGCCACTACAAGAAAAACAGTCTATTGCAACGGGCGAAAAAAGTTGCGAAAGACCTTTCGCAACGTGCATGCGCACGTTGCGTCCTTCGATGTTGCCGAAAAGTATTCATTTACGGCAACGGGCATTGCACGTTGCCATTTAGTTTTTAGCAACGTTCAATGTCCGTTGCCATTTAGTTTTTAGCAACGGTCACTGTGCGTTGTCATTTATAGTTTTTAGCAACGGTCAATGTCCGTTGCCATTTAGTTTTTAACAACGTTCAATGTCCGTTGCCATTTAGTTTTAGCAACGTACATTTGCACGTTGCCTTTGCCTATGTATTCATTTTCAACAACGTTCTTGTGCACGTTGTCGTTACCTTGGGTTTTTTATCTATTATTTCGAAATATATTTTATATATATTCTTGTACTTTCTCAATCATTTAAATACAAAATTACATTATAGATATAATAAAACTCAACTAAGTAAAAGACTAAGACTGCGTAAAATAAGAAAGATATGCCAACACAACTTTATTGTACATTTGGATAAATATACTAACACGAGGTTATAAATATCAACACAAGATTTCTCCCTCCGACTAACACATCCATCACGCAACTTATTCTGAATGTTAAGAAAATGCAGCATAATACTCCCTTCAAAATGCAAACAAAATTTACACAACACAAGCGTGAGAAGTTCTAGAATAATTTTGAAGAAACTAGAATATGAAAACTACGCTATCATGCACTCTGGACTTTTGGTTCTGAGCAACACATTCAGATATCCACATCAAGTTCCTGATCTCCTGCTCCCTCAACCTCATGTAGGCAAAAAACACACCATAATGGAACTGCAATGACGATAGAATACGACAATCAATTCATCATACAAAATCGCAAAAAGAATAAAAATAAATAAATAAAGAGCACCAAATAGACTTGTGAACATAACCATTTATATTCTAAAAGCAAATTTAAGATTAAGTACAAATTAATGAAAACTTATCCTCATTTGGTAACTAAGGAAAGTGTATATTCTTTATAATGGCAATTCCTAAAAGCAGTATCTAATAAATTGTATCTCTCCATAAAATACATGTGTCCACTTGCCCGCCAAATTAAAACTAAATAAATCATTTATGTACCAATGATTATAATTGATAAGCTGCAATAAATAAGGAAAGCACTTTTATTGACATACTTTGTAACACTGAACAAAAAGTTCTAAAATTAGACCATAAATGACACTATTTTAAGAGTGAATTTTGGGACCAGAAATATTTATTAATTGTCAGGTTTGGATAATATTCCTAATATGCAAACAATGATAATTGAAATATGTAACTGGGTGATTTGTTTCTCCAAATATATAAAATGTTTATAAAATAGCACGTAGTGTGCACGAAACTGGACAGTTTATTATCTTCCCTACCATAGAAGTTAGTTGATCATTGAGGAAAAGAAAGTTTATTATCTTCCCTACCATAGAAGTTACCAAAATTTTATTCTAACTATGCACATAAGCTTTATGTTTGAGAAAAATTTACTTCCCTCTTTTCGGTTTTATACAGAATTTAGCACTTTGATCTGGGTTTTTGCCACTCGAAGCCATTTTTTTAGTTGATCATTGAAGAAAAGAAAGTGGTGGAATTGTACAAGATTTTGGGCTATGAACAAAAGAACTGCTTCGAAAAAAGAAACTATCCCTCCTTTCCACAAAAATTGCACGAAATGACACGAAACTCGACAATTTATTTTCTTCCCTACCGTAGAAGTTGCCAAAAACCTACTGACAAATCACAGCACTAGGCAGTATACCTTACTAATATTCAGAGTTCAAACTAGTCCCCCTCTAAAATGTAGCCTCCAATTTTTGGTGGGTCAATAAGAGCAAACAGAAAAACATTAAACAAGTTTCTTGGGTTGCATACTGGCTTCACTAAACATAAAAAAAGTGAAATTATGTCAAATGCTATTCCATCTTTATTGGAACAAAGCAAACAATTCTGGACAGTTCTTGTCAGTGCAAGATTTCGATGACCTTATACGAATTCGACCAAAACTGGACCATGATTATGTAATTTATAGGGTGATAGACTATATTAGAAGTTAACAAAGATTATATGTTTCTTTCAACACAAGAAGACTCCAAAATAGATTCCAAAGAAAAATCAATACTACAGCATTAAAAAATGGTACATCAGCTGCTGTGTATAAATTTGTCAATCTAATAATTAACCAATCAGACACATTTCAATAAATCTTAAAAACTCAATGATTATTGGATAATGCCATGAGGAATTATCAAGTAAGATAATAGAAGCTGGATGACCCATTAACTTACATCAATCAATAAAATTAATGCACAACCAATTCAAGAAGAGGAACCCCCCCACCCACGCACGCACGCACACCCCTCCCCTCCAACGGTCTGGTGGTGCACATTTATCCATTCACATAAATGGAAAGGGACACAAACAGCGTAAGGGCAAAACAAATATCTTTCATATAAGAAAGAGAAGGATAGACCTGATCATTTCCGCGAAAGCAATTTGACATGCTTCCATCAGCAGTACCCATAATCTTATCTTGCTGGAGATTGTGATTTGAACTTTGGGGTTGCTGACCAGAAAGCGCAAGTTGCTGAAGCTGTTGCTGCTGCATTGTATTGCTATTTTGATTTTGCTGTTGCTGTAATTGAGCCAATTTCAACTGCACAACAAATGAAGAAACTCAGGTCTTGAATAAATTAAGAATAGGTCAATCCCTAGCAAGAATCCCCTCTTTCATGCAAATCTGTAACAAGACATCTTAATCGGTAGAGAAGGATGTAAATGAAAACTTCAATGCAGATTAAGATCCAACTAGGAAAGGGCACCTTTAGTAACATCTCCGGATCACGAGGCAAAACAGGACAGCCAGCTTGGAGGGTTGATCCAATATTAGGCATTACATCAGCAATTGAATTAGAAAGGCCGTCCTTCCCCATAGACATATTTTGATTGTTGAGAAGCATTCTCAGCCTTCGGTTCTCCACGTCACTGGAAGATGGGGACGTCAAATTCTGCTGTGCAAGTACAAGTTGCTGCTGGTGCTGGGGTGTAAGCATCTGCAGTTGATGATAAGGCTGAGGTCCTTGCATAAATGACTTTTGCTGCTGAAGAAGTCCAGAGCGAAGCTGATCAAGGCCCCGGGCACAAAACATTAAGAAGTAGATAGAAATTTGAATGAGGAAAACAAATTGATCACATGTTTGGTACAATATAAGAGAGACATGAACAATGCAATGCACAAGATTCAGCTTCTTTTTCTTCCTTAAATTATTGTCCAGAACTAGCTACCCCACCATACCAAACATACCAAAAATGCACTAGTAAACCTCCAAATGTAGTGTCACAATCCCTCCCTAGAACAACAAAGTTAAGGAACTAATCATTTCTCAAGCTGACAAATTTCCATCCAAAGGTTTAAGAAGAGAATATTACGTCTCGTCAACAGTAACGTTCAAATTATGGTTCAAACATAACTACACCAACTAAATGCCAGGCACCAAAAGACTAGACCGAAATCACAATTCAGCCTGAGAGCTAAAGAGATCTTCATAGCCAGGCTTCTAAATCATAATCTTCCAAAAAAAGAAGTCATCCTTATTTAAGACAGATGCTGAGGCCAACTACTCCTAGCAAGTCCACAAACAAAATTATGAAGTCTGGAAAATGTACTAGCTGTTAATAAGGAACTATGAAGCATCGAACAAGGTACGTCAACGCAATTCATATCCAGAGTGCTAACTAAATTTCAACTCCTAGCAACTATGATATCAGAGATGATAGGATCACTGATCTGTTTTATTATGACTAGTGAAAAGAATTGAGAGGCAATAAGAGTATTGGATCCAATCCATAATACTACTTACAGTTAGCGGCCATCCTTTCAATGTCAAACTGTTGCCACCTTGGTTTGACCCTAAATCAAAAGTTGCATCAGTTACAGCATAATCTAGCAAATCAATCAAACAAATGACAGAATGGATGGCTTCTGTGGGTGAGTATCAGTCTCTTTTTTAGCATGTCTTGAGTAAGATCTAACTTGAAAAAAGTTCCAATTTTCCTTCATTGCACAGAGTAACAGCACAAATACATGTATTCACTTACACCTACCAGATCAATAAATTAATAGTAAAATACACGTCACTTGGAACTAAGATAATCAAAGAGTACCAGGGATGCCCACAAGTGATCCTTCAGGGCCCGCAGTTCTGGGGTTCAGTATTGGATTCATTTCATTCTTGATTTCCTGTGCAAGAAAATTAAGGGAAGAAATTATATGGAAGTGCAGATACTAACAGAAATATCTTTTGGAAAAAGAAACAAAGAAAACACCGACCGGTGTAGTCCCCTGAAGTTGTTGACTTCGAGCTTGAACTTGGGGGGACATGCTGCCAGCCGTACCATGCAGAACTTGCCTGAAAATAGGAATTTGGATAAATGATGAGTGATATTGACAAAACATTGATACCTTTTATCAAATCAATAGTAAAAAAAATATATTAGAGAAATAAAAGAATTCATTTTGTTTCACAGCCTCTGTGTTTCTTTCTTAACACAGGTAAGCATCCTGGTCAGATCAGTTCCACTCCCTTAAGTTAAGACTGAGTATATACCCCTTTACACACACACATAACTACATGTATATACGCACTAGACAGACCGACAGAGGGGGGAAAGATTCACAATCCACCTTACTACATGTAGAAATTCAAGATTATTTTTGCAGGAACTAAGGGATCTTGTTGTGATTTTTATTTTTTCCAGTAATAGATTTGGGTAGGATGTTACTAAATTTCCTAGATTAGAATTTTTCTATTTTAGAAGAATTAGTTTAGGAAGTTTATTATTCTGTATCGCATAATTGGAGGAAGGGATCACTTTCTCTCTATTTATTTCCCTATTTTTCCCTTATTCGATGTAAGGAAAAATATTCTTCTAATTACAATTTCTTCACTACACGATGCAAACAAGACTCAATATTTTTAATCCTTCTTCATGACATAAGAGGAAAAAACTACTCTTTCTATGTTAAGAGTATGGTTCTTTTGTTTCTCTTTTCCACCATTTGCAGCAATACAACACAACAAACCAAGTCTTAGTCGCAATAAATTTGGAGATGGCTACAAGTATTCTCAATTTGCAGCTACTACAAGTAAAACAGTCCAGATAATGATGCAGTTTCAAAATATCGATAGATATAACTAAATATGTATTGAACATACCCAGAGGCCTGGCCAGCTGCTGCAACTGATTTCAAAATGGAAGCATGATTTTGATCCAAAAGATGGCCGACATTCTCACCAAATCTTTGCTGAAAGAAAATGCTATACTGTTAGCAATTGAAATAAAAAGTGTGTTTCTACATACTCTTATATGTGAGTACCCATTCAATTAATAAGTATCCTAAACGATAACTTATTTTTTCCTGGTCACATTAACAAAGTTGTTAAATATTTCGACTTTGTACCTTCAAAGCTGCATCATTCAAAGAATCCCTCTGAGCAGGCATTTTCAATCTGTCCTCGTACATTTTTGTTGCCAGAGCATTGGCAGTGCCGGGATTCTGTCTCGTGAGAGGATCATTCCCGACAATTCCATTAGCCGTGCCATTCAGGATGTGGCCATCCCGGCGCTGCTGTTGCTGTTGTTCATGCTGCTGCTGCTGCTGTTGGTGCTGCTGCTGTTGTTGGTGCTGCTGCTGGTGCTGGTGCTGCTGAGCTTGCCTCTGCAATAACAGCCAAATGACTTAAATTTCAAAACTAACAACATATAAACATTTTATATATTTGGAGAAACAAATCACCCAGTTACCGTTCTGTTAGTAAAATCTTAATCACAATTCAAGCCATAAAAAAAAGCGACCATCTAAACTGAAATAAACAAAACCCAAAATATGGAGCTTTGAGGTAAGAAATACAACTATTCGGCATTTCTTTCTTGAATTTTGAGGAGGACAGAAACTCAGCTGCCCCTATTCAGTGTCAAAATTTTGAACCTCCCAAATCCCACAAACAACAAAAAAAAATAAAAAATAAAAATGACGCAATTTAGGTTAATAAGGACGAGAACGGCAACAGCAGGAAAAGGAAACAGAAAAAGATACATCTGATACGTGAATTATAATTAATCAAACCCGACAACTGATACATCTTAAACCCCAAAAACAAAATCCCAAATCTAGAAACACACCAAATACGTGTGTATGTGCGTGAAAAGAGTTGGAAACTTGCCAGGCCACATTGGGCTAATTTCGGAGAACCATCCAGGGATAATAGTGGAAATACACTCAGCCGGTGCGACGGCGGCGCCGTTTTTGTCTCCCATTTTGACAGAAACACAGAGAGATTACTGTTATTTGAAGGGGGTGAGAGATGAAGTATTTACAAAGAGGAGAACAATCGTTGACAAGGAGAAGATTATTGGTTGGAATGGTTGGGCGATTTCTGGCGATTTCTGTGAAAAGGGAGAATTTGGGTTGGAAGGGTTTGGGAGATTTCTGGGTTAGATGTAGGGGGAAGCAGAGATGGATAAAGAACGTATTTTAGGTTACAACCAAATAATTTTAGTTTTCGCGGGCTGGAATTTGTTAAAAGCGCTCGTATTTGGGTTTCGGCATTTGCAACGTGCAAAGAACGTTGCGAAATCGTTTTTAACAAAACTTTCCGCAACAGACAAATGACCGTTGCCAATTGTTGTATGTTTTAACAACGGTCAAAGAACGTTGCCAAATATTTCTTTTTAAAAAGTTTTCGCAACATGCAAAGACCGTTGCAAAAGAGTTGTGGTATATATGTTCACAACGTTCACAAACGTTGCTAAATACTATGTTATTTGACAACGGTCACTGACCGTTGTCGTATAAGAAAATATTTTATTTTTTTGACAACGGTCACTGACCGTTGCAAAAGGATACATTGACAACAGTCACTGTAACACTGTTGCCAAATGTCAATTGAATTAACCAATTGCAACAGACATTTGATGACTGTTGCCGTAGACCTGTTTTAGCAACATGCTTTTAACGAATGTTGTCATTGACATGTTGCAAAAGGTCCTTTTTGTTGTAGTGTGCCACTGATCCTTCTTTGCCGAATGTTGAAAAATAGTATTAACTGAAATTATGATGCATGCAATCTTTTCATATTATGTGTCACAAGTTACAACACGTGCATCGCACGTGGCTACACTATTTTCCTACCTATATTAAAAGTGTGAATGTATGAGTTACTGTTCAAAATGGTCAACCAAAACGACATTGTTTTGGATTTTGAACAGTAACTCAATCTTTCACAATTTCAGCAAATGTAGGAGAACAAATTGGACTGAAATTGGAAATTGAAAACCCTAACCATTGTTTTCCTTGCTCAGCAACCATAACCAACCTCATAAGCCAACAAACGCCACCACTGCCGCTGCTGCCTAAGGCCTCTACCGATCTCCTATCCATTTCCTTCTTCTGTTATGAGATTCCAGGTATCATACAAATATGAATTTCTTAAGTTAATCTATTTTTTTTTTTTTTGGTTTCAATCATCCATTCATTCTTAGTTTAACACAACAAAGAAGGAAAAATCATCTATTTTTTATTTTTGTTGCTCTTTATTTTTTTAAGAGATATCGATTTTTTTTCTTTTGTTTAATGAAGTGAAAATTTTGACCGACCACCCCACATATGTGGTAGGATAGCTGTAAACAATTTTTACTCAAAAATAAGAATCACTCAAAAACCCAATTTTTACTCAAAAATTAAACGGATTAAGATTGGGGTAGAGAAAGAGAGTATCTGATTGCATGGTGGAGAGAGAGAGAGAGAGAGAGAGAGAGAGAGAGAGATGTAACTGAATCGTATATCTAAGGACCAAAGGATGCATAATATGGAAAAATCTAGAACCCTACATCTGACGGCCCACACATTCCATGATTCACCATTGGAGAGAAAGTGTTAACATTAATTAAAAATCGTGCTTTTACCAAATAGCAACTTTAATAAATGATCACGTCTGTAGCACATTTCTAATATATGAAATGATCAGTGAGTTATACCATATGTTTTTTTGTATTACATTCCCTCCATTTCTCTCATAACCACTTATTCCCTTCCATTAAAAACTGGAGCCTACAGATAGGAGATTGAACAAGATTTTCATCAACTTTGGAGTTGGAAAGTTATAAAAGTTCTCTTGATCATTTTGTCATTGCCTGAATTTGATGAAACAACATTGTATACAATATATACTTATCTACTAATAATATTCTGTCTTTGAGCTTCTTCTTTTTGTTGAATCCAGGTTATGTTCATCCAAGAAGCACATATTCCCATAGTTGTAGCAATGTTTGATTCAATAAGTATGAACTAATAATTTTATGTTACAAATTGTTGATGTGAGAAATTTCACTCTTTACTTCACTCAGTTGCAATGACATGTGGTTTTTTTTTTCCTCCTTTATGTTGCCATTTTTTTCACTCTATTTGTGTAGGATGAAAATATTAATAATTGTCGAGTGTTAAGTATTTTGCATGGGATTGTTTGATAGAATCGCTTCCTTAAGATTAAATTCTGTTTTTCAATGAATGAAATCGTATTTTTATTCATATTTGCAATATTGCAGTGCATGCTAAGTTAGTTGCCCTTTATATTGATCTAAGGAGACTAACATTTTCTTATTCATTAGTTTCAAAGTTGCCTATTTTCTTCACTTTTTTTTGTCGCTTATTTCTTTTTGAAAGACATTTGATGTATTCTTAGTTGATTGTTGGGTTTTTGTTGAACCAACTCCACATAAAAGTTTTCCTGTTAATTATTTTTATTAGTGTCAAAATATTAGCACTCAATAAAACACAATGAGCATTACATACTTTGGTATGTTAAATAAAAGAACTGATTGTCTGCAAAAATAACCACTATCAGTACTTGTTTAATGTTTTTCATTTGTAACGATGTTGTGCATCTCGTGTTGCAGGTACTTGTTGGTTTGGTTGCCTCAAACCATCAACTTTTCGTATCAAAAGTTTGGATTTTGGCTTGTTCAAACTTTCATATAAGAACTCTAATTTGAGGTAAGTTCTTAAAAAATTTTAGAATTTGTTTATAGCTTTTAAAGTTTGTAATTATACATGGAATTAAATCATTTATGTTGTATGTTGGAAGGTCTTTAACATATGTTAACGCTCATATTTCAAGAATCTCAAAGCACTTTTTTACATGTTTAAGATCATAAACATGAGGATTGGGTGATATATACTTAGATTTGAAAAGGAAAATATGTTTTCATATATGTTGAGAATAGTGCGTGTGTGTACGATTATATTTACATATGTAAACAGAAAGAGATATAGAAAATGATATATAAGGAAGAAGCTTCAGAGAGGACGTTGAATTTATTTCTGATTGATATAATTTTCAGCATACATTCAAGGAATACATAGCTGCTATTTATATACATGTTGAATCTTATTGCTCAATATACATACAATTCAATCTATCTATATACATCATGAAACAATAATGCTGAACTGAATTTGGTTGCAACACCCCGCATGTGATAGAAGCTTCCATCATCTTCCAATCATAACAGCATTTTGGTAGGGGAATATAAAGTCATCCAGGTCCTTCATGTTTTATCTTTTCCATACATTTGATCCTTGTTTTTCTGGTTTGCATACTTTGGTCCACAATTATCTCCTTTTCTAACATAAACTGGTTTTTTCTGAACTTACTCTTCAAATTCAAGTTTTTGAACAGTTCAGCATCTTTGGATTAGAACCTGGAGCTTCAAATTCCGAAGTTAAAAATGAATACATGAGACTTTCTATCCTATACCATCATGATAAGAATCCTGACCTAGGTTCTTCTATTTATTAAGTTCAGATGTGATATTTTAAGTTCAAATGATGTAAATTAGAAAGCTTGTTCTGCCTTACCGTAAATTTCCATTGATTATGATTATTTTGGAATTTCAACTGCTCACAAGTACTTTGTAGAGTCCATATCCAAAGCTTACCAGGCTATGACAAATCCAATTTCCCGTGAGAATTATGAAAAATATGCCCATCCCGATGGTAGACGGGTAAAATATTACTGGGGAGAAAATATTTTATTGTACATCTGGATCGAAGTTGAATGAAAAGCAAAACCTGACATTAAGATTTCTTAATGTAGGGGTTCCAAATGGAAATTGCTCTTCCCCAATTTGTTCTTAACATTGATGGCGCATCTGATTGTATATTTTTAATTTGGATTATTGGGTCTGTATACTATTGCCGTTGGTGGTGGCTCTTGTATATCTATTAAGATCTTCAAAATATACTAAAAATTATGTTAATAATGATAAACTGTGTGCCTATTTCCATTTAATGAAATATTCCTTGGCACCAAAGTATGTATTACTTTTAACATATATTATTGTCATTTTTATTGGTAACTCTTGCGTTAATGGATAATCCATGGCTTAAATGTAAATATGTTTGACCATTTTACCTATTAAATCTTCAAGTTATTAATGTCTTTTTCTAATTATTCACTAACTAGGAAAACTTGGTGAATTTGAATTAGAGATATTCAGTTTGTTTATCAAAACTTTGTTGTGTTTTATTCAGATGGTCACATGCTAATAGAAATTGAAAAATAGTTTTATTATTCTATGCCAACTTTGGTCATGTTTCCATTTGAATAGAGGATTATGTTACTCCACTAATGTTAGCACTCTTTTCACATAGATCTGTGTCATTGCAACATTGAAAATTTAAGAAATTTTTTTTTTTTTTTTTAGAACTTATATGAGTTTCTCTCATTTTCACGAAACTAAATATATTCGTAGTTGATATCATAGCTCTGGATATATAATATTGACATATACCTTAAACTTCGGTTTGATTCTTGCTTTATTTTTGAACAGAGTAATACATAAGTTTGGGGTCCGAAATCAGTGTGGTGAGATATTAATAGGCCATTCCAACACAGATAGAGTTGAAGATTGATGTTAGTATCTATTGTTCAACTCGAATAAAAAATAAAAATCAGAAGACAATTTATATATAATAAACATTATTAAGTTTCAAATTACTAATACATCACGTGCACTGCACGTGTCCACACTAGTTTATGTAAAAACCACAAAATTGAACCAGCGCCCCATTCCAATGGCAGCAGCAGCCCATGAGGACTGGGCCATGACTATCTCCAGATAGATATGGGCCCGTCCGTCTCTATCCCTATCTAATCCCGTCTCCGGCTCTCCCAACTCCCAAGTCCCATCTTCATTTCGCAGTCTCTCCAGCTGGCACCAACACCAGCACTACCACTGACGCTAGCAGCCTAGCACTCTCTCTCTCTCTCTCTCTCTCTCTCTCTCTCTCTCTCGAATCTTGACTCGCCAAGGCCCAGAACCCAGACCCAAAAACAGAAGAATCTCCTCCGTCTCCGTCTCTGTCTCTCTCTCCCTGTGTCGGTTTTGGTCTCCTCACAGGTACTGTACGCCTGTACATTTAATTTTTTTTTTTGAGTTTTTCTTAATCTTTGTTATGGTTAATGTTGATTAAAGCTTGAATTGAAATTCTGAATAGTTGTTACTCCTTAAGAGTTAAGAATACTGAATACTGATACTTCATATATATGTATTCTACAATTTGTGTTGTGAATATTCTGAATTTTTTGTGAATAATCTGATATTATTTGTAAACATTCTGCAATTCTGATTTGAAGTCAATTTATTTTGAATATTGTGAGTTTGGTTTTATAAGTAAATTGAAAGCTATGTTAATGTCTTCAAATTTCATCTCATGCTTGAAGTTGATTTTTCCCATTTTGAATTTGATTTCATCTCAAAATTTGGCTCAATTTTAGGTTTAAAACTTCCAATTCCAAACAGGCTTCCCACGAGAGTTTTTCCACTGTCTCACTCTGTGATTTGTATAGTTGATACTAAAGTCTCAATCTCAAGTAAGCAATAGCTATCCCTTGCCTATTTATTGACTTGTTAGAAATAGTTGAGCTTATATGATTGTGGTCTTTTCAGCTTATATAATTGTGACGAAACTGTGGCTTCGTCGGCTTTAATTGTGAGATTGTTGAAATGCTTTATTATTATTTTTAGGCTAGTCATGCCTCCTAAATTGTTGAACAATTAGATTATTTAAATTTGAATAATATTTTTGCTTCTAAAATTGCAAGGCGGGTTGTATTTAAGTGATAGTTTGGAACATTTTTGACCTTGTATTTGATTTTAATATAATTTTTTTGTATAATATATTTTGTTTGTCTTTTTTTTTTCGAATTTTAAGTTTACAATTAGTACCGTAACAGTCTTATAGATTTTGAATGCATAGTGCAATTTGGGGTCCACTAGGGCCTAATTTATAAAGTTTGCCTTAGGCTTCGAAAATGTCAGAATTGGCCTTAATAAACCCACCAACAAGAGAATTCCCCCACAAAATTCTTATCTAAGCAAAGAGAAAGGAATGCTTAAGCGACATGGAAACCCCTATTAGTTATATTATATAAAAAGTGTGAATATTAAGTTTACTATTTATAATGGTCAACCAAAAGGAAAATTAGTGCAAATGGTCCCTCACCTTTGTCCTCAGTACAGAAATCATTTCTAACTTTTATTTTTTACACATAAGACCTCTAATATATAAGTTTTGGTACGTAATTGGTAAAAAAGACAAATATGCTATTAGTTTTAATTAGAGAAAATGGTAATTGGATTTCTAATCTTTGCAAAAGATGCAAATGAGTCTTATAATTTTATTTTTTTATAAAAAATTAAAAAAAACTAACAGAGTTCCTTTTTTTTAAGTGACACTTTATTGACCAAATTGATATTGTACTAAATTGTTTTGTATATTTTACGAACTATTATAAACTAGCTAAAATTTAAGCTCATAATTATTAATAAATATGTTAAATAAAATTAATTTATTATTATTAAGTAATTTTATAATTTAAATTTAAAATTTTTATTTTATTGTGTTGACGTGCAAAAATAAAAACCCAAAAAAGAGACCCAAGTGAATTTATATGTAGGCCCAAGATGTTACCCAAGTTTATTAAACGCTCTAGATTTGGACGAGCCTAAAGAAGGTACCCAAGCATATAGGCCCAGAATAGATGTCGCCCAGACCTAATAAACACCCAGAATTTGGGCGAATGGAACGGTTATTCACCTTGTGAATTAACGGTTATTAAAAAGTTTTCTTTTCCCCTTTATCAAATCCCCACGTCTCATGATCCAAGAAGTTACGAACGGTTGAACCATTATAAACCGTAGTAGTGTGCTACAAATTACCCATTATGGAGGGAGTGGGTAGTTATTGGGCGATAAGCAGTTTCTTGATGTAAGATTGAAGGAAACTGTTTGGTAAATTATAAATGAAAGAAGATTGAACGGAAAAGGCAGATAAAAATCACTCTAAAAAAACAGTGAAATGTGTAATTTCATTTCCTTTCAGTTTTAAGCATTTACTTGCGTTGTATTCCAGTGTGCTTGTGCCCCTTGGAGGCGTTTTGTTTTGTCCTTTCATCCTTCGTTATAATTGTAATCTTCATAAATAAAACACCCCTTGTTGGAACTTTGTCTCAAAATATTTAGCGTCCCTTACACATCGTCTGAATCTTTTTAATTGTTAGCAAAGTTCGAAACAATTTGGCACGCCCAGTGGGACCTTTGGTGTTAGAAGATACAAGAAAGTAAAACAATATGCCTCATAAGAATTCAGATAAGGAGCTAGCAAGCCAACGAGTCCAGTCCGTGATCGAGCGATATGAGGAGCAGTAGAATACTCTAGGGACAGAGGGACAAAATCAAAGTCGTTATGAACCAATAACAGAATTGAGTCCACGCACCATGCGCGCATTGCTTGGTGAACTCACACAAGACGTCGTTGGACAGGTAAGTCTGCAAAATGTTCATGATATGGAAAAGTTTGTTCAAAATGAAAATGTGCACTATGACAATATGGCCAAACAATTAGGCACTTTAAATGAACTTATGAATAAGTTAGTGGGCCAAATATGCCAACCAAATTTGCCAAGTATTGGGAATCACTTCCAAGCCAAGATGATCGTAGGGCAAAATTCCCCAACATTGAATCCAAGTCAAGGAATAGAAACGCCTTTTATACCATCAACGTCGAATGCAGGAGAAGGCAGAATGGCAAACTCAGGTGGTCATAATATTGGGTCGTCTAACTTGGGGGTAGTCCGAATGTAAGAGAAAACATCCAAAATATCGGACAAAATGCCACACGTGTTAGCGAGGGGGCAAATGTTCAAGTAAATGGCAATAATGCCTTAAATAATGGTAATTTTGCCACAAATCCAAGGCTAAATAATAGGCCTCAAATGATACCACATGTGAACCACCTATAGGCGTCCCATATGATCCCAATATGGTTTTAAGAAACCAAATCGCAGAAATAATGCAAGATCAGATGGCTTTTGGAATGCGTCCTTTTGTTAGGCCGACCTATAGGAAGCCATATCCCGATTGGATAAACCAAGCATATCCATGGCCTAGAAGATATAAAGTGCCAGAATTCTCATTGTTCACGAGCTTAGGAGAGGTCTCGACGTTGGAACATATAGGGTGATTTATATTATAATGTGGCGAAGTAACGGATTGTCACAAAATGAGGTTGTTTCCTAGTTCATTAACAGGAATAGCTTTCTCATGGTTCATTAATTTGCCAGCAAATTCTGTTCAGATATGGCAACAATTGGAACAGTTGTTTCACGCTCAATTTTATAAAACCGAGTCTGAAGTTACTTTGGCTGATTTGGCGAATTTACGTCAAATGTCAACTGAATGGGTGGAATTTTTTCTTCAAAGGTTTAAAACTGCTAGGAGCAAATGTTTTGTGCCTTTACCTGAAAAAGAATTTGTTAAAATCGCTCAAAGTTGTTTAAGTTTGACTTAAAAAAGAAATTTCAAGATATGGAGTTTTCTGATCTTTTTCAATTAACGGCCAACGTGATTAAGTACGAACGTTTAATAAGAGAAGAAGAAAAAATGAAAAATTCATGTAAGGGACTTACTATAGAGACCCAAACTTTGACGTTCATATTGTAAACGAACATTATGATCAAACCGAAATATGTCTGGCCGAATTGGTCAAGGGAGACGCGTATGCTTGTCCTTTGGTGATCAATTCAGGAACAACGGTAAAAAATGAGCCTATGAGAGATACAAACAAAAAGGTTAGAGTGTTTTCATTTGATATAACCAAAGCTGATATTATATTTGATAGATTGTATAAAGACAAACTAATAAAATTGAGCTATAAGCACAAATTGCCAAATCTTGAGCAAATTAAGGATAATAAATATTGTAAGTGGCACAATGCATGGTCTCATGCGACTAATAATTGTTTAATTTTTCGTCATGTGTTATAGGATGCCATTGAATCAGGACGAATCACTTTTGAAGCTAAAAAAAAGATGGCAGTGGATGAGAATCGTTTTCCTCGGCCACTTGGAGTGAATATGATAGCTGGTTTCAAAAGTGGTTTACTTAAGTTCAAATTGGTAGTACATAATGGAGACGAAGATCCTGAACAACATCCTAGTGTGTTCGAACGTCTCAAAGATAAAGAAGTTGAAAGAGACGAAAGAGTTTTGTGTGCTAGATGTAGTAGAGAAGTAAATGAGAATATAGAAAAAACAGGAGTATGGAGATGTCACCATCGTCCTAGCATGGCCCCAAATTTCCAGCCTATTCAAAGGCGAAATGTACTATTTTATGGAAGGCCTCCTTTTGAGAGACAAATCAGGCCGATGCACGACGTTAGACCAATGCTCAATGGTAGAACGTTCAGGCCACAACCCCTTCAATCAAATGTATGGCATTCATTCCAATATAGTGCAGGAATGGTGATACCCTTTGATCAAATGACCAGGACGCAACAAAGACGTCATCAGAGGAATTATGGATGAATGATGAGGAACCAACAAGGGATAGTACGTCCTAAAATGCCTGATTTGTCCAAGGTAACTAATAAAAAAGGTCTCGAAGATGAGAAAGAAAACAATCTGGGCAATTCAATGGAAGGATTACCAGAAAGTTCTTCTGGTAGATCGAAATTTGAACGACGTAAGAAAGATGAAAATGAGGACGATCCAGCGCAATCCATTACCATTCAATTTGGTACATTGCCCCTAGTTTTGGCTAATAATTATTTACTGGCCAACGAATTTAAAAGTAAAGAAGATGATGAAGAGGAAGCATACACATTGGAATGTGGAAAAGGAGTTGGTCAAACCTCTCAAAATATATGTGAGGAAGAAGAAGATGGTGGTATAACCGATATTGAAGAAGAAATTGACATGGAGACAGAAAGAAGGAGAAGGAAAGTCTCATATAACAATCTACTGAAACAATTATATCAAGAAGGTGTCTGAGAAGTGGATTTGTTGGATGAATCATCTGGACAATCTTTTGATTATTACGTATTATATGGGACACCTAAGAGAAAAGTGAGGGTACCGCGCTCTGAAAAATATGGACCACCTCCAATGATATTGCCACCCCCTACAGGTTGGGTAAGTGGAGAGGAAATACAAGAGGAGAGCGATATAGAAGTTCAAAAGGTGGAAACAGAAGATCAGTGTGAAATGTTGCACATAAATTTGGTGCAGAAAGTTGACTCAAGAAATGATAAGCGAGAAGTAGAGATAGATGTAGCTGAAAAAGTCATTTCATGAAGCCAACGGTCAACTTAACTAAACACTTAAGGCCGTTATATGTGAAAGCTTTAGTCAATGGCATCCCAGTAGCCAAAGTTCTTATTGACAATGGGGCTGCTATAAATACCATGTCATCCAGAATGATAAAGAAATTTGCAGAGACAGAAAGTGATTTGATCCCAAAGGAAGCCATTCTCACGAGTTTTAATGGAGGAGTAACTTTAGCTAAATGAGTAATGCCATTAGACGTAACAGTGGGAACTATCACTAAAACTACGGTTTTTTTTGTGATAGACGAACCTACTAGCTACAATGTACTATTAGGGAGAGATTGGATTCATGAAATCGTTGTATACCTTCGTCGCTCCATCAATGTCTAGTTTTTTGGAATAATAAAGGTGAAGCAGAGGTGGTACAGGCATATCATAGACCTTTTGTCATAGAAGCAAACTCGGTGGAGAGGTTCATGTACGAAGGAAATTATGGACCTGTTAGGGTGGTCCAAGAAGGAGAAGAAACTCGAATCATCGCGCAAAGCGAGGAATAATCCTCAGTAGACGCATTTACTGAAATGTTTAATCAAATGAGGCCAAACATAGTGGCCCTTGAAGAGCCAGTAATTGGCAAAAAGACAATCAATAAATGTTGAAGAACATGGCCAGCCTTCAAGCTGTCAAAGCCAATTCAGTGGCTTTCAAGAAAGAGTGGCTTCAAGCTGTAAAGATATTGAAGAACAAATTAGCAGTGTTCGAGTTAGAGCAGAATATCAGCCGAGAAGTTAATAAGGTGGATTGTTTGGACACAGAAGGGATTACTACAAGAAATCTGGACGATGATGTGATAGGGGTCATGAAGCCCGGGCACGCTCAAGCACAAGATCCTTTGGTAAAAGTGAATATTGGAGATGGAAGCGAAGATCGCCCAACATTCGTCAGTCAAATGCTTAGCAAAGAGGTAAGTGAACAGCTAATTGCTTTGTTAAAAGAATACAAAGATTGTTTTGCCTAGGAATATGAACACATGCCTGGTTTAGATAAAGATTTGGTAGAACATAAGTTACCAACAAAATCACATTTTAAACCTCATAAACAGCCCTCTAGGCGTTTTGCCCCTAATGTATTGCCCGAAGTAAAGAAAGAAATAGAACGATTGTTAAAGGCAGGTTTTATTAGGACAGGCAGATATGTTGAATGGTTATCCAATATCGTGCCAGTGTTAAAGAAAAATGGTAGTATTAGAGTTTGCATAGATTTCAGAAATTTGAATTTAGCAATGCCTAAAGATGAATATCCAATGCCAGCGGTAGATTCTTTAGTTGACTCGACTGCCGAACACGTAATGTATTTTTTTATGGACGGATATTTAGGATATAACCAAATCTATATAGCTGAGGAAGATGTGCACAAAACTGCCTTTAGATGTCTGGGTGCTCTAGGATGTTTTGAATGGGTGGTTATGCCTTTTGGTTTAAAAAATGCAGGAGCCACTTATCAAATGGCAATGAATTTGATTTTTCATGATATGATAGGCGAATTCGTTGAAGTTTATGTTGAAGATATATTGGTCAAATCCCTGAAAGAAGAAGATCATTTTCAACAATTGAAACGTTCATTTGAACGAATGAGACTATATAAATTAAAATTAAACCCGTTGAAATGCGCATTTGGTGTTAATGCAGGAAATTTCCTGGGTTTTTTAGTGCATAAAAGAGGAATTGAACTTGACAAAAATAAAGCAAAAGTAATTTTAGAGGCTAAACCACCTAATAACAAGAGAAAATTGCAAAGATTCCTAAGTTAAGTGAACTTTTTACGACGCTTCATTTCTAATTGTGCAGGGCGAACGAAAGCTTTTTCGCCTCTTTTGAAGTTGAAAAATCTGGACGATTTCGTCTAGAAAGAAGAGCATCAAAAGGCTTTTCACAGCCTGAAGACATATTTATCAAATTCACCAGTGCTAGTTTCACCTACCCAAGGACGGCCAATGAAAGTTTACATATCAGCTGAACAAAAATCAATAGCTAGACTGGTCTCCCAAGATGATCAATTTGGAGAAGAAATGGCGACATATTATCTTAGTAGACGACTGACAACATGTGAATATAATTATTCTCCTATTGAAAAACTATGTCTTGCTCTATATTTTTCATGTACTAAATTGAGGGCTTATTTGCGGCCCGTGACCATTTACTTAATTTCTAAAGTGAATTTATTTAAGTACATGTTCTCTTGTCCTATTTTGCATCAAAGGATTAGTCTTTGGACTTTAGCACTGTCAGAATTTGAAATACAGTTCATACCCCAAAAGGCTGTCAAAAATCAAGCATTAGCTAATTTTCTGGCCGATCATCCATGTTTAGACATACCTAAATAGATCGAATTAGAAGTCGATTCATTCGAATTGAAGCCTTGGGTTTTATACTTTGACGGGTAGAATACTGCTGGAGGTGTAGGAGTAGGAGTAGTGCTAATAAATCCATTAGGGGTTTGCTACAAATTTGCTTTCGCTTTGAATGAAATGTGTACCAATAATCAAGCTGAGTACGAAGCATTGATTGTTGGTTTAGAGTTATTATTAGAGTTGGGGACGAAAAATGTACTCATCAGGTTTGACTCCCAATTAGTGATTTATCAATTGATTGGCGATTTTAAGTGCCAAAGTTTATTTTTTTACACATTTGTAACCCATAATCTCTAACTTGCATAAAATATATACAACTTCCACTAGCATGCTCAATTAACAACTGCAACATGATTTATTTACTTGTAGAAATTATGTTGTTTTAAGAGTTTAAATTCGAACACGAAACAATTTCATCAAATAACTTATTGATTATCTCCAGAGCTTCATCTAAAGTAACAAAGAAGATTTTTATGAATTTTTTATTTTGCCATTAAACACCGTGATGATTGAATTGGTACACTTACTGAAAAAGTCTAATTTTTCGTTTTTGAAAATCAAAATCTTTGATTGTGTAAGCTCAATTCAACCATCTCTTTATCTTTTATTTAAGTTATTTGAAAAAAAAAAAATGAAATTAATGCACATATGTTGTTGTAAATACTTATGTCAAGAGTCTTAGCAAATGTGAAATTTCTTAATGCAAAAGCATTCGACTCTCTTTACGTGATTAGAATATTACAAATGAATCAATTTAGTATTCAAGGAGGAATGCAAATTCTGGAAAAATGGTATTTAAGAATAGTGACTTTTATGAAGTAAATTGAATTCAATTTTATCATATGCTTGAGTCATCTTATATAATGAATTTTAATAAACTAAGTTTTAAATTATAAGCATACTTATATTTAGGTTTCAATTGCCTGATTTTTAATATTTAATTTTTTTCACTTAAATTACCAATATCAAGTCAATTCGTAAAATAAAGATATAATAAATACTATTACGTTCTTAATTAACGAGACATCGTGTGCATCGCGTATGCTCACACTAGTATTAGAAAATATGTGGGCTTTCATAAAAATTCTCGTAGAATCGAAAATGAAGTTTTCATTCTGTACACACCAGATTATGAATTAGTAATGGCATCCAATTTCCAAAAAAAAAAAAAAACAAAAGGGCCTGAACTATGATATGATATAAGTTGATAAAGCAAAAATTGCCTTTCTAAAATTAAAACCCAACAATAAATACGCAATATGTGACTCACCTGAGGAAAAATCTTATTATTGCATAGTCTCGCGTTAGACAACCACGATGTCTATATCATTTCTCATAGAAAGTAACAAATCAAAAAAGTTGTGCTCAAGAGATAGTTGTCCATACACTGATAAGGGATGTATAGAATATTTTCGAGAAGAAATGGGTTGTGGCCACCTCCACCGCCACCGCCACCGGATAGGTAGCTCTACTTATGAAAAATGAGCTCGGCTAGCCCAAAGGGACGATCGCCCCCAAAAATGTTACTCGGTTCGGCCCTCGAGCTCGTGGACCAAACGGGCCGGGCTGAGCCGAGCCGAGCTACCCACGAGCTTGGCTCGACCCTTAATTTTTTTTTTTAATTTTGAAAATGAAAATGAAAGAAAATATCAATAATCCTTTATATTAAAAATTTAAGATTGAAAATCCTCCTCCTTTTTCTGGGCTTGGGACCGGCTACTTTGAAAGTAGGCAGAGTTAAAATTGTACACGAACAAGATGTTACGTGTACAATTTTTTATTAAAATAAAACAAAAAAATATCAAGTACTAATGCAAAACAATACTTACTACAAATTTTAATAATCCATATTCAAATCTTCTACTTCTTCGGCCATTATTCTGTCCATTTTGTCTTGGATTTGAAGTTCGGCGTCATCCCAATCTTTTAGACATAGTAAGCTTTCTAAAATGTCAGCTTTGAGTCTTGACTTGAAATTAGACAGAACTCTGCCACTTATACTAAATGTAGCTTCTGATGCTACAGTTGAGATTGGATTTGTTAGTAGATCACGTGCGATATTTGAAAGAATTGGATAATTACGTTAATGTTCTCTCCACCATCGTAGTATATCAAAAAAAATTCTCTCTTCGTCGGCTAAAATACTAAGCACGTCATGCGCGAAATACCTAACTAACTCTACAGGTGTATCACTAGAACGGGAAAGAGAAGAAGTATAAGAAGAACCAACTGATTGTTGACCTTGACCACTCCTATGTGTACTCATGTAACTCCATAAGTTAATGTCATCAGTTGATGACGAAGTACATGTTGGAACAGGGGGTAGTACAATGTTCGTACCGGCCTTTTCAGCATAGACCTCATACATTTTACATAATAATAAAAATAATAATTTTATTTGACATATATATTACTAAAGTGTTAATTCAAACAAAAAAAAAACTCATTAATTTTCTTTAATTTTTTATAAAAAAAATATAAGTATTTGACATATTTGCACATTTTGTAATAATTAGGAATCCACATACAATTTATTCTAATTAAAACTAAGGGTATATTTATCTTTTTCATCCCATAAAGACTAATTTTGCATCAAAACACATATGTTAGGAACTTGTTTGTCAAAAAATAAAAATTAAGAACCAATTCCACATTAAAGACAAAGATTAGGGACCATTTACGCCAAAATCCCTTATTTTCTCAATAATTCTTGAATTAAGACTAACTTGTGAACGTAAATGGCTTGGCACCTGCCTAATATTTTAATATTTAGGGCCACGTGTAACAAATAAGGCCTTGTGTAGAGGGTAAAAAACAACATATAATATTTACTCAACTTAGAAATCTTTCGTTTACGTAATCGAATTTTATTTTGTTTTAAAATCATCAGTTTGAACTTAACTTTTTATTTCAATTCGGTAACACAGTTAAATATTATTAAATTTTCTAATAAGATACGTGACATAAAAGACTTCCACAACGATAAAACACTATATTATTATATGTCATGTCAAAGATTTTGTTAGAAATGAATTCTAAGTGATATATTCATGCATACAACAAGAAACTTCTTATTGGGTAGTTGGCTAGTGTGAAGAAAACAATTATTTTCTCTCTCCTATAAAAATAGATTTACTTTTACTTTTACACATTAAAAAAATTTAATTATTTTAATTCAAACAATAAATTTTACTTATATTTATTCTAAAATATCCTTACATTAATATAATGGTAATTCATATTTATTGATAACATGACACATTAAATATAGGCATATTAAAAAATATTTTATCATTAAGGGTCTGTTTGAGAGTTTTTTTTTCATTAATTTGAAAGACTTTGAGTGGCACCGTTTATGATAAGTAGAGAAAAATAAGTGTTTGTTAGTTTTTTGGGCACTGAAAAACCATCCAAAACTAGTGTTGTGTAATTTAGAGTATGTTTAGTAAAATTTTTTGCAGATTATAAGTATTGAGTTCTACGAAATATATGGATAAAAAATGAATAAAAGTTGTGGATCCTACGACTTGTGTCGATGAAAATAATGTTTGTCCAATTTATAAGTACTTATAAGCATACACAAACATACTCTTAAATAGTTGAAGCGACCCTCCAAATATAGTTAAGTACCCAAATATTGTTTTAAAATTTTTGGGACAAAATTTAACTATTAATAAATGAATTCTAAGTAATAAATTCTTGCATACAACTTCCAAAGAAATTAAGGTCTCCTATGCAAAGTTTTCATAACTGACCTAGACGATGACCCAGTCGAAACTTCGAGTCATTAGGTTATTGGTTCAACTAGCTGGTCATTGTCAGATCGAAAGTCTAGCTAAAATATATTTTCTAAATAATGATAAGGTCCTCAATCTTTGCTCGTTGTATGACTCATGTCTCCAATTTTTCTTTGTCGCATTCTTATCCCAAGCAATATTGTCTCTGATAAAAGTTTCCGTCCAAAAATTTTATTGGGATGTTGTAAAATGACTTATTTGTCCATCATATTTTAAAAAATATACAATAAATACAATATTTTTTTTTTCTTATTTCAAAGCACGCAAGTAAAATATTTTGATAGAACATAAGGTTAAGTTATAAGAATTAATGGAAAGTTGAGAATAAGATTTTGACAAAAAAAAAAGTTAAAAACATAAATGCTACAATGAAAAAAGAAAGAGAACTTCAAATACAATTAAAACTTAGTCCAACAAATAAAAATTATGGTGCAAATATAAACACTTTAAAAATAATGCACAAGAAGTAATAGGGGCATACTTAAAAAGAAACCTTCAATTTCGTACCAGGGGTTTCGATTTATTGCATTTCACCGGGCGGGTCAAATAGAACAGGGTCACTAGCTCTACACAACGGGTTTGGACCAGTTCAATTCACCACCAACATTAAGCAATTCATATTATTGCAACAGGAGAGAGACCCAATTTTCAGAATGCACTAATCAAAAGATTTAGAAGAAACAAACTCACAATTTTTTTATTTTTATTATTTTTATTATTATTATTTTTTTTTTTGACTAACAATTAATATTTTGAGTAGGAACAAGACCCAATTTTCTATAGGAGTGAAATTTTTGAGAATAGAAATCTTTGCCAGGCTCTTACCACATGCAATGTAGATTATTTCGAATATGATACCTAGAGGCAAGATCACCACTGGCATATTTTTGCAACATACCATATCATATATAGTATCTGAATTCCTCATAAACGGGAAGAAGTGCAGTGTTTCTCAACCAAGTAATGATTTGATGATTTTTGCAGTCCCAACCTTCATTCCAACATACCATATCACATATAGTATCTTTTTGGGGAAGAGAGACTTCCTCAAATTCATAACAAGCTTGACAATAGGGAAAGATGGACTTTCCCGATTCGGGGAAGAGAGACTTCCTTAACCCACAAATCAACAATTGTGTCTCAAAATAAGGTCCGCTTTATTTTCTTTTTACATTGGTTTGGTGTTGCGTCCCTCTTGACTGATAAAGCCCAGGATTTGAACTCAGAAAGGGGGCCGTCGATCACTATCAAACTACATATTTAGTACATTAGACTGAATTAATTAATAATACTATAAGATATCGATCTCCGTTAATTTTAGTGTGTCAAATATATCAAATACAACAAAATGTTTAAGTTGATCTAAATTTATTTGTATTTAACTTTAGAATTGAAGTAAGCCAAACTTGATTACAATTTAAAATTTTTATATATCGAGTCAATTTTTAAATTAATCAAGTTGTTGGACTATTGCTTCTTGTGTAAAAATGAGTGAGCTTAAATATTTTTAATGCTCATCTTTACTATAAATTTTTTTGTTTAATATTTAATTAATTATCACTTTTTAAAATCACGACTATTGCCATACCTTAAGAGTGCAAAGCTTGAGTTAAGCAAAAGTTGTAAATCTCACTCATCATCTACCTACCATAGAATATTTCGTCTATTAACTAAATAAGATGTGACTTAGATTCTATTATGACTTCTATTCTATGAAATCAAAACTTAACAATTGCTCTTGATTTTTTATCCATTTATGTTGACTACTGATAATGTCTACATTGAGGTGGTATTACATGAATACACCCCCATCGTGGACATTATAAATAGATAATATAAGTGAATAGGAGATCAAGTCTCACTTAACAACACGAACACTTTGTCTGTAGTGTTTTATTTTTAATATTTAAAATAAATTATGACATTGTCACTATGTAAATTTAATATTGTCAGTGCATGATGTGACTAGTGTTGACACCTAGTCTGTCCTGTTTCCAAACTATAGATGAAATTGACAGTGCGAATTTTCAAAAGCACAAATTTGATTGGCATAGGTGTAATCTCATATATGTGCCACTGCAATTTAATGATTCGTACTTTCAACTAATGTAATATCTTGATTGGCAAATTGGAAAGTTTTTACAAGATACAAGAAGAAGAAAAAAAATTTGTTGTGTTGTGAAGCTAAAAAGGATGGCGGCTTTGGTGGTGGACAACTCTTAATTTAATGTCCACGTTTATCTTTAAGGACCTTTGTTGCACGCTTCATTATAGGTGAATTTAATAAATGAGGTTAGATTCCAATACTTTTAGGTACTCGGCTACTTATAATAAATGTAGCCTCTGATGTTACAGTTGACATTGAATTTATTAGTAGATCACGTACGATTTTTGAAAGAATTGGATAATTACGTTAATGTTGTCTCCACCATCGTAGTATATCAAAAAAATTTCTCTCTTCGTCAGCTAAAATACTAAACACGTCATGCACAAAATACATAACTAACTCTACAAGTGTATCACTAGAACGGGGAAGGGAAGAAGTACAAGAAGAACCAACTGATTGTTGACATTGACCACTCCTATGTGTACTCATGTAACTCCATAAGTCAATGTCATCAGTTGATGACGAAGTACATGTTGGAACAGGGGGTAGTACAATGTTCGTACCAGCCATTTCAGCATACACCTCATACATTTTACATAACGTTTGTTCTAAATTACCACACGTTACTAGATTTCTGTAAGTTAATTTTTGTGAAATTGCCATTATTATTACTTTTGTACCATCTAAGTTAAGTGTAGAATCCATAATACATGCTAATGAAAATAACATATGGAATTGTTCCCAATATTTTTGTGAAATTGCCATTATTATTACTTTCGTACCATCTAAGTTAAGTGTAGGATCCATAATACATGATAATGAAAATAACATAGGGAATTGTTTACAATATTTTCTAAATTTAGCTTCAATGACAGGTATAATATTAGAAAAAAGAACAAAATTCTTATACCTAGTAAAATTGTTAGCAATATAATAGAAATGATTTAAAACAAGTAAAGTAGTTGGATAATATACACCAGAACATGCAGTTGTTGCGTCGTAAAAAACTTTTAAAAATTTTCTAACATGAGCACATATTTCCCAGTCATATGATTCTAAATCATATTCTGAGCTATGTGCTTGTCAGCCATTATAATATACAGTAATACAATCTTCGTAACTTTCACAAGATTCAAGTATGAGATATGTTGAATTTTATCTATGGCTAACAGTATAAAAATATTTTGATTGCAGCCCATTTTCTAGACATAGAACAGCAAAAACTTGTTCTTTTTTTGGTGAGACCATAATATAACTCATAGCTTATCTAATTTTTTTTTTTTTTTTTTTTTTTTTTTTTTGTAATTGGGTCTGTATAATTTGTAATTCATCTTGCACAATTAAAGTAAACACATGACATACACAACGAATGTGAAATAAAATACCATCAAATTATGGACTACAATATTGAATTAATTTCTCAATTACTATGTTGTTGGGACCTGCATTATCAAATGTAAAACTACGAGTTTTAGAATCACAATTAAATTCACGTAACACACCCAATAAAACATGAAAAATATTATTTCCATTACGAGGATAGTCTATTTGTTGAAACACTATTATTTTTTTATGTATTATCCAATTACTATCAATGTAGTATGTAGTTGCAACCATATATCTTTTTTAGTTATTACATGTCCATAAATCTGACGTAAAAGATAAAACGCTGTTATAATTATTAATATCATTTACAATAGCTTATTTTTTTTTATTATATCTAACAATAGTGTCTTTACGAAGAGTATTTCTAGAAATATTAACGTACCTTGGTTAAAGATATTTTTGGATGAAGTTCGTAAAATGAGGATTTTCTATCAAGCTCAGTGGAAACTTGATAATGCCACCAATTTCGGCAGTCCTTCGCGGCGTATGAGTTCTTGTGAATATATCCAAGTGTTGAGATTGGAACTACTGGACCCGACTCCCGGAGATTTGAACTGGAGTTGTGCCTGATTTATTTCCAAACTTCCATGTTTGAATTGACACTTTTTGAAGTGTCTGTTTATATGGGTCGTGCCTATCTCCTTTTACCAAGCTAACTTCTCTTAACAGTATTTACAGTGTGCTTTGTACCCAGGGACTATATCCACTAGTTTACCAGTCGGCACCAACTCGAAATGCTGCCAACACTTAGCCTTTTATTTGGTGGCTTTTTGTTTAGTGCTAAAACCGAAGGTTGTTTGTATATCGGCATCTTATTGAAGGTCTTCCAAATCAATTGGATCAGTGCTACCACCAAACTGATCAATAATATCGTCTGAAATTAGAATGTCATTCAGACCACTGAAATCATAATCACTTCGATTATAGACCATTTGGAATAATATAATAAAGAGAATAGGAGAAGATATGTAGTAGAAACTAGAAAATGGAAATGTAGAGAATTAGTAGAAGTAAAAAATTAAAACTTCAAATTATAGAGTAATATCTAGATAATGAGATATTACATACTAATTATAACACTAATATTGAGACTTGAGAAAATAAAATTTGAGAATTGTTAATGAATTGAGTATCTAATAGAACGAGAGATTGAAGTATGAAAAAAAATGAGTTTAGAATATAAGTATTTATAGGAAAATAATGAAATTAAAAAAAAAAAAAAAAAGTGGACAACATCAACGGTCACGATAATGTGACTGTTTGCACGAGCTACTAGCCGAGCCGGCTCGTGGCTCGTGCTTTTTGGCTCGTGGGGACGAACCCACGAGCCAGCTCATTTTTTGGCTGAACCGAACGAGCTCGGCCCTCTATTTTTTATTTGGGCTCGACCCTTGCTTGTGCTCATCCTTAGACGAGCCCGAGCTCGAGCTGGCCGAGCTTTTTTGCCACACCTACCGAATTCCACGAGTAAATCGAAAGTTGGATCTATATTCTTCTTATTGGATGATCACAATACTTTCCAAAAATCAAAATTCTTAATCAATGGATGAACAATATCACCCATTTTTTCAATAAGATACCAAAGTTGATGATTGACTCATTCCATACTAGAGATAATCGCAGGAAATGATTTGATAACACGGATTCCTATTTCTCAATGATATTCCACAATCAAACAACAATTGTATAACGTTATTGCCATCTTCTTTGTTCTCATTATTGCCTTCATTTTGCTCTCTCAACCAGACCCAACATTTTCTATTAATATGAATCTCCTTGCCACAATGGTAACAAACAATCTTTTTGTTATTTGATTTTGATCTACCTCTTGAATTGCTGTAACCTCTTCCTTTATTCTTTGTAACAAGAGTGTGTACGTGATCTGAACCCGTGTGTACACCTGCATATTTTCTTCTTGCTTCCTCGTTTTACATACTGTCTTTTACAAAATTCATAGTCATAACATCATCACGAGCAGAGTTATTAACAGACACAACAAAGGCCTCTCAACTATCTAGCAAAGAACTCAAAAGCGATAAAGTTTGCAATTCATCTTCAAGAGTCATATCCATATTTGCTAACTGGTTTATGATATTCTGAAAATTATTCAAATGTTGTGATACGCTTATGCCTTCTTTATATTTCATGTTGATCAAGTCTCTAATTAAAAATGACATCTTAGATGCAATTTTCTTCTCAAACATAAAATCCAACTTTAACCATAATTTATGAACATTAGTCTCTTATGCTACATGAAATACAATATTATGAACCTACTGTCTAATAGATCTGATAGTGTTTCTATTCTAACGATATCATTGTTTTTTCTGGCATGTCATACGGTTTAGCTTCATTACCCTCAATAAGTTCCTACAAATCCTTAAAATGAAGCTTGAAGAATGAGAAACCTAAGAAATCTACCTTTCTCTTCCAATTTTAATCCACAACAATAGCTGTCTCTCTTTCCTTTCAAGTTTTTTTTGTCCATGGTTATGTATCTGGGCTTCGGTGAAGAAATCAAAATATGGAATTAAGAGCCCGTTTGGTAGAGTTTATAAACCAGTTTATTTGACCAAAAGGGGTTTATTTGACAAAAAAATTTGCCTTGGTAGCCGTCATTTTTTACCATTCTTGGTCAAATAAACTAGTTTATAATCTCTACCAAACGGGCACTAAATGTTTCAATAATCACTGAACTTTTAGTTGCATCTTCGATCACACTGAACTTGAAAAGCTACGCTCCGTTAATTACTTTTTACGATTCAGTACCTTCCAATGGACAAAAGAGCACATGTGGCGGACGGAACGCCCACGTGGTACACATTAGTGGTAATTTCAGAGTTGAATGTTTCAATAATTAATGAAGAAGAAGGAACCCAAGAATCCACCTTTCTCCTAGAATTTAAATGGCTGCCTATCTCCTCTTTCAATTTTTTTTTTTTTTTTGTTTGTTTCTGTGTGTGTATGTATATCTGGGCTTCAAAGAAGAAATCAAAATCTGCAGCTATTTTTTAAATTTGATAGTCACAGATTGCAAGAATGGTCCCCAAGTATTTAATCCCAAACACGATGCCTTTGTTTAATTGTGACTAACTAAAGTTGCATTTAAAGCCCTCCAAGTGTAATTTAATTCTATAATAAGCAGATAACAGGAAATGTCAAGTCTGAGACAAATTATTGGACGGAATTAGTTGTGATTACAAGAAGAAAAGCATGATCTGTGATGGAAATGGCTTTTAATAACCTTATTAGAAATTACACATTTATATATGTCTCCTAGTAGCAGAAATCATGGATCATAGGGGGTAGCAATTACGTAAAGGTGTTGTTTTCTTGATACAGTAAGTCCATAATTCTCAGTCATGTCTAAATTATCTGGATTGATTCCATCTGGGAGTTTCCAGTCGAAGTTATAAAGAAGTTGAGCTAAAGGAAGCTCGACGCCAGCAATACCAAAAGTCATACCAGGACACATTCTTATTCCTGAACCAAATGGTAGATATTCAAAGTGATTTCCAGTGAAATCTACACCGTTGTTCTCAAATCGTTCTGGTTCAAAATTTTCAGGGTTTGTCCAATACTTAGGATCTCTGCCCATTTCCCAAGCATTTACAAGTACTCTGGCATTGGCAGGTATAAAATACCCGTTTACTTCACAATCTTTCGTACTAGCTCTTGGAAGAAGGGGAACTGGTGTATGCATCCTAAAAGTTTCCTTTATCACCATTTTTAAGTACTTTAACTTTTGAAGATCAGTGTCATCAATGATTTCACGTCCCTTGAAGATTTCTCGTACTTCAGCTTGTGCCTTCACCATTACACGAGGATTCCTTATAAGTTCGACCATAGCCCAATCAGTTGTCGATGATGATGTATTTGTTCCAGCTGACATCATATCCTACAAAAAAAAAATCCACCATTCTTGTTAATGAATTAATATTACATACAGAAGATTAATAAATAATAGCAAAATACTTACAGAAAGAACCGCTTTGATGTTGTCATAGTTAATGGGAATGTCAAGTTCCCCACTTTCCTTTACTCTTAGGAAAACATCAACTAAATCTTCATTGCCAGACTCTCCGTTTCCCCTTCTTGTCGACTCTCCTTGATCCAACCCTTTGTCGTCCTTGCTCATTCTTGCCAAATTCTCCTTGTGTTCATCAATTAGTTCGTCAAGAATTGCATCAAGCTTGCGGCGCATCGCCCACAATTTTACCCTACTGGAACTGAAAATTCTAAGTATCTTGGAGGAAGGAAACAGGTCAGCCAGTTCAAAGCCTGCCGCTAAGGATACACCTTGCTTGAATAGTTTTACCAGTGTATCTTTATCCTTACATATTTTACCGAATGCTGCTCTTGCAGTAATTGAACTGGTTGACGAGAAAATATTCTGTGTGAGATTTAAGGGTTTTCCGGCAGATGATTTGATAGATTTGATGAGTTTAAGAACCTCATCACTCCTAATGGAAGCAAATGATTTAACCTGCTTGGAACTTAAGAGTTCCAAAATGCAGATTTTACGCATATGTCTCCAGTAATCATTATATGGACTAAATGCTATGTCAGTATGGTTATACAACAAAATCTCAGTAGACATAGTTAGTGATCTGGCTGCAAAAGTAGGATCTTGTGTTTTCAATACTTCTTTCGCAATGTCGGGGGAAGATATAACGATTGCTGAGTTTTCACCAAGCTTGAAGTTCATCAATGGTCCATATTTTTTGGCAAATTCTTTGAAATCACGATGTGGAAGTAAACTTAGAAGGTGCAAATGTCCAATTATGGGCAACCCTTTGGGTCCCGGTGGGAGTTTTCGGAGTTTTGTATCAGCTTTAGATTTCTTCCATTTGGTAATGAAGAGGAAGAGCAGGGACATAAAGAGAGCAAAAGTAGTGAAACTGAAGGGAAAATGGATATCCATTAGAAAGAAGCGTTTTAATGCAGGAAAAATAAAATAAAAATACTCTCTTTTGTTATGATGATTGCATAAAATGGCTTGGATGTTACATACATATATATAGACACAAACATGAAAGGAAAGACAAATAAGCATGGAGTTGGTGTTCAAATTTCGATTTCATAGCTGCCTGTTTGGACCAATTATTTTCTCGGGATTTTGGCGCAAATACACGACCCGTCCCAAGTAATATTTATATACTTGAGACGTGACGTCCGCCGATAGTAGATACCAACTAAGGGTTGGACCCACCACCAAGGCTATTACAATTACAACTAATTATACTTATTTTTAAGAAAATTTTGGCATCATTTCTCCTGTAATTTGGACTAACTAACCTGAAATAAAATACCACATGTCCAAACAAACTATATTCACAACTAAATGAGACTATTTTCCCTTTCAATATCCACAACAAAACAACGCGGTAGAGACTAGCCGAATCATAAAACTTTTACTATTTAATTAACATAAACTGTACATACGGATACAAAATTAATACATAGTGAGATCACCTAACTATTTACATATGATGCAAAATGATATCCAAAAATGAACATATGTCCCCCAAAATATAATGACTACATGCTCTATGATATGAGTCATACTAACTAACTATGTCATACTAACTAACTATGTTGTGTGGATCCGACTTCGAACTCAAAAGTTTTATATCTAAAAACTGCCCAGAAACTCAACCGCTACCTGATAAGAAAAATCATTGTTGGAAAAAATACATGAGTTGATAGACTCAGTGAGTGGAGATTTTCGAAAATAATTATACTATTTTCATTTATAGATATTATCGAAAACGAGCTCACGTCATTTAACAATTCACATTATAACTTCTCATAACATAAATGAGCCAAACATCTAAATCAATATTACATCATATTAATTTCAACAAGTAATATCATCTCATATTTGTAGAATATTCATCAGCTAAAATAAATCATCACTTCATCATATCGCAATATAATGGAAAATATCACCGAAATGTACCTTCTAATTAAAATCGGTAATATAGTCATGTATATGTAAACTGCCCTCAAAACTAGGCACCCCTATACATAGGCTTAAGGTCCCCTCAGTCTACGGAACTAGATCCCAAAATCCTCTAACAATATATCATAGTACACGGTTTAGACCCCTTAATGAAACTATATTTACACAGCCAATTAGACCCCTCAATGTAATATAGAACACGGCCAAGACCCCTCAATGCACTAGAATAGATAAAATTATGGGTACTTTTATGGTATTTTTCAATATCACATATTTCTCACATTTCATTTCACAAGTAATCAATTACAATCTTTATAATTTCACAATTAATATACGAAATAAACCTTTAATTATAATCATGTAAAATGGCCAATATGTTCTTAAATCACACATAAAACAATAGTATAATTAATTGTCATTCTCAAGAATATTTAATTTTTCCACTCACAGAGTTATCTATATTGGAAACTAACTCGGCTCATAGTCTGTTCCGATATTTGAATCACTTCATGATATAACAATAAAATTATCCAAATCAAAACTTATTTCTATTGAATTCAAAATTATTTACATAACAACTTACCGATTTCTTATTCTTCCTCCAAATTTCAAAATTTGTTGTATGATTTGAGTAAGAAAGAAAGAAAAAAGGATGAGCTCTGCATTTTTCTTTGCTGAATTGATAAGTGAAAAGATAAAATGAAATACTAAATTTTGTTATGGAAAGCCATCCGTCGCCTGACATAGAATGACAAAATTGACTCAGAATTCTTTTACTTTGACTAAAGTATGACACGTAAATGGTCCCTAATTTTAGTCCTTAGTGTAGAATTGGTCTTTAACATTTATTTTTTGACAAACAAGTCCTTAATTTATGTGTTTTAATGTAAAATTGGTCCTTATGACAAATATGTCTTTAATTTTATTTAGAATAAATTGTATGTAGATTCCTAATCATTACAGAATGTACAAATATGTCTAATACTTTTATTTTTTATAAAAAATTTAAAGAAAACTAATGAGTTTTTTTTTTTTTTTGAATTAACACTTTAGTAATAAACATGTCAAATAAAATTATTATTTTTATTATTAAGTAATTATATTATTTAAAGAGGGAGAAATCATTTTTCTCCTTCTTTACTTATAAATTTTTTCTCCCTTTTTACTTTAAAAATTAAGTTAAATAAATAACGAAATGACATATATAATTTTATGACATTGAACTAATCGTATTACATTTTTATTTAACATAAAAATACTAATAAAAATTTAATTTACACATTATGTGTTTTATTTTTGAACGAAAATAAAACGATAAATTAAAATATGAATAATATAGTTGGATTTCTAATATTTGTAATTAATAAACACATAACTCAATTAAATAAAAGTATTTGAACATCAAGTTTGTGACAAAGTTATTTTTTTTATACAACAATAAAATAAAATTTTAAATTTTAAATAATATAATTATTTAATAATAAAAATAATAATTTTATTTGACATATATATTACTAAAGTGTTAATTAAAAAAAAACTCATTAATTTTCTTTAGTTTTTTATAAAAAAAAATATAAGTATTTGACCTATTTGCACATTTTGTAATAATTAGGAATCCACATACAATTTATTCTAATTAAAACTAAGGGTATATTTATCTTTTTGACCAATTTTGCATCAAAACACATAGGTTAGGAACTTGTTTATCATAAAATAAACATTAAAAACCAATTCCACATTAAAGACAAAGATTAGAGACCATTTATGCCAAAATCCCTTATTTTCTCAATAATTCTTGAATTAAGACTAACATGTGAACGTAAATGGCTTGGCACCTGCCTAATATTTTCATATTCAGGGCTACGTGTAACAAGTAAGGCCTTATGTAGAGGGTAAAAAACAACATATAATATTTACTCAACTTAGAAATCTTTCGTTTACGTAATCGAATTTTATTTTGTTTTAAAATCATCAGTTTGTACTTAACTTTTTATTTCAATTCGATAACACAGTTAAATATTATTAAGTTTTCTAATGAGATACGTGACATAAAAGACTTCCACAATGATAAAACACTATATTATTATATGTCATGTCAAAGATTTTGTTAGAAAGAAACAAATTTAACTATCAAATTGAAAGAAATATTTTTTAAAAAATAGAATGAAGCATAAAATAGCTCACCATCCAAGTAAAAAGACCTAAAGGAATACAAAAATAACTACAAGAATGAATTTAACAAGAGATATATGGTTGAGGAAATTTATTACTCTCTGAATCCACCAAAAAATACAGATTTATCAACTAAATGATAAACACTTCTCAAACAAGCATAACATTCAAATACTCAAATTCATTGTCTTTAGGAATACAAGCGTCTGGTTTAAATAGTTGAAACTTGGAACGACAATCCTCCACTATATAGGTAATTAAGTACCAAAGAATTCTTTTTAATATTTTCGAAAATAATTTAACTAAAACGAAATGAATTCTAAGTGATATATTCATGCATACAACTTTCAAATAAATTAAAGTCTCTTAAGAACCCTATTAGAAAATGAAGAAACTTCTTATTGGGTAGTTGGCTAGTGTGAAGAAAACAATTATTTTCTCTCTCCTATAAAAATAGATTTACTTTTACTTTTACAAATTAAAAAAATTTAATTATTTTAATTTAAACAATAAATTTTACTTATATTTTTTTCTAATATATCATTACATTAATATAATGGTAGTTCATATTTATTGATAACATGACACATTAAATATGGGTATATTAAAAAATATTTTATCATTAAGGGTCTGTTTGAGAGTTTTTTTCATTAATTTTGACAGACTTTGAGTGGCACCGTTTATGATAAGTAGAGAAAAATAAGTGTTTGTTAGTTTTTTGGGCATTGAAAAACCATCCAAAACTAGTGTTGTGTAATTTAGAGTATGTTTGGTAAAATTTTTTGTAGATTATAAGTATTGGGTTCTACGAAATATATGGATAAAAAGTGAATAAAAGTTGTGGATCCTACGACTTGTGTCGATGAAAATGATGTTTGTCTAATTTATAAGTACTTATAAACACACACAAAAATACTCTTAAATAGTTGAAACTTGGAACGACGTTCCAAATATAGTTAAGTACCCAAATATTCTTTAAAATTTTTGGGACAAAATTCAACTATTAATAAATGAATTCTAAGTAATAAATTCTTGCATACAACTTCCAAAGAAATTAAGGTCTCCTACGCAAAGTTTTCATAACTGACCTAGACGATGACCCAGTCGAAACTTCGAGTCAATAGGTTATTGGTTCAACTAGCTGGTCATTGTCAGATCGAAAGTCTAGCTAAAATATATTTTATAAATAATGATAAGGTCCTCAATCTTTGCTCGTTGTATGACTCATGTCTCCAATTTTTCTTTGTCGCATTCTTATCCCCAGCAATATTGTCTCTGATAAAAGTTTCCGTCCAAAAATTTTATTTGGATGTTGTAAAATGACTTATTTGTCCATCATATTTTAAAAAATATACAATAAATACAATATTTTTTCCTTATTTCAAAGCACGCAAGTAGAATATTTTGATAGAACATAAGGTTAAGTTATAAGAATTAATGGAAAGTTGAGAATAAGATTTTGACAAAAAAAAAAAAGTTAAAAACATAAATGCTACAATGAAAAAAGAAAGAGAACTTCAAATACAATTAAAACTTAGTCCAACAAATAAAAATTATGGTGCAAATATAAACACTTTTAAAATAATGCACAAGAAGTAATAGGGGCATACTTAAAAAGAAATCTTCAATTTCGTACCAGGGGTTTCGATTTATTGCATTTCACCGGGCGGGTCAAATAGAACAGAGACCACCAACATTGAGCAATTCATATTATTGCAACAGGAGAGAGACCCAATTTTCAGAATGCACTAATCAAAAGATTTAGAAGAAACAAACTCACAATTTTTTTATTTTTATTATTATTATTATTATTTTTTTTTGATTAACAATTAATATTTAGAGTAGGAACAAGACCCAATTTTCTATAGGAGTGAAATTTTTGAGAATAGAAATCTTTGCCAGGCTCTTACCACATGCAATGTAGATTATTTCGAATATGATACCTAGAGGCAAGATCACCACTGGCATATTTTTGCAACATACCATATCATATATAGTATCTGAATTCCTCATAAACGGGAAGAAGTGCAGTGTTTCTCAACCAAGTAATGATTTGATGATTTTTGCAGACCCAACCCTCATTCCAACATACCATATCACATATAGTATCTTTTTGGGGAAGAGAGACTTCCTCAAATTCATAACAAGCTTGACAATCGGGAAAGATGGACTTTCCTGATTCGGGGAAGAGAGACTTCCTCGACCCACAAATCAACAATTGTGTCTCAAAATAAGGTCCGCTTTATTTTCTTTTTACATTGGTTTGGTGTTGCGTCCCTCTTGACTGATAAAGCCCAGGATTTGAACTCAGAAAAGGGGCCGTCGATCACTATCAAACTACATATTTAGTACATTAGACTGAATTAATAAATAATACTATAAGATATCGATCTCCGTTAATTTTAGTGTGTCAAATATATCAAATACAACAAAATGTTTAAGTTGATCTAAATTTATTTGTATTTAACTTTAGAATTGAAGTAAGCCAAACTTGATTACAATTTAAAATTTGTAAATATCGAGTCAATTTTTAAATTAATCAAGTTGTTGGACTATTGCTTCTTGTATAAAAATGAGTGAGCTTAAATATTTTTAATGCTCATCTTTACTATAAATGTTTTTGTTTAATATTTAATTAATTATCACTTTTTAAAATCACGACTATTGCCATACCTTAAGAGTGCAAAGCTTGAGTTCAGCAAAAGTTGTAAATCTCACTCATCATCTACCTACCATAGAATATTTCGTCTATTAACTAAATAAGATGTGACTTAGATTCTATTATGACTTCTATTCTATGAAATCAAAACTTAACAATTGCTCTTGATTTTTTATCCACTTATGTTGCCTACTTATAATGTTCACATTGAGATGGTATCACATGAATACACCCCATCGTGGACATTATAAATAGATAATATAAATGAGTAAGAGATCAAGACTCACTTAACAACACGAACACCTCTTTAATTGTATGTAGTGTTTTATTTTTAATATTTAAACTAAATTATGACATTGTCACTATGTAAATTTAATATTGTCAGTGCATGATGTGACTAGTGTTGACACCTAGTCTGTCTTGTTTCCAAACTATAGATGAAATTGACAGTGCGAATTTTCGAAAGCAGATTTTATATCAAAATGCAATGATACGACAAAGAATTCAATGGTCTAATTAGGCGTGATTTTAGAAAGACTTTTCTTACAAATGATCCTTGTGGAATTTTCTTACCACCAAGTTTAAAGAAGAATACAAATTTGATTGGCATAGGTGTAATACTCATATATGTGCCACTGCAATTTAATGATTCGTACTTTCAACTAATGTAATATCTTGATTGGCAAATTGGAAAGTTCTTACAAGATACAAGAAGAAAAAAAAATTTGTTGTGTTGTGAAGCTAAAAAGGATGGCGGCTTTGGTGGTGGACAACTCTTAATTTAATGTCCACGTTTATCTTTAAGGACCTTTGTTGCACGCTTCGTTATAGGTTTTGATTTGTATTTTGATTATATTTAATTGTACAGTTTTTCTTTTGTTTTTTTTTATAAAATCTAAAATGGAAGGATATGGGGGGTGCTAATTAAGTACATACCAGCCTTTGTGGGACGTAGTACTGGTCACTTGTTAATTCATCTCGATGTAGTCATATACATGGTAGGAAATACAGCTGCGAGCTTTATGAAATTTTATCATAGAGTTGTATTGAGCCGTTAATAATTACATGATGAGAGGCTAATACAACTTTATAATATATAGTGTTCGAAGCTATTCTCCAAAAGGCTAGCTTTTCCTAACTTTTATTTAGTTTAATTTGTTGTTTACTTATATGTATCATTTTGTTGTGAAATTCTAGTATTAACATATGAAAATGTATGTTTGAACCTTTTGAGAAACTCACAAATATGAAATGTGTAATTTTACTAAATATTCTAATTATTATAAGGCTGAGATTGAGACCATCACATGATAAGGAATACAAAGAGACTGCAATAAAATGAATACAATGTAGGAAATCATACTTTCCTACATTTCTAGACAATATTATTCAGATAGATAAAGTATATATTAGATGCTATTATGTTACGTGTAACGTCCCGGATTTTCTCAACTCGAATAGTCATTAAAATAATTTCTGAATAATTTTTGACAATTCCAAATAATATTTTCCGTGCCCTTGAAAAGTTTTAAAAATATAACTATTGTGGAAAATAATAAGCGCGCAAGGGAAAAACAATTTTACTTCTAAATTTTAAGGTTTTTGCCGATATCGTGATAAGTGCCGCCATAACTTATTTGACTATTCAAACGAATTCCAAAAATTCTAAAATTTGAACTGTAGATACTTAGGACCTTGGACTAGGCCATGTTAAAAATTCAGACCTTATCTACATCGTTTGATAAGTGAAAACGTTAGCTAAAGTTGCTTGAAAAACTGTAGGTACCCACTAAAACGTTTATAATAAATTCATACGATGAAATTTTTGAGTGAATCTAATTACTGCCATTAGATCACATATAAAATTTTCATAGCCGCCGATTTCACTCAAAAACTCCAAATGTACAGAGAGTTGTAATTTTTCAAAATAGGGACAGAAAGCTGAAAATTCAGAATATGAAACGAGGCAACTTTCTATCTTAAAATTTAAACGACGATTAAAACTAACATCTTGTTTTCCATGTACGTTATATAATTAAATATTGAAAAACCAAAACTTAAAATATAGTATTTACATTATGATTGACTCGATCATCTTCGTGTAAAAATGCTTATCCAATTAATTTTTTAACTATATTTTTTCAGAAAATTTTCTTTCTAGGCTGTACATAATTTTCTTCTTAACTATCTCATTATGTCTTCTTTATGTCTTTTGTTATCCAATTAATTTTTCTGAGGTGGATGTGGTGTCGCCGTCGTGATTACATTTGTGAGGGGTGTTTGGCCATGGATGGGTGTGTGGTAGGGATGGGTGGGTTGGTAGGGTGAGCTTGGTTGAGAAAGATGAAATGTTTACTTTATTTTTAATTTGTTTTTTTGTTCATATGTATTTAATTATTTTTAGGTGGGATTTATTTGTACTTTTTAAAAAGTTATGAGACTTCTTTTTACAATTTTCTCTTAGTTTTGTTGATTTATTTATTTATTTATTTTTAAAGAGAATGGAAAATTCAACTTTATCTATCAATAGGATGCGATTTATAATTAAGTGGAAAGTTGGGAATGTCTGTAAAAAAGTGAAGATTTCAATGTTAGAATCTAACATAATTCAATGTTAGAATCCAACCAATTTCATTTGTGTAAGAAATCTCATTTCAAAGTAGAAATTCATCCGTCTCTATCTTGTTCTTTTAACTTACGGTAGAAATTGTGGATTATGTAATATAAATTATGAAAACATGTTTAAATCTAAGTATGAATTGTGATTTTTACTTTAAATTTGTGTAAATCTGAATTCATTTGAAGTGGGTTAATAGAAAAATCAGTTAAAATATGTAAATTCGCATTAACGGACCATGAGTCTATAACAAATTTTTGGCTTGTTAAGGCCAAAATTGGCCTTAACAGACCCACAGGCCCGTTGGTCTATTAGCCTCTGTTAGCCTTAACAGATAACAGGCATGTGGTTTGTTAATGGTCTGCTAACGGACTATCTGTTAATAGATGGTCTATTAATAGTAGCTATTAAGTAAGGGTATTTAAGTCTTTTTTACATAAAAGATGCATTTTTCACACGGCCATTTAGCCAAAGCGGTCATCGTCCATAACGTTTGATTTTTGGCACGAGAATCCTAACATATGTGTTTTGGTGAGTAACTAGTATATCACCCGTGCGATGCACAACACTTGTTTTTCATGATAGTGATTTTAAAATATTTTAAGAGTATATTATTTATTAATTACATTCAGATAAAAAAATATCATATAAATAACATTTGATTACACATTGATATTGAAAAAAAAAACATAGCTAATGATTTTCAAATGCCATTTTGAAAACCACGTTTGTGGTAAAATTGGTTGACACTCCATCCCTATCAAAAATCAACATTTTCAATACCGTATGATTTGTAACTCTACTACATAAAGTTGTCCATGACTAAAAACTGATTTTTTAGATATGAGAAATATTGACACTTACTCTTATTGATAGTCATAGCGTATGAGACAATTAATTAATTTTTGGCGCGACTCATTAAATAACCTACTAATTTGTATTTTATAATTTGAAAATTGATTTTCTAAATTGTAAAGATGCGGATTGCGTTAATGATATCCTGCAAATTTATCTTTTTTCTATTTGTAGACAATTAGTAATATTTACATATTTTAAATCTTATATTGATTAATTAATGTAGCATTCAAATTTGTTATTACTAATAATTGATCAAGTGAATTTATCTTGTTATGGAAGACGTATATTTTTTAATTGAAAATGTCAATTCATAATTTTATTCATTTTATCGAGTATCATAGAAAATTCCAAACATTGAGAAGTTGAACCAGTGGAACTATTTACACTGTATTGGAATACTGATAATTAATTAACTAAAGTTGGGTAATTACTTAACAAATGAATCATTGGGAATCTCATACAGGCTGAATTTCATAAGCGTTCTTTTAATCAGTTGTGAGATTAGAAATAATTTTTTTTTCCATTCTTCATCCAGAGCGTTTCTATCATAATGCAATTCATTCTATATAAGCCTATTACTACGAATTGAAACATATACAATCTCAGGGAAGAGCACTGTTTGAAAGTCTCGAAGACTCATTCCACTACTCCGCAATATTTTTTCAATCTCTGCGAGTGTATAATTTTTTATTTCTTTATCACTCAATTCTAAATATATAAATCGAGACAAACAGACAACTATAATTAATTTAAAAGACAAAGCAATAATAATAACTATTATGTAATAAAACATTGAGGAGCTAGAATCTGATTATTTAATGTTTTCAACCTATGTAATAAATATTAATAAAATTTTACGTTGATTATTTGATGTTCTCAACTTATCTTTTGTCTAGAACCCTTTTGAGGAGCTAAAATTTGAGGCGTGCTTTGAATTGTATGAATTTAATTTTGAAATTATCATATTTAATTTATTAGTTTAATCGACTTATTATTTTTAACAATATCAGATCCTTTGATAATATCAAAATTATATGTTTTACGTGTATCAAAGATTTTTTTTTTAAACTGCAACCTATTTAAATCCACTATGGGAAGCATAAATTTTTTTTGGGAAAAATAAGTCTATTTTTTGAAAACTATTGCATTATTGCCAATAGTTCTCGTGCATTGATGTTCATTTTTTTTAAAACATAACTTATTTAAATTTCTCAACCGGTATAAATTAAGTTATTGGAACATATAACCTCATTCGTTTTGTGTTCTGAAGTGAACTTATCTTGTTTTGGAAAAAAAATTTAGATGTTAATTCTTAATATTATTCATTTTAACTGAGTATCATGGAAAATTGAAAAATTGGAAAGCTCGTCCTGATTAAATTGTACTAGAATACCGATTATTTATATTGGAATACTGATTATTAATTACCTGAAGTTGGATAATTAATTAATTAAAATTTAATATATAAAACATTAAAATTTTGTTGTCAGCAATTTTATGTCTTTAATATTCTGCAAGTGTACGGATCGCTCAAGTAATAAAGTGGATGTTGAGTCCAAGTATCGTTCCTACAAAGATTTAGATAGTTCAATTACAATTATAATAACCTTAACCGAATCTGTTAACTTTGGAAGTTTGGTGATTAAGAACTAATTAAATTATAAACTAAGAACAATTAACTAATTAATTATCAAACAATTTAGAGATGATATTGATGAAAGATTAATTTAACTTTAGAAAAGAAAAGCGTAATAGGATCTCGAATCTACTTATATCAATTTTCTTTAACCCGAACCATTAAATTTGATAACATGATTTACGTATGAACATCAATATTCCTAATTTAATTTAACAATCTCTCTCGAGTAGAATTAAATCTATCCCTATATGTGACCCGACTATATTTCTATAACGAATGCGAATACAAGAATGCATTAGAATTTGTGAATACTTAGAGATCATGTAAAACATAGCAGTATATTTATATTTTCTATCGGACACTACGAAAATTGATACTATGTATAACTTATTTTTCATCTCTCGAAAGTAAAACAAGTTACAAGAATCATAAAATTATTGCGCATATAATTGTAGATGAAGAGAAAATTAATATCAATTATTCAAAAATTAAAACATGCTTAAATATCAAAAATTAAGTTCGAATAATTAAAGATTCATTATACAAGCTTCATCACAATTCTAGCACTATTTAATTCTAGCATACCATACTAATAATACGAAAATAAAAAAGAGATGAAAATATGGAGTTCATCACCCAGATAAGAAGAACTTGAAAACGACAATCTTGATCTTCGTTTCTTGCAATAATCTCTTGTTTCTCTCCACATATTCGGCTATCCAAAATTCCACACACTGTTATGAGTTAATAACTCATATTTATATTACCCTAATGGTGCCCCAAAATATCTCAAAAGACTTAATTGTCGCGGGCCAAAAGTAACCTAACTGTATTAGGACTTAAAAAGGAAAGAAAATTCACGCTGCCATAATTTAGCCTGGGCGATCATTCCCAGGCGATCGCCCAGGTATACTGATTTACTCTCTACTTTTGTTGGACAGTTCTGGGCGATCGCCCAGCTATAAGTTGGGCGATCGCCCAGCTTGAATTTCTCAATGCTGCGCGTTTTGTCCTCCAACTTTCTATTTTATCTTCTTTAGTCCTCCAACTTTCCATAACCTCCAATTTGGTCTTTCAAGTTCCAATTGAGTGAATTTGAATTCACATATTCTCTAAATATTTGCCAATTTGTTGCTCTTTTCGTCCAATTTTCTCCAATTGCTCACAGATGGGTCCAAAACTTAAATAGAAGCAATAATACACTAAATTAAGTAAAAATTCAATAAAATGAAGAAATAAAAGCTTAGTTTAAAGGCTCGAATAAGTGCACAAAATGCATTTATCAAACACTCCAAAACTAAATCTTTGTTCGTCCTTGAACAAAAATAAAAATAAACTATAAATTTAAACTAAGCTAAAAGAATTAACAAGAAATGAATTAATGTTAAATTTCTTACCATATGACTCAGGTTCGAAAATAAATCAACACTTTTAGAAAGATACTAAACAACAACACAAAAGTTTTTCACTTATCCGATGTTCGACCTTTAGTGAGTGTGTGATTAGCCAAAAATTGAACTTACATCTGTATTAGACCACGACCAATATATTGTGTTGTTTATATTTTTACAGTCCCGAACCCTTTGTAGTCATTTATTCTTTACACATCTCATAAATTATCACACCAATCCCGAGGTGTTCTAGCAAATTTGGTTCCTATTGATCAAGTTATTTTTCAAATAAAGTGGTAAAAATTTGAACTTGTAATCTTAGAACTAGGATGGTGAGGGATTTCTAAATTCTCATATTCAATCTCTTAGGTTCTAACTTAGCAATCCTTACCGAGTACTTTAATTCTTTTTATTTTATTTAACCAATATAAACGATCTTACATCTTGTGCAATACCTCTCTCTCACTAGTTTTCTATATGACCCTTGTGGCGAGCTTTGGGCCGATAACTCTCAAGTCAAATGACTATAGGATACCAGATTTTAAAATATCCTAACAGACTTAATTGCTCGAGTCCTACACGCTATAAGAGAAGTGAAGATGTAATTTTTTTTTAAAATTTTTTTGTGATTCATGTAACGAGCTTTGGGCCGATAACTCTTAAATCAGATGACTTTAGGGCACCATATGTTTCAAAATACCTTAACAGACTTAATTGCTCGAGTTAGATATTTTATTTTTTTTAATTTTTAATTTTTTTTTCAACAGTGAGTAGTGCTCGATTTGGATTCCTTGACTACAACCTATTCAACCAAAGATGAGAGACAGAAAATCCAAACTATCAAAATTCTACAAAAAAATATACAAACTTTAACACTCTCAAACTGTTCTCAAATAGTTTGGTTACTAGTCTAAGAATTTAGGAATGGAATTTTTCACAATAATCCTAGGTCAATAATATAAACACAAACACTCAAGTCATGTTTCTATATCAGTGATAAGTCAATAGTTGCTACGTGCTTCAAATATAGTCTAACATGGATAAGTATTCAGGTAAAAATACGAATTAAAGTGTTGTCTAATATTCTAACTAAAAATGTACTTAAATTCAAACAAATATCATCATTGGCGGCAAGATATTCAACAATAACTATAAAAAAAAATTATTTTTTATTTTTTATTTTTATTTAAAAAAACGAAATAATAAGAATTTTTTTTAAAACTAAATAAAAAAATGAATTTTTGCAGTTACTTAGACCTGAAAAATAAGCAAATTCAAAATAATTAAGTATCCTGATACTTAACCTACCTCCAAACTAAAACATCACATTGTCCCCAATGTAATAACAAAATAAAACAGATAAAGGAGGAAAAAGATCAGTTACTCTCTGGAGATAGATATGGAGAAGATGGATTTGGCTGGCTGGAGGTCCGGTTGAAGTGGACTCAGATGTAGTGCTGCGACTATTGGTCAAAAGATTATGTCATATATATTATCCAAGTGGCTCGCAAAGTGGGACAACATGCAATTGATATGGGAGGCTCAATAAGTGCACTAAATAATAAATTAAATAAAAACTAATTAATTATTTAAACTAACTGAAACTACTTCATGTAAAGAAAGTAAATAAAAGGGTTAGAAATGGGTTGCCTCTCATTAAGAACTTATTTATAGTCATTAGCTTGACTTATTGTCTGATTGCTCAAGTAGAAGAGGAGGGGAACTCAAGATTATCGAAGGTGTCACTCTCCAATATTCTCTTGTTTTTCTTCTCCATGCTTTGTAGGTTGTCCTTCATCTTCCATTTAACAGCTCCAACTTGTGCTTCAGGGATGACTTCTTCAGCTTCAACCTTATGTTCACCAATGGCAGCTTCTTGCATCTGAACATTATGTTTACCTTTTTTTTTCACCTTTACTGTTGGCTTTGTATCCCAAAACTTTTTAAAGAAGTTGTTCTTGAATTTTTTCAAAGTCTCCACTTGATAACATGTCCAATAAGAAAGACGTAGTGGTGGGGCGACATCTCTACCCAACATATAAAATACTTCATATTCATGCTGAACTCTCAATATCAATACACCTCATGAAACATCAATGAGAGCATCTGAAGTAGCTAAGAAGGGACTACCCAAGATAATAGGAGTTTCTGCATCCTCAGGCATATCAAGAACAACAAAATCAATGGGAAATAATAACTTTTCCACTTTCATTACCACATCTTCCACTATTCTAAATAGCTTTTGAACAGATCGGTCAGCTAACTGAAGATTGAATTTTGCAGGTTTAGCTTTACCAATTCCTAATCGCCTAAAAATAGAGAGATACATTAAATTGATACTTGCTCCAAGATCACACAATGCCTTGTCAATCACGAGATTACCGATGGTAACTGGAATTGTGAAACTGCCTGGATCATGTCTTTTATCTAGTAGTTGCTTTTCCATTATAGCATTTACTTCCCCTGTAAGTTGTACAATATCCCCTTCTGCCAATTTTTTCTTAATTGAAAGTAGCTGTCTCATATACTTGGCGTAGTTAGACATTTGAGTCAGGGTCTCCACAAAATGGTATGTTAATATGAAGCTTCCCTAGATAATCTAGAAATTCTACACATTGCTGATCCAGCTTCTTCTTCTTTGGATTTAACATTTGTGGATAAGGAATGAGGGGTTCATAAGGTTTGATAGGAACGGCTACCTTAACCTGTGGTGTAACTGAGATTTCTTCAATATCTACTGCTTGCTCAATCTGTTCCATGTGCTCCTCATCAGTAGAATATACCTTTTCTTTACTTGCAACTGGTCTTTTTATATGGATTTCTGGTAACTGAACCCCACTTGTAGTAGTTATTGCATGTACTTGCTCTCTACGATTGACATCGGTGTTGCTTGGCAAGGTACCCTGTGGTCTACTTGATATAGCAACTGCCATCTGAACCATCTGTGTTTCTAAATTTTTAATTGAAGCGACTTGATTCTGAAAATTGATTTATGTCTATCTCATGAACTCATCAGTTTTTTCTATGAATTTATCAGTTCTCTCGATGAATTTACCGAGTGCGTCTTCTAATGAAACTCTCATTTCTGGCTGCTAGAACTGAGAAAATTGTGGTCTATTGTTATTCGGATTATCCCTCCAGGAAAATTTTGGATGATTATACCATCCTGGGTTAAATGTATTAGAAAATGGATTGCTTTGCAGGTATTGACCACCCAAAATATATTCGACTTGCTCTGGTTGCTGTGATAGAATAGGGCATTCTGATGTGCTGTGATTTGCCCCACACTCTTCACAAGTTTATTTCTTCGTTTGCATCACATAAGCTGACTGTGACATGTTATCCACTTTGTGTGTCAAAGAATATATATTTACAGATAACACCATGATAGTGTCTATTTCATGTACCCCTGCAGTTTTCGTGTGTATGACTCTATCTAATGCCCACATGGCAGTGGTAGTAGCTAGTCTTTCAAAAAGCTCCAAAGCTTCAACAACTGTTTTGGTGGATAAAGAGCCGTTGGATGAGGAGTCGATCATACTTTTAAATGAATGGAGTAGCCCAGCATAAAAATATTGAATTTGTTGGCCTTTGCCAATGCCATGATGATGACACTTCCTTAGCATATTTTTGAATTTGTTCCACGCTTCATCAAAGGATTCTGTTTCTGACTGTTGAAATATGGATATGTCATGCTTCAACGTCGAAACCTTGGCTGGTGGAAAGAATTTTGTGCAGAACTTTTGGGCTAGATCATTCCATGTGGTTATGCTATCGATTGGCAGTGAGTCCAGCCACTCAAGAGCTTTGTCCCGAAAAGTATGTGGGAACAAACGTAGCTGGATGGTGTCGTCTGAGATTCCTTGATATTTGAAGTGTTGGCACATTCTAAGAATCGCGAAACATGTGTATGTGGATTCTCTTCGGCCCTACCATAGAATTGATGTCCATTTTGGAGTAGATGAATGACGTTAGTCTTCAAAAGAAAGTTCGACTGCCCAAAAGGTGGATAAACAATGCTAGATTGGTTCTGGATAATCTGTGGAGTCAAAAAGTCTCCAACTAGCATATTGTCTTCATTAATCTCGTGTCTTGCCCGAGCAATCTCGTTGTTGTTCATTTTGCCTTGCTGTTTTTGGTCTTTTTGGTGTGTTTTTCTTGCCTCTTTCTGCCTACGATGAAAAGTGCGTTCGATCTCTAGATCAATTGGAATTAGAGACTTGTGTATCACACTTCTCATGCAATGGTCTGAAAAGAAACAAAGCAAACACTGAAATAACTAAAGAAAATAATAATAAAAACAATTAAAGCAAATAAATAAGTTTGAATTAGTGTTAAAACAACTGAAAAAGAACTAAAACTAAATCCCCGGTAACGGCGCCAAAAACTTGTCAGCGATTTTATGTATTTAATATTCCGCGAGTGTACGGATCGCTCAAGTAATAAAGTAGATGTTGGGTCCAAGTATCGTTCCCACGAAGATTTAGATACTTCAATTACAATTATAATAACCTTAACCGAATCTGTTAACTTTGGAAGTTTGGTGATTAAGAACTAATAAAATTATAAGCTAAAAACAATTAACTAATTAATTATCAAACAATTTAGAGATTAAATTGATGAAAGATTGATTTAACTTTAGAAAAGAAAAGCGTACTAGGATCTTAAATCCACTTATATCAATTATCTTTAACCCGAACCATTAAATTTGATAACGTGATTTACTTATAAAGATCAATATTCCTAATTTAATTTAACAACCTCTCTCGAGCAGAATTAAACATATCCCTATATGCAACCCGACTATATTTCTATGACGAATGCGAGCATACAAGAATGCATTAGAATTTGTAAATACTTGGAGATCACGTAAAGCATAGCGGTATATTCATATTCTCTATCGGACTTTACGAAAATTGATACTATGTATAACCTATTTTTCGTCTCTGGAAGGTAAAACAAGCCACAAGAATCATACAACTATTGTGCATATAATTGTAGATGAAGAGAAAATCAATATCAATTATTTAAGAATTAAAACATGATTAAATATTAAAAACTAGGTTCGAAGAATTAAAGATTCATGATACAAACTTCATCATGATCCTAGCACTATTTAATTCTAGCCTACCATACTAATAATACGAAAATAAAGAAGAAATGAAAATATAGAGTTCATCACCCGGATAAGAAGAACTTGAAAAAGACGATCTTGATCTTCGTTTCTTGCAATAATATCTTATTTTTCTCCCCAAATTCGGCTCCCCAAAATTCCACATACTGTTATAAGTTAATAACTCATATTTATATTACCCTAATGGTGCCCCAAAATATCTCAAAAAGACCTAAGACCTAATTGTCGTGGGCCAAAAGTTACCTAACTCTATTATGACTCAAAAATAAAAGAAAATTCACGCTGCCAGAATTTAGCCTGGATGATTGCCCAGGTATGCTGATTTACTCTCTGCTGTTGTTGGACAGTTCTGGGCGATCGCCCAGCTTGAATTTCTCAATGCTGCACATTTTGTCCTCCAACTTTCTATTTTGTCTTCTTTAGTCCTCCAACTTTTCATAACCTCCAATTTGGTCTTTCAAGTTACAATTGAGTGAATTTGAATTCACATATTCTCTAAATATTTGCTAAATTATTGCTCTTTTCGTTCAATTTTCTCCAATTGCTCACAGACGGGTCTAAAACTAAACTATAAGCAATAATACACTAAATTAAGTAAAAATTCAATAAAATGACGGAAAAAAAAACTTCGTTTAAAAGCCCGAATAAGTACACAAAATGCACTTATCATTTGTCATTTGATTTAATTATATTTTTTTGCTGACTCTGCGTAAAATATAAATAATATAATAATAAAACTTATTGAGTAATTTTCTATTATAATTTGAAAAATAATTTTCGGGTATGCATAGATAAGTTTTTTTTAATAATCGATACAAATATTATTAGATGGATTGATTTTTTTAGTTACAATAACAGTTTAAATCTTATTGTTTGTTTAACTCAAATGAATGTGTTTTCCTATATCTATTTAATAGTCAGATTGTGTATTTATATACATTTTGTAAATTGTAACTAATTTTAATTGTTTCTTAGTTAACGTAGAAAAAAATAGAATTTAATGGAAGGCTTGATTATCATTTTTTAATTTTTAAGAAGTGCTTCCAGATTAATTTTTTGTGCAGCTCATTAAATGACCTACTAATTTTTATATTATAATTTGAAAATTGATTTTCTAAATTGTATAGATGCAAATTGCGTTAATAATATTCTGCAAATTTATTGTTTTTCTATTTGTAGACAATTAATAATATTTATATACTCTAAATCCTATATTGATTAATTAATGCAACATTCAAATTTGTTTTTACTAATAATTGAAGTGAATTTATCTTGTTCTGGAATATGTGTATTTTTTAATTGAAAATGTCAATTCATAATTTTATTTATTTCTACCGAGTATGGTAGAAAATTCAAAACTTTGGGAAGCTGAACAAGCAGTACTATTTACCCTTTATTGGAATATTGATAATTAATTAACTGAAGTTGGCCAATTAATAAACAAATGAATCATTAGAAATCTTATTCGGGCTGCACATTAAATCTGATTATTAATTACTTGATATTGGATATATATATATATATATATATATATATATATATATATATATATATATTCTGTAATATGTGGAGGTTTTGGGCGGAAAAATACGTTGATTTTTATTGATGAATATCCTTCTTTTATATATACTAGTTAGAAACACGTGCAATGCATGTGATTTTGCAATAATTTTGTTAATTTTTAATATATTAAAAATTGTTAGTTTTTAATTGTTAAAAAGTTAAACTATTAAAGTAACAATTACAATAAGATAAAAAAAAGCGGTTCTTGATAAAATGTTGTATTGTATTGTTTGATGTTATAATGAATAGTATTGATATTTTATTTACATATATAGAAGTATAATTGCAATTAGAGATGGGTTTTATATTGTGGTAATACCAACAATAACTTGAACTCAGTAAATACATTTTGGTGATTTTAGATTTGATGATTAATGAACTATTAATACTAAATCTTATGGAATTGATGTTATGAAGAATAAGAATTTGACAAACTTTAATAATAGTTAGATCCCTTTTCAATTCAATCTTTATTTCAATAGATGTTGAATGAAGTCTCGGCAATAGCAAAACTAATTATTTTTTAATTAATAAAAAAATATGCAACTAAGAAAATTAGAAAGAAAGAAATGAATTACATTATTATGCCTAGCTAAAGATGAATATTGTGTTGCACATTCTCCTTTGGTTATATTCGTTATTAACATTAATGTATTATCCCAATAACTACACCACATAAAACGCTTGGTAAATATCAAATACTCAATATTTCTCTCGTGATTTGAAATTGCAATAGAGTTTTTTCTTGAACACTATTAAATCTACAATGACATAATTATTGCAACAATGCTTATACAACGTTTTTCGTATAATGTCTTTTCTCCTATGCAGTGAACTATGTGCAAGCTACTTCAATTGATAAAACTCCAATCAATCCACATTCATGTTTCTCTATGACACATAGTCCATTTTGATAGATACACATTATGATAATAAGAAATGAAAATGTACGAATATCATTTACTATTTCTATAAAGGATACTTACAAATATTTTTAGGAATTAATAGAAAAAAGATGACTCACTTTTTGTCTACTTCACGTCTCGAAAAATGAATTCGTAACTTGAATGTCTCTCATTGACAGCTAGCTTGAGAATCAAGTCCTTGTTATATATATATATATATATATATATATATACGTGCTACAATTTCCATCAATGAAGACTAAATAAGATAATAAAATGTAGTGACAATTAAAGAAAAATAATACAACTCGTACATGTAATGAGAAGGAAATAAAATGTCTTACATAGAAGAGGTCAAATGGATAGAAAATGTCAGAAATTTTTTTAGTTTAAAATGTAGACAATTAAATAATGATGAAGAAAATATAAACTGAGATATTTATTAATATCGGACATGTTACTTTCACGTTAATTATGTTGATTAATAGTTAAACTGATAGAATTCTGTTCCTTCCCCCCATCAGAATTTTATTTTGTTTACATTAAAACTGATTCTTGTATGTTCTTTTTTTTTTAATCTTTTTTTCCCACTACAACATAGTTCACTTTTTACGGCATGCAATATGTGTTGTAAAATAATATTTACGTCGTATAGCTGAACGCCGTATAAAGCATTGCCGTAAAAACTCACCTCTTTTTACGGCATACATTAAATGCCGTAATAATAATAGAAGTGAGCTGTTAATTGACTTATTACAACATTCTTATGCACACTGTAAATACATCTTTATTTATGGCACACAATACCTGTCGTAAATGCTTTATCAAATGACAAATAAATGATTTGTATGGCTATCAGTTGTGTGATGTGAAAGAAATAAATTTCATGGCATACATTAGATGCCATAAATTTAAGCTTATCATTTTCTTTTATAGCTGACATTGTACGCCAATATACAAAAAAAATATAAATGCTAAAATTAAAAATATTATATAAATCAATCCATATATATATATAATCGTGTTTTCCAAATTAGAATAAACAAAAATATTGAGTAGAGCACAATGCAACTATATGAAATAGTTGAATTTATCTAACTAACTAAGAATATCATTGGCCGAACAAAAAGTTGATACCAACATGCCAAAAGTATATCACTACCATTCCAAAATAACTAATTAACATATTAAAAAATAATCGATCCATATATATGTAAGTTTGTTTTTTTGGTAAGTAGTTTAGCTATCCAAAAATAATCAACTTCCTGCAAATCACAAAAATAAATAAAATAATGAAACTCATTGTCGAATTGTACTTAGCAAAATGTGGAAAAAAAAATGCATTGGTTGAAAGAGGGGTAGATCAAACCAAATGTTGTCTGAACAGAAAGAAAAGGAAGATTAAAAACCAATTGAATCTAAACATAGTTTATATCAACATTTAATCACTAGAACAATTCTTAATTACTTAATCATCACTTTTACTTAACAGCTAAACAAATTTATATTAGCAAATGATTTCATGCATTGTAAGCAAAGATAAAGCATCAACAATTGAGCATATGATTTCCCAAACTTGAAGCATAGTGGCCACAAGATACTCAACTACCAAAACAAACTTCCTACGTCTTTCAACAAGTCAGCCTACCTAGAATTGATTGAGCAGCAGAGGCAAGGTCAGAAATTTGCAAGTAATATATAATGAAGGTTATCATGTACCATGTTAGGATTTAAGAGTCTAACATGATGGTTGTAGAATATCAGGACTCGTGAAGCTTCTGATATTGCTTGCATCAATCTGTAATTAACATTAAGGACCTTCTCACACAGCAAAAACTTGTTTCATGGTTTGAAACAAATTTCACTTTCTACCGCGAAGATGCACATTTTGGACATGTCTCTAAATCATCTAGATCTTTTCTAAACAAACAACATTGATTGACACATGCATGTATCTTCTCATATCCTAGATCAAATGTGTTCAATAATCTTTTTATTGAATGATAAGAATCAGGAAGAGTGTTCCCATCTGGTAGCATGTCTCGGAGAATATCAAGAAGTTCATTGAAACCGCTGTCAGATATACCGCGTGTAGCTTTAAGCTTGTATAAGACAACAACTGCAGATATCCTTGTGTACTTTGTACTTTGTACAACCAGAATATAAAAGAATTTCAACACCTTCATATAAATTTGATAAATCTTTTTCTCTATCTTATTTCTCAGTTACTACAATATTGTCATCTTGAAAAAATGCATCTATATACATCCTATAGGTCTCTAGATTTTCTACATCTTGAGGAGGTAATGATGAAATCGATTTTCCCCATGAAACACCTGAGGAGGTAATGATGAAATCGATTTTCCCCATGAAACACCTGAGGAACACCCATGTAGTATACGTAGATTCCATCCTATGTATGACCAAATGCCCATACATTGCATCAAAATGTTGGTGGAAAAGGTTTTTGCAACATTTGCAAGGGCATATGACCTTGTTCGGATTCCTCGCATAGGCTACACCATATTTGCAAACTTTCTTGCACCATATTGATATGTCTTTGTAACTCTATAAAAAAATACTGTATAAATTATCTAAAATACATTTAAGAACACATTTTTAAATTTTGTATATTTAAGGGGTTAAAATAACCTTAATAAGTGTACACAATCTTTATCCATGATAATAGACTAACAATATGAACATAATAACCTGTTATATCAAAAATAAAACAATTAAGTCCAAAATACGATTATTTGATTATCAACAGTAATCACTTCCTATATGATTAAAGACTGCCTATTTGATGCATTGCTAAAATTGAATTCTTATGTGGGTAAATGTTCAATGGGTAGTTAGGAGTTCATCTACTAATTGGATTCTCTAATTTGGGTGAGAATTCATTGGTTTTAGAACTCGTGTAAATACATCTATGTAAGCTTCCAGTATTACTTATTCTTCTTCTTTCCCCTTATTTTCTTTTAGTTTTTATATGCCAAATTGAGACTATTCTGAAAGCCCTTGCTCCATCATAACAATGTTTTTTATATGCCAAATTGTTAATTCTAAGACCTTCCATCTGATTCAACTACATGACCTGCTAAACAAATTCAATGAACTAATATAATTATCACATGAAAGATATCCCAAAGCTTTGTGTCTAGATATTTGTTAGTAATCTCCAAACAGGCTGATTAAATTCGTAAACATGACTAAATTCATGCTGAAAACACCTAGTGTAGAAAAAGAAAGAACAAACAAATTAAGACACATACACTACCAAAAAAAAAAATACCTATTTTGCGACAAAAAAATATTGTCGCTTAAATATGGATTTTGTTGCAAAAATAATTTAGCGACAATAAGATGTTTGTTGCGGGCATTGTCGTGCTATAAGCGCCATAGAATGTATTCTGCAACAACTATCAGTCACTCATCGCAGAAGTAAACTCACAACATTATTTGTTTTACACAAAAGTATGAAATATCAACAATATATTTGTCACCATAGTGTCGTCGCAATGTATATATGTCGCAAAAAATTATAAGAGCGACAAATCAATTTCTCGCAATGATTATTTGAAAAACATTTTTACAAGGAAAAATGTTTGTTGTAAAATATAACGTTTGTTACATATTGTATTTTGCTACCAACTAAGTTTGTAGTAATAACATTTTATAACAAGTCGTGTTTATCGCATAATTGTTTCACAATAATTTTGATTTGTTGTATTTTAAAATATTCAATATTTGTAGTATAATTTATTATGTAACAAATTGTATTTGTAGTTCAATTTATTCTGCAACACAGAGAATTTGTCGCATAATCATTTTTGCAAAGATATATAAATTTTGCATAATATATTTTGTGACTATTTATATAAGTAGCGTATAGACAATTATTACATTAAAAATGAATAATAATTATTACATTAACATTTATTTTCTTGGGAACTAAAAATATTAAAGTTCAAACTCAACATAAAGAAAAAATTTAAGAGTTCAAATTTAATTTACAAAAACCAACTAACAAATGTTATTGAAATTGCAAATAGATTCATTCAATTCCTTAATTTTAGAATTCAAAATAACATAAAATCAAACAAATTACAAGAATAATTAGTCTAATTATTGGAGACACACTGTCTTCTGCAAATGGAGTACACTTGAATAAGTAACCTGTACATTAATTTAAAACAAACCACCACCATAAATTTCATAAAATCTAAGTTCTAGCAAGAGATCACGAAGAACTTGTTCCATCACTGAACAACTTGTGCATGAGAATTCATGACTCTTGGAATATAAGGATGCAAAAAAGAACACATTCTCTTTGCCCAACCTTTTGCATCTCATAAATCATATTGTGGAACTGCAAATATGTAGGTACATGAAAATCAAACTTCATGAGCCAACTTGCACGTCTAAAGCAGACAATTGTAAACATAAAAACTGAAACATTCCAGGAAGAAATTGGTTGTAGAATAATCAATTATACAGTTTCAGTTTCAACTAATAGTTAAACAATGTTAAGAACACGTTAAGTGTCAAGTACTTTAGAGAAACTAACTTTGCGAAAATCTTTCCATAAGAAAATAAAAGCACAGATCGTAAAAATCACTGTCTAGCATAACGCTCGCTTGTTACATCACTAGTCACTTAATGAGAAGAACTACTTAATATATTCCATCAATATCTTGCACAACCATGATTTTATAAAGAACTAGCACCCCATTTCCTCTGAAACACTAAAATCGTCAGATTTTCTTTAGTTTTATGTAATAATATTGTCAATTCACTATTTTGTTCAGGATATACTCATTAGTTTTATTCCCTAAGCCCAGTCTAGTGGCATTGATTTACAATATATAAATGTACCTTCATTAAACAGTCACTAGTGAGCAACAGTTTTATAGAATACATTTTCTGATGTTGGATGAATAAGTCAATATAATCAAAGTAAAGGAAGCATATTCTTGACGATGTAGGAGTTCTAATTTCTATGCTCATATGACTTAGACTGGATTATGATTGGATTAATAGATTTGACATGTAACCAAAATATTCATCCAATCAGAAATTTCTGGAGAACATCTATAGATCGTGTCATCCATTCATGCATAAGACCAGAAAATATAGTACTCCATAAAAATCTTAACGAACTAGATAAAACTGCATATGAAAATATGATATAAAATGTAAAGGCCAAGATTCACAAGACTAGTAATAAGACAGAAAAAGAAAAAAACTGCTCGCGTGATCTGTGAAATAGGTTTCCCTAGAAATCTACTTATGCTTGGCCCCTGGTAATCAAATAAGCTTGGTTGTGGATACAACACTACATAATAATGGGATTCCAACACCAACCCCCACCCCCATCCCCACCCCAAAAAATGAGAAAGAAAGAATGAGTATAATACCTTAGCATCAAATATATCAGACATTCTTGAATTCTTCTGGTGCCCCGTAAAATTGTAATATGTTGGGCACGTTGTATAGTAAGGATCATTGCACATCCCCAGTTGCCTAGACTGCAAAAAATGTTCATTTTTTCCCATGTAGTTCCCATCTGGCCAATCATTCTGATCCCTTGCGTTAACTGAAGGATATTTTTATACTTTGAGCTCAGTGTTTTTCTGCCTTAAAGAACCTTGGGTAGACAGAATAGTGTCAACTCTACGGCCAGCATATAAAGGACTACTCATCTGTATAGATGATGTCCTCCTGTCACTTCTTAAAGGACCAGTGTAACCTACAAGATTGTTTTCATATTCAGAGGAGTCCGTAGAGTTCACAGGAATGGACATTGATGCACTCGTGGTCCTGGACGAAAACCGACTAGCTGAAGACTCATTCCCTTCGTAGACTTGCAAATATGTTGTTGATAGCATTGGTATCTCCTCTTTTTCAGAAGCATCCATTTCTTAAATAATATGCCTGCAATAGAAACATATGTAATATTGAACATTAACAATCGAGAAACAAATTGAATGTTTTGGCGAAATAAATGTAACACTTCCAAGCTGCTTCAAAAATGGCACTTAAGATACTTGTTGGCTTCCTCAAAACTTCTCATCACTATAATCTTGTTATTTGACTCTCAATACCTTTATAGAAATGACATGTACAATTCAGATTGAAATGAAGTGTATATACTATGAGTGAAGAGCCAGATAAATCTCATAGAAGATTCTCTATTCCTACAGCTACACAAAATGCATCATTTATCAAATTTTAATGTCCTTGCACATAACAAATACTGATTGCACCAGCATGAAATCAATGCCTTTAACTGCTAATCCATGGTTAACCAAGGAAAGTGTTTCAAAAACGAAGGCACAACATTGGTCCCTTGGCTGAGAATACACGCATAAAAGACATTGTATATACAATAAGATGCATGTATGCAACTTTGCCCCACCAAGGAAACAAAAAATGATTATCAATTTTCAAATAGGGTGCAAATTACATGATAATTAAACCTCTAATTTATTAAAAATTAATTCACAACCAAAAGGTCCCAAACATAAAGACGAAATTGGTTAACAAAAAAACTGTTCATGGAAATACAGAGATATTTTTTAGGCTTACCCCATTGTGGAGATTCATTTCCAGTGTTGTTCACCTAAAACTGCAGTAACAATCCGACCATTGATCAACATTAGAGCATAACAAAGAAATCAAAGAACATATTTGTATAAAGATGACACATTTACAGCTAAAGCCACAAGGCATCAAAAAGATCTATTTCTGTGTATGTAGATTGCACAGGTTGATGAACTACTTCCACCCCCACGAAGGTACAATATGAACCATTAATTCTAGCACTTATGGAATTTTAACTAGCAGAAATTCAAACTTACCTAAGCTTCAATTGACTTTCTATTAGTCTCTCCTAGAGATAAACAGGCTCCAACCAAACCATGTTGCGAGAATTTTGAATTGATTCTACGGTTCTCGACAAGTTCACGAATTTTTTTTTTAAATCAAGCAAGTGAAACTAAAACAAATTCATAAATTTCATCACGATAATAAGAAAGGTCATTCTTTGTTACTAAGATGAAAACACAAAAGACATCCTGAAATGAGTATCAAAAGAAATAAACAAAATGGAAGTTGTAATGGAATGGCAAGTGTATAATCTTCTACATAGCACCAAAATCGAGTGCATCATAAAACTAAAAGGGTAGAAAACCTAGAAGGACAATTAACTTCTTCAATGCCTTAACCTTGTTTGGTTTAGAAAAACAAATTGATCACTTTAAAATCAAGCTTCAACTTCCTAATTACAGAATTTATTGATTGATCCATTGCTGAAGTTACGAGTGAAAAGAAAAATACTCAAGATTCACTACCCTGCTGGGATTTTTTCAGTAAAGAAAAGCAGAACTATGCTTCCCGCTTTGAAGAAAATTTAGAAAGGCCGAGTTAGATGGCCAGATCAAACTAAACCCATTCAAAAATTCTCAAGATACTTATAAACACAATCAATTTTACCATAAATCTTAGATCACATACATACAAGACAACAAATAATCAATTAATACACAGAGATTTGAAGAAATTGAATAAAAATATCAAACTAAAGTCATTTTACAACTTCTCAAGAAGTTCATAACATTACTAATTTTTCAATATATCTTAGAACACATAGCAAAACATTAATCAAAACCAATCGGGTCTATGTAGGAATTTAAGTAAAGAATCAAATTTAGAGTCTTACGTGGGAAATGTTTGAGAAGATGAGTGGCGACTTCTTGGAGAACCCGATGTGCGAAGGCCACACGTTTCAGCCTTTCGAAAAATCAGAAAATATCAGCCCTCACCTCTCCCATTCACAATCTATACATAATGCGCTCTAATCTAACATTATCACTAAGAACTGCACAAAGCATATAGAGAGAGTGATGCTCAACTGTGTTCTTGAGAGAGAGAGAGAGCATATCCTTATATGCGCAACCTTGTTCTTAAGAGAGCATATCCTTTCATTTAGCCCTAATTTGAGAGGTCCTTGGTTTTATATAAGGATCCAACGGCTGTTATTGGATCTTGGCATAATGTTCAAATGGCTTATTTGCACAAATGGTCCTTGACTTTTGTACTTATTGCGGGTTGAGGACCTGTCTTTTCATTTTTGACAGTTTAACCCCTATTTCAAATGTTTTTGGCGTGAATGGTCTTTCCCATCCATTTCCGTTATGTTTTAACGGAACTTCATCGCGTGAAGTCCACACTTTTCATTTCTTGAGGGCTTTTTTGTCAAAATACTGTATCCACTCTTTCCCGCGTTGGTTGCTGACTTTTCTCCTACATATTACATGTGTGTATATATATATATATCCATAGCTATGTTGCTATGGAACACTTTTTTGGACAGAAAAATTTCCTTATTTGCGCAGATGGATCCCGATTTTTGTAATTGTGACTTGCCAATTGAGATGAAGACGTCGTGGACAGATGCTAATCCCGGAAGAAGGTTCCATACATGTCCAAGAAGACGGGTTTGCCATTGCAGAAGAAGTTTTTATGTTTTTTGGCTAATCCAGTTTGTGTTTGTATAATCATGTTTATTTTTTTTTTGTTCTTGAACAGGAAACAGGTGGGTGTGGATTTTTCAGTTGGTGTGACCCACCCATGTGCATTAGATCAACACAGATAATCCCTGGCTTGCTTAGGTCGAAGAATGAGAATGAAGAAGCAATGAAGATCTTAAAAAATGAGAAAAGATGTGCATGGAATGTGGGTGTTTGGGTTTTTATGTGGCATTATCACAATATTTGTATTGCAGTTTTGATATAGTTCTGAAATATGTAGATTGTAGGAGGAGCTTCTAGTGTTGCAGTTGTATTTTTCCATCAACAATCTATTTTTGTTCCAACTCATGACCTGTAGCAACTTTGAAGATGGAAAAAAATCAGCCAATTCAAAGCCTCCAGCCATGGTTAGTCCTTCCTTCATCAACATTAGCAAAGTGTCTTTGTCTCTCAGTACCTGACCATATGCTGCTCTGCATGTTATCGAGCTAATCAATGATGTTATTTTGGTAGTTAGATTGATAGGTTGTCCTAAAGATGACTGAATAGATTTAATAAGATGTGAAGTCTCATCTAGCCTTATGGATCCGAATGATCGAACATTTGTGGTGCTTTAGAGTTCTGAAATGCATAGTTTACGCATTTGCCTCAAGTACTCATTATATGGATTAAATGCAATATCAGTATAATCATACTACATAATCTTTGCTCCTATACTTTCTGGCCTATCTGCACAAGCAGTATCATTAACCTTCAATACAGATTTAGCAGTTTCAAGATGCGTGGTAAACTCGATTCAATTCTCGAATCAATAATTAATGAGCATAAAGATAACATAGCAACAAATCGAAGAGGCAATGGAGAGTTGGGTGGTGAAGACGTAGTAGATGTTCTACTCAAATTACAACAAAATGGAGAACTTCTTGTTCCAATATCTAACAACAACATCAAAGCAATCATTTTTGTAAGTATTTTAGCTATAAGGAATCACTTATTTCTTTTTATTTGACACTTATTATCCAATGATACCTTCTCCGTCCCAAAAAATATACTTATTTTCTTTATTCATTTATCTCAAATTATAATAGTATATTTTTCTCACTTAGTCTTTTAATATGTTCCTATTTAATGTGTCTCATTACCAATAAATACGAAGTACAATTATTTAATGATTAAAAAAATGTAAGCAAAATTTATAGTTCCAACAATATTAATTAACTTTTCTTAATGTGTGTAAAGATTGAAATAAGTCTATCTTTGTGGGACGAATGAGTAACAAGTGTTATTGTGCAGGACTTGTTTTCGACTGAAAGTGAAACTACGTCAACAACAACAGATTGGGGGATGGCAGAAATGATGAGAAATCCACATATTATGGGAAAGGCACAAGCTGAAGTAAGACAAGTTGTTAAAGGAAAAGGGACATTAGAAGAGAGTGATGTTCAATCACTAAAATATTTGAAATTGGTGATCAAGGAAACTTTGAGGCTGCACCCTCCCTTTTCTTTACTTCCAAGAGCATGCAGGGAAGAATGTGAAGTTAATGGATATACAATACCTCTTAAAGCTAGTCATGATTAATGTATGGGCTTTGGGAAGAAATCCAGATTATTGGGATGAACCAGAAAGCTTTAAACCCGAGAGATTTGATAGCATTGCTATTGATTTTTTGGGAAATAACTTCGAATATATTCCATTTGGAGCCGGAAAGAGGAATTGCCCAGGTATGAACTTTGGTTTAGCGAATATGGAGCTTCCTTTAGCTAAACTTCTATACTACTTTAACTGGAAACTTCCTACAGGAATGGAACCAAAAGATATAGATATGAATGAAGGAATAGGATTAAGTTTACCAAGAAAAAATGGCCTCTATTTGATTCCCACATCCTATGACCCTTCCATTGATGATTAAGTACTCCTCTATCAAAACAAGGCTCTTGATGCAAACTTGCTTCACTCCCCAAACATGCTATTAATCTATCTGAATAATTTAATTTCATTACTACATTGTATTCTCTTTATTGAGGACATCTTTATATTTTCTCGTCATGTATGGCTCAGCCTCCTCCTTCTATATATGATGATATCTTTAGTATGATTTGTAGTGATGGAGGATTATATATTTGACAATGTGAGTTCTCAAAAGTTCAAGCCTTTTATCCAAGGTGTATTTTATCTTTACTGCATTTTGTTATCATCTAAAATTCTGAACAAACGATTTGGTTTAACATTTAGGTGTAGTGTCATTAATAGGGTTAAACACCTAGTTGTCCTCTGAACTTTGTGCAGTGTTTGTGTAAGCTCTCTAAAATTTTTAAGCTCTGTGAACATTTAATCCTAAAAATTTAATCACTTAACTTCGGTCGGTTCGCTCGTGTTCAAAATTATTATGACAATATTGTAATAGTTAGACATTTTGTCATTTAGTAATATATTTTGTTTTAAACAAATATTGTATTTATATTATTTAATTGAGGATGGAATTTAAGTGCTTTCGGTTGGTTTGTGATAATATACTAGTTGGGTACTTGAATATAGAAGCACAACGGGCACGACTTGTATTTTGATTGCTTATAGGTTGACATTTTGTTCACATAAGTGTAGGGTCGAGTAGTCTACTAATTAGGATGAACGGTATGTTTAATTTGATCATAGCGAGTTGATCTTGAATAGAGACATTAGTAAACTTGAAAATATATTGAATTTGATTAATGTATAGAGTTTAATTCTATAGGGTAACCGTAAGAAGAGTGAAACTCCACTTGACTACCTTGTTAATTACTTAAATTTGTATCAAGATAATGATCTCTATTTGCAAGCTCGAGGTCTCTAATGTGCTAATGAGTGAGATTGATTAAAATGGTCAAATATCAGTGCACGTTGGGAACTTTGAGTAAGCAAACAAGTGGACATGTATTCGTGCTCAAAAACTATCACCTTGTATCATGCCTGACTATTTTATATTGAATTGTTTAAATTTAAGTTCAGTATTTAGTGATGGCTAAATCACGCTTGTGATTTGTTCAGTGAAGAAACCCGTTGAAAAAAATATGAGCTTAAGCGAGAAAATATTTAGAAGGAAAAAATGGGCATGTAAGCCAAGTTCTAATTATTAGTTGTTCAACAGGAATAAGACATAATAGTAGCAAGTCACAAGGATATAATTAAGAATAAAAAATTTATGTGATTTTATATAATTTGATAGTCCAGTTTTGTGCCTTTCGTAGAGTGAGCGAAGAGTGATAATTAAATTGGCAATTTAATTCGACTCGACTGTATTTAATTGTTGGAATTCGAATTATATATTTGACTGGCTCCCTTCGGTAGCTTCCTTGAAAGTCATGGAATTAATTTCACTAATGATAAAAGTTCAAGTATGTAAATGCAAAAAGACCAGAATACAGCAAATGATCTACTAGGTACAGATGACATGACATATGTAATTGTAAAATAATGATAAATCTCATGTATCCAATGTATAAATAAAATATACATTGGATAGACATGTCATGTCACCGGTGCTAATAAGATCATTTTTCTATATATAATATCTATAATTGTTTTGAAAAAATAAATTAAAATTTTAAGTTGAATTAGCCTAGTAATAGTGGATATTACACCCACTACTTACCAATATTAAAATAATTCTAAATCTAACAACTTAGCTTATTTATTTCAAAAAGACTACATAATTAATAATATATTAGTTAATAAAATAATAAATTAAAATTAAAGGACTAAGACCACGTGAATTTCCAAATTTGTTGATTGAGTCATTGATTATTTGCACAATAAGTCTTTCATTTTTATAATATCTCCACTTTAGTCTTTGTACTTTCTCTTTCATTTCAATTTCGTCCTTTTTATTTGCAATCCAAGTCCATCAACTTTAAAATTTGTACAAGTTGGTCCCCATATTTATACTTTTATATCAATTTAGTTATTTGTATCATTATTTGATACAGATGTTACAAATAATATTGTGTATCAATGTTTGATACAGATGTTACAAATGATATTTTGTATCACCGAATATGTTATATATTATATTATGTTATTTTACACATCACATGTTATATGAATTGATATTCTGTATCACTGATGTTACGTATGTTACAAATAATGAAATCAATAGTTTTATTTGTTAAATTTAGTATTGTGTTACATATTTATATCATACTATAACGAACTTATTGAAGTTTAGAGTTGATTTTGCAGTTGTAACAGTTGTAACAATTTTTATTTAGTAACGCAATCTGATACAGATGTTACAAATCATATTGTGTATCACTGTTTGATACAAATGTTACAAATAATATTTTGTATCACTGAATATGTTACATATTATATTATGTTATTTTATACAACACATGTTACATAAATTGATATTTTGTATCACTGATATTTTACATTTCAATTTGTAACATAGATTGTTACAAAATATCATTTGTAACATTTGTATCAAACATTGATACACAATATCATTTGTAATATATGTATCAAATAGTGATACTATAAATGACTAAATTGATATAAAAGTATAAATATGAGGATCAAGTTGCAAAAATTTAAAAGTTGAAGGACTTAGGTTGCAAATAAAAGAGGACGAAATTGAAATGAAAGAGGAAGTATAGAGACTAAAGTGAAAATATTATAAAGATAAAGAACTTATTGTACAAATAATCAAGGACTCAAAAGCAAATTCGAGTAAATTCACGTGAAAATATATTTTGTGGTATAGATTTGATTTTAATTTATTATTTTATTAATTAATATAATTTTAGAAATGCAGTATTTTTAGAATAAATTTGTTAAGTTGATAAAAATAGAATTATTTTTAAAAAGTGGTTTATTTATGAAAAAATCCCCTAGTAATATTGTGGTCTAAAATCGGGTTGGGTTGGGCCCAACAAATACGGGCTCATATAAAATCAGGTCAGGGCTAGCTCAGTCCAATTTTTTGTGTGACCCGTTCAATTTCGGACTGGTCCGGACCATTTGCCACTTCTAAGTATAGTCCACTTAATTTTTTTATGTGATTAATTGTAATAAACATACCACAAATCTAAACACTTGGTTAGATAGGAAGACTTACCGTAACAAAAGTCTTTTAATTAAAATATATAATTTTATAATACAAAAGGCACAACCTATCAAATTTAAATTTGTTTCTTATTCATTTTCATCTCATACTGCATCCTTTCTATCTCTTTATTTCCTAAATTACGTTTGATAGAGATTATAAGTTAAAAGTGTATTTTTTAACTTTTCAAACTAATTTCAACATGAAATGTCTATATTACCCTTAAACAACAAAATATCATTTTAAAATAGAAATGAAAATTTTGTCAATTTAAAATAAAGTAATGAAAAATCAACAATTTGGAATTAAAAGTCACTCTAAATCCTATATAAACAAGTTCAAATTTCCTTATTCTTCACACAACAATTCAGCTTTTCTTCATTCGGTTCTTTAGCATTCGATTTTCCTCTTTGACATTCGAATTTTCTCACGATGATATTGTTCGGGCAGTAGGTCGGTTCGCTGGTATAGCCAGTTCTTCTGTTGTATCCTGGAAAACAGTCGTTCATAACCTACGGTAGGGGACGAATCTGTTTTAAGGAAATTGTACACGTACATGCCTCGATTTACATTTTTCTTCAATTTATATTATGAAATTATGCTATTTCATTTGTTTCATGTTCACTTTTATTTTAATATGCAGTTTAATAATATTCAATTGGTGTATGGATCAACAGTCTTAAAATAGATTCTAAATCACACACGTCAGTATGAATTAAATCAAGTGGTTCAATTTTTCTTTCAATAGTTTGAAATGATGACTTTGTCAATTTTGCCTCAACACACGTTTCACACTTGTGTTTAGAATCAATATAGAATGCAGGTATGGAATTCAAGTTAATTAATCTACGCAAATTATCATAATTAACATGTCCTAGTCTACCACACCACAAATTGGAAGACTCAAGCAAGTAAGCAGAAGAATTATTCACTTTATTAATTTTCGGCTTAATAGTCATTACATTTAACTTAAAAAGCCCATAAGACATATAACATTTTCCATCAAATATTCCACTCTTAGACAAAATGATTTTATTTGACTCAAACACCATACGAAACCCATACTTGTTCAGCAGTGACCTGGACACCAGGTTCTTGCAGATTTCTGGCACAAAAAGTACATTGTTCAGAGTCAGCTCTTTCCCAGACGTCATCTTCAAAACCACTTTGCCTTGGCCCTTTATTTCAGATGTAGTTGAATTTTCCATAAACAGCTTTTCTCCATTCTCAGTTGCTTCAAAAGAATTGAACATCTCTTTATCCGAACAGACATGTCAGGTAGCACCGGTGTCAATCCACCATTCTCTTGGATTTGATCCCACCAGATTCACTTCAGAAATGACTGCAGCAAGGTTCATTTTAGACACATCATGTGTGATGTCATCAACAACATTTGCTTTTTTTTTATTGTTTCTTCTTGGCAATCTGCACTCCGAAGATTTATGACCTACTTTGTCACAATTGTAGCATTTCCCTGTAAATTTCGTTTTGGAAACTCCCCCTTTTGGACCTAGTTTTGTCCATTTCCCAAACAACCTAAACTTGCTCTTGTTTGTCTTAGAGCTTTGACCATGCTACACAACATTTGCTTTGGCCATTGGAGGATAGAACCCCTTCTTTTCATAACTTTTGTTGTCTTCTTCAATTCGAAGTCTGACAATCAGTTCTTCAAAGTTCATTTCCTTTCGCTTGTGCTTCAGGTAATTCTTGAAATCTTTTCAAGCCGGAGACAGCTTTTCAATCATTGCTACCACTTGAAAAGTTTCACTTAAAACCATCCACTCGGCATGAATCTCATGCAAGATTACTTGAAGTTCTTGTACTTGACTGATTACTATTTTTGAGTCCACCATTTTATAATCCAGAAAACAGCCAACAATGAATTTTTTAGCCCCTGCATCCTCTGTTTTATATTTTCTGTCTAGAGACTCCTATAATTCTTTCGTCATTTTAATTGTACTATACATGTTGTATAGTGAATTTGCCAAGCCATTCATGACATAATTCTGGTACAGGAAATCAGAATGTTTTCAAGCTTCAACAGCGCTGACAGCTTGTATATCTCCCTCACCCTGTTTGAGTTTCAGAGCATCTTAAGTCAATAATCTTGCAAGATTCAAGGTGGTCAGATAACATAGCATTTCCTGCTGCCACATTTTGAAATTCAATCTATTGAACTTCTCTGGTTTTTCTCCATGATTAACTAGAACATTTACATGACCAGTTGGAGCCAAAGTTTGAGTCACAACAAAACTTGGCACTTGTGCCACAATCTGGTTCACAGATGGACTTGGCACAGTAGCCACAATTTGGTTTTCAGTAGCCACAACTTCAGTAATTGGATCTGTTGCCATTTTTCTGAAACAAGAAGAAAAATCAATTCCACTTTTAAATAAAATTAAACAGAAAAAAATTGTTTATAGAAACCTGTTTTCCAATTACAAGCAATTAAAAAAATCAACAAATGTTAAATTTGTAGATCACGAATTAAATAGCAAATATGAAATTATCCAATCAGCTAACATGTCAATTAAAATTGAATTGGAGTAGAAAATTTTTTTCCAGGAAACACAACATGAATTGATAAACATGAATTAAAATTTGGAGCATAAAAGTTTCTGGTAACATAATTATCATGGAAATAGAATCTTGGAAGAATACTCTCTTCACGGAAAACAATTGTTAACCCATTTATAAGAAAACATTCTACCAATTAAAAAAAAAATCCACTTACTGCCAATTGTTAATACATGTTAAACAAACTTTTGGTCACTAAAATCACCGAAATTAATCACTGAAATGAAATTAAAAAAAAAAAATTTGGTCATGGAATTTGCCAATTAAACTATTTCATTGTTTTTCATATAATATGAGTTTAGTCGAATCTGTTTTAAGATTGTTGATCCATACACCAATTGAAAATTATTAAACTGCATATTAAAATAAAAGTGAACTTGAAGAAAAATGCAAATCGAGGCATGCACATGTACAGTTTCCTTAAAACAGATTCGTCCCCTATCGTAGTTTATAAACGAATGTTTTCCAGGATACAACGGAAGAACTGGCTATACCAGCGAACCGACCTATTGCTCGAACAATATCACCGTAAGAAAAATCGAATGCCAAAGAGGAAAATTGAATGCTAAAGAACCGAAGGAGGAAAAACTGAATTGTTGTGTGAAGAATAAGGAAATTTGGACTTGTTTATATAGGCCTTAGAGTGACCTTTCAATTCCAAATCCAAGGTAAGTTACATGAGTTACAAAACATGAAAGGGTTGAGAGTAGAGAAGTTGGAAGGCGAGCTTTGATTTCCATTCACCAAATTACTTATTTTCCAACAATGTATAGTGCAGTCCATAATCACGTGTATATCTCAAATACCTTAGTATTATTATTATTCCTTTCCAGTGGTTAGCTCTTGGATTACTAGTGTATCTACTCAGTTTGCTAACTGTGTAGGCTATGTCTGGTCTTGTACAACTCATCAAGTACATCAGACTTTCGATAATTCTAGAATATTCTACTTGAGAGATACTCTCGCCTCTATTCTTTGATAGATGCTGAGTGGTATCTATCGGTGATCTAGCTATGCCAGAATCATCCTTGTTAAATTTGTCAAGAATTTTGTCCACATAGTGCGATTGACTTAGGACAATTTTCTCTGATGCTCTTGAAATTTTAATCCCAAGTATCACATCCGCTAAGCCCATATCTTTCATGTCAAATCTTGAATTTAACATGTCTTTAGTAGATTTAATCATCTTATCGTTGCTTCCAACAATAAGCATGTCATCAATGTAAAGACATAAAATGACAAAGCCATTTTCAGTGTCTTTGATATAAACGCATTTGTCGCACTCGTTGATTTTAAATCCACATTCTTTCATGACATGATCAAACTTTTCATGCCATTGTTTTAGAGCTTGTTTCAAGCCATATAATGACTTCACTAATTTACAGACTTTGTTCTCTTGCCCTGGAGCTGAAAAACCCTCAAATTGTTCCATGTAGATTTCTCCATCTAAATCTCCATTTAGAAATGCAGTTTTCACATCCATTTGATGTACTTCGAGATTTCGCAATGCTGCAATTGCAAATATCATCATGATGGATGTTATTCTTGTTACTGGAGAATATGTATCAAAGTAATCAAGGCCTTCTCGTTGTCTGTATCATTTTATAACAAGCATGGCCTAATACTTTTCGATTGTTCCATCTGCTTTCATTTTCTTCTTAAAAATCTATTTGTAGCCTAGTAGTTTGCATCCCGGAGGAAGATCCACTAGCTCCCATGTATGGTTTTACAGAATAGAATTTATCTCACTTTTAATTGCCTTTTTCCATTGAGGTCCTTCAGAAGAGTTCACAGCTTCTTTAAAACTTTGAGGTTCACTTTCTAGCATATAAGTCAGAAAATCTGGACCAAATGATTTTTCAGTTCTAGCTCTTTTGCTACGTCTTGGTTCAACATCACCTTCTTCTTCTGGTTGTTCTTCTTCGTTCGTTGCTTCATGTGTCCTTTTAGAGGAGCTTGCTTCCTGTATGGATCTGTACGAAAATATATGTTCAAAAAATAAAACATTTCTCGATTCTATTATCGTATTTTTGTGTATGTCTGAAATTTTAGATTCATGCACAAGAAATCGATAAGCACTGTTGTTATGTGTATAGCCAATAAAAATACAATCAACGGTTTTTAGACCTATTTTTACCTTTTTCAGTGTAAATACAGCTACTTTGGCAAGACACTCCCACACTCGCAAGTATTTATAGGAATGTTTCTTTCTTTTCCATAACTCGTATGGGTCTTCTCTTGTTTCTTTCGAGACACCTTATTTAGAAGGTAATTAGCTAATAAAATAGCTTATCCCCACATGTTCTGAGGTAACCCAGAACTTAATAGCATTGCATTCATCATTTCTTTTAAAGTACGATTTTTCCGCTCAACAACACCATTTTTGTTGAGGTAAATAAGGTGATGTGGTTTCATGTGTGATTCCCCTCTGTGCACATAATTCAGCAAACGGTGATACATATTCACCACTTCGGTCACTTCTCAACACCTTAATTTTCTTGTTGAGTTGGTTATCAACTTCATTCTTATAAAGAACAAATTTCTCTATAGTTTCGTCCTTACTTTTAAAATGATAGACATAACAATATTTTGTGCTATCATCAACAAAAGTAATGAAGTACTTGTTGCCACTCCTTGTTTGTACAGGTATCTGACAGTTATTGAAGGATACAATGTTGCTAATTGGATATTTGATATAAAAGACTCAAAGTCTACAAGTGGATTTGTGTTCACACTGGGAGTGTGCAGCTATATCATGAAAATTCTCTAAACAAATGGTTATAGCCAAATCCATTATGGAATCTGAGTTTATAGCTTTGGACAAGTGTGGTGAAGAGGTTGAGTGGTTACGTCACTTCCTAGAGGATATTCCTAGATGGTCAAAGCCTATGCCATCAATTTACATACATTGTGATAGTCAATCTGCAATTGGTAGGGCACAAAGTAACATGTATAATGGTAAGTCTAGACAGATACGTCGTAGACATAATACCATAAGACAACTACTCTTAACTAGAGTTATCTCTATTGACTATGTAAAGTCAAAGGATAATATTGCGGATCCACTAACTAAAGGTTTGAATAGAGAGTTAGTTGAAAAGTCATCGAAAGGAATGAGACTTAAGCCTTTGAAAGAATAAGTTAATATAATGGAAACCCAACCTAGCTGACTGGAGATCCCAAGATTTAGGTTCAAAGGGACCACCTAATTGTAAAGACTTAATCAGATCACTGTGGGGGTTACTACAAAAAATACTCATTTTACGACAAAAAAATGTTCCGCTTAAATGGAGATTTTGTCGCCAAATTAATTACGCGACAACAAGTTGTTTGTTGCGGGCATTGTCGCGCTATGAGCGCCATAGAATATATTCTGCGACAACTATCAGTCACTCGTCGCATAAGTAAACTTGCAACATTTTTTGTTTGCTGCAGAAACTATGAAATAGCAACAACATGTTGGTCGCCATAATGTCGTTGTAATACATAGATATCGCAGAAAATTAAAAAGGCAACAAGTCAATTTGTCACAACGTTTATTCCAAAACGTAGTTTGCGAGGAGAAATGTTTGTTGCGAAAACTATTTTAAAAGTATAACGCTTGTTACCTATTCTATTTTACAACAAAACATGCTTGTAGTAATATACATTTTGTAATAGGTCATGTTTGTCGCATAATTTATTTTACAAGGAGAATATAGTCATTGCAGAATATATTATAAGATATTCAATATTTGTAGTATAATTTATTATGTAACAAGTTTTGTGTGTAGTTAAATTTATTCAGCAACATAGAGAGTTTGTCGCATCATCATTTGTGCAACGATATATATTTGTTGCCTAATTTATGTGGTGACTATTTATATATGTCGCGTATTATAATTTACAACATATAAAATTGTTACAAATATTATTTGGTGACAATGGATATTCGTTTATATGACAAGTTGTGTTTGAAGTTGAGTATATTCTACAACACAGAGAGTTTGTCGCGTATCGCTGTATAGTTGTTGTGCAATTTAGTTTTTCTGTACTAATATATGTCATATATTTTATTTTACAACAAATAAAATTGTTGCAAGTATTATTTTGTGACAATGATTATTTTTTTATGTGACAATTTGTATTTGTAGTTGAATTTATTTTACAACATAGAAAATTTGTCGCGTCACATTTGTGCAACACTCTAAATTGTTGCGCAATTTATTTTATAATTATTTATATATATCGAGTATTCTATTTTACAACATGTAAATAATATTTTGTGACAATATGAATTTTCATTGCATAATATTTTCAACAATAATAAATTTTTAATTTCTTATCAGTAGAATTGTTACAAAAATACACATTTATTCGAAAAATGTAACTTACAGCATTAAAGTATGTACAATTAATCAAATATAAATAATTTTATTGTCTTAAAATTGTAATACTAAAGTTTGTGAGAAAGTGTCACAGTAATCATCAATCTCTTATCGATTCTTAGTAGATGCATCATTTGTGCTGGGATCTACATAGAAAAGGGAATGTGCCAATTAACTGATGTGTTCAACTTTGACTTGCAAATGAACATAATTAAGTTAATGTAGTGCAACATGACAAAAATTGAGCTAACATAGATTTGAAATTGTGGTACAAACAAGTATAATCATCCAAAAGTAGCATTTTGTATATAAACAAAAAAATAATAATTGTATAGGTATCAATTCCATAATAACTCTAGCTGGCTAAAAAATTGAACATTTTGAACATAATGTCAACTTGGTGTTGGGGAAGCTTTCTTAGACAATGGTGGTAGAGAGCGACCTCTCTTAGCTTTTTCAACATGACTGTGAAATATCATATTGATGAGAAGGTTATAGTCAATATCACGTCGGTCTATAAGAAAGTTGAGAATAGGGCATCTAAACTAGTATATAATACTTACCCGTGGTGAAATCTGACCGTAGGGTGATGTTTCAACTTTAATGGAAAATTAATATCACGAAGCTGAGCTACAAAAGAATAACAAAATAGTTATGAGTAATATAATTTTATCTGACATGATATCATTATTTATTATTATTTTTTCACTAAACATGATAAACTTGTTGAGTTGAGAGAGACTCAACATACACAGGTCACCTCCAGTGGCGCGTCGGTAGACGAGCGTGCTATTGCAAAGGAGGTTCTCGGAGAACGATGAGGTCACGTCCGTGGGGTTGGCCGGGTTTCGAAGGGCACCTCTCCGTCACTAGATTCGACTGCTGCATCGTTTGCCCCCACAAGAAACTTCCCATCAGTTCTCTGGAGACTCCCTGAATAACGATAATCGGTTTGCCATGTACGAGGCTCAGCTACGCCAAATGCAGCGTGAAATTGAGATTCTGAAAAATAGAATACTAGTGGTTGTGCCTGCGGAGAAGGAGAACGGGGACAAGGACGAGGACGAGGACGAGGGTTTGGAGGGTCCGTAGATTTTTAGAATTTTTTTATACATTATTTCTATTATTTGAACAAAAAAATGTTTTTTAAAAAAAATTCAAATTGTTTATAGCGGCGACATTGTCGTGGCTGTAGTAAAACAAATCAAGTCGTCGCTATATGAGAAGGACGTATGGCGAGGAGATAATAGCGACGTATTTCACGTCGCTATTATTTCATATAAAAGCGATGACATTAGCGACGACTTTGTCGTCCCTTTTCATCTATTTTCGAGATATAGACCACGACAATGTTGCGACAAAATTGTCGTCGTTATAGATACAAATATATGTAGCAACGACATTATGTCGTCGCTGTCGTTGCTACATATCTAGAGACACTAAACTATTGCGGCGACATTGAGCGACGACTTTTTCGTCTCTATACATTTAAAGGGACGACTATGGATGATTCAGCGACGACATATATCGCCGCTATTGACCTCCTTTCTTGTAGTGTTGATCAAAATTGGGTATCTTTATGTTGTGAATTTAGAAGCTATATATATATATATATATATATATATATATATATATATATATATATATAGATTTTTGGTTTGAATATCTAAGCACAAACATTTCATGATTGACTCATCAGAAAGGTCAAGCGTAAAATTTGGAAAGCTATTACAATAAGCAGGACCACTTTCGAGGTTTGAGTCAATGATTGCAAGTAAAGATTTCTCGAATTTTCCCCATCTCTTATCTCTAAGAGTAAGGCAAATTGGAATATCAAGACCTAATCTGAAGAGAGGTTTGACAGCAACTTGGACAAGACCAATATGTAGAAATTTGTACTTTTGTCTATGTCTCATAATTGATTCTTTAGTTAACAATCTAATAGTACCAGAATTAGGCTGCACAGAAATAGATTGTTCACAAGTTTTGATTGCATAATCAGTTTTGAAATCAAAAGTACCAATTTGATAAATAGTTTTTGGATCTACAGTGGGAATTGACCAATTATGAAGCCTTTGTTCAATTTCAGCAATTTGAGTTTCTCGTTCATTCAAATTTTGAAGATTTTCTTGACTAATATCATCATTATCAATAGAACTATTGAAATTGTCAAAAAGATCTCTATTTGAATCTGAACTAGAACTAGCCATACTTCTAGAACGATTGAACCAAGACCTAGACCAAGACATTGAAAACAAAATAAGTCACCTAACAAAAGCAAAAGGGACAAGAGGAAGGTAAACACAATACTCAATCTCACCGGGACCACCAAACTCAGGCTGACCAACGGAAACAGAGACTCCAGAGTACTTCAGTGTTTGGCCGACTTCGAGGACCTACTGCTTGAGGAAGGTAGCTCATTAGGTTTACTTTGGCTTGAACTTGGCTTTGATACCAATTTTGAACAGGAAGTATGGACGAGTCTTAGTGGGGGTTCAGTCATCTCAGCGAGTGGACGAGTCTTAGTGGGGGTTCAGTCATCTCAGCGAGATCTTTTTCTTTTGAAGGGAAAAAGTTATCAGGAAAATTGTCAAGAAACAATTGACATCTGAGGAAATCAATTCGATTTTGCAGAATCATTCTTTTGACATATCTATTTTGCAAACATGGAAACAGATCAATTGATAAAATTTCAACTCTTGGTGTAAACATAAATCTATTGAGATCATCAAGTAATTCAAGATCATAGTTTGAATAAATGATATGATGAAACGATTCAATAGAACAATCAAAAAGGTTTGATGCATCCATTTGAGAATTTGAACTTAATTCATCAAAGATTGAAATACTTACAAATACTTGAAAAATTTCAAAGAAATTTGAAATACAGAATATTCAAAAATACAACTCAAAACGCTCTGCCTAATACAAGACTAAATGACATCTTATATAGACAATCAAACGCATTGGATGCTTGCTTTGGGTGCTGAAAGGAATCTGCTTTCTTGATTGAAGTGTCAACTTTTGTCTGCTTTTGTCTGCCATTCCACTGTTTGCTTTTTGAAAAACATCCGAAACTGTTCACCTTTTGACTTTTGAAATGAATCTTGCTTTTGCCTTGTACTGCACAACTTTTGAATTTTTGAAAGTTTCTGTTTGCTGATTGATGCTGTTTGTTTGATTAATTTTTGAAATTTCACCATAATCCACAGTTTTTCCCTTTCATGTCTGCAGGGTAGTGATAAAGGGATTTGGATCATATTTCAAAAAAATCCACATTTACCCCGAGGCAATCATCTTCATTGTCCTGGAAGTTGCCTTTTGTGCTAAGACTGCAAAAATCTCTGGGTCTGAGCATTGGGCCATTTGAGCGAGTAACCTTGATTTTTCTGCTTAAAAATCATTTGGAGGAACATTCGAACTAGAACCTGTCTTGGACTTGATCTGTTGATCAATCCATGATTGAACCGCTTTTGAACAAGTATTTGAGTCATTGAATTTTTCCCACCATTTCACCTTACAGCGACGGATGATACGTTTGAAGAAGTAAGGATCAACTGAAGTAGGAAAAAGTTGGAAATCCCAACAAAAAATCCAGGCAATTTTGAAATTCTTGCAGTATTGGAAAAGAAGGTCTTCATGAGGAATTAAATTAATTCCCTTATTTTTGAAAAGATTGAAGCCTTCAGAAATCCGACTGGGAAAGATTTCTTCTGATGCTCCAAAAAGAAACCACTAGGATTGGAACCATTTTGGAAAAGTTTGAGGACAATTTTGATCAAAAAGAAAGAACCAAGAGTGACTTGAGGGTCGAAAATACAGAACATTATACCAAGCTTTCATGTAGTCTTGGTAAGAAAAATGAGATTTCTGACCATTTTTGAGGGAGAAAACTTTTGTTTCCCAAGGTTCTTGATTCCAATCAGAAAGAGTAAGAACCTTAAGAATCTTGATTTTTGAAAAATCGATCCAGTGACCATTTGGTTTGTTTGGAGTGTGAGAAATGATTGCAGATTTTTGTGACTTTGAGGATTGACTCGTACCACATACGAGATTGATGAATTTGTTGAGGAATGAAATAAAATTCATTCAGAACTTGATATCTTTTGTCAGAGAAATTGAAAGGATCATCATCTTTGAGAAAAGGAGGGAAAATCCTTGCTAAGCATTCTTCAAGGGATGGGTATTTTGCCCATTCATCCTCAAATTCTGCAACATGGATTGTTTTTTCCTTAAGAACATATTGGAATCTTGGAGTGTTGATTTCTGGAAGTTTACCTGATCCAGGAGTAGTGTCAGGTTTGAGGGCATTTTTGTAATTGACTTCTTTTTTGATTTGAGAAGGAAGGGTACCAAGAACGGTAAATGGATTTGAAGTGGAGAAATTTTTTGATTTTTGAGAAGAAAGTGATTGAGTATTTTTTGAACCTGAAGAAGAACTCTCAAGGAGATAGTCTTCTGGTGTTCTTCCTTTGAACGCGGGAACTGCTGATTTCTTGGACATGTTTATTCTGCAAAAATTCTCTAGTTAAGAAATCTGGTAATGAGTTGTTCTCGTCTTTTATAAACTCAATTGAAAAATCAAAACATGATAAAATTGCTTGCCACCTGGCAAAGATTTGTTTGGAAACTAAATTTTTCACATCTTTTTGCAAAACGTCTTTGGATGCTTTACAGTCAGTTCTGACAAGAAAGGTTTTATTGATAAGATCATCTTGAAATTTGGAAATACATAAAACAATTGATAGGCATTCTTTTTTGAAAGTAGAGTAATTCTTTTGAGGACCTAGCCATATGCCAGAATGATATCGAACCAATTGTTCCTTTTGCCCGTCAATTGACTGTTTGAGAATACCACCATAACCGATATCTGAAGCATCAGTTTCAACAATGAGAAAGGCTTTTGGATTGACAATGTTGAGACAAGGAAGGGTTTTGACACTTTCTTTGACCAATTTGACTGTTTGTGTGTGCTTATCTGACCACTCAGGGGGGACTTTTCTAAGTCTTTGATACAAAGGCTCACACAATTGCCTAATGTTTGGAATGAAATCAGAAATGTAATTGACACATCCTAGAAACCTTTGAAGACTGGTTTTGTCTAAAATCTGGTCTGGGAATTTTGACGCAAATTCTAAACTACGTTTGACCGGAGTAATCATACCTCTAAAAATCTCATGACCAAGGAATTTGATTTTTGTTTGGCATAAAACAATTTTCTTCTCAGAGACCGCTAATCCATTTCTTTTAGCGATAGAAAGGAAAATATGTAGATGTTTGAAATGTTGCTCAATGCTATCAGAATAAATTAACACATCATCAATATAAACAATTGAGAAATTCTAATAAGGATTGAAAATATCATTCATAATTTTTTGAAATTCAGAAGGGGCATTTTTGAGACCAAAGGGCATGACATTCCATTCATATTGACCAAAAGGAACATTGAAGGCAGTTTTGTATCTATCATTTTTGTCAATTTGAATTTGCCAAAAACCAGACTTGAGGTCAAATTTTGAGAAAATGACAGCATTAACAAGCCTGTTAAGGAGGTCTTTCTTTTGAGGCATTGGATATCTAATCCATTGCAAAACTTGATTGAGAGGTTTGTAATTGATAACAAGTCTAGGGGCTCCTCTTTCAATCTCACCATGATTATTGACATAAAAAGCTGCACAACTCCAAGGGGATTTGCTTGGCCTAATAAGTCCTTTTTCAATGAGATCTTGAATTTCTTTGGTACAGGTTTCAAGGAGTTCCTTGTTCATCTGAATAGGACTGGCTTTGGTAGGAATTTGTTTTTCATTGAAATTGGGGATGTAGGGAAGAGTCACAATGTGTTTCTTTCTATTCCAAAAAGCATTAGGAATAGTTGAACAGACTTCTTTCCTAATTGCTGAATCAATCTTCTCAATTTGATCTTTGACAATCTTGGTTTCTAATTGTTCAGACACTCTTGCAAATCTAATATCTTCCTTGAGATATTTAATATGCTGTTTCTTGAGGTTAATATTATTAACCATCTTTGAAATAGAGTGTTGCTTGATAAGATTGATATCCCTAATTGAAGGAGGATTGGTGAATTCAAAGAATATGTCTTGATCGAGGTATTTTGAACGTAATCCTTTTTCTGTGACCGAAATTGGATACAATTGAACAAGAAAAGGAGTACCAAGAATAACTTCTTGATCAAGGTCTTTGACAAGGTAGAAACTACTTTTGAAACAAACATGACCATTACAGACATAGGCTTTGGTAAGTTTGTAATTGATGTGGAGGCTTTTACCACTGGCACCATAAAGGTTTTCAGTAGTTTTTTCAAAATATTTTGTAGGGACAAGTCCCTCACGAATGCAATTTTGGTCAGCACCAGAATCAAGTAAAACTCTGGTTTTGATTTTGAATTCTTTATGGATAACAATTGTAGCAATTGTATACCACTTTTGGAGGCGAATTTGATTGATAACATTCATAGAACTTTCTTCATCAATGGGAGAAAGTATCGGAATGGGGCCTTGATTTTGATTATCTTCTTCTTCAGAAGAAGCAGAAGAGGAACTGGGAGTTTGAATTTTTGCTTTTCCTTTAAAAGAGGAAGTTTTCAAGACTGAGACATCAAACTTGACATCTGCAAGTTCTTTTTCTAATTGAGAAACTTGATATTTCATAATGTTGACCTCAGAACGAAGATCTTGACTTGAAGAAATATTGGGTTTTTTGAATTTGTCGAAAACTTTATTGAGATTATAACTCCTTTGTGGGAGGTTTTTCTTCAGGGATAAGAAGGTTTGGAATTTTCTCTTAAGATCAGAATCTTCAATTTGGTCAATGATATCTTGGATTAACTTTGTTTCTGAAGTTAGAACATTGATCGAACTCGACTCATCACAATTGCAATCATCTTTGCAATTGCATATCTTTTTTGAAACAGAGGATTGGGAAGATGAAGAATCATTACTAAAATCAGTGTCTTCTTGAAGATTGTAAATCGCATCTTCAGAATCAGAAGAATTTGGAGATTTGATGAGGTTAAGGAGTTGAACTTTTAACTCTTCATCAATTTGAAGGTTATTAATTTTTCTCCTTAGGGGACATTTGTTTGCGAAATGGCCCTTTTTGTTACATTTCCAACATGTAACTTCAGAAGGGTCTTTTGAGGGTTTTGAGGCTTTATCTTTAAGCTTGAAATAGTCTCTCTTTCGTTTATACCTGGTTTTTCGAAATTTTGACGAGTCCTTTGGTTTTTTATAAAAATCTGGGGAAGGGTTTTTCCTAAAGGATTTTCTATATTTGTGGAAGTTGTGAGATTTTTTGTGGTGTTTAGAAGGAGGAAGATTGAGACGTTCGAAGCCATATTGCTCGCAAAAAGATCCAAGTTCTTTTCTGCATTCCATCTTATCTGACTTCAATTTTGCTTTGAGCTTGAGATCGTTACAGAGCTTGAGACCTTCTTTATTGATAAAGCAGATGATTTGTCCATAAGTAAGATCATTTGTAGGGAATGGTTGAGAACTCATCTTTAATTGATTCTCTAACTTTCTCAGCAAAGAGATTGGGAAGGCCTGCAATGAATCTTTCTTTCCAGAAAGCAGAATTGCAGTCGTCTCTGATCATGACCTTTTGGAGGAAAATATCTTTGTACCATCTAAAATCTTGAAGTTTTGGACAGTGAAGGTTCATGAGAACATCAGAGGCTTTTTCCATAACCAAGGAAGGGTCTCCGACAAAATGTTTGAGAATTGTAAAAAGAAGGGTACAACGGCATCTTGTTTGGTTGGGTCAAGGGGGTTATCTCCTTCTTTTTTGACGGCATTTTTTATTTTTTCTCTTTCTTCTTCTGTGAGGTAATTCCACCACAAATTTTTTAATTGTCCTTGAAAGCCATTGATCAGAATGTAGCTAGATTCTTTGTCAGTGTTTCCTCTTGCCGTACAGGCGCTTGCTGCCAACGTCATTTCACTGATGACATTAAGAATTTGTTGTTCGGAATATATATATATATATAATTTTGTTTTTGACATGTCTTTATCTAACCCGACTCATCAAGGATCATTATTTGGTATTAAATCATAGTTTTAACAGATAAAATCACTAACAGTTTTTATGAAGTGGAGTGAGATTGTACCCTTCGAATGAATTCAAGAAGTTAATTGTGGTTACAGATCATTTTTATTTCTATAAACACCGCGTCCGTTGGGTTAAATCTTTTTTATTCAATCATCTCCTCTTTCTTAGTCTAATTTTTAATTTCTTTGTTCTTGTTTCCTTCATTGTAGATTTGCAATGAGAGAGTGAGAACCCTAAGCTCTAATTGACATCGCAGTCGCACCCACCCCTGCATACTTGGATTTAAATCTCTTTTTTTTGGTATCCATCATTTCCTCTTTCTTAGTGAATTTTTTTTGTTTTTTTGGTTTTTGTTTCCTCTGTTGCAGATTTGCAATGCTAAGACCATTTTGAAAGAGTCACTATGTCAGTCAGAGCCTTAAATGAATGCTTAATTGGTGACTCCTAAGGGTAATGTCATACTTCTATTCAAATGGTTACTGCCCTAAACCCATTCTTGGTTTTTTGTTTCCTCTGTTAATTTATCCATGGAAATGCAGTGTCCATTCTGGTAGGATTTTCCTAGAATTGTGTAACTTGTTGATTTATTTTGATTTGGACTTTTGTGATATTTTATTCATCCAGTTTATCTTGTATCCCAGCATGGATTCATGCCAATATGATGTTCAATTCTATTTAATTTGTTTATTAAGGTTGCTTAGCCAACATAAAAAGGCTTATTAGCCAGCACATTAAAATATTGGCGGGAAGATTGTAATTGCTATTCATATGGAGAAAGAATGTGAATTGCTTATCATTTTACTTGTTAAATCAATTTGTTATAAATAAATAGTTTTTTTTTGCACAAATGGTCCCTGATTTTTGCACTTACTACAGGTTGAGGACATATCGTTTCGTTTTTTGCAATTTAGCCCATATTTCAAATATTTTTGGCGATAATGGTCCTTTTCGTTAATTTTCGTCCAATTCCTCAGTTAAATGAGCGCGTGTAGTGTAAATTTGACCATGGAAAATTTTGAATATAAAAAGTAAAGGAAACTTTGAAGTAAAAGTCCCAAATCTTTCAAAAAGTGTCGAAAAGTCTCCAAATCTTCTAATCCTAACACTTATTACCCAAACTTTTTTGACAATTTTACCCCTAACTTAAATAAATTAAAAATAACTCCTAAACCTTTTCAAAAATACCAATAAGTCTTAAATATTTTTATTTTATTTTTTACATATTTACACTTAAAATAATAAAAAATGTGTCATCAAGTCCCAAAACTTTTAATTTTGTTCAGCAAAATGACATTTAAAATATGTTTGATTAAAATCAGATTTTTTGGTAAATGTTATTGAAATGTGTGATTAAAATTAATTGTTGATTTTGACTTTAGCTTTTTAGCAAAATCAAAATTGAAAACGGGCTCTTAGAGTCTCTACAGATTTTGTCCAGTTGTCCGTTAATTAACAAAAAAAATTATACACATGATCAAAATTTGACCAATTTAAAATTTTAATTTATTTTTCATACCAATTACTAAATAATAATTAAAAAAAAGTTCTTCACCCACCCACCCACCCTACCCATTCACTGAAAACATGGGGAAAACATTCCCTCCCATGGTTCTGCGAAACCGGTTTCGACCAAATCCACCCCCACCCCCACGAAATCGACCAAATCCCATGGAAGGTGACGGAGGCAACAATTGGTTTTTGGGCATTGAAGTGAGAGAAGAAAGCCTAGATACAAGTATTCCAACAGGGGCACTTTCAGACCGTAAAAGAGCCATTAATATATGACTATCAGGAATGTACATAGGTGGTGATGGAGATGGAGATGGAGACGGTGATGGTGAAAAGGTAAGAGAAAGCCAATAATCGTGAAAACTTGGATTTTTCATATGAATTGGAGGTGTTTCATAGGGCATATTATGAGGTAAACTTACTGGAGGAAAACGACGTGATTGCTGTTTTGGCCTTGAAGCATGAGATTCAGAGTATGAAGGTGAAGGTGAAGGTGAAGGTGAAGGTGAAGGTGAAGGGTTTACTGATGATGGTCATCCCCTCCTGATTTGGTTGAAACCAGGGAGGAAAAATCTCTCTGATTTCGCAGAAGCATGGGGGGAATGTTCCACCCCATGTTTTCGGCACCGACACCAGCACTAGCACCAGCACCGGTTGTCGGTGCCGGTAACAAGGGAGAAATTATCCCTGTTTTCGGGGGTGGGGTGGAGATGTTGAAGAACTTTTTTTAATTATTAATTAGTAATTGATATGAAAAAAAAATTAAAATTTTAAATTGGTCAAATTTTGATCATGGATATAATTTTTTTGTTAATTAATGGACCACTGGACAAAATCTGTAGACTCTAAGAGCCCGTTTGTTTTCAATTTTGATTTTACTAAAAAGCTAAAGTCAAAGTCAACAATTAATTTTAACCACACATTTTATGGTCCCACAAACTTTTCAACCACACATTTCAACAACTTTTATCAACTTTTACCAAAAAATCTGATTTTAATCAAACACATTTTAAATGTCATTTTGGTGAACAAAATTAAAAAATTTGGGACTTGATGACACATTTTTTATTATTTTAAGTGTAAATCTGTAAAACAAATGAAAAGATTTAGGACTTATTTGTATTTTTGAAAATATTTAGGAGTTATTTTTAATTTATTTAAGTTAGGGGTAAAATTGTCAAAAAAAGGTTTGGGTCATATGTGTTAGGATTAGAAGGTTTGGGTACTTTTCGACACTTTCTAAAAAGATTCGAGACTTTTGTTGCAAAATTTCTTTTACTTTTTATATCCAAAATTTTCTATGGTCAAATTTGCACTACACGCGCTCATTTAACGGAGGTATTGGACGGAAATTAACGAAAAGGACCATTGTCACCAAAAACCTTTGAAATAGGGGTTAAACTGTCAAAAATGAAACGATATGTCCTCAACCCGCAATAAGTGCAAAGGTTAGGGACCATTTGTGCAAAAAATTCATAAATAAATTATACAGAAGTTAGTAGTTAAATAGCTTTTTTTTTTAACCTACTATTAACTCCTTCGATGGTTACACCAATAAGCTACCAAGACTTGAGAACGAATGCCAGATCAATTGAGAGTTCATCACTGTTAATATTTCTTTATTCCTAACAGAAATAAAAATTAAAACTGCAGTTTTAGAGGTAGTCACAAATAACTAATGCAATATCTTATTATTCTTTATATATGGTAGTTGAACCCTTTCTTTTGATTATATATCTGCTATGATATATTTTTACCGAATTCGGAGGAAAAGAAAAAAGATAAAAGACTGCTACTGAAAAGAAGAGTTGTTATCAAACTTACCCTTGGAGAAAGGGTGTAGTGGCACGGCAGAGAATCTCTCTTATATTCATGCAAGCCATTTTCTTATCTCTTATGGGTTAGTGAATATACCATTACAAGCTTAGATTATTTCTTGGCAATTCATTGTTTTGTATATAACTTGGCTAACTTTTTATCAGTTATGGGATATCGCAAACTGATTTTCAGAAGTAAATGGAGAAAATGGCCTACAGTACAAGAGAAGCAAATAGTGGACGTCATGGCATGCATACATAAATTGTTATGTTTTTGTAATCAACTTTTACTTTCATTCTTAAGTTTTTACTAATTGTTCTGAGAACTATGCATGTCTAGCCCACCACTTGGAAATTGCCGATTGATTCATCTTATAGTTATGAATTGCTTTGACATGGACATTTTTAGAAGTTGTAACAGATTTTGATAAAAGCTAATAAAATGTATGGTTGAAAAGTTAGATAAAAATTGTGAATTTTATAAAACATTTAGTTAAAATTAATTGTTGATCTTGACTTCAGTTTTTTAACAAAATTTTAAGCTCTACCAAATAAGGGCTAAATTAATTTCTATGTACTGCACTAAAAAAGGGAGTCAATATCATGTCATTTGTTGTTGTATTTTTCCTACTACAAAATTTTGCAATGTTTGTGAAATTAAAAAGGATGAATGGATGCTATTTGTTTGGGATGGAACATACACACCACCACCTACATGTATTGGGAGCCAAGTTAGTATTTTTGTAATTATCCTTTGTGTTTGTATCTATCAGTAATATTTATACAATAGCTTTATGTATTATATTTGTGCAACATCATAGTCACTAATTTTACATATATTGAATAGTATTGTAATATTTCATCTTAGCAATTAATTTTAATTTTTCAACCGTGCAATTGACTTTTCTGCTACTGCCACTGATCCTTCTTTGCCGAATGTTGAAAAATAGTATTAACTGAAATTATGATGCATGCAATCTTTTCATATTACGTGTCACAAGTTACAACACGTGCATCGCACGTGGCTACACTATTTTCCTACCTATATTAAAAGTGTGAATGTATGAGTTACTGTTCAAAATGGTCAACCAAAATGACATTGTTTTGGATTTTGAACAGTAACTCAATCTTTCACAATTTCAGCAAATGTAGGAGAACAAATTGGAATGAAATTGGAAATTGAAAACCCTAACCATTGTTTTCCTTGCTCAGCAACCATAACCAACCTCATAAGCCAACAAACGCCACCACTGCCGCTGCTGCCTAAGGCCTCTACCGATCTCCTCTCCATTTCCTTCTTCTGTTATGAGATTCCAGGCTCCATACAAATATGAATTTCTTAAGGTAATCTATTTTTTTTTTGTTTCAATCATCCATTCATTCTTAGTTTAACACAACAAAGAAGGAAAAATCATCTATTTTTATTTTTGTTGCTCTTTATTTTTTTAAGAGATATCGATTTTTTTTCTTTGGTTTAATGAAGTGAAAATTTTGGAATGGAGAACCGACCACCCCACATATGTGGTAGGATAGCTGTAAACAATTTTTACTCAAAAATAAGAATCACTCAGAAACCCAATTTTTACTCAAAAATTAAACGGATTAAGATTGGGGTAGAGAAAGAGAGTATCTGATTGCTGATTGCATAGTGGGGAGAGAGAGAGAGAGAGATGTAACTGAATCGTATATCTAAGGACCAAAGGATGCATAATATGGAAAAATCTAGAACCCTACATCTGACAGCCCACACATTCCATGAGTCACCATTGGAGAGAAAGTGTTAACATTAATTAAAAATCGTGCTTTTACCAAATAGCAACTTTAATAAATGATCACGTATATAGCACATTTCTAATATATGAAATGATCAGTGAGTTATACCATATGTTTTTTTGTATTACATTCACTCCATTTCTCTCATAACCACTTATTCCCTTCCATTAAAAACTGGAGCCTACAGATAGGAGATTGAACAAGATTTTCATCAACTTTGGAGTTGGAAAGTTATAAAAGTTCTCTTGATCATTTTGTCATTGCCTGAATTTGATGAAACAACATTGTATACAATATATACTTATCTACTAATAATATTTTGTCTTTGAGCTTCTTCTTTTTGTTTAATCCAGGTTATGTTCATCCAAGAAGCACATATTCCCATAGTTGTAGCAATGTTTGATTCAATAAGTATGAACTAATAATTTTATGTTACAAATTGTTGATGTGAGAAATTTCACTCTTTACTTCACTTAGTTGCAATGACATGTGGTTTTTTTTTTTCTCCTTTATGTTGCCATTTTTTTCACTCTATTTGTGTAGGATGAAAATATTAATAATTGTCGAGTGTGAAGTATTTTGCATGGGATTGTTTGATAGAATGGCTTCCTTAAGATTAAATTCTGTTTTTCAATGAATGAAATCGTATTTTTATTCATATTTGCAATATTGCAGTGCATGCTAAGTTAGTTGCCCTTTATATTGATCTAAGGAGACTAACATTTTCTTGTTCATTAGTTTCAAAGTTGCCTATTTTCTTCACTTTTTTTGTCGCTTATTTCTTTTTGAAAGACATTTGATGTATTCTTAGTTGATTGTTGGGTTTTTGTTGAACCAACTCCACATAAAAGTTTTCCTGTTATTTATTTTTATTAGTGTCAAAATATTAGCACTCTATAAAACACAATGAGCATTACATACTTTGATATGTTAAATAAAAGAACTGATTGTCTGCAAAAATAACCACTATCAGTACTTGTTTAATGTTTTTCATTCGTCACGATGTTGTGCATCTCGTGTTGCAGGTACTTGTTGGTTTGGTTGCCTCAAACCATCAACTTTTCGTATCAAAAGTTTGGATTTTGGCTTGTTCAAACTTTCATATAAGAACTCTAATTTGAGGTAAGTTCTTACAAAATTTTAGAATTTGTTTATAGCTTTTAAAGTTTGTAATTATACATAGAATTAAATCATTTATGTTGTATGTTGGAAGGTCTTTAACATATGTTAACGCTCATATTTCAAGAATCTCAAAGCACTTTTTTACATGTTTAAGATCATAAACTTGAGGATTGGGTGATATATACTTAGATTTGAAAAGGAAAATATGTTTTCATATATGTTGAGAATAGTGCGTGTGTGTACGATTATATTTACATATGTAAACAGTAAGAGATATAGAAAATGATATATAAGGAAGAAGCTTCAGAAAGGACGTTGAATTTATTTCTGATTGATATAATTTTCAGCATACATTCAAGGAATACATAGCTGCTATTTATATACATGTTGAATCCTATTGCTCAATATACATACAATTCAATCTATCTATATACATCATGAAACAATAATGCTGAACTGAATTTGGTTGCAACACCCCGCATGTGATAGAAGCTTCCATCATCTTCCAATCATAACAGCATTCTGGTAGGGGAATATAAAGTCATCCAGGTCCTTCACGTTTTATCTTTTCCATACATTTGATCCTTGTTTTTCTGGTTTGCATACTTTGGTCCAAAATTATCTCATTTTCTAACATAAACTGGTTTTTCTGAACTTACTCTTCAAATTCAAGTTTTTGAACAGTTCAGCATCTTTGGATTAGAACCTGGAGCTTCAAATTCCGAAGTTAAGAAGGAATACATGAGACTTTCTATCCTATACCATCATGATAAGAATCCTGACCTAGGTTCTTCTATTTATTAAGTTCAGATGTGATATTTTAAGTTCAAATGATGTAAATTAGAAAGCTTGTTCTGCCTTACCGTAAATTTCCATTTATTATGATTATTTTGGAATTTCAACTGCTCACAAGTACTTTGTAGAGTCCATATCCAAAGCTTACCGGGCTATGACAAATCCAATTTCCCGTGAGAATTATGAAAAATATGCCCATCCCGATGGTAGACGGGTAAAATATCACTGGGGAGAAAATATTTTATTGTACATCTGGATCGAAGTTGAATGAAAAGCAAAACCTGACATTAAGATTTCTTGATGTAGGGGTTCCAAATGGAAATTGCTCTTCCCCAATTTGTTCTTAACATTGATGGCGCATCTGATTGTATATTTTTAATTTGGATTATTGGGTCTGTATACTATTGCCATTGGTGGTGGCTCTTGTATATCTATTAAGATCTTCAAAATATACTAAAAATTATGTTAATAATGATAAACTGTGTGCCTATTTCCATTTAATGAAATATTCCTGGGCACCAAAGTATGTATTACTTTTAACATATATTATTGTAATTTTTATTGGTAACTCTTGCGTTAATGGATAATCCATGGCTTAAATGTAAATATGTCTGACCAGGAAAATCTTCAAGTTATTAATGTCTTTTTCTAATTATTCACTAACTAGGAAAACTTGGTGAATTTGAATTAGAGATATACTTTGTTGTGTTTTATTCAGATGGTCACATGCTAATAGAAATTGAAAAATAGTTTTATTATTCTATGCCAACTTTGGTCATGTTTCCATTTGAATAGAGGATTATGTTACTCAACTAATGTTAGCACTCTTTTCACATAGATCTGTGTCATTGCAACATTGAAAATTTAAGAATTTTTTTTTTTTTTTTTAGAACTTATATGAGTTTCTCTCATTTTCACGAAACTAAATATATTCGTAGTTGATATCATAGCTCTGGATTTATAATATTGACATATACCTTAAACTTAGGTTTGATTCTTGCTTTACTTTTGAATAGAGTAATACATAAGTTTGGGGTCCGAAATCAGTGTGGTGAGATATTAATAGGCCATTCCAACACAAATAGAGTTGAAGATTGATGTTAGTATCTATTGTTCAACTCGAATAAAAAATAAAAATCAGCAGACAATTTATATATAATAAACATTATTAAGTTTCTAATTACTAATACATCACGTGCACTGCACGTGTCCACACTAGTTTATGTAAAAACCCCAAAATTGAATCAGCGCCCTATTCCAACGGTAGCAGCAGCCCATGAGGACTGGGCCATGACTATCTTCAGACAGATATGGGCCCGTACGTCTCTATCCCTATCTGATCTCGTCTCCGGCTATCCCAACTCCCAAGTCCCATCTTCATTTCGCAGTCTCTCCAGCTGGCACCAGCACCAGCACCAGCACTGACGCTAGCAGCCTAGCACTATCTCTCTCTCTCTCTCTCCATCTCGAATCTTGGCTCGCTAAGGCCTAGAACCCAGACCCAAAAACAGAAGAATCTCCTCCGTCTCCGTCTCTCTCTCCCTGTGTCGGTATTGGTCTCCTCACAGGTACTGTACGCCTGTACATTTAATTTTTTTTTTTGAGTTTTTCTTAATCTTTGTTATGGTTAATGTTGATTAAAGCTTGAATTGAAATTCTGAATAGTTGTTACTCCTTAAGAGTTAAGAATACTCAATACTGATACTTCATATATATGTATTCTGCAATTTGTGTTGTGAATATTCTGAATTTTTTGTGAATAATCTGATATTATTTGTGAATATTCTGCAATTCTGATTTGAAGTCAATTTATTTTGAATTTTGTGAGTTTGGTTTTATAAGTAAATTGAAAGCTATGTTAATGTCTTCAAATTTCATCTCATGCTTGAAGTTGACTTTTCCCATTTTGAATTTGATTTCATCTCAAAATTTGGCTAAGTTTTAGGTTTAAAACTTGCAATTCCAAACATGCTTCCCACGAGAGTTTTTCCACTGTCTCACTCTGTGATTTGTATAGTTGATGCTAAAGTCTCAATCTCAAGTAAGCAATAGCTATCCCTTGCCTATTTATTGACTTGTTAGAAATAGTTGAGCTTATATGATTGTGGTCTTTTCAGCTTATATAATTGTGACGAAACTGTGGCTTCGTCGGCTTTAATTGTGAGATTGTTGAAATGCTTTATTATTATTTTTAGGCTAGTCATGCCTCCTAAATTGTTGAACAATTAGATTATTTAAATTTGAGTAATATTTTTGCTTCTAAAACTGCAAGGTGGGTTGTATTTAAGTGATAGTTTGGAACATTTTCGACCTTGTATTTGATTTTAATATAATTTTTTTGTATAATATATTTTATTTGTCATTTTTTTTTCGAATTTTAAGTTTACAATTAGTACCGTAACAGTCTTGTAGATTTTGAATGCATAGTGCAATTTGGGGTCCACTAGGGCCTCATTTATAGAGTTTGCCTTAGGCTTCAAAAATGTCAGAATTGGCCTTAATAAACCCACCAACCAGAGAATTCTCCCACAAAATTCTTATCTAAGCAAAGAGAAAAGAATGCTTAAGCGACATGGAAACCCATATTAGTTATATTATATAAAAAGTGTAAATATTAAGTTTACTATTTATAATGGTCAACCAAAAGAAAAATTAGCGCAAATGGTCCCTCACCTTTGTCCTCAGTACAGAAATCATTTCTAACTTTTATTTTTTACACATAAGACCTCTAATATATAAGTTTTGGTACGTAATTGGTGAAAAAGACAAATATGCTATTAGTTTTAATTAGAGAAAATGATAATTGGATTTCTAATCTTTGCAAAAGATGCAAATGAGTCCAATAATTTTATTTTTTATAAAAAATTAAAAAAACTAACAAAGTTCCTTTTTTTTAAGTGACACTTTATTGACCAAATTGATATTGTACTAAATTGTTTTGTATATTTTACGAACTATTATAAAATAGCTAAAATTTAAGCTCATAATTATTAATAAATATGTTAAATAAATTTATTTTATTATTATTAAGTAATTTTATTATTTAAATTTAAAATTTTTATTTTATTGTGTTGACGTGCAAAAATAAAAGCCCAAAAAAGAGACCCAAGTGAATTTATATGTAGGCCCAAGATGTTACCCAAGTTTATTAAACTCTCTAGATTTGGACGTGTCCAAAGAAGGTACTCAAGCATATAGGCCCAGAATAGATGTCGCCTAGGCCTAATGAACACCCAGGATTTAGGCGAATGGAACGGTTATTCACCTTTTGAAGTAACGGTTATTAAAAAGTTTTCTTTTCCCCTTTATCAAATCCCCACGTCTCATGATCCAAGAAGTTACGAACGGTTGAACCATTATAAACCGTAGTAGTATGCTACAAATTAGCCATTATGGAGGGAGTGGGTAGTTATTGGGCGATAAGCAGTTTCTTGATGTAAGATTGAAAGAAACCATTTGATAAAGTATAAAAGAAAGAAGATTGAATGGAAAAGGCAGATAAAAATCACTCTAAAAAAACAGAGAAATATGTAATTTCATTTCCTTTCAGTTTTAAGCATTTACTTGCGTTGTATTCCAGTGTGCTTGTGCCCCTTGGAGACGTTTTGTTTTGTCTTTTCATCCTTCGTTATAATTGTAATCTTCATAAATAAAACGCCCCTTATTGGAACTTTGTCTCAAAAGGTTTAGCGTGCCTTACACATCGTCTGAATCTTTTTAATTGTTAGCAAAGTTCATTTTTGCGCGAAACAATTTGGCACGCCCAGTGGGACCTTTGGTGTTAGAAGATACAAGAAAGTGAAACAATATGCCTCATAAGAATTCAGATAAGGAGCCAACAAGCCAACGAGTCCAGTCCGTGATCGAGCGATATGAGGAGCAGCAGAATACTCCAGGAACAGAGGGACAAAATCAAAGTCGTTATGAACCAATGACAGAATTGAGTCCACAATGAAAATGTTCATGATATGGAAAAGTTTGTTCAAAATGAAAATGTGCACTATGACAATATGGCCAAACAATTAGGCACTTTAAATGAACTTATGAATAAGTTAGTGGGCCAAATATGCCAACCAAATTTGCCAAGTATAGGGAATCACTTCCAAGCCAAGACGATCGTAGGGCATAATTCTCCAACATTGAATCCAAGTCAAGGAATAGAAATGCCTTTTATACCATCAACGTCGAATGCAGGAGAAGGCGGAATGACAAACTCAGGTGGTCATAATATTGGGTCGTCTAACTTGGGGGTAGCCCGAATGCAAGATAAACATCCAAAATATCGGACAAAATGCCACATGCATTAGCGAGGGGGCAAATGTTCAAGTAAATGGCAATAATGCCTTAAATAATGGTAATTTTGCCACAAATCCAGGGCCAAATAATAGGCCTCAAATGATACCACCTGTGAACCAACCTATAGGCGTCCCATATGATCCCAATGTGGTTTTAAGAAACCAAATCATAGAGATAATGCAAGATCAGATGACTTTTGGAATGCGTCCTTTTGTTAGGCCGACCTATAGGAAGCCATATCCCGATTGGATAAACCAAGCATATCCATGGCCTAGAGGATATAAAGTGCCAGAATTCTCATTGTTCACGAGCTTAGGAGAGGTCTCGATGTTGGAACATATAGGGCGATTTATATTACAATGTGGCGAAGTAACAGATTGTCACAAAATGAGGTTGTTTCCTAGTTCATTAACAGAAATAGCTTTCTCATGGTTCATTAATTTGCCAGCAAATTCTATTCAGATATGGCAACAATTGGAACAGTTGTTACACGCTCAATTTTATAAAATCGAGTCTGAAGTTACTTTGGCCGATTTAGCGAATTTACGTCAAATGTCAACTGAATGGGCGGAAGTTTTTCTTCAAAGGTTTAAAAATGCTAGGAGCAAATGTTTTGTGCCTTTACCTGAAAAAGAATTTGTTAAAATCGCTCAAAGTTGTTTAAGTTTTGACTTAAAAAAGAAATTTCAGGATAGGGAGTTTCCTGATCTTTTTCAATTAACGGCCAACGTGATTAGGTATGAACGTTTAATAAGAGAAGAAGAAAAAATGAAATATTCATGTAAGGGACTTACTATAGAGACCCAAACTTTGACGTTCATATTGTAGAAGAACATTATGATCAAACCGAAATATGTCTGTCCGAATTGGTCAAGGGAGACGCGTACGCTTGTCCTTTGGTGATCAATTCAGGAACAACGGTAAAAAATGAGCCTATGAGAGACACAAACAAAAAGGTTAGAGTGTTTTCATTTGATATAACCAAAGCTAATATTATATTTGATAGATTGTATAAAGATAAACAAATAAAATTGAGCGATAAGCACAAATTGTCAAATCCTGAGCAAATTAAGGATAAGAAATATTGTAAGTGGCACAATGCATGGTCTCATATGACTAATAATTGTTTGGTTTTTCGTCATGTGTTATAGGATGCCATTGAATCAGGACGAATCACTTTTGAAGCTAAAAAGAAGATGGCAGTGGATGAGAATCCTTTTCCTCGGCCACTTGGAGTGAATATGATAGCTGGTTTCAAAAGCGGTTTACCTAAGTTCAAATTGGTAGTAGACAATGGAGACGAAGATCCTGAACAACATCCTAGTGTGTTCGAACGTCTCAAAGGTAAAGAAGTTGAAAGAGACGAAAGAGTTTTGTGTGCTAGATGTAGTAGAGAAGTAAATGAGAATATAGAAAAAACAGGAGTATGGGGACGTCACCATTGTCCTAGCATGGCCCCAAATTTCTAGCCTATTCAAAGGCGAAATGTACCATTTTATGGAAGGCCTCCTTTTGAGAGACAAATCAGGCCGATGCACGACGTTAGACCAATGCTCAACGGTAGAACGTTCAGGCCACAACCCCGTCAATCAAATGTATGGCATTCATTCCAATATAGTGCAAGAATGGTGATACCCTTTGATCAAATGACCAGGACACAACAAAGACGTCATCAGAGGAATTATGGATGAATGATGAGGCAACAACAAGGGATAGTACGTCCTAAAATGCCTGATTTGTCCAAGGTAACTAATAAAGAAGGTCTCGAAGATGAGAAAGAAAACAATCTGGGCAATTCAATGGAAGGATTACCAGAAAGTTCTTCTAGTAGATCGAAATTTGAACGATGTAAGAAAGATGAAAATGACGACGATCCAGGGCAATCCATTACCATTCAATTTGGTACATTGCCCCCAGTTTTGGCTAATAATTATTTACTAGCCAACGAATTTAAAAATAAAGAAGATGATGAAGAGGAAGCATACACATTGGAATGTGGAGAAGGAGTTGGTCAAACCTCTCGAAATATATGTGAGGAAGAAGAAGATGGTGGTATGACCGATATTGAAGAAGAAATTGACATGGAGACAGAAAGAAGGAGAAGGGAAGTCTCATATAACAATCTACTGAAACAATTATATCAAGAAGGTGTCCGAGAAGTGGATTTGTTGGGTGAATCATCTGGACGATCTTTTGATTATTACGTATTATATGGGACACCTAAGAGAAAAGTGAGGGTACCGCGACCACCTCCAATGATATTGCCACCCCCTACAGGTTGGGTAATTAGAAAAGAAATACAAGAGGAGAGCGATATAGAAGTTCAAAAGATGGAAACAGAAGATCAGTGTGAAATGTTGCACTTAAATTTGGTGCAGGAAGTTGACTCAAGAAATGATAAGCGAGAAGTAGAGATAGAGGCAGCTGAAAAAGTCATTTCAGGAAGCCAACGGTCAACTTAACTAAACACTTAAGGCCGTTATATGTGAAAGCTTTAGTCAATGGCATCCCAGTAGCCAAAGTTCTTATTGACAATGGGGCTGCTATAAATATCATCCCATCCAGAATGATAAAGAAATTTGCAAAGACAGAAAGTGATTTGATCCCAACAGAAGTCATTCTCACGAGTTTTAATGGAGGACTAACTTCAGCTAAATGAGTAATGCCATTAGACGTAACAGTGAGAACTATCACTAAAACTACGGTGTTCTTTGTGATAGACGAACCTACTAGCTACAATGTACTATTAGGGAGAGATTGGATTCATGAAATCGTTGTATACCTTCGTCGCTCCATCAATGTCTAGTTTTTTGGAATGATAAAGGTAAAGCAGAGGTGGTACAGGCATATCATAGACCTTTTGTCATAGAAGCAAACTCGGTGGAGAGGTTCATGTACGAAGAAAATTATGGACCTGTTAGGGTGGTCCAAGAAGGAGAAGAAACTCGAATCATCGCGCAAAGCGAGGAATCATTCTCAGTAGACGCATTTACTGAAATGTTTGATCAAATGAGGCCAAACATAGTGGCCCTTGAAGAGCCAGTAATTGGCGAAAAGACAATCAATAAATATTGAAGAACATGGCCAGCCTTTAAGCTGTCAAAGCCAATTCAGTGGCTTTCAACAAATAGTGGCTTCAAGCTGTAAAGATATTGAAGAACAAATTAGCAGTGTTCGAGTTAGAGCAGAATATCAGCCGAGAAGTTAATAAGGTGGATTGTTTGGACACAGAAGGGATTACTACAAGAAATCTGGACGATGATGTGATAGGGGTCATGAAGCCCGGGCACGCTCAAGCACAAGATCCTTTGGTAAAAGTGAATATTGGAGATGGAAGAGAAGATCCTCCAACATTCGTCAGTCAAATGCTTAGCAAAGAGGTAAGTGAACAACTAATTGCTTTGTTAAAAGAATACAAAGATTGTTTTGCCTGGGAATATGAACACATGCCTGGTTTAGATAAAGATTTGGTAGAACATAAGTTACCAACCAAATCACATTTTAAACCTCATAAATAGCCCCCTAGGCGTTTTGCCCCTAATGTATTGCCCGAAGTAAAGAAAGAAATAGAATGATTGTTAAAGGCAGGTTTTATTAGGACAATCAGATATGTTGAATGGTTATCCAATATCGTGCCAGTGTTGAAGAAAAATGGTAGTATTAGAGTTTGCATAGATTTCAGAAATTTGAATTTAGCAACGCCTAAAGATGAATATCCAATGCCAACGGTAGATTCTTTAGTTGACTCGACTGCCGAACACGTAATGTATTATTTTATGTACCGATATTTAGGATATAACCAAATCTATATAGCTGAGGAAGATGTGCACAAAACTGCCTTTAGATGTCCGGGTGTTCTAGGATGTTTTGAATGGGTGGTTATGCCTTTTGGTTTAAAAAATGCAGGAGCCACTTATCGAAGGGCAATGAATTTGATTTTTCATGATATGATAGGCGAATTCGTTGAAGTTTATGTTGACGATATAGTGGTCAAATCCCTGAAAGAAGAAGATCATTTCTAACAATTGAAACGTTCATTTGAACGAATGAGACTATATAAATTAAAATTAAACCCGTTGAAATGCGCATTTGGTGTTAATGCAGGAAATTTCCTAGGTTTTTTAGTGCATAAAAGAGGAATTGAACTTGACAAAAATAAAGAAAAAGCAATTTTAGAGGCTAAACCACCTAATAACAAGAGAAAATTGCAAAGATTCCTAAGTCAAGTGAACTTTTTATGACGCTTCATTTCTAATTGTGCAGGGCGAACGAAAGCTTTTTCGCCTCTTTTGAAGTTGAAAAATCAGGACGATTTCGTCTGGAAGGAAGAGCATCAAAAGGCTTTTCACAGCCTGACATACTTATCAAATCCACCAGTGCTAGTTTCACCTACCCAAGGACGGCCAATGAAAGTTTACATATCGGCTGAACAAAAATCAATAGCTAGACTTGTCGCCCAAGATGATCAATTTGGAGAACAAAGGGCGATATATTATCTTAGTAGACGACTGACAACATGTGAATGTAATTATTCTCCTATTGAAAAACTATGTCTTGCTCTATATTTTACATGTATTAAATTGAGGGCTTATTTGCAGCCCGTGACCATTTACTTAATTTCTAAAGTGAATTTAGTTAAGTACATGTTCTCTTGTCCTATTTTGCATCAAAGGATTGGTCTTTGGACTTTAGCACTGTCAGAATTTGAAATACAGTTCATACCCCAAAAGGTTGTCAAAAATCAAGCATTGGCTAATTTTCTGGCCGATCATCCATGTTTAGACATACCTAAAGAGATCGAATTAGAAGTCGATTCATTCGAATTGAAGCCTTGGGTTTTATACTTTGACGATTCGAAAACTGCTGGAAGTGCAGGAGTAGGAGTAGTGCTAATAAATCCATTAGGGGTTTGCTACAAATTTACTTTCGCTTTGAATGAAATGTGTACCAATAATCAAGCTGAGTACGAAGCATTGATTGTGGGTTTAGAGTTATTATTAGAGTTGGCGACGAAAAATGTACTCATCAAGTTTGACTCCCAATTAGTGATTTATCAATTGATTGGCGATTTTAAGTGCCAAAGTAATTCCGTTATAAGCCAATATGACATCGCTCAGAAGCTATTGGACGAATTCGACCAAGTAGAGCTTCAATATGTTAATAGGGTATATAACGATTTGGCAAATGAGTTGGCCTAAATGGCTTCAGGTTATTCGAAAATGCTAAATGAGGATTCTGCTTGTGAATATGGAGTGATATTGCATGTAGTTCAACGAATGGCAAAAAAGATTCATGTGCATTGTATACAAAATAGAGACACGATGGACTGAAGAGAAGAAATACAAAGGTTCTTGGAAGAACCTGATAAGAAGAATGATAGGAAAGTAAAATTACGCTCATTGAACTATGTACTGGTTGATGGAGAATTATATAAGAAACGCTCAGATGGTGTACTATTAAAATGCGTAAACTTACAAGAAGCTAAAGTAATCATGGCCGAAGTGCATGAAGGAATATGCGGAGCACATCAAGCTGGCCAAAAGATGAGGTGGTTGACCGTTAGGAGTGGATATTTTTTGCCTAAGATGGGCGAATCATGTGTTCAATATGCTAAGAGTTGTTTAGAATGTCAAAAACATGGCCCAATCCAAAGAATGCCAGCAAGAGAAATGGTACCTATTATTAAGCCTTGGCCATTTAAATGTTGGGCGATAGATTTGATAGGAAAAATTTATCATCCATCGTCTAAAAAACACACTTTTGTAATAGTCGCTACAGATTTTTTCACTAAATGGGTAGAAGCGATACCTTTAAAGGAGATCTCTCAAGGAAATGTTATATAATTCATTTATGATCACATCATATACAGATTTGGGATACCCCAAACTTTAATGATGGATCACGGAACTCTTTTAAATGGGAGTCAAGTGAAAGAATTTTTGAGAGAGTTTGGAATCAAGTTGGCAAACTCTACACTTTATTACGCCCAATCTAATGGCCAAGCAGAATCTTCAAATAAAATTTTGAAAAGTATCATAAGGAAAATGATAGATGAAAATGCCAGAGGTTGGCATGAGTGTTTGAATAGAGCGTTATGGGCTTATAGAACTTCTCCACGATCAAGCACTAAGGTGACTCCTTTCCAGCTTACTTACGGGCAAGAGGCGGTATTGCCTGTGAAAATTAATGTACAATCGATCAGAATACGCTTACAAAATAGCATAAATAACGACGAACATACAGAACTACTTGTTCAGAATTTATTGGAGTTGGACGAATTAAAGTTAAACGTCTTAGATAGATTGCAAATTCAAAAAAGGAAAATGGCTTCATATTATAATAAAAAGGTCATAGCCAAGTATTTTAGTATAGATGATTTAGTTTGAAAGACAATACTCCCGTTGGATAACAATAGTCCAAAATATGGAAAATGGTCGCCAAATTGGGAAGGACCATACAGAGTAAAGAATGTGTTACCAAATGGAGCATACCATTTGGAAGATTTGGATGCTACGAGGCACATGAGGTTCATTAATGGTAAGTATTTAAAGAAATATGTTCCATCAGTTTGGGATTTTGAATGATTAGGAATTTGAATCTAAAGGACACAGTTCTGCAAGTGAACAAACTACTCATCTCATTGATTAACTTGGTTGCCATTACACATGTTGGCTGCCATTACAAAATAAAGTCAATTAAAACGAAAAGAGAAATTGTCCTTTGAAAGTTTAGGACGTTCAAGTCTTAATTACAGTTTTCTCCAAATAGAACGCATCTGCTCTCTAAGTTTTTTCCATTCATCGCGCTGTTCAACAGAAGTAGTGGATAGTTCGGCCATAATTCCTTCGTCCACTTCTAGACTCGAGTAACGCTCAAGCAAAGATCTAGCTCGTTCGACTTCCTGAGAAGCATTGCGTTTCTTAGCGGCCAATCTGGCCTTACAGTCGTCCATCTTTGCTTGGATTTCTTTCATCTGAGCAGCCAAACTCATCATCAAAGAATCTTCAACCATGACATTAGAAGAAATCTCATTCAAGTTGTTTTTAGCTTGGTCAATTTCTCTATGTAGAGACTCTTTTTCGTTCATAGCATTGACATATTGTGTTTTCTTGCCTTTGAGTTCCACAATTCTGGCCAGCAGCACACTTATCTCTTGATGGATGATCTTCAGAGATAACTTGAGGTCCATTGAAAGTTTGAGTGAATGAAGCTCAAGTACTTGAGCCATTTGATGGCTTAGACGCTCAAATTTGTCCCGTTGGCTAGCAGCACTGGCGTGTGCTATATCTATGTCCATGAAAGAAGTGTACTCAAGTACTGCCTGCTTGAGAATGTTCATATTTTCTATAGAAAATGCAGCAGATGTAGTAGAAGGACAACTGGCCGAGGAAGAACGAGCAGTTTGACTAGCTTTAACTTGTTCCCAAGACGTAAACAAGTCCTGAATGGAGCGCAAGATGATATCAGCGTCCTGTAAAGGTAAATGCAATTACTTAGCATCCTCATTGCAGTAAACAACATAAAAGGAATAAGATGAAGACTACCTCATGAACTGACTCATCAGTGGTTTTGGAAGAAGAATGATGAAGTATGCCACTGGACGATTTGACCGCTTGTGAAGATTCATCTTTGTCTCAACGTATTGGTTCTTGCACAACCGGCAAATCAATTGGTCTTTCTGCAAAGGGACGAATAATGGTAAATTCATGACCGATGTCATGACCAATGATGCAATTAGAAGAAAATATCATAAATATATGCATATATTACAATCTGATTCTACGCTTGGAGGAAAAATGCCTTGAAACGATGAAGATTCTCCAACTGGCTGGGCGATTGAAGTGTCTGGATCTTCAAATCCATTCTCAGGCAAATTTGCCTCGATAAATGGCTTAGAAGAGGGAGGAATTGAAGGACTGGGCGAAGTAGAATCTTTCAAATGAGAAGTGGACCGCCTCTGATTCAGAAAACAAATAAGACATCAATATCTACATTGATTTTTCTTTATGTAAAGAGAAATCATACTACCTTTCTTCTGGTCACGGAAGGAGCATCATCATCGTCATCACTATTATCATCAGGTTGATCTGATGAATCCAAGGCTAGCCATTTACAGCTGGATGCACCTTTTGTGACTCTGGTTTGGGTAGGTGGGGAACTGGATTGAATAGAAATCGCGGCAGAGCGTCTAGTACAGATTGTTGGAGATTTTGAAGGAGAAGAAGAAGGCACAGGATGTTTAACTGATATAGGCACAACAGGAATAGGAGTGGGAGTAGAATGAAATGGAAGTCCTGGAAGATCCCGACCCCTCAAGTAGATGGAAAGCGTGGTTGACATTGGTGATAAAAAACCTATGTTTCACAGAAGGCCAAAATTGTTCAAAAAGAGGGTGAACGACCATAGTAGGATTAAATGGAGCCAAAGAAAACCCAGTCATCAAAGAAATATTGCGGACATCTATGGCCTGTGCTTCTATCTTGGTGATGGTATGGAAGCGCTCCTGGAAACTCTTTGAGTAACAAGAGGGGATGGGCCAAGTTTGGCCAAAGCCAAGTTGCCAGGAAAAGAACTGGGGAGCATAGACTTCGACCCCAGCCTTAGCATTGGTGCCAGTCAGAATGTCGTGGAACAATTCTCGCCCAGTCAAGTATTGAGCCCAAACGGGCAGGACAGCACTCACTTTGTTCAAAGTAAGAGGAGGTTGAACGTAAATAGGAATTTGATGAATAGAGAAAGGAAAGAAAGAGAGAATTGAATTCAAATTATAAAAGAATGTGAAGACGTCTCTATTAGACATATCAGCAGGGGCTAATTGGTTGATGACCAACCCGTAACAACTAACTGGCCGAGGAGGTGTTGAAGGAGTACCAAACTATGGGAAATACGCTCTCAACCACAACTGAGCGAGCCAGAGAGGCCCACTACCAGTAGGAGAGGCATTAGTTCTAAGCTGATATTGAAGGTAAGCCATACCTCTATAGAAAGCAGCCAGAAATAAGAAACAAATGTTCAAAGACCTACCAAGTGCCAATTCATGGGCGATGGGCAAATAGGCCATAGAAGGTTTAAGATTAGGCACACAGAGAATATACCTACACAGCCAAACCTGAAGGAAAGCCACATGCTCTATATGAGTAGGATATTTGCCATAATTGTCATAGAGCTCTTGCATGCCTGAATAGGAGTCAGTATATCTCTTGTCAAACATTGGAGCAATGGAAGATACCAGCATGACAGGAGAATTAGTATCGCCCAAAGGGAGGGAGGTTAACCAAGGCACCAACATCCCTATGGGTAATTGACATTGGGCCAAGAGGAAAAATAAAAGTATTATACTCAGAAGACCAAAAACTCAAAACGATTGGGAAAAGTACAGGATCGTAGAGTGGATGACGTGTAGCAATTTCCAAAAGGTCAGAAATCTTAGCACGATCAAAAAGTACTTTTGTGGGGCCGTGTTTCATCATGCGTGCATGCCAAAGACGGAAAGTGGTATCAGATTTGGGCCAGGTACGAATACTCTTTTCACGAATTGGCTTTGAGGAAAAAGGGTCCAAGAAAGAAGGTTCTTGGGTACAAGGAAAAAGCTGGGCAATGGCCACTCGCCCAATAGAGTCCGCATCTTTGAACGATGGACCCAAATAGAACTCGTTTAAATCAGGTCTAGATGATAAAAGGCACGATAGGTTTACGTAAGGTTTGGTCAGGAGGTCATGGAAATCTTCGAAGCTAGTACAATTTTCTGAAGGATTCTTTGAAGTAGCCATTCACAGCGAATTGAAAGATTTCAAGGATGGTGATAAGTTTGAAAGTGTGAATGTGAATGTGAATTAAGGAGAAGATGAACAGTGTCCTTTTATAGAAGAAGGAGGAGACGGCGACGTGATGGAGGCAGAACGTGGTTATTGGTGCAATATAGTGGCGTCTTTTTTGGGTTTATATAAATCGTGCCTTTAGGATATTGAAATTGAAACGCCATTACGTTTTTCAGAAGGTGAAGCATCACTAAGTGAATATGGCTAATTAATAAGTGGTGATATTAATCTAGCCATATTGGGGGGTAACTGTTGACGTGCAAAAATAAAAGCCCAAAAAAGAGACCCAAGTGAATTTATATGTAGGCCCAAGATGTTACCCAAGTTTATTAAACTCTCTAGATTTGGACGAGCCCAAAGAAGGTACCCAAGCATATAGGCCCAGAATAGATGTCGCCCAGGCCTAATGAACGCCCATGATTTGGACGAATGGAACGGTTATTCACGTTGTGAAGTAACGGTTATTAAACAGTTTTCTTTTCCCTTTTATCAAATCTCCACGTCTCATGATCTAAGAAGTTACGAATGGTTGAACCATTATAAACCGTAGTAGTGTGCTACAAATTAGCCATTATAGAGGGAGTGGGTAGTTATTGGGCAGCCATTATGGAGGGAGTAGGTAGTTATTGGGCGATGAGCAGTTTCTTGATGTAAGATTGAAGGAAACCGTTTGGTAAAGTATAAAAGAAAGAAGATTGAACGGAAAAGGCAGGTAAAAATCACTCTCAAAAAATAGAGAAATATGTAATTTCATTTCCTTTCAGTTTTAAGCATTTACTTGCGTTATATTCCAGTGTGCTTGTGCCCCTTGAAGACGTTTTGTTTTATCCTTCGTTATAATTGTAATCTTCATAAATAAAACACCCCTTGTTGGGACTTTGTCTCAAAAGGTTTAGCGTCCCGTACACATTGTCTGAATCTTTTTAATTTTTAGCAAAGTTCATTTATGCGCGAAACATATTGTTACAACATAAAAATAATAATTTTGTCACAAACTTGATATTCAATTACTTTTATTAATTGAGTTGTTCGTTTATTAACTATAAATATTAGTCTATTAGAGCTCCAATTGTATTCTTCACATTTTAACTTAATTTTTAGAAAAATTGGCGCAAATGGTCCCTAAATAAATAACAAAATGGTGATTATAATTTTATTGTCATTTTCCTATTGAATATTAATGCAACTCTAGAGCATTATTTTTGAAAATGACTTGTTTGTACATTAGCAATACAAACTCTATTTAGTACTTTAGAAATTTGTATTTAAGATGCTACTTTTTACACACGGGTAGTTATGGAACAATTTTAATTGTAATTAATATGTTTATAGACTTGTTTATTTTTCTACACATTTGTGACCCATAATCTCTAACTTGCATAAAATATATACAACTTCCACTAGCATGCTCAATTAACAACTGCAACATGATTTATTTACTTGTAGAAATTATGTTGTTTTAAGAGTTTAAATTCGAACATGAAACGATTTCATCAAATAACTTATTGATTATCTCCAGAGCTTCATCTAAAGTAACAAAGAAGATTTTTCTGAATTTTCTATTCTGCCATTAAACACCGTGATGATTGAATTGGTACACTTAGTGAAGAAGCCTAATTTGTCGTTCTTAAAAATCAAAATCTTTGATTGTGTAAGCTTAATTCAACCACCTCTTTATCTTTTATTTAAGTTATTTGAAAAAAAATGATATTAATGCACATATGTTGTTATAGATACTTATGTCAAGAGTCTTAGAAAATGTGAAATTTCTTAATGTAAAAGCATTCGACTTTCTTTTCGTGATTAGAATATTATAAATGAATCAATTTAGTATTCGAGGAGGAATGCAAATTCTGGAAAAATGGTATTTAAGAATAGTGACTTTTATTAAGTAAATTGAATTCAATTTTATCATATGCTTGAGTCATCTTATATAATGAATTTTAATAAACTAAGTTTTAAGTTATAAGCATACTTATATTTAGGTTTCAATTGCCTAAATTTTTAATATTTAATTTTTTTCACTTAAATTACCAATATCATGTCAATTCGTAAAATAAAGATATAATAAATACTATTACGTTCTTAATTAACGAGACTTCGTGTGAATCGCGTATGCTCACACTAGTATTAGAAAATATGTGGGCTTTCATAAAAATTCTCGTAGAATCGAAAATGAAGTTTTCATTCTGTACATACCAGATCATGAATTAGTAATGGCATCCAATTTCCCAAAAAAAAAAAGGGCCTGAACTATGATATGAAATAAGTTGATAAAGCAAAAATTGCCTTTCTAAAATTAAAACCCAGCAATAAATACGCAATATGTGACTTACTTGAGGAAAAATCTTATTATTGCATAGTCTCGCGTTAGACAACCACGATGTCTATATCATTTCTCATAGAAAGTAACAAATCAAAAAAGTTGTGCTGAGATAGTTGTCCATACACTGATAAGGGATGTATAGAATATTTTCGAGAAGAAATGGGTTGTGGCCCCCCTACCCCCACCGCCACCGCCACCGGATAGGTAGCTCTACCTATGAAAAATGAGCTCAGCTAGCCCAAAGGGACGATCGTCCCCAAAAATGTTACTCAGTTCGGCCCACGAGCTCGTGGACCAAACGAGCCGAGCAGAGCTACCCACGAGCTTGGCTCGACCCTTAATTTTTTTTTTTAATTTTGAAAATGAAAATGAAAGAAAATATCGATAATCCTTTATATTAAAAATTTAAGATTGAAAATCCTCATCCTTTTTCTGGGCTTGGGACCGGCTACTTTGAAAGTAGGCGGAGTTAAAATTGTACACGAACAAGATGTTACGTGTACAATTTTTTTTATTAAAATAAGACAAAAAAATATCTAGTACTAATGCAAAACAATACTTACTACAAATTTGAATAATCCATATTCAAATATTCTACTTCTTCGGCCATTATTCTGTTCATTTTGTCTTGGATTTGAAGTTCGGCGTCATCCCAATCTTTTAGACACAGTAAGCTTTCTAAAATGTCGGCTTTGAGTCTTGACTTGAAATTAGACAGAACTCTGCCACTTATAATAAATGTAGCTTCTGATGCTACAGTTGAGAATGGATTTGTTAGTAGATCACGTGCGATTTTTGAAAGAATTGGGTAATTACGTTAATGTTGTCTCCACCAACGTAGTATATCAAAAAAAATTCTCTCTTCGTCAGCTAAAATACTAAGCACGTCATGCGCAAAATACCTAACTAACTCTACAGGTGTATCACTAGAACGGAGAAGGGAAGAAGTACAAGAAGAACCAACTGATTGTTGACCTTGACCACTCCTATGTGTACTCATGTAACTCAATAAGTCAATGTCATCAGTTGATGGCGAAGTACATGTTGGAACAGGGGGTAGTACAATGTTTGTACCGGCCTTTTCAGCATAGACCTCATACATTTTACATAACGTTTGTTCTAAATTACCGCACGTTACTAGATTTCTGTAAGTTAATTTTTGTGAAATTGCCATTATTATAACTTTCGTACCATCTAAGTTAAGTGTAAAATCCATAATACATGCTAATGAAAATAACATAGAGAATTGTTCCCAATATTTTTGTGAAATTGCCATTATTATTACTTTCGTACTATCTAAGTTAAGTGTATGATCCATAATACATGCTAATGAAAATAACATAGGGAATTGTTCCCAATATTTTCTAAATTTAGCTTCCATGACAGGTAATATTAGAAAAAAGAACAAAATTCTTATACCTAGTAAAATTTTTAGCAATATAATAGAAATGATTTAAAACAAGTAGAGTAGTTGGATAATATACAACAGAACATGCAGTTGTTGTGTCGTAAAAAACTTTTAAAAATTTTCTAACATGAGCACATATTTTCCAGTCATATGATTCTAAATCATATTCTGAGCTATGTGCTTGTCAGCCATTATAATATACAGTAATACAATCTTCGTAACCTTCACAAGATTCAAGCATGAGATATGTTGAATTTTATCTATGGCCAACAGTATAAAAATATTTTGATTGCAGCCCATTTTCTAGACATAGAAAAGAAAAAACTTGTTCTCTTTTTGGTGAGACCATAATATAACTCATAGCATATCTAATTTTTTTTTTTTTTTGTAATTGGGTCTGTATAATTTGTAATCCATCTTGCACAATTAAAGTAAACACATGACATACACAACGAATGTGAAATAAAATACCATCAAATTATGGACTACAATATTGAATTAATTTCTCAATTACTATGTTGTTGGGACCTGCATTATCAAATGTAAAACTACGAGCTTTAGAATCACAATTAAATTCACGTAACACATCCAATAAAACATGAAAAATATTATTTCCATTACGAGGATAGTCTATTTGTTTAAACGCTATTATTTTTTTATGTATTATCCAATTACTATCAATGTAGTGTGTAGTTGCAACCATATATCTTTTTTAGTTATTACATGTCCATAAATCTGACGTAAAAGATAAAACACCGTTATAATTATTAATATCATTTACAATTACTTATTTCTTTTTATTATATCTAACAATAGTGTCTTTACGAAGAGTATTTCTAAAAATATTAACGTTCCTTGGTTAAAGATATTTTGGATGAAGTTCGTAAAATGAGGATTTTCTATCAAGTTCAGTGGAAACTTGATATTGCCACCAATTTCGGCAGTCATTCGCGGCGTATGAGTTCTTGTAAATATATCCAAGTGTTGAGATTGGAACTACTGGACCCGACTCCCGGAGATTTGAACTGGAGTTGTGCCTGATTTATTTCCAAACTTCCATGTTTGAATTGACACTTTTTGAAGTGTCTGTTTATATGGGCCGTGCCTATCTCCTTTTACCAGGCTAACTTCTCTTAACAGTATTTATAGTGTGCTTTGTACCCAAGGACTACGTCCACTAGTTTACCAGTCGGCACCAACTCAAAATGCTGCCAACACTTAGCCTTTTATTTGGTGGCTTTTTGTTTAGTGCTAAAACCAAAGGTTGTTTGTATATCGGCATCTTATTGACGTCTTCAAAATCAATTGGATCAGTGCTACCACCAAACTGATCAATAATATCGTCTGAAATTAGAATATCATTCAGACCACTGAAATCATAATCACTTCGATTATAGACCATTTGGAATAATATAATAAAGAGAATAGGAGAAGATATGTAGTAGAAACTAGAAACTAGAAAATAGAAATGTAGAGAATTAGTAGAAGTAAAAAATTAAAACTTCAAATTATAGAGTAATATCTAGATAATGAGATATTACATACTAATTATAACACTAATATTGAGACTTGAGAGAATGAAATTTGAGAATTGTTAATGGATTGAGTATCTAATAGAACGAGAGATTGAAGTATGAAAAAAATGAGTTTAGAATATAAGTATTTATAGGAAAATAATGAAATTTAAAAAAAAAAAAAAAAAAAGTGGATCAACATCCAACGGTCACGATAATGTGACTGTTTGCACGATCCGACTCGTGGCTCGTGCTTTTTGGCTCGTGGGCACGAACCCACGAGCCGACACGAACCCACGAGCCGGCTCATTTTTTGGCCGAATCGAACGAGCTCGGCCCTCTATTTTTTATTTGGGTACGACCCTTGCTTGTGCTCATCCTTAGACGAGCCCGAGCTCGAGCTGGTCGTGCTTTTTTGCCACACCTACCGAATTCCACGAGTAAATCGAAAGTTGGATCTATATTCTTCTTATTGGATGATCACAATACTTTCCAAAAATCAAAATTCTTAATCAATGGATGAACAATATCACCCATTTTTTCAATAAGATACCAAAGTTGATGATTGACTCATTCCATACTAGAGATAATCGCAGGAAATCATTTGATAACACGGATTCCTATTTCTCAATGATATTCCACAATCAAACAACAATTGTATAACGTTGTTGTCATCTTCTTTGTTCTCATTATTGCCTTCATTTTGCTCTCTCAACCAGACCCAACATTTTCTATTAATATGAATCTCCTTGCCACAATGGTAACAAACAATCTTTTTGTTATTTGATTTTGATCTACTTCTTGAATTGCTGTAACCTCTTCCTCTATTCTTTGTAACAAGAGTGTGTACGTGATCTGAACCCGTGTGTACACCTGCATATTTTCTTCTTGCTTCCTCATTTTACATACTGTCTTTTACAAAATTCATAGTCATAACATCATCACGAGCAGAGTTATTAACAGACACAACAAAGGCCTCTCAACTATCTAGCAAAGAACTCAAAAGCAATAACGTTTGCAATTCATCTTCAAGAGTCATATCCATATTTGCTAACTGGTTTATGATATTCTGAAAATTATTCAAATGTTGTGTTACGCTTATGCCTTCTTTATATTTCATGTTGATCAAGTCTCTAATTAAAAATGACATCTTAGATGCAATTTTCTTCTCAAACATAAAATCCAACTTTAACCATAATTTATGAACATTAGTCTCTTATGCTACATGAAATACAATATTATGAACCTACTGTCTAATAGATCTGATAGTCTTTCTATTCTAACGATACCATTGTTTTTTCTGGCATGTCATACGGTTTAGCTTCATTACCCTCAATAAGTTCCTACAAATCCTTAAAATGAAGCTTGAAGAATGAGAAACCTAAGAAATCTACCTTTCTCTTCCAATTTTAATCCACAACAATAGCTGTCTCTCTTTCCTTTCAAGTTTTTTGTGTCCATGGTTATGTATCTGGGCTTCGGTGAAGAAATCAAAATATGGAATTAAGAGCCCGTTTGGTAGAGTTTATAAACCAGTTTATTTGACCAAAAAGGGTTTATTTGATAAAAAAAATTTGCCTTGGTAGCCGTCATTTTTTACCATTCTTGGTCAAATAAACTAGTTTATAATATCTACCAAACGGGCACTAAATGTTTCAATAATCACTGAACTTTTAGTCGCATCTTCGATCACACTGAACTTGAAAAGCTACGCTCCGTTAATTACTTTTTACGATTCAGTACCTTCCAATGGACGAAAGAGCACATGTAGCGGACGGAACGCCCATGTGGTACACATTAGTGGTAATTTCAGAGTTGAATGTTTCAATAATTAATGAAGAAGAAGGAACCCAAGAATCCACCTTTCTCCTAGAATTTAAATGGCTGCCTATCTCCTCTTTCAATTTTTTTTTTTTTTTTGTTTCTGTGTGTGTATGTATATCTGTGTAAAATATGAGAGAAAATATATGTATGTGGAGAAGTAATTCTCTCTGTATAATGATGTAATGTATTAATGAATAGGGTACAAGATATATATATATATATATATATATATATATATATATATATATACTAATGAATGACTAACAGAAACCTAATAAGAAAGGAAAAGAGTTCTACCTAGAATGACAATATTACATGTATGGTATCCTACTACATGGTACTCTACTGTAAATAGAATTCTAATACTCTCCCTCAAGTTGGAGCATGTATGTCAAAAGTGCCCAACTTGTGAGTGAAATTGTGAAATGCTTCCTTGCCCAATGCTTTAGTAAATAATTCCGCAATCTGATTGTTGCTTGGAACATAGGCAGTCTTGATCTCTCCCTTATCAATTCGTTCACGAACAATATGACAATCTATTTCAATGTGTTTTGTTCTTTCATGATATACTGGATTAACATCAATATGCATTGCTGCTTGATTATCACAATATAATATTGCTGCTTGTAGGTAATCTACACATAAATCTGTTAGTAATTGTTTCAACCATATAAGCTCACATGTAATAGAAGTCATTGCCCTATACTCAGCTTCTGCTGAAGATTTGGACACAGTCGTTTGTTTCTTGCTTTTCCATGATATAAGTGCCTTTCCCAAGAACACACAATATCCTATAACTGACCGTCGTGTAGTAATATCTTCGACCCAATCTGCATCACAAAATTCTGCTAGCAGTAATTTTCCACTTGATGGTAAATATAATCTTCGTCCTGGTGCCCCTTTCAAGTATCGGAGTAATCGGTGAACTGCATCAAGATGAGATTGTCTAGGTGTCTGCATAAACTGACTGAGTGTATTGACTGAATATGAGATTTCTGGTCTGGTAATGGTGAGATAAATGAGCTTTCCTACCAACTGTCGATAGTATGTGGGATCTTTCAATAACTTTCCATCAGTCAAATTAAATTTCAATGACTGCTCCATAGAAAATGCTGCAGGTTTTGATCCAAGTAATCCGGCTTCTTGAAGAATGTCAAGAGTATACTTCATTTGGTTTATTGAAATCCCCGATCTTGAGCGAGCAATTTCTATTCCAAGAAAGTATTTTAATGTGCCAAGGTCCTTCAACTTGAATTGGGATGCAAGAAAGGTTTTTGTAGTAAAGATTGCTTCTCTATTGTTTCCTGTGACAATCATATCATCCACATATAGCAGAACTGCAGTAAAAGAATTACCATTGACCTTTGTAAAGAGTGAGTAATCTGCATGTGACTGTTTGAACCCAAACTGAATAATAGCAGACACAAATTTTTGAAACCAAGAATGAGATGCCTGTTTCAATCCATATAAAGATTTATGAAGTCGACATACAACTGGTGTCTCCCCCCTGTCAACGAAATCCAGGAGGTGGAGTCATATAGACTTCTTCATCAAGATCACCATGAAGAAAGGCATTGTGTACATCCATCTGATGAAGTGTCCAGTCACAAATAGAGGCGATAGCAAGCAAGCATCTGACTGTAGTTAACTTTGCAACTGGAGTGAAAGTTTCATTATAATCAATCCCTTCTCGTTGTGTAAACCCCTTTGCCACTAACCGTGCTTTGTAACGTTCAACTGTACCGTCATAATGAAATTTAATTTTGAACACCCACTTACAACCAATAGGATGAGAACTTGGAGGAAGTGGTACAAGTGACCAAGTATTGTTTTCTTCCAAGACACGAATTTTATCATTCATAGCAGCGACCTATTTGGGATCCTGACAAGCTGCCTCATATGTAGCTGGCTCAATGATATGAGAAATATTATATGTAAAAGTACGATGAATAGAAGAAAGGTTACTATATGATACATACCTTGATATAGGGTGTCGAGTGTTGGATTTGACTGGAAGAGACCCAGCTTGAGTAGGCAGAGTATGATTGATATAGTAATATTTCAAGTGAAATGGGGTTTGAATTGATCTTGTGGATCGTCTAAGTTGGTCATCTGGAGGGTGAGAAGAGGTAGGTGGATCAATTGTGATTGGACATTGCTCAACTGGTCGACCGGTAGGTGAAGACGGTCGACTGTTTAAACTCTCTGTTGAACCGGATGAGGTAACCGGTCGACCGATTGGACTCTCTGTTGAAGCGGACGAGTGAACTGGTCGACCGGTTGGTCCAGATGATGGTTCGGGATCTTCAGGCAAGTTATCCGTTTCTGCTATGTGTTGGTCCTCTGGGTTTGTGAAATATGGTGTTTAAACATCTAGAGGCATAGATTGTGGCAATGGGATGGAGTTGGTTTCATCATGTTGTTGGGAAGTGTATGGAAATATATTTTCATGGAACACAATGTCTCGGGATACTACTAGCTTTTTGTCGGTTAGGTCATATAAGGTGTATGCTTTTTGTCCTGAGGAGTATCCAAGGAACACACACCGTTTGGCTTGTGTGTCAAATTTATGGCTGGGTTTAAGGTTGGTGGCAAAAGATAGGCAACCATAGGCATGTAAATGGGAATAAGGTGGTGGTTTCTTGTGCAATCTTTCATAGGGTGTTTTGTGTGAGAGCAATGGTGAATGTATCCGGTTGATAAGGTAACAAGCTGTTTTGATATGTTCCCCCCAAAATTTTAACGGAAGATTGGCTTGAGATTTAATGGCACGAGCCACATTAAGGAGGTGGCGGTGTTTTCTTTCTACTACTCCATTTTGTTGAGGGGTAGAAGGACATGACCTATGAAAAATGGTACCATTTTCATCTAAGAATGTTTGCAAGGATAAGAACTCTTGGCCATTGTCAGATCTCAGGATTTTTATAGTCAGGTTGTGTTGAGTTTTAACCCAAGCAAAGAAATTTTTAATTATGCTTTGAGTTTCAGATTTGTGACGCATGAGGTGTACCCAAGTATAACGAGAAAAGTCATCAACAATTGTAAGGAAATATCTAGCACCAGAATAAGAATAAATCCTATGAGGTCTCCAAATATCACAATGAATCAAATCAAAGGGTTTATTGCTAGATATTTGACTGACTTTAAAGGGTAGTCTAGATTGTTTTGCCAGATGACAAATATCACAAATATCGTGGGAATCAAAACTAATACCTAAGATATTTTGTGCTAAGAATTGAAGAGGTGAGGCTGAAGGGTGTCCAAGACGTTTATGCCATAGGTTGGTTGATCCACTGGTAGTATGATGTATTTGTGGTTTTTGTGAAAGGTAATATAGGCCGTTACTTTGCCTTCCCAAGCCAATCGTTTTCTTCGTAGTCAGATCCTTCATGACACAAAAATCAGGGAAAAATGTCACACAGCAACCTAACTCTCTAGTAAGTTTACTGATAGATAATAGATTAACTTTGAATTTGGGAACATGAAGCACATTATCAACAGTCATATTATTTTCAAAGTTAACTGTACCAATGGATTTAATAAGAGCATGACCTTCATTCGGTAATTGCACAGTTTTGTGCATTGGCATGAATTTATTCTCAAGAATCTCATCATTCGTCACATAGTCAGTGGCCCCGCTATCAATAATCCATTAATTACTCAAAGGGGTAGTAAAGAGATTGATACCTGAGGTGTTAACACAAGGCTTGTCATTACCCGACTTGTTGTTTAGAAGTGTCATGATCTATTCATATTCCTTGGTTGTGAGCGTTTTGCCTTCCTCTGGGTCAGGAGTAGAAGCGGTAGTAGTGTTTGTGAAGCGTTTGTTTCGTGGCTTCATGTCTTTTCCATGAAACTTGTGCCCTGGAGGGAAGCCATGGATGAAATAGCAGGTATCAACGATGTGGCCAATCATCTTGCAGTAGGTGCACTGTTTCTGCCCGGTTCCAGTCGAAACGGTTGACCAGTTGGACGAACCGGTCGACCGGTCCGACCGATTTTTGGTTGGCCGATTGTCACCTTTTCGGTTCGATCTCCAATTGATTGAATTGATTGAATGTTGTCCTTCATGATCGGATTATTGTAGAGCCATAAGATCCGATTGGGCAATCGTCGTCTCTATGGTGTTTGTGCCATAATTGTTTCCATTAAGTGGATTAGAAACGAGGATGAAGCCGTGATGATCAGATTTCTGTAGAGCCATGGGATCCGATTGGGCAATCGTCGTCTCTATAATTTTTTTATCATCGTTTGTGCGAAGCATCGTCGCTCAGAATCGTCGCTCTGATACCATGTAAAATATGAGAGAAAATATATGTATGTGGAGAAGTAATTCTCCCTGTATATTGATGTAATGTATTAATGAATATGGTACAAGATATATATATATATATATACTAATGAATGACTAATAGAAACCTAATAAGAAAAAGAAAAGAGTTCTACCTAGAATGGGAATATTACATGTATGGTATCCTACTACATGGTACTCTACTGTAAATAGAATTCTAATAATCTGGGCTTCAAAGAAGAAATCAAAATCTGCAGCTATTTTTTTAAATTTGATAGTCACAAATTGCAAGAATGGTCCCCAAGTATTTAATCCCAAACATGATGCCTTTGTTTAATTGTGACTAACTAAAGTTGCATTTAAAGCCCTCCAAGTGTAATTTAATTCTATAATAAGCTGGACTTATTTAATCGAAATGAAACAATTGGGTCAAGGGCTCTCGAGCCCCTACAAAAAGTAAGCTGAGCCGCCATCTACCAAGGGCGGAGAAAATAGAAAAATATGGCATGATCAATAAAGAATTATTTTTCAACGATTGATATCAATTGTATATATAGCAGATAACAAGAAATGTCAAGTCTGAGACAAATTATTGGACGGAATTAGTTGTGATTACAAGAAGAAAAGCATGATCTGTGATGGAAGTGGCTTTTAATAACCTTATTAGAAATTACACATTTATATATGTCTCCTAGTAGCAGAAATCATGGATCATAGGGGGTAGCAATTACGTAAAGGTGTTGTTTTCTTGATACAGTAAGTCCATAATTCTCAGTCATGTCTAAATTATCTGGATTGATTCCATCTGGGAGTTTCCAGTCGAAGTTATAAAGAAGTTGAGCTAAAGGAAGCTCGACGCCAGCAATACCAAAAGTCATACCAGGACACATTCTTATTCCTGAACCAAATGGTAGATATTCAAAGTGATTTCCAGTGAAATCTACACCGTTATTCTCAAATCGTTCTGGTTCAAAATTTTCAGGGTTTGTCCAATACTTAGGATCTCTGCCCATTTCCCAAGCATTTACAAGTACTCTGGCATTGGCAGGTATAAAATACCCGTTTACTTCACAATCTTTCGTACTAGCTCTTGGAAGAAGGGGAACTGGTGTATGCATCCTAAAAGTTTCCTTTATTACCATTTTTAAGTACTTTAACTTTTGAAGATCAGTGTCATCAATGATTTCACGTCCCTTGAAGATTTCTCGTACTTCAGCTTGTGCTTTCAGCATTACACGTGGATTCCTTATAAGTTCGACCATAGCCCAATCAGTTGTCGATGATGATGTATTTGTTCCAGCTGACATCATATCCTACAAAAAAAAAAAAAAAAATAAATCCACCATTCTTGTTAATGAATTAATATTACATACAAAAGATTAATAAATAATAGCAAAATACTTACAGAAAGAACCGCTTTGATGTTGTCATAGTTAATGGGAATGTCAAGTTCCCCACTTTCCTTTACTCTTAGGAAAACATCAACTAAATCTTCATTGCCAGACTCTCCGTTTCCCCTTCTTGTCGACTCTCCTTGAACCAACCCTTTGTCGTCCTTGCTCATTCTTGCCAAATTCTCCTTGTGTTCATCAATTAGTTCGTCAAGAATTGCATCAAGCTTGCGGCGCATCGCCCACAATTTTACCCTACTGAAACTGAAAAGTCTAAGTATCTTGGAGGAAGGAAAGAGGTCAGCCAGTTGAAAGCCTGCCGCTAAGGATACACCTTGCTTGTATAGTTTTATCAGTGTATCTTTATCCTTACATATTTTACCGAATGCTGCTCTTGCAGTAATGGAACTGGTTGACGAGAAAATCTTCTCTGTGAGATTTAAGGGTTTTCCGGCAGATGATTTAATAGATTTGATGAGTTTAAGAACCTCATCACTCCTAATGGAAGCAAATGATTTAACCTGCTTGGAACTTAAGAGTTCCAAAATACAGATTTTACGCATTTGTCTCCAGTAATCATTATGTGGACTAAACGCTATGTCAGTATGGTTATACCACAAAATCTCAGTAGACATAGTTAGTGATCTGGCAGCAAAAGTAGGATCTTGTGTTTTCAATACTTCTTTTTCAATTTCGGGGGAAGATATAACGATTGCTGAGTTTTCACCAAGCTTGAAGTGCATCAATGGTCCATATTTTTTGGCAAATTCTTTGAAATCACGATGTGGAAGTAAACTTAAAAGGTACAAATGTCCAATTATGGGCAACTGTTTGGGTCCCGGTGGGAGTTTTCGGAGTTTTGTATCAGCTTTAGATTTCTTCCATTTGGTAATGAAGAGGAAGAGCAGGGACATAAAGAGAGCAAAAGTAGTGAAACTGAAGGGAAAATGGATATCCATTAGAAATAAGCGTTTTAATGCAGGAAAAATAAAAATAAAAATACTCTCTTTTCTTATGATGATTGCATAAAATGGCTTGGATGTAACATATATATACAGGGGCCGAGCCAGGACTAAACAACGGACTGGGCTGGAGGAAGGGGGAACCTTCTCACGGGGGTTAGGGGGCAGCGCCCCTGATTTTTTTTTCTCAAACCACAATTACTTAGCTCATTTTTATTCAAGAAGTTATTATACAAAAATATTCAAGATCAAAAACTAGCTAAGAGTTCGTTTGACAGAGATTATAAACTAGTTTATAAACCAATTTTTGGTTTATTTGATCAATATTGGTTTATTATATTGGTTTATTTGAGTTGAAATTGTTGACTTTTCATGTTAAAAATGGGTTAAAAAGTCAAAAATTACGGCTGAAAAAAACCAAAATGGGTTTATAATCTTTGTCAAACAAGTCGTAAATAAATTTGTGTTCGATGATTTTTTACAGTTGCAAATTTTTCTATATAAAATCTATATTTATTTTATTAACAATGTCCTCTCAACAAAAATTGTTATAATATAATCTATATTTATTTTATTTAAAACTAAGCTATATATGTAATCGATGCACAAAATATTTAAACCATTTAATAGTATTATATATAATTATATTATAATTCTATATTTAATGAAAAAATAGATTTTGGAGAAAACCCATTAAAATAAATACAAAAGAAGTACTAAGCTAACATAATTTTTTTTTTTTTTAATAATTTGTATTGGGCCTTGGAGGGCAGCCCTGGACTACAGCCAAGGGTTGCCCCCCCTCCCCTGGATCCGCCTATGTATATATATAAAGACACAAACATGAAAGGAAAGACAAATAAGCACGTAGTTGATGTTCGAATTTCAATTTCATAGCTGCCTGTTTTGACCAATTATCTTGGAGCCTGGGGCAAAATATCTTGGAGCCTGCGAGTTTTGTCACCACAATGCATGATTCACCTACATAGTATGCATGATATGCTAAATATCAGAATGCGTGTGTCATGCAAGTAAGCCTATAAACTCTGAATCATGCTCTGATGCCAATCTGACACGACCCGTCCCAAGCAATATTTATGTACCCAAGACGTGTCGTGCGCCGATGGTGGATACCAACCAAGGGTTGGACCCACTACCAAGGCTACTACAATTACAACTCATTATACATATTTTTAAGAAAATTTTGGCATTATCTCCCCTGAAATTTGGACTAACCAACTTGAAATAAAATACCACATGTCCAAACAAACTATATTCACAACTAAATAAGACTATTTTCCCTTTCAATATCCACAACAAAACAACGCGATAGAGACTAGCCGAATCATAAAATTTTTACTATTTAATTAACATAAACTGTACATACGGATACAAATTTAATACATAGTGAGATCACCTAACTATTTACATATGATGCAAAATGATATCCAAAAATGAACATATGTCCCCAAAATATAATGACTACATGCTATATGATATGAGTCATACTAACTAACTATGTCGTACTAACTAACTATGTTGTGTGGATCCGACTTCGAACTCAAAAGCTTTATATCTAAAAACTGCCCAGAAACTCAACCGCTACCTGATAAGAAAAATCATTGTTGGAAAAAATACATGAGTTGATAGACTCAGTGAGTGGAAATTTTCGAAAATAATTATACTATTTTCATTTATAGATATTATCAAAAACGAGCTCACGTCATTTAACACTTCACATTATAACTTCTCATAACGTAAATGAGCCCAACATCTAAATCAATATTACATCATATTAATTTCAACAAGTAATATCAGCTCATATTTGTAGAATATTCATCAGCTAAAATAAATCATCACTTCATCATATCGCAATATAATGGAAAATATCACCGAAATATACCTTCTAATTAAAATCGGTAATATAGTCATGTATATGTAAACTACCCTCAAAACTAGGCACCCCTATACATAGGCTTAAGGTCCCCTCAGTGTACGGAACTGGATCCCAAAATCCTTTAACAATATATCATAGTACACGGTTAAGACCCCTTAATCAAACTATATTTACACAGCCAATTAGACCCATCAATGTAATATAGAACACGGCTAAGACCCCTCAATGCACTAGAATAGATAAAATTATGGGCACTTTTATGGTATTTTTCAATATCACATATTTCTCATATTCCATTTCACAAGTAATCAATTACAATCTTTATAATTTCACAATTAATATACGAAATAAACCTTTAATTATAATCATGTAAAATGGCCAATAAGTTCTTAAATCACATATAAAATAATAGTATAATTAATTGTCATTCTCAAAAATATTTAATTTTTCCACTCACAGAGTTATTAATTGGAAACTAACTCGACTCATAGTCTGTTCCGATATTTGAATCACTTCATGATATAACAATAAAATTATCCAAATCAAAACTCAATTCTATTGAATTCAAAATTATTTACATAACAACTTATCGATTTTTTATTCTTCCTCCAAATTTCAAATTTTGTTGTATGATTTGAGTAAGAAAGAAAGAAAAAAGGATGAGCTTTGCATTTTTCTTTGCTGAATTGATAAGTGAAAAGATAAAATGAATTTTGAATTTTGTTATGAAAAGCCATCCGCTGCCTGACTTTTCAATTGACTCAGAATTCTTTTACTTTGACTAAAGTATGACATGTAAATGGTCCCTAACTTTTGTCCTTAGTGTAGAATTGGTCTTTAACATTTATTTTTTTACAAATAAGTCCCTAATCTATGTGTTTTAATGCAAAATTGGTCCTTATGACAAATATGTCTTTAATTTTAATTAGAATAAATTATATGTAAATTCCTAATCATTACAGAATTTACAAATAGGTCTAATACTTTTATTTGTTATAGTAGTGGATAGTTCGGCCATAATTCCTTCGTCCACTTCTAGACTAGAGTAACGCTCAAGCAAAGATCTAGCTCGTTCGACTTCCTGAGAAGCATTGCATTTCTTAGCAGCCAATCTGGCCTTACAGTCGTCCATCTGTGCTTGGATTTCTTTCATCTGAGCAGCCAAACTCATCATCAAAGAATCTTCAACATGACATCAGAAGAAATCTCATTCAAGTTGTTTTTAGCTTGGTCAATTTCTCTATATAGAGACTCTTTTTCGTTCACAACATTGACATATTGTGTTTTCTTGCCTTTGAGTTCCACATTTCTGGCCAGCAGCACACTTATCTCTTGATGGATGATCTTCAGAGATAACTTGAAGTCCATTGAAAGTTTGAGTGAAGGAAGCTTAAGTACTTGAGCCATTCGATGGCTTAGACGCTCAAATTTGTCCCGTTGGCTAGCAGCACTGGTGTGTGCTATATCTATGTCCATGAAAGAAGTGTACTCAAGTACTGCCTGCTTGAGAATGTTCATATTTTCTATAGAAAATGCAGCAGATGCAGTAGAAGGACGACTGGCCGAGGAAGAACGAGCAGTTTGACTAGCTTTAACTTGTTCCCAAGACGTAAACAAGTTCTGAATGGAGCGCAAGATGATATCAGCGTCCTGTAAAGGTAAATGCAATTACTTAGCATCCTCATTGCAGTAAACAACATAAAAGGAATAAGATGAAGACTACCTCATGAACTGACTCATCAGTGGTTTTGGAAGAAGAATGATGAAGTATGCTACTGGACGATTTGACCACTTGTGAAGATTCATCTTTGTCTCAGCGTATTGGTTCTTGCACAACCGGCAAATCAATTGGTCTTTCTGCAAAGGGACGAATAATGGTAAATTCATGACCGATGTCATGACCAATGATGCAATTAGAAGAAAATATCATAAATATATGCATATATTACCATCTGATTCTACGCTTGGAGGAAAAATGCCTTGAAACGATGAAGATTCTCCAACTGGCTGGGCGATTGAAGTGTCTGGATCTTCAAATCCATTCTCAAGAAAATTTGCCTCGATAAATGGCTTAGAAGAGGGAGGAATTGAAGGACTGGGCGAAGTAGAATCTTTCAAATGAGAAGTGGACCCCATCTGATTCAGAAAACAAATAAGACATCAATATCTACATTGATTTTTCTTTATGTAAAGAGAAATCATACTACCTTTCTTCTGGTCACGGAAAGAGCATCATCATCGTCATCACTATTATCATCAGGTTGATCTGATGAATCCAAGGCTAGCCATTTACAGCTGGATACACCTTTTGTGACTCTGGTTTGGGTAGGTGGAGAACTGGATTGAATAGAAATCGCGGCAGAGCGTCTAGTACAGATTGTTGGAGATTTTGAAGGAGAAGAAGAAGGCACAGGATGTTTAACTAATATAGGCACAACAGGAATATGAGTGGGAGTAGAATGAAATGGAAGTCCTGGAAGATCCCGACCCCTCAAGTAGATGGAAAGCGTGGTTGACATTGGTGATAAAAAAACCTATGTTTCACAGAAGGCCAAAATTGTTCAAAAAGAGGGTGAACGACCATAGTAGGATTAAATGGAGCCAAAGAAAACCGAGTCATCAAAGAAATATTGCGGACATCTATGGCCTGTGCTTCTATCTTGGTGATGGTATGGGAGCACTCCTGGAAACTCTTTGAGTAACAAGAGGGGATGGGCCAAGTTTGGCCAAAGCCAAGTTGCCAGGCAAAGAACTGGGGAGCATAGACTTCGACCCCAGCCTTCGCATTGGTGCAGTCAGAATGTCGTGGAACAATTCTCGCCCAGTCAAGTATTGAGCCCAAACGGGCAGGACAGCACTCACTTTGTTCAAAGTAAGAGGAGGTTGAACGTAAATGGGAATTTGATGAATAGAGAAAGGAAAGAAAGAGAGAATTGAATTCAAATTATAAAAGAATGTGAAGACGTCTCTATTAGACATATCAACAGGGGCTAATTGGTTGATGACCAACCCGTAACAACTAACTGGCTGATGAGGTATTGAAGGAGTACCAAACTGTGGGAAATACGCTCTCAACCACAACTGAGCGAGCCAGAGAGGCCCACTACCAGTAGGAGAGGCATTAGTTCTAAGCTGATATTGAAGGTAAGCCATACCTCTATAGAAAGCAGCCAGAAATAAGGAACAAAGGTTCAAAGACCTACCAAGTGCCAATTCATGGGCGATGGGCAAATAGGCCATAGAAGGTTTAAGATTAGGCACACAGAGAATATACCTACACAGCCAAACCTGAAGGAAAGCCAGATGCTCTGTATGAGTAGGATATTTGCCATAATTGTCATAGAGCTCTTGCATGCCTGAATAGGAGTCAGTATATCTCTTGTCAAACATTGGAGCAATGGAAGATACCAGCATGACAGGAGAATTAGTATCACCCAAAGGGGGGGAGGTTAACCAAGGCACCAACATCCCTATGGGTAATTGACATTGGGCCAAGAGGAAAAATAAAAGTATTATACTCAGAAGACCAAAAACTCAAAACGATTGGGAAAAGTACAGGATCGTAGAGTGGATGACGTGTAGCAATTTCCAAAAGGTTGGAAATCTTAGCACGATCAAAAAGTGCTTTCGTGGGGCCGTGTTTCATCATGCGTGCATGCCAAAGATGGAAAGTGGTATCAGATTTGGGCCAGGTACGAATACTCTTTTCACGAATTGGCTTTAAGGAAAAAAGGGTCCAAGAAAGGAGGTTCTTGGGTACAAGGAAAAAGCTGGGCAACGGCCACTCGCCCAATAGAGTCCGCATCTTTGAACGATGGACCCAAATAGAACTCGTTTAAATCAGGTCTAGATGATAAAAGGCACGATAGGTTTACGTAAGGTTTGGTCAGGAGGTCATGGAAATCTTCGAAGCTAGTACAATTTTCTGAAGGATTCTTTGAAGTAGCCATTTACAGCGAATTGAAAGATTTCAAGGATGGTGATAAGTTTGAAAGTGTGAATGTGAATGTGAATTAAGGAGAAGATGAACAGTGTCCTTTTATAGAAGAAGGAGGAGACGGCGACGTGATGGAGGCAGAACGTGGTTATTGGTGCAATATAGTGGCGTCTTTTTTGAGTTTATATAAATCGTGCCTTTAGGATATTGAAATTGAAACGCCATTATGTTTTTCAGAAGGTGAAGCACCACTAAGTGAATATGGCTAATTAATAAGTGGTGATATTAATCTAGCCATATTGGGGGGTAACTGTTGACGTGCAAAAATAAAAGCCCAAAAAAGAGACCCAAGTGAATTTATATGTAGGACCAAGATGTTACCCAAGTTTATTAAACTCTCTAGATTTGGACGAGCCCAAAGAAGGTACCCAAGCATATAGGCCCAGAATAGATGTCGCCCAGGCCTAATGAACGCCCAGGATTTGGACGAATGGAACGGTTATTCACGTTGTGAAGTAACGGTTATTAAACAGTTTTCTTTTCCCTTTTATCAAATCTCCACGTCTCATGATCTAAGAAGTTACGAATGGTTGAACCATTATAAACCGTAGTAGTGTGCTACAAATTAGCCATTATAGAGGGAGTGGGTAGTTATTGGGCAGCCATTATGGAGGGAGTGGGTAGTTATTGGGCGATGAGCAGTTTCTTGATGTAAGATTGAAGGAAACCGTTTGGTAAAGTATAAAAGAAAGAAGATTGAACGGAAAAGGCAGGTAAAAATCACTCTCAAAAAATAGAGAAATATGTAATTTCATTTCCTTTCAGTTTTAAGCATTTACTTGCGTTATATTCCAGTGTGCTTGTGCCCCTTGAAGACGTTTTGTTTTATCCTTCGTTATAATTGTAATCTTCATAAATAAAACACCCCTTGTTGGGACTTTGTCTCAAAAGGTTTAGCGTCCCTTAGACATTGTCTGAATCTTTTTAATTTTTAGCAAAGTTCATTTATGCGCGAAACATATTGTTACAACATAAAAATAATAATTTTGTCACAAACTTGATATTCAATTACTTTTATTAATTGAGTTGTTCGTTTATTAACTATAAATATTAGTCTATTAGAGCTCCAATTGTATTCTTCACATTTTAACTTAATTTTTAGAAAAATTGGCGCAAATGGTCCCTAAATAAATAACAAAATGGTGATTATAATTTTATTGTCATTTTCCTATTGAAAATTAATGCAACTCTAGAGCATTATTTTTGAAAATGACTTGTTTGTACATTAGCAATACAAACTCTATTTAGTACTTTAGAAATTTGTATTTAAGATGCTACTTTTTACACACGGGTAGTTATGGAACAATTTTAATTGTAATTAATATGTTTATAGACTCGTTTATTTTTTTACACATTTGTGACCCATAATCTCTAACTTGCATAAAATATATACAACTTCCACTAGCATGCTCAATTAACAACTGCAACATGATTTATTTACTTGTAGAAATTATGTTGTTTTAAGAGTTTAAATTCGAACATGAAACGATTTCATCAAATAACTTATTGATTATCTCCAGAGCTTCATCTAAAGTAACAAAGAAGATTTTTCTGAATTTTTTATTCTGCCATTAAACACCGTGATGATTGAATTGGTACACTTACTGAAGAAGCCTAATTTGTCGTTCTTAAAAATCAAAATCTTTGATTGTGTAAGCTTAATTCAACCACCTCTTTATCTTTTATTTAAGTTATTTGAAAAAAAAAATGATATTAATGCACATATGTTGTTATAGATACTTATGTCAAGAGTCTTAGCAAATGTGAAATTTCTTAATGCAAAAGCATTCGACTTTCTTTTCGTGATTAGAATATTATAAATGAATCAATTTAGTATTCGAGGAGGAATGCAAATTCTGGAAAAATGGTATTTAAGAATAGTGACTTTTATAAAGTAAATTGAATTCAATTTTATCATATGCTTGAGTCATCTTATATAATGAATTTTAATAAACTAAGTTTTAAGTTATAAGCATACTTATATTTAGGTTTCAATTGCCTAAATTTTTAATATTTAATTTTTTTCACTTAAATTACCAATATCATGTCAATTCCTAAAATAAAGATATAATAAATACTATTACGTTCTTAATTAACGAGACATCGTGTGCATCGCGTATGCTCACACTAGTATTAGAAAATATGTGGGCTTTCATAAAAATTCTCGTAGAATCGAAAATGAAGTTTTCATTCTGTACATACCAGATCATGAATTAGTAATGGCATCCAATTTCCCAAAAAAAAAAAAAAAGGGCCTGAACTATGATATGAAATAAGTTGATAAAGCAAAAATTGCCTTTCTAAAATTAAAACCCAGCAATAAATACGCAATATGTGACTCACCTGAGGAAAAATCTTATTATTGCATAGTCTCGCGTTAGACAACCACGATGTCTATATCATTTCTCATAGAAAGTAACAAATCAAAAAAGTTGTGCTCAAGAGATAGTTGTCCATACACTGATAAGGGATGTATAGAATATTTTCGAGAAGAAATGGGTTGTGGCCCCCCTACCCCCACCACCACCACCACCCCACCTCCACCGGCACCGGATAGGTAGCTCTACCTATGAAAAATGAGCTCAGCTAGCCCAAAGGGACGATCGTCCCCAAAAATGTTACTCAGTTCGGCCCATGAGCTCGTGGACCAAACGAGCCTAGCTGAGCCGAGCAGAGCTGAGCCGAGCAGAGCTACCCACGAGCTTGGATCGACCCTTAATTTTTTTTTAAAATTTTGAAAATGAAAATGAAAGAAAATATCGATAATCCTTTATATTAAAAATTTAAGATTGAAAACCCTCCTCCTTTTTCTGGGCTTGGGACCGGCTACTTTGAAAGTAGGCGGAGTTAAAATTGTACACGAACAAGATGTTACGTGTACAATTTTTTTTATTAAAATAAGACAAAAAAATATCTAGTACTAATGCAAAACAATACTTACTACAAATTTGAATAAACCATATTCAAATATTTTACTTCTTCGGCCATTATTCTGTCCATTTTGTCTTGGATTTGAAGTTCGGCGTCATCCCAATCTTTTAGACACAGTAAGCTTTCTAAAATGTCAGCTTTGAGTCTTGACTTGAAATTAGACAGAACTCTGCCACTTATAATAAATGTAGCCTCTGATGCTACAGTTGAGATTGGATTTGTTAGTAGATCACGTGCGATTTTTGAAAGAATTGGGTAATTACGTTAATGTTGTCTCCACCAACGTAGTATATCAAAAAAAATTCTCTCTTCGTCAGCTAAAATACTAAGCACGTCATGCGCGAAATACCTAACTAACTCTACAGGTGTATCACTAGAACGGAGAAGGGAAGAAGTACAAGAAAAACCAACTGATTGTTGACCTTGACCACTCCTATGTGTACTCATGTAACTCAATAAGTCAATGTCATCAGTTGATGGCGAAGTACATGTTGGAACAGGGGGTAGTACAATGTTTGTACCGGCCTTTTCAGCATAGACCTCATACATTTTACATAACGTTTGTTCTAAATTACCGCACGTTACTAGATTTCTGTAAGTTAATTTTTGTGAAATTGCCATTATTATAACTTTCGTACCATCTAAGTTAAGTGTAAAATCCATAATATATGCTAATGAAAATAACATAGAGAATTGTTCCCAATATTTTTGTGAAATTGCCATTATTATTACTTTCGTACCATCTAAGTTAAGTGTATGATCCATAATACATGCTAATGAAAATAACATAGGGAATTGTTCCCAATATTTTCTAAATTTAGCTTCCATGACAGGTAATATTAGAAAAAAGAACAAAATTCTTATACCTAATAAAATTGTTAGCAATATAATAGAAATGATTTAAAACAAGTAGAGTAGTTGGATAATATACACCAGAACATGCAGTTGTTGTGTCGTAAAAAACTTTTAAAAATTTTCTAACATGAGCACATATTTCTCAGTCATATGATTCTAAATCATATTCTGAGCTATGTGCTTGTCAGCCATTATAATATACAGTAATACAATCTTCGTAACCTTCATAAGATTCAAGCATGAGATATGTTGAATTTTATCTATGGCCAACAGTATAAAAATATTTTGATTGCAGCCCATTTTCTAGACATAGAAAAGAAAAAACTTGTTCTCTTTTTGGTGAGACCATAATATAACTCATAGCATATCTAATTTTTTTTTTTTTTTGTAATTGGGTCTGTATAATTTGTAATCCATCTTGCACAATTAAAGTAAACACATGACATACACAACGAATGTAAAATAAAATACCATCAAATTATGGACTACAATATTGAATTAATTTCTCAATTACTATGTTGTTGGGACCTGCATTATCAAATGTAAAACTACGAGCTTTAGAATCACAATTAAATTCACGTAACACATCCAATAAAACATGAAAAATATTATTTCCATTACGAGGATAGTCTATTTGTTTAAACGCTATTATTTTTTTATGTATTATCCAATTACTATCAATGTAGTGTGTAGTTGCAACCATATATCTTTTTTAGTTATTACATGTCCATAAATCTGACGTAAAAGATAAAATACCGTTATAATTATTAATATCATTTACAATAGCTTATTTCTTTCTATTATATCTAACAATAGTGTCTTTACGAAGAGTATTTCTAAAAATATTAACGTTCCTTGGTTAAAGATATTTTTGGATGAAGTTCGTAAAATGAGGATTTTCTATCAAGCTCAGTGGAAACTTGATATTGCCACCAATTTCGGCAGTCATTCGCGGCGTATGAGTTCTTGTAAATATATCCAAGTGTTGAGATTGGAACTACTGGACTCGACTCCCGGAGATTTGAACTGGAGTTGTGCCTGATTTATTTCCAAACTTCCATGTTTGAATTGACACTTTTTGAAGTGTTTGTTTATATGGGTCGTGCCTATCTCCTTTTACCAGGCTAACTTCTCTTAACAGTATTTATAGTGTGCTTTATACCCAAGGACTACGTCCACTAGTTTACCAGTCAGCACCAACTCGAAATGCTGCCAACACTTAGCCTTTTATTTGGTGGTTTTTTGTTTAGTGCTAAAACCAAAGGTTGTTTGTATATCGGCATCTTATTGAACGTCTTCCGAATCAATTGGATCAGTGCTACCATCAAACTGATCAATAATATCGTCTGAAATTAGAATGTCATTCAGACCACTGAAATCATAATCACTTCGATTATAGACCATTTGGAATAATATAATAAAGAGAATAGGAGAAGATATGTAGTAGAAACTAGAAACTAGAAAATAGAAATGTAGAGAATTAGTAGAAGTAAAAAATTAAAACTTCAAATTATAGAGTAATATCTAGATAATGAGATATTACATACTAATTATAACACTAATATTGAGACTTGAGAGAATGAAATTTGAGAATTGTTAATGGATTGAGTATCTAATAGAACGAGAGATTGAAATATGAAAAAAATGAGTTTAGAATATAAGTATTTATAGGAAAATAATGAAATTTAAAAAAAAAAAAGTGGATCAACATCCAACGGTCACGATAATGTGACTGTTTGCACGATCCGGCTCGTGGCTCGTGCTTTTTGGCTCGTGGGCACGAACCCACGAGCTGGCTCATTTTTTGGCCGAATCGAACGAGCTCGGCCCTCTATTTTTTATTTGGGCACGACCCTTGCTTGTGCTCATCCTTAGACGAGCCCGAGCTCGAGCTGGTCGAGCTTTTTTGCCACACCTACCGAATTCCACGAGTAAATCGAAAGTTGGATCTATATTCTTCATATTGGATGATCACAATACTTTCCAAAAATCAAAATTCTTAATCAATGGATGAACAATATCACCCATTTTTTCAATAAGATACCAAAGTTGATGATTGACTCATTCCATACTAGAGATAATCGCAGGAAATCATTTGATAACACGGATTCCTATTTCTCAATGATATTCCACAATCAAACAACAATTGTATAACGTTATTGTCATCTTCTTTGTTCTCATTATTGCCTTCATTTTGCTCTCTCAACCAGGCCCAACATTTTCTATTAATATGAATCTCCTTGCCACAATGGTAACAAACAATCTTTTTGTTATTTGATTTTGATCTACTTCTTGAATTGCTGTAACCTCTTCCTCTATTCTTTGTAACAAGAGTGTGTACGTGATCTGAACCCGTGTGTACACCTGCATATTTTCTTCTTGCTTCCTCATTTAACATACTGTCTTTTACAAAATTCATAGTCATAACATCATCACGAGCAGAGTTATTAACAGACACAACAAAGGCCTCTCAACTATCTAGCAAAGAACTCAAAAGCAATAAAGTTTGCAATTCATCTTCAAGAGTCATATCCAAATTTGCTAACTGGTTTATGATATTCTGAAAATTATTCAAATGTTGTGTTACGCTTATGCCTTCTTTATATTTCATGTTGATCAAGTCTCTAATTAAAAATGACATCTTAGATGCAATTTTCTTCTCAAACATAAAATCCAACTTTAACCATAATTTATGAACATTAGTCTCTTATGCTACATGAAATACAATATTATGAACCTACTGTCTAATAGATCTGATAGTCTTTCTATTCTAACGATACCATTGTTTTTTCTAGCATGTCATACGGTTTAGCTTCATTACCCTCAATAAGTTCCTACAAATCCTTAAAATGAAGCTTGAAGAATGAGAAACCTAAGAAATCTACCTTTCTCTTCCAATTTTAATCCACAACAATAGCTGTCTCTCTTTCTTTTCAAGTTTTTTGTGTCCATGGTTATGTATCTGGGCTTCGGTGAAGAAATCAAAATATGGAATTAAGAGCCCGTTTGGTAGAGTTTATAAATCAGTTTATTTGACCAAAAAGGGTTTATTTGATAAAAAATTTGCCTTGGTAGCTGTCATTTTTTACCATTCTTGGTCAAATAAACTAGTTTATAATATCTACCAAACGGGCACTAAATGTTTCAATAATCAGTGAACTTTTAGTCGCATCTTCGATCACACTGAACTTGAAAAGCTACGCTCCGTTAATTACTTTTTACGATTCAGTACCTTCCAATGGACGAAAGAGCACATGTAGCGGACGGAACGCCCACGTGGTACACATTAGTGGTAATTTCAGAGTTGAATGTTTCAATAATTAATGAAGAAGAAGGAACCCAAGAATCCACCTTTCTCCTTGAATTTAAATGGCTGCCTATCTCCTCTTTCATTTTTTTTTTTTTTTGTTTCTGTGTGTGTATGTATATCTGTGTAAAATATGAGAGAAAATATATGTATGTGGAGAAGTAATTCTCTCTGTATATTGATGTAATGTATTAATGAATAGGGTACAAGATATATATATATATATATATATATATACTAATGAATGACTAATAGAAACCTAATAAGAAAGGAAAAGAGTTCTACCTAGAATGAGAATATTACATGTATGGTATCCTACTACATGGTACTCTACTGTAAATAGAATTCTAATACTCTCCCTCAAGTTGGAGCATGTATGTCAAAAGTGCCCAACTTGTGAGTGAAATTGTGAAATGCTTCCTTGCCCAATGCTTTAGTAAATAATTCCGCAATCTGATTGTTGCTTGGAACATAGGCAGTCTTGATCTCTCCCTTATCAATTCATTCACGAACAATATGACAATCTATTTCAATGTGTTTTGTTCTTTCATGATATACTGGATTAACATCAATATGCATTGCTGCTTGATTATCACAATATAATATTACTGCTTGTAGGTGATCTACACATAAATCTTTTAGTAATTGTTTCAACCATATAAGCTCACATGTAATAGAAGCCATTGCCCTATACTCAGCTTCTGCTGAAGATTTGGACACAGTCGTTTGTTTCTTGCTTTTCCATGATATAAGTGCCTTTCCCAAGAACACACAATATCCTATAACTGACCGTCGTGTAGTAATATCTTCGACCCAATCTGCATCACAAAATTCTGCTAGCAGTAATTTCCCACTTGATGGGAAATATAATCCTCATCCTGGTGCCCCTTTCAAGTATCGGAGTAATCGGTGAACTGCATCAAGATGAGATTGTCTAGGTGTCTGCATAAACAGACTGGGTGTATTGACTGAATATGAGATTTCTGGTCTGGTAATGGTGAGATAAATGAGCTTTCCTACCAACTGTCGATAGTATGTGGGATCTTTCAATAACTTTCCATCAGTTAAATTAAATTTCAATGACTGCTCCATAGAAAATGCTGCAGGTTTTGATCCAAGTAATCCGGCTTCTTGAAGAATGTCAAGAGTATACTTCATTTGGTTTATTGAAATCTCCGATCTTGAGTGAGCAATTTCTATTCCAAGAAAGTATTTTAATGTGCCAAGGTCCTTCAACTTGAATTGGGATGCAAGAAAGGTTTTTGTAGTAGAGATTGCTTCTCTATTGTTTCCTATGACAATCATATCATCCACATATAACAGAATTGCAGTAAAATAATTACCATTGACCTTTGTAAAGAGTGAGTAATCTGCATGTGACTGTTTGAACCCAAACTGAATAATAGCATACACAAATCTTTGAAACCAAGAATGAGATGCCTGTTTCAATCCATATAAAGATTTATGAAGTCGACATACAACTGGTGTCTTCCCCCTGTCAACGAAATCCAGGAGGTGGATTCATATAGACTTCTTCATCAAGATCACCATGAAGAAAGGCATTGTGTACATCCATCTGATGAAGTGTCCAGTCACGAATAGAGGCGATAGCAAGCAAGCATCTGACTGTAGTTAACTTTGCAACTGGAGTGAAAGTTTCATTATAATCAATCCCTTCTCGTTGTGTAAACCCCTTTGCCACTAACCGTGCTTTGTAACGTTCAACTGTACTGTCATAATGAAATTTAATTTTGAACACCCACTTACAACCAATAGGATGAGAACTTGGAGGAAGTGGTACAAGTGACCAAGTATTGTTTTCTTCCAAGGCACGAATTTTATCATTCATAGTAGCGACCTATTTGGGATCCTGACAAGCTGCCTCATATGTAGCTGGCTCAATGATATGAGAAATATTATATGTAAAAGTACGATGAATAGAATAAAGGTTACTATATGATACATACCTTGATATAGGGTGTCGAGTGTTGGATTTGACTGGAAGAGACCCAGCTTGAGTAGGCAGAGTATGATTGATATAGTAATATTTCAAGTGAAATGGGGTTTGAATTGATCTTGTGGATCGTCTAAGTTGGTCATCTGGAGGGTGAGAAGAGGTAGGTGGATCAATTGTGATTGGACATTGCTCAACCGGTCGACCGGTAGGTGAAGACGGTCGACTGTTTAAACTCTCTGTTGAACCGGATGAGGTAACCGGTCGACCGATTGGACTCTCTGTTGAAGCGGACGAGTGAACTGGTCGACCGGTTGGTCCAGATGATGGTTCGGGATCTTCAGGCAAGTTATCCGTTTCTGCTATGTGTTGGTCCTCTGGGTTTGTGAAATATGGTGTTTCAACATCTAGAGGCATAGATTGTGGCAATGGGATGGAGTTGGTTTCATCATGTTGTTGGAAAGTGTATGGAAATATATTTTCATGGAACACAATGTCTCGGGATACTACTAGCTTTTTGTCGGTTAGGTCATATAAGGTGTATGCTTTTTGTCCTGAGGAGTATCCAAGGAACACACACCGTTTGGCTCGTGTGTCAAATTTATGGCTGGGTTTAAGGTTGGTGGCAAAACATAGGCAACCATAGGCACGTAAATGGGAATAAGGTGGTGGTTTCTTGTGCAATCTTTCGTAGGGTGTTTTGTGTGAGAGCAATGGTGAAGGTATCCGGTTGATAAGGTAACAAGCTGTTTTGATATGTTCCCCCCAAAATTTTAACGGAAGATTGGCTTGAAATTTAATGGCACGAGCCACATTAAGGAGGTGGCGGTGTTTTCTTTCTACTACTCCATTTTGTTGAGGGGTATAAGGACATGACCTATGAAAAATGGTACCATTTTCATCTAAGAATGTTTGCAAGGATAAGAACTCTTGGCCATTGTCAGATCTCAGGATTTTTATAGTCAGGTTGTGTTGAGTTTTACCAAGCAAAGAAATTTTTAATTATGCTTTGAGTTTCAGATTTGTGACGCATGAGGTGTACCCATGTATAACGAGAAAAGTCATCAACAATTGTAAAGAAATATCTAGCACCAGAATAAGAATAAATCCTATGAGGTCTCCAAATATCACAATGAATCAAATCAAAGGGTTTATTGCTAGATATTTGACTGACTTTAAATGGTAGTCTAGATTGTTTTGCCAGATGACAAATATCACAAATATCGTGGGAATCAAAACTAATACCTAAGATATTTTGTGCTAAGAATTGAAGAGGTGAGGCTGAAGGGTGTCCAAGACGTTTATGCCATAGGTTGGTTGATCCACTGGTAGTATGATGTATTTGTGGTTTTTGTGAAAGGTAATATAGGCCGTTACTTTGCCTTCCCAAGCCAATCGTTTTCTTCGTAGTCAGATCCTTCATGACACAAAAATCAGGGAAAAATGTCACACAGCAACCTAACTCTCTAGTAAGTTTACTGATAGATAATAGATTAACTTTGAATTTGGGAACATGAAGCACATTATCAACAGTCATATTATTTTCAAAGTTAACTGTACCAATGGATTTAATAAGAGCATGACCCTCATTCGGTAATTGCACAGTTTTGTGCATTGGCATGAATTTATTCTCAAGAATCTCATCATTCGTCACATAGTCAGTGGACCCGCTATCAATAATCCATGAATTACTCAAAGAAGTAAAGAGATTGATACCTGAGGTGTTAACACAAGGCTTGTCATTACCCGACTTGTTGTTTAGAAGTGTCATGATCTGTTCATATTCCTTGGTTGTGAGCGTTTTGCCTTCCTCTGGGTCAGGAGTAGAAGCGGTAGTAGTGTTTGTGAAGCGTTTGTTTCGTGGCTTTATGTCTTTTCCATGAAACTTGTGCCCTGGAGGGAAGCCATGGATGAAATAGCAGGTATCAACGATGTGGCCAATCATCTTGTAGTAGGTGCACTGTTTCTGCCCGGTTCCAGTCGAAACGGTTGACCAGTTGGACGAACCGGTCGACTGGTCCGACCGATTTTTGGTTGGCCGATTGTCACCTTTCCGGTTCGATCTCCAATTTATGAACATTAGTCTCTTATGCTACATGAAATACAATATTATGAACCTACTGTCTAATAGATCTGATAGTCTTTCTATTCTAACGATACCATTGTTTTTTCTGGCATGTCATACGGTTTAGCTTCATTACCCTCAATAAGTTCCTACAAATCCTTAAAATGAAGCTTGAAGAATGAGAAACCTAAGAAATCTACCTTTCTCTTCCAATTTTAATCCACAACAATAGCTGTCTCTCTTTCCTTTCAAGTTTTTTGTGTCCATGGTTATGTATCTGGGCTTCGGTGAAGAAATCAAAATATGGAATTAAGAGCCCGTTTGGTAGAGTTTATAAATCAGTTTATTTGACCAAAAAGGGTTTATTTGATAAAAAAATTTGCCTTGATAGCTGTCATTTTTTACCATTCTTGGTCAAATAAACTAATTTATAATATCTACCAAACGGGCATTAAATGTTTCAATAATCACTGAACTTTTAGTCGCATCTTCGATCACACTGAACTTGAAAAGCTACGCTCCGTTAATTACTTTTTACGATTCAGTACCTTCCAATGGACGAAAGAGCACATGTAGCGGACGGAACGCCCACGTGGTACACATTAGTGGTAATTTCAGAGTTGAATGTTTCAATAATTAATGAAGAAGAAGGAACCCAAGAATCCACCTTTCTCCTAGAATTTAAATGGCTGCCTATCTCCTCTTTCAATTTTTTTTTTTTTTTTTTGTTTCTGTGTGTGTATGTATATCTGTGTAAAAAATGAGAGAAAATATATGTATGTGGAGAAGTAATTCTCTCTGTATATTGATGTAATGTATTAATGAATAGGGTACAAGATATATATATACTAATGAATGACTAATAGAAACCTAATAAGAAAAGGAAAAGAGTTCTACCTAGAATTGGAATATTACATGTATGGTATCCTACTACATGGTACTCTACTGTAAATAGAATTATAATAATCTGGGCTTGAAAGAAGAAATCAAAATCTGCAGCTATTTTTTTAAATTTGATAGTCACAAATTGCAAGAATGGTCCCCAAGTATTTAATCCCAAACATGATGCCTATGTTTAATTGTGACTAACTAAAGTTGCATTTAAAGCCCTCCAAGTGTAATTTAATTCTATAATAAGCTGGACTTATTTAATCGAAATGAAACAATTGGGTCAAGGGCTCTCGAGCCCCTACAAAAAGTAAGCTGAGCCGCCATCTACCAAGGGCGGAGAAAATAGAAAAATATGGCATGATCAATAAAGAATTATTTTTTAACGATTGATATCAATTGTATATATAGCAGATAACAAGAAATGTCAAGTCTGAGACAAATTATTGGACGGAATTAGTTGTGATTACAAGAAGAAAAGCATGATCTGTGATAGAAGTGGCTTTTAATAACCTTATTAGAAATTACACATTTATATATGTCTCCTAGTAGCAGAAATCATGGATCATAGGGGGTAGCAATTACGTAAAGGTGTTGTTTTCTTGATACAGTAAGTCCATAATTCTCAGTCATGTCTAAATTATCGGGATTGATTCCATCTGGGAGTTTCCAGTCGAAGTTATAAAGAAGTTGAGCTAAAGGAAGCTCGACGCCAGCAATACCAAAAGTCATACCAGGACACATTCTTATTCCTGAACCAAATGGTAGATATTCAAAGTGATTTCCAGTGAAATCTACACCGTTGTTCTCAAATCGTTCTGGTTCAAAATTTTCAGGGTTTGTCCAATACTTAGGATCTCTGCCCATTTCCCAAGCATTTACAAGTACTCTGGCATTGGCAGGTATAAAATACCCGTTTACTTCACAATCTTTCGTACTAGCTCTTGGAAGAAGGGGAACTGGTGTATGCATCCTAAAAGTTTCCTTTATTACCATTTTTAAGTACTTTAACTTTTGAAGATCAGTGTCATCAATGATTTCAAGTCCCTTGAAGATTTCTCGTACTTCAGCTTGTGCTTTCAGCATTACACGTGGATTCCTTATAGGTTCGACCATAGCCCAATCAGTTGTCGATGATGATGTATTTGTTCCAGCTGACATCATATCCTACAAAAAAAAAAAAAAAAAATCCACCATTCTTGTTAATGAATTAATATTACATACAAAAGATTAATAAATAATAGCAAAATACTTACAGAAAGAACCGCTTTGATGTTGTCATAGTTAATGGGAATGTCAAGTTCCCCACTTTCCTTTACTCTTAGGAAAACATCAACTAAATCTTCATTGCCAGACTCTCCGTTTCCCCTTCTTGTCGACTCTCCATGAACCAACCCTTTGTCGTCCTTGCTCATTCTTGCCAAATTCTCCTTGTGTTCATCAATTAGTTCGTCAAGAATTGCATCAAGCTTGCGGCGCATCGCCCACAATTTTACCCTACTGAAACTGAAAAGTCTAAGTATCTTGGAGGAAGGAAAGAGGTCAGCCAGTTGAAAGCCTGCCGCTAAGGATACACCTTGCTTGTATAGTTTTACCAGTGTATCTTTATCCTTACATATTTTACCGAATGCTGCTCTTGCAGTAATGGAACTGGTTGACGAGAAAATCTTCTCTGTGAGATTTAAGGGTTTTCCGGCAGATGATTTAATAGATTTGATGAGTTTAAGAACCTCATCACTCCGAATGGAAGCAAATGATTTAACCTGCTTGGAACTTAAGAGTTCCAAAATACAGATTTTACGCATTTGTCTCCAGTAATCATTATGTGGACTAAACGCTATGTCAGTATGGTTATACCACAAAATCTCAGTAGACATAGTTAGTGATCTGGCAGCAAAAGTAGGATCTTGTGTTTTCAATACTTCTTTTGCAATTTCGGGGGAAGATATAACGATTGCTGAGTTTTCACCAAGCTTGAAGTGCATCAATGGTCCATATTTTTTGGCAAATTCTTTGAAATCACGATGTGGAAGTAAACTTAAAAGGTGCAAATGTCCAATTATGGGCAACTGTTTGGGTCCCGGTGGGAGTTTTCGGAGTTTTGTATCAGCTTTAGATTTCTTCCATTTGGTAATGAAGAGGAAGAGCAGGGACATAAAGAGAGCAAAAGTAGTGAAACTGAAGGGAAAATGGATATCCATTAGAAAGAAGCGTTTTAATGCAGGAAAAATAAAAATAAAAATACTCTCTTTTGTTATGATGATTGCATAAAATGGCTTGGATGTAACATATATATATATAAAGACACAAACATGAAAGGAAAGACAAATAAGCACCAGTTGATGTTCGAATTTCGATTTCATAGCTGCCTGTTTTGACCAATTATCTTGGAGCCTAGGGCAAAATATCTTGGAGCTTGCGAGTTCTGTCACCACGATGCATGATTCACCTACATAGTATGCATGATATGCTAAATATCAGAATGCGTGTGTCATGCAAGTATGCCTATAAACTCTGAATCATGCTCTGATGCCAATCTGACACGACCCGTCTCAAGAATATTTATGTACCCGAGACGTGTCGTGCGCCGATGGTGGATACCAACCAAGGGTTGGACCCACTACCAAGGCTACTACAATTACAACTCATTATACATATTTTTAAGAAAACTTTGGCATTATCTCCACTGAAATTTGGACTAACCAACTTGAAATAAAATACCACATGTCCAAACAAACTATATTCACAACTAAATAAGACTATTTTCCCTTTCAGTATCCACAACAAAACAACGCGATAGAGACTAGCCGGATCATAAAACTTTTACTATTTAATTAACATAAACTGTACATACGGATACAAAATTAATACATAGTGAGATCACCTAACTATTTACATATGATGCAAAATGATATCCAAAAATGAACATATGTCCCCAAAATATAATGACTACATGCTATATGATATGAGTCATACTAACTAACTATGTCGTACTAACTAACTATGTTGTGTGGATCCGATTTCGAACTCAAAAGCTTTATATCTAAAAACTGCCCAGAAACTCAACCGCTACCTGATAAGAAAAATCATTGTTGGAAAAAATACATGAGTTGATAGACTCAGTGAGTGGAGATTTTCGAAAATAATTATACTATTTTCATTTATAGATATTATCAAAAACGAGCTCACGTCATTTAACAATTCACATTATAACTTCTCATAACGTAAATGAGCCCAACATCTAAATCAATATTACATCATATTAATTTCAACAAGTAATATCAGCTCATATTTGTAGAATATTCATCAGCTAAAAAAAATCATCACTTCATCATATCGCAATATAATGGAAAATATCACCGAAATGTACCTTCTAATTAAAATCGGTAATATAGTCATGTATATGTAAACTACCCTCAAAACTAGGCACCCCTATACATAGGCTTAAGGTCCCCTCAGTGTACGGAACTGGATCCCAAAATCCTTTAACAATATATCATAGTACACGGTTAAGACCCCTTAATCAAACTATATTTACACAGCCAATTAGACCCCTCAATGTAATATAGAACACGGCTAAGACCCCTCAATGCACTAGAATAGATAAAATTATGGGCACTTTTATGGTATTTTTCAATATCACATATTTCTCACATTCCATTTCACAAGTAATCAATTACAATCTTTATAATTTCACAATTAATATACGAAATAAACCTTTAATTATAATCATGTAAAATGGCCAATAAGTTCTTAAATCACATATAAAATAATAGTATAATTAATTGTCATTCTCAAAAATATTTAATTTTTCCTCTCACAGAGTTATCTATTGGAAACTAACTCGACTCATAGTCTGTTCCGATATTTGAACACTTCATGATATAACAATAAAATTATCCAAATCAAAACTCAATTCTATTGAATTCAAAATTATTTACATAACAACTTATCGATTTTTTATTCTTCCTCCAAATTTCAAATTTTGTTGTATGATTTGAGTAAGAAAGAAAGAAAAAAGGATGAGCTTTGCATTTTTCTTTGCTGAATTGATAAGTGAAAAGATAAAATGAAATACTGAATTTTGTTATGAAAAGCCATCCGTCGCCTGACTTTTCAATTGACTCAGAATTCTTTTACTTTGACTAAAGTATGACATGTAAATGGTCCCTAACTTTTGTCCTTTGTGTAGAATTGGTCTTTAACATTTATTTTTTGACAAATAAGTCCCTAATCTATGTGTTTTAATGCAAAATTGGTCCTTATGACAAATATGTCTTTAATTTTAATTAGAATAAATTGTATGTAAATTCCTAATCATTACAGAATTTACAAATAGGTCTAATACTTTTATTTTTTATAAAAAAACTTAAAGAAAACGAATAAGTTTTTTTTTTTTTTTATTGAATTAACACTTTAGTAATAAACATGTCAAATAAAATTATTATTTTTATTATTAAGTAATTATATTATTTAAAGAAGGATAAATCATTTTTCTCCTTCTTTACTTATAAATTTTTTCTCCCTTTTTACTTTAAAAATTAAGTTAAATAAATAACGAAATGACATATATAATTTTATGACATTGAACTAATCGTATTACATTTTTATTTAACATAAAAATACTAATAAAAATTTAATTTACACATTATGTGTTTTATTTTTGAACGAAAATAAAACGATAAATTAAAATATGAATAATATAGTTGGATTTCTAATATTTGTAATTAATAAACACATAACTCAATTAAATAAAAGTATTTGAACATCAAGTTTGTGACAAAGTTATTTTTTTTATACAACAATAAAATAAAAGTTTAAATTTTAAATAATATAATTATTTAATAACAAAAATAATAATTTTATTTGACATATATATTACTAAAGTGTTAATTCAAAAAAAAAAACACTCATTAATTTTCTTTAATTTTTTATAAAAAAAATAAAAGTATTTGACCTATTTGCACATTTTGTAATAATTAGGAATCCACAAACAATTTATTCTAATTAAAATTAAGGGTATATTTGTCTTTTTCATCCCATAAGGACCAATTTTGCATCAAAACATATAGGTTAGGAACTTGTTTATCAAAAAATAAACATTAAGAACCAATTCCACATTAAAGACAAAGGTTAGGGACCATTTACGCCAAAATCCCTTATTTTCTCAATAATTCTTGAATTAAGACTACTAACATGTGAACGTAAATGGCTTGGCACCTGCCTAATATTTTCATATTCAGGGCTACGTGTAACAAGTAAGGCCTTATGTAGAGGGTAAAAAACAACATATAATATTTACTCAACTTAGAAATCTTTCATTTACGTAATCGAATTTTATTTTGTTTTAAAATCATCAGTTTGAACTTAACTTTTTATTTCAATTCGGTAACACGGTTAATTATTATTAAGTTTTCTAATGAGATACATGACATAAAAGACTTCCACAACGATAAAACACTATATTATTATATGTCATGTCAAAGATTTTGTTAGAAAGAAACAAATTTAACTATCAAATTGAAAGAAATATTTTTTAAAAAATAGAATGAAGCATAAAATAGCTCACCATCCAAGTAAAAAGACCTAAAGGAATACAAAAATAACTACAAGAATGAATTTAACAAGAGATATATGGTTGAGGAAATTTATTACTCTCTGAATCCACCAAAAAATACAGATTTATCAACTAAATGATAAACACTTCTCAAATACTCAAATTCATTGTCTTTAGGAATACAAGAGTCTAGTTTAAATAGTTTAAACTTGGAACGACAATCCTCCACTATATAGGTAATTAAATACCAAAGAATTCTTTTTAATATTTTCGAAAATAATTTAACTAAAACGAAATGAATTCTAAGTGATATATTCATGCATACAACTTTCAAATAAATTAAAGTCTCTTGAGAACCCTATAAACTCTGATGCCAATCTGACACGACCCGTCTCAAGAATATTTATGTACCCGAGACGTGTCGTGCGCCGATGGTGGATACCAACCAAGGGTTGGACCCACTACCAAGGCTACTACAATTACAACTCATTATACATATTTTTAAGAAAACTTTGGCATTATCTCCACTGAAATTTGGACTAACCAACTTGAAATAAAATACCACATGTCCAAACAAACTATATTCACAACTAAATAAGACTATTTTCCCTTTCAGTATCCACAACAAAACAACGCGATAGAGACTAGCCGGATCATAAAACTTTTACTATTTAATTAACATAAACTGTACATACGGATACAAAATTAATACATAGTGAGATCACCTAACTATTTACATATGATGCAAAATGATATCCAAAAATGAACATATGTCCCCAAAATATAATGACTACATGCTATATGATATGAGTCATACTAACTAACTATGTCGTACTAACTAACTATGTTGTGTGGATCCGACTTCGAACTCAAAAGCTTTATATCTAAAAACTGCCCAGAAACTCAACCGCTACCTGATAAGAAAAATCATTGTTGGAAAAAATACATGAGTTGATAGACTCAGTGAGTGGAGATTTTCGAAAATAATTATACTATTTTCATTTATAGATATTATCAAAAACGAGCTCACGTCATTTAACAATTCACATTATAACTTCTCATAACGTAAATGAGCCCAACATCTAAATCAATATTACATCATATTAATTTCAACAAGTAATATCAGCTCATATTTGTAGAATATTCATCAGCTAAAAAAAATCATCACTTCATCATATCGCAATATAATGGAAAATATCACCGAAATGTACCTTCTAATTAAAATCGGTAATATAGTCATGTATATGTAAACTACCCTCAAAACTAGGCACCCCTATACATAGGCTTAAGGTCCCCTCAGTGTACGGAACTGGATCCCAAAATCCTTTAACAATATATCATAGTACACGGTTAAGACCCCTTAATCAAACTATATTTACACAGCCAATTAGACCCCTCAATGTAATATAGAACACGGCTAAGACCCCTCAATGCACTAGAATAGATAAAATTATGGGCACTTTTATGGTATTTTTCAATATCACATATTTCTCACATTCCATTTCACAAGTAATCAATTACAATCTTTATAATTTCACAATTAATATACGAAATAAACCTTTAATTATAATCATGTAAAATGGCCAATAAGTTCTTAAATCACATATAAAATAATAGTATAATTAATTGTCATTCTCAAAAATATTTAATTTTTCCTCTCACAGAATTATCTATTGGAAACTAACTCGACTCATAGTCTGTTCCGATATTTGAACACTTCATGATATAACAATAAAATTATCCAAATCAAAACTCAATTCTATTGAATTCAAAATTATTTACATAACAACTTATCGATTTTTTATTCTTCCTCCAAATTTCAAATTTTGTTGTATGATTTGAGTAAGAAAGAAAGAAAAAAGGATGAGCTTTGCATTTTTCTTTGCTGAATTGATAAGTGAAAAGATAAAATGAAATACTGAATTTTGTTATGAAAAGCCATCCGTCGCCTGACTTTTCAATTGACTCAGAATTCTTTTACTTTGACTAAAGTATGACATGTAAATGGTCCCTAACTTTTGTCCTTTGTGTAGAATTGGTCTTTAACATTTATTTTTTGACAAATAAGTCCCTAATCTATGTGTTTTAATGCAAAATTGGTCCTTATGACAAATATGTCTTTAATTTTAATTAGAATAAATTGTATGTAAATTCCTAATCATTACAGAATTTACAAATAGGTCTAATACTTTTATTTTTTATAAAAAAACTTAAAGAAAACGAATAAGTTTTTTTTTTTTTTTATTGAATTAACACTTTAGTAATAAACATGTCAAATAAAATTATTATTTTTATTATTAAGTAATTATATTATTTAAAGAAGGATAAATCATTTTTCTCCTTCTTTACTTATAAATTTTTTCTCCCTTTTTACTTTAAAAATTAAGTTAAATAAATAACGAAATGACATATATAATTTTATGACATTGAACTAATCGTATTACATTTTTATTTAACATAAAAATACTAATAAAAATTTAATTTACACATTATGTGTTTTATTTTTGAACGAAAATAAAACGATAAATTAAAATATGAATAATATAGTTGGATTTCTAATATTTGTAATTAATAAACACATAACTCAATTAAATAAAAGTATTTGAACATCAAGTTTGTGACAAAGTTATTTTTTTTATACAACAATAAAATAAAAGTTTAAATTTTAAATAATATAATTATTTAATAACAAAAATAATAATTTTATTTGACATATATATTACTAAAGTGTTAATTCAAAAAAAAAAACACTCATTAATTTTCTTTAATTTTTTATAAAAAAAATAAAAGTATTTGACCTATTTGCACATTTTGTAATAATTAGGAATCCACAAACAATTTATTCTAATTAAAATTAAGGGTATATTTGTCTTTTTCATCCCATAAGGACCAATTTTGCATCAAAACATATAGGTTAGGAACTTGTTTATCAAAAAATAAACATTAAGAACCAATTCCACATTAAAGACAAAGGTTAGGGACCATTTACGCCAAAATCCCTTATTTTCTCAATAATTCTTGAATTAAGACTACTAACATGTGAACGTAAATGGCTTGGCACCTGCCTAATATTTTCATATTCAGGGCTACGTGTAACAAGTAAGGCCTTATGTAGAGGGTAAAAAACAACATATAATATTTACTCAACTTAGAAATCTTTCATTTACGTAATCGAATTTTATTTTGTTTTAAAATCATCAGTTTGAACTTAACTTTTTATTTCAATTCGGTAACACGGTTAATTATTATTAAGTTTTCTAATGAGATACATGACATAAAAGACTTCCACAACGATAAAACACTATATTATTATATGTCATGTCAAAGATTTTGTTAGAAAGAAACAAATTTAACTATCAAATTGAAAGAAATATTTTTTAAAAAATAGAATGAAGCATAAAATAGCTCACCATCCAAGTAAAAAGACCTAAAGGAATACAAAAATAACTACAAGAATGAATTTAACAAGAGATATATGGTTGAGGAAATTTATTACTCTCTGAATCCACCAAAAAATACAGATTTATCAACTAAATGATAAACACTTCTCAAATACTCAAATTCATTGTCTTTAGGAATACAAGAGTCTAGTTTAAATAGTTTAAACTTGGAACGACAATCCTCCACTATATAGGTAATTAAGTACCAAAGAATTCTTTTTAATATTTTCGAAAATAATTTAACTAAAACGAAATGAATTCTAAGTGATATATTCATGCATACAACTTTCAAATAAATTAAAGTCTCTTGAGAACCCTATAAACTCTGATGCCAATCTGTAACGACCCGTCTCAAGCAATATTTATGTACCCGAGATGTGTCGTGCGCCGATAGTGGATACTAACCAAGGGTTGGACCCACTACCAAGGCTACTACAATTACAACTCATTATACATATTTTTAAGAAAATTTTGGCATTATCTCCCCTGAAATTTGGATTAACCAACTTGAAATAAAATACCACATGTCCAAACAAACTATATTCACAACTAAATAAGACTATTTTCCCTTTCAGTATCCACAACAAAACAACGCGATAAAGACTAGCCGAATCATAAAACTTTTACTATTTAATTAACATAAACTGTACATACGGATACAAAATTAATACATAGTGAGATCACCTAACTATTTACATATGATGCAAAATGATATCCAAAAATGAACATATGTCCCCAAAATATAATGACTACATGCTATATGATATGAGTCATACTAACTAACTATGTCGTACTAACTAACTATGTTGTGTGGATCCGACTTCGAACTCAAAAGCTTTATATCTAAAAACTGCCCAGAAACTCAACCGCTACCTGATAAGAAAAATCATTGTTGGAAAAAATACATGAGTTGATAGACTCAGTGAGTGGAGATTTTCGAAAATAATTATACTATTTTCATTTATAGATATTATCAAAAACGAGCTCACGTCATTTAACAATTCACATTATAACTTCTCATAACGTAAATGAGCCCAACATCTAAATCAATATTACATCATATTAATTTCAACAAGTAATATCAGCTCATATTTGTAGAATATTCATCAGCTAAAAAAAATCATCACTTCATCATATCGCAATATAATGGAAAATATCACCGAAATGTACCTTCTAATTAAAATCGGTAATATAGTCATGTATATGTAAACTACCCTCAAAACTAGGCACCCCTATACATAGGCTTAAGGTCCCCTCAGTGTACGGAACTGGATCCCAAAATCCTTTAACAATATATCATAGTACACGGTTAAGACCCCTTAATCAAACTATATTTACACAGCCAATTAGACCCCTCAATGTAATATAGAACACGGCTAAGACCCCTCAATGCACTAGAATAGATAAAATTATGGGCACTTTTATGGTATTTTTCAATATCACATATTTCTCACATTCCATTTCACAAGTAATCAATTACAATCTTTATAATTTCACAATTAATATACGAAATAAACCTTTAATTATAATCATGTAAAATGGCCAATAAGTTCTTAAATCACATATAAAATAATAGTATAATTAATTGTCATTCTCAAAAATATTTAATTTTTCCACTCACAGAGTTATCTATTGGAAACTAACTCGACTCATAGTCTGTTCCGATATTTGAACACTTCATGATATAACAATAAAATTATCCAAATCAAAACTCAATTCTATTGAATTCAAAATTATTTACATAACAACTTATCGATTTTTTATTCTTCCTCCAAATTTCAAATTTTGTTGTATGATTTGAGTAAGAAAGAAAGAAAAAAGGATGAGCTTTGCATTTTTCTTTGCTGAATTGATAAGTGAAAAGATAAAATGAAATACTGAATTTTGTTATGAAAAGCCATCCGTCGCCTGACTTTTCAATTGACTCAGAATTCTTTTACTTTGACTAAAGTATGACATGTAAATGGTCCCTAACTTTTGTCCTTTGTGTAGAATTGGTCTTTAACATTTATTTTTTGACAAATAAGTCCCTAATCTATGTGTTTTAATGCAAAATTGGTCCTTATGACAAATATGTCTTTAATTTTAATTAGAATAAATTGTATGTAAATTCCTAATCATTACAGAATTTACAAATAGGTCTAATACTTTTATTTTTTATAAAAAAACTTAAAGAAAACGAATAAGTTTTTTTTTTATTGAATTAACACTTTAGTAATAAACATGTCAAATAAAATTATTATTTTTATTATTAAGTAATTATATTATTTAAAGAAGGATAAATCATTTTTCTCCTTCTTTACTTATAAATTTTTTCTCCCTTTTTACTTTAAAAATTAAGTTAAATAAATAACGAAATGACATATATAATTTTATGACATTGAACTAATCGTATTACATTTTTATTTAACATAAAAATACTAATAAAAATTTAATTTACACATTATGTGTTTTATTTTTGAACGAAAATAAAACGATAAATTAAAATATGAATAATATAGTTGGATTTCTAATATTTGTAATTAATAAACACATAACTCAATTAAATAAAAGTATTTGAACATCAAGTTTGTGACAAAGTTATTTTTTTTATACAACAATAAAATAAAAGTTTAAATTTTAAATAATATAATTATTTAATAACAAAAATAATAATTTTATTTGACATATATATTACTAAAGTGTTAATTCAAAAAAAAAACACTCATTAATTTTCTTTAATTTTTTATAAAAAAAATAAAAGTATTTGACCTATTTGCACATTTTGTAATAATTAGGAATCCACAAACAATTTATTCTAATTAAAATTAAGGGTATATTTGTCTTTTTCATCCCATAAGGACCAATTTTGCATCAAAACATATAGGTTAGGAACTTGTTTATCAAAAAATAAACATTAAGAACCAATTCCACATTAAAGACAAAGGTTAGGGACCATTTACGCCAAAATCCCTTATTTTCTCAATAATTCTTGAATTAAGACTACTAACATGTGAACGTAAATGGCTTGGCACCTGCCTAATATTTTCATATTCAGGGCTACGTGTAACAAGTAAGGCCTTATGTAGAGGGTAAAAAACAACATATAATATTTACTCAACTTAGAAATCTTTCATTTACGTAATCGAATTTTATTTTGTTTTAAAATCATCAGTTTGAACTTAACTTTTTATTTCAATTCGGTAACACGGTTAATTATTATTAAGTTTTCTAATGAGATACATGACATAAAAGACTTCCACAACGATAAAACACTATATTATTATATGTCATGTCAAAGATTTTGTTAGAAAGAAACAAATTTAACTATCAAATTGAAAGAAATATTTTTTAAAAAATAGAATGAAGCATAAAATAGCTCACCATCCAAGTAAAAAGACCTAAAGGAATACAAAAATAACTACAAGAATGAATTTAACAAGAGATATATGGTTGAGGAAATTTATTACTCTCTGAATCCACCAAAAAATACAGATTTATCAACTAAATGATAAACACTTCTCAAATACTCAAATTCATTGTCTTTAGGAATACAAGAGTCTAGTTTAAATAGTTTAAACTTGGAACGACAATCCTCCACTATATAGGTAATTAAGTACCAAAGAATTCTTTTTAATATTTTCGAAAATAATTTAACTAAAACGAAATGAATTCTAAGTGATATATTCATGCATACAACTTTCAAATAAATTAAAGTCTCTTGAGAACCCTATAAACTCTGATGCCAATCTGACACGACCCGTCTCAAGAATATTTATGTACCCGAGACGTGTCGTGCGCCGATGGTGGATACCAACCAAGGGTTGGACCCACTACCAAGGCTACTACAATTACAACTCATTATACATATTTTTAAGAAAACTTTGGCATTATCTCCACTGAAATTTGGACTAACCAACTTGAAATAAAATACCACATGTCCAAACAAACTATATTCACAACTAAATAAGACTATTTTCCCTTTCAGTATCCACAACAAAACAACGCGATAGAGACTAGCCGGATCATAAAACTTTTACTATTTAATTAACATAAACTGTACATACGGATACAAAATTAATACATAGTGAGATCACCTAACTATTTACATATGATGCAAAATGATATCCAAAAATGAACATATGTCCCCAAAATATAATGACTACATGCTATATGATATGAGTCATACTAACTAACTATGTCGTACTAACTAACTATGTTGTGTGGATCCGACTTCGAACTCAAAAGCTTTATATCTAAAAACTGCCCAGAAACTCAACCGCTACCTGATAAGAAAAATCATTGTTGGAAAAAATACATGAGTTGATAGACTCAGTGAGTGGAGATTTTCGAAAATAATTATACTATTTTCATTTATAGATATTATCAAAAACGAGCTCACGTCATTTAACAATTCACATTATAACTTCTCATAACGTAAATGAGCCCAACATCTAAATCAATATTACATCATATTAATTTCAACAAGTAATATCAGCTCATATTTGTAGAATATTCATCAGCTAAAAAAAATCATCACTTCATCATATCGCAATATAATGGAAAATATCACCGAAATGTACCTTCTAATTAAAATCGGTAATATAGTCATGTATATGTAAACTACCCTCAAAACTAGGCACCCCTATACATAGGCTTAAGGTCCCCTCAGTGTACGGAACTGGATCCCAAAATCCTTTAACAATATATCATAGTACACGGTTAAGACCCCTTAATCAAACTATATTTACACAGCCAATTAGACCCCTCAATGTAATATAGAACACGGCTAAGACCCCTCAATGCACTAGAATAGATAAAATTATGGGCACTTTTATGGTATTTTTCAATATCACATATTTCTCACATTCCATTTCACAAGTAATCAATTACAATCTTTATAATTTCACAATTAATATACGAAATAAACCTTTAATTATAATCATGTAAAATGGCCAATAAGTTCTTAAATCACATATAAAATAATAGTATAATTAATTGTCATTCTCAAAAATATTTAATTTTTCCACTCACAGAGTTATCTATTGGAAACTAACTCGACTCATAGTCTGTTCCGATATTTGAACACTTCATGATATAACAATAAAATTATCCAAATCAAAACTCAATTCTATTGAATTCAAAATTATTTACATAACAACTTATCGATTTTTTATTCTTCCTCCAAATTTCAAATTTTGTTGTATGATTTGAGTAAGAAAGAAAGAAAAAAGGATGAGCTTTGCATTTTTCTTTGCTGAATTGATAAGTGAAAAGATAAAATGAAATACTGAATTTTGTTATGAAAAGCCATCCGTCGCCTGACTTTTCAATTGACTCAGAATTCTTTTACTTTGACTAAAGTATGACATGTAAATGGTCCCTAACTTTTGTCCTTTGTGTAGAATTGGTCTTTAACATTTATTTTTTGACAAATAAGTCCCTAATCTATGTGTTTTAATGCAAAATTGGTCCTTATGACAAATATGTCTTTAATTTTAATTAGAATAAATTGTATGTAAATTCCTAATCATTACAGAATTTACAAATAGGTCTAATACTTTTATTTTTTATAAAAAAACTTAAAGAAAACGAATAAGTTTTTTTTTTATTGAATTAACACTTTAGTAATAAACATGTCAAATAAAATTATTATTTTTATTATTAAGTAATTATATTATTTAAAGAAGGATAAATCATTTTTCTCCTTCTTTACTTATAAATTTTTTCTCCCTTTTTACTTTAAAAATTAAGTTAAATAAATAACGAAATGACATATATAATTTTATGACATTGAACTAATCGTATTACATTTTTATTTAACATAAAAATACTAATAAAAATTTAATTTACACATTATGTGTTTTATTTTTGAACGAAAATAAAACGATAAATTAAAATATGAATAATATAGTTGGATTTCTAATATTTGTAATTAATAAACACATAACTCAATTAAATAAAAGTATTTGAACATCAAGTTTGTGACAAAGTTATTTTTTTTATACAACAATAAAATAAAAGTTTAAATTTTAAATAATATAATTATTTAATAACAAAAATAATAATTTTATTTGACATATATATTACTAAAGTGTTAATTCAAAAAAAAAACACTCATTAATTTTCTTTAATTTTTTATAAAAAAAATAAAAGTATTTGACCTATTTGCACATTTTGTAATAATTAGGAATCCACAAACAATTTATTCTAATTAAAATTAAGGGTATATTTGTCTTTTTCATCCCATAAGGACCAATTTTGCATCAAAACATATAGGTTAGGAACTTGTTTATCAAAAAATAAACATTAAGAACCAATTCCACATTAAAGACAAAGGTTAGGGACCATTTACGCCAAAATCCCTTATTTTCTCAATAATTCTTGAATTAAGACTACTAACATGTGAACGTAAATGGCTTGGCACCTGCCTAATATTTTCATATTCAGGGCTACGTGTAACAAGTAAGGCCTTATGTAGAGGGTAAAAAACAACATATAATATTTACTCAACTTAGAAATCTTTCATTTACGTAATCGAATTTTATTTTGTTTTAAAATCATCAGTTTGAACTTAACTTTTTATTTCAATTCGGTAACACGGTTAATTATTATTAAGTTTTCTAATGAGATACATGACATAAAAGACTTCCACAACGATAAAACACTATATTATTATATGTCATGTCAAAGATTTTGTTAGAAAGAAACAAATTTAATTATCAAATTGAAAGAAATATTTTTTAAAAAATAGAATGAAGCATAAAATAGCTCACCATCCAAGTAAAAAGACCTAAAGGAATACAAAAATAACTACAAGAATGAATTTAACAAGAGATATATGGTTGAGGAAATTTATTACTCTCTGAATCCACCAAAAAATACAGATTTATCAACTAAATGATAAACACTTCTCAAATACTCAAATTCATTGTCTTTAGGAATACAAGAGTCTAGTTTAAATAGTTTAAACTTGGAACGACAATCCTCCACTATATAGGTAATTAAGTACCAAAGAATTCTTTTTAATATTTTCGAAAATAATTTAACTAAAACGAAATGAATTCTAAGTGATATATTCATGCATACAACTTTCAAATAAATTAAAGTCTCTTGAGAACCCTATAAACTCTGATGCCAATCTGTAACGACCCGTCTCAAGCAATATTTATGTACCCGAGACGTGTCGTGCGCCGATAGTGGATACCAACCAAGGGTTGGACCCACTACCAAGGCTACTACAATTACAACTCATTATACATATTTTTAAGAAAACTTTGGCATTATCTCCACTGAAATTTGGACTAACCAACTTGAAATAAAATACCACATGTCCAAACAAACTATATTCACAACTAAATAAGACTATTTTCCCTTTCAGTATCCACAACAAAACAACGCGATAGAGACTAGCCGGATCATAAAACTTTTACTATTTAATTAACATAAACTGTACATACGGATACAAAATTAATACATAGTGAGATCACCTAACTATTTACATATGATGCAAAATGATATCCAAAAATGAACATATGTCCCCAAAATATAATGACTACATGCTATATGATATGAGTCATACTAACTAACTATGTCGTACTAACTAACTATGTTGTGTGGATCCGACTTCGAACTCAAAAGCTTTATATCTAAAAACTGCCCAGAAACTCAACCGCTACCTGATAAGAAAAATCATTGTTGGAAAAAATACATGAGTTGATAGACTCAGTGAGTGGAGATTTTCGAAAATAATTATACTATTTTCATTTATAGATATTATCAAAAACGAGCTCACGTCATTTAACAATTCACATTATAACTTCTCATAACGTAAATGAGCCCAACATCTAAATCAATATTACATCATATTAATTTCAACAAGTAATATCAGCTCATATTTGTAGAATATTCATCAGCTAAAAAAAATCATCACTTCATCATATCGCAATATAATGGAAAATATCACCGAAATGTACCTTCTAATTAAAATCGGTAATATAGTCATGTATATGTAAACTACCCTCAAAACTAGGCACCCCTATACATAGGCTTAAGGTCCCCTCAGTGTACGGAACTGGATCCCAAAATCCTTTAACAATATATCATAGTACACGGTTAAGACCCCTTAATCAAACTATATTTACACAGCCAATTAGACCCCTCAATGTAATATAGAACACGGCTAAGACCCCTCAATGCACTAGAATAGATAAAATTATGGGCACTTTTATGGTATTTTTCAATATCACATATTTCTCACATTCCATTTCACAAGTAATCAATTACAATCTTTATAATTTCACAATTAATATACGAAATAAACCTTTAATTATAATCATGTAAAATGGCCAATAAGTTCTTAAATCACATATAAAATAATAGTATAATTAATTGTCATTCTCAAAAATATTTAATTTTTCCACTCACAGAGTTATCTATTGGAAACTAACTCGACTCATAGTCTGTTCCGATATTTGAACACTTCATGATATAACAATAAAATTATCCAAATCAAAACTCAATTCTATTGAATTCAAAATTATTTACATAACAACTTATCGATTTTTTATTCTTCCTCCAAATTTCAAATTTTGTTGTATGATTTGAGTAAGAAAGAAAGAAAAAAGGATGAGCTTTGCATTTTTCTTTGCTGAATTGATAAGTGAAAAGATAAAATGAAATACTGAATTTTGTTATGAAAAGCCATCCGTCGCCTGACTTTTCAATTGACTCAGAATTCTTTTACTTTGACTAAAGTATGACATGTAAATGGTCCCTAACTTTTGTCCTTTGTGTAGAATTGGTCTTTAACATTTATTTTTTGACAAATAAGTCCCTAATCTATGTGTTTTAATGCAAAATTGGTCCTTATGACAAATATGTCTTTAATTTTAATTAGAATAAATTGTATGTAAATTCCTAATCATTACAGAATTTACAAATAGGTCTAATACTTTTATTTTTTATAAAAAAACTTAAAGAAAACGAATAAGTTTTTTTTTTATTGAATTAACACTTTAGTAATAAACATGTCAAATAAAATTATTATTTTTATTATTAAGTAATTATATTATTTAAAGAAGGATAAATCATTTTTCTCCTTCTTTACTTATAAATTTTTTCTCCCTTTTTACTTTAAAAATTAAGTTAAATAAATAACGAAATGACATATATAATTTTATGACATTGAACTAATCGTATTACATTTTTATTTAACATAAAAATACTAATAAAAATTTAATTTACACATTATGTGTTTTATTTTTGAACGAAAATAAAACGATAAATTAAAATATGAATAATATAGTTGGATTTCTAATATTTGTAATTAATAAACACATAACTCAATTAAATAAAAGTATTTGAACATCAAGTTTGTGACAAAGTTATTTTTTTTATACAACAATAAAATAAAAGTTTAAATTTTAAATAATATAATTATTTAATAACAAAAATAATAATTTTATTTGACATATATATTACTAAAGTGTTAATTCAAAAAAAAAACACTCATTAATTTTCTTTAATTTTTTATAAAAAAAATAAAAGTATTTGACCTATTTGCACATTTTGTAATAATTAGGAATCCACAAACAATTTATTCTAATTAAAATTAAGGGTATATTTGTCTTTTTCATCCCATAAGGACCAATTTTGCATCAAAACATATAGGTTAGGAACTTGTTTATCAAAAAATAAACATTAAGAACCAATTCCACATTAAAGACAAAGGTTAGGGACCATTTACGCCAAAATCCCTTATTTTCTCAATAATTCTTGAATTAAGACTACTAACATGTGAACGTAAATGGCTTGGCACCTGCCTAATATTTTCATATTCAGGGCTACGTGTAACAAGTAAGGCCTTATGTAGAGGGTAAAAAACAACATATAATATTTACTCAACTTAGAAATCTTTCATTTACGTAATCGAATTTTATTTTGTTTTAAAATCATCAGTTTGAACTTAACTTTTTATTTCAATTCGGTAACACGGTTAATTATTATTAAGTTTTCTAATGAGATACATGACATAAAAGACTTCCACAACGATAAAACACTATATTATTATATGTCATGTCAAAGATTTTGTTAGAAAGAAACAAATTTAACTATCAAATTGAAAGAAATATTTTTTAAAAAATAGAATGAAGCATAAAATAGCTCACCATCCAAGTAAAAAGACCTAAAGGAATACAAAAATAACTACAAGAATGAATTTAACAAGAGATATATGGTTGAGGAAATTTATTACTCTCTGAATCCACCAAAAAATACAGATTTATCAACTAAATGATAAACACTTCTCAAATACTCAAATTCATTGTCTTTAGGAATACAAGAGTCTAGTTTAAATAGTTTAAACTTGGAACGACAATCCTCCACTATATAGGTAATTAAGTACCAAAGAATTCTTTTTAATATTTTCGAAAATAATTTAACTAAAACGAAATGAATTCTAAGTGATATATTCATGCATACAACTTTCAAATAAATTAAAGTCTCTTGAGAACCCTATAAACTCTGATGCCAATCTGTAACGACCCGTCTCAAGCAATATTTATGTACCCGAGATGTGTCGTGCGCCGATAGTGGATACTAACCAAGGGTTGGACCCACTACCAAGGCTACTACAATTACAACTCATTATACATATTTTTAAGAAAATTTTGGCATTATCTCCCCTGAAATTTGGATTAACCAACTTGAAATAAAATACCACATGTCCAAACAAACTATATTCACAACTAAATAAGACTATTTTCCCTTTCAGTATCCACAACAAAACAACGCGATAAAGACTAGCCGAATCATAAAACTTTTACTATTTAATTAACATAAACTGTACATACGGATACAAAATTAATACATAGTGAGATCACCTAACTATTTACATATGATGCAAAATGATATCCAAAAATGAACATATGTCCCCAAAATATAATGACTACATGCTATATGATATGAGTCATACTAACTAACTATGTCGTACTAACTAACTATGTTGTGTGGATCCGACTTCGAACTCAAAAGCTTTATATCTAAAAACTGCCCAGAAACTCAACCGCTACCTGATAAGAAAAATCATTGTTGGAAAAAATACATGAGTTGATAGACTCAGTGAGTGGAGATTTTCGAAAATAATTATACTATTTTCATTTATAGATATTATCAAAAACGAGCTCACGTCATTTAACAATTCACATTATAACTTCTCATAACGTAAATGAGCCCAACATCTAAATCAATATTACATCATATTAATTTCAACAAGTAATATCAGCTCATATTTGTAGAATATTCATCAGCTAAAAAAAATCATCACTTCATCATATCGCAATATAATGGAAAATATCACCGAAATGTACCTTCTAATTAAAATCGGTAATATAGTCATGTATATGTAAACTACCCTCAAAACTAGGCACCCCTATACATAGGCTTAAGGTCCCCTCAGTGTACGGAACTGGATCCCAAAATCCTTTAACAATATATCATAGTACACGGTTAAGACCCCTTAATCAAACTATATTTACACAGCCAATTAGACCCCTCAATGTAATATAGAACACGGCTAAGACCCCTCAATGCACTAGAATAGATAAAATTATGGGCACTTTTATGGTATTTTTCAATATCACATATTTCTCACATTCCATTTCACAAGTAATCAATTACAATCTTTATAATTTCACAATTAATATACGAAATAAACCTTTAATTATAATCATGTAAAATGGCCAATAAGTTCTTAAATCACATATAAAATAATAGTATAATTAATTGTCATTCTCAAAAATATTTAATTTTTCCACTCACAGAGTTATCTATTGGAAACTAACTCGACTCATAGTCTGTTCCGATATTTGAACACTTCATGATATAACAATAAAATTATCCAAATCAAAACTCAATTCTATTGAATTCAAAATTATTTACATAACAACTTATCGATTTTTTATTCTTCCTCCAAATTTCAAATTTTGTTGTATGATTTGAGTAAGAAAGAAAGAAAAAAGGATGAGCTTTGCATTTTTCTTTGCTGAATTGATAAGTGAAAAGATAAAATGAAATACTGAATTTTGTTATGAAAAGCCATCCGTCGCCTGACTTTTCAATTGACTCAGAATTCTTTTACTTTGACTAAAGTATGACATGTAAATGGTCCCTAACTTTTGTCCTTTGTGTAGAATTGGTCTTTAACATTTATTTTTTGACAAATAAGTCCCTAATCTATGTGTTTTAATGCAAAATTGGTCCTTATGACAAATATGTCTTTAATTTTAATTAGAATAAATTGTATGTAAATTCCTAATCATTACAGAATTTACAAATAGGTCTAATACTTTTATTTTTTATAAAAAAACTTAAAGAAAACGAATAAGTTTTTTTTTTTATTGAATTAACACTTTAGTAATAAACATGTCAAATAAAATTATTATTTTTATTATTAAGTAATTATATTATTTAAAGAAGGATAAATCATTTTTCTCCTTCTTTACTTATAAATTTTTTCTCCCTTTTTACTTTAAAAATTAAGTTAAATAAATAACGAAATGACATATATAATTTTATGACATTGAACTAATCGTATTACATTTTTATTTAACATAAAAATACTAATAAAAATTTAATTTACACATTATGTGTTTTATTTTTGAACGAAAATAAAACGATAAATTAAAATATGAATAATATAGTTGGATTTCTAATATTTGTAATTAATAAACACATAACTCAATTAAATAAAAGTATTTGAACATCAAGTTTGTGACAAAGTTATTTTTTTTATACAACAATAAAATAAAAGTTTAAATTTTAAATAATATAATTATTTAATAACAAAAATAATAATTTTATTTGACATATATATTACTAAAGTGTTAATTCAAAAAAAAAAAAAACACTCATTAATTTTCTTTAATTTTTTATAAAAAAATAAAAGTATTTGACCTATTTGCACATTTTGTAATAATTAGGAATCCACAAACAATTTATTCTAATTAAAATTAAGGGTATATTTGTCTTTTTCATCCCATAAGGACCAATTTTGCATCAAAACATATAGGTTAGGAACTTGTTTATCAAAAAATAAACATTAAGAACCAATTCCACATTAAAGACAAAGGTTAGGGACCATTTACGCCAAAATTCCTTATTTTCTCAATAATTCTTGAATTAAGACTACTAACATGTGAACGTAAATGGCTTGGCACCTGCCTAATATTTTCATATTCAGGGCTACGTGTAACAAGTAAGGCCTTATGTAGAGGGTAAAAAACAACATATAATATTTACTCAACTTAGAAATCTTTCATTTACGTAATCGAATTTTATTTTGATTTAAAATCATCAGTTTGAACTTAACTTTTTATTTCAATTCGGTAACACAGTTAATTATTATTAAGTTTTCTAATGAGATACGTGACATAAAAGACTTCCACAACGATAAAACACTATATTATTATATGTCATGTCAAAGATTTTGTTAGAAAGAAACAAATTTAACTATCAAATTGAAAGAAATATTTTTTAAAAAATAGAATGAAGCATAAAATAGCTCACCATCCAAGTAAAAAGACCAAAAGGAATACAAAAATAACTACAAGAATGAATTTAACAAGAGATATATGGTTGAGGAAATTTATTACTCTCTGAATCCACCAAAAAATACAGATTTATCAACTAAATGATAAACACTTCTCAAATACTCAAATTCATTGTCTTTAGGAATACAAGAGTCTAGTTTAAATAGTTTAAACTTGGAACGACAATCCTCCACTATATAGGTAATTAAGTACCAAAGAATTCTTTTTAATATTTTCGAAAATAATTTAACTAAAACGAAATGAATTCTAAGTGATATATTCATGCATACAACTTTCAAATAAATTAAAGTCTCTTAAGAACCCTATAAACTCTGATGCCAATCCGTAACGACCCATCTCAAGCAATATTTATGTACCCGAGATGTGTCGTGCGCGGATAGTGGATACTAACCAAGGGTTGGACCCACTACCAAGGCTACTACAATTACAACTCATTATACATATTTTTAAGAAAATTTTGGCATTATCTCCCCTGAAATTTGGACTAACCAACTTGAAATAAAATACCACATGTCCAAACAAACTATATTCACAACTAAATAAGACTATTTTCCCTTTCAGTATCCACAACAAAACAACGCGATAGAGACTAGCCGAATTATAAAACTTTTACTATTTAATTAACATAAACTGTACATACGGATACAAAATTAATACATAGTGAGATCACCTAACTATTTACATATGATGCAAAATGATATCAAAAATGAACATATGTCCCCAAAATATAATGACTACATGCTCTATGATATGAGTCATACTAACTAACTATGTCATACTAACTAACTATGTTGTGTGGATCCGACTTCGAACTCAAAAGCTTTATATCTAAAAACTGCCCAGAAACTCAACCGCTACCTGATAAGAAAAATCATTGTTGGAAAAAATACATCAGTTGATAGACTCAGTGAGTGAAGATTTTCGAAAATAATTATACTATTTTCATTTATAGATATTATCAAAAACGAGCTCACGTCATTTAACAATTCACATTATAACTTCTCATAACGTAAATGAGCCCAACATCTAAATCAATATTACATCATATTAATTTCAACAAGTAATATCAGCTCATATTTGTAGAATATTCATCAGCTAAAATAAATCATCACTTCATCATATCGCAATATAATGGAAAATATCGCCGAAATGTACCTTCTAATTAAAATCGGTAATATAGTCATGTATATGTAAACTACCCTCAAAACTAGGCACCCCTGTACATAGGCTTAAGGTCCCCTCAGTGTACGGAACTGGATCCCAAAATCCTTTAACAATATATCATAGTACACGGTTAAGACCCCTTAATCAAACTATATTTACACAGCCAATTAGACCCCTCAATGCAATATAGAACACGGCTAAGACCCCTCAATGCACTAGAATAGATAAAATTATGGGCACTTTTATGGTATTTTTCAATATCACATATTTCTCACATTCCATTTCACAAGTAATCAATTACAATCTTTATAATTTCACAATTAATATACGAAATAAACCTTTAATTATAATCATGTAAAATGGCCAATAAGTTCTTAAATCACATATAAAATAATAGTACAATTAATTGTCATTCTCAAAAATATTTAATTTTTCCACTCACAGATTTATCTATTGGAAACTAACTCGACTCATAGTCTGTTCCGATATTTGAATCACTTCATGATATAACAATAAAATTATCCAAATCAAAACTCAATTCTATTGAATTCAAAATTATTTACATAACAACTTATCGATTTTTTATTCTTCCTCCAAATTTCAAATTTTGTTGTATGATTTGAGTAAGAAAGAAAGAAAAAAGGATGAGCTTTGCATTTTTCTTTGCTGAATTGATAAGTGAAAAGATAAAATGAAATACTGAATTTTGTTATGAAAAGCCATCCGTCGCCTGACTTTTCAATTGACTCAGAATTCTTTTACTTTGACTAAAGTATGACATGTAAATGGTCCCTAACTTTTGTCCTTTGTGTAGAATTGGTCTTTAACATTTATTTTTTGACAAATAAGTCCCTAATCTATGTGTTTTAATGCAAAATTGGTCCTTATGACAAATATGTCTTTAATTTTAATTAGAATAAATTGTATGTAAATTCCTAATCATTACAGAATTTACAAATAGGTCTAATACTTTTATTTTTTATAAAAAAACTTAAAGAAAACGAATAAGTTTTTTTTTTTATTGAATTAACACTTTAGTAATAAACATGTCAAATAAAATTATTATTTTTATTATTAAGTAATTATATTATTTAAAGAAGGATAAATCATTTTTCTCCTTCTTTACTTATAAATTTTTTCTCCCTTTTTACTTTAAAAATTAAGTTAAATAAATAACGAAATGACATATATAATTTTATGACATTGAACTAATCGTATTACATTTTTATTTAACATAAAAATACTAATAAAAATTTAATTTACACATTATGTGTTTTATTTTTGAACGAAAATAAAACGATAAATTAAAATATGAATAATATAGTTGGATTTCTAATATTTGTAATTAATAAACACATAACTCAATTAAATAAAAGTATTTGAACATCAAGTTTGTGACAAAGTTATTTTTTTTATACAACAATAAAATAAAAGTTTAAATTTTAAATAATATAATTATTTAATAACAAAAATAATAATTTTATTTGACATATATATTACTAAAGTGTTAATTCAAAAAAAAAAAAAACACTCATTAATTTTCTTTAATTTTTTATAAAAAAATAAAAGTATTTGACCTATTTGCACATTTTGTAATAATTAGGAATCCACAAACAATTTATTCTAATTAAAATTAAGGGTATATTTGTCTTTTTCATCCCATAAGGACCAATTTTGCATCAAAACATATAGGTTAGGAACTTGTTTATCAAAAAATAAACATTAAGAACCAATTCCACATTAAAGACAAAGGTTAGGGACCATTTACGCCAAAATTCCTTATTTTCTCAATAATTCTTGAATTAAGACTACTAACATGTGAACGTAAATGGCTTGGCACCTGCCTAATATTTTCATATTCAGGGCTACGTGTAACAAGTAAGGCCTTATGTAGAGGGTAAAAAACAACATATAATATTTACTCAACTTAGAAATCTTTCATTTACGTAATCGAATTTTATTTTGATTTAAAATCATCAGTTTGAACTTAACTTTTTATTTCAATTCGGTAACACAGTTAATTATTATTAAGTTTTCTAATGAGATACGTGACATAAAAGACTTCCACAACGATAAAACACTATATTATTATATGTCATGTCAAAGATTTTGTTAGAAAGAAACAAATTTAACTATCAAATTGAAAGAAATATTTTTTAAAAAATAGAATGAAGCATAAAATAGCTCACCATCCAAGTAAAAAGACCAAAAGGAATACAAAAATAACTACAAGAATGAATTTAACAAGAGATATATGGTTGAGGAAATTTATTACTCTCTGAATCCACCAAAAAATACAGATTTATCAACTAAATGATAAACACTTCTCAAATACTCAAATTCATTGTCTTTAGGAATACAAGAGTCTAGTTTAAATAGTTTAAACTTGGAACGACAATCCTCCACTATATAGGTAATTAAGTACCAAAGAATTCTTTTTAATATTTTCAAAAATAATTTAACTAAAACGAAATGAATTCTAAGTGATATATTCATGCATACAACTTTCAAATAAATTAAAGTCTCTTAAGAACCCTATAAACTCTGATGCCAATCCGTAACGACCTGTCTCAAGCAATATTTATGTACCCGAGATGTGTCGTGCGCGGATAGTGGATACTAACCAAGGGTTGGACCCACTACCAAGGCTACTACAATTACAACTCATTATACATATTTTTAAGAAAATTTTGGCATTATCTCCCCTGAAATTTGGACTAACCAACTTGAAATAAAATACCACATGTCCAAACAAACTATATTCACAACTAAATAAGACTATTTTCCCTTTCAGTATCCACAACAAAACAACGCGATAGAGACTAGCCGAATTATAAAACTTTTACTATTTAATTAACATAAACTGTACATACGGATACAAAATTAATACATAGTGAGATCACCTAACTATTTACATATGATGCAAAATGATATCAAAAATGAACATATGTCCCCAAAATATAATGACTACATGCTCTATGATATGAGTCATACTAACTAACTATGTCATACTAACTAACTATGTTGTGTGGATCCGACTTCGAACTCAAAAGCTTTATATCTAAAAACTGCCCAGAAACTCAACCGCTACCTGATAAGAAAAATCATTGTTGGAAAAAATACATCAGTTGATAGACTCAGTGAGTGAAGATTTTCGAAAATAATTATACTATTTTCATTTATAGATATTATCAAAAACGAGCTCACGTCATTTAACAATTCACATTATAACTTCTCATAACGTAAATGAGCCCAACATCTAAATCAATATTACATCATATTAATTTCAACAAGTAATATCAGCTCATATTTGTAGAATATTCATCAGCTAAAATAAATCATCACTTCATCATATCGCAATATAATGGAAAATATCGCCGAAATGTACCTTCTAATTAAAATCGGTAATATAGTCATGTATATGTAAACTACCCTCAAAACTAGGCACCCCTGTACATAGGCTTAAGGTCCCCTCAGTGTACGGAACTGGATCCCAAAATCCTTTAACAATATATCATAGTACACGGTTAAGACCCCTTAATCAAACTATATTTACACAGCCAATTAGACCCCTCAATGCAATATAGAACACGGCTAAGACCCCTCAATGCACTAGAATAGATAAAATTATGGGCACTTTTATGGTATTTTTCAATATCACATATTTCTCACATTCCATTTCACAAGTAATCAATTACAATCTTTATAATTTCACAATTAATATACGAAATAAACCTTTAATTATAATCATGTAAAATGGCCAATAAGTTCTTAAATCACATATAAAATAATAGTACAATTAATTGTCATTCTCAAAAATATTTAATTTTTCCACTCACAGATTTATCTATTGGAAACTAACTCGACTCATAGTCTGTTCCGATATTTGAATCACTTCATGATATAACAATAAAATTATCCAAATCAAAACTCAATTCTATTGAATTCAAAATTATTTACATAACAACTTATCGATTTTTTATTCTTCCTCCAAATTTCAAATTTTGTTGTATGATTTGAGTAAGAAAGAAAGAAAAAAGGATGAGCTTTGCATTTTTCTTTGCTGAATTGATAAGTGAAAAGATAAAATGAAATACTGAATTTTGTTATGAAAAGCCATCCGTCGCCTGACTTTTCAATTGACTCAGAATTCTTTTACTTTGACTAAAGTATGACATGTAAATGGTCCCTAACTTTTGTCCTTTGTGTAGAATTGGTCTTTAACATTTATTTTTTGACAAATAAGTCCCTAATCTATGTGTTTTAATGCAAAATTGGTCCTTATGACAAATATGTCTTTAATTTTAATTAGAATAAATTGTATGTAAATTCCTAATCATTACAGAATTTACAAATAGGTCTAATACTTTTATTTTTTATAAAAAAACTTAAAGAAAACGAATAAGTTTTTTTTTTTTTTGAATTAACACTTTAGTAATAAACATGTCAAATAAAATTATTATTTTTATTATTAAGTAATTATATTATTTAAAGAAGGATAAATCATTTTTCTCCTTCTTTACTTATAAATTTTTTCTCCCTTTTTACTTTAAAAATTAAGTTAAATAAATAACGAAATGACATATATAATTTTATGACATTGAACTAATCGTATTACATTTTTATTTAACATAAAAATACTAATAAAAATTTAATTTACACATTATGTGTTTTATTTTTGAACGAAAATAAAACGATAAATTAAAATATGAATAATATAGTTGGATTTCTAATATTTGTAATTAATAAACACATAACTCAATTAAATAAAAGTATTTGAACATCAAGTTTGTGACAAAGTTATTTTTTTTATACAACAATAAAATAAAAGTTTATTTTTTAAATAACATAATTATTTAATAACAAAAATAATAATTTTATTTGACATATATATTACTAAAGTGTTAATTCAAAAAAAAAAACACTCATTAATTTTCTTTAATTTTTTATAAAAAAATAAAAGTATTTGACCTATTTGCACATTTTGTAATAATTAGGAATCCATAAACAATTTATTCTAATTAAAATTAAGGGTATATTTGTCTTTTTCATCCCATAAGGACCAATTTTGCATCAAAACATATAGGTTAGGAACTTGTTTATCAAAAAATAAACAATAAGAACCAATTCCACATTAAAGACAAAGGTTAGGGACCATTTACGCCAAAATCCCTTATTTTCTCAATAATTCTTGAATTAAGACTACTAACATGTGAACGTAAATGGCTTGGCACCTGCCTAATATTTTCATATTCAGGGCTACGTGTAACAAGTAAGGTCTTATGTAGAGGGTAAAAAACAACATATAATATTTACTCAACTTAGAAATCTTTCATTTACGTAATCGAATTTTATTTTGTTTTAAAATCATCAGTTTGAACTTAACTTTTTATTTCAATTCGGTAACACAGTTAATTATTATTAAGTTTTCTAATGAGATACGTGACATAAAAGACTTCCACAATGATAAAACACTATATTATTATATGTCATGTCAAAGATTTTGTTAGAAAGAAATAAATTTAACTATCAAATTGAAAGAAATATTTTTTAAAAAATAGTATGAAGCATAAAATAGCTCACCATCCAAGTAAAAAGACCTAAAGGAATACAAAAATAACTACAAGAATGAATTTAACAAGAGATATATGGTTGAGGAAATTTATTACTCTCTGAATCCATCAAAAAATACAGATTTATCAACTAAATGATAAACACTTCTCAAATACTCAAATTCATTGTCTTTAGGAATACAAGAGTCTAGTTTAAATAGTTTAAACTTGGAACGACAATCCTCCACTATATAGGTAATTAAGTACCAAAGAATTCTTTTTAATATTTTCGAAAATAATTTAACTAAAACGAAATGAATTCTAAGTGATATATTCATGCATACAACTTTCAAATAAATTAAAGTCTCTTAAGAACCCTATAAACTCTGATGCCAATCCGTAACGACCTGTCTCAAGCAATATTTATGTACCCGAGATGTGTCGTGCGCCGATAGTGGATACTAACCAAGGGTTGGACCCACTACCAAGGCTACTACAATTACAACTCATTATACATATTTTTAAGAAAATTTTGGCATTATCTCCCCTGAAATTTGGACTAACCAACTTGAAATAAAATACCACATGTCCAAACAAACTATATTCACAACTAAATAAGACTATTTTCCCTTTCAGTATCCACAACAAAACAACGCGATAGAGACTAGCCGAATCATAAAACTTTTACTATTTAATTAACATAAACTGTACATACGGATACAAAATTAATACATAGTGAGATCACCTAACTATTTACATATGATGCAAAATGATATCCAAAAATGAACATATGTCCCCAAAATATAATGACTACATGCTCTATGATATGAGTCATACTAACTAACTATGTCATACTAACTAACTATGTTGTGTGGATCCGACTTCGAACTCAAAAGCTTTATATCTAAAAACTGCCCAGAAACTCAACCGCTACCTGATAAGAAAAATCATTGTTGGAAAAAATACATCAGTTGATAGACTCAGTGAGTGGAGATTTTCGAAAATAATTATACTATTTTCATTTATAGATATTATCAAAAACGAGCTCACGTCATTTAACAATTCACATTATAACTTCTCATAACGTAAATAAGCCCAACATCTAAATCAATATTACATCATATTAATTTCAACAAGTAATATCAGCTCATATTTGTAGAATATTCATCAGCTAAAATAAATCATCACTTCATCATATCGCAATATAATGGAAAATATCGCCGAAATGTACCTTCTAATTAAAATCGGTAATATAGTCATGTATATGTAAACTACCCTCAAAACTAGGCACCCCTGTACATAGGCTTAAGGTCCCCTCAGTGTACGGAACTGGATCCCAAAATCCTTTAACAATATATTATAGTACACGGTTAAGACCCCTTAATCAAACTATATTTACACAGCCAATTAGACCCCTCAATGTAATATAGAACACGGCTAAGACCCCTCAATGCACTAGAATAGATAAAATTATGGGCACTTTTATGGTATTTTTCAATATCACATATTTCTCACATTCCATTTCACAAGTAATCAATTACAATCTTTATAATTTCACAATTAATATACGAAATAAACCTTTAATTATAATCATGTAAAATGGCCAATATGTTCTTAAATCACATATAAAATAATAGTACAATTAATTGTCATTCTCAAAAATATTTAATTTTTCCACTCACAGAGTTATCTATTGGAAACTAACTCGAATGATAGTCTGTTCCGATATTTGAATCACTTCATGATATAACAATAAAATTATCCAAATCAAAACTCAATTCTATTGAATTCAAAATTATTTACATAACAACTTATCGATTTTTTATTCTTCCTCCAAATTTCAAATTTTGTTGTATGATTTGAGTAAGAAAGAAAGAAAAAAGGATGAGCTTTGCATTTTTCTTTGCTGAATTGATAAGTGAAAAGATAAAATGAAATACTGAATTTTGTTATGAAAAGCCATCCGCCGCCTGACTTTTCAATTGACTCAGAATTCTTTTACTTTGACTAAAGTATGACATGTAAATGGTCCCTAACTTTTGTCCTTAGTGTAGAATTGGTCTTTAACATTTATTTTTTGACAAATAAGTCCCTAATCTATGTGTTTTAATGCAAAATTGGTCCTTATGACAAATATGTCTTTAATTTTAATTAGAATAAATTGTATGTAAATTCCTAATCATTACAGAATTTACAAATAGGTCTAATACTTTTATTTTTTATAAAAAAAACTTGAAGAAAACGAATAAGTTTTTTTTTTTTTTTTTGAATTAACACTTTAGTAATAAACATGTCAAATAAAATTATTATTTTTATTATTAAGTAATTATATTATTTAAAGAAGGATAAATCATTTTTCTCCCTCTTTACTTATAAATTTTTTCTCCCTTTTTACTTTAAAAATTAAGTTAAATAAATAACGAAATGACATATATAATTTTATGACATTGAACTAATCGTATTACATATTCATTTAACATAAAAATACTAATAAAAATTTAATTTACACATTATGTGTTTTATTTTTGAACGAAAATAAAACGATAAATTAAAATATGAATAATATAGTTGGATTTCTAATATTTGTAATTAATAAACACATAACTCAATTAAATAAAAGTATTTGAACATCAATTTTGTGACAAAGTTATTTTTTTTATACAACAATAAAATAAAAGTTTATTTTTTAAATAATATAATTATTTAATAACAAAAATAATAATTTTATTTGACATATATATTACTAAAGTGTTAATTCAAAAAAAAAAAACACTCATTAATTTTCTTTAACTTTTTATAAAAAAAATAAAAGTATTTGACCTATTTGCACATTTTGTAATAATTAGGAATCCACATACAATTTATTCTAATTAAAATTAAGGGTATATTTGTCTTTTTCATCCCATAAGGACCAATTTTACATCAAAACATATAGGTTAGGAACTTGTTTATCAAAAAATAAACATTAAGAACCAATTCCACATTAAAGACAAAGGTTAGGGACCATTTACGCCAAAATCCCTTATTTTCTCAATAATTCTTGAATTAAGACTACTAACATGTGAACGTAAATGGCTTGGCACCTGCCTAATATTTTCATATTCAGGGCTACGTGTAACAAGTAAGGCCTTATGTAGAGGGTAAAAAACAACATATAATATTTACTCAACTTAGAAATCTTTCATTTACGTAATCGAATTTTATTTTGTTTTAAAATCATCATTTTGAACTTAACTTTTTATTTCAATTCAGTAACACAGTTAATTATTATTAAGTTTTCTAATGAGATACGTGACATAAAAGACTTCCACAACGATAAAACACTATATTATTATATGTCATGTCAAAGATTTTGTTAGAAAGAAACAAATTTAACTATCAAATTGAAAGAAATATTTTTTAAAAAATAGAATGAAGCATAAAATAGCTCACCATCCAAGTAAAAAGACCTAAAGGAATACAAAAATAACTACAAGAATGAATTTAACAAGAGATATATGGTTGAGGAAATTTATTACTCTCTGAATCCATCAAAATATACAGATTTATCAACTAAATGATAAACACTTCTCAAATACTCAAATTCATTGTCTTTAGGAATACAAGAGTCTAGTTTAAATAGTTTAAACTTGGAACGACAATCCTCCACTATATAGGTAATTAAGTACCAAAGAATTCTTTTTAATATTTTCGAAAATAATTTAACTAAAACGAAATGAATTCTAAGTGATATATTCATGCATACAACTTTCAAATAAATTAAAGTCTCTTAAGAACCCTATTAGAAAATGAAGAAACTTCTTATTGGGTAGTTGGCTAGTGTGAAGAAAACAATTATTTTCTCTCTCCTATAAAAATAGATTTACTTTTACTTTTACACATTAAAAAAATTTAATTATTTTAATTTAAACAATAAATTTTACTTATATTTATTCAAATGTATCCTTTCATTAATAAAATGGTAGTTCATATTTATTGATAATATGACGCATTAAGTATGGGCATATTAAAAAATATTTTATCATTAAGGGTCTGTTTGAGAGTTTTTTTTTCCTTAATTTTGACAGACTTTGAGTGGCACCGTTTATGATAAGTAGAGAAAAATAAGTGTTTGTTAGTTTTTTGGGCACTGAAAAACCATCCAAAACTAGTGTTGTGTAATTTAGAGTATGTTTGGTAAATTTTTTTGTAGATTATAAGTATTGGGTTCTACGAAATATATGAATAAAAAATGAATAAAAGTTGTGGATCCTACGACTTGTGTCGATGAAAATGATGTTTGTCCAATTTATAAGTACTTATAAGCACACACAAACATATTCTTAAATAGTTGAAACTTGGAACGACCCTCCAAATATAGTTAAGTACCCAAATATTCTTTTAAAATTTTTGGGACAAAATTTAACTATTAATAAATGAATTCTAAGTAATAAATTCTTGCATACAACTTCCAAAGAAATTAAGGTCTCCTACGCAAAGTTTTCATAACTGACCTAGACGATGACCCAGTCGAAACTTCGAGTCATTAGGTTATTGGTTCAACTAGCTGGTCATTGTCAGATCGAAAGTCTAGCTAAAATATATTTTCTAAATAATGATAAGGTCCTCAATCTTTGCTCGTTGTATGACTCATGTCTCCAATTTTTCTTTGTCGCATTCTTATCCCCAGCAATATTGTCTCTGATAAAAGTTTCCGTCCAAAAAATTTATTGGGATGTTGTAAAATGACTTATTTGTCCATCATATTTTAAAAAATATACAATAAATACAATATTTTTTTCTTATTTAAAGCACGCAAGTAGAATATTTTGATAGAACATAAGGTTAAGTTATAAGAATTAATGGAAAGTTGAGAATAAGATTTTGACAAAAAAAAAAAAAAAGGTTAAAAACATAAATGCTACAATGAAAAAAGAAAGAGAACTTCAATACAATTAAAACTTAGTCCAACAAATAAAAATTATGTTGCAAATATAAACACTTTTAAAATAATGCACAAGAAGTAATAGTGGCATACTTAAAAAGAAACCTTCAATTTCGTACCAGGGGTTTCGATTTATTGCATTTCACCGGGCGGGTCAAATAGAACAGGGTCACTAGCTCTACACAACGGGTTTGGACCAGTTCAATTCACCACCAACATTGAGCAATTCATATTATTGCAACAGGAGAGAGACCCAATTTTCAGAATGCACTAATCAAAAGATTTAGAAGAAACAAACTCACAATTTTTTTTTTTTATTATTATTATTATTTTTTTGTTGACTAACAATTAATATTTTGAGTAGGAACAAGACCCAATTTTCTATAGGAGTGAAATTTTTGAGAACAGAAATCTTTGCCAGGCTCTTACCACATGCAATGTAGATTATTTCGAATATGATACCTAGAGGCAAGATCACCACTGGCATATTTTTGCAACATACCATATCATATATAGTATCTGAATTCCTCATAAACGGGAAGAAGTGCAGTGTTTCTCAACCAAGTAATGATTTGATGATTTTTGCAGTCCCAACCCTCATTCCAACATACCATATCACATATAGTATCTTTTTGGGGAAGAGAGACTTCCTCAAATTCATAACAAGCTTGACAATCGGGAAAGATGGATTTTCCCGATTCGGGGAAGAGAGACTTCCTTGACCCACAAATCAACAATTGTGTCTCAAAATAAGGTCCGCTTTATTTTCTTTTTACATTGGTTTGGTGTTGCGTCCCTCTTGACTGATAAAGCCCAGGATTTGAACTCAGAAAGGGGGGTCGTCGATCACTATCAAACTACATATTTAGTACATTAGACTGAATTAATTAATAATACTATAAGATATCGATCTCCGTTAATTTTAGTGTGTCAAATATATCAAATACAACAAAATGTTTAAGTTGATCTAAATTTATTTGTATTTAACTTTAGAATTGAAGTAAGCCAAACTTGATTACAATTCAAAATTTATAAATATCGAGTCAATTTTTAAATTAATCAAGTTGTTGGACTATTGCTTCTTGTGTAAAAATGAGTGAGCTTAAATATTTTTAATGCTCATCTTTACTATAAATTTTTTTGTTTAATATTTAATTAATTATCACTTTTTAAAATCACGACTATTGCCATACCTTAAGAGTGCAAAGCTTGAGCTAAGCAAAAGTTGTAAATCTCACTCATCATCTACCTACCATAGAATATTTCGTCTATTAACTAAATAAGATGCGACTTAGATTCTATTATGACTTCTATTGTATGAAATCAAAACTTAACAATTGCTCTTGATTTTTTATTCACTTATGTTGCCTACTTATAATATCTACATTGAGGTGGCATTACATAAATACACCCCATCATGGACATTATAAATAGATAATATAAGTGAGTAGGAGATCAAGACTCACTTAACAACACGAACACCTCTTTAATTGTCTGTAGTGTTTTATTTTTAATATTTAAACTAAATTATGACATTGTCACTATGTAAATTTAATATTGTCAGTGCATGATGTGACTAGTGTTGACACCTAGTCTGTCCTGTTTCCAAACTATAGATGAAATTGACAGTGCAAATTTTCAAAAGCAGATTTTATATCAAAATGCAATGAATTTTGACCCAAAAACGTTCTGCTTAAAATTTAGGCAGATTGCGATCGTAGGTGGAAATACTTGTGCGATTGCATGGTCAAAATTTTGACCCAAATTTGTCCTTTTCTATAATTTCTCATTCATTAGATATTGGTTTCGAGATATCAAATATACCCTTTAAACATGCAGATAAATCTGAATTTTCTTTCTAGGGACGTAGCCCCCGAGCCCCCACGAGGGGTGCTGCCCCGTCGAACCCCGCAACCTGACCAGGCAGGTCAATTCCCGTTTCCCCGAAGCGGCGAAGTGGCAAACTATTTTGCCTAAACGGATTGGGTCGGGTTTGTATATTTTGGCCAAGTTGACACGAAGTCACTTAGTCAATTTCTCGAATTTTAAACCAATTTCCAACAATCCCTCCATGATAAGGAATACAAAGAGACTGCAATAAAATGAATACAATGTAGGAAATCATACTTTCCTACATTTCTAGACAATATTATTCAGATAGATAAAGTATATATTAGATGCTATTATGTTATGTGTAACGTCCCGGATTTTCTCAACTCGAATAGTCATTAAAATAATTTCTGAATAATTTTTGACAACTCCAAATAATATTTTCCGTGCCCTTGAAAAGTTTTAAAAATATAACTATTGTGGAAAATAACAAGCGCGCAAGGGAAAAACAATTTTACTTCCAAATTTTAAGGTTTTTGCCGATACCGTGATAAGTGTCGCCATAACTTATTTGACTATTCAAACGAATTCCAAAAATTCTAAAATTTGAACTATAGATACTTAGGACCTTGGACTAGGCCATGTTAAAAATTCAGACCTTATCTACATCGTTTGATAAGTGAAAATGTTAGCTAAAGTTGCTTGAAAAACTGTAGGTACCCACTAAAACGTTTATAATAAATTCATATGATGAAATTTTTGAGTGAATCTAATTGCTGCCATTAGATCACATATAAAAATTTCCATAGCCACCGATTTCACTCAAAAACTGCAAACGTACAGAGAGTTGTAAATTTTTAAAATAGGGACAGAAAGTTGAAAATTCAGAATATGAAACGAGGCAATTTTCTATCTTAAAATTTAAATGACAATTAAAACTAACATCTTGTTTTCCATGTACGTTATATAATTAAATATTGAAAAACCAAAACTTAAAATATAGTATTTACATCATGATTGACTCGATCATCTTCGTGTAAAAATGCTTATCCAATTAATTTTTTTAACTATATTTTTTCAGAAAATTTTCTTTTTAGGCTGTACATAATTTTCTTCTTAACTATCTCATTATGTCTTCTTCATGTCTTTTATTATCCAATTAATTTTTCTGAGGTGGATGTGGTGTCGCCATCGTGACTACATTTGTGAGGGGTGTTTGGCCATGGATGGGTGTGTGGTTGGGATGGGTGGGTTGGTAGGGTGGGCTTGGTTGAGAAAGATGAAATGTTTACTTATTTTTAATTATTTTTTTTGTTAATATGTATTTAATTATTTTTAGGTGGGATTTATTTGTACTTTTTAAAAATTTATGAGACTTCTTTTTACAATTTTCTCTTAGTTTTGTTGATTTATTTATTTATTTATTTTTAAAGAGAATCGCAAATTCATCTTAATCTATCAATAGGATGCGATTTATAATTAAGTGGAAAGTTGGGAATGTCTGGTACTAAAAAAATGTTGAGGGTAGATTAATAACAAATTGTAAAGGTTGAGGACGAAAAGTACATATTTTCCTAAATTAAATTACAATTAATACCTTCATCCATAGGGTAATCGCAACTTGAAAGTCTGAACTCTGAAGGAAAAAAAAACTGGTAAAGAAATTCAGATTTAAAATTATTTAGCAGCATCTTGATGATTTTGGTAACGATTTCAAGTGACGTGATTGTTTGAGGATTTTCAGAAAATATTTTAAATCTGAACTATTTTCTTATTGGAAGTTACATGCCATTTTTAGAAAGTAATTTGATTAAATACGGAGATTTTGGTGCAAATGGTTCCTAACCTTTGTTTTCAGTGTGAAAATAATCTATAGTTGGATAAGTGCTAAATGGCCGGGTGACCCGGCCAATTTTCTAAAATGGCCGTTGACCAATTTTAGCCTGTAAATTATCAATTATAATCCTCCATTCTTTTCCTCACTTATAACTATTTCAAACGATTTCAAATTCATCCGTCTGTAAAAAAGTGAAGATTTCAATGTTAGAATCTAACATATTTCAATATTAGAATCCAACCTATTTCATTTATGTAAGAAATCTCATTTCAAAGTAGAAATTCATCCGTCCCTATCTTGTTTTTTTAACTTACGGTAGAAATTGTGGATTATGTAATATAAATTATGAAAACATGTTTAAATCTAAGTATGAATTGTGATTTTTACTTTAAATTTGTGTAAATCTGAATTCATTTGAAGTGGGTTGATAGAAAAATCAGTTAAAATATGTAAATTCGCGTTAACGGACCATGAGTCTATAACAAATTTTTGGCTTGGTAAGGCCAAAATTGGCCTTAACAGACCCACAGGCCCGTTGGTCTATTAGCCTCTGTTAGCCTTAACAGATAACAGGCATGTGGTCTGTTAATGGTCTGCTAACGGACTGTCGGTTAACACATGGTCTATTAACAGTAGCTATTAAGTAAGGGTATTTAAGTCTTTTTTACATAAAAGATGCCTTTTAAACTTATTTGATATAAGTTAGGTTCTTTTACGATTCTGGTGGTTTCACACGGCCATTTAGCCAAAGCGTCCATCGTCCATAACGTTTGATTTTTGGCACGAGAATCCTAACATATGTGTTTTGGTGAGTAACTAGTATATCACCCGTGCGATGCACAACACTTGTTTTTCATGATAGTGATTTTAAAATATTTTAAGAGTATATTATTTATTAATTACATTCAGATAAAAAAATATCATATAAATAACATTTGATTACACATTGATATTGGGAAAAAAAAAAACAACATAGCTAATGATTTTCAAATGCCTTTTTGAAAACCACGTTTGTGGTAAAATTGGTTGACACTCCATCCCTATCAAAAATGAACATTTTCAATACTGTATTATTTGTAACTCTAGACAATACTACATAAAGTTGTCCATGACTGAAAACTGGTTTTTTAGATATGAGAAAGATTGACACTTACTCTTATCGATAGTCATAGCGTATGAGACAATTAATTAATATTTGGCGCGACTCATTAAATAACCCACGAATTTGTACTTTATAATTTGAAAATTGATTTTCTAAATTGTAAAGATGCGGATTGCGTTAATGATATCCTGCAAATTTATTTATTTTCTATTTGTAGACAATTAGTAATATTTACATATTTTAAATCTTATATTGATTAATTAATGTAGCAATCAAATTTGTTATTACTAATAATTGATCAAGTGAATTTATCTTGTTATGGAAGACGTGTATTTTTTAATTGAAAATGTCAATTCATAATTTTATTCATTTTATCGAGTATCATAGAAAATTCCAAACATTGGGAAGTTGAACCAGTGGAACTAGTGGAACTATTTACACTGTATTGGAATATTGATAATTAATTAACTAAAGTTGGGTAATTACTTAACAAATGAATCATTGGGAATCTCATCCAGGCTGAATTTCATAAGCGTTCTTTTAATCAGTTGTGAGATTAGAAATAATTTTTTTTCCATTCTTCATCCAGAGCGTTTCTATCATAATGCAATTCATTCTGTATAAGTCTATTACTACGAATTGAAACATATACAATCTCAGGGAAGAGCACTGTTTGAAAGTCTCGAAGACTCATTCCACTACTCTGCAATATTTTTTCAATCTCTGCGAGTTTATAATTTTTTATTTCTTTATCACTCAATTCTAAATATGTAAATCGAGACAAACAGACAACTATAATTAATTTAAAAGACAAAGCAATAATAATAACTATTATGTAATAAAACATTGAGGAGCTAGAATCTAATTATTTAATGTTTTCAACCTATGTAATAAATATTAATAAAATTTTACGTTGATTATTTGATGTTCTCAACTTTTATTTTGTCTAGAACCCTTTTGAGGAGCTAAAACTTGAGGCGTGCTTTGAATTGTATGAATTTAATTTTGAAATTATCATATTTAATTTATTAGTTTAATCGACTTATTATTTTTAACAATATCAGATCCTTTGATAATATCATAATTATATGTTTTATGTGTATTAATTTTTTTTTTAAACTGCAACCTATTTAATTCCACTATGGGAAGTATAAATTTTTTTTGGAAAAAATAAGTCTATTTTTTGAAAACTATTGCATTATTGCCAATAGTTCTCGTGCATTGATGTTCATTTTTTTTAAAACATAACTTATTTAAATTTCTCAACCGGTAAAAATTAAGATATTGGAACATATAACCTCATTCGTTTTGTGTTCTAAAGTGATCCGACTATCCAAAATTCCCCACACTGTTATGAGTTAATAACTCATATTTATATTACCCTAATGGTGCCCCCAAAATATCTCAAAAAGACTTAATTGTCCCGGGCCAAAAGTAACATAACTGTATTAGGACTTAAAAAGGAAAGAAAATTCACGCAGCCATAATTTAGCCTGGGCGATCATTCCCGGGTGATCGCTCAGGTATGCTGATTTACTCTCTACTGTTGTTGGATCATTCCCGGGTGATCGCTCAAGTATGCTGATTTACTCTCTACTGTTGTTGGACAGTTCTAGGCGATCGCCCAGCTTGAATTTCTCAATGCTGTGCGTTTTGTCCTCCAACTTTCTATTTTGTCTTCTTTAGTCCTCCAACTTTCCATTACCTCCAATTTGGTCTTTCAAGTTCCAATTGAGTGAATTTGAATTCACATATTCTCTAAATATTTGCCAATTTGTTGCTCTTTTCGTCCAATTTTCTCCAATTGCTCACAGATGGGTCCAAAACTTAAATAGAAGCAATAATACACTAAATTAAGTAAAAATTTAATAAATGAAGGAATAAAAGCTTAGTTTAAAGGCTCGAATAAGTGCACAAAATACACTTATCAAACACTCCAAAACTAAATCTTTGTTCGTCATTGAACAAAAATAAAAATAAACTATAAATTTAAACTAAGCTAAAAGAATTAACAAGAAATGAATTAATGTTAAATTTCTTACCATATAACTCAGGTTCGAAAATAAATCAACACTTTTAGAAAGATATTAAACAACAACACAAAAGTTTTTCACTTATTCGATGTTCGATCTTTAGTGAGTGTGTGATTAGCCAAAAATTGAACTTACATCTGTATTAGACCACGACCAATTTATTGTGTTGTTTATATTTTTACAGTCTCAAACCCTTTGTAGTCATTTATTCCTTACACCTCTCATAAATTATCACACTTCTAAAGATTTTCTCTCCAATCTCGAGGTGTTCTAGCGAATTTGGTTCCTATTGATCAAGTTTTTTTTTCAAATAAAGTGGTAAAAATTAGAACTTGTAATCTTAGAACTAGGATGGTGAGGGATTTCTAAATTCTCATATTCAATCTCTTAGGTTCTAACTTAGCAATCTTTATCGAGTACTTTAACTCTTTTTATTTTATTTAACCAATATAAACGATCTTACATCTTGTGCAATACTTCTCTCTCACTACTTTCTATATGACCCTTGTAGCGAGCTTTGGGCCGATAACTCCTAAGCCAGATGACTATAGGGCACCAGATTTTAAAATACCCTAACAGACTTAATTGCTCGAGTCCTACAGGCTATAAGAGAAGTGAAGATGTAAATTTTTATTTTTATTTTTTTTGTGACTCATGTAACGAGCTTTAGATCGATAACTCCCAAGTCAGATGACTTTAGGGCACCATGTTTCAAAATACCCTAACAGACTTAATTGCTCGAGTTAGATATTTTATTTTTTTTATTTTTTAATTTTTTTTTACGACAGTGAGTAGTGCTCGATTTGGATTCCTTGACTACAACCTATTCAACCAAAGATGAGAGATAGAAAATCCAAACTATCAAAATTCTACAAAAAAAAAATGTACTAACTTTAACACTCCCAAACTGTTCTCAAACAGTTTGGTTACTAGTCTAAGAATTTAGGAATGAAATTTTTCACAATAATCCTAGGTCAATAATATAAACACAAACACTCAAGTCATGTTTCTATATCAGTGATAAGTCAATAGTTGCTACATGCTTCAAATATAGTCTAACATGGATAAGTATTCAGGTAAAAATACGAATTAAAGTGTTGTCTAATATTCTAATTAAAAACGTACTTAAATTCAAACAAATATCATCATTGGCGGCAAGATATTCAACAATAACTATAAAAAAATTTATTTTTTATTTTTTTTATTTAAAAAAATGAAATAATAAGAATTTTTTTAAAACTAAATAAAAAAAATGAATTTTTGCAGTTACTTAGACCCGAAAAATAAGCAAATTCAAAATAATTAAGTATCCTGATACTTAACCTACCCCTAAACTAAAACATTACATTGTCCCTAATGTAATAACAAAATAAAGCAGATAAAGGAGGAAAAATATCAATTACTCCCTGGAGATAGATATGGAGAATATGGATTTGGCTGGCTGGAGGTCCGGTTGAAGTGGACTCAGATGTAGTGCTGCGACTATTGGTCAAAAGATTATGTCATATATATTATCCAAGTGGCTCGTAAAGTGGGACATCATGCAATTGATATGGGAGGCTCAATAAGTGCACTAAATAATAAATAAAATAAAAACTAATTAATTATTTAAACTAACTGAAACTACTTCATGTAAAGAAAGTAAAGAAAATGGTTAGAAATGGGTTGCCTCTCATTAAGCGCTTATTTATAGTCATTAGCTTGACTTATTGTCTGATTGCTCAAGTAGAAGAGGAAGGGAACTCGAAATTATCAAAGGTGTCACTCTCCAATATTCTCTTATTTTTCTTCTCCGTGCTTTGTAGCTTGTCCTTCATCTTCCATTTAACAGCTCCAACTTGTGCTTCAGGGATGACTTCTTCAGCTTCAACCTTATGTTCACCAATGGCAACTTCTTGCATCTGAACAGTACGTTTACCTTTTTCTTTCACCTTTACTGTTGGCTTTGTATCCCAAAACTTTTTAAAGAAGTTGTTCTTGAATTTTTTCAAAGTCTCCACTTGATAACATGTCTAATAAGAAAGACGTAACGGTGGGGCGACATCTCTACCCAACATATAAAATACTTCATATTCATGCTGAACTCTCAATATCAATACACCTCGTGAAACATCAATGAGAGCATCTGAAGTAGCTAAGAAGGGACAACCCAAAATAATAGGAGTTTCTGCATCCTCAGGCATATCAAGAACAACAAAATCAATGGGAAATAATAACTTTTCCACTCTCATTACCACATCTTCTACTATTCTAAATAGCTTTTGAACAGATCGGTCAGCTAACTGAAGATTGAATTTTCCAGGTTTAGCTTCACCAATTCCTAATCGCCTAAAAATAGAAAGATGCATTAAATTGATACTTGCTCCAAGATCACACAATGCCTTGTCAATCACGAGATTACCGATGGTAACTGGAATTGTGAAACTGCCTGGATCATGTCCTTTATCTAGTAATTGCTTTTCCATTATAGCATTTACTTCTCCTGTAAGTTGTACAATATCCCCTTCTGCCAATTTTTTCTTATTTGAAAGTAGCTGTCTCATATACTTGGCGTAGTTAGGCATTTGAGTTAGCGTCTCCACAAAATGGTATGTTAATATGAAGCTTCCCTAGATAATCTAGAAATTCTACACATTGCTGATCCAGCTTCTTCTTCTTTGGATTTAAGATTTGTGGATAAGGAATGAGGGGTTCATAAGGTTTGATAGGAATAGCTGCCTTAACCTGTGGTGTAACTGAGATTTCTTCAATATCTACTGCTTGCTCAATCTGTTCCACGTGCTCCTCATCAGTAGAAGGTACCTTTTCTTTACTTGCAACTGGTCTTTTTATATGGATTTCTGGTAACTAAACCCCACTTCTAGTAGTTATTGCATGTACTTGCTCTCTAGGATTGACATCGGTGTTGCTTGGCAAGGTACCCTGTGGTCTACTTGATATAGCAACTGCCATCTGAACCATCTGTGTTTCTAAATTTTTAATTGAAGCGACTTGATTCTGAAAATTGATTTCTGTCTGTCTCATGAACTGATCATTTTTTTCTATGAATTTATCAGTTCTCTCGATGAATTTACCGAGTGCGTCTTCTAATGAAACTCTCATTTCTAGCTGCTATAACTGAGAAAATTGTGGTCTATTGTTATTCGGATTATCCCTCCAGGAAAATTTTGGATGATTATACCATCCTGGGTTAAATGTATTAGAAAATGGATTGCTTTGCAGGTATTGACCACCCAAAATATATTCGACTTGCTCTGGTTACTGTGATAGAATAGGGCATTCTGATGTGCTGTGATTTGCCCCATACTCTTCACAAGTTTATTCCTTCGTTTGCATCACATAAGCTAACTGTGACATGTTATCCACTTTGTGTGTCAAAGAATATATATTTGCAGATAACACCATGATAGTGTCTATTTCATGTACCCCTGCAGTTTTTGTGTGTATGACTTTATCTGATGCCCACATGGCAGTGGAAGTAGCTAGTCTTTCAAAAAGCTCCAAAGCTTCAACAACTGTTTTGGTGGATGAAGAGCCGTTGGATGAGGAGTCGATCATACTTTTAAATGAATGGAGTAGCCCAGCATAAAAATATTGAATTTGTTGGCCTTTTCCAATGCCATGATGATGACACTTCCTTAGCATATTTTTGAATCTGTTCCACGCTTCATCAAAGGATTTCATTTTTGACTGTTGAAATATGGATATGTCATGCTTCAACTTCGAAACCTTGGCTGGTGGAAAGAATTTTGTGCAGAACTTTTGGGCTAGATCATTCCATGTAGTTATGCTATCGATTGGCAATGAGTCCAGCCACTCAAGAGCTTTGTCCCGAAGAGTATGTGGGAACAAACGTAGCTAGATGGTGTCGTCTGAGATTCCTTGATATTTGAAGTGTTGGCACATTCTAAGAATCGCGAAACATGTGTATGTGGATTCTCTTCGGCCTTGCCATATAATTGATGTCCATTCTGGAATAGATGAATGACGTTAGTCTTCAAATGAAAGTTCGACTGCCCAAAAGGTGGATAGACAATGCTAGATTGGTTCTGGATAATCTGTGGAGTCAAAAAGTCTCCAACTAGCATATTGTCTTCATTAATCTTGTGTCTTGCCCGAGCAATCTCGTTGTTGTTCATTTTGCCTTGCTGTTTTTGGTCTTTTTGGTGTGTTTTTCTTGCCTCTTTCTGCCTATGATGAAAAGTGCGTTCGATCTCTAGATCAATTAGAATTAGAGACTCGTGTATCACACTTCTCATGCAATGGTCTGAAAAGAAACAAAGCAAACACTGAAATAACTAAAGAAAATAATAATAATAACAATTAAAGCAAATAAATAAGTTTGAATTAGTGTTAAAACAACTGAAAAAGAACTTAAACTAAATCCCCGGCAACGGCGCCAAAAACTTGTCAGCGATTTTATGTATTTAATATTCCGCGAGTGTACGGATCGCTCAAGTAATAAAGTGGATGTTGGGTACAAGTATCGTTCCCACGAAGATTTAGATACTTCAATTACAATTATAATAACATTAACCGAATTTGTTAACTTTGGAAGTTTGGTGATTAAGAACTAATAAAATTATAAGCTAAGAACAATTAACTAATTAATTATCAAACAATTTAGAGATTAAATTGATGAAAGATTAATTTAACTTTAGAAAAGAAAAGCGTACTAGGATCTCGAATCCACTTATATCAATTATCTTTAACCCGAACCATTAAATTTGATAACATGATTTACTTATAAAGATCAATATTCCTAATTTAATTTAACAACCTCTCTCGAGTAGAATTAAACATATCCCTATATGCAACCCGACTATATTTCTATGACGAATGCGAGCATACAAGAATGCATTAGAATTTGTAAATACTTGGAGATCACATAAAGCATAGCGGTATATTCATATTCTCTATCGGACTTTACGAAAATTGATACTATGTATAACCTATTTTTCATCTCTCGAAGGTAAAACAAGCCACAAGAATCATACAACTATTGTGCATATAATTGTAGATGAAGAGAAAATCAATATCAATTATTTAAGAATTAAAACATGATTAAATATCAAAAACTAGGTTTTAAGAATTAAAGATTCATGATACAAATTTCATCATGATCCTAGCACTATTTAATTCTAGCCTACCATACTAATAATACGAAAATAAAGAAGAAATGAAAATATGGAGTTCATCACCCGGATAAGAAGAACTTGAAAAAGACGATCTTGATCTTCGTTTCTTGCAATAATCTCTTATTTTTCTCCCCAAATTCGGCTCCCCAAAATTCCACACACTGTTATGAGTTAATAACTCATATTTATATTACCTTAATGGTGCCCCCAAAATATCTCAAAAAGACCTAATTGTCGTGGGCCAAAAGTTACCTAACTCTATTATGACTCAAAAATAAAAGAAAATTCACGCTGCCAGAATTTAGCCTGGATTATCGCCCAGGTATGCTGATTTACTCTCTGTTGTTGTTGGACAGTTCTGGGCGATCACCCAGCTAGAATTTCTCAATGTTGCACATTTTGTCCTCCAACTTTCTATTTTGTCTTCTTTAGTCCTCCAATTTGGTCTTTCAAGTTCCAATTGAGTGAATTTGAATTCACATATTCTCTAAATATTTGCTAAATTGTTGCTCTTTTCGTTCAATTTTCTCTAATTACTCACAGACGAGTCCAAAACTAAAATATAAGCAATAATACACTAAATTAAGTAAAAATTCAATAAAATGACGGAAAAAAACTTAGTTTAAAAGCCCGAATAAGTGCACAAAATGCACTTATCATTTGTCATTTGATTTAATTATATTTTTTTGCTAACTCTGCATAAAATATAAATAATATAATAATAAAACTTATTGAGTAATTTTCTATTATAATTTGAAAAATAATTTTCGGGTATGCATAGATAAGTTTTTTTAATAATTGATACAAATATTATTAGATGGATTGATTTTTTTAGTTACAATAACAGTTTAAATCTTATTGTTTGTTTAAATCAAATGAATGTGTTTTCCTATATCTATTTAATAGTCAGATTGTGTATTTATATACATTTTGTAAATTGTAACTAATTTTAATTGTTTCTTAGTTAACGTAGAAAAAAATAGAATTTAATGGAAGGCTTGATTAATTAATGCATCATTCAAATTTGTTATTACTAATAATTGAAGTGAATTTATCTTGTTCTAGAAGATGTGTATTTTTTAATTGAAAATGTCAATTCATAATTTTATTCATTTTTACCGAGTATGGTAGAAAATTCAAAACATTGGGAAGCTAAACAAGCGGAACTATTTACCCTTTATTGGAATATTGATAATTAATTAACTGAAGTTGGCCAATTAATAAACAAATGAATCACTAGAAATCTTATTCGGGCTACACATTAAATATGATTATTAATTACTTGATATTGGGTAATTAATTAATTAAATTATATATATATTATTCTGTAATATATGGAGGTTTTGGGCGGAAAAATACGTTGATTTTTATTAATGAATATCCTTCTTTTATATATACTAGTTAGAAACACGTGCAATACACGTGATTTTGCAATACTTTAGTTAATTTTTAATATATTAAAAATTGTTTGTTTTTAATTGTTAAAAAGTTAAAATATTAAAGTAGCAATTACAATAAGATAAAAAAAGCGGTTCTTGATAAAATGTTGTATTGTATTGTTTGATATTATAATGAATATTATTGATATTTTATTTACATTTATAGAAGTATAATTGCAATTAGAGATGAGTTTTATATTGTGGTAATACCAACAATAACTTGAACTCAGTAAATACATTTTGGTGATTTTAGATTTGATGATTAATGAACTATTAATACCAAATCTTATGGAATTGATGGTATGAAGAATAAGAATTTGACAAACTTTTAATAATAGTTAGATCCCTTTTCAATTCAATCTTTATTTCAATAGATGTTGAATGAAGTCTCGGCAATAGCAAAACTAATTATTTTTTAATTAATAAAAAAATATGCGACTAAGAAAATTAGAAAGAAATAAATGAATTACATTATTATGTCTAGCTAAAGATGAATATTGTGTTGCACATTCTCCTTTGGTTATATTCGTTATTAACATTAATGTATTATCCCAATAACTACAGCACATAAAACGCTTTGTAAATATCAAATACTCAATATTTCTCTCGTGATTTGAAATTGCAATAGAGTTTTTTCTTGAACACTATTAAATCCACAATGACATAATTATTGCAACAATGCTTATACAACGTTTTTCACATAATGTCTTTTCTCCTATGCAGTGAACTATGTGCAAGCTACTTCAATTGATAAAACTCCAATCAATCCACATTCATGTTTCTCTATGACACATAGTCCATTTTGATAGATACACATTATGATAATAAGAAATGAAAATGTACGAATATCATTTACTATTTCTATAAAGGATACTTACAAATATTTTTAGGAACTAATAGAAAAAAGATGGCTCACTTTTTGTCTACTTCACGTCTCGAAAAATGAATTCGTAACTTGAATGTCTCTCCTTGACAGCTAGCTTGAGAATGAAGTCCTTGTTATATATATCTATATGTGTGCTACAATTTCCATCAATGAAGACTAAATAAGATAATAAAATGTAGTGACAATTAAAGAAAAATAATACAACTGGTACCAGGGGCGGAGCCAGAAATTTTATTCAGTGCGGGCGGAAATCCAATTTATTTAGAGCATGTTCGGTTCCTTTTTTTGCTAAAAAAAACTATTTTTCTAGCTTGATATTGTTGACTTTTTAAACTTTTTGAAAGTAAAATGACTATATTGTCCTTATTATTTTGGAATAGAAATATGTTTATTAAGGGCAAAATAATCATTTCAACTTCAATTATTTATTAGTTATCTTTAAATGAGCTTGCCTACTTTTTTAAGTCCTTTGATAACATCATTTGAAAAATAATGGACTTTGCAAACAATTTGAAAAGGGCTTTGCAAACAATTTGAAAGAGCAGGCTTATTTTCCAGTGCAGGCAGTTTTTCCAATGCAAGTTTTTTCTTTTTTTTTTTAATGGGATTCTTAAAGTTCAATGCAGGCATCTGCCTGCACTGGACCTCACATGGCTCCGCCCATGACTGGTACATGTAATGAGAAGGAAATAAAATGTCTTACATAGAAGAGGTCAAATGGGTGGAAAATGTCAGAAATTTTTTTAGTTTAAAATGTAGACAATTAAATAATGATGAAGAAAATATAAACTGAGATATTTATTAATATCGGACATGTTACTTTCATGTTAATTATGGTTAATAGTTAAACTGATAGAATTATGTTCCTTCCCCCCATCAGAATTTTATTTTGTTTACATTAAAACTGATTCTTGTATGTTCTTTTTTTTTAATCTTTATTTCCCACTACAACATAGTTCACTTTTTACGGCATGCAATATGTGTCGTAAAATAATATTTACGTCGTATAGCTGAACGCCGTATAAAGCATTGCCGTAAAAACTTACCTCTTTTTATGGCATACATTAAATGCCGTAATAATAATAGAAGTGCGCCGTTAATTGACTTATTACAACATTCTTATGCACGCTGTAAATACATCTTTATTTATGGCACACAATACCTGTCGTAAATGCTTTATCAAATGACAAATAAATACTTTGTATGGCTATCAGTTGTGTGCTGTAAAAGAAATAAATTTCATGGCATACATTAGATGCCATAAATTTGAGCTTATCATTTTCTTTTATAGCTGACATTGTACGCCAATATACAAAAAAAATATAAATGCTAAAATTAACAAAATTATATAAATCAATCCATATATATATATATATATATATATAATCGTGTTTTCCAAATTAGAATAAACAAAAATATTGATTAGAGCTCAATGCAACTATATGAAATAGTTGAATTTATCTAACTAACTAAGAATATCATTGGCCGAACAAAAAGTTGATACCAACATGCCAAAGTATATCACTACCATTCCAAAATAACTAATTAACATATTACAAAATAATCGATGCATATATATATATGTAAGTTTGCTTTTTTGGTAAATAGTTTAGCTATCCAAAAATAATCAACTTCCTGCAAATCACAAAAATAAATAAAATAATCAAACTCATTGTCGAATTGTACTTAGCAAAATGTGAAAAAAACAAAAACAAAAGCATTGGTTGAAAGAGAGGTAGATCAAACCAAATGTTGTCTGAACAGAAAGAAAAGGAAGATTAAAAACCAATTGAATCTAAACATAGTTTATATGAACATTTAATCACTAGAACAATTCTTAATTACTTAATCATCACTTTTACTTAACAGCTAAACAAATTTATATTAGCAAATGATTTCATGCATTGTAAGCAACGATAAAGCATCAACAATTGAGCATATGATTTCCCAAACTTGAAGCACAGTGGCCACAAGATACTCAACTACCAAAACAAACTTCCTACGTCTTTCAACAAGTCAGCCTACCTAGAATTGATTGAGCAGCAGAGGCAAGGTCAGAAATTTGCAAGTAATATATAATGAAGGTTATCATGTAAGATGGTATTGTACCATGTTAGGATTTAAGAGTCTAACATGATGGTTGTAGAATATCAGGACTCGTGAAGCTTCTGATATTGCTTGCATCAATCTGTAATTAACATTAAGGACCTTCTCACACAGCAAAAACTTGTTTCATGGTTTGAAACAAATTTCACTTTCTACCGCGAAGATGCATATTTTGGACATGTCTCTAAATCCTCTAGATCTTTTCTAAACAAACAACATTGATTGACACATGCATGTATCTTCTCATATCCTAGATCAAATGTGTTCAATAATCTTTTTATTGAATGACAAGAATCAGGAAGAGTGTTCCCATCTGGTAGCATGTCTCGGAGAATATCAAGAAGTTCATTGAAACCGCTGTCAGATATACCACGTGTAGCTTTAAGCTTGTATAAGACAACAACTGCAGATATCCTTGTGTACTTTGTACTTTGTACAACCAGGATACAAAAGAATTTCAACACCTTCATATAAATTTGAAAAATCTTTTTCTCTATCTTCATTCTCAGGTACTACAACATTGTCATCTTGAAAAAATGCATCTCTATACATCCTATAGGTCTCTAGATTTTCTACATCTTGAGGAGGTAATGATGAAATCGATTTTCCCCATGAAACACCCATGTAGTATACGTAGATTCCATCCTATGTATGACCAAATGCCCAAACATTGCATCAAAATGTTGGTGGAAAAGGTTTTTGCAACATTTGCAAGGGCATATGACCTTGTTCGGATTCCCCGCATAGGCTACACCATATTTGCAAACTTTCTTGCACCATATTGATATGCCTTTGTAACTCTATAAAAAAAAATACTGTATAAATTATCTAAAATACATTTAAGAACACATTTTAAAATTTTGTATATTTAAGGGGTTAAAATAACCTTGATAAGTGTACACAATCTTTATCCATGATAATAGACCAACAATATGAACATAATAACCTGTTATATCAAAAATAAAACAATTAAGTCCAAAATACGATTATTTGATTATCAACAGTAATCACTTCCTATATGATTAAAGACTGCCTATTTGATGCATTGCTAAAATTGAATTCTTATGTGGGTAAATGTTCAATGGGTAGTTAGGAGTTCATCTACTAATTGGATTCTCTAATTTGGGTGAGAATTCATTGGTTTTAGAACTCTGTGTAAATACATCTATGTAAGCTTCCAGTATTACTTATTCTTCTTCTTTCCCCTTATTTTCTTTTAGTTTTCATATGCCAAATTGAGACTATTCTAAAAGCCCCTACTCCATCATAACAATGTTTTTTATATGCCAAATTGTTAATTCTAAGACCTTCCATCTGATTCAACTACATGACCTGCTAAACAAATTCAATGAACTAATATAATTATCACATGAAAGATATCCCAAAGCTTTGTGTCTAGATATTTGTTAGCAATCTTCAAACAGGCTGAATAAATTCGTACATGACTAAATTCATGCTGAAAACACCTAGTGTAGAAAAAGAAAGAACAAACAAATTAAGATACATACACTACAAAAAAAAAAAAAATACCTATTTTGCGACAAAAAAATATTGTCGCTTAAATAGGGATTTTGTTGCAAAAATAATTTAGCGACAATAAAATATTTGTTGCAGGCATTGTCGTGCTATAAGCGCCATAGAATGTATTCTGCGACAACTATCAGTCACTCGTCGCAAAAGTAAACTCACAACATTATTTGTTTTACACAAAAATATGAAATAGCAACAACATATTTGTCACCATAATATTGTCGCAATGCATATATGTCGCGAAAAATCATAAGAGCGACAAATCAATTTATCGCGATGATTATTTGAAAAACATTTTTACAAGGAAAAATGTTTGCTGTAAAGTATAACGTTTGTTACATATTGAATTTTGCTACCAAGTTTGAAATAATATACATTTTATTACAAGTCGTGTTTATCGCATAATTGTTTCACAATAATTTTGATTTGTTGTATAATATAATTTAAAATATTCAATATTTGTAGTATAATTTATTATGTAACAAATTGTATTTGTAGTTCAATTTATTCTGCAACACAAAGAATTTGTCACATAATCATTTTGCAAAGACGTATAAATTTTGCGTAATATATTTTGTGACTATTTATATAAGTAGCGTATAGACAATTATTACATTAAAAATGAATAATAATTATTACATTAACATTTATTCTCTTGGGAACTAAAAATATTAAAGTTCAAACTCGACATAAAGAAAAAATTTAAGAGTTCAAATTTAATTTACAAAAACCAACTAACAAATGTTATTGAAATTGCAAATAGATTCATTCAATTCCTTAATTTTAGAATTCAAAATAACATAAAATCAAACAAATCACAAGAATAATTAGTCTAATTATTGGAGACACACTGTCTTCTGCAAATGGAGTACACTTGAATAAGTAACCTGTACATTAATTTAAAACAAACAACCACCATAAATTTCATAAAATCTAAGTTCTAGCAAGAGATCACGAAGAACTTGTTCCATCACTGAACAACTTGTGCATGAGAATTCATGACTCTTGGAATATAAGGATGCAAAAAAGAACACATTCTCTTTGCCCAACCTTTTGCATCTCATAAATCATATTGTCGAACTGCAAATAGTTAGGTACATGAAAATCAAACATCATGAGCCAACTTGCACGTCTAAAGCAGACAATTGTAAACATAAAAACTGAAAGATTCCAGGAAGAAATTGGTTGTAGAATAATCAATTATACAGTTTCAGTTTCAACAAATAGTTAAACAATGTTAAGAACACCTTAAGTGTCAAGTACTTTAGAGAAACTAACTTTGCGAAAATCTTTCCATAAGAAAATAAAAGCACAGATCGTAAAAATCACTGTCTAGCATAACGCTCGCTTGTTACATCACTAGTCACTTAATGAGAAGAACTACTTATTATATTCCATCAATATCTTGCACAACCATGATTTTATAAAGAACTAGCACCCCATTTCCTCTGAAACACTAAAATCGTCAGATTTTCTTTTGTTTTATGTAATAATATTGTCAATTCACTATTTTGTTCAGGATATACTCGTTAGTTTTATTCCCTAAGCCCAGTCTAGTGGCATTGATTTACAACATATAAATGTACCTTCATTACACAGTCACTAGTGAGCAACAGTTTTATACTCATAATACATTTTCTGATGTTGGATGAATAAGTCAATATAATCAAAGTAAAGGAAGCATATTCTTGACGATGTAGGAGTTCTAATTTCTATGCTCATATGACTTAGACTGGATTATGATTGGATTAATAGATTTGACATGTAACCAAAATATTCATCCAATCAGAAATTTCTGGAGAACATCTATAGATCGTGTCATCCATTCATGCATAAGACCAGAAAATATAGTACTCCATAAAAATCTTAACGAACTAGATAAAACTGCATATGAAAATATGATAAAATGTAAAGGCCAAGATTCACAAGACTAGTAATAAGACAGAAAAAGAAAAAAACTGCTCGCGTGATCTCTGAAATAGGTTTCCCTAGAAATCTACTTATGCTTGGCCCCTGGTAATCAAATAAGCTTGGTTGTGGATACAACACTACATAATAATGGGATTCCAACACCAACCCCAACCCCAACCCCAACCCCCACCCCAAAATACAAGGAGAAAGAAAGAATGAGTATAATACCTTAGCATCAAATATATCAGACATTCTTGAATTCTTCTGGTGCCCTGTAAAATTGTAATATGTTGGGCACATTGTATAGTAAGGATCATTGCACATCCCCAGTTGCCTAGACTGCAAAAAATGTTCATTTTTTCCCATGTAGTTCCCATCTGGCCAATCATTCTGATCCCTTGCATTAACTGAAGGATATTTTTATACTTTGAGCTCAGTGTTTTTCTGCCTTAAAGAACCTTGGGTAGACAGAATAGTGTCAACTCTACGGCCAGCATATAAAGGACTACTCATCTGTATAGATGATGTCCTCCTGTCACTTCTTAAAGGACCAGTGTAACCTACAAGATTGTTTTCATATTCAGAGGAGTCCATAGAGTTCACAGGAATGGACATTGATGCACTCGTGGTCCTGGACGAAAACCGACTAGCTGAAGACTCGTTCCCTTCGTAGACTTGCAAATATGTTGTTGATAGCATTGGTATCTCATCTTTTTCAGAAGCATCCATTTCTTAAATAATATGCCTGCAATAGAAACATATGTAATATTGAACATTAACAATCGAGAAACAAATTGAATGTTTTGGCGAATAAATGTAACACTTTCAAGCTGCTTCAAAAATGGCACTTAAGATACTTGTTGGCTTTCTCAAAACTTCTCATCACTATAATCTTGTTATTTGACTCTCAATACCTTTATAGAAATGACATGTACAATTCAGATTGAAATGAAGTGTATATACCATGAGTGAAGAGCCAGATAAATCTCATAGAAGATTCTCTATTCCTACAGCAACACAAAATGCATCATTTATCCAATTTTAATGTCCTTGCACATAACAAATACTGATTGCACCAGCATGAAATCAATGCCTTTAACTGCTAATCCATGGTTAACCAAGGAAAGTGTTTCAAAAACGAAGGCACAACATTGGTCCCTTGGCTGAGAATACACGCATAAAAGATATTGTATATACAATAAGATGCATGTATGCAACTTTGCCCCACCAAGGAAACGAAAAATGATTATCAATTTTCAAATAGGGTGCAAATTACATGATAATTAAACCTTTAATTTATTAAAAATTAATTCACAACCAAAAGGTCCCAAACATAAAGACGAAATTGGTTAACAAAAAAAACTGTTCATGGAAATACAGAGATATTTTTTAGGCTTACCCCATTGTGGAGATTCATTTCCAGTGTTGTTCACCTAAAACTGCAGTAACAATCCGACCATTGATCAACATTAGAGCATAACAAAGACATCAAAGAACATATCTGTATAAAGATGACACATTTACAGCTAAAGCCACAAGGCATCAAAAAGATCTATTTCTGTGTATGTAGATTGCACAGGTTGATGAACTACTTCCACCCCCACGAAGGTACAATATGAACCATTAATTCTAGCACTTATGGAATTTTAACTAGCAGAAATTCAAACTTACCTAAGCTTCAATTGACTTTCTATTAGTCTCTCCTAGAGATAAACAAGCACTATTTCCCAAAGAGTCCTCCAGGCTCCAACCAAACCACGTTGCGAGAATTTTGAATTGATTCTAAGTTTCTGGACAAGTTCATGAATTTTTTTTAAATCAAGCAAGTGAAACTAAAACAAATTCATAAATTTCATCACGATAATAAGAAAGGTCATTCTTTGTTACTAAGATGAAAACACAAAAGACATCCTGAAATGAGTATCAAAAGAAATAAACAAAATGGAAGTTGTAATGGAATGGCAAGTGTATAATCTTCTACATAGCACCAAAATCGAGTGCATCATAAAACTAAAAGGGTAGAAAACCTAGAAGGACAATTAACTTCTTCAATGCCTTAACCTTGTTTGGTTTAAAAAAACAAATTGATCACTTTAAAATCAAGCTTCAACTTCCTAATTACAGAATTTATTAATTGATCCATTGCTGAAGTTACGTGTGAAAAGAAAAATACTCAAGATTCACTACCCTGCTGGGATTTTTTCAGTAAAGAAAAGCAGAACTATGCTTCCCGCTTTGAAGAAAATTTAGAAAGGCCGAGTTAGATGGCCAGATTAAACTAAACCCATTAAAAAATTCTCAAGATACTTATAAACACAATCAATTTTACCATAAATCTTAGATCACATACATACAAGACAACAAATAATCAATTAATACACAGAGATTTGAAGAAATTGAATAAAAATATCAAACTAAAGTCATTTTACAACTTCTCAAGAAGTTCATAACATTACTAATTTTTCAATATATCTTAGAACACATAGCAAAACATTAATCAAAACCAATCGGGTCTATGCAGGAATTTAAGTAAAGAATCAAATTTAGAGTCTTACGTGGGAAATGTTTGAGAAGATGAGTGGTGACTTCTTGGAGAACCCGATGTGCGAAGGCCACACGTTTCAGCCTTTCGAAAAATCAGAAAATATCAGCCCTCACCTCTCCCATTCACAATCTATACATAATGCGCTCTAATCTAACATTATCACTAAGAACTGCACAAAGCTTATAGAGAGAGTGATGCTCAACTGCGTTCTTGAGAGAGAGAGAGCATATCCTTTTATGCGCAATCTTGTTCTTAAGAGAGCATATCCTTTCATTTAGCCCTAATTTGAGAGGTCCTTGGTTTTATAGAAGGATCCAACGGCTGTTATTGGATCTTGGCATAATGTTCAAATGGCTTATTTGCACAAATGGTCCCTGACTTTTGTACTTATTGTGGGTTGAGGACCTATCTTTTCATTTTTGACAGTTTAGCCCCTATTTCAAATGTTTTTGGCGTGAATGGTCCTTCCCATCCATTTCCATTATGTTTTAACGGAACTTGATCGCGTGAAGTCCACACACTTCATTTCTTGAGGGCTTTTTTGTCAAAACACTGTATCCACTCTTTCCCGCGTTGGTTGCTGACTTTTCTCCTACATATTACATGTGTATATATATGTTGCTGTGGAACACTTTTTTGGACAAAAAAATTTCCTTATTTGCGCAGATGGATCCTGGTTTTTGTAATTGTGACTTGCCAATTGAGCTGAAGACGTCATGGACAGATGCTAATCCCGGAAGAAGGTTCCATACATGTCCAAGAAGACGAGTTTGGCATTGCAGAAGAAGTTTTTATGTTTTTTGGCTAATCCAGTTTGTTTTGCTTAATCATGTTTATTTTTTATTTTTTTGTTCTTGAACAGGAAACAGGTGGGTGTGGATTTTTCAGTTGGTGTGACCCACCCATGTGCATTAGATCAACACAGATAATCCCTGGCTTGCTTAGGTCGAAGAATGAGAATGAAGAAGCAATGAAGATCTTAAAAAATGAGAAAAGATGTGCATGAAAAATGTAGGTGTTTGGGTTTTTATGTGGCATTATCACAATGTTCGTATTGCAGTTTTGATATAGTTCTGAAATATGTAGATTGTAGAAGGAGCTTCTAGTGTTGCAGTTGTATTTTTCCATCAACAATCTATTTTTGTTCCAACTCATGACCTGTAGCAACTTTGAAGATGGAAAAAAATCAGCCAATTCAAAGCCTCCAGCCATGGTTAGTCCTTCCTTCATCAACATTAGCAAAGTGTCTTTGTCTCTCAGTACCTGACCAAATGCTGCTATGCATGTTATCGAGCTAATCAATGACGTTATTTTGGTAGGTAGATTGATATGTTGTCCTAAATATGACTGAATAGATTTAATAAGATGTGACGTCTCATCTAGCCTTATGGATCCGAATGATTGAACATTTGTGGTGCTTAAGAGCTCTGAAATGCATAGTTTACGCATTTGCCTCAAATACTCATTATATGGACTAAATGCAATATCAGTATAATCATACCACATAATCTTTGCTCCTATACTTTCTGGCCTATCTGCACAAGCAGTATCATTAACCTTCAATACAGATTTAGCAGTTTCAAGATGCGTGGTAAACTCGATTCAATTCTTGACTCAATAATTAATGAGCATAAAGATAACATAGCTACAAATCGAAGATGCAATGGAGAGTTGGGTGGTGAAGACGTAGTAGATGTTCTACTCAAATTACAACAAAGTGGAGAACTTGTTGTTCCAATATCTAACAACAACATCAAAGCAATCATTTTTGTAAGTATTTTAGCCATAAGGAATCACTTGTTTCTTTTTATTTGACACTTATTATCCAATGATACCTTCTTCGTCCCAAAAAATATACTTATTTTCTTTATTTATTTATCTCAAATTATAATAGTTTATTTTTCTCACTTAGTTTTTTAATATGTTCCTATTTAATGTGTCTCATTACCAATAAATACGAAGTACAATTATTTAATGATTAAAAAAATGTAAGCAAAATTTATAATTCCAACAATATTAATTAAATTTTCTTAATGTGTGTAAAGATTGAAATAAGTCTGTCTTTGTGGGACGGATGAGTAACAAATGTTATTGTGCAGGACTTGTTTTCGGCTGGAAGTGGAACTACGTCAACAACAATAGATTGGGCGATGGCAGAAATGATGAGAAATCCACATATTATGGGAAAGGCACAAGCTGAAGTAAGACAAGTTGTTAAAGGAAAAGGGACATTAGAAGAGAGTGATGTTCAATCACTAAAATATTTGAAATTGGTGATCAAGGAAACTTTGAGGCTGCACCCTCCATTTTCTTTACTTCCAAGAGCATGCAAGGAAGAATGTGAAGTTAATGGATATACAATACCTGTTAAAGCTAGAGTCATGATTAATGTATGGGCTTTGGGAAGAAATCCAGATTATTGGGATGAACCAGAAAGCTTTAAACCCGAGAGATTTAATAGCATTGTTATTGATTTTTTGGGAAATAACTTCGAATATATTCCATTTGGAGCCGGAAAGAGGAATTGCCCAGGTATGAACTTTGGTTTAGCGAATATGGAGCTTCCTTTAGCTAAACTTCTATACTACTTTAACTGGAAACTTCCAACAGGAATGGAACCAAAAGATATAGATATGAATGAAGGAATAGGATTAAGTTTACCAAGAAAAAATGGCCTCTATTTGATTCCCACATCCTATGACCCTTCCATTGATGATTAAGTACTCCTCTATCAAAACAAGGCTCTTGATGCAAACTTGCTTCACTCCCCAAACATGCTATTAATCTATCTGAATAATTTAATTTCATTACTACATTGTATTCTCTTTATTGAGAACATCTGATGATAAATGATATTCTCCTCTTCTGAGCACGGCGGCGACAGTGGTGGAGACCTGCAAAAGGAGACGGGGCTTTTTCCCTCGTAGCCACTCCGGTGTGATAATCAGTATATGATTAAAACATATATGCAGAATAACAATATGGAGTGTATGTGAATTGTGTGTTCTGATTTTACCTAGGGGGTTAGCCTCTATTTATAGGGATAGCCTGCAGTTATTAATGATGGGTGTCTCTTCATCTCTCTCATTTGGTAAGGGTATCCTTTCATCTTCCTCGTTTGATAACGGGTGTCCCTTCATCTCCCTCATTATTAGGAGTTAATGAGGGATGTTTCATCTTCCCAATAATTGGTGGTAATTGTCATTCCACGGGTTGCCTGCCTAGCTAATCTGATGATAGTTGGGTTGTGCAGTCTATCTGTCAGAAGTGTGCTCATGATACCAACGAGGTGGACAAGCTAGTGAGGCAGGCGAGTCGTTGAGGCGGGCATGTCACCATAGATAAATAACATACATCAACTGTCATTATTTATATCATCATAAGCCCCTCTACTTCCCATAGACTACTCTTCATTTACTGTTGTCAATGGGAAGTAGAAATAACTACTGCACCTGCTCTTCTCTAACTTTTTCATACAGAGGTTCATCGCCTTGATTTTTAAACATAGGCTCATCGCCTTGTTTTTTAATCAGAGGCTCATCGCTTTGATTTTTAAACATAGGCTCATCGCCTTGTTTTTCAGATAGAGGCTCATCGCCTTGATAGGCTCATCGCCTTGTTTTTCTAACAGAGGCTCATCGCCTTGTTTATCGGGTAGAGGCTCATCGCCTTGATTTTTAATCAGAGGCTTATCGCCTTGATTTTTAATCAGAGGCTCATCGCCTTGATTTTTAAACATAGGCTCATCGCCTTGTTTTTCAGACAGAGGCTCATCGCCTTGATTTTCAGATAGAGGCTCATCGCCTTGATTTTTAAAGAAAAGCTCATCGCCTTATTTTTCAATGGTGGCTATTGCCTTAATTTTTAAACATAGGCTCATCGCCTTATTTTTAAATATAAGCTCATCGCCTTGATTTTTAGATAGATGCTCATTTGCCTTATTTCTCAGACAATAGCAGCTGTAATTGTTTTTGGGCATCTGGCTTTCATTATTTTTTGGCAGCTGGCCTTGTTTTTCAGACAGCAGTAGCTGTCATTATTTTTGGACAGCTGGCCTTGTTTTTCAGATAGTAGCAGCTATTATTATTTTTGGGTAGCTGGCCTTATAAGCCCCTCTACTTTTCATAGACTATCGTTAATGAAAAGTATAAGTAATCTAATGCACTTACTCATCTCAAATTTTTTTTTTGGGCGAGGTCGCCTCGCCTGGAGTGAGGTCGCCTGCCCACCTGGTCGAGGTCGCCCGCCTGAGTGAGCTCGCCTAAATTTTTTTTTTCTGGCCGAGGTCGCCCGCCTAGTGAGCTCGCCAAATTTTATTTTATTTTTAGCTCGGCCCTCTGGGTGAGCTTGCCTGGTTGACTTGCCTCGGCTTGGGCGATGTTGCCTCGTATTGGGTGAGCTTGCCTCTATTATTTTGAGATTCGGGCTCGTCCTGAATCTTCCTTTTGTTAGACTCATGTTTATTTCGATCTTTCATACTCTTGGTAATGAGATATGCTTCTTCAGCGTCCACATACTTATCTCCTCTATTGAGTAACTCATGCATTGTATTCGACGGGTTTTTGGAGAGTGACATCTTGAAAGGATGACTTCTAGTTCCACTCATCATGGCAGTGACTACAATAGACATCTACAGATCTTTGATTCTTAAAGTTGCTTTATTGAACTGGGCAATAAAATTTTTTAACAGTTCGTCCTTGTCCTGTGTCAATTGCATAAGACTGATGGCAGTTTTCTTAACACGTTTGCTGCTGGCAAAATGGGTAGCAAAACTCTTGGAAAAATCGTCAAATGTACGAATAGATTTTGGGGGAAGAGTGGCTATCCAGTCCCTGGCCTCGCGCCTAAGCGTTGGAGGAAAAGCCCTATACATAATCGCATCTGGGGTAGCTTGCAACCTCATCAAGTCAACAAAAACCCTGAGGTGATCAACAGGATCAGAGGATCCGTCATACTTCTCCATCTTTGGCTGCTTGAAGTCTCGTGGCAAGGGGACTGCCATCACTTCTAGGAAAAAAGGGTCTTCTTCCAGCACCATGGATTGTTGCTTACTACTTTTATTGGACATAGCCTCAGCTATTTGGCGACCCATCATTTCTTCTAATCTCTATTCCAGACTTAACACTGGTGTCTCAACCAGCGTAGGCGTGGGCATCCATGGCAGTTGCCCCCCGTATGGATTTGGGCCAGATGTCAATGAATGGAAGTGGGGCGCGGAAGGTGGAGCTAAAGAAACTGGAGCCTGCAATGGAGCTGCCGTTGGCGGTGTTTCCATTTTTGGAAAGTTAGAAGTTTGGGGAGGAGCCCCTAGCGGTGAGGACCCTATCGGTGGATGGCTAGGACTCTGGGGGAGAGCCCCTATTAATGAAGATCCTACCGGCAGAGGGTTAGGACCCTGTGGTAGCTGAGAAACTGCAGCGTTCCAATCTTGGAGTAGAGCCGTTAAGGCCGCCACCTGAACTTGCAGTGCCGCGAGTTGAGTGGTAGAGGCAAATTCTTGTGGTGGGTGATTAGTGGCGGCATTGGACTCGGTGCCTACATCCCCGACAGAGGCTGGTGGAGCAGTTACATTCCTAGCTCTTCTGGTTCGAGCCATAACTTTTTGTGCGGTTTCCCACAGACGGCGCCAATTGATGATAAATGATATTCTCCTCCTTTGAGCACGGCGGCGACAGTGGTGGAGACCTGCAAAAGGAGGCAGGGCTTTTTCCCCTGTGGCCACTCCAGTGTGATAATCAGTATATGATTAAAACATATATGCAGAATAACAATATGAAGTGTATGTGAATTGTGTGTTCTGATTTTACCTGGGGGGTTAGCCTCTATTTATAGGGATGGCCTGCAGTTATTGATGATGGGTGTCCCTTCATCTCCCTCATTTGGTAAGGGTATCCTTTCATCTTCCTCGTTTGATAACGGGTGTCCCTTCATCTCCCTCATTATTAGGAGTTAATGAGGGATGTTTCATCTTCCTAATAATTGGTGGTAACTGTCATTCCATGGGTTGCCTGCCTAGCTAATCTGATGATAGTTGGGTTGTGCAGTCTATCTGTCAGAAGTATACTCATGATACCAACGAGGTGGGCAAGCTGGTGAGGCAGGCGAGTCGTTGAGGCTGGCATGTCACCATAGATAAATAACATACATCAACTGTCATTATTTATATCATCAACATCTTTATATTTTCTTGTCATGTATGGCTCAGCCTCCTCCTTCTATATATGATGATATCTTTAGTATGATTTGCAGTGATGGAGGATTATATATTTGACAATGTGAGTTCTCAAAAGTTCAAGCCTTTTATCATTGGTGTATTTTATCTTTACTGCATTTTGTTATCATCTAAAATTTTATATCAATATACTGAAAATAGGTTGGTATAACCTACTAAAGATAAAATCTGAACAAACGATTTGGTTTAACATTTAGGTGTAGTGTCATTAATAGGGTTAAACACCTAGTTGTACTCTGAACTTTGTGCAGTGTTTGTGTAAGCTCTCTAAACTTTTTAAGCTCTGTGAACATTTAATCCTAAAAATATAATCACTTAACTTCGGTCGGTTCGCTCGTGTTCAAAAGTATTATGACAATATTGTAATAGTTAGACATTTTGTCATTTAGTAAATATATTTTGTTTTAAAAAAATATTGTATTTATATTATTAATTGAGTATGGAATTTAAGTGCTTTCGATTGGTTCATGATAATATACTAGTTGGGTACTTGAATATAGAAGCACGACGGGCACGACTTGTATTTTGATTGCTTATAGGTTGACATTTTGTTCAAGTGTAGGGTCGAGTAGTCTACTAATTAGGATGAACGGTATGTTTAATTTGATCATAACGAGTTGATCTTAAATAGGGACATTAGTAAACTTGAAAATATATTGAATTTGATTAATGTATAGAGTTTAACTCTATAGGGTAACTGCAAGAAGAGTGAAACTCCACTTGACTACCTTGTTAATTACTTAAATTTGTATCAAGATAATGATCGCTATTTGCAAGCTTGAGGTTTCTAATGTGCTAATGAGTGAGATTGATTAAAATGGTCAAATATCAGTGCACGTTGGGAACTTTGAGTAAGCAAACAAGTGGACATGTATTCGTGCTCAAAAACCATCACCTTGTATCATGCCTAACTATTTTATATTGAATTGTTTAAATCTAAGCTCAGTATTTAGTGATGGCTAAATCACGCCTGTGATTTGTTCAATGAGGAAACTCGTGGAAAAAAAATGTGAGCTTAAACGAGAAAATATTTAGAAGAAAAAAATGGGCATGTAAGCCAGTTCTAATTATTAGTTGTTCGACATAATAGTAGCAAGTCTAAAGCATATAATTAAGAATAATAAATTAATGTGATTTTATATAATTTGATAGTCCAGTCTTGCGCCTTCCGTAGAGTGAGCGAAGAGCAATAATTAAATTGGCAATTTAATTCAACTCGATTGTGTTTAATTGTTTGAACTCGAATTATATATTTGACTGGGTCCCTTTGGTAGCTTCCTTGAAAGTCATGGAATTAATTTCACTAGTGAGAAAAGTTCAAGTATGTAAATGCAAAAAGACCAGAATACATTAAATGATCTCCTAAGTACAGATGACATGGCATATGTAATTGTAAAATAATGATGAATCTCACGTATCCAATGTAGAAATAAAATATATATTGGATAGACATGTCATGTCGTCGGTGCTCATAAGATTATTTTTCTATATGTAATATTAGAGCTGGCAAAGCCAACCCAGCCTACCAGAGTAGGGCCACACATAAAATGGACTTGGCTAACCCAATTTTGTATGGGCCAGAAATATACTAGCCCAATCCAGCCCATTGGCCCAATTTAGTCTTAATTTTTCTTTTTTTCTTAAATAAATTTTTTATACAATCTAATACATTACATCAAATACAATCTTAGATAAATTAAGACTATATATTTTTAGATTTTTAAAGAGATTAATTTATAAAAATCGGGCTCTAATGTACTAGTCAATGGATAAACGTCAATTTTATTTTGGATCTTGGGAATTTTGGACTAATGTTTATTAGTGACTTAGGCTTAGATCATTTTAGATTGATATTATTTGGAATATGTATTGATGTTATTCACAAAATGAGTGATTAGTCTTAAGTAGAAAAAAAATCAAAATCGGACTGACCCAACTAACCCGCGAGCTAGATGGATCGAACCATATCGGTCCGGTTTTATTTGGCAACCCAAAAAGACGGGTTATATGGGCCAGCCCGCAGGTTGGGCCAATTTTGCCACTCCTATATAATATCTATAATTGTTTTGAAAAAATTAATTAAAAATTTAAGTTGGATAAGCCTAGTAGTATTGTGGTCCAAAATCGGGCTGGATTGGGCCCAACAAATACGGGCTCATATAAAATCGGATCAGGGCTAATTCAGTCTAATTTTTGTATGGCTCATCCAATTTCGGACCGGTCCAACCCATTTGCCACTATAAATATAATCAACTTAATTTTTTTATGTGATTAATTGGAATAAACATACCACAAATCTAAAGTCTAAACACTTGGTTAGATAGGAAGACTTACCGTAACAAAAGTCTTTTAATTAAAATATATAATTTTTTAATACAAAAGGCACAACCTATCAAATTTAAATTTGTTTCTTATTCATTTTCATCTCATACTACTTCCTTTCCATCTCTTTATTTCCTAAATAACGTTTGATAGAGATTATAAATTAAAAGTTGCCGGTTTATCTCAACTGTATTTTTTGACTTTTCAAATTAATCTCAACATGAAATGTCTATATTACCCTTAAAAAACAAAATATCATTTCAAAGTAGAAAAGATAATTTTGTCAATTTACAATAAAGCAATTTGAAAAATCAACAATTTCAACTCAAATAAACCAATAATTTTTTATAAGCTAGTTTATAATCTCTATCAAATAGGTGCTAAAGAAGACAAGAACAAATATACTATATTCATTCTTTTTTTTTTTTTCCAACGTAATTGATTAAAGTAATTAATTTTTTATTTATAACGAAGTTATGAATATAAGTAAATTACTGTCCAAGAGTTTATATTGAATACTTCTTCAAGTTGAGATCACCAATTTTAGGAAATTATATCAAGAAACAAACAATCTAAAATACACAACTACAAAGACAAAAATATAATGAGGTTCAACAATTGCTAGTGATGGCAACGGGGCGGATCGGGGCGGATCGGCCTGATCCAAATCCGCCCCGCAATAATTGTAGGAGATCCAAATCCGCCCTGCGATCCGCCATTTTTCGGGGCAGATCGGGGCGGATCGGATACGGATCAGGGCGGATCAGAGCCCTGATCCATATACTGATCCATATTATTTTTTTGGCATGCAAAAAATTTAAAATATATTAAAACAAGCTTTACTACTATACTATAAGAGTTTAAACAACATCATCATCCTCACTAAACCTTGTGCAAGGTCCACAATATGTCGAAGGTGATAACTTTTTTATTCAAAAAATATTTTAATTATCAAATCACATATAAAACAAAATATAAATTCAATATTTTATTTCCTTTTTTTTTAAATTCGGGGCGGGGCGGATCGGGGCAGCCCCGATCCGATCCGCCCCGAGATCCGCGGCGGATCACAGATATTTGTCCCGATCCGCCCCGTCGATCCGCGGATCAGGTATTTTTCGCTCCATTCGGATCGGGTATCCATCGGGTTCGGGACGGATCGAATATTTTTGCCATCTCTAACAATTGCCCACATCACTGGTCAAGAACGCACAAGAAGATGTTGGAAATAGGACAAACTAGGTGACAACACCAGTAACATCCACTGATCCACGCACTGAAAATATGATAAAAGATCTGAACCCCGAATCAGGATCTAGAAGTTTTTCCCGAATGACTGCATGTCACACAATCATTGGACAAAAAAATTAATGTACATCGCCCCCTCCCCCCACTCATCTGCAAATGTCAGACACCTCCAACCCAGCCAGAAAAAACAGCGCCCCCCTCGCCAACCCCCAACCCCAACATTTACTTTTACAGCCTCCCACTCACCCCACAAAAACAAAAATCCATTTTATTTATTTGTTTTCCACCTATTTTATACACCACTAAACAAAATAATTTTTTCTCATCAAAATACATTTTTTTTTCTTTTTCCTCATTAGAATACATATTTTTTCCTTCTCATCAGAATATATATTTTTATTGAAATTTATCCAACTCAATCGTTTTATTTACTTTAATTGAAATTTCATTCTCTAAATTTATTTTACCAAATTTGTCTCTCGATTATTATTTTTTATATTTTTCAAAGATTAATAATAAATTATTAATTTATTTTTTATTTTCGTTTATTTGTATAGATTTATTTTAATTTGCAAGTTATTTGTAATATTATTAATATTTTTTTATTTTTTTATTTACACGTATAAATGATGTATTTTATTTTGATACATTTTTGTAGGAATGAAATTTGAGAGTGGTGATAATGTATATGTTTCTCAAGTGACTATCAGTGTCATTTTTCATGCTGATCAGGAATTCGAATCATCCAATGAGGCGTACAATTTTTACAATCAATATGCACGTGAAGCAGAATTTAGTACGCGAATAGAAAATAGTAAATTATTTATTGTAAATTTATTATGCAGGCTTTATTTATTTTTATTTTTAAGTGAAATTTAATTTGTTACTCAAATATAAACTAATTAATTAGTCTCAACTGTAATCTTAATAATAAAATTAACGTTAACTATATTATTCAAGGTTCTAAAATGCGTAATGCGTGACGACGCGGCGAGGTAAAGCATCAAGAATTAAAGGCTTAAGCGCGCCTATGCGAAGCCTAGGCGTCAAAATGCGTTTTTGAATTTTAATTTTTTTTAATACTCAAATTTTAAATTTTAATAACATAGCCTAGAATATACTGATTTAGATTACAAAATTACAGGCCTAGTTTTCAAAAAACACATAAAAAATACATGAGTTTTCAAAATTAGATGCACACTGTAACAATGAAGAAAAATTAGATTTATATTAAGGCACATATCATGGTTGAACATATCACATTCAACCTGATTCAAAATCAAAATTTGCAGGACTAATTTTAATATCATAGTCTATAATTAGACTACAAAATAAAAGCCCAACATAATAGTTTTCAAAAGTTAGTAAATTTTAAATACCACAAACATAAACACAAATTACTCAATAATTTCTACAATTTATTACATACCAACATAGCTTAAATTTTGTCTAACTTTTTATCAGATTCTAAGTCAAGCTCTTCTTCTTCATCTAACTCATCTTCCGTGTCATCCGATACAAAATTATTTTCGTCAGGTTCTCTTATTTTATCTTGAGCATTTCTAGTGTCTTTTGTAGATTTAAAAAATAATTATTTTGGCCCAATCTGAAAAAATATAAAAAGAAGCTTGCTTACTTTAATGCGTATTATGAGTGATTATTCGTGCTTATTCTCGCTTAATCATGTTTATTCTCGCATATTCTCGTTTATTCGCGCCTAGGTGGTCAACAAAAAGAGTTGACCGCATTTTAACGCCCATACCTCCAATGCGATGCGTTTTGCAAATGCATTGAACTTAGGAGCAGGCCTTTTAGAACACTGATATTATTTATTATATGATATAAATAATATTTAATTTAATAAAAATTAATATATATCATATTTTTTAAAACCAAATAAAATGAATATAATAATAAAAAATTTATTTTTAATTTAATAAATTTAATTGTATTAATAATGTGGATATAAATTTGATGGTAAATAAATAAGTGAGGAATTGAAGAAAGAGATGTGGGTGTTAAACTAGGGGAGGGTGTTAAACTAGGGGTGGGATTAAATAAATGGGGTGGGGGTTGTTTTGTTAGGGGGAGGGGGGGGGGGTGTATCCGTGTATGGTAGAGGAGGGAGGAGGGCGCCTTTTTCTGAATCGGGGAAATGAATCGGGACCACCTAGATCTTTTCTCCTGAAAATATATTTAAAGCAACTTTTTCAGATTCATGCACTGAAAATTTGTAAGAAAATAATTCTTTGTAGGACTAATTAGAATGACACTCAACATTCACTATAATTGCAATGGGGTTATTAAACTTTAATATTGAGCAATCAAATCACTAAATTTAAATTTAAAACTAATCAGGTCACTTTGTTTGGATTATGTTAATTTGCATACTGCAATTAGCTGACATATCTGTCAAAAGTAACTAACGAACTGCCTATGTATACATCCATGTGAGGAAATTAATAAAATTGGATGTTACTTAATTTTCACTCAAATCATTGAACTTCAATTTGAAGCAATTAAAAACCACTAAACTTTAATGTGAACAATTTCTTTTGTTCCCTTGGACCACCGCTTTTCTAGGCTCTATTCTTGAGTTCAAATAAACTTGTTAAAAATCTATATCAAACATGACATTGAACACATATTTTGATAAAATCACTATTAACATCTTATTGTAAAGATTATTCAGTCGCAAAGTCTTACTTGAAATGATTATAATATAGCCCGCCTTTTAAGAATGAAAATTCAGCTAGTCAACAGTCGGTTTAGAGTCATGTTCAGGGCACTGAAATAACATTAAAATACAGAGAGTCAATAATGATACAGAACTCCAACAACGACAATTTTCGATGTATAATAAGGAGAATAATTTTCCTGCTGCTCTATATAGGAGACATAGTGCACAGCCAAAAACCAGCTCAATGGAGATCCCATTCCTTCCTTTCAACTTCACTACTTTCTTTCTTTTCATATCCTTCATCTTTTTGTTAGTTAGGGGATGGAAGAAATCGAATTCCCATAAAAAGAGCAAAAAACTGCCTCCGAGCCCATGGAAGCTGCCTTTGATTGGAAACATGCACCACTTGGTAGGTTCGCCCCCACATCATGCTCTGAGAAAGTTAAGTAAGAGATATGGTCCTATCATACATCTGCAACTTGGTGAAGTTTCTACAATTGTTTTGTCGTCACGTGAAACTGCTAAAGATGTATTAAAGGTTCATGATCCTGCTTGTGCGGACAAGGGAGAAAATTTAGGAGCAAAGATTATGTGGTATGACTATAGTGATATTGCATTTAGTCCATATAATGAGTACTGGAGGCAAATGCGTAAACTGTGCATTTTGGAGCTTTTAAGCACCAAAAATGTTCGGTCGTTTGGCTCCATAAGAATAGATGAGGCTTCGCAACTTATCAAATATATTCAATCATGTTCAGGAGAACCCATTAATCTAACTAGGAAAATATTCTCATTTGTTAGTTCGATTACATGTAGAGCAGCGTTTGGTCAGGTACTGAGAGACAAAGACACTTTGATAATGTTGATGAAGGACGGACTAGCCTTGGTGGGAGGCTTCGAATTGGCTGATTTTTTCCCTTCGTCAAAGTTGCTACAAGTCGTGAGTTGGAATAAAAATAGATTGTGGAAGATGCGGGGTAAACTTGATTCAATTCTTGACTCCATGATCAATGAGCATAAAAATAATCTATCTACAACGAGTAGAGGCAATGGGGAGTTAGGAGGTGAGGACATAGTAGATGTTCTGCTCAGATTACAACAAAGCGGGGATCTAGCTATTCCAATAACTAATGACAACATCAAAGCAATCATTTTTGTAAGTATTTTAGTCACAAGAAATCACTTATTTCTTATTAATTAACACTTGTTGTCCAACATTAATTACAAGTGTTATGGTTTGCAGGACATGTTTTCGGCTGGAACTGAAACTTCCTCAACAACAATAGATTGGGCAATGGCACAAATGATTAGAAATCCAAATGTGATGGCCAAGGCACAAACTGAAGTAAGACAAATTGCTAAGGGAAAGGGGACATTCGAAGAGAGTGATGTTCAATCACTAAAATATTTAAAGTTAGTAGTTAAGGAAACTTTAAGGTTGCACCCTCCCTTTCCTTTACTTCCAAGAGCATGCAGGGAAGAATGTGAAGTTAATGGATATACAATACCCATTAAAGCCAAAGTCATGATTAATATATGGGCTTTGGGAAGAGATCCAGAATATTGGGATGAACCAGAAAGCTTTAAACCAGAGAGATTTGAAGATAGTTCTGTTGATTTCTTGGGAAATAACTTTGAATTTATTCCATTTGGAGGAGGAAGAAGGATTTGTCCTGGCATGAATTTTGGCTTAGCAAATGTTGAGCTTCCTTTAGCTCAACTTCTTTACCACTTCAACTGGAAACTTCCTCTAGGAATGAAGCCAAATGATTTAGGTATGGATGAAGGACAAGGAATAAGTTTACCAAGAAAAAATAACCTTTGGTTAATTCCCACACCCTACGATCCATCCATTACTGTTTAATTATTATATCAAACGGGGGTTCAGAGTATTCTCCCTATATCATATTACTTATTGTATTTGAATAATTTCTTCTTGAAAAGTAAGTAAAGTTTCATTTCCTACACTCTAGTGATCATCTTTATATTTATTGTATAAAATCTTATGTCAAATTTTAAATGTTTGAGGACTATACATTTCATGTGTTACAAACTTGGTTGGTCCTTAAACTTTATACGGTGCTAAAAAATAGTCCCTAAACTTTCAATTCTAAACAAATAGTCACTCAGTTTCGGATGGCTTACCCCTTTAGTCCCTTAATTGGATTTCGTCCATTTAAACTAAGGACGATGCGGGGTTGGCAAACTGAAGTCTAATATGGCCTTTAATTTTCTCCACATTCTTGTCCATTTTGACCAACAAAGTTCTTGTAATTCAATTTGATGCTTGCAAAAGGTCTCTAAACTTACAATTGTAAAAATTTAGTCACTCAATATTTGACGGTTCATCTCGATAGCCACTAATAATGATTTTCGTCCATTTAAAATAACGGCAAGGCCAAACAACGGTCTCATATTGCTACTAATATCCTCCACATTGACAAAGAATAAAAAATAAACAGAGAAGAAAAAGAAAAAAAAAAAATTCATCTTCCTCAATACCTCAACCCAGCAACACAAATACTGCCACCGCCATAGTCACCACTCAATGCAAATTCCGTCGAAAAAAATCTTTCAAAAATTCTAATAGTCATTTATCATCAAATATTACCGATGGACTCCAGCCGCACGAGATGGAGGAACAAGTTTAGACGTGGGGTTGGGAAGATGACTATTCTATTTTTTCCTTTCATTTTCCATTTTATCTATTTCTTTCTCCATTGAAATTATTTATATTTAGCCATTTCACCTAAGGAATAATGTTATGTGTTCCAATCACTTTATTTTGATGAAATTCATTACTCCAGACCCAAGTTTTACGAATTAAAAAATTAGGAAAACAATTGCAGATAAAACATAGTTAAAGGACCCAAATACTTCTTTCTATAAATAGTGTACCATCTCATAGTAATCTTCATATATTAGTGGGTTAGACTTTGGATCTTTCCTGGAAGAATTTTGTAACGCAATACGTGATGTGAAAGAGAAGTTGATTAAAAAATGGACAAAAGTCATTTAAAATAATGTAGCTTAATAAAGAAAAAAATTCTACTAATTGTTAGTCGTGCACGATATGGCGAGAAAAGTATAAAAGTGAAGTAGAGCACTACTCCCATGAGTATTGTGATATTGATATTGTTGTGCGATATATATCCTGCAAGTGGACGGATCGTGGATAAGTAATATAATGATGAAATAAAGTGTCGAACCTACGAAGACTAGATACTAAATTACTAATTAATTTCACAACTCAAATTTTAACAATGGAAATTAACACAGATTCAATTTTTGATTTTTAAGATTCTAAACTAATTAACTATTTTGATTAAATTGAAATTCACAATAAAAAGCAACTTTGAAATATGAGAACGAATTAAAGTTTAACAAAAATAGGATTCACGAATCCACCGACACATTCTAATCAATTATCTGTTAATCACTTTTTAGCTTTTAATTACCTTGGACTGAAAATCGACGTTCCTAAATTAATCGAAAGTCTCTCTCGATGGTCAATCAAATCTATATGTTATGCGAACTTCATTATCTCTAATTAAGCTTCGAGCATAAACACATGCATTAAAATCTCAAGATCGCCTAAATGAATTTCATAAGGCATAATAGTAATCTCTATCTATTATTGGACCCTATGTTATTCAATACCACGTGCTTAATCTGTATTGAATCTCTCGACTTCAATACAGATCACAATATATTCTAATGGTGCGTAAGCATTAAAATAATAAAGAAACTGAATAAAGAATAATCAATACACGGCAATTAATTACTAAAAAGGGAAAAACTGCTTAATTAATCAAAACGTGAGGTTTCATCATTCATCCTAGATAAAGAAAATTAGCCGGACATGATTTCTTCAATTAAAGGAAGAATTGAATTCATCATGGTCCGGAGAAAGTAAAACAAAAAGTAAAATAAAACCCGTGATCTCGGCTCGATAATCTTCGATTCCGCCCTTGATCTTCGTTTTTGCCTTGTATCTTCTTCCTCTAAAATTTGTCCCCCGCGAAAAGTCTATCTTCTCCCTTTTATAGTGCTCTCTCCAGACCTCCAAGCGTGTGTTTGGTTGTTGAAGTTAATTGGACTGGTAGAATTCTATTTGAATCAGGTGTCTGCAAAATTTTCTGTCCGATTAGCCTATGCGATCGCATGGCTTTGATAGCTGCGATCGCATGGCTTTGCTGTTTAACATTCTGCTATTTTTTTCAGTGCCTTGCGATCGCACCAGGATAACACCATGCGATCGCATGGTTTATCCTGGTTCTGAATTTGAATTTCCCGCCTATGTATTTGCACATCAAGTCCCTGAAGTTCTATTTCTTTAACAATTAGGTCCCCTTGTCTTCATTTTGCTCTCTCTTCATCCCATTTATACTTGACTTTGATTATTTTCTAAATTGATAAGAAAACATATGCAATTAAACTGTAAACAACCAAAAGAACTTATAATTGTCCATTTTTGTGAGCCCAGATAAGTACAAAATCGTACTTATCAAATACCCCCAAACTTGAACTATTATTCGTTCTCGAATAAACTAGCTAAAAAAAACAATCTTGTACTAGATGGAATAAGCAATAATAAAGTTCACAACATAAATAGCTTGCCGTCTTTGCTTCAGATTTTTGCAAAAAGAAAAACTTATAATTCATGACGAGTGTTCAGGCTATACAGTTGTAAACGTGATTCCACTTAAACATACTTGCATCGTGTGTGAGGGCAGTTCATCTGATCAGATTAAATTCTATGGAGGTGATAGCCCAACCACTTGGTCAATTTTTCCTTCCCCTCTCGTAAGGTACACTTCCCCCAAAATAATTGTTTTCTCTCACAATTTCGAGATTTCTGGGTCTAAGGTTGTTCACTTTCTTTTCTTTCTAGAGGCTGGTTGAGGAAGCTAATGATTGTGACAACCTAGGCTTATGAAGATTCTCCAATTTATGAGCACTCTTGACCAGAAATTTTCTATTAAGTAAGTCAAACCCATTAGTCATCTAATCCTCAGGTTACTTTGCAAAGAAATTTAATTATTATTATTATTTTTTTTTTATGTGCAGAACTCAATCCATTAAGCTTTCTAAATGACCCATGTAACGAGCTTTAGGCCGATGACTCCCGAGTCTTTCGAACTTTAGGGCATCGGATTTTGAGAAACCCCTACGGGCCTTTTCACCCGAGTCAAATAGGCTACGAAAAGAGTTATAAGATATTTAGTCGTATGTGAAACTCATTCCATTAAGCTTTCTAAATAACCCATGTAACGAGCTTTTGGTCAATGACTTTATCACTCGAGTCAAAAAGGCTTCGAAATGAGTTTTATAAAATTAAAAACCTTGTTCTTTGCGTGCAATAAGTTCATGCTGAGGGATTAGATTCCTAACATTCGGTCGTTACTTAGTTTCCTCTAACTGGTCTAAAGTGCTCCACACAATTTTATTTTTTTTGACATACACGGAATCAAACATAATCTAGATAGCCACCATCACAGTTTACTCGCTACAATCACTCTCTTAATTGGTTACTTAGTTGGGATACAGATAATTTGAAGGTTTTGGAGATCCTATTGTTTTCAACTTAAGTGCACCAATATAGCTACTTATCATTTTCACGAGCCGACACAACACAATATCAGATATGATTTAACAGTCTCACATTTAGACAACAATATATTCTGTTCACAGGTCATGATTCACAGTGAAAATTAAATGAAAATTATCATCATTAGCCGGTAAGGCTATTCATACCACACAAACATGCAAACGAAATAAATTTTTTTTTTTAAAAAAATAAATAAATAATAATAATAAAAAAAACGAACTAAGTCAACAGTCAAATGTCAAATGTCAAATGTCATATCATCAAATATCATGAATATGTCAGATTGAGCAAAATTAAATTTTTATCAACCACCCCCAAACTTAAAACATGCATTGTCCCCAATCGCATGTAAAATAAAAAAATACATAAAAATTTAGGTACTTCCCGGAGGTGGATCGGAGGGTGCCTGAAGGAGGAGTGTGGAGGGGTCAACTGGTGGAGGAGCTGGCGTGGGTGTCGGGCAGCATATCTGATCATGGAGGTCATCCAGCTTGCCCGCACATCTGTCTAGTCGTCGCTTGACCTGGTCACAGTCAGCCCGAATCCGACTCTACTCAAGGGAAGTCTGACTCAGGGTAAACTCTATAGACGACTGAGTGTGTCTGCCTGCATCCACTCGAGCCCGTAGGGTCGCCAACTCCTGCTGCACTGTGCGGAGCTCAGTCCGGGTGGCGATGATGAGTCGTGTCTGCTCAGCCTAACCCTCTAGTAGGCGATGTAATAAAGCGGCCATATCGCCAGGTGGTGCTGCTGGCTGGGGTGCTGCTGGCTGCTCCTCAGCAGGGTACTCGTCTGCAGTTGGGGCTGCCTCCATAACTCGTGCAGTGGCCCGTCTGGCATTCTCCAAGGCAAAGCGGTTGATAGGTCCCTTTCCTCGAAAAACTGGCTCCGTCGGTGAAATCGGGACCCCCGCTGCTGCACAGATACCACTGATCAGCGCTGGGAAGATGGCTGTGTGCCTCTTGTCCGTCTGGGAAGCCAGCAAGCTGATCAGGGTGTAGATGTAACTCCCCAGGTCGATATTCCTCCCGTGAGCCAAATGGTACAGCAGTCGAGCCCTAGCATCATTAATGGTGGTGCGATGCGTAGTCGGGTCGATGTTGTGACTCACAAACACGTTCAGGATGAGGAGGGAGTCTGTCAGCTTACTGTGCTCAAAGTCCCTCCCGGGCAGTGGCCATGCATCTGCTCGACCGTATAAGAACCGAGCCACCTCGCCCATATCCTGAATGTCGGGCAGAGGGTGAACATCGTCAGAAGATAGGCCATAGAAATCGTCGATGACCCTCGGAGTGAACATGAACCATTTGCCCCGGACCCAAGTCTGCCCGTAGTGCTCTGTCCCATGAATGTCTATCTCCTGGTTGAAGTTCGTGTAGAACTCATGGACGAGCTGGGAGTACATACGATGTGGAGTATCGGCCACCTTGGTCCATCGGCAGACGTCAATAAGGTTGAAGAGCTCGGAATGAGGGAAGTCGTCTAGGTGCACTCTTCGCTCCCCCCAAAGAGACCACTGGCTCACGGCATTGGTGAACCTCTCTCTATGTTCTTCGGATAAATAAAGGTGAGAGGTGGCGGTGTCTGCCGTATCGACCCGAGCCCTCTTAGAAGTGCTGCCGGTAGCCTTCTTTTTCTCCTTTTCGGCGGCAGTCGGTGGTCGTTTCGGGGCTATAATCTGCAAAATGAACAAAAATATGTTAGAAGTGTATTAGAACATATATGGATCAAGATAGAACCCCCAAACTTGTTGAAACATTAGGTAAAAATTCGACAAAAACATGATAGACGAGGCTATTTTGTGTATCGAGAAATATACCTAGGAAATTGCAAAAGTGAAACGGCCAAGTGTGGCATGAAAGTACATGATAAGGTCTATCACATAGTCAAATTTGACATGATTCCGAGGTCATTAGGGTTAAATGGATGGTGGACGAAGTTGCTAACGGAAGCAGGTTGCTGTGGCATGCCTGTGGGCTGCCATGGCAGCCTGCAGGCTTTGTGATTACGTTTGGAACTATTTCGTCCTAAACACGTGTTCAAGCTAAATTGCATGACCCTAGATGATTGCTTTAGTGTAATGGATTAGCCCAAGGTGTGGTTTACAACAAATTTGGCCAAAAACGTGGATGAGGCAATATATCAAACACCTAGTATGCATGTGATGTTCTTCAAAGAAAAGACAACTATGGGGGAAGGAACAAAACCAAAATTTTTTTTTTCCAACTTAATCAACTAAAACCCAATCCAAATACACTTCCCAAGTCGGTTCAAGCCTAATACTACTCAACCATTTCTCCTCATTCATCAAATTGCAAGAATTTCCAATAGGTAAAGCCAAAACCGAAAATAACTTGAAAAAAATTTGATCTTACCGTTTAGATTCGTGTATATGGATGTGAATGAATGTTGGAATGTGTAATTTGATGCCCCAAAATGCTTGTTATGGTGTTTGAGATCAAGGAGAGAAGAAGGAACGGATGTTTGAATAGGAAAAGTTGATTGTGAAATGAAAGGCCAAGTCCCGGTTTTTATTTGACCTGATAGTCCATGCGATCGCATGGACTAAAAGTCTTGCGATCGCACGGTGGGTAAAATCTGGGCAGAATGTAATCTGCCCAGTCTATGCGATCGCAGGTGATTAAGCCATGCGATCGCATGGTTCAACACCTGAGTTCAAAAAAAAATTTTTTTTTTTTTTTTAAATAACTTTAAGATAGTATAAACGTGCATATGCAAAATGACGATGATGAAATCCTCGGAATCTAAGAATTAAAACCTATTCCCAAAACTTAAACCTAAAACGTGCAAAACGTGCTCGAACTCCTAAAACTGAAATTATGCTGTAAATGTAAATAAAAGGGAGGAAAATGGGTTGCCTCCCATTGAGCGCTTGTTTAAAGTCTATAGCTCGACTTTGTCGCGGTGATCACTCTGGATTGCTCGACGTGGTAAATGACTTTTCTTTCGAAAAATCACCCTCCAAGTAATGTTTGAGTCTTTGTCCGTTCACTTTGAACCTGCCCTTCGTGTCATGAGCCACCTCCACCGCTCCATGTGGATAGACTTTCACCACCGTGAATGGTCCGGACCACCTTGAACGCAATTTCCCAGGGAAGAGCTTGAGTCGAGAGTTGAATAAGAGGACTTTTTGCCCTGCTAAAAACTGCCGTTTTTGAATGTTTTTGTCATGCCAATTCTTGGTTTTCTCTTTGTACAGTTTGGCATTTTCATAAGCCTCGAACCTGAATTCCTCCATTTCATTCAACTGGAGCAGTCTTTTCTCACTGGCTTCTTTCAAGTCGAAATTTAACTTCCTCAATGCCCAGTAGGCTCGGTGCTCCAACTCAACCAGTAAATGGCACGCCTTCCCAAAAACTAGGCGATAAGGTGACATTCCAATTAGAGTTTTGAATGCAGTTCGATATGCCCAAAGGGCATCATCTAGTTATGCCCAAAGGGCATCATCTAGTTTTCTCGACCAATCCTTCCTCGATGAACTCACCGTAAGCTCCAAGATCCTTTTTAACTCCCGGTTGGATAGTTCCACTTGCCCGCTGGTTTGTGGATGGTATGGAGTAGTCACACGGTGCTTCACACCGTATTTTGCCAAAAGAGTGTCAAACTGTCTATTGCAAAAATGCTTTCCACCGTCACTGATAATTGCCCGAAGAGTCCCGAAACGCGTAAAAATATTTTTTTTGAGAAAGTTTACCACTACCTTGCCATCATTGGTCGGTAAGGCTACAGCTTCTACCCATTTGGATACGTAATCCACAGCCACCAAAATGTAAGAATTTGAGAATGATGGTGGAAATGGGCCCATGAAGTCAATACCCCACACGTCGAAAAGTTCAACCTCTAGAATGCTTCGTAGGGGCATTTCTTGTTTCCGAGATATGTTCCCCGTCCTTTGGCACCTGTCACATTTTTTTACCAGACTGTAAGCATCTTTGAATAAAGTCGGCCAATAAAACCCAGATTGTAGGACTTTGGCTGCTGTTTTGGTAGCACCGAAATGACCTCCGTATGGCGAAGAATGACATTGCTCCAAGACAGTCTCCATGTCTTTTTCAGGTAGGCATCTCCGAATTACTTGATCAGCTCCCCTTCTGTAAAGAATAGGATCTTCCCAAAAATAGTGTTTAAGTTCTGAAAAGAACTTTTTTCGACGTTGATGATCATAATCCGGTGGCATGATATTGCTTGCCAGGTAATTCATATAATCTGCATACCACGGTGCAATCCCCAACTGCTCAATCCCAAAAATCTGCTCATCTGAAAACTTCTCATTTATTTCACCTTCCTCATTGCCTTCCGTCTGCTCGATTCTTGACAAGTGGTCGGCTACCACGTTCTCAACCCCTTTTTTGTCTTTAATTTTCAAGTCGAATTCTTGGAGAAGTAAGATCCACCGAATAAGTATTGGCTTTGCATCTTTTTTAGCAAAAAGATACTTCAACGCTGCATGGTCTGTGTGCACTATCACCTTTGATCCAATGAGGTAAGATCAAAATTTTTCGAAGGCAAATACTACAGCTAGTAATTCCTTCTCTGTAGTGGCATAATTCATTTGAGCGTCATTAAGAGTTCAGCTGGCATAGTAGATGGTATGTATGACTTTTGCTCTACGTTGCCCCAAAACTGCCCCAATGGCAAAGTCACTTGCATCACACATGAGTTCAAAAGGTAGATCCCAATCCGGTGGTACAATGACAGGTGCTGAGATTAGACTGTTTTTGAGAGTGTTGAAAGCTTTGAGACAGTCAACAGAAAATTCGAACTTGGCATCTTTCTCCAGCAAACTGCACAACGGTTTGGTTATTTTTGAGAAATCCTGAATGAACCGTCTATAGAAACCCGCATGTCCCAGAAAAGATCGAATTCCTTTAACTGATGTCGGAGGAGACAGTTTCTCTATAACCTGAATCTTTGCTTTGTCGACCTCAATGCCCTTTTTTGATATCCTGTGTCCCAACACGATGCCTTCTTGTACCATAAAGTGGCATTTTTCCCAATTCAGTACCAAGTTGGTTTTCTCACAACGCTGAAGTACTAGGGTTAGATTTTTGAGGCAATCGTCGAATGATGCTCCAAAAACTGAAAAATCATCCATGAAAACCTCAATGAATTTTTCGACCATATCCGAGAAAATCGACATCATACAACGCTGAAATGTGGCTGGTGCGTTGCATAGGCCAAATGGCATACGCCTATAAGCAAACGTGCCATAAGGACAGGTAAAGGTAGTATTTTCTTGATCTTCCGGCGCGATATGAATCTGATTGTAGCCTGAATATCCGTCAAGAAAGCAATAATAGGAATGACCTGCCAATCGCTCCAACATCTGATCAATGAAAGGTAGAGGAAAATGGTCTTTTCGAGTGGCATCATTCAACTTCCTGTAGTCAATACAAACTCGCCAACCGGTGGTCAATCTGACTAGAATGAGCTCGTTTTTATCATTCTTCTCAACTGTGATCCCTCCCTTCTTTGGCACTACCTGGACCGGGCTTACCCAAGTACTATCTGAAATAGGATAGATAATACCTGCATCAAGCAGTTTCAACACTTCAGCTCAGACTACTTCTTGCAAATGGGGATTAAGTCTGCGTTGATGTTGCACTGTCGGTTTATAAGCCTCTTCCATTAGAATTTTGTGCATGCATAAAGATGGGCTGATACCTCTGATGTCTGCTATAGTCCACCCGATGGCTGATTTGTAATTTCTCAAGACTCGGAGTAATTTATCCTCCTGATCCTGATCAATAGAGTTGGCGATGATGACTGGAATGGTGGATGACTCACTGAGATAAGCATACCTAAGGTGAGAAGGTAATTGCTTTAACTCAAGAATTGGTGCCTTTTGGACTGAGGGAGGCTGCTGAGGAATTGTGGTACCCAAATCCATAAATCTACTCCGTCGTTCAATCTGTTCTACTCCTTGTAAATATCTGGCACATTCCTCAAGGACTGGAGACTCGGAGTTTTCATCTTGAGAATGCATAATACACGCTTCCCATGGATTTGTAGGATTTTCCAAGGCAAATGTGTTAGCAGCCTCTTGATCAATGACATCGATCTGAAAGCATGAGTCAGAGGAGCTTGGATACTGAATTGCTTTGAATACGTCAAAAGTGACCTGCTCCTCATTCAATCTCAACATCAGCTGCCCTTTTTGTACGTCAATGAGGGCCCTTCCAGTAGCTAAGAATGGTCGTCCCAAGATAAGTGGCACATCTCTATCCTCCGCCATATCGAGGATAATGAAGTCAGCTGGGAATATGAACTTGTCCACCTTTACTAAAATATCTTCAATAACTCCTCGTGGGTGTTTAACTGACCGATCAGCTAGCTGGAGTGAAATTGTGGTTGGCTTCACTTCTCCGAGACCTAGTTGCCTGAAAATAGAATAAGGCATCAAGTTAATGCTAGCACCTAGATCACACAATACTTTTTCGAAAAAAGAACTACCAACAGTACAAGGAATAGAGAAACTCCCCGGATCTTTTAACTTTGGCAGTAGCTTGTTTTGCAAGATAGCACTACATTCTTCAGTAAGCATAACAGTTTCGTGCTCTTCCAACTTCCGTTTATTTGAAAGGATTTCCTTCATGAATTTAGCATAACTCGGCATCTGTGCTAGAGCATCAGCAAACGGAATGTTGATCTGGAGTTTCTTGAACACATCGAGAAATTTCTCGAATTACTTGTCTAGCTTGTGTTTTCGCAGCCTCTGAGGAAATGGGATTGGAGGGACGTAAGCCGGTGGTGGAATATAAGCTGGTGGAGAGTCCTGTTCTGGTGCAACTTCTGCATCTAAATTATTTTCTCTCGCTTTGTCGGACACAGTTTCCTTTTCTACACCTGGCCTAGTCACATGAATCTCTGGTAACTGAACCCCGCTCCTCGTGGTAATTGCATTTACTTGCTCCTTTGGATTGACTTCAGTATTGCTTGGCCATGTGCCTGGTTGTCTATCGGTCAACAATTTAGCCAACTGCCCAATCTGATTTTCCATATTTTTGATGGCAACATCCTGTCTTTTCTGCATCTCCTTTATTTCAGTGACAGCTTCTTCCAATCCTCCTTTTTTCTCTTGTGGCCTCCCTTGAATTTGCGGATTCTGGATATTCTGGTTGTTGCCATAGGAGAAGTTTGGATGATTTCTCCATCCTGGATTGTATGTCTGTGAATAAGGATTATTCTGTTGACACTGAAAATTCTGAGCATATGCAACTTGCTCAGGAGAAGGCATATCAACATTTGTCAATGGGCACTCCGAAGACTGATGGTTTGCCCCGCATGTCACACAGATTGGTGGAGACATCTGAACCATATTAGCTGAATGAGAATATTTCATCGTCTCTATCTACTTTGCCAATGCATCGATCTTCGCCAGTAAAAGCGAATTTGAGTCTACCTCATGTACCCCTGCTGCTTTCCTTTGTACTCCTCTGTCTGGCCACATAACGAATTGTTCACTTATTGTTTCATACAAGTCATGGAGATCGCCGGCAGACCTATTTTGGATAGAGCCACCTGCTGCAGAATCAACTGAAGAACGACTGCTAGGAACTAGACCAGAGTAGAAGTAGTGATTCTGAGCTGCTAAGGGAAACCCGTGGCTTGGACACTTCCTGAGCAGTTGCTTGAATCTCTCCCATGCCTCATGAAAGTTTTCCAACTCAGACTGTTGGAAATTAGAAATCTCGTACTTCAATCTGTTCACTCTGGCTGGAGGAAAGTACTTCAATGTGAACTTTTGGATCAGATCACCCCAAGTTGTGATGCTCCCAGGCGGTAGTGAATCCAACCATTCTCGAGCTTTATCCTTCAGTGTGTGTGGAAAAAGCCTCATCTTTAGTGCTTCTTCATTAACGCCTTGGTATTTGAAATTACCACAGATTTCATCAAAGCGAGAAATGTGGTAATGAGGGTTTTCATCTACTCTCCCGTAGAAAGGCAGATTGTTCGAGAACAAGTTGATCACATCTGGCCTCAACTGGAAGTTGTCGTGCCCATAAGGCGGGTATATAATACTGGACCGATTTTCAACTATCGGTGGCATCATATATTCACCCATAAGAATGTCTCTCTCATTGACTTCAACAGGTCGAGCTATTGGTGCATGATTGTGTAGGCCATCTGCTTGCAACGGATTCTGGATTCGGTTATCCTCCATTGTGTCTTACTGCTGATGCTTCTTTTCTCTTTTTTCACGTTGTCGTCGGTGAAAGCTCCGTTCAATTTCTGGATCTAAATCAAATAGATCAAGATCTTTTGTACGGCGCATACACACTTAACACCTGAAAAGTTAGAAAACAGATAAAATTCAGCAGTATCACGACGAATTGAAAATAAAGATAAAACTAAATAAAACTAAAAAGAATTGTTAAAAGCCAAATTATAAATTAACGTAGCAATTAATAAAACTAGTCCCCGGCAACGGCGCCAAAAACTTGTTGTGCGATACATATCCCGCAAGTGGACGGATTGTGGACAAGTAATATAATGATGAAATAAAGTGTCGAACCCACGAGTACTAGATACTAAATTACCAATTAATTTCACAACTCAAATTTTAACAATGGATATTAACACAGATTCAATTTTTGATTCTTAAGATTCTAAACTAATTAACTATTTTGATTAAATTGAAATTCACAATAAAAAGCAACTTTGAAATATGAGAACGAATTAAAGTTTAACAAAACTAGGATTCACGAATCCACCGACACATTCTAATCAATTATCTGTTAATCACTTTTTAGCTTTTAATTACCTTGGACTGAAAATCGACGTTCCTAAATTAATCGAAAGCCTCTCTCGATGGTCAATCAAATCTATATGTTATGCGAACTTCATTATCTCTAATTAAGCTTCGAGCATAAACACATGCATTAAAATCTCAAGATCGCCTAAATAGATTTCATAAGGCATAATAGTAATCTCTATCTATTATTGGACCCTATGTTATTCAATACCACGTGCTTAATCTGTATTGAATCTCTCGACTTCAATACAGATCACAATATATTCTAATGGTGCGCAAGCATTAAAATAATAAAGAAACTGAATAAAGAATAATCAATCCACGGTAATTAATTACTAAAAAGGGAAAAACTGCTTAATTAATCAAAACGTGAGGTTTCATCATTCATCCTAGATAAAGAAAATTAGCCGGACATGATTTCTTCAATTAAAGGAAGAATTGAATTCATCAAGGTCTGGAGAAAGTAAAACAAAAAGTAAAATAAAACCCGTGATCTCGGCTCGATAATCTTCGATTCCGCCCTTGATCTTCGTTTTTGCCTTGTATCTTCTTCCTCTAAAATTCGTCCCCCGCGAAAAGTCTATCTTCTCCCTTTTATAGTGCTCTCTCCAGACCTCCAAGCGTGTGTTTGGTTGTTGAAGTTAATTGGACTGGTAGAATTCTATTTGAATCAGGTGTCTGCAAAATTTTCTGTCCGATTAGCCTATGCGATCGCATGGCTTTGATAGCTGCGATCGCATGGCTTTGCTGTTTAACATTCTGCTATTTTTTTCAGTGCCTTGCAATCACACCAGGATAACACCATGCGATCGCATGGTTTATCCTGGTTCTGAATTTGAATTTCCCGCCTATGTATTTGCACATCAAGTCCCTGAAGTTCCATTTCTTTAACAATTAGATCCCCTTGTCTTCATTTTGCTCTCTCTTCATCCCATTTATACTTGAGTTTGATTATTTCCTAAATTGATAAGAAAACATATGCAATTAAACTGTAAACAACCAAAAGAACTTATAATTGTCCATTTTTGTGAGCCCAGATAAGTACAAAATCGTACTTATCAGATATTAACATAGTTAATCCCACCTTTTACTTGAACAAATTTGAAGACTTGAAAGTTTTGCGAATTTTAGTAAACTACAATCAGACTAAAAGTTAAAGTGATTGACAATCTAAACTTTTGAGAAAAACATGATGATTTGAAAGTGTTAGGCCCGTGATTTCACCATAGTTATCTGTTTTAATATATTTATCGAGTTTTGATAATAACTTCATATGTGTTATTGATGATCAAATTTATCTAAAATATTTGATAATATCTTAAGTAGAATCTAACTTGCTTAACATTTGAATTTAATATGTCTCTATGTAAATCACGACAAATCCAATCGCATTCATTGCAATAAATTTATGGGTTAATTACACTAATGATTCTCATTCTTTCAGATTTGTAACGATTTTATCCCCATTTTTTTAGCAGATATCATCATCATTCTTCTATTTATACTCACAGATGGTCCTCAAATCACTATTTTTCACTATTCTAAAAATTCTTGAATAATTTTGCCATTTGACTTAAATGATAGTGGACAAGTAATATAATGATGAAATAAAGTGTCGAACCCACGAGTACTAGATACTAAATTACCAATTAATTTCACAACTCAAATTTTAACAATGGATATTAACACAGATTCAATTTTTGATTCTTAAGATTCTAAACTAATTAACTATTTTGATTAAATTGAAATTCACAATAAAAAGCAACTTTGAAATATGAGAACGAATTAAAGTTTAACAAAACTAGGATTCACGAATCCACCGACACATTCTAATCAATTATCTGTTAATCACTTTTTAGCTTTTAATTACCTTGGACTGAAAATCGACGTTCCTAAATTAATCGAAAGCCTCTCTCGATGGTCAATCAAATCTATATGTTATGCGAACTTCATTATCTCTAATTAAGCTTCGAGCATAAACACATGCATTAAAATCTCAAGATCGCCTAAATAGATTTCATAAGGCATAATAGTAATCTCTATCTATTATTGGACCCTATGTTATTCAATACCACGTGCTTAATCTGTATTGAATCTCTCGACTTCAATACAGATCACAATATATTCTAATGGTGCGCAAGCATTAAAATAATAAAGAAACTGAATAAAGAATAATCAATCCACGGTAATTAATTACTAAAAAGGGAAAAACTGCTTAATTAATCAAAACGTGAGGTTTCATCATTCATCCTAGATAAAGAAAATTAGCCGGACATGATTTCTTCAATTAAAGGAAGAATTGAATTCATCAAGGTCTGGAGAAAGTAAAACAAAAAGTAAAATAAAACCCGTGATCTCGGCTCGATAATCTTCGATTCCGCCCTTGATCTTCGTTTTTGCCTTGTATCTTCTTCCTCTAAAATTCGTCCCCCGCGAAAAGTCTATCTTCTCCCTTTTATAGTGCTCTCTCCAGACCTCCAAGCGTGTGTTTGGTTGTTGAAGTTAATTGGACTGGTAGAATTCTATTTGAATCAGGTGTCTGCAAAATTTTCTGTCCGATTAGCCTATGCGATCGCATGGCTTTGATAGCTGCGATCGCATGGCTTTGCTGTTTAACATTCTGCTATTTTTTTCAGTGCCTTGCAATCACACCAGGATAACACCATGCGATCGCATGGTTTATCCTGGTTCTGAATTTGAATTTCCCGCCTATGTATTTGCACATCAAGTCCCTGAAGTTCCATTTCTTTAACAATTAGATCCCCTTGTCTTCATTTTGCTCTCTCTTCATCCCATTTATACTTGAGTTTGATTATTTCCTAAATTGATAAGAAAACATATGCAATTAAACTGTAAACAACCAAAAGAACTTATAATTGTCCATTTTTGTGAGCCCAGATAAGTACAAAATCGTACTTATCAGATATTAACATAGTTAATCCCACCTTTTACTTGAACAAATTTGAAGACTTGAAAGTTTTGCGAATTTTAGTAAACTACAATCAGACTAAAAGTTAAAGTGATTGACAATCTAAACTTTTGAGAAAAACATGATGATTTGAAAGTGTTAGGCCCGTGATTTCACCATAGTTATATGTTTTAATATATTTATCGAGTTTTGATAATAACTTCATATGTGTTATTGATGATCAAATTTATCTAAAATATTTGATAATATCTTAAGTAGAATCTAACTTGCTTAACATTTGAATTTAATATGTCTCTATGTAAATCACGACAAATCCAATCGCATTCATTGCAATAAATTTATGGGTTAATTACACTAATGATTCTCATTCTTTCAGATTTGTAACGATTTTATCCCCATTTTTTTAGCAGATATCATCATCATTCTTCTATTTATACTCACAGATGGTCCTCAAATCACTATTTTTCACTATTCTAAAAATTCTTGAATAATTTTGCCATTTGACTTAAATAAATTGAAATGATAGGGGAAAAAAAATACAATGAAAGCATTGTAATTGGGTCATTTACCTTTTCAAAAGTACAAATAAATCCTAAACTATTTTATTTTATTCAAATAAGTGTTCTTCCCCACACCACCCCACCGACCCGACCCGACCCGACCCGAATCTTCCTAAATGATCTTTCAAGCAATTTATTTGCAAGAAATCTTGAATACCTTATGAAAGACTTTCTATATTTAACAACTTTTCTGTTTTTGCCCTTTAATCATGGTTAGACCCGTAGCAAGCCAATCTTATCATGGTTAGACTTTCTATATTTAACAACCTAGCTGTGACCTAAGGGTATTGTATGCATGAGGTACTCAAGTTAGCTAATGGACTAAAATAGTCCCTGAAGGGTCTCTCCTCAATTTCATCCCCCATAACTACTATTGCTTCAGTTCCTCCAATCTTATCTAAGTTGGTAGGTCGAGATCTCTGGTGAAAAGTTCGTTCTATCTCACTATCTAGAGGTTCTAGCTTAATATCCAAAGATCGACGACCAAGCATGCACAATGAAAACCCCCCCTTTTTTTTTTGTTTTTAATAAAATAACAAGAAACAAATAAAATCCTAAATTATAACTAGTCAAGAATAAAATTAACTAAAATTAAATTAACCTTCAGACGCAGTCCCCGGCAACGGCGCCAAAAACTTGATGTCAAATTTTAATTAACTCGCAAGTGTACGAATCTATTGGAATATAGATAAGTAAAAACGAGGTCGATCCCACAGAGACTGCTATGAGGAAGGTGTAATTTAATCCAAATTAACTATTATTCTAGGCTAGTTGAGTTGAAAAGATTTGTTGTTGAAATTGTTTAACTAAAAGACTAAAGAAGTATGCTAAACAGATGAATTGAGAATTCAAGTTGTGTAAAAGACCAAGGTTTCGAAATCCACCATTGTCTAACTTAGCAATCATCCAATCATTCATTAATTCCCAAAAACACACACGACAATACGAAATCAATCGATTGTCGTCCCTAAAGATTCATCAATTAAGTCCAGAAGAAGAAGATCTAATTTAGGCTCCTCTTATGCTTCAAACGTAAATTACTTAAGCATTTTTCATATCACATTCCATTGAAAGAAAACAAAGAATCAAAGATTACCTAAGCATTCAATGTATCCCAATTTGAATAAAAGAAGATGAAGAAAATCAAAAGAAATTCATAGAATAAATTCAATCACCAAGCATGGATTAATTAAACCAATCTCTAACTATCAAAAATACATGATATTTAAGATGAAAGAAATTATATTTAATTAATCTAATTAAGAACAAGTCATAAACGTTAAAGCTCTTAAGAAGGAATTAAACGAATAACGGAATAATCACTTAATTAAAACAAGGTTTCATCGTCTACCTTGGCTAAAGAAAACTAGAAGAACATGATTAAACTAGAAAAACAATAATTGATAAAACCCGGCATGGATTGAAGGAGAAAAAATCTTCGAAGAAATCTTGATAGTCGAGGAGGTCTTGATCTCTTGTTCTCTTGACGTCTTCTCTTTCGTCTTCTCTTCCGTCTTCTCTTGATTTGCTCCCCAAAAAATCCAACCCTTGATATGAGAATATAACTCATATTTATACTACCCTAGTTGTGCCCCAAAATATCCCAAAAGATTACAAATTTCGTGGGCCAAGAGTTAGGAAAAGAAATTAGAACTAAAAAAGGAAAGAAAATCAAAAAAATACAAAATTAGACGAAATTGGCCTGGGAGATCGCCCAGGCACGTTTTTTGCTCTCTGTTGGCGAAAAATTGTACTGGGCGCTCGCCCAAATATAAGCCAGGGCGATCGCCCAGCTTATTTTTCCTGGCGGCTGATTTTCAAACGGCCATAACTTCTTGTAGGAAACTCCAAATTGAGATCCGTAAAAAGTGTTGGACTCGTAATTCCATTATCTTTCCAATGGTATATCATTTGCCTTGTGGAGATTTTAATATCAAAAGTTGTACTCTAATCTCTTCACATGCTTCGGTAGGTAGTTTCCCAATTTGGTTCTTTGGCTTTCCGGTGTTTGATCTATTGATTAAACTCTTCGTTGTCACTCCAAAACACCTTAAACTTATTGATTTTCTCTTCTTCCTCATCCTCAAATGTTTGGCTCTTGATATTCACTTCAAAAACTCAACTTACTCGTCGATTTCGCCAAATTATTGCTCTTTTCGTCCATTCTTCTCCAATTGTTTACAAACACGTCCAAAACTGAAATAGAACAATAATATACTAGATAAGTAGAAAATCAACTATATGACGACATAAAAGATTAATTCAAATGCCAAAATAAGTGCATAAAACGCACTTATCAACTATCACTGGCGGGGGTTGGAGGTGGAGAGAGGGAAAGATGGCTGCTACTTTTCCTGTTTCATCCTCACTTGCCCCTTCTTCTTCTGCCGATGTGATAATGTTTAAGGAATGTGGTTTCCCAATAATGCTTCTTCATGCTGCCATTGTTCTTATCAACTCCTGCACTATTGAGCAGATGCATAAAATGGTGGTAGTCAATAGCATCGGGAGAATGATTTGAGGAGGAGAGGGAGGTCGACCGGAGCTAGAGGCGTCGACTGGAGGTAGAGAAAATGGTGGTAGTGTATGTTTGTTTCTTGATGAGTTTTGTTGCTGGTTTGTTACGGGGTGGGGTGGGGAAGAAGACTTGTTTTCGGTTTTTTTTTTTTTTTAATTTGTAAAAAATAAAAAAAAAGTCTAGCATTTATTTGTTCTTTTGAAAATGTTAGGGTCTCAATTGCAATTTTTTCATTGTTTTTTTTCCTATCATTTCAATTTATTTAAGTCAAGGGGAAAAATTGTCCAAGAATTTTCAGAATAGTGAATAAGAGTGATTTGGGGACCATCTGTGAGTATAAATGGAAGAATATGGATGATATCTGTTAAAAAAAAGAATGAGGATGAAATCGTTATAAACCTGAAAGAATGGGAACCATTAGTGTAATTAACCCTAAATTTATACACGGCAAATCCAATCACATTCATTCAAGTATATATATATATATATATATATATATATATCCATACTATAGTATAAGTGTCTATGGCCTGTTTACTATTCACCCTTCAACCAACGCGACGTCGTTTTGATGTTGTATTAGCCTTCATTTTGCCAAAATCTTACTTTTCTGTGTTTTACGCTTGTTTAACCTATTAATAGTGGCTGTCTTTTTTTGACTTTTCTTTGTTTTGTGGGAATTCGTTATTTCTCTAGAGTTTAGTCAAAATGCTGCAATTGTTGACTTGTTTCTTTCTTCTGGATCCGGCATCTTTTTATTTTTAAATTATCTTTTCATTTTATAGCAAATTTATCCATGAGTTTTTTTTTTTTTAATATGTTATAGTAAAATATATATTTGACGAATTTATTATATATTATATTAGATCCTTACAATATATGATACTATATGTTTATCAATTATTGTATGTTAGTATAGTTGAATTTTTTTATAGTCATTGTGTTAATTTATTATAATAATTTTAGTCATTGATATTTCAAACTCACAGTTTTTTTAACATTTTGTATGGATGTGCAATGCAAGAGTTTTTTTTTTGTCAAAAATTATTATTTTTTTTTTTTGGGCTTTTTCATGCCAGAATATAAAAAAAGGAAAACTTAATATTATTTTTCCCCCACTTTGCTCACACACAAAATATATATATATATATATATATATATATATATATATATATATATATATATATATATATATATATTTGACATTTTAATTACAAATTATAAGAATCAGAAATTAAAATATTGAATTCTTTTTTCCATTTATTCAATTTTGTCGAGTTGCTCGGCAATGTGGTCAAACTAAACACATTTTACCTATGCCACTTGTCGAGTAACTCGGCAAAGTGGGCAGTATTGGCCAAAACAAATTATTTCTGCCATTTCTTTATTTTTTTACAGTTTTAGCAATGTATTCATTTATTTTATTTTTTTGATTCCACTGTCAGTCCACATATTTTTCATTTTATAGCAAATTTACCCATGAGTTTTTTATTTTTTTAATATGTTATAGTCAAATATATGTTTTATGAATTTATTATATATTATATTAGATCCTCACAATATATAATACTATATGTTTATCAATTATTGTATGTTATTATAGTTCAATTTTTTTATAGTCATTGTGTTCATTTATTATAATAATTGTAGTCATTGATATTTAAAAATTACAATTTTTTTAATATTTTCTATGGATGTGCAATGGAAAAGTTTTTTTTTTTGTCAAAAATTATTTTGTTTCATTTTTATTTTTCGGCTTTTTCAAGCCAGAATATACAAAAAGGAAAACTCAATATTATTTTACCCCCACTTCGTTGACACACAAAATATTTTTTTTTTATTTTTGTTTGGACATTCTAATTACAAATTATAAGAATCAAAAATTAAAATATTTAATTCTTTGTTCCATTTATTCAATGTTTTGGCCACTTTGCTTGCACAAAAAATAATTTATTTTTGTAGCGTTTGACATTTTCATTACAAAATATAAGAATTAGGAATTAAAATATTTTAATATTTTTCCTATGTTTTTCAACTTTGCCGAGTTGCTCGGCAAGTTGGGAAAGGTAAATACATTTTATTTATCCTACTTGTCGAGTAACTCGACAAAGTGGGAAATATTGGACAAAAAAAAATTATATTTCCCCTCCTTTATTTTTGTATATTTTTAGCAATGCATTTATTTATTTAATGTTTTGGATTTCCACTGTCAGTCCACATCTTTTTTATTTTATAGCAAATTTACCCATGTGTTTTTTTTTTTTTTGTAATATGTTATAGTAAAATATATATTTGACGAATTTATTATATATTATATTAGATCTTTACAATATATGATACTATATGTTTATCAATTATTGTATGTTAGTATAGTTGAATTTTTTTATAGTCATTGTGTTAATTTATTATAATAATTTTAGTCATTGATATTTCAAACTCACAGTTTTTTTAACATTTTGTATAGATGTGCAATGCAAATGTTTTTTTTTTGTCAAAAATTAATTTTTTTTTTTTTTTTTTGGGCTTTTTCATGCCAGAATATAAAAAAAGGAAAACTTAATATTATTTTTCCCCCACTTTGCTCACACACAATATATATATATATATATATATATATATATATATATATATATATATATATATATATTTTGACATTTTAATTACAAATTATAAGAATCAGAAATTAAAATATTGAATTCTTTTTTCCATTTATTCAACTTTGTCGAGTTGCTCGGCAATGTGGTCAAACTAAACACATTTTACCTATGCCACCTATCGAGTAACTCGGCCAAGTGGGCAGTATTGGCCAAAACAAATTATTTCTGCCATTTCTTTATTTTTTTACAGTTTTAGCAATGTATTCATTTATTTTATTTTTTTGGTTCCACTGTCAGTCCACATATTTTTCATTTTATAGCAAATTTACCCATGAGTTTTTTATTTTTTTAATATGTTATAGTCAAATATATGTTTTATGAATTTATTATATATTATATTAGATCCTTACAATATATAATACTATATGTTTATCAATTATTGTATGTTATTATAGTTCAATTTTTTTATAGTCATTGTGTTCATTTATTATAATAATTGTAGTCATTGATATTTAAAACTTACAATTTTTTTAATATTTTCTATGGATGTGCAATGGAAAAGTTTTTTTTTTTGTCAAAAATTATTTTGTTTCGTTTTTATTTTTCGGCTTTTTCAAGCCAGAATATACAAAAAGGAAAACTCAATATTATTTTACCCCCACTTCGTTGACACACAAAATATTTTTTTTTTATTTTTGTTTGGACATTCTAATTACAAATTATAAGAATCAAAAATTAAAATATTTAATTCTTTTTTCCATTTATTCAATTTTTTCGCCATTTTGCTCGCACAAAAAATAATTTATTTTTTTAGCGTTTGACATTTTCATTACAAAATATAAGAATTAGGAATTAAAATATTTTAATATTTTTCCTATGTTTTTCAACTTTGCCGAGTTGCTCGGCAAGTTGGGAAAGGTAAATACATTTTATTTATCCTACTTGTCGAGTAACTCGGCAATGTGGGAAATATTGGACAAAAAAATATTATATTTCCCCTCCTTTATTTTTGTATATTTTTAGCAATGCATTTATTTATTTAATGTTTTGGATTTCCACTGTCAGTCCACATCTTTTTTATTTTATAGCAAATTTACCCATGTGTTTTTTTTTTTTTGTAATATGTTATAGTAAAATATATATTTTATGAATTTATTATATATTATATTAGATCTTTACAATATATGATACTATATTTTTATCAATTATTGTATGTTAGTATAGTTGAATTTTTTTATAGTCATTATTTTACTTTATTATAATCATTGTAGTCGTTATATGATTTCATTGTTTTTCATTTACAATTTTATCCCTTCTTACTTTCGTCGAGGTATTGAGTACTTACATATTACTATTATTATTATTATTATAATTTTTTATGTATATTAATTATTAAATTTTCTATTTTTGTTGTTTTTTTTTTTTGGGTGCATGTAAGTGATTGAATAACTTACAATTTTCAGCTTTGAATTTTTTTACCTAATTCATAAATTACGCATGTGTATATATTTTTTATTCTAACATTTATGATGATATTTTATATTAAATTATATATCATGTAAAATTTCTTTATGTAATATGAAAATATGATTAGGTACACTTTTTCATGACATAATATCAAAAAACAAAGTATAGAACTGAAATTTTGTCCATTTCCTTTCAAGTTCTACCACATTCTGTCATGAAACTGAGTGTCCATACCATGTAACTCATAGCTTATACATAATCAACATTCACGTATTGAAATACAGTATATCCCCTCCCTATTTGAAAAAATAAAATCACTATTCTAATTTGAAAAGAAATATCTTACAAAGAAGGCTACAAATTGAAATGAAAAGTTGGAAATTTAAACTAATTTCAAGAATGACAAGAATTATAAATTAATTTTGTTTATCTACAAAAAATAATTTCTTTTTTTATTTTTTTTTGGTTGGACATTTTCATTATAAAATATAAGAATGAAAATTTAAAATATATTAATATTTTTTCTATGTTTTTCAACTTTGTCGAGTTTCTTGGCAAAGTGGGAAACCTAAACCCATTTTATTTATCCCACCTGTCGAGTAACTCGGCAAAGTGGGAAATCTTGGACAAAAAAATTTCTTTTTTCCCCTTCCTTTATCAATTATCTTATCTTAGTATAGTTGAATTTTTTTATAGTCATTATTTTAATTATTTATGATAATTGTAGTCGTTATATGATTTCATTGTTTTTCATTTACAATTTTTTCCCTTCTCACTTTTGTCGAGGTATTGAGTATTTACATATTCTTATTATTATTATTATTATAATTTTGTATGTATATTAATTATTAAATTTTCTATTTTTGCTGTTGTTTTTTTTTTGCATGTAAGTAATTCAATAACTTACAATTTTCAACTTTGAATTTTTTTACGTAATTCATAAATTACGCATGTGTATATATTTTTTACTGTAACATTTATGATAATATTTTATATTAAATTATATATCATATGAAATTTCTTTATGTAATATGAAAATAGAATTAGGTAGCCTTTTTCATGACATAATATGAAAAAACAAATAAAATTGATTATATTTTTCCTCACATTTGTCCCGCAAATTTTTTTTTGGTTTTTTGGACTTTTTCATGACAAAATATAAGCATGAAAAAATAAATTATTTAAATAATTTTTTCATTTTTTCTACTTTGTCGAGTTACTCGGTAATGTGGGAAAATTAAATACCTTCTATTTATCCCACTTGTCGAGTAACTCGACACATTGGAAAGAATTGAAGAAAACAGATGTCTTTTCCCTTTTGTTTGTTTTTGTGGGATTTTAGGAATTTATTTATTTATTTATTTTTTTCATTTCTAATTTTAGTTCACATCCTCTTTATGTTAGAGCAAATGTATCCATGGTCTTTTTTTTTTTTTAATATGTTATAATAAAATATATATTTTATGAAATTGTTGTATGTTTTATTAAATCTGTACAATATATGATACTATATTTTTCTTTATATTAATTCTTATGTTGGAAAATTTAATTTTCATTATATAATTTATTGATGAATTTGACATTGCAAATTATGATTTTTTAAAGATTTTTGATAAAGTGAAGATTTTACGATTAGATTTTGACTTTGAATTTTTTTAGTCGATTGATAAATTAGGGATATATATAAAAATTTTTTACGCTACCATTTATGATAAGATTTTACATTAAATTATATATAACATAAAATTATTTTTGATTATATGAAATTATGATTATTGATTACATTATATTAGATTTTATGAACTATTATAATATATTTGTTATTAATTGTTAGATTATAATTATGTTTGGTGATTATATTATAATTATTTTATAATATATTATCAATTTGTTATATATTATATTAAATCCTTGTAGTATATGATATAAAATTTGTGTTAATTATTTTATCTTGGTGTAGTTGAATTTTTTTTTTTTATCATGATTCTAATTTTTTATGATAAATGTAGTTTTCATATAATTTCTTATATAATTATGCACTTTCATTATTGTTAATAATGATTGTAAACTTTAATATTGATTTAGTCTATTTATGTAATTTCTTTTGTCGGTTAACTCGACAAATTCAAACGTACTTTCTCGATCTGCTCGAGTAATTATCTGTCAATTTTCCTACCTAAATTCTTGCCTCCGTTAGATTTTACATTTTTGTTCTATACTTTTATTTTACATGCCAGCCGCAATGTTTGACTTCAACATTTGTGTTTTATATCTAGAATTCATTCTGTAAAAGATGCGTACATTTTTATATTAATATGTGTTTTCAAGTTACGAGGTAATTAGGACAAATGATTTGACTTTATTTCTTGAAATTCATACCCTTTCTTAACACGTGTACTCATGTACAAAATAAAAGTTAATTGTTTTGTTTTTTTTTTCGCATTTCTTTGTCCTTATCTTTTTACTTATTATTAATAACATATAAAATTATATACATACGTCTACTGTTCATGTTTTGGAACTAAACGGCGTTGTTTTGGAAGTATGATTTTACCTTTTTCTTTTCTTCGATTTTTACGAGACATATATACACAATCGTTGCTTCTTTTCTATTTTTGTTTCTTCTGAGTCTTACTCTTTTATTTGAACTCTTATCAAACCCTATAGAGCTTTAGTTAGTTATATTTGGTTTCATCATCTAATTTTGTTTAAATCAGTCCTAATTTTGTTGAATTCCTTTTATTATCACTTTGAATCATTGTAGCTTGTTTCATCTATTTCAAATTATAGTTCTCATCTCCTTCGTTAACCTGTTGAGTTTGAACGTAGTTTGCAGAAGTTCTGAAAACCATTTTATTGGTTTGATCATTTCTTCATTCGTTGTTATACATCAAGCTAGCAACTTAAATTTACAGGTTTGTAATTTTTTACTGCTGGAAATTTGAAGTTCTTTGTTATTTGTGTTATTTGGTTTATTCTTTCATTATATCTTTATTAACAAGATTTGTTTTTTAGTATTATATATTTATAGGCTATACTTCAATATAAGAATTCAAATCACTGTTGAAGCTTTTAAATCAATAGTAATTTATTCCCTTTTTGTGATTTCATCTATGCACTAATCTTATTTTTTTTTTGTGTTCATAATGTTTATATTATATTTGTATTTTTTTATACATTGAATTATACTAATTTTTATATTTGTTTTATGAAAAAATATATTAGATGACAGGCGAAAAAATTGTTGATTCAAATAAACAACAACAGAACAAGAAAAGGAGACAGACGTATGCTGAGCATATGCATTATAAATCTAACAAGAAGATTCAAAAAACAAGGATTCAGTTACTTGAAGATATTCAATCCAATGATGTCAATTCAATAGATAATTCACAACTACTTGGTGAGCAAAGTATATTTTTTGTTATTGTTTTAGCAATTATACATATATTGTTTCGATTTATTTATTTATATTGTTTTTATTTGTTATATTTTTTATAGCTCGACCATTGAATGAAGATGGTCATGGAATTTCCTTTGTTGGCTCTAACAATTTAGAAGATTCTACTGTGGAAAGTGATATTTATTATCAACAACATGAAAATCAAAATCATGAATTCCAATTAACTCCTTGTATTTCGAATATTACTATGAGATATGTACCCACAAAAAATTATGTATTACGTACTCCAACAAATTGTATTCATTGTCTTGCAAAAAAGTTTGAGAAAGAAAGTAAAGGTTTTTGTTGTTCCGATGGAAAAATCAAATTGCATATCAACTGTTCACCTTCTATTTTATATGATTTATATACTTCAAGTTCAGATGAAGCATTAGATTTTAAAAATAATGTACGAAATTATAATAACCATTTTGCTTTTACCTCTTTTGGAGTGAAGTTTGATAAAGATTTATCTAAATCTACTAACTACAAAGGTATTTACACTTTTAGAGTTCAAGCACAAGTATATCATTACATAAATCCAATTCTAAATATTGATAGTAATCCATCATATTTACAGTTATACTTTTATGATACAGACAATGAAATACAAAATAGATTAAATACATCTAACAATTTCTCATCGTCTTTACTACATATATTAGTGAATCTATTAAAGATTAATCCATATTCTAGATTTTTTCGTTCTTTAAGCGATATTGAAAGTCTTCAAACTTGCAAAATTCATATAAGATGTGATGCTGGTCTTGATCAAAGAGTGTATAATGCACCTTCTGTATCTCAAGTTGCTGCAGTTTGGGTTGATGAGGACCCATCTGCAGATATAAGATATCGTGATATATCAATTTATTGTCACTCTAATCATTCACATAGAATACATTACTATTATGGATGTTATGATCCTCTACAATATCCACTATTATTTCCCTTTGGTGAGACTGGTTGGCATGAAGGTATTGAAAAGGCAAAAAATAGTACAGCTAATATTCATAGTGCAACAGAGAATTTCGTTTCTACTGAAAACATTAGTTGTGCAACTGATGTATTAGAGAAAGAAAAAACAGGTAATGATTACCATTATGTTTGTTTATTTAAATTTGTTAAATCTAATATTTATTTTTATTAAATTTCTTTGTGTTTTTTTCTTGTGCAGTTTTGAAGAAGAATAAAAAAGGTTTACAAGTTTCTTGTCGTGAATATTATTGCTTCAAATTACAGGTACGTGATACACAAAACAATGTTTTGCTCCATGCTGGTAGACTTCTACAGCAATATGTAGTAGATATGTATGTTAAACTTGAAACAAGTCGATTAGATTATTTTCGTCAAAATCAAAGTGAAATTCGTGCTGAATTATATCAAGGAGTTGTTGATAGTGTAGAAAATGGTCAAAATAGAGGTGCACAAATTGGTCGTCAGATTATTTTACCTTCTTCTTTTGTTGGAGGTCCTAGAGATATGAAAAAAAGATATATGGACGCTATGACATTAGTACAAAAATTTGGTAAACCTGATTTATTTTTAACATTAACATGTAACCCTAATTGGGTAGAAATAAAGCAAGAATTAAGGCATAATGATATAGGGCAAAATAGACCTGATTTAACTGCTAGAATATTCAAAGCTAAATTAGAAGAACTTAAAGTTGATCTATTTAAGCACCAAATTTTTGGCCCTGTTGCTGCATATATTTATGTTGTAGAATTCCAAAAACGAGGACTTCCACATGCTCATTTCTTACTAATCTTACAAAGTTGTGCAAAAATTAATAATATTGATAGAATTGATTCTATTGTATCATGTGAAATTCCAGATAAATTAAAACATCCGCATCTTTATTCTACTGTTGTTAAACATATGATGCATGGTCCATGTGGTCATTTGAATCCTCATAATGTTTGTATGGATAGAACAGGTCATTGTAAGAATAAATATCCTAAGGAATATATTTCAAATACTTATATTCGCCATAATTCTTATCCAACCTATAGACGGTTAAATGATAGACGATCATTTATGATTCGAGGACATTTATTAGACAATAGATGGGTCGTACCTTACAATCCATATTTATGTGCGAAGTTTGATTGCCATATTAATGTGGAAATATGTTCTACAGTTAAAGCTGTTAAATACCTCTATAAATATGTGTACAAAGGCTATGATCGTGTGAGTTTTTCAATCTCTAATACTAATAATGAAAATCCTATTGATGAAATTGAGATATACCAAAATGGACGTTGGATTTCTCCACCTGAAGCAATGTGGAGAATATATGGATTTGTTTTGTATGAAATGTCTCCCTCAGTTATCTCATTACAACTACATCTTGAAAATAACCATTTGATTACATATAGGGACTGTGAAAATTTAGAGGCAGTAATTAATAATGAATCTAGACAACGCACAATGTTAACTGAATTTTTTCATATGAATCTTTTAGATGAATTTGCAAAAACATTATTGTATAAAGATTTTCCAAAGTTTTTTGTATGGGACAGCCAAGGAAAAATATGGTGTCGAAGGAAAAAAGGAAATGTTATTGGTAGAATAGTTACATCTGCTATAACTGAAGGAGAAAGATATTATTTACGTATTGTATTAAATCATGTTAAAGGAGCAACGTCGTTTGAAAATTTAAAAATGGTTCATGGTGTTTATTTGTCGTCTTTTCGTGAAACAGCTATAGCACTTGGTTTATTACAAGACAATAATTATTGTGAGCTTTGTTTAGATGAAGCTATTAGTTATCAAATACCTTCTTCTCTTCGTAGATTATTTGCTACAATACTCATTCTATGTTCTCCTAATAATCCAGATGTTTTATGGAAAAAATTTCGCCTAATTTTATGTGAAGATTTTTTATCCGATGGTATGTCTATTGCAAGTGCAGAAATAAAAGCATTACATAAAATAAATTCTATATTAGAAACAAATAATAAAAATATAAATGATTACCATGTTGTACCTTTTGAAATATATATGAAACAAGAAGACATATTAACTAAGATTATTAATGAAGAATTAAACAATGTTATTTATACTGACAATACTGTGTATCCAAATAACTTAAATGAATATCAAAAAATTGCCTATGACAAAATTCTTACAGATGTATATAGTAATATAGGTCGTTTGTATTTTATAGATGGACCTGGTGGAACTGGTAAAACTTATTTATATAAAGCTTTGCTCAGCACAATTCGATCTAAAAATCTTATAGGTTTGGCAACAGCTTCTTCAGGTGTTGCAGCTGCTTTATTACCTGGTGGACGAACAGCACATTCAAGGTTTAAGATACCACTTGAAATAAATCACATTATGACCTGTTTTGTTAGCAAGCAGTCTGCTCTAGCAAGCTTTTTTAGATTGACAAATTTGATTATTTGGGATGAAGCACCAATGGTACACCGTTATGCAATAGAGGCTGTGGATAGAATGCTCAGAGATGTTAATGATTCTATATTGCCTTTTGGAGGGAAAGTTGTTGTTTTAGGAGGTGATTTTCGACAAATTTTGCCAGTAGTTCAAAAAGGAAATAAACAGGCAATCATTGGATCAAGTTTAGTCTATTCATACTTATGGCCAAATTTTATACAGCTACACTTGGTACAGAATATGAGAGCTCAATTTGACCCATATTTTTCTAAGTTATTGCTTGATATAGGCAACGGAGTTCAACCTAAGCATAACTGTAATATGATTACATTACCAGATGAAATAGTTATACCATTTGATACAAAAACAGTTTCTATAAAAGAATTGATCCAAAATGTTTACCCAAATTTACAAAATTATAGCAATGAATTAGATAAGATGGTTAATCGAGTTATTTTGACTCCTACAAATAATGCTGTTGATGAAATAAATAATATTATACTTAATGAAATTGCTGGCGAAAACGTTACATATTATAGCTTTGACGAAACACTAGAAAAAAATGAACAAATTGTTCATGAAGATTTTCTTAATACATTGACTCCAAATGGTATTCCACCTCATGAACTTGTATTAAAAGAAAATTGTCCTATTATGTTATTGAGAAATATTAGTCCATCTGAAGGATTATGTAATGGCACTAGATTAATTTGTCGTGCATTTGAGCGTAATGTTATTCATGCTGAAATATCTGTTGGAGAATGGCGTGGGAAAAAAGTTTTTTTGCCTAGAATTCCTTTTATTCCACTTGAAGGTGATAAGAGTACATTTCCTTTTAAAAGAACGCAGTTTCCAATTCGTCCTTGTTTTGCAATGACAATTAATAAAGCTCAAGGTCAAACACTAGATTATGTTGAACTATATCTTCCTGAACCTGTATTTTCTCATGGTCAGCTTTATGTTGCATTATCTAGAGCAAAAACAAGTAAATGTATTAGAGCATTAATTATACCAAATGATAAACTAAAAAATCATTTTAGCTGTACAAAGAATGTAGTTTATACAGAAATATTATCAGTTGTCCATACATAGTGTTTTAATTATTATTGTGTATTTTATTTTTGATTATTTAAAAAACAGGACAAAATAAAATTTGCAACAAAATTCAAAGGCTGGGGATGGTCAATGTAAAAAAAAAAGTTATGGGTAAATTTTTTATAAATGATAAGGTTGTGGACTAAAAATACAAATTAGTAACAAAAAAAAAAAACAAATACACATATTCAAACAGGCAAAGTGAAAAAAAAGAAACAAAAAAAAATACAAAATTTTCATTTTTGCTTTCTGAAGGACTAAAAGTGCAAATTACTCTAAAAAAAAAAAAAAAACCAAAATTTCGTTATTGCTTTCTCGAGTACCTCGAGAAAGCAAAAATGAAAATTTTGCTTTCTCGAGTTACTCGAGAAAGCAATAATCACATTTTTGTTTTTTTTTTCTTTTTTTCTTTTTTCCTCGTGTAACTCGAGAAAGGTGTTTTTTTTTTTTATTTTTAAATACTAACTTTGGCTATGAGGTAAAGTAATTTTGTACCCATTTTCCACTTTTTAACTTGTTTGATTAAACAAATTTGCCATGGAAAAAATTTTCCATTTTCTTGCACGTGATGGTGTTTTCTACGAAAATGAGGAAAACATTTTCTTGGCTAATGAGGAGCTCAAATTTTCCAGGGAAAATTTTTGAAAACAAGACCTTTTACGAACCTTATCAATTTTTAAGGAAATTATTATTTTTGCTTCAAATTAATAATTTTTAAGCAAGATTATTAATTTTTAAGTTGGCAAAATAATTTCTTGGCAAAATTATTAATTTTTAAGCAAATTATATAAAATGCTCTAAATCATTAAGTTGCTCTAATTTTTAAGCAAAATTATTAATTTTTAAGTTGGCAAAATAATGTCTTGTCAAAATTATTAATTTGTAAGCAATATTAAGTTGGAAAATACTACATTTTCCATGGAAAATAAAGACAATCAAACACCAAACAATAGAAAATCACTACATTTTCTAGGATGAATTTTTATCCAATCAAACACACTACATTTACAATTCCCAGAAAAATATTTTCTTGGCAAATCATTTCCACGGAAAATGTTTTCTTTTCACCCATTTTCCGTGCTTGCAATCAAACGCACCCTTAAATAAACATGGATCAACACCTGTAACTAAAAAAAATCTAACTATACTTTATTTCTTAATTTTATGAAATTGACAAAAATTTATACAATAAACTGCAGATTACTACGTAGTCTACTTCTATATGTAATCATACCTAAGATAAGTACAAATTTATATCATAAATGTACAAATATCTTTTTATTATACACATGTCAATCTAATCTTTCATCTATTCATCCTCACCATACACGCATCAAAAATCTATATACATAAACATATATAAATATCTTTTAATCGTGCTTGACCTCGTTATTCTCACTTCGGGTTTCAGATCCTCATCCCCAATTGCATCATAGCTTTCCACGTAGCAATTAATAAATGCTATTCCTCATCTTGTCTAAAGATATGCAGTCTTTAATAAATGCTGGGTCCCATCCCTTCTGCAATAATTTCAAAGAAGTGCTATCTATTCTTTTATATTTTAAACAATTTAATCCCTATTTTTTCTTTTATTTCACATATCATTTCAATTTTCCTTTTTATAGACACAAATATGTTCCCACACCACTCTTTCTCCCGCGTGTAACAATTCTTAGCAATTTTCATCTTTGAATTTACTTCATTAAAATAATAGAAAATTTTACATTATAAACATTATAATTGGACCTTTCAACTTTTTTATATTATACATATATCCTAAATTAGTATTTTTTTTAAATTTACTATAGAATAGTTATTTGTACTTTGGCATACCCAAAAATTATTATTACAAAACCTACTATACTATAGTTCTCCTTACCTATTGTTTTATAATAATTTGTAATACATTTTATCTGATACCAATTTATTATAATAAATTGTATTCCAATTAGTAAATCATTATAATAATGTAGTAGTTGATTCTTAATATATTACTACACATTCAATTTTATCATGTTTTATATTTGTGATCATAACTTTTTTTTTATAATCTGTTATAATAATTGTGAAACTAAAATAAAACATATTATATTGTATTAATTCATTAAGATATATATTAAATTTATACAATATATATCTTATTTTACTATATTTGAATGCACGAATTTATATAAGAATTGATTAATAATACATAACTACATAATTGCCTTTTTTTTTCTTTGTAGAAATTTATTATAACAATCTTTACTTATAATATGTTATACTAATTGGTAAAATAAAATAAAATATATTCTATTACTTGATTATGATATATATTAAATTTATATGATATATATTTTATTTTACTATATTGTAATAAATGAAACATTATATTAAATTTTGTATATACTTCATTTATTAAATTACTAGACAAATCCAAGTTTCTAGCTTACGAGTTTGTACAAAAATAACACCACTAAATAAAATAGAACAATTATTTCAATGTATTACATTATTTAAATAAAGAACAGAACAAAATAATCAAAATTTTTGCTTGCATTTGTTTGCCAAGTAACTCGAGTAACTCGATTTTCACTTTATCGAGCTACTTAAGGTATTGAATAGATTGATTTCTTCTTACATTTTTAATCGAGCAACTTCACAAACTTGATTTTAAGTCTATCGAGTTACTCGACTAACTTGAACAATACAATACAGTGAATAATAAGTTACGTTGCATGAATAATATTTTATATCCTATAACTTTATATTATATATTATAATAAAATAGCTATCATCTAAAATAATTATATATTATTTTAAGTTCAGATGGTATATTATATTTTATTATTTCGAAAATAAAAACACAGTGTAGTAAAAATGTGTTATAATATTTATTTTTGTTTATTAGACTTATTGTAATATTCTTTTTAACAAAATTTATATTCATATTTGTGAACAAACTTATAAATAAATATATAGTACATTTTATAATAATTTATAAAAACATTTATTTCATATAAAAATATTATAGTAAATTGATTATAATTACTAAATTATTACAATAGTGCAGTAATTAATTAATAATATATTAATACAAAAATAATTTTATTATACTATAAAATTGTTATAATTATTTTTTTCATAATATGTTATAGTAGTTGCTAAAATAAAAAAAAAATATTAGCATATTGAATTAATGCATTATTATATATATTAAATTTATATTATATATATTCTTTTCACTCTATTCTAATAAATGATAGGCTAAATAAAATTTGTTATATACTTTATTTATCAACTTACTCGACAAATCCAAATTTGAGCCCTACGGGCTTCTTGAAAAATATTACTGCAAATAACAATGAAGAATTATTTAAGTGTACTAAATAATTTATATAATAAACCAACAAAGGATAATGAAAATGTTAAATTTAAAATAATATATAATTATTTTACTTGATAAATAGAGCATACACAAAAAAATTAAATATATGCATTATTGGAGTTACTCGAGTAACTCGACAAACCCAAAATCATGTTTGTCGAGTTACTCAATTAAATATCTCAAACATAATCAATCTATCCAATAGCTAAAACAACTCGATAAACTGAAATTCGAGTTCGTGGACTTATTCGATCAATCAATGAAAAAAAAATTTGTATTAATATAAAATTTCACTTATTAGAATATAGAAGAATAGGATATATATCATATAAATTTAATATACATCATTATCAAGTAGTAGAATATATTTTATTTCATTTTATTTGTTTTTACTGATTAGTACAACATATTATAACTTAAAATTGTTATAATAAATTAATAGGAAAATAAAAGAAATTCTGTAGTAGTATATTATTAAACAATTATTATATTATTAAATTAATGTAGTTTTTAAAATAAATTTATTATAAGAATTTCACATTAAATAGATTTCATTCTGAATTATGAAAATAAATTATAGTAAAAATTTGTTATAATAATTAATTTAATTATGATTAGTTTATGTATAAACCCCACATATCCAATTTTAAGATTCACGAGTTGGTTAAAAAATAACATGAAAAAAAATAAAAATAAAACAATTTAAGTGGAATACATATTTTAAATACAAAAAGTAGACAAAAAAATTACAAATATGCATTGTTGAAGTTACTCAAGTAACTCAACAAACCAAAAATCATGTTTATCGAGTTACTCAATTAAAATTGACACATAAAATCAATCTATTCAATAATTGAAGCAACTCGATAAACTGAAAATCGAGTTTATTAAGTTACTCCATGAACGAATGAAATTTAACATTCTCATTATCTTGTGGCACTTTATTATTTAAATTATTTACTAACTTTAGGTAATTCTTCATTCTTATTTGTGGTATTATTTTTGAAGAACCTCGTGAGGCATAAATTAGGATATGTTGAGTAACTTTATAAATAAAATATATAAAAAAATGTTATTTAACCTATCATTTATTACAATATAGTCAAAAAGAATATATATAATATAAATTTAATACATATCATAGTACATTAATACAATATATTAATAATTTTTCTATTTTAGTAAGTACTATAAGATATTATACAAAAATCACTATAATAAATTTATAGTATAATAAAAACATTTTTTGTATCAATATATTATTAATTAATTAATTACTACATTATTATAATAATTCAGTAATTATAATCAATTTATTATAACAATTTTATATGAAAAAAATGTTTTATAAATTATTTTAAAATGTACTGCATATTTATTTATAAGTTTTTTCATAAATATGAATACAAATTTTGCTATAAAGAATATTACAATAAGTCTAATAAATAAAAATAAATATTATAGTACATTTTTTACTTCACTGTGTTTTTATTTTTCAAAAAATCAAATATAACATATTATCTCAATTTGAAATAATATAAAATTATTTTATATGGTAGCTTTTGAGATTCACGAGTTGGTTAAAAAATAACATGACAAAATTAAAAAATAAAATACTATTAAGTGTATTACGTAATATAAATAAAAAAAATTAAAGTAACAAATACAAAAGATCTATTGTTGAAATTGCTCGAGTAACTCGACAAACGTAAAAGCACGTTTGTCAAGTTACTCGATGCAAAAATGTAATACAAAATAAATATTTTTTATACCTAAAGTAACATGGCAAAATGAAAATCAAGTTCCTTGACTTACTGGACAAACCAATAAAACTTAAAATTTCCGTTATTTTCTTTTCTTTTTTAATTTATATAATGTAACACACAATAAAAGTAATTCTGTATTAATATATTATTAATTAATTACTACATTATTATAATAATTTAGTAATTAGAATCAATTTTTTATAGTAAATTTATATTAAATAATTTTTTAAATAATTTATTATAAAATGTATTATGTATGTATTTATAAGTCTTTTTCTAAATATGAATATAAATTTTGTTATACAAAATATTAGAATAAGTGTAATAAATAAAAATCAGTATTATAACACATTGTTACTACAATATGTTTTTATTTTTTAAAAAATCAAATATAATATAATATCTTAATTTAAAATAATATATAATTATTTTATATAATAGCTATTTTATTATAATACATTATATGAAGTTATAGCATATGATTGCCTAATTTATAACGAAATTTATATTCATTTTTATCAAAATTAATTCTTATTTAGTTAATTTTCTATTCTGATTATTATTATAATATTAATTGCTAAAATAAAACAATATATAATACACAGCATTACTTGATTACAATATATATTTTATTTTACTATATTCTAATAATTCATCAATGAAATAAAACTATGTATATTTATTTGACTTATTCTAATATTCTTTATAACAAAATTTATATTCATATTTATGAAAAAACTTATAAATAAATATGCAATCCATTTATTAATAATTTATAAAATATTTATTTATAAATTTTGTTATAAAAAATATTAGAATAAGTCTAATAAATTAAAAAAAATAGCATAAAACATTTTTACTACAATGTGTTTTTTTTTTGGAACAAAGTAAATATAATATATTATTTCACTTTAAAATAATATATAATTATTTTATGTTGTCAATATTTTATTATAATATATTATATGAAGTTATAGGATATCAAATATTATTCATGCAACGTACTGATTCATTATATTGCATTCTTCAAGTTACTCGAGTAACTCGATAAACCTAAGAGCAAGTTTGTCGAGTTACTCGATTAAAAATGGGACATAAAATGACTCTATTAAATACCTTAATCAACTCGACAAACTCAAAATCGAGTTACCCAAGTTACTTGACGAACAAAAGTAAGTAAAAATATTTATTAATTTGTTTTGTTTTGTTTGTTATTAAAATGAAGTAAGAAAATATATTTTCTTTTTATTTTTATTTCTTTACCCATTAGTATAACATATTATAACTAAAAAACTGTTATAACAAATTTATAGGAACAAAAAATAAATCTGTAGTAAAATATTATTAATAAATTATTATATTATTATAATAGTATAGTGTTCAACATAAATTTAGTATAAGAATTTCATATTAACTAGATTTCATTCTGAATTATCAAAATAAATTTTAGTAAAATTTGTTGTAATAATGATTTTAATTATGATCAATTTATATAAGAACTTCACAAATCCGATTTTGAGGTTCGCGACTTCGTTAAAAAATAACATGAAAAAACAAAAAAATGAAGAAATTTAATTGGACTATATATTTTAAATAAAAAAAGTAAAAAAGAAAATCAAAAATATACATTATTAAAGTGACTCGAGTACCTCGACAAAGCCCAAATCTTCTTTACCGAGTTACTCGATTTAAAATATCACACAAAATGAATCTATTCAATAGCTAAAGCAACTCGATAAACTGAAAATCGAGTTGCTTGAGTTAATCCATAAATGAAAGAAATTTGACATTTTCATTATATTGTGTTTCTTTATTATTTAAATTATTTAATACATTTAAATAATTCTTCATTGTTATTTTGTGGTATTATTTTTCAGGCACTTCGTGAGGCTGAAATTTAGATATGCTAACTAACTTCATAAATAAAGTATATATAAAATTTTATTTAACCTATCATTTATTAGAATATAGTCAAAAAGAATATATATAATATAAATTTAATGTATATCATAATTCATTAATACAATATATTAATAATTTTTAAATTTTAGCAAGTACTATAAGATATTATAAAAAAATAACTATAATAAATTTATAGTATAATAAAAAGTTTTTTGTATGAATATATTATTAATTAATTACTGAATTACTATAATAATTTACTAATTATAATCAATTTATTATAACAATTTTATATGAAATAAATGTTTTATAAATTTTTTTCAAATGTACTGCATATTTATTTACAAGTTTTTTCAGAAATATGAATTCAAATTTTGCTATAAAGAATATTACAATAAGTCTAATAAATAAAAAAAAAAATTATAGCACATTTTTGATACACCATGTTTTTACTTTTCAGAACATGAAATATAACATATTATCTCAATTTAAAATAATATAAAATTATTTTATATGATAGCTTTTAAGATTCACGAGTTGGTTAAAAAATAACATGACAAAATTAAAAAAGAAAAAAATATTAAGTATATTACATAATATAAATAAAAAAAAGTAAAGCAACAAATACAAAAGATGTATTGTTGCAATTACTCGAGTAACTCGACAAACCTAAAAGCACGTTTGTCGAGTTACTCGATGCAAAAATGTGATACAAAATAAATCTTTCTTATAGCTAAAGTAACTTGGCAAAATGAAAATCAAGTTCCTTGACTTACTGGACAAACCAATGAAACTTAAATTTTTCATTATTTGCTTCTCTTTTTTAATTTATATAATGTAATACACAATAAAATTAATTCTGTATTAATATATTATTAATTAATTACTACATTATTATAATAATTTAGTAATTATACTAAATTTTTTATAATAAATTTATATTAAATAATTTTTTCACTAATTTATTATAAAATGTATTATGTATATATTTATAAGTCTTTTTGTGAATATGAATATAAATTTTGTTAAAAAGAACATTAGAATAAGTGTAATAAATAAAAATCAATCTTATAACACATTCTTACTACAATATTTTTTATTTTTGAAAAAATCAAATATAATATAATATCTTAATTTAAAATAATATATAATTATTTTATATAATAGCTATTTTATTATAATATATTATATAAAGTTATAGCATATGATTGCCTAATTTATAACAAAATTTATATTCATTTTTATCAAAATTAATTATTATTCACTTAATTTCGTATTATAATTATTACTATAATATTAATTGCTAAAATAGAAGAATATATAATACATAGCATTACTTCATTATAATGTATATTTTATTTTACTATATTCTAATATTTGATCAATGAAATAAAATTATATCTATTTATTTGACTTATTGTAATATTATTTATAACAAAATTTGTATTCGTATTTATTAAAAAACTTATAAATAAATATGCAGTAAATTTTTTAATAATTTATAAAACATTTATTTATAAATTTTGTTATAAAAAATATTAGAATAAGTCTAATAAATAAAAAATAATAATACCACATATTTTTACTACAATGTGTTTTTATTTTTGAAAACACTAAATATAATATATTATTTCACTTTAAAATAATATATAATTATCTCATATAATCGCTATTTTATTATAATATATTATATGAAGTTATAGAATATCAAATATTATTCATGCAACGTACTGATTCATTGTATTGCAATCTTCAAGTTACTCGAGTAACTCGATAAACCTTACAGCAAGTTTGTCGAGTTACTCGATTAAAAATAGGACACGAAATAAATCTGTTAAATACCTTCAGCAACTCGACAAACTCAAAATCGATTTACCCGAGTTACTTGACAAACAAAAGTAAGTAAAAATGTTTATTAATTTATTTTGTTTTTTATTAATTTGTTTTGTTTTGTTTTTTATTAAAATAAACTAAGAGAATATATTTTTTTTTTTTATTTCTTTACCCATTAGTATAACATATTATAACTAAAAAACTGTTATAACAAATTTATAGGAAAACATAAGAAATCTGTTGTAAAATATTATTAATTCATTATTACATTATTATAATAATGTAGTATTTAACATAAATTTAGTATAAGAATTTCATATTAACTAGATTTTATTCTGAATTATGAAAATACATTTTAGTAAAATTTGTTATAATAACGAATTTAATTATGATCAATTTATGTAAGAACTTCACAAATCCAATTTTCAGGTTTACGACTTCGTTAAAAAATAACGTGAAAAAACAAAAAAAATAAAGAAATTTAAGTAGACTAAATATCTTAAATAAAAAAAGTAAAAAACAAAATCAAAAGTGTGTACTATTAAAGTGACTCGAGTAACTCGACAAAAGTAAAATTTTTGTTTTTGTTTTTTTTAAATTTCAGTAATTTGACAAAAGTTAAAATTTTCTTTTTTTTTTTGTTTTTTTTTTTTTAAATTCGAGGTACTCCACAAAAGTAAAAAAAAAAAATTTTTTTTTTTTAAATTCGATTAACTCGACACAAGTTAAGAAAAAAAAGTTTTTTTTAAAAATTCGAGTAACTCGACAAAAGTTAAAAAAAAATATTTTTTTTTTTAAATTCGAGTAACTTGACAAGATTTAAATATATATATATATATATATATATATATATATACACTCGACAAAAAATCACGTTTTATAATTTTTGATTTCGTGGCACATTTTCATCGAGTTACTCGATAAACTCACATTTCAGTTTATCGAGATCCTCGAATAACTCATAACATACATATTTCATTTTCTTTAGTTTTATTTTTCTGTTTAAATTATACATCATATCTTATAATAAATACATAAAAATAATTTTTTTACATTAATGAACACGTGTATTTATAGTTGTTGTAAATCAATTGTACAACATAAAATCTAAAATTACTTATTCAATGTATTTGACACAAAAAAATCCCATTTCATGATTTTTGCTTGTCTGTCACCTTGTTCATCGAGTAACTCGACAAACTCATATTTGAGTTTTTCGATTTACTCGACTGACTCATGAAATGCAAAATTTCCAATTTTTATTCAAATTATACATCTTTTCACTTTTATCTAATTTTCCTTTGTTTTATATTTTCCTATACAAACTTATTTTATGTATATCTTTATATAAAATACGTTAAAGCATTTTTTTTATATATTAATAGAATTACTTAATGTATTAGTAAATATAACATGCTAAATAAGATCACATATTAAATGTTCCATTTATTTTACACTTAAAATAAAAAATACACAAATACAAAAATTATTAATTATAAAACTCACAATTATTTTCATCATATAATTTAACATAATTATTCTAATAAATATATATAATTGTTATAATATACTTATTTCAAAATGTATTTTCATCATATATTTGCTTTGTCAGGTAACTCAACAAACTAAAAAATAACAATGTCGAGCTGCTCGAACACGTCAATCCCATAAACAATTAGGAAATATATTTCATGCTTATAATAATAACCATGGAAAATTATATTTAATAACCCAAAAAATTAAAAATTTCTAAACAAATATAATAACAAATCATTGGTTTTTATTTAACAAAAAACAAATCATTAAAGAAAACAATATTTTACAATTCATTCATCCATTAACTCGAAAAAAAATTCACGTTTTATAATTTTTTATTTCATGGCACATTTTCATCGAGTTACTCAATAAACTCACATTTCAGTTTATCGAGATCCTCGAATAACTTATGACATACATATTTCCTTTTCTTTAGTTTTATTTTTCTGTTTAAATTATACATGATATCTTATAATAAATACATAAAAACATTTTTTTAACATAAATTAACACGTGTATTTATAGTTGTTACAAATCAATTGTACAAATCTGTGACATGAATGATATTGCAGTGAATATTGATGAAGTATATTCTATGTGTTTTTTGAATATTACTTCTAAAAAGCTTTCACATGAATTGTATTCCAGTTAATAAAGAGCCAGTGTATTCTTACATTACAATTGGTGAAGGATATTGTATAAAACTTTGAAGAAAATATATACAGAGCATTTAAATTATTTATACTGTAGTGAATGAATGGCCAGTCTGTTCAGATGTATAATGCTATAGTTATGTATGGTTTGTAACAGCATCGATTTATAATCCAAAATAATAAAACTCATCATTTGATTTAGATAGTTTTTGAATTTTATTTTACTATTATCTGTTTTTTTTTTTGTCTTCAAATATTATACTAAAAATAGTGTAGATTTATCAATGATTATTTTTTTTTAATTTTACATTATGAATAATTTAATAAAAATTTAATAATATATTTATGCTAAATTTAGACCAACTTTTGACCGTTTATTTTTAACAAAGTAAAACATCTTTTATTATTGTATTTTTATTTTGCTAATATTTAATATGTTTATATTCGTATTATAGATATACTAAATATTATATAACACGTTCATTCAAATAATGAATTTATGAAATATGATTAGTATAAAAAAATTTTTGTCATTGCTATTAATACAATTTGTAATGATGCTTATATATTAAACTCTAAAAAGCTATATTAGTCTCTATTAAATTTATTTGTATAATAGATATAGTTATAAAGTGTATTTGATAACCAACATAATTATATGAAAAAAAATTCATATAAAATACATTATGTTTATCGAATTTGAATTTTTAAAGTTTAAAACTAAATTTATCTTATTCATGATTTTATGAAACGTAATGATTTTCTAAGAACGTAGTATTGATTTAAGTAAATGAATAAATGGAATACAAAATTTAACAAGCAAATATTTAAAGTACAAATATTTAAATATTTAATGTTATCAATTTATATTTCTTTTGCCATTGAACGCGTTTTTATACATATGTTATAAAGTCATTAGCTATTAACAATATAAAATTTTTTTTATATTCTATATGACTTTTTTTCCTCTATATTTAAATGAACACAAATCAATAGTTGTAACTAAAAAATATCTAAGTATAATTTATTGCTTACTTTCATTGAATTCAGACAAATTAATACAATAGACTATAAATTACTACTTAGTCTACTCTTATATATAATCATACCTAATACAAGTAATAATTCAGATCATAAATGTACAAATATCTTTTTATTGTACACATGTCAACATGATCTTTAATCTATTCATTTTCACCATACACGTATGAAAATTGTATATACATTAACGTATATTAATATCTTCAAGTTGTGCTTCACCTCGTTATTCCCAATTCGAGTTTCATATCCTCATCTCCAATTCTTGCTTTGCTTTCCACGCATCATTTAATGCTAGACGGCTGGTCTGTATCTCCTTGAAGACACGTAATACGTAATAAATGCTGGACCCTATCTTATCTTCTATTAATTGAAAGAAGGACTGTCTCTTCTTTCATGTTTGTAACAATTTGATCCCAATTCGCTCTTCTATTTTAAATATGATTCCTATTTTCCTATTTATAGTCACAAATGGTCCTAACATCACTATTTCTCACGCATCTAAGAATTCTTGACTAATTTTAACTTTAACTTAACTTCATTAAAATAATAGAAACATTTACAGTATAAACATTGTGATTGAACACTTTAATTTTTTTGCATTCTACATAAATCCTAAATAATTTTTTTTTTCACTTATCGAAAAGATTTTTGTGTATTCTGGTTTATCTATAAATTACTAATTTAAAGCCTACTTTATTATACATTTCCTTACCTATTGTTTTATTATAGTTTCATCCATTCATCTCATAATCTTTAACAGTGTAATCTTTCAGCTTAGAAAATAATAACTTCGAATCTACTCAAGTCTCATATATGTTTGAACTCTAATGAATAATATTTTTCTTCTGTTGTAGTAGTTACTTATGTTCATTGTATATTACTAAGTAAAGCAAATTTCATATTCACAATTTAACCATCAATTATTTATTTTTTTATTTATTCTTAATTTTATAGGTTATATTTTCTTGCTCAATACACAAAAATACTTAAATGTATAATAACTAATTATACTTATTAAAATCTTAATAAACTTTTTTAACTCAATAATAAATTTTTGCTATTACATAATTTTAAATAATATACATTATAATAATAAAATTTTCTTTATTTCAATTTGATCAATTTGCCTTTACTATAATTTAACATAATAGTAGAAATACTGACGTAAAATTTTTGAGTGCTTATATTAATATTTTGGAATCTTCAAATCTATTATAAGTATAATCAGCACTTTATTTAAACTAATTGGGGCTGAGTAGGATGAAGTGAGGACAACTATGAATGAGTTTTTATGGCATCATTATTGGGGCCCACATCATTTATTAATTACGGCGTCATAAGGCAAGCATCAATCAGGACAGAAGATTTAGACCCCTATTGAGTAAACATATCCTTACTATTGGCATAATAGATACTATATACCTCTATATATATACATTAGTTGTGATTACAAACCAAACACAACAAACATTCTATATTAGCATTTATCAACAAGTCTTTAATTCTCAATATTTGTATCCTCGTACTCCTCTTTCAGATTTCAAGTACAACTTCATACTATATTTCATTATATACTCTTACAATTCATTATTAGTATAAATATTATTTCACTTTGATAACTTATTTATAGTCCTTAATTTATATTTGACATTTTCTACAGGATCAAGCAATGGATAAACAGTACAAATTAATACCAAATATTGCTCCCAACGATACAAACTGGACGGCAAAAATCATTGTTGTGGAAAAATCGTTTCCACGAGTAGCTCAACGAAGCCCAACAAAATATCAAAATATGGTATTTATGGATCCTGAGGTATATTACTTTAATCTATTATTTATGTGCCTTGATTTATTTCATTTTAGCCACATAAAATTTTTAAAAATTTTTTTTCGCCTTTAATATGTTATAGCTTTAAATTGTCTTATTTGATATTCAAAAATAATATCTAGCCAAAATTATATATATGTTTATACAAAATATCTAATTTAAATGTATGGTATTATACAGAAAAATAGAGTCCATGCAACTATTTATGATGCGAACATCTCGGCATATGAAGACAAGCTATTACTTGGCAAAACATATCTTGTCTTAAATGCAAATGTTAAATTTACAAAGCCTGAGTATCAAGCTTCGATGGGCAACATACAATGGACAATATCTGGTCGAACAAGAGTCGAAGAAGTGAATGAAGACCACAGTGTTTTAATATCTTCTACATATAATTTTGTTCCTTTCGACAAATTGGAACCTTATATGGACTCAAATTCTGATATAAGTACTTGTTCCTATTTCACAAGAAAACGAACATGTTTCTTTTTATACATTCCATTGTATTCATAACAAATTTCATTTGTCCTAATTTCTTATTTTTATCCTTTAGGTATTATTGGAGTTGCAATTGATGTCAAACCTAAAAGGCTGGTGCAAACTAGGTTTGAAACACAAACATCTATTCAAGATGTAGTTCTCATCGACACAAGGTTTATATATATATAGCTATATTATTTTCATCTATAAATATATATTCCAATAATTATAATATTATTCAAGAAATTCATATACCACTTTCTCATATATTTTCTGTGTTTCTATACTAGCTTCAACACTGTGTTGCTAACAATGTGGGATAATTTTGTGGAGAAGGAGTGTCGTTTCATTGCTGACAACTTGAGCACAAAACAAATCATCATTGGAAACCATTTAAAAGTGACATCTTTCAGTGGTAATATATTGTCAATAATTTTATAAATCATCAATCGAATATTACAAAATTTGTAGGCAATCTTAGATCTTCCAATAAATATATCTATATCTTTATTTCATGCACAGGCCTTTCAATTTCAACCAAGGCCAACAGCATTTTCTCCTTCAATGCCCACTTAGAACAAGTGATTGAGCTTACTTCTTGGTAAAAATATATTTTTTTATTATATTTTTTTGAAATATATATATATACATGTGTATACATTGCTAATATTTTTAAACATTGTGCAAGGGTTGAAACAAATTCGGACAAGTTAGATGAGATGATCTTGACAAAGATATATCCATCCTCGGCAACAAAGAATCTTTCCAGTCCAGACATAAAGAATATCACAAAGATTGAACATGTTCCAAATTTGTTATCTGGAGTAAGCCTAATCTTATTTAAAATATTATATAGAAATTTTTTTTTCATTATTGCATAATATTTATACAATTTATCTTCAACAATAGCTAACAGGATATGCATATTTCTGGGTTCACGCACGTGCATACGTGAGAGTTTTTAAACAATCCTTTTGGTACATGTCATGCAATACTTGCAAGAAAATATCAAGTGCTGATTTAAATGAAACATACGAATGCGTTTTCTGCAAATTTTCTCATGCAGTTGCAGTACCAAGGTATAATATTGTTTACAAATCATTTATCGTTTATAATTATTTACACATGCAACATTTTTAACATTTTTTATATTTTAGGGCACGTGTATATCTGGAACTTGAAGACTCCACAGGCTCATTATCTGGGACTATGATTGGAGATACAGCAGAAAAATTCTTACAATACACAGGCCAACAACTAATGGACAGTGGATCACAAGTCTTGGAAAAAATTAGAATCACATTGGAGGAAGCACAATTTTTTTATGTTAAAGGAATGAAGAAAAATGTCCTCGACAATGAATACAAGTATGACATTATCTTCCTTAATGAATCAGTTCCTTCGATGTCGATCAGTTCTACAAGTACAAGATCAAGGAGTAACAAAGGGAAAGATGTAGCATATACCGATGACACACCAATGCCTCTTCAAGGGCAAACATTTCCAAGTGCAGTGAAACAACTTAATTTCCCTTCTTCACCTGGGCCTAAATCCAAGAAGAGAAAAATTGAAAAACATCCAATCTCATCTGAGACTGAAGTCATCCCAGAGAAATTGCCTACGCCAAGAGCAGAGAGAAATACACGACTTTCGAAAGAGAAAGACAACATTTAAAAACAAATAATATCATTGTATGCATTGTCAACTTTTTCCAATACTTTGAATGAATATTAGGTTTTTTTATGTAATATTTCTAAAGTTTTGTCCTTTCTAGATACAAGCTTTTTCTAATGTACTATATTGATGTAAATTATATTTAACAAATCTATATATTTTGTATTTTTATGTATTTTTATTTTGACTATTAACTTTCTATTATTAGATATGTATACTTATTAATAATAATAAACAAAATACAAAAAAAATAAAAATAAAACAATTTAAGTGGAATACATATTTTAAATACAAAAAGTAGACAAAAAAATTACAAATATGCATTCTTGAAGTTACTCAGGTAACTCAACAAACCAAAAATCATGTTTATCGAGTTACTCAATTAAAATTGACACATAAAATCAATCTATTCAATAATTGAAGCAACTCGATAAACTGAAAATCGAGTTTATTAAGTTACTCCATGAACAAATAAAATTTAACATTCTCATTATCTTGTGGCACTTTATTATTTAAATTATTTACTAACTTTAGGTAATTCTTCATTCTTATTTGTGGTATTATTTTTGAAGAACCTCGTGAGGCACAAATTAGGATATGTTGAGTAACTTTATAAATAAAATATATAAAAAATGTTATTTACCCTATCATTTATTACAATATAGTCAAAAAGAATATATATAATATAAATTTAATACATATCATAGTACATTAATACAATATATTAATAATTTTTCTATTTTAGTAAGTACTATAAGATATTATACAAAAATCACTATAATAAATTTATAGTATAATAAAAACATTTTTTGTATCAATATATTATTAATTAATTACTACATTATTATAATAATTTAGTAATTATAATCAATTTATTATAACAATTTTATATGAAAAAAATGTTTTATAAATTATTTTAAAATGTACTGCATATTTATTTATAAGTTTTTTCATAAATATGAATACAAATTTTGCTATAAAGAATATTACAATAAGTCTAATAAATAAAAATAAATATTATAGTACATTTTTACTTCACTGTGTTTTTATTTTTCAAAAAATCAAATATAACATATTATCTCAATTTGAAATAATATAAAATTATTTTATATGGTAGCTTTTGAGATTCACGAGTTCGTTACAAAATAACATGACAAAATTAAAAAATAAAATAATATTAAGTGTATTACGTAATATAAATAAAAAAAAGTAAAGTAACAAATACAAAAGATCTATTGTTGAAATTGCTCGAGTAACTCGACAAACGTAAAAGCACGTTTGTCGAGTTACTCGATGCAAAAATGTAATACAAAATAAATATTTTTTATACCTAAAGTAACTTGGCAAAATGAAAATCAAGTTCCTTGACTTACTGGACAAACCAATGAAACTTAAAATTTCCGTTATTTTCTTTTCTTTTTTAATTTATATAATGTAACACACAATAAAAGTAATTCTGTATTAATATATTATTAATTAATTACTACATTATTATAATAATTTAGTAATTAGAATCAATTTTTTATAGTAAATTTATATTAAATAATTTTTTAAATAATTTATTATAAAATGTTTTATGTATGTATTTATAAGTCTTTTTCTAAATATGAATATAAATTTTGTTATACAGAATATTAGAATAAGTGTAATAAATAAAAATCAGTATTATAACACATTGTTACTACAATATGTTTTTAATTTTTTAAAAAATCAAATATAATATAATATCTTAATTTAAAATAATATATAATTATTTTATATAATAGCTATTTTATTATAATACATTATATGAAGTTATAGCATATCATTGCCTAATTTATAACAAAATTTATATTCATTTTTATCAAAATTAATTCTTATTTAGTTAATTTTCTATTCTGATTATTATTATAATATTAATTGCTAAAATAAAACAATATATAATACACAGCATTACTTGATTACAATATATATTTTATTTTACTATATTCTAATAATTCATCAATGAAATAAAACTATGTATATTTATTTGACTTATTTTAATATTCTTTATAACAAAATTTATATTCATATTTATGAAAAAACTTATAAATAAATATGCAATCCATTTATTAATAATTTATAAAATATTTATTTATAAATTTTGTTATAAAAAATATTAGAATAAGTCTAATAAATTAAAAAAAATAGCATAAAACATTTTTACTACAATGTGTTTTTTCTTTGGAACAAAGTAAATATAATATATTATTTCACTTTAAAATAATATATAATTATTTTATGTTGTCAATATTTTATTATAATATATTATATGAAGTTATAGGATATCAAATATTATTCATGCAACGTACTGATTCATTGTATTGCATTCTTCAAGTTACTCGAGTAACTCGATAAACCTAAGAGCAAGTTTGTCGAGTTACTCGATTAAAAATGGGACATAAAATGACTCTATTAAATACCTTAATCAACTCGACAAACTCAAAATCGAGTTACCCAAGTTACTTGACGAACAAAAGTAAGTAAAAATGTTTATTAATTTGTTTTGTTTTGTTTGTTATTAAAATGAAGTAAGAAAATATATTTTCTTTTTATTTTTATTTCTTTACCCATTAGTATAACATATTATAACTAAAAAACTGTTATAACAAATTTATAGGAACAAAAAATAAATCTGTAGTAAAATATTATTAATAAATTATTATATTATTATAATAGTATAGTGTTCAACATAAATTTAGTATAAGAATTTCATATTAACTAGATTTCATTCTAAATTATCAAAATAAATTTTAGTAAAATTTGTTGTAATAATGATTTTAATTATGATCAATTTATATAAGAACTTCACAAATCCGATTTTGAGGTTCGCGACTTCGTTAAAAAATAACATGAAAAAACCAAAAAATGAAGAAATTTAATTGGACTATATATTTTAAATAAAAAAAGTAAAAAAGAAAATCAAAAATATACATTATTAAAGTGACACGAGTACCTCGACAAAGCCCAAATCTTCTTTACCGAGTTACTCGATTTAAAATATCACACAAAATGAATCTATTCAATAGCTAAAGCAACTCGATAAACTGAAAATCGAGTTGCTTGAGTTAATCCATAAATGAAAGAAATTTGACATTTTCATTATATTGTGTTTCTTTATTATTTAAATTATTTAATACATTTAAATAATTCTTCATTGTTATTTTGTGGTATTATTTTTCAGGCACTTCGTGAGGCTGAAATTTAGATATGCTAACTAACTTCATAAATAAAGTATATATAAAATTTTATTTAACCTATCATTTATTAGAATATAGTCAAAAAGAATATATATAATATAAATTTAATGTATATCATAATTCATTAATACAATATATTAATAATTTTTTAATTTTAGCAAGTACTATAAGATATTATAAAAAAACAACTATAATAAATTTATAGTATAATAAAAAGTTTTTTGTATCAATATATTATTAATTAATTACTGCATTACTATAATAATTTACTAATTATAATCAATTTATTATAACAATTTTATATGAAATAAATGTTTTATAAATTTTTTTCAAATGTACTGCATATTTATTTACAAGTTTTTTCAGAAATATGAATTCAAATTTTGCTATAAAGAATATTACAATAAGTCTAATAAATAAAAAAAAAAATTATAGCACATTTTTGATACACCATGTTTTTACTTTTCAGAACATGAAATATAACATATTATCTCAATTTAAAATAATATAAAATTATTTTATATGATAGCTTTTAAGATTCACGAGTTGGTTAAAAAATAACATGACAAAATTAAAAAAGAAAAAAATATTAAGTATATTACATAATATAAATAAAAAAAAGTAAAGCAACAAATACAAAAGATGTATTGTTGCAATTACTCGAGTAACTCGACAAACCTAAAAGCACGTTTGTCGAGTTACTCGATGCAAAAATGTGATACAAAATAAATCTTTCTTATAGCTAAAGTAACTTGGCAAAATGAAAATCAAGTTCCTTGACTTACTGGACAAACCAATGAAACTTAAATTTTTCATTATTTGCTTCTCTTTTTTAATTTATATAATGTAATACACAATAAAATTAATTCTGTATTAATATATTATTAATTAATTACTACATTATTATAATAATTTAGTAATTATACTAAATTTTTTATAATAAATTTATATTAAATAATTTTTTCACTAATTTATTATAAAATGTATTATGTATATATTTATAAGTCTTTTTGTGAATATGAATATAAATTTTGTTAAAAAGAACATTAGAATAAGTGTAATAAATAAAAATCAATCTTATAACACATTCTTACTACAATATTTTTTATTTTTGAAAAAATCAAATATAATATAATATCTTAATTTAAAATAATATATAATTATTTTATATAATAGCTATTTTATTATAATATATTATATAAAGTTATAGCATATGATTGCCTAATTTATAACAAAATTTATATTCATTTTTATCAAAATTAATTATTATTCACTTAATTTCGTATTATAATTATTACTATAATATTAATTGCTAAAATAGAAGAATATATAATACATAGCATTACTTCATTATAATGTATATTTTATTTTACTATATTCTAATATTTGATCAATGAAATAAAATTATATCTATTTATTTGACTTATTGTAATATTATTTATAACAAAATTTGTATTCGTATTTATTAAAAAACTTATAAATAAATATGCAGTAAATTTTTTAATAATTTATAAAACATTTATTTATAAATTTTGTTATAAAAAATATTAGAATAAGTCTAATAAATAAAAAATAATAATACCACATATTTTTACTACAATGTGTTTTTATTTTTGAAAACACTAAATATAATATATTATTTCACTTTAAAATAATATATAATTATCTCATATAATCGCTATTTTATTATAATATATTATATGAAGTTATAGAATATCAAATATTATTCATGCAACGTACTGATTCATTGTATTGCAATCTTCAAGTTACTCGAGTAACTCGATAAACCTTACAGCAAGTTTGTCGAGTTACTCGATTAAAAATAGGACACGAAATAAATCTGTTAAATACCTTCAGCAACTCGACAAACTCAAAATCGATTTACCCGAGTTACTTGACAAACAAAAGTAAGTAAAAATGTTTATTAATTTATTTTGTTTTTTATTAATTTGTTTTGTTTTGTTTTTTATTAAAATAAACTAAGAGAATATATTTTTTTTTTTTATTTCTTTACCCATTAGTATAACATATTATAACTAAAAAACTGTTATAACAAATTTATAGGAAAACATAAGAAATCTGTTGTAAAATATTATTAATTCATTATTACATTATTATAATAATGTAGTATTTAACATAAATTTAGTATAAGAATTTCATATTAACTAGATTTTATTCTGAATTATGAAAATACATTTTAGTAAAATTTGTTATAATAACGAATTTAATTATGATCAATTTATGTAAGAACTTCACAAATCCAATTTTCAGGTTTACGACTTCGTTAAAAAATAACGTGAAAAAACAAAAAAAATAAAGAAATTTAAGTAGACTAAATATCTTAAATAAAAAAAGTAAAAAACAAAATCAAAAGTGTGTACTATTAAAGTGACTCGAGTAACTCGACAAAAGTAAAATTTTTGTTTTTTTTTTTTTTAAATTTCAGTAATTTGACAAAAGTTAAAATTTTCTTTTTTTTTTTGTTTTTTTTTTTTAAATTCGAGGTACTCCACAAAAGTAAAAAAAAAAAATTTTTTTTTTTTAAATTCGATTAACTCGACACAAGTTAAGAAAAAAAAGTTTTTTTAAAAAATTCGAGTAACTCGACAAAAGTTAAAAAAAAATATTTTTTTTTTTAAATTCGAGTAACTTGACAAGATTTAAATAATATATATATATATATATATATATATATATATATACACTCGACAAAAAATCACGTTTTATAATTTTTGATTTCGTGGCACATTTTCATCGAGTTACTCGATAAACTCACATTTCAGTTTATCGAGATCCTCGAATAACTCATAACATACATATTTCATTTTCTTTAGTTTTATTTTTCTGTTTAAATTATACATCATATCTTATAATAAATACATAAAAATAATTTTTTTACATTAATGAACACGTGTATTTATAGTTGTTGTAAATCAATTGTACAACATAAAATCTAAAATTACTTATTCAATGTATTTGACACAAAAAAATCCCATTTCATGATTTTTGCTTGTCTGTCACCTTGTTCATCGAGTAACTCGACAAACTCATATTTGAGTTTTTCGATTTACTCGACTGACTCATGAAATGCAAAATTTCCAATTTTTATTCAAATTATACATCTTTTCACTTTTATCTAATTTTCCTTTGTTTTATATTTTCCTATACAAACTTATTTTATGTATATCTTTATATAAAATACGTTAAAGCATTTTTTTTATATATTAATAGAATTACTTAATGTATTAGTAAATATAACATGCTAAATAAGATCACATATTAAATGTTCCATTTATTTTACACTTAAAATAAAAAATACACAAATACAAAAATTATTAATTATAAAACTCACAATTATTTTCATCATATAATTTAACATAATTATTCTAATAAATATATATAATTGTTATAATATACTTATTTCAAAATGTATTTTCATCATATATTTGCTTTGTCAGGTAACTCAACAAACTAAAAAATAACAATGTCGAGCTGCTCGAACACGTCAATCCCATAAACAATTAGGAAATATATTTCATGCTTATAATAATAACCATGGAAAATTATATTTAATAACCCAAAAAATTAAAAATTTCTAAACAAATATAATAACAAATCATTGGTTTTTATTTAACAAAAAACAAATCATTAAAGAAAACAATATTTTACAATTCATTCATCCATTAACTCGAAAAAAAATTCACGTTTTATAATTTTTTATTTCATGGCACATTTTCATCGAGTTACTCAATAAACTCACATTTCAGTTTATCGAGATCCTCGAATAACTTATGACATACATATTTCCTTTTCTTTAGTTTTATTTTTCTGTTTAAATTATACATGATATCTTATAATAAATACATAAAAACATTTTTTTAACATAAATTAACACGTGTATTTATAGTTGTTACAAATCAATTGTACAAATCTGTGACATGAATGATATTGCAGTGAATATTGATGAAGTATATTCTATGTGTTTTTTGAATATTACTTCTAAAAAGCTTTCACATGAATTGTATTCCAGTTAATAAAGAGCCAGTGTATTCTTACATTACAATTGGTGAAGGATATTGTATAAAACTTTGAAGAAAATATATACAGAGCATTTAAATTATTTATACTGTAGTGAATGAATGGCCAGTCTGTTCAGATGTATAATGCTATAGTTATGTATGGTTTGTAACAGCATCGATTTATAATCCAAAATAATAAAACTCATCATTTGATTTAGATAGTTTTTGAATTTTATTTTACTATTATCTGTTTTTTTTTTTGTCTTCAAATATTATACTAAAAATAGTGTAGATTTATCAATGATTATTTTTTTTTAATTTTACATTATGAATAATTTAATAAAAATTTAATAATATATTTATGCTAAATTTAGACCAACTTTTGACCGTTTATTTTTAACAAAGTAAAACATCTTTTATTATTGTATTTTTATTTTGCTAATATTTAATATGTTTATATTCGTATTATAGATATACTAAATATTATATAACACGTTCATTCAAATAATGAATTTATGAAATATGATTAGTATAAAAAAATTTTTGTCATTGCTATTAATACAATTTGTAATGATGCTTATATATTAAACTCTAAAAAGCTATATTAGTCTCTATTAAATTTATTTGTATAATAGATATAGTTATAAAGTGTATTTGATAACCAACATAATTATATGAAAAAAAATTCATATAAAATACATTATGTTTATCGAATTTGAATTTTTAAAGTTTAAAACTAAATTTATCTTATTCATGATTTTATGAAACGTAATGATTTTCTAAGAACGTAGTATTGATTTAAGTAAATGAATAAATGGAATACAAAATTTAACAAGCAAATATTTAAAGTACAAATATTTAAATATTTAATGTTATCAATTTATATTTCTTTTGCCATTGAACGCGTTTTTATACATATGTTATAAAGTCATTAGCTATTAACAATATAAAATTTTTTTTATATTCTATATGACTTTTTTTCCTCTATATTTAAATGAACACAAATCAATAGTTGTAACTAAAAAATATCTAAGTATAATTTATTGCTTACTTTCATTGAATTCAGACAAATTAATACAATAGACTATAAATTACTACTTAGTCTACTCTTATATATAATCATACCTAATACAAGTAATAATTCAGATCATAAATGTACAAATATCTTTTTATTGTACACATGTCAACATGATCTTTAATCTATTCATTTTCACCATACACGTATGAAAATTGTATATACATTAACGTATATTAATATCTTCAAGTTGTGCTTCACCTCGTTATTCCCAATTCGAGTTTCATATCCTCATCTCCAATTCTTGCTTTGCTTTCCACGCATCATTTAATGCTAGACGGCTGGTCTGTATCTCCTTGAAGACACGTAATACGTAATAAATGCTGGACCCTATCTTATCTTCTATTAATTGAAAGAAGGACTGTCTCTTCTTTCATGTTTGTAACAATTTGATCCCAATTCGCTCTTCTATTTTAAATATGATTCCTATTTTCCTATTTATAGTCACAAATGGTCCTAACATCACTATTTCTCACGCATCTAAGAATTCTTGACTAATTTTAACTTTAACTTAACTTCATTAAAATAATAGAAACATTTACAGTATAAACATTGTGATTGAACACTTTAATTTTTTTGCATTCTACATAAATCCTAAATAATTTTTTTTTTCACTTATCGAAAAGATTTTTGTGTATTCTGGTTTATCTATAAATTACTAATTTAAAGCCTACTTTATTATACATTTCCTTACCTATTGTTTTATTATAGTTTCATCCATTCATCTCATAATCTTTAACAGTGTAATCTTTCAGCTTAGAAAATAATAACTTCGAATCTACTCAAGTCTCATATATGTTTGAACTCTAATGAATAATATTTTTCTTCTGTTGTAGTAGTTACTTATGTTCATTGTATATTACTAAGTAAAGCAAATTTCATATTCACAATTTAACCATCAATTATTTATTTTTTTATTTATTCTTAATTTTATAGGTTATATTTTCTTGCTCAATACACAAAAATACTTAAATGTATAATAACTAATTATACTTATTAAAATCTTAATAAACTTTTTTAACTCAATAATAAATTTTTGCTATTACATAATTTTAAATAATATACATTATAATAATAAAATTTTCTTTATTTCAATTTGATCAATTTGCCTTTACTATAATTTAACATAATAGTAGAAATACTGACGTAAAATTTTTGAGTGCTTATATTAATATTTTGGAATCTTCAAATCTATTATAAGTATAATCAGCACTTTATTTAAACTAATTGGGGCTGAGTAGGATGAAGTGAGGACAACTATGAATGAGTTTTTATGGCATCATTATTGGGGCCCACATCATTTATTAATTACGGCGTCATAAGGCAAGCATCAATCAGGACAGAAGATTTAGACCCCTATTGAGTAAACATATCCTTACTATTGGCATAATAGATACTATATACCTCTATATATATACATTAGTTGTGATTACAAACCAAACACAACAAACATTCTATATTAGCATTTATCAACAAGTCTTTAATTCTCAATATTTGTATCCTCGTACTCCTCTTTCAGATTTCAAGTACAACTTCATACTATATTTCATTATATACTCTTACAATTCATTATTAGTATAAATATTATTTCACTTTGATAACTTATTTATAGTCCTTAATTTATATTTGACATTTTCTACAGGATCAAGCAATGGATAAACAGTACAAATTAATACCAAATATTGCTCCCAACGATACAAACTGGACGGCAAAAATCATTGTTGTGGAAAAATCGTTTCCACGAGTAGCTCAACGAAGCCCAACAAAATATCAAAATATGGTATTTATGGATCCTGAGGTATATTACTTTAATCTATTATTTATGTGCCTTGATTTATTTCATTTTAGCCACATAAAATTTTTAAAAATTTTTTTTCGCCTTTAATATGTTATAGCTTTAAATTGTCTTATTTGATATTCAAAAATAATATCTAGCCAAAATTATATATATGTTTATACAAAATATCTAATTTAAATGTATGGTATTATACAGAAAAATAGAGTCCATGCAACTATTTATGATGCGAACATCTCGGCATATGAAGACAAGCTATTACTTGGCAAAACATATCTTGTCTTAAATGCAAATGTTAAATTTACAAAGCCTGAGTATCAAGCTTCGATGGGCAACATACAATGGACAATATCTGGTCGAACAAGAGTCGAAGAAGTGAATGAAGACCACAGTGTTTTAATATCTTCTACATATAATTTTGTTCCTTTCGACAAATTGGAACCTTATATGGACTCAAATTCTGATATAAGTACTTGTTCCTATTTCACAAGAAAACGAACATGTTTCTTTTTATACATTCCATTGTATTCATAACAAATTTCATTTGTCCTAATTTCTTATTTTTATCCTTTAGGTATTATTGGAGTTGCAATTGATGTCAAACCTAAAAGGCTGGTGCAAACTAGGTTTGAAACACAAACATCTATTCAAGATGTAGTTCTCATCGACACAAGGTTTATATATATATAGCTATATTATTTTCATCTATAAATATATATTCCAATAATTATAATATTATTCAAGAAATTCATATACCACTTTCTCATATATTTTCTGTGTTTCTATACTAGCTTCAACACTGTGTTGCTAACAATGTGGGATAATTTTGTGGAGAAGGAGTGTCGTTTCATTGCTGACAACTTGAGCACAAAACAAATCATCATTGGAAACCATTTAAAAGTGACATCTTTCAGTGGTAATATATTGTCAATAATTTTATAAATCATCAATCGAATATTACAAAATTTGTAGGCAATCTTAGATCTTCCAATAAATATATCTATATCTTTATTTCATGCACAGGCCTTTCAATTTCAACCAAGGCCAACAGCATTTTCTCCTTCAATGCCCACTTAGAACAAGTGATTGAGCTTACTTCTTGGTAAAAATATATTTTTTTATTATATTTTTTTGAAATATATATATATACATGTGTATACATTGCTAATATTTTTAAACATTGTGCAAGGGTTGAAACAAATTCGGACAAGTTAGATGAGATGATCTTGACAAAGATATATCCATCCTCGGCAACAAAGAATCTTTCCAGTCCAGACATAAAGAATATCACAAAGATTGAACATGTTCCAAATTTGTTATCTGGAGTAAGCCTAATCTTATTTAAAATATTATATAGAAATTTTTTTTTCATTATTGCATAATATTTATACAATTTATCTTCAACAATAGCTAACAGGATATGCATATTTCTGGGTTCACGCACGTGCATACGTGAGAGTTTTTAAACAATCCTTTTGGTACATGTCATGCAATACTTGCAAGAAAATATCAAGTGCTGATTTAAATGAAACATACGAATGCGTTTTCTGCAAATTTTCTCATGCAGTTGCAGTACCAAGGTATAATATTGTTTACAAATCATTTATCGTTTATAATTATTTACACATGCAACATTTTTAACATTTTTTATATTTTAGGGCACGTGTATATCTGGAACTTGAAGACTCCACAGGCTCATTATCTGGGACTATGATTGGAGATACAGCAGAAAAATTCTTACAATACACAGGCCAACAACTAATGGACAGTGGATCACAAGTCTTGGAAAAAATTAGAATCACATTGGAGGAAGCACAATTTTTTTATGTTAAAGGAATGAAGAAAAATGTCCTCGACAATGAATACAAGTATGACATTATCTTCCTTAATGAATCAGTTCCTTCGATGTCGATCAGTTCTACAAGTACAAGATCAAGGAGTAACAAAGGGAAAGATGTAGCATATACCGATGACACACCAATGCCTCTTCAAGGGCAAACATTTCCAAGTGCAGTGAAACAACTTAATTTCCCTTCTTCACCTGGGCCTAAATCCAAGAAGAGAAAAATTGAAAAACATCCAATCTCATCTGAGACTGAAGTCATCCCAGAGAAATTGCCTACGCCAAGAGCAGAGAGAAATACACGACTTTCGAAAGAGAAAGACAACATTTAAAAACAAATAATATCATTGTATGCATTGTCAACTTTTTCCAATACTTTGAATGAATATTAGGTTTTTTTATGTAATATTTCTAAAGTTTTGTCCTTTCTAGATACAAGCTTTTTCTAATGTACTATATTGATGTAAATTATATTTAACAAATCTATATATTTTGTATTTTTATGTATTTTTATTTTGACTATTAACTTTCTATTATTAGATATGTATACTTATTAATAATAATAAACAAAATACAAAAAAAATAAAAATAAAACAATTTAAGTGGAATACATATTTTAAATACAAAAAGTAGACAAAAAAATTACAAATATGCATTCTTGAAGTTACTCAGGTAACTCAACAAACCAAAAATCATGTTTATCGAGTTACTCAATTAAAATTGACACATAAAATCAATCTATTCAATAATTGAAGCAACTCGATAAACTGAAAATCGAGTTTATTAAGTTACTCCATGAACAAATAAAATTTAACATTCTCATTATCTTGTGGCACTTTATTATTTAAATTATTTACTAACTTTAGGTAATTCTTCATTCTTATTTGTGGTATTATTTTTGAAGAACCTCGTGAGGCACAAATTAGGATATGTTGAGTAACTTTATAAATAAAATATATAAAAAATGTTATTTACCCTATCATTTATTACAATATAGTCAAAAAGAATATATATAATATAAATTTAATACATATCATAGTACATTAATACAATATATTAATAATTTTTCTATTTTAGTAAGTACTATAAGATATTATACAAAAATCACTATAATAAATTTATAGTATAATAAAAACATTTTTTGTATCAATATATTATTAATTAATTACTACATTATTATAATAATTTAGTAATTATAATCAATTTATTATAACAATTTTATATGAAAAAAATGTTTTATAAATTATTTTAAAATGTACTGCATATTTATTTATAAGTTTTTTCATAAATATGAATACAAATTTTGCTATAAAGAATATTACAATAAGTCTAATAAATAAAAATAAATATTATAGTACATTTTTACTTCACTGTGTTTTTATTTTTCAAAAAATCAAATATAACATATTATCTCAATTTGAAATAATATAAAATTATTTTATATGGTAGCTTTTGAGATTCACGAGTTCGTTACAAAATAACATGACAAAATTAAAAAATAAAATAATATTAAGTGTATTACGTAATATAAATAAAAAAAAGTAAAGTAACAAATACAAAAGATCTATTGTTGAAATTGCTCGAGTAACTCGACAAACGTAAAAGCACGTTTGTCGAGTTACTCGATGCAAAAATGTAATACAAAATAAATATTTTTTATACCTAAAGTAACTTGGCAAAATGAAAATCAAGTTCCTTGACTTACTGGACAAACCAATGAAACTTAAAATTTCCGTTATTTTCTTTTCTTTTTTAATTTATATAATGTAACACACAATAAAAGTAATTCTGTATTAATATATTATTAATTAATTACTACATTATTATAATAATTTAGTAATTAGAATCAATTTTTTATAGTAAATTTATATTAAATAATTTTTTAAATAATTTATTATAAAATGTTTTATGTATGTATTTATAAGTCTTTTTCTAAATATGAATATAAATTTTGTTATACAGAATATTAGAATAAGTGTAATAAATAAAAATCAGTATTATAACACATTGTTACTACAATATGTTTTTAATTTTTTAAAAAATCAAATATAATATAATATCTTAATTTAAAATAATATATAATTATTTTATATAATAGCTATTTTATTATAATACATTATATGAAGTTATAGCATATCATTGCCTAATTTATAACAAAATTTATATTCATTTTTATCAAAATTAATTCTTATTTAGTTAATTTTCTATTCTGATTATTATTATAATATTAATTGCTAAAATAAAACAATATATAATACACAGCATTACTTGATTACAATATATATTTTATTTTACTATATTCTAATAATTCATCAATGAAATAAAACTATGTATATTTATTTGACTTATTTTAATATTCTTTATAACAAAATTTATATTCATATTTATGAAAAAACTTATAAATAAATATGCAATCCATTTATTAATAATTTATAAAATATTTATTTATAAATTTTGTTATAAAAAATATTAGAATAAGTCTAATAAATTAAAAAAAATAGCATAAAACATTTTTACTACAATGTGTTTTTTCTTTGGAACAAAGTAAATATAATATATTATTTCACTTTAAAATAATATATAATTATTTTATGTTGTCAATATTTTATTATAATATATTATATGAAGTTATAGGATATCAAATATTATTCATGCAACGTACTGATTCATTGTATTGCATTCTTCAAGTTACTCGAGTAACTCGATAAACCTAAGAGCAAGTTTGTCGAGTTACTCGATTAAAAATGGGACATAAAATGACTCTATTAAATACCTTAATCAACTCGACAAACTCAAAATCGAGTTACCCAAGTTACTTGACGAACAAAAGTAAGTAAAAATGTTTATTAATTTGTTTTGTTTTGTTTGTTATTAAAATGAAGTAAGAAAATATATTTTCTTTTTATTTTTATTTCTTTACCCATTAGTATAACATATTATAACTAAAAAACTGTTATAACAAATTTATAGGAACAAAAAATAAATCTGTAGTAAAATATTATTAATAAATTATTATATTATTATAATAGTATAGTGTTCAACATAAATTTAGTATAAGAATTTCATATTAACTAGATTTCATTCTAAATTATCAAAATAAATTTTAGTAAAATTTGTTGTAATAATGATTTTAATTATGATCAATTTATATAAGAACTTCACAAATCCGATTTTGAGGTTCGCGACTTCGTTAAAAAATAACATGAAAAAACCAAAAAATGAAGAAATTTAATTGGACTATATATTTTAAATAAAAAAAGTAAAAAAGAAAATCAAAAATATACATTATTAAAGTGACACGAGTACCTCGACAAAGCCCAAATCTTCTTTACCGAGTTACTCGATTTAAAATATCACACAAAATGAATCTATTCAATAGCTAAAGCAACTCGATAAACTGAAAATCGAGTTGCTTGAGTTAATCCATAAATGAAAGAAATTTGACATTTTCATTATATTGTGTTTCTTTATTATTTAAATTATTTAATACATTTAAATAATTCTTCATTGTTATTTTGTGGTATTATTTTTCAGGCACTTCGTGAGGCTGAAATTTAGATATGCTAACTAACTTCATAAATAAAGTATATATAAAATTTTATTTAACCTATCATTTATTAGAATATAGTCAAAAAGAATATATATAATATAAATTTAATGTATATCATAATTCATTAATACAATATATTAATAATTTTTTAATTTTAGCAAGTACTATAAGATATTATAAAAAAACAACTATAATAAATTTATAGTATAATAAAAAGTTTTTTGTATCAATATATTATTAATTAATTACTGCATTACTATAATAATTTACTAATTATAATCAATTTATTATAACAATTTTATATGAAATAAATGTTTTATAAATTTTTTTCAAATGTACTGCATATTTATTTACAAGTTTTTTCAGAAATATGAATTCAAATTTTGCTATAAAGAATATTACAATAAGTCTAATAAATAAAAAAAAAAATTATAGCACATTTTTGATACACCATGTTTTTACTTTTCAGAACATGAAATATAACATATTATCTCAATTTAAAATAATATAAAATTATTTTATATGATAGCTTTTAAGATTCACGAGTTGGTTAAAAAATAACATGACAAAATTAAAAAAGAAAAAAATATTAAGTATATTACATAATATAAATAAAAAAAAGTAAAGCAACAAATACAAAAGATGTATTGTTGCAATTACTCGAGTAACTCGACAAACCTAAAAGCACGTTTGTCGAGTTACTCGATGCAAAAATGTGATACAAAATAAATCTTTCTTATAGCTAAAGTAACTTGGCAAAATGAAAATCAAGTTCCTTGACTTACTGGACAAACCAATGAAACTTAAATTTTTCATTATTTGCTTCTCTTTTTTAATTTATATAATGTAATACACAATAAAATTAATTCTGTATTAATATATTATTAATTAATTACTACATTATTATAATAATTTAGTAATTATACTAAATTTTTTATAATAAATTTATATTAAATAATTTTTTCACTAATTTATTATAAAATGTATTATGTATATATTTATAAGTCTTTTTGTGAATATGAATATAAATTTTGTTAAAAAGAACATTAGAATAAGTGTAATAAATAAAAATCAATCTTATAACACATTCTTACTACAATATTTTTTATTTTTGAAAAAATCAAATATAATATAATATCTTAATTTAAAATAATATATAATTATTTTATATAATAGCTATTTTATTATAATATATTATATAAAGTTATAGCATATGATTGCCTAATTTATAACAAAATTTATATTCATTTTTATCAAAATTAATTATTATTCACTTAATTTCGTATTATAATTATTACTATAATATTAATTGCTAAAATAGAAGAATATATAATACATAGCATTACTTCATTATAATGTATATTTTATTTTACTATATTCTAATATTTGATCAATGAAATAAAATTATATCTATTTATTTGACTTATTGTAATATTATTTATAACAAAATTTGTATTCGTATTTATTAAAAAACTTATAAATAAATATGCAGTAAATTTTTTAATAATTTATAAAACATTTATTTATAAATTTTGTTATAAAAAATATTAGAATAAGTCTAATAAATAAAAAATAATAATACCACATATTTTTACTACAATGTGTTTTTATTTTTGAAAACACTAAATATAATATATTATTTCACTTTAAAATAATATATAATTATCTCATATAATCGCTATTTTATTATAATATATTATATGAAGTTATAGAATATCAAATATTATTCATGCAACGTACTGATTCATTGTATTGCAATCTTCAAGTTACTCGAGTAACTCGATAAACCTTACAGCAAGTTTGTCGAGTTACTCGATTAAAAATAGGACACGAAATAAATCTGTTAAATACCTTCAGCAACTCGACAAACTCAAAATCGATTTACCCGAGTTACTTGACAAACAAAAGTAAGTAAAAATGTTTATTAATTTATTTTGTTTTTTATTAATTTGTTTTGTTTTGTTTTTTATTAAAATAAACTAAGAGAATATATTTTTTTTTTTTATTTCTTTACCCATTAGTATAACATATTATAACTAAAAAACTGTTATAACAAATTTATAGGAAAACATAAGAAATCTGTTGTAAAATATTATTAATTCATTATTACATTATTATAATAATGTAGTATTTAACATAAATTTAGTATAAGAATTTCATATTAACTAGATTTTATTCTGAATTATGAAAATACATTTTAGTAAAATTTGTTATAATAACGAATTTAATTATGATCAATTTATGTAAGAACTTCACAAATCCAATTTTCAGGTTTACGACTTCGTTAAAAAATAACGTGAAAAAACAAAAAAAATAAAGAAATTTAAGTAGACTAAATATCTTAAATAAAAAAAGTAAAAAACAAAATCAAAAGTGTGTACTATTAAAGTGACTCGAGTAACTCGACAAAAGTAAAATTTTTGTTTTTTTTTTTTTTAAATTTCAGTAATTTGACAAAAGTTAAAATTTTCTTTTTTTTTTTGTTTTTTTTTTTTTAAATTCGAGGTACTCCACAAAAGTAAAAAAAAAAATTTTTTTTTTTTAAATTCGATTAACTCGACACAAGTTAAGAAAAAAAAGTTTTTTTTAAAAATTCGAGTAACTCGACAAAAGTTAAAAAAAAATATTTTTTTTTTTAAATTCGAGTAACTTGACAAGATTTAAATATATATATATATATATATATATATATATACACTCGACAAAAAATCACGTTTTATAATTTTTGATTTCGTGGCACATTTTCATCGAGTTACTCGATAAACTCACATTTCAGTTTATCGAGATCCTCGAATAACTCATAACATACATATTTCATTTTCTTTAGTTTTATTTTTCTGTTTAAATTATACATCATATCTTATAATAAATACATAAAAATAATTTTTTTACATTAATGAACACGTGTATTTATAGTTGTTGTAAATCAATTGTACAACATAAAATCTAAAATTACTTATTCAATGTATTTGACACAAAAAAATCCCATTTCATGATTTTTGCTTGTCTGTCACCTTGTTCATCGAGTAACTCGACAAACTCATATTTGAGTTTTTCGATTTACTCGACTGACTCATGAAATGCAAAATTTCCAATTTTTATTCAAATTATACATCTTTTCACTTTTATCTAATTTTCCTTTGTTTTATATTTTCCTATACAAACTTATTTTATGTATATCTTTATATAAAATACGTTAAAGCATTTTTTTTATATATTAATAGAATTACTTAATGTATTAGTAAATATAACATGCTAAATAAGATCACATATTAAATGTTCCATTTATTTTACACTTAAAATAAAAAATACACAAATACAAAAATTATTAATTATAAAACTCACAATTATTTTCATCATATAATTTAACATAATTATTCTAATAAATATATATAATTGTTATAATATACTTATTTCAAAATGTATTTTCATCATATATTTGCTTTGTCAGGTAACTCAACAAACTAAAAAATAACAATGTCGAGCTGCTCGAACACGTCAATCCCATAAACAATTAGGAAATATATTTCATGCTTATAATAATAACCATGGAAAATTATATTTAATAACCCAAAAAATTAAAAATTTCTAAACAAATATAATAACAAATCATTGGTTTTTATTTAACAAAAAACAAATCATTAAAGAAAACAATATTTTACAATTCATTCATCCATTAACTCGAAAAAAAATTCACGTTTTATAATTTTTTATTTCATGGCACATTTTCATCGAGTTACTCAATAAACTCACATTTCAGTTTATCGAGATCCTCGAATAACTTATGACATACATATTTCCTTTTCTTTAGTTTTATTTTTCTGTTTAAATTATACATGATATCTTATAATAAATACATAAAAACATTTTTTTAACATAAATTAACACGTGTATTTATAGTTGTTACAAATCAATTGTACAAATCTGTGACATGAATGATATTGCAGTGAATATTGATGAAGTATATTCTATGTGTTTTTTGAATATTACTTCTAAAAAGCTTTCACATGAATTGTATTCCAGTTAATAAAGAGCCAGTGTATTCTTACATTACAATTGGTGAAGGATATTGTATAAAACTTTGAAGAAAATATATACAGAGCATTTAAATTATTTATACTGTAGTGAATGAATGGCCAGTCTGTTCAGATGTATAATGCTATAGTTATGTATGGTTTGTAACAGCATCGATTTATAATCCAAAATAATAAAACTCATCATTTGATTTAGATAGTTTTTGAATTTTATTTTACTATTATCTGTTTTTTTTTTGTCTTCAAATATTATACTAAAAATAGTGTAGATTTATCAATGATTATTTTTTTTTAATTTTACATTATGAATAATTTAATAAAAATTTAATAATATATTTATGCTAAATTTAGACCAACTTTTGACCGTTTATTTTTAACAAAGTAAAACATCTTTTATTATTGTATTTTTATTTTGCTAATATTTAATATGTTTATATTCGTATTATAGATATACTAAATATTATATAACACGTTCATTCAAATAATGAATTTATGAAATATGATTAGTATAAAAAAATTTTTGTCATTGCTATTAATACAATTTGTAATGATGCTTATATATTAAACTCTAAAAAGCTATATTAGTCTCTATTAAATTTATTTGTATAATAGATATAGTTATAAAGTGTATTTGATAACCAACATAATTATATGAAAAAAAATTCATATAAAATACATTATGTTTATCGAATTTGAATTTTTAAAGTTTAAAACTAAATTTATCTTATTCATGATTTTATGAAACGTAATGATTTTCTAAGAACGTAGTATTGATTTAAGTAAATGAATAAATGGAATACAAAATTTAACAAGCAAATATTTAAAGTACAAATATTTAAATATTTAATGTTATCAATTTATATTTCTTTTGCCATTGAACGCGTTTTTATACATATGTTATAAAGTCATTAGCTATTAACAATATAAAATTTTTTTTATATTCTATATGACTTTTTTTCCTCTATATTTAAATGAACACAAATCAATAGTTGTAACTAAAAAATATCTAAGTATAATTTATTGCTTACTTTCATTGAATTCAGACAAATTAATACAATAGACTATAAATTACTACTTAGTCTACTCTTATATATAATCATACCTAATACAAGTAATAATTCAGATCATAAATGTACAAATATCTTTTTATTGTACACATGTCAACATGATCTTTAATCTATTCATTTTCACCATACACGTATGAAAATTGTATATACATTAACGTATATTAATATCTTCAAGTTGTGCTTCACCTCGTTATTCCCAATTCGAGTTTCATATCCTCATCTCCAATTCTTGCTTTGCTTTCCACGCATCATTTAATGCTAGACGGCTGGTCTGTATCTCCTTGAAGACACGTAATACGTAATAAATGCTGGACCCTATCTTATCTTCTATTAATTGAAAGAAGGACTGTCTCTTCTTTCATGTTTGTAACAATTTGATCCCAATTCGCTCTTCTATTTTAAATATGATTCCTATTTTCCTATTTATAGTCACAAATGGTCCTAACATCACTATTTCTCACGCATCTAAGAATTCTTGACTAATTTTAACTTTAACTTAACTTCATTAAAATAATAGAAACATTTACAGTATAAACATTGTGATTGAACACTTTAATTTTTTTGCATTCTACATAAATCCTAAATAATTTTTTTTTTCACTTATCGAAAAGATTTTTGTGTATTCTGGTTTATCTATAAATTACTAATTTAAAGCCTACTTTATTATACATTTCCTTACCTATTGTTTTATTATAGTTTCATCCATTCATCTCATAATCTTTAACAGTGTAATCTTTCAGCTTAGAAAATAATAACTTCGAATCTACTCAAGTCTCATATATGTTTGAACTCTAATGAATAATATTTTTCTTCTGTTGTAGTAGTTACTTATGTTCATTGTATATTACTAAGTAAAGCAAATTTCATATTCACAATTTAACCATCAATTATTTATTTTTTTATTTATTCTTAATTTTATAGGTTATATTTTCTTGCTCAATACACAAAAATACTTAAATGTATAATAACTAATTATACTTATTAAAATCTTAATAAACTTTTTTAACTCAATAATAAATTTTTGCTATTACATAATTTTAAATAATATACATTATAATAATAAAATTTTCTTTATTTCAATTTGATCAATTTGCCTTTACTATAATTTAACATAATAGTAGAAATACTGACGTAAAATTTTTGAGTGCTTATATTAATATTTTGGAATCTTCAAATCTATTATAAGTATAATCAGCACTTTATTTAAACTAATTGGGGCTGAGTAGGATGAAGTGAGGACAACTATGAATGAGTTTTTATGGCATCATTATTGGGGCCCACATCATTTATTAATTACGGCGTCATAAGGCAAGCATCAATCAGGACAGAAGATTTAGACCCCTATTGAGTAAACATATCCTTACTATTGGCATAATAGATACTATATACCTCTATATATATACATTAGTTGTGATTACAAACCAAACACAACAAACATTCTATATTAGCATTTATCAACAAGTCTTTAATTCTCAATATTTGTATCCTCGTACTCCTCTTTCAGATTTCAAGTACAACTTCATACTATATTTCATTATATACTCTTACAATTCATTATTAGTATAAATATTATTTCACTTTGATAACTTATTTATAGTCCTTAATTTATATTTGACATTTTCTACAGGATCAAGCAATGGATAAACAGTACAAATTAATACCAAATATTGCTCCCAACGATACAAACTGGACGGCAAAAATCATTGTTGTGGAAAAATCGTTTCCACGAGTAGCTCAACGAAGCCCAACAAAATATCAAAATATGGTATTTATGGATCCTGAGGTATATTACTTTAATCTATTATTTATGTGCCTTGATTTATTTCATTTTAGCCACATAAAATTTTTAAAAATTTTTTTTCGCCTTTAATATGTTATAGCTTTAAATTGTCTTATTTGATATTCAAAAATAATATCTAGCCAAAATTATATATATGTTTATACAAAATATCTAATTTAAATGTATGGTATTATACAGAAAAATAGAGTCCATGCAACTATTTATGATGCGAACATCTCGGCATATGAAGACAAGCTATTACTTGGCAAAACATATCTTGTCTTAAATGCAAATGTTAAATTTACAAAGCCTGAGTATCAAGCTTCGATGGGCAACATACAATGGACAATATCTGGTCGAACAAGAGTCGAAGAAGTGAATGAAGACCACAGTGTTTTAATATCTTCTACATATAATTTTGTTCCTTTCGACAAATTGGAACCTTATATGGACTCAAATTCTGATATAAGTACTTGTTCCTATTTCACAAGAAAACGAACATGTTTCTTTTTATACATTCCATTGTATTCATAACAAATTTCATTTGTCCTAATTTCTTATTTTTATCCTTTAGGTATTATTGGAGTTGCAATTGATGTCAAACCTAAAAGGCTGGTGCAAACTAGGTTTGAAACACAAACATCTATTCAAGATGTAGTTCTCATCGACACAAGGTTTATATATATATAGCTATATTATTTTCATCTATAAATATATATTCCAATAATTATAATATTATTCAAGAAATTCATATACCACTTTCTCATATATTTTCTGTGTTTCTATACTAGCTTCAACACTGTGTTGCTAACAATGTGGGATAATTTTGTGGAGAAGGAGTGTCGTTTCATTGCTGACAACTTGAGCACAAAACAAATCATCATTGGAAACCATTTAAAAGTGACATCTTTCAGTGGTAATATATTGTCAATAATTTTATAAATCATCAATCGAATATTACAAAATTTGTAGGCAATCTTAGATCTTCCAATAAATATATCTATATCTTTATTTCATGCACAGGCCTTTCAATTTCAACCAAGGCCAACAGCATTTTCTCCTTCAATGCCCACTTAGAACAAGTGATTGAGCTTACTTCTTGGTAAAAATATATTTTTTTATTATATTTTTTTGAAATATATATATATACATGTGTATACATTGCTAATATTTTTAAACATTGTGCAAGGGTTGAAACAAATTCGGACAAGTTAGATGAGATGATCTTGACAAAGATATATCCATCCTCGGCAACAAAGAATCTTTCCAGTCCAGACATAAAGAATATCACAAAGATTGAACATGTTCCAAATTTGTTATCTGGAGTAAGCCTAATCTTATTTAAAATATTATATAGAAATTTTTTTTTCATTATTGCATAATATTTATACAATTTATCTTCAACAATAGCTAACAGGATATGCATATTTCTGGGTTCACGCACGTGCATACGTGAGAGTTTTTAAACAATCCTTTTGGTACATGTCATGCAATACTTGCAAGAAAATATCAAGTGCTGATTTAAATGAAACATACGAATGCGTTTTCTGCAAATTTTCTCATGCAGTTGCAGTACCAAGGTATAATATTGTTTACAAATCATTTATCGTTTATAATTATTTACACATGCAACATTTTTAACATTTTTTATATTTTAGGGCACGTGTATATCTGGAACTTGAAGACTCCACAGGCTCATTATCTGGGACTATGATTGGAGATACAGCAGAAAAATTCTTACAATACACAGGCCAACAACTAATGGACAGTGGATCACAAGTCTTGGAAAAAATTAGAATCACATTGGAGGAAGCACAATTTTTTTATGTTAAAGGAATGAAGAAAAATGTCCTCGACAATGAATACAAGTATGACATTATCTTCCTTAATGAATCAGTTCCTTCGATGTCGATCAGTTCTACAAGTACAAGATCAAGGAGTAACAAAGGGAAAGATGTAGCATATACCGATGACACACCAATGCCTCTTCAAGGGCAAACATTTCCAAGTGCAGTGAAACAACTTAATTTCCCTTCTTCACCTGGGCCTAAATCCAAGAAGAGAAAAATTGAAAAACATCCAATCTCATCTGAGACTGAAGTCATCCCAGAGAAATTGCCTACGCCAAGAGCAGAGAGAAATACACGACTTTCGAAAGAGAAAGACAACATTTAAAAACAAATAATATCATTGTATGCATTGTCAACTTTTTCCAATACTTTGAATGAATATTAGGTTTTTTTATGTAATATTTCTAAAGTTTTGTCCTTTCTAGATACAAGCTTTTTCTAATGTACTATATTGATGTAAATTATATTTAACAAATCTATATATTTTGTATTTTTATGTATTTTTATTTTGACTATTAACTTTCTATTATTAGATATGTATACTTATTAATAATAATAAACAAAATACAAAAAAAATAAAAATAAAACAATTTAAGTGGAATACATATTTTAAATACAAAAAGTAGACAAAAAAATTACAAATATGCATTCTTGAAGTTACTCAGGTAACTCAACAAACCAAAAATCATGTTTATCGAGTTACTCAATTAAAATTGACACATAAAATCAATCTATTCAATAATTGAAGCAACTCGATAAACTGAAAATCGAGTTTATTAAGTTACTCCATGAACAAATAAAATTTAACATTCTCATTATCTTGTGGCACTTTATTATTTAAATTATTTACTAACTTTAGGTAATTCTTCATTCTTATTTGTGGTATTATTTTTGAAGAACCTCGTGAGGCACAAATTAGGATATGTTGAGTAACTTTATAAATAAAATATATAAAAAATGTTATTTACCCTATCATTTATTACAATATAGTCAAAAAGAATATATATAATATAAATTTAATACATATCATAGTACATTAATACAATATATTAATAATTTTTCTATTTTAGTAAGTACTATAAGATATTATACAAAAATCACTATAATAAATTTATAGTATAATAAAAACATTTTTTGTATCAATATATTATTAATTAATTACTACATTATTATAATAATTTAGTAATTATAATCAATTTATTATAACAATTTTATATGAAAAAAATGTTTTATAAATTATTTTAAAATGTACTGCATATTTATTTATAAGTTTTTTCATAAATATGAATACAAATTTTGCTATAAAGAATATTACAATAAGTCTAATAAATAAAAATAAATATTATAGTACATTTTTACTTCACTGTGTTTTTATTTTTCAAAAAATCAAATATAACATATTATCTCAATTTGAAATAATATAAAATTATTTTATATGGTAGCTTTTGAGATTCACGAGTTCGTTACAAAATAACATGACAAAATTAAAAAATAAAATAATATTAAGTGTATTACGTAATATAAATAAAAAAAAGTAAAGTAACAAATACAAAAGATCTATTGTTGAAATTGCTCGAGTAACTCGACAAACGTAAAAGCACGTTTGTCGAGTTACTCGATGCAAAAATGTAATACAAAATAAATATTTTTTATACCTAAAGTAACTTGGCAAAATGAAAATCAAGTTCCTTGACTTACTGGACAAACCAATGAAACTTAAAATTTCCGTTATTTTCTTTTCTTTTTTAATTTATATAATGTAACACACAATAAAAGTAATTCTGTATTAATATATTATTAATTAATTACTACATTATTATAATAATTTAGTAATTAGAATCAATTTTTTATAGTAAATTTATATTAAATAATTTTTTAAATAATTTATTATAAAATGTTTTATGTATGTATTTATAAGTCTTTTTCTAAATATGAATATAAATTTTGTTATACAGAATATTAGAATAAGTGTAATAAATAAAAATCAGTATTATAACACATTGTTACTACAATATGTTTTTAATTTTTTAAAAAATCAAATATAATATAATATCTTAATTTAAAATAATATATAATTATTTTATATAATAGCTATTTTATTATAATACATTATATGAAGTTATAGCATATCATTGCCTAATTTATAACAAAATTTATATTCATTTTTATCAAAATTAATTCTTATTTAGTTAATTTTCTATTCTGATTATTATTATAATATTAATTGCTAAAATAAAACAATATATAATACACAGCATTACTTGATTACAATATATATTTTATTTTACTATATTCTAATAATTCATCAATGAAATAAAACTATGTATATTTATTTGACTTATTTTAATATTCTTTATAACAAAATTTATATTCATATTTATGAAAAAACTTATAAATAAATATGCAATCCATTTATTAATAATTTATAAAATATTTATTTATAAATTTTGTTATAAAAAATATTAGAATAAGTCTAATAAATTAAAAAAAATAGCATAAAACATTTTTACTACAATGTGTTTTTTCTTTGGAACAAAGTAAATATAATATATTATTTCACTTTAAAATAATATATAATTATTTTATGTTGTCAATATTTTATTATAATATATTATATGAAGTTATAGGATATCAAATATTATTCATGCAACGTACTGATTCATTGTATTGCATTCTTCAAGTTACTCGAGTAACTCGATAAACCTAAGAGCAAGTTTGTCGAGTTACTCGATTAAAAATGGGACATAAAATGACTCTATTAAATACCTTAATCAACTCGACAAACTCAAAATCGAGTTACCCAAGTTACTTGACGAACAAAAGTAAGTAAAAATGTTTATTAATTTGTTTTGTTTTGTTTGTTATTAAAATGAAGTAAGAAAATATATTTTCTTTTTATTTTTATTTCTTTACCCATTAGTATAACATATTATAACTAAAAAACTGTTATAACAAATTTATAGGAACAAAAAATAAATCTGTAGTAAAATATTATTAATAAATTATTATATTATTATAATAGTATAGTGTTCAACATAAATTTAGTATAAGAATTTCATATTAACTAGATTTCATTCTAAATTATCAAAATAAATTTTAGTAAAATTTGTTGTAATAATGATTTTAATTATGATCAATTTATATAAGAACTTCACAAATCCGATTTTGAGGTTCGCGACTTCGTTAAAAAATAACATGAAAAAACCAAAAAATGAAGAAATTTAATTGGACTATATATTTTAAATAAAAAAAGTAAAAAAGAAAATCAAAAATATACATTATTAAAGTGACACGAGTACCTCGACAAAGCCCAAATCTTCTTTACCGAGTTACTCGATTTAAAATATCACACAAAATGAATCTATTCAATAGCTAAAGCAACTCGATAAACTGAAAATCGAGTTGCTTGAGTTAATCCATAAATGAAAGAAATTTGACATTTTCATTATATTGTGTTTCTTTATTATTTAAATTATTTAATACATTTAAATAATTCTTCATTGTTATTTTGTGGTATTATTTTTCAGGCACTTCGTGAGGCTGAAATTTAGATATGCTAACTAACTTCATAAATAAAGTATATATAAAATTTTATTTAACCTATCATTTATTAGAATATAGTCAAAAAGAATATATATAATATAAATTTAATGTATATCATAATTCATTAATACAATATATTAATAATTTTTTAATTTTAGCAAGTACTATAAGATATTATAAAAAAACAACTATAATAAATTTATAGTATAATAAAAAGTTTTTTGTATCAATATATTATTAATTAATTACTGCATTACTATAATAATTTACTAATTATAATCAATTTATTATAACAATTTTATATGAAATAAATGTTTTATAAATTTTTTTCAAATGTACTGCATATTTATTTACAAGTTTTTTCAGAAATATGAATTCAAATTTTGCTATAAAGAATATTACAATAAGTCTAATAAATAAAAAAAAAAATTATAGCACATTTTTGATACACCATGTTTTTACTTTTCAGAACATGAAATATAACATATTATCTCAATTTAAAATAATATAAAATTATTTTATATGATAGCTTTTAAGATTCACGAGTTGGTTAAAAAATAACATGACAAAATTAAAAAAGAAAAAAATATTAAGTATATTACATAATATAAATAAAAAAAAGTAAAGCAACAAATACAAAAGATGTATTGTTGCAATTACTCGAGTAACTCGACAAACCTAAAAGCACGTTTGTCGAGTTACTCGATGCAAAAATGTGATACAAAATAAATCTTTCTTATAGCTAAAGTAACTTGGCAAAATGAAAATCAAGTTCCTTGACTTACTGGACAAACCAATGAAACTTAAATTTTTCATTATTTGCTTCTCTTTTTTAATTTATATAATGTAATACACAATAAAATTAATTCTGTATTAATATATTATTAATTAATTACTACATTATTATAATAATTTAGTAATTATACTAAATTTTTTATAATAAATTTATATTAAATAATTTTTTCACTAATTTATTATAAAATGTATTATGTATATATTTATAAGTCTTTTTGTGAATATGAATATAAATTTTGTTAAAAAGAACATTAGAATAAGTGTAATAAATAAAAATCAATCTTATAACACATTCTTACTACAATATTTTTTATTTTTGAAAAAATCAAATATAATATAATATCTTAATTTAAAATAATATATAATTATTTTATATAATAGCTATTTTATTATAATATATTATATAAAGTTATAGCATATGATTGCCTAATTTATAACAAAATTTATATTCATTTTTATCAAAATTAATTATTATTCACTTAATTTCGTATTATAATTATTACTATAATATTAATTGCTAAAATAGAAGAATATATAATACATAGCATTACTTCATTATAATGTATATTTTATTTTACTATATTCTAATATTTGATCAATGAAATAAAATTATATCTATTTATTTGACTTATTGTAATATTATTTATAACAAAATTTGTATTCGTATTTATTAAAAAACTTATAAATAAATATGCAGTAAATTTTTTAATAATTTATAAAACATTTATTTATAAATTTTGTTATAAAAAATATTAGAATAAGTCTAATAAATAAAAAATAATAATACCACATATTTTTACTACAATGTGTTTTTATTTTTGAAAACACTAAATATAATATATTATTTCACTTTAAAATAATATATAATTATCTCATATAATCGCTATTTTATTATAATATATTATATGAAGTTATAGAATATCAAATATTATTCATGCAACGTACTGATTCATTGTATTGCAATCTTCAAGTTACTCGAGTAACTCGATAAACCTTACAGCAAGTTTGTCGAGTTACTCGATTAAAAATAGGACACGAAATAAATCTGTTAAATACCTTCAGCAACTCGACAAACTCAAAATCGATTTACCCGAGTTACTTGACAAACAAAAGTAAGTAAAAATGTTTATTAATTTATTTTGTTTTTTATTAATTTGTTTTGTTTTGTTTTTTATTAAAATAAACTAAGAGAATATATTTTTTTTTTTTATTTCTTTACCCATTAGTATAACATATTATAACTAAAAAACTGTTATAACAAATTTATAGGAAAACATAAGAAATCTGTTGTAAAATATTATTAATTCATTATTACATTATTATAATAATGTAGTATTTAACATAAATTTAGTATAAGAATTTCATATTAACTAGATTTTATTCTGAATTATGAAAATACATTTTAGTAAAATTTGTTATAATAACGAATTTAATTATGATCAATTTATGTAAGAACTTCACAAATCCAATTTTCAGGTTTACGACTTCGTTAAAAAATAACGTGAAAAAACAAAAAAAATAAAGAAATTTAAGTAGACTAAATATCTTAAATAAAAAAAGTAAAAAACAAAATCAAAAGTGTGTACTATTAAAGTGACTCGAGTAACTCGACAAAAGTAAAATTTTTGTTTTTTTTTTTTTTAAATTTCAGTAATTTGACAAAAGTTAAAATTTTCTTTTTTTTTTTGTTTTTTTTTTTAAATTCGAGGTACTCCACAAAAGTAAAAAAAAAAAATTTTTTTTTTTTAAATTCGATTAACTCGACACAAGTTAAGAAAAAAAAGTTTTTTTTAAAAATTCGAGTAACTCGACAAAAGTTAAAAAAAAATATTTTTTTTTTTAAATTCGAGTAACTTGACAAGATTTAAATATATATATATATATATATATATATATATATATATACACTCGACAAAAAATCACGTTTTATAATTTTTGATTTCGTGGCACATTTTCATCGAGTTACTCGATAAACTCACATTTCAGTTTATTGAGATCCTCGAATAACTCATAACATACATATTTCATTTTCTTTAGTTTTATTTTTCTGTTTAAATTATACATCATATCTTATAATAAATACATAAAAATAATTTTTTTACATTAATGAACACGTGTATTTATAGTTGTTGTAAATCAATTGTACAACATAAAATCTAAAATTACTTATTCAATGTATTTGACACAAAAAAATCCCATTTCATGATTTTTGCTTGTCTGTCACCTTGTTCATCGAGTAACTCGACAAACTCATATTTGAGTTTTTCGATTTACTCGACTGACTCATGAAATGCAAAATTTCCAATTTTTATTCAAATTATACATCTTTTCACTTTTATCTAATTTTCCTTTGTTTTATATTTTCCTATACAAACTTATTTTATGTATATCTTTATATAAAATACGTTAAAGCATTTTTTTTATATATTAATAGAATTACTTAATGTATTAGTAAATATAACATGCTAAATAAGATCACATATTAAATGTTCCATTTATTTTACACTTAAAATAAAAAATACACAAATACAAAAATTATTAATTATAAAACTCACAATTATTTTCATCATATAATTTAACATAATTATTCTAATAAATATATATAATTGTTATAATATACTTATTTCAAAATGTATTTTCATCATATATTTGCTTTGTCAGGTAACTCAACAAACTAAAAAATAACAATGTCGAGCTGCTCGAACACGTCAATCCCATAAACAATTAGGAAATATATTTCATGCTTATAATAATAACCATGGAAAATTATATTTAATAACCCAAAAAATTAAAAATTTCTAAACAAATATAATAACAAATCATTGGTTTTTATTTAACAAAAAACAAATCATTAAAGAAAACAATATTTTACAATTCATTCATCCATTAACTCGAAAAAAAATTCACGTTTTATAATTTTTTATTTCATGGCACATTTTCATCGAGTTACTCAATAAACTCACATTTCAGTTTATCGAGATCCTCGAATAACTTATGACATACATATTTCCTTTTCTTTAGTTTTATTTTTCTGTTTAAATTATACATGATATCTTATAATAAATACATAAAAACATTTTTTTAACATAAATTAACACGTGTATTTATAGTTGTTACAAATCAATTGTACAAATCTGTGACATGAATGATATTGCAGTGAATATTGATGAAGTATATTCTATGTGTTTTTTGAATATTACTTCTAAAAAGCTTTCACATGAATTGTATTCCAGTTAATAAAGAGCCAGTGTATTCTTACATTACAATTGGTGAAGGATATTGTATAAAACTTTGAAGAAAATATATACAGAGCATTTAAATTATTTATACTGTAGTGAATGAATGGCCAGTCTGTTCAGATGTATAATGCTATAGTTATGTATGGTTTGTAACAGCATCGATTTATAATCCAAAATAATAAAACTCATCATTTGATTTAGATAGTTTTTGAATTTTATTTTACTATTATCTGTTTTTTTTTTTGTCTTCAAATATTATACTAAAAATAGTGTAGATTTATCAATGATTATTTTTTTTTAATTTTACATTATGAATAATTTAATAAAAATTTAATAATATATTTATGCTAAATTTAGACCAACTTTTGACCGTTTATTTTTAACAAAGTAAAACATCTTTTATTATTGTATTTTTATTTTGCTAATATTTAATATGTTTATATTCGTATTATAGATATACTAAATATTATATAACACGTTCATTCAAATAATGAATTTATGAAATATGATTAGTATAAAAAAATTTTTGTCATTGCTATTAATACAATTTGTAATGATGCTTATATATTAAACTCTAAAAAGCTATATTAGTCTCTATTAAATTTATTTGTATAATAGATATAGTTATAAAGTGTATTTGATAACCAACATAATTATATGAAAAAAAATTCATATAAAATACATTATGTTTATCGAATTTGAATTTTTAAAGTTTAAAACTAAATTTATCTTATTCATGATTTTATGAAACGTAATGATTTTCTAAGAACGTAGTATTGATTTAAGTAAATGAATAAATGGAATACAAAATTTAACAAGCAAATATTTAAAGTACAAATATTTAAATATTTAATGTTATCAATTTATATTTCTTTTGCCATTGAACGCGTTTTTATACATATGTTATAAAGTCATTAGCTATTAACAATATAAAATTTTTTTTATATTCTATATGACTTTTTTTCCTCTATATTTAAATGAACACAAATCAATAGTTGTAACTAAAAAATATCTAAGTATAATTTATTGCTTACTTTCATTGAATTCAGACAAATTAATACAATAGACTATAAATTACTACTTAGTCTACTCTTATATATAATCATACCTAATACAAGTAATAATTCAGATCATAAATGTACAAATATCTTTTTATTGTACACATGTCAACATGATCTTTAATCTATTCATTTTCACCATACACGTATGAAAATTGTATATACATTAACGTATATTAATATCTTCAAGTTGTGCTTCACCTCGTTATTCCCAATTCGAGTTTCATATCCTCATCTCCAATTCTTGCTTTGCTTTCCACGCATCATTTAATGCTAGACGGCTGGTCTGTATCTCCTTGAAGACACGTAATACGTAATAAATGCTGGACCCTATCTTATCTTCTATTAATTGAAAGAAGGACTGTCTCTTCTTTCATGTTTGTAACAATTTGATCCCAATTCGCTCTTCTATTTTAAATATGATTCCTATTTTCCTATTTATAGTCACAAATGGTCCTAACATCACTATTTCTCACGCATCTAAGAATTCTTGACTAATTTTAACTTTAACTTAACTTCATTAAAATAATAGAAACATTTACAGTATAAACATTGTGATTGAACACTTTAATTTTTTTGCATTCTACATAAATCCTAAATAATTTTTTTTTTCACTTATCGAAAAGATTTTTGTGTATTCTGGTTTATCTATAAATTACTAATTTAAAGCCTACTTTATTATACATTTCCTTACCTATTGTTTTATTATAGTTTCATCCATTCATCTCATAATCTTTAACAGTGTAATCTTTCAGCTTAGAAAATAATAACTTCGAATCTACTCAAGTCTCATATATGTTTGAACTCTAATGAATAATATTTTTCTTCTGTTGTAGTAGTTACTTATGTTCATTGTATATTACTAAGTAAAGCAAATTTCATATTCACAATTTAACCATCAATTATTTATTTTTTTATTTATTCTTAATTTTATAGGTTATATTTTCTTGCTCAATACACAAAAATACTTAAATGTATAATAACTAATTATACTTATTAAAATCTTAATAAACTTTTTTAACTCAATAATAAATTTTTGCTATTACATAATTTTAAATAATATACATTATAATAATAAAATTTTCTTTATTTCAATTTGATCAATTTGCCTTTACTATAATTTAACATAATAGTAGAAATACTGACGTAAAATTTTTGAGTGCTTATATTAATATTTTGGAATCTTCAAATCTATTATAAGTATAATCAGCACTTTATTTAAACTAATTGGGGCTGAGTAGGATGAAGTGAGGACAACTATGAATGAGTTTTTATGGCATCATTATTGGGGCCCACATCATTTATTAATTACGGCGTCATAAGGCAAGCATCAATCAGGACAGAAGATTTAGACCCCTATTGAGTAAACATATCCTTACTATTGGCATAATAGATACTATATACCTCTATATATATACATTAGTTGTGATTACAAACCAAACACAACAAACATTCTATATTAGCATTTATCAACAAGTCTTTAATTCTCAATATTTGTATCCTCGTACTCCTCTTTCAGATTTCAAGTACAACTTCATACTATATTTCATTATATACTCTTACAATTCATTATTAGTATAAATATTATTTCACTTTGATAACTTATTTATAGTCCTTAATTTATATTTGACATTTTCTACAGGATCAAGCAATGGATAAACAGTACAAATTAATACCAAATATTGCTCCCAACGATACAAACTGGACGGCAAAAATCATTGTTGTGGAAAATATTATTAATTCATTATTACATTATTATAATAATGTAGTATTTAACATAAATTTAGTATAAGAATTTCATATTAACTAGATTTTATTCTGAATTATGAAAATACATTTTAGTAAAATTTGTTATAATAACGAATTTAATTATGATCAATTTATGTAAGAACTTCACAAATCTAATTTTCAGGTTTACGACTTCGTTAAAAAATAACGTGAAAAAAAAAAAAATAAAGAAATTTAAGTAGACTACATATCTTAAATAAAAAAAGTAAAAAACAAAATCAAAAGTGTGTACTATTAAAGTGACTCGAGTAACTCGACAAAGCTCAAATCTTGTTTGTCGAGTTACTCGATTTAAAATATCACATCAAATGAATCTATTCAATAGCTAAAGCAACTCGATAAACTGAAAATCGAGTTGGTTGAGTTAATCGATAAATGAAAGAAATTTAACATTTTCATTATATTGTGTTTCTTTATTATTTAAATTATTTAATACATTTAAATAATTCTTCATTGTTATTTTGTGGTATTATTTCTCAAGCACTTCGTGAAGCTCAAATTTGAATATGGTAAGTAACTTCATAAATAAAGTATATAAAAAATGTTATTTAACCTATCATTTATTAGAATATAGTCAAAAATAATATATATAATATAAATATAATATATATCATAATTCATTAATACAATATATTAATAATTTTTTTATTTTAGCAAATACTATAAGAAATTATAAAAAAATAACTATAATAAATTTATAGTATAATAAAAACATTTTTGTATCAATATATTATTAATTAATTACTGCATTATTATAATAATTTAGTAATTATAATCAATTTATTATAACAATTTTATATGAAAGAAATCATCTATAAATTATTTTCAAATGTACTGCATATTTATTTATAAATTTTTTCATAAATATGAATACAAATTTTGCTATAAAGAATATTACAATAAGTGTAATAAATAAAAATAACTATTATAACACATTTTTCGTACACTATGTTTTTATTTTTGAAAATATCAAATATAACATATTATCTGAATTTAAAATAATATAAAATTATGTTATATGATAGCTTTTAAGATCCACGAGTTAGTTAAAAAATAACATGACAAAATTAACAAATACAAAAATATTAAGTGTATTACATAATGTAAATAAATAAAAATAAAGTAACAAATACAATAGATGGATTGTTGAAATTACTCGAGTAACTCGACAAACCTAAAAGCACGTTTGTCGAGTTACTCGATGCAAAAATGTAATACAAAATAAATATTTTTTATAGCTAAAGTAACTTGGCAGAATGCAAATCAAGTTCCTTGACTTACTGGATAAACCAATCAAACTTAAAATTTTCATTATTTTCTTTTCTTTTTAAATTTATATAATGTAACACACAATAAAATAAATTCTGTATTCATATATTATTAATTAATTACTACATTATTATAATAATTTAGTAATTATAATCAATTTTTTATAATAAATTTATATTAAATAATTTTTTTAATAATTTATTATAAAATGTATTATGTATGTATTTATAAGTCTTTTTCTAAATATGAATATAAATTTTGTTATAGAGAATATTAGAATAAGTGTAATAAATAAAAATCTATATTATAACATATTGTTACTACAATATGTTTTTATTTTTTAAAAAATCAAATATAATGTAATATCTTAATTTAAAATAATATATAATTATTTTATATAATAGCTATTTTATTATAATATATTATATAAAGTTATAGCATATGATTGCCTAATTTATAACAAAATTTATTTTCATTTTTATCAGAATTTATTATTATTCACTTAATTTCGTATTATAATTATTACTATAATATTAATTGCTAAAATAGAAGAATATATAATACATAACATTCCTTGATTACAATGTATATTTTATTTTACTATATTCTAATATTTGATCAATGAAATAAAATTATGTTTATTTATTTGACTTATTATAATATTCTTTATAACAAAATTTGTATTCGTATATATTAAAAAATTATAAATAAATATAAAGTACATTTTTTAATAATTTATAAAACATTTATTTATAAATTTTGTTATAAAAAATATTAGAATAAGTATAATAAATAAAAAATAATAATATAACACATTTTTACTACAATGTTTTTTTATTTTTGAAAAAACTAAATATAATATATTATTTCACTTTAAAATAATATATAATTATTTTATATAATCGCTATTTTATTATAATATATTATATGAAGTTATACGATATCAAATATTATTCATGCAACGTACTGATTCATTGTATTGCCTTCTTCAAGTTGCTCGAGTAACTCGATAAACCTTAGAGCAAGTTTGTCGAGTTACTCGATTAAAAATAGGACACGAAATAAATCTATTAAATACCTTAAGCAACTCGACAAACTCAAAATCGATTTACCCAAGTTACTTGACAAACAAAAGTAAGTCAAAATGTTTATTAATTTGTTTTGTTTTTTATTAATTTGTTTTGTTTTGTTTTTTATTAAAATAAACTAAGAAAATAATTATTTTTTTTATTTTCATGTCCTTACCCATTAGTATAACATATTATAACTAAAAAACTGTTACAACAAATTTATAGGAAAACAAAAGAAATCTGTTGTAAAATATTATTAATTAATTATTATATTATTATAATAATGTAGTATTTAACATAAATTTAGTATAAGAATTTCATATTAACTAGATTTCATTCTGAATTATGAAAATAAATTTTAGTAAAATTTATTAAAATAATGAATTTAATTATAATGAATTTATGTAGGAACTTCATCAATCCAATTTTGAGGTTCACGACTTCGTTAAAAAATAACATTAAAAAACTAAAAAATAAAGAAATTTAAGTGGCCTACATATTTTAAATAAAAAAAGGAAAAAACAAAATCAAAATTATGCATTATTCAAATAACTCGAGTAACTCGACAAAGCCAAAATCTTGTTTGTCGAGTTACTTGATTTAAAATATCACACGAAATGAATCTATTCAATAGGTAAAGCAGCTCGATAAACTGAAAATCGAGTTGATTGAGTTCATCCATGAATGAAAGAAATTTAACATTTTCATTATATTGTGTTTCTTTATTATTTAAATTATTTAATACATTTAAATAATTCTTCATTGTAATCTTGTCGAGTTACTCGAGTCACTTCAGTAATGCATACTTTTCATTTTGTTTTTTACTTTTTTTATTTAAAATATGTAGTCTACCTAAATTTCTTTATTTTTTAGTTTTTTCATGTTATTTTTTATCTAATATTCTTTATAACAAAATTTATATTCATATTTACAGAATGACTTATAAATACATACATAATACATTTTATAATAAATTATCGAAAAAATTATTTCATATAAATTTGTTATAAAAAATTGATCGTACTTACTAAATTATTATAATAATTTAGTAATTGATTAATAATATATTAATACAAAATTAATTTTATTGTCTATTACATTATATAAATTAAAAAAGAAAAGAAAATAATGAAACTTTTAAATTTCATTCGTTTGTCCAGTAACTCAAGGAAATTGATTTTCATTCTGCCAAATTACTTCAGCTAGAAAAAAAATTTATTTTGTATCACATTTTTGTGTGTTTAATAAATCGAGTAACTTGATTTAAAATGATTGTACGTTTCTCGTGTTACTCACGTCATTACAACATTAAATCTTTTGTATTTGTTACTTTATTTTTTTTAATTTACATTATGTAATACACTTAATATATTTTTATTTTTTAATTTTGTCACATTATTTTTTAACCAACTCATGAATCTCAATTTTGGATTTGTCAACTTAAAAAATATATTAATCATTATAAAAGAAAATATAACATATTGTATTAATACTTATAAATATTTGTAAACAAATAGTGTATTACTATACAAATAATTTTATTATGCTCTAAATTTATTACAATAATATTTTATTATAATGTGTTATAGTAAGTGTTAGGATAACTCACAACAAAATTTATATTAACATTTATCAAAAAAAACTAAAAACAAATATCTAATAAATTATCCATATTTTCTAATTTTTTTGGTTTTCTTTTGTTATTTAAAATATATAGTATATTTATAATTTTTGTAATAAATATTACCATAAATTATGTTAAAATTTTTATTATAATTATTAATTTTAAAAAAAAAATTATTTTCGTAACACAATTTCACAGAAATGTTATAGCAAAAAAATTCATTATTATAGCACATTCTTACTACAATTTCTTTTCATAATTTATGACGAAATCTATATAATATCAATTTCTTATAATAAATTCGTTCTAATCATTATATTATTATAATAATTTAATCTTTGATTAGTAATATATAACTATAAAATTGCTTTTGTTATGGTCCAAATTTACTATAACAATTTTTAGTTATAATATGTTATACTAATTGCTCAGATAAAATAAAATTAAAGATATTGTATTCATCGATGATCATATACATTGAATACATATGATATATATTCTGTTTTATTCTGTTCTAATAAATCATACATTACATAAATTTTTTTATATACTTTGTCTATCAAGTGACTCGACAAATCCAAATTTCAGCCTCACGGCTTTCTTGAAAAATAACACCACAAAATCAAAATAAATAATTATTTGAATGTATTACATAGTTTAAATAATAAAGGAATACAAAATAATAAAAATCTTAAATTTCATTAGTTCACCGAGTGACTCGACCAACTCGATTTCCAATTTATCGAGCTGCTAGACCTATCAAATAGCTTAATTTAATATTACATCTATAATCCAGGAACTCGACAAACATGCTTATAGATTTGTCGGCTTACTCGAGTTACTTCAAGAGTGCATGTTTTTAATTTCTTGGTTTATTTTTTTTATTTAAAATATACACTACAATTAATTTTTTTTATTTTTTATTTTTTCCATGTTATTTTTTACACAACTTATCAATCTCAAAACACTATTTCTCGACTTAGTACATAAAGAAATCATAATAAAAGAATATATAATATATTGTATTAAATTCATATGATATATATTTTATTTTACTATATTCTAATAAATAATCAATTAAATACAAATATTTATGTGCTTCATTTATCAAATAAGTTAACAATTTATTTGATAAAAATATTCATGTTTTATGATTTTTGCTTTTATATCACATTGTTCATCGAGTAACTCGACTAATCTCAAGAATGCGTATTTTTCATTTTTTTTGTTTTCTTTTTCTATTTAAATTATGTGCTATACTTATAATTTCTCCCACCTTGGGAACTAGGTAAGATAGTAAGACCTGCTTTGTTTATTTTTGATAATTATTTTCCCCTTCCTTTATTCATTCGTCCAGTAACTCGGGCAAATCGATTATGAGTTCATCGAGCTACTTACCGTATTGAATAGATTAATTTCATATGACAATTATAATCGGGTAACTCGACAAACATGATTTTCTGTTCGTCGAGTTACTCGATTAACTTTAACAGTGCATATTTCCCATTTTATAGTTTATTTTTTGTATTTACAACTCAAATTTATATTTGTCACATTACTAGATAAATTAATCATAATAAAACAATATATAATATATTCTATTGATTAACTATTATATATATTAAATTTTTATAATATATATTTTATTTTGCTATATTCTAATAAATAATCAATTAAATAAAAAAATATATCTACTTCATTTATCAAATAAGTTAACAATTTATTTCACAAAAATATTCCTGTTTTATGATTTTTGCTTTCATATCACATGTTTCATAGAGTAACTTGACAAACATGGTTTTTAGTTTGTCGAGTTACTCGAGTAACCTTAACAATGCATATTTTTCATTTTTTTTGTTTTCTTTTTCTATTTAAATTATGTATTATACTTATAATTTCTGTAATAAATATTATTATAAATTAGGTCAAAATACATACTACAATTATTAATTTAAAAAATACACATTTATTTTCGTACTATAGTTCAAATAATTATTTTAACAAAAAAAGTTCTTGTCATAACAAATTTTTACTACAATTTATTTTCATAATTCATGATGAAATCTATTTAGTAGAAATGTGTCATAAAAAATTTATTTTAATCACTAAATTTTCATAATAATGTGATAATTGATTAATAATATATTACTAAAAAATTGCTTTTACTATGCTATAAATTTATTATAACAATTTTTATTTATAACATATTACACTAATTACTAAAATAAAATACAATAAAATATATTCTATTAACTCATTCTCATATATACTAAATTTATATGATATATATTCTATTTTACTATGTTCTAATAAATCATGCATTAAATAAAATTCTATATGTGCAATATTTATCAATTTGCTCGACAAATCCAACTGTTAGCCTCACGAGTTTCTTCAAAAATAATACCACTGAATAACAATAAAAAATTATTTAAATATATGACAACTTTAAATCAAAAAGACAAACAAAATAGTAAAAATTATAAATTTTATTCCTTCGTCCAGTAACTCGGGCAAATCGATTATGAGTTCATCAAGCTACTTGACGTATTGAATACATTAATTTGATATGACAATTATAATCGGGTAACTCAACAAACATGATTTTCTGTTTGTCGAGTTACTCAATTAACTTTAACAGTGCATATTTCCCATTTTATACTTTATTTTATGTATTTACAACTCAAATTTATATTTCTCAAATTACTACATAAATTAATCATAATAAAACAATATATAATATATTCTATTGATTAACTATCATATATATTAAATTTTTATAATATAAATTTTATTTTGCTATATTCTAATAAATAATCAATTAAATAAAAAAATGTAAGTACTTCATTTATCAAATAAGTTAACAATTTATTTCACAAAAATATTCCTGTTTTATGATTTTTGCTTTCATATCACATGTTTCATCGAGTAACTCGACAAACATGGTTTTTAGTTTGTCGAGTTACTCGAGTAACCTTAACAATGCATATTTTTCATTTTTTTTGTTTTCTTTTTCTATTTAAATTATCTATTATACTTATAATTTCTGTAATAAATATTATTATAAATTAGGTCAAAATACATACTACAATTATTAATTTAAAAAATACACATTTATTTTCGTAATATAGTTCAAATAATTATTGTAACAAAAAAAGTTCTTGTCATAACAAATTTTTACTACAATTTATTTTCATAATTCATGATGAAATCTATTTAGTAGAAATGTGTCATAAAAAATTTATTTTAATCACTAAATTTTCATAATAATGTGATAATTGATTAATGATATATTACTAAAAAATTGCTTTTACTATGCTATAAATTTATTATAACAATTTTTATTTATAACATATTACACTAATTACTAAAATAAAATACAATAAAATATATTCTATTAACTCATTCTCATATATACTAAATTTATATGATATATATTCTATTTTACTATGTTCTAATAAATCATGCATTAAATAAAATTTTATATGTGCAATATTTATCAATTTGCTCGACAAATCCAACTGTTAGCCTCACGAGTTTCTTCAAAAATAATACCACTGAATAACAATAAAAAATTATTTAAATATATGACAAATTTAAATCAAAAAGACAAACAAAATAATAAAAATTATAAATTTTATTCCTTCGTCCAGTAACTCGGGCAAATCGATTATGAGTTCATCAAGCTACTTGACGTATTGAATACATTAATTTGATATGACAATTATAATCGGGTAACTCGACAAACATGATTTTCTGTTTGTCGAGTTACTCGATTAACTTTAACAGTGCATATTTCCCATTTTATACTTTATTTTATGTATTTACAACTCAAATTTATATTTCTCAAATTACTACATAAATTAATCATAATAAAACAATATATAATATATTCTATTGATTAACTATCATATATATTAAATTTTTATAATATATATTTTATTTTGCTATACTCTAATAAATAATCAATTAAATAAAAAAATGTATGTATTTCATTTATCAAATAAGTTAACAATTTATTTCACAAAAATATTCCTGTTTTATGATTTTTGGTCTTATATCACATTTTTCATCGAGTAACTCGACAAACATGGTTTTTAGTTTGTCGAGTTACTCGAATAACCTTAACAATGCATATTTTTCATTTTTTTTGTTTTCTTTTTCTATTTAAATTATGTACTATAATTATAATTTCTGTAATATATATTATTATAAATTACGTCAAAATACATACTACAATTATTAATTTATAGAAATGTGTCATAAAAAAATTATTTTAATCACTACATTTTCATAATAATGTAATAATTGATTAATAATATATTACTAAAAAATTGCTTTTACTATGCTATAAATTTATTATAACAATTTTTATTTATAACATATTATACTAACTGCTAAAATAAAATACAATAAAATATATTCTATGAACTGATTCTAATATATACTAGATTTATATAATATATATATTCTATTTGACTATTTTCTAATAAATCATGCACTAAATAAATTTTTCACATTTTCCATCAAACAAATCGACAGATGTAATTTTTTGTTTCTCAAATTACTCCACTAACTTCAACAGTACATATTTTTCATTTTTTGGGCTTTCCTTTTTTATTTAAATTATGTACTGTATTTATAATTTCTATAATAAATATTATTATAAATTACATTAAAAGATTTATTATAATTACTCATTAAAAAAAACACATTTATTTTCATTATCTAATTTGACGTTTTTATTGTAACAAAAAATTTCATTATTGTAATAAATTTTTACTACAATTTATTTTCATAACACACCCACATAAGAATAAAAAAGTTTTTAGATGTATTACATAATCTAAAAAAAAAAAAAAAGAACATAATCAAAGTTTTAAATTTCCTTCATTCGTCCAGTAACTCAAAAAATCCAATTTTCAGTTTATCGAGTTACCTAAATTGTTGACTAAATATATTTTCTATCACACTTTTGATCACGTTACCCAACAATGGCAACAAACATGATTTTGTATTTTTCAAGATACTCAAACAACTTCACCAACGCATATATTTCATTTTTCAGTTTAATTTTTTTATTTACATTATCTAATACATGTAAGTTTTATTCTTTTTTTGATTCCTCATCTTATTCTTTAACAAACTCATCAATCTCAATCTTAATATAATATCTTATACTAAAATAGCTATTATAATAAACATTTATATTTTATTTTAAATTAATATAATATATCGTCTCTAACTTTATTAACTAATATTTATATATTAGTTAATATTTTTCTTTATTTTAAATCATTTCCTATTGTTTCCCTACACATGCATAACTTTGCTTCACTTTCTATCTTATTTCGTTTTAGTTGTTTTTTCTCTTTCCTTTCAAGCTTGGAAATTATTATTTTTTGCTGTCTATCAAGTCAAATTTTATTAATATCAAATTTGATATTATATCGTATCAATAAACTATTCTCGACATACAATTTTTCCTATAGATTTCACTGACGTGCAACGCACGGCCTTAAAACTAGTATATATATATATATATATATATATATATATATCTCTTATTTGAATTCATGATTTTTATCATTTATCAATAGCGCTAAATTGAGCTTTTACCTCTCACTTTCAATAAGAATTCACAAACAACTAATAAACTGGCCAAATTAATGAAAATCAATCAAATCAATGATAAAACATCACCACAAAATCTTAATTAGAATCACAACTCAAAATTTGAAATTAAACAATCAAACTATGCTACATCAATTGTCTCAACTAAGTAAGCTAGCTACTCATTGTCAATTTATACAGTATGAAATTAAGTACATTGCTATGAGTTAATGGAGAAAAGAAAGAATTGTTGGAAATCCTTCATCGAATCTTGAAGCATGAACTCCAGTCTTCGTCTTTAAATATCTCTCTTCAATCTTCCATTTCCAAGCTTGAACTCAAGATGAACTCTTGAATTTATGTGTAAGTACGGTTGTTTCTCTTAATATAAAGATTGCATCCCCTCAATGACTCCTCAACCAAACATATATAAGGTCTTAAAAAGTCCTAATTTTTGTGCCCAAGACATATAAAAAATACTCTTAAAACGCAGAAATCTGGAACCAAGTAGAAGTCAGATATGAGTTAGTGTGTGCGCGCACTAATCTTCATCTCGCGTGCTGATTTCTTCATCCTGGTGGTGACCTAAGTTGTAAAGCGGTAAACATTTGATATACAATAATGAATCGCGATCCGTAAATTTCGTTGTACTCTATATTCGATACATTTCTGGTGATATATTACGAAGATTGTTGCAGCCCCTCAATGAAACCTCAACCAAGTATATATAAGGTCTTAAAAGGCCCTAAATTTCGTGCCCAATACATGCTACAAATACTCTTAAAATGCTAAAATCTAGAACTTAGAAAAAGTCAGATATGAGTTGGCACTTGCGCTATGGAGGGTCAAGGAATTGACGTGCACACAAATTCTGTAAGCAGGGCGACCCATTTTCAGACATGCACAACTTTGGATATACAATTCTGAATCCCGATCTGTATATTTTGTTAAACTCCATTCGATAATGTTTTTAATGATAATATGCTAGGTAGTAATCCATGAGTCTTCTCTTGGTGCTCTCAAAGTTCACTCCTTCCGATGTTAGACATCTCCATTCGCTCCTTTCTTCGTTAATGTGTCTTATAAGCTCGGAGTTGTTCCTAAGACATTAAAACACAATAAAAATCATATATACTCGAAAAAATAACTAAAAATTGAATAGTAAGTGGACAATAGATAAGTCCATAAAATACATTTATCAAATACACTCAAACTTAAATTTTTGCTAGTACTCGAGCAAAACAAAATTACACTACAAGAATAAGCAAATGATGATAGAAACAACAACAGTTGCTATATTTTGTCGTATGATGGTAGCGCATCCTGGCACACCCGCCTCAATGATTCGTCTGCCATAATGGTCTCATAACTCGCTTCTTGGATCTGGATAGCGGTAATCTGATTGTTGTTGACTCAGTCAAACCCACGATCCACAAGTGACAGTTACTACGGTTGATTGAGAAGCTGTAACGTCCTTCATTAACTTCGAGTAGGGAGGAAAGTAAAAGGGCAACCGTCATTAAAGACAGTGTGACACACGTCTTCACGATAACCCCTGTAAATAGAGGTAAATCCTCAAGGTAAGACAACTTTCACATTTTTAAGCACTGCTACCCTGTATAATTCTCTTTTCAGATACTTCCTTGATCATTTATTGTTTATCATATTGGAGTGGGCATGCATTGGGGATAGAAGTCCCGCCATTTTTTGCAGGTCTCCACCACTATCACCACCGCACTCAAGGGAGGAGAAAAATGGAACCACATTATCGCCGCCGCACTCGGAGGAGAAGAAAAACATTTATCATCAATTGACGCCGTCTATGGGAAACTGCACAAAAAGTCATGGCTCGAACTAAAAGAGCGAAGAATATTACCTCTACCCCAGGCCCCGTCGGAGATGTTGACACTGAGTCCAACGCCGCCACTCACCACCCGAAGCAGAAGTTTGCCCCTGCTGCTCAACTTACGGCACTGAAGGCTTAGGTGGTTGATTTGGTAACTCAACTTCAGGATCGAAACACTGTTGCTTCTCAGCCGCTCCAGGCTACTAATTTGCCACCGGCGGGACCATCACGCTCGACCATCACCACTAGGTGCTCCGCCCCAGGCTCATAACCTTCCACCAATGGAACCACCGCTAACAATGGCTCCATTGTTTGCCCCAAGTTCTTTGGCTCCATCATTTGCACTCCAAATTGCTGATGTCTGGCCCAAAATCTTTACTCTGGGGACAACAGTCATGGTTGGCACCACTTACACTAGGTGAGACGCCAATGTTAGGCTTCAAGCAGCGGTTAGAAGTTATGATGGGTCGCAAAATAATAGAAGCTATATCTAAGAAAAGTGGCAGGCAACAATCTTTGGTATTTCAAGAGGATCCTTTTGCCCCCAGAAGTAATGGCCGTTCCCTTATTACGAGACTTTGAACAGTCAAAGATGGAGAAGTATGATGGGTCCTCTGACCCTATTGAGCACCTCAGGGCCTTTGTTGATTTGATAAGGTTACGAGCCACCCCCGATGCTATTATGTACAGGGCCTTTCCGCCAGCACTTAGGTAGAAGTCAAGGGGCTGGGTGGCAAACTTTCCTCTAAAATCCATCCGCATGTTTGATGACTTTTCTAAGCAGTTTACTGCATACTTTGCCAGCAACAAGTGGGCTAAAAAGACAGCCATCAGACTGATGTAATTGACCCAGGACAAGGATGAGCTGCTGAAAGATTTTATTACCCAGTTCAATAGGGCCATTCTGGGGATCAAGGATCTACAGATGTAAGTTGTAGTTACTGTTATGATGAGTGGAACTTGTAGTCACCTTTTCAAGATGTCACTATCCAAGAACTCGCGGGATACGATGCATGAGTTACTAAAGAGATGGGATAAGTATGTGGATACTGAGAAAGCATTTTTCATTACCAAAAGTATGAAGGATCGAAAGGAGCCTGAGTCTAACAAAAGAAAGACTCGGGATGAGCCCAAGCCCCGAGATGACAAAGGCAAGAAAAAAATGAACCATCTAAGGTAGATAAATGATGAGGATGCTAAGGAACAATTAGCCTAGCTGGAAAGTCTTGGTGCACCTACTAAACCTGACATGCATCAACTTCTTATTTTCATTACAGTCTTTATTAAGAGTAAGTCAAGCGACACAAATATTCTCAACAACTACTACAACGGTCAAACAAGGCGACAAGCCTTAGTTTAAAAACATGGTGACAAGCCTTATTTTAAAAACCAGGCGACAAGCCTTAGTTTAAAATCAAGATAAGGAGCCTTAGTTTAAAAACAAGGTAAGGAGCCTTAGTTTAAAAAATAAGGTGACCAGCCTTAGTTTAAAAACAAGGCGATGAGCCTTAGTTTAAAAATAAGGCAATGAGCCTTAGTTAAATAAACAAACATATGAGCTTTAGCTTAAAAATTAAATGACAAGTCTGCCTGAACAAACTTCCAATTGAACGAGCACATAAAATGATAGGGGCACCCGCTCCCAAACGTGCGCCCGCCCCTACCTACGGCGTGGAGAGACCCGCGCATGCCAGCATCCACATTTACCTATTTTTACGAACTACTTCACCTTCACAATAACGGTTGAGAAGCTATACGTACTTATAGCACATAACATACAAACAATTATTTGTCTCACTAGAAAACCAGAAAAGTTAGAGAAAAGCATGTACGGAAGATTATTTCTACTTCCTATTAACGATAGTCTATGAAATGTAGAGGGGCTTATGATGATAGAAACGACAACAGCTGCTATATTTTGTTATATGATGGTGGCGCGTCCTGGCACGCCCACTTGCCCGTCCGCTTTGATGGTCTCATAAATCATCTCTTGGATCTGGATAGCGGTAATTTGAATGTCGTTGAATCAATCAGACCCACGATCCACAAAGTGACAGTTACTACTGTCGATTGAGAAGCTGTAACGTCTTTTATTAACTCTGATTAGTGAGAGAGGTAAAAGGCAACTGTCATTAAAGACAATAACACATGTCCCCCATGATAATCCCTAAAAAGAAAGATATATCCCCCAGGTAAGACAACTCCCACATTTTTAAGCATTGTTATCCAGCACAGTTCTTTTTTCGGATACCTCCTTCATCATTTACTAATTATCACACCAGAGTGGGGCACATGGGATATAAGCACTGCCATTTTTTGTAGGTCTCTACCACTATCACCGTTGCACTCGAAAAAAGAGAAAAATGGAACCAAATTATCACCACCGCACTCAGGAGAAAAACTTTTATCATCAGCAAACAATAGACACACAACATTTGTGCAAACCGGTTGAATTTTGTACTCTTTATACATCGAAGTTGTGTCCAATAACTTAATTTAAAAAAAAATTCAAATATGCTCATTCAAAGAATTGAACAATCATTCCATGCTCGATTCTCCAAGTAAATCAAAGAGCTACCTATATTAGATTCATATTTTGAGCTTAATTGTAAAATTTACAAGATGACTATAGAGTGGTCTCGAGGGAATTAATAGGTAATTAGAGACAATGGAGGTATATAGCGATGAATTCTCAAACATTGGTAATTTTCCACATTTGAATTCTCATTTCAAATTTTTAGCATTAATTTATTTTATTTTGTCTTTTATTTTAATTATTCAAACAAATTTTTATTTTCATAAATTAGGCTAGACTAAAAATTAAAAATTCGAATTTCTTAGTTAGTAGTATAGTTAGTTTCGACCTTATTGCTGACTATATTCGAATTTTACATTTTTGAGTAATTAGAATTAGGGGACATACACCTTAGCCCCGTAATTATAATTATGAAAATACTATCTCTATTATAATAGAGCCTGTGAATTATTGTCAAAATAATAAAATAACTAACTCTTAAATCGCACATAATATTTGCCCACGATCAAGCTTCACCAATCCGAGGAGTACATTTTGAACAATTTTTTCACTCTTTTTTTGTTAAAAAGTGTTATACCTCGCGAAAATAGTCAAAGCAAAGGTTAGCTTAAATATGGACTGATCGAAATCTTAACTGTTCGTCCAAAACTTAAATCTTCGTTCATCCCTGATCAAGATCGGTGAAGGTATATGATGTGAAAACTAAACCCCTAACCATCATCGCCTAAGAGCATATACCTTCGTCATTTCAATAACTCATATTCGTCGAAAAATGCCAACCCAAGTCCTTGCGCCACTTACTGATTCTAAATGAAAAGAATATCATTGGGACCACATGATGAATCTCCACGTGGCCAAATATATAACTAAAGCACATGTGAGAATAACAACCAAATCTAGAAAAAAGAAAGGCTGAGCCAATAATCTTCTGCCACGCGTCATAGAACCCTCTAGAATAGTAATTTATTATCAAATTCTCAAATAGCAAAGTGACACATGTTCAGATAATACAAAATGACCAAAATGTCCACAAGCTTGAGAAATCTACAAATACCCTAAAATCATAAGGAAAAAGGAACAATGATAAACCTTAGTCAAATTCTTGCTCCTTGATTTTTTAATCTTTCGATGGCAGTTTATAATAGAGTTAAGTTATTCATTCAAGCAAGGAGGTGGATAAAGATTTGTTGGCTTCAATTTTAGTGGTCAACAAAAATAAATATCATCATAATTTTGTACAAAATATAATTCAACTCTTAAAAATATATATTTTTTCAAATACTATTGAGATATCACTTTTATTTTTATTTTATAGCAAACACAACTACGTTCAACTCATTTTATCCCAAATATCAATCTAACTAATGAAATTCCTATCTACGATGGAGTAGTATGCAAGTATATAGACCACCTTATTTCTATGTCTAGAAATGAAGTGACAAGAACTACAACTAGAGGTGGATAAATGGGCTGGTCCAGATAACCCGAAATCTGAGATGGGCCAACCCTATAAAAAATTGATCAAATAAAAATTGGGCCAATTTAGCCCATTACAACTAACCCAACGAGCTAATTGGGCTGAAACCAGGCTGGGCCAGCAAAAAATATTTTTGAGCCAAATCACCTACCCCACCCCAAGTTCTCTCTGAACAGCAAAGAAGGAGAATTTTCCCCCTTGTTTCCGTCACCGACGCCAGTGCTAGAAACAAGGGGGAAATTCTCCCCCCGGTTTCGCGATCGCGAAACCAGGGAGCTTTGGTTTCGCGATCGGGAAACCAGAGGTTGCGAAACCAGGGATCCCTGGTTTCGTGACTCGTGGGGGTATTTTTTTCTCCCTTGTCTTGTCGGGTCGGGTCGGGTCGGGTCGGGTCGAGGTGGGGGGGTGGGGGTTTTTTTTTTTTTTATAAATAAATTAAAAAATTTATGTTGGGTTGGCCCATTAGCCATGTGACACAAAATCGAATTGGGTTGGCCCAATAAATATGAGCTCGTATAAAATTGGGCCAGGGCTATCCCAACCCAAATTTTTGTTTGACCCATCAAATTTTGAGCTGGGCCAACCCTTCTAACCCATTTACCACCTCTAACTACAACTAACCTCTCTACACAATATAACAATATTAGATAATAAAGTAGCAATTGGAGTCATATTAAAATCCAAGTGAAGACTTGAATCACTCATGAGGAATCACACTCCACATTAACATTTTTGTTTACTAACTAATAGTAACTCAACATCAATACATAATTTAAAATGAGTTCAGATCTGTGTGTCTTATTAACTGTCTCACCAATAGAAAATATACACATTATCAAATAACTATAAGTTAATTTTAACAAGTTTGAACATATTAAATTATTTTATTTATTTGATGATGTGTATATTTTCTATTGATAGGACAACCAATGAGATACATTAAAAATGTCGATAAATATGATTACGAAAATGCATTAAATGAACAAGTCAAGTTTTTAATTTTTCATATAGTAAAGAAAAATGGTGGTAGATGTTTTATTACTTTTATTGGCTTTCTTAATAGCATTAATTACTGGACTTTTCTTGATTAATTTTTATTGAAACAATTTATTAACAAAATTTCTGAAGGAAAATACAATCTCCAAATATTTTGATAGGAAATTAGTATTGGTAACATTTTTATTTATTTTGAACTTTTCTGACGGATGAAAAATAGAATTTTCAACAATTTTTTCATCATTAATGCTGCTAGTATTTCATTTGTTTTTAAATAAATAAAATAACGAGAGTGTACTCAACTCAGATTTTAAAAAATTTGTTAATATTTATGATTTGAATAGAATTCCATATAATTCATATGATTTCAACAAAAATCTATATTATACATTTCAACATATTCTTATATATTTCTATGAATTTTCATAAATTTGTGGTCTTTTTATTAAAAATAGTAAGTTTACATTGTTTTTATTCTAAATATTTCAAGTGACTGTCCTACGTACACAAATATTTTGAGTAAAATTTTGGAAAAAGAAAAATTCTTGAAATATAAAGAAGTAAAAACTCTTTTCAGTCAAAGAGGTGAATGATCCGATGGATTGGAAAGTATAACAATCCGATAGCTGTTTCAGCTAAGCTCCTAAGGAATAAACTAATAAATAGGTCATCATTCGTCTCTAAGCTCGAAATGCAATTAGATCCATTGTTTTGGGAGATTTATATTACTACTATCATATTATTAAAGAGCAAGTCTTCTTGAAAAAAATTGAAATAAAGTTTAACTTCTACTTTCTTTCTACTTTGTCTTTTTTTTTTTTTTTCAATAAAATTTTCTATTTCATAACTGAGACTAGATGATGGATATTTAGGATTTATTCTCTTCCAAAATAGTTGTTCACCATCTTGTATAAAAAGCTAATTTATGGATTAAAAAAGATAATTTACATGTGTCGCAGTTGATGAGTAAATCTTTCCAAGTTCAAAAAAGAATTTTTAGTGCTATATTGATTTTACCGTCCAATTTCTAATTGCCCCATATGGTATTAGACTAATTATCTAATTAATATTTATCAATAAATTATGTACATTTTTCAGCGCCCAATTGTTAGTTCAATGAATGGTCATGGTCCTTATGAAGCATCAAGAATGAAATTTCAAAAACGATGTTTGACAATTGTTCAAAAAAATATTAAAATAAAAAATAAAAAAACTTGTGGCACAAATTGAGAAAAGAGACAAGAGGAAGAAATGCGTGACAGAAGAGTTGGATTGAAATTTTGAGGGGGTGAGGATAGATTTATGAAAGAATTTGGTATTCATATTTGATTATATAAGCTAGAAAAAGTTGCAAATCTATTTAAATCTTCTAATTAATGAATTTTTTATAAATCTACTAGTAATTGATGACATTTAAATTTCTGAAGAATCTATTTAAATCTAGGTTGAGAACACCTAAATTTGAATTGAATCTATTAAAATATGAATTGGGAACACTAAAATTTACACAAAAATTTTTAAAATTCGTTCAAATATAATTTGAGGACACTCTTAAATTATTAGCTGATTTTTTCGATTCTTGCAATTCAGAACCATTTAAAATAATTTAGTCTGGCATTACATTTGAGAAGTCGCATGGGTCAGTCAAGTTTGACAAGAAAGTTTCATATTATGAAACGTTTTTAGAATGTAAATTCACTGGTCAATATCGGCTCAATAAAGAAATTAAATAATCAGTACAGATTCAGATTCAGATTCGGAAACTGGAAATAACATTAAAATACAGAGTCAGTTAATTATATAAAATGAAACAAATATATAAAATTATTCCAATGCCAGTCAATATTGATACAAAGAGAATAATCTAACATTGATACACACTCCCCCAGTTATAACAATGAGAATAATGTTCCTGCTATTATATATAGGAGACATTGTTAGTGCATTTAGTACAACAAACAAAATAGCCAGCCAAAAACCAGCAAAATGGAGATCCAATTTCTTCCATTCAACTTCACCACTTCCTTGCTTTTCATATCCTTCATCTTGCTCTTAGTTAAGGGATTGAAGAAATCGAATTCCACTAACAAGAACAAAAAATTGCCTCCGAGTCCATGGAAGCTGCCTTTAATCGGAAACATGCACCAGTTGGTAGGTGCACCCCCGCATCATGCTCTGAGAAAGGTAACTAATAAATATGGTCCTGTTGTGCATCTGCAGCTTGGTGAAGTTCCTGCAATTGTCGTATCATCGCGTGAAGCTGCCAAAGATGTACTGAAGGTTCATGATCCTGCTTGTGCTGATAGGCCAGAAAGTATTGGAAGTAAGATTATGTGGTATGACTATACTGATATTGCTTTTAGTCCATACAACGAGTATTGGAGACAAATGCGTAAACTATGCATTTTGGAGCTCTTAAGCACCAAAAATGTCCGATCATTTGGCTCTATAAGACTAGATGAGGCTGCAAATCTTTTGAAAACTATCAAGTTGTCTTCTGGGAAACCCATCAACCTAACTGAGAAAATATTCTCATTTACAAGTTCTATGACATGCAGAGCAGCATTCGGTGAAGTACTGAAAGACAAAGACACTTTGATATTGCTGATGAAGGAAGGAACAGCCTTGGCTGGGGGCTTCGAATTGGCTGATTTTTTTCCTTCGTCAAAGTTGCTACAAGTCATGAGTTGGAATAAAAGTAGATTGTGGAAGATGCGCGGTAAACTTGATGCAATTCTTGACTCCATGATCAATGAGCATAAAGTTAACCTAGCTACAAACAAAAGAGGCAATGGGGTTTTGGGTGGTGAAGACATAGTAGATGTTCTACTGAGATTGCAACAAAGTGGAGAACTTTCTGTTCCAATAACTAATGACAACATCAAAGCAATCATTTTTGTAAGTATTTTATCCATAAGAAATTACTCATTTCTTCTTAAAATTTATTATTCCAACATCATTAATTAACAATTGTTGTCGTTGCAGGACTTGTTTTCGGCTGGAACTGAAACTTCATCCACGACAATAGATTGGGCCATGGCAGAAATGACGAGAAATCCACATGTGATGGCAAAGGCACAGGCTGAAATAAGAGAAATTGCTAAGGGAAAGGGGACATTTGAAGAGAGTGATGTTCAAACACTAAAATATCTCAAGTTGGTAATCAAGGAAACTTTTAGGTTGCACCCTCCAATTCCTTTACTTCCAAGAGCATGCAGGGAAGAATGTGAAGTTAATGGGTATTCAATACCCCTCAAAACCAAAGTCATGATTAATATATGGGCTTTGGGAAGAGATCCAGAGTATTGGCCTGAAGCAGAAAGCTTTAAACCCGAGAGATTTGAGAACAATTCAGTTGATTTCTTGGGAAGTAACTTTGAATTTCTTCCATTTGGAGCAGGAAGGAGGTTTTGTCCTGGTATGAACTTTGGTTTAGCAAATATCGAGCTCCCTTTAGCTCAACTTCTATACCACTTTGACTGGAAACTTCCTAAAGGAATGAACCCGAATGAAATCGACATGTCTGAGGCAGAAGGAATAACTGTCTCAAGAAAAAATGGTCTTTACTTGATTCCCACACTCTACAACCCTTTGATTGATTGCTAAATATTATGCCAACAAAAGGTGGTTTGAGGGAGGTTATGAACTTGTTGCCAATATGCTTCGAAATTATCACTGTTAATTTCATTCATTTTCTAATTCATTTGTGTTCTAATTCGTGTAATCTTCTTTTACAGCAATGATCGTTATATTCATTGGCAAGTATGGCTCAACTTATGTAATGAGACCGCTTAGCCTTAGTAAGATATCCCATGCTTCTATCTTTTTGGAATAGTAATTCAATTTCATACATGTATTTTGAATTGTTTCAAGAAACTTGTAGGGTGTGTTTGATTGGCTTAAATTTTCCATGGAAAATGGATTTTTTCCACCTATTTTCCAACTTGTTTGTTTAATTGCCAAAACTTTTCCATGGAAAAGGAATTTTCCTACCTATTTTCCTTGTTGTGTTTAATTGCAACTTTTTTTTTTTCCATGGAAATTTTTTTCTCATTTTTCCACTTTTGGCCACATTTTTCTTGTTTTCAAGGAAAATATTTTCTTTGTGGGACAGGAGAATTTATTTCCATAGAAAATTTGTTAACTTTTTCCAACCCATTTATTTTCTATGGAAAAGGCGTTAACATTTTCCAACCCATAATTTCTTGGTAATTCATTTCTATGGAAAATATTTTCTTTCCACCCAAATTTTCCACTTGCAATCAAACACAGTCGTAGTATATTGTTGTAGTTTATCTCAGATCGTAATGACACTGTTCACCTTCTATGTATTTTATCCGTGTATCAAGTTGCGTAAGAAACTTCGTTGGACACCTATACAAAATCTATAAATTTATTAACTGATAGATGAAAAGTGACTTAACTAAAACAATTTTATAACTTCAGTGACTATTTATGCTAAAAAAAGAGATAGGTGACTAAAGTCGCTCATTTTAAAGGTTGGTGATCAATAGGATCTTAACCGATTATTTTGCTTGATTGTGGTTATAACCTAATTTTTGGTTGATGCAATCGAACTGAGTTCATGTTTGGCTAAACTTAAATTATAATTTAAGATGAACAAATATATTTTTTATTCATACATTAAATAAGAACTATAATGTATAATTATTTAAAATATAATTTCAATGCAAAACATACTTGGGGGGCAAAGCCCATTAAAGCACAGTAAGGTAAGAGTTCTCCTGCCCAGCGTGCCTGAAATTAATAACTTATTTAAAAGAAAAGCATTAGCTTTAAACCTCAACTAAAATGACCCAATTAAAATTGCCCAAATCCCAAATTAAACCCAAAATCTAACCCAATTTTCTCAAAATCAACTCATTTCTTGATTCTTCTTCCCTTCCCATTCCCAAATCAATCCTGTCTTCTTCTTTCCCTCTCAGTCTTGGGTCTCACCAAATCACCAGTTGGCGAACATTCCAGCTGACAACAGGCAACTACAGCTAATCAACTTTTGATGTACCGAAGAAAAAAAAATTAATTGCGAAGAATTAGTTAAATGTTTGATAAACTTATATTTTAAATTTTTTGTATATTTTAAAATCAATATTTTAGTGTTTGGTAAATAAAAATGTTTTGCTCTTGTACATATATACAATTACTAAAATGGATATCAATTATAATGATGTGTATTAGTATTATTATTATTATCATCATTTGTAATATAGTGAAATTAAATTTTACTTGTATAATGATATTGTTAAAATTGATATTTTGATTATGAATAATGTAATTTGCATTCGCTCACTACTGGTAGTCGTCATATGTGTCATTATTCAATTGGATGAATTATTCATAATTAATTGCTATAAATACATTACTTAATTAAAGTAAACAATTCATCCAATTGAATAATTACACGTATGATAACTACTGGTAGTGAATGACTGCAAATAACATTATTTTTTTATTAAAGATAATTAAAGAAGCTAAAAATAGAATTTTAGAAGGTACTATTTTGTTACTTTTTAAAATTTGCTGTCAAATCATACATATATTCTTCTATAATAATTTTATTCGTTTGAATACTAAAATCTAAAATCAACCACAAATGCGCTAAAGACCATGGACTTCTCATATAAGGGATGTTTTCATAAATAAACCACTTTTTAAAAATAATTTCAATTTTATCAACTTAACAAATTTATTATAAAAATACTACATTCTTAAAATTATATTAATTAATATAATAATAAATTAAAATTAAATCTATACTACAAAATATATATTTCCACGTGAATTTACTTACATTTGTATTTGAGTCCTTAATTATTTGCACAATAAGTCCTTCATCTTTATAAAATTTTCATTTTAGTCCCTATACTTCGACTTTCATTTCAATTTCATCCTTTTTTATTTACAACTCAAGTCTTTCAACTTTTAAATTTGTACAAGTTGGTCCCTATATTTATACTTTTATATCAATTTAGTCCTTTATAGTATCAATATTTGATACATATGTTACAAATAATATTGTGTATCAATATTTGATACAAATGTTACAAATGATATTTTGTAACAATCTGTGTTACAAATTGAAATATAAAATATCAGTGATACAAAATATTAATTCATGTAACATGTATTGTGTAAAATAACATAATATAATCTGTAACATATTCAGTGATACAAAATATTATTTGTAACATTTGTATCAAACAGTGATACACAATATGATTTGTAACATTTGTAACAGAATGCGATACTAAACAGAAATTGTTACATATGTTACAACTGCAAAATCAACTTTAAACTTCAATAAATTAGTTATAGTATGATATAAATATGAAACACAATGTTAAATTTAACAAATAAAACTATTGATTTCATAATTTGTAACATACGTAACATCAGTGATACAAAATATCAATTCATGTAACATGTGATGTGTAAAATAACATAATATAATATGTAACATATTCAATGATACAAAATATCATTTGTAACATCTGTATCAAATAGTGATACAAAGGACTAAATTGATATAAAAGTATAAATATGGGGATCAACTTGTACAAATTTAAAAGTTGAAGGACTTGGGTTGCAAATAAAAAAGGATAAAATTGAAATAAAAGATGAAGTATAGGGACTAAAGTGAAAATTTTATAAAGATGAAAGACTTATTATGCAAATAATTAAGGACTCAAAAATAAATTTGAGTGAATTCACGTGGAAATAGTTATATAATTTTAATTCATTATTTTATTATTTAATATAATATTAATTATGTAGTATTTTTGGAATAAATAAGTTAAGTTGTTAGATTTATAATTATTTTAATATTTGTAAGTAGTGGGTGTAAATATCCCCTCATATAATGTGCAACCTGTTACTCTAGGGTGTCCAGTGGGCGCGCCATGGAAGGACTCGTGAGGCCGCAAGGCCGGCCATTTTTCTTTAGAGATGATTAAGCCCAACTACATTTCAATCAAAAAAGTGAATAGTAAAATAAATATATTCTTAGACATCTACGTTCTAGGGTAATCGTCGCTGCCCCTCCATCCTCCGCCACTGCTGCCATTGCCGTTGCCGCCACTACCACCACTACCACCATTACCACCATTACCCTTCACCACTCCACCATATTTTTCTCTCTTTTATTTACTATTTTTTACATTTAGAGTTAGTTTGATTTTGATTAAAATCAGATTTTTTGGTAAAAGTTGATAAAAGTTGTTGAAATGTGTGGTTGAAAAGTTGTGGGACCATGAAATGTGTGGTTAAAATTAATTGTTGACTTTGACTTTAGCTTTTTAGCAAAATTAATAGTGAAAACAAACAAAGCCTTAATTAAGAATAAGAGTATAATTATTATTTTTAACAAAAATTCTAACTTTTTAATAGTGATTTTTTTTAATATACCTAACTAAACCAAGATAATCAAACAGAATAATGATAAATCTGTTATCCAAATAACTTTTATCTAGATAAATAATTTTATCTACAAATCAAACAAGTATTTAGATAAACCATATAATAACAACATATAACACATGTTAAATAAGGTAAAATAATATATAACTTGTGAAAAAATAAAGTAACACGGCTTCTAACTCGTGTAAAATATTATTTTTTAATGAATGCTTAAAGTAATGATTTATAATGAAAATGTGACATTTTGTTACAAAATAAATTGTAATGAAAAGTAACACAGTATTTTAAAATAAAAATTAATTAGGTATAAGTAAAAATTAAAAAATTGAAAAATAAAATATTTTTCAGTTTTTGAAAGAATAGTAGAGCAGTTGCCAAAATTTCCCTTTTATTTTTAAATAATACTTAGGTGGGCCCTAGTTCATTAATGGATTAAAATATGCAAATCAAATTTTAATTTTTTTTCATAATTATGCTCGTCCATGTGTCGAAGTATCAATTTATATGGTCTAATTTCAGCATGTAATAAGGACGTGCTATATATACTCAATACTCGATCGACTATGACTCTATACATAATATAATAAAAGTAGCTCAAACATCTAAGAGTCTCAAAAAATTAGTTTTGTATATAATTGTAAAAATGCCATGAAAAAAGGCATGGCCCGCCGCGGGCTGTGCACGGCCTACCTAGGAACGACCTGCTATAGTGGAACGGCCAGCTAGTGCCTCAGTCCGTTGTTTCAGTCCAGGCAACGCTTTGGCGCCCCTAGTTTGTTGATTAAATATATCCATGGTATTCACTTAAAAAATTAACAAGATCTTGATTTCATTAGTTCTTGCTATTTTGTTGAATCAATGAGCATTAACCCCTAAAAGTTATATGTATATGTAGAATTAACAACGAGTCTTTGCATTTATTCCATATTATTCAATTGGCACTACAGTAGTTAGTATCAATGAAATTTGTTAGTTTCCGAAGACAAAAGTGATATTATGAGAAGAGGTAGTATTACTATGTTAACAAGTGTTGATGTTGATACACTTGCTAGAAACGAACACCTGCACCAATAAATACAGGTTTTGACACAACATATTGATTAATTATTTAGGCGTCACTAGGGCATGGAGGTCGTGGAATAGGTGAAAGAGGAGGACTCCAACTATACGATTACCTTTTCGCTTCTTTCAACTTTGAGAGGCGAATAAATGTTGATTCGAATGAGGATTACGATGTTCAACCTTTTTTGGTACTAAGTGTTAAGGGTATAATCCCACATTAGTTAGATACAAAAATGCTAACCAACATATATAAGTGTTTGAGTTACTCATTTTAACAAGTCTGAACTTTTAAGATGAAAGCACAAAGCTCAATAAGGTATTAGAGTTCATAAACTAAAATGATAAATTATATTCATTAAAACTCAAGTGAACAATCAGATTTCAAAATTGGTAATCCCAAACGCACCACCATCGACATTGAATAAAGATAATATATATATATAAATAACATATAGCATCTTAAAAATGTTGACTGTTTTTAATAGAATTTCATTGCCGAGCACTGTTCATTTTTTTTTTATTTTTTAATTTTATTGTGTCAAAGAAAATGAGTTTAAAAAAATTAGTGAACAGTAAAATAAAGTTCATTATCGAGAATTTTACTGTTCAGGTTTTTTTTTTTTTTTAATGTGGCAACATTATAAAAAATAAAAATATTCAATTTGCTTAAGATAAAATAAAAAAGAATAATGAAAAAATTGAATGAAAATGTGTAAAAAAAATAAAAAACATTCAATTTGCCACTAAGATTTCACAGTGTGTGCAGAAATTCTTGAATGACATTTTTTAGCATTTATTTACAATAATTTGTAAAAGGTAAAATAAAAAAACAATATTAGTAAAAAATTGAATGAAAATTAAGTGTAAAAGAAAAAAAAATAAGAAAAAAAAATTAAAGATATTTTTTTTTAGGTTGTAGGCATATCCCAACGATTTTAAAACAATAGGGACCTTTTATGCAATTAGTCCTTTAAAAAAAAGAGAGAAAACAGCAAAATATTGTTCATGAACAGTAAAATACTGTTCATCAATTTGATTGCCGAGAACTGTTCACCCTTTTTTTTTCCTTGTGTCAAAGAAAATGGGTTTAAAAAAAAATTGGTGAACAGTAAAATAAAGATCAACTCGGCAATGAACAATTCATTGCCGAGAATTTTACTGTTGACGCTTTTTTTTTTTTTTTAATGTGACAACATTATAAAAAATAAAAACATTCAATTTACTTATTTGCTTAAGATAAAATAAAAAAGATCAATAAAAAAATTGAATGAAAAAGTGTAAAAAAAATAAAATCATTCAATTTGCCACCAAGATTTCACATTGTGGATTTTGAAATTTTTGAATGACTTTTTTTAGCATTTATTTAGAATAATTTGTAAAAGGTAAAATAAAAAAACAAGATTAGTAAAAAATTGAATTAAAATTAAGTGTAAAAGAAAAAAAAATAAGAAAAAAATTTCAAGATTTTTTTTTTTAAGTTGTTGACATATTCTAACGATTTTAAAACAATAGGGACTTTTTGTACAATTATTTCTTTAAAAAAAAATAGTAAAAAACTGTTCATCAATCTCGGCAATCAATCAATTGATTGCCGGGATACTCCTATCAAATTTGTTTGTAATTACTGTTTATTGTGCTACAAATGGTGAAGCATCGGCAGTCGGTGACCCGGGTATGCGAAGAGATGGGCTGAGAGTGGCATTTGAAGCCTGGAACTTCTGTAATGGAGTTGGCCAAGAAGCCCTTGCCATGGGCAGTCCAAGAGCTGCAGATTGCTTTCATCTCTCGAGTAAGTCCAAGCATTCCAACACGAGAAAACATAAACATAAACCGCATCACTGTGGGTTTTTACTCTTTTCTCTCTCCCTCCATTCTTTTGTGAATAAATATTATTATATAATCCCGCCCCTTGTTTTGTAAATAATGCAGCAGATACTCATTCTCTAGTTCACAAAGTCACAAAGGTGGATAACAAACTTGGTGTTGGAAAACCATTTCCGGGTTTGAGCCCAAAAGCATTGAACAACCCGGACCTCTATGCAGTCGAGAGGGAGCTCTATTTGGGTTTATTATGTCAAGTTTCAGACACCCCAGAACCATGGCAATTTTGGATGCTTATGTTGAAAAATGGAAATTATGACTCCAAATTCGGTCTCTGTCCTCGAAATGGGAAAAAGGTACTACCTTTCAATTCAAGCAATAACTTCCCATGTTTTGGAAATGGATGTATGAATCAGCCCATCTTGTACCATCAACACACCACTTTACATAAAAATGGCACCTTGAGAGGATCTTTTAGTGGGGACAGTGATCTCCTGCCCCTAGTGGCCAGGAAATCCTTGCTCACATGCTGACTTGTCAGCATGTGGGCAAGAAATTGCTGCCCACTAAAGATAGCAGATCAGGACCCCTTTTAGTGGTACCTATGAATTCAATTCTTCCTCAGCAATCAATTTTGATTGCCGAGATTGCTAGGCAATCAGAGCACTGTTAATTTTAATTTTTTTTTGTATTTTTTTTTGTCAAATAAACATTTTAATTTCAAATTTTTTTTTTTTATATATGTTACATTAACCATTTTTATTTTTATTTTATTTTAAAAATGATTGTATAAATAATTCTAAAACTTTTCACTACATTTTACATTTTTTCATACTTGCATTTGCACATAGCAATACCTACTTCCTTCTAATATAAAAGCACAATGAATATGATTAATTAAGATAAAAATAACTTTCTTCAAGGTAATAAAACTTTTGAAAATCAACATTTCCAGTTGTTGTTTTTAAAAAATACAGTAAGAAGAATGAATCAATAACCAAAAATCAAAACTTTTTCCATGCTTCAATCATTTATACATACACCAGATGTACAAGCAAAATTACATACATATGCATGCATAAACACATAAACACAGAAGTTGAGAATAGAACTCACGGGAGAAATTGGAAAAACGATTCAAATTTGCAACAGTGCATCTCTCTGTATATATATGTGTGTATGATTTATACTAATAATCTCTTACAACATATTTGGTTTATTAATAAAATTTATCTGTCCAATAATATCTACAAAATATTTTAATAATACAGTCTTTTTTTCTGTCCAGTATCCACTTATCCTAGTAATGAGTATCGAAACTCGGCAACCAAAGCTGGTTGTCGAGCAACTCGGCAACCAGCTTGGTCTTGGTTGCCGAGCAATTTGGCAACCATCATTGGTTGTTAACATGGTTGTAAATTGCTAGGATTTAGTAATGCACATAGTATATAAAAAATAGTCCAAAAAATTGAAAGAAAGTTGGGATGTTTATTGTTAGAAAATGTCATTCAAGAATTTCAGGTAATGTATAAATCCAATGTTTTTATCTTTTTTACACATTTTCATTCAATTTTTTTTATTAATCTTTTTTATTTTATCTTAAGCAAATTGAATGTTTTTATTTTTTATAATGTTGCCACATTAAAAAAAAAAAAAACTTGACCAGTAAAATTTTCGGCAATGATCTTTATTTTACTGTTCACCAATTTTTTTAAAGCCTATTTTCTTTGACACAATAAAATTTTTTTTAAAAAAAATAAATTAAAAAGTGATTGCCGAGATGGCAAAAAATAAAAATAAATAAAATTTAAGTGATTGCCGAGATGGCTCGGCGAGGTGGAACAGTGTTTATTTAATATATATGTATTTTTTAAAGGAATAATTGCACAAAAGTTCCTATTGTTTTAAAGGAATAATTGCACAAAAGTCCCTATTTTACTATTCACATTTTTTTTCCTTTTTTTTTTTTTAATGTGGCAACATTATAAAAAATAAAAACATTCAATTTAAGATAAAAAAAAAAAAAGATTAATAAAAAAATTGAATGAAAAGGTGTAAAAAAAATAAAAACATTCAATTTGCCACCAAGATTTCACAGTGCGTAGATTTTGAAATTCTTGAATGGCATTTTTTAGTATTTATTTAGAATAATTTGTAAAAGGTAAAATAAAAAAATAAGATTAGTAAAAAATTGATTGAAAATTAAGTGTGAAAGAAAAGAAAATAAGAAAAATAAATTAAAGATTTTTTTTTTTTTAGGTTGTGGGCATATCCCAACGATTTTAAAACAATAGAGACCTTTTCAAGAATTGCGGCTATTACAAAAATGGTGAAATTTGGACAAAACTAAGAATAGTAAAATACCAAACGCTACAGTAAAAAATTAAGACACTTATATAATTGTAAGGATATGTTAAAAACTTGTGTCAAAAAATAAAGATTAGGCACTATTTTCGTACTAAGAATAAATATTAGAAATCATTTGCACCAAATTCCTTAAAAATTTGGTTATTCGCATTATCGATAATTCATGAGCACTATGCATAGTCTTGAGTAGTTTGACAAGTTTTTCTGATTGGTAGGAAAGTATTCGGTCCCATTTCTTTGATCTTAATGGTCTAAATATCTTGAAACTAATTGGTCACGTCATTTCCACTTAATATTATTTTTAATTCATTCAAAAGTCACATTGATGTACTTTTCACTAACGATGACAATGGAGCAGATTTGGATTAGATCAATCTGATCCATATTAGTCCCAGATCAATTTTAGAAGATCTAAATTCGTAGATTGATTGGCCATTTCTTGGGGTGGATCAGGGCGTAGCGGATCACTGGTTTGATCCGCAAGTTGATTCATGTAATATTTTTTTTGAGTGAATTGTCATTCAAAAAATTAAACAAACATTTAAACAAACATTACTATTTTTTCTATCTTTTTCTTTCTTTATTTTTCAAATGGGGCAGATTGGATCGGGGCGGACATGATCCGATCCGCTTCGATCTTCTCCGATGATCCGTGGATCGAGAATTCTTTACTCCATTCGGATCGGGTATCTTTCGAGTTTGGAGGGGATCATATATTTTTGTCAACCCTATTTTTCACGCAATTTGAGAATTAGTACATGTTTGATCGTAATGAAATTATTTTTTAATGGTTTATAAATTATGAGTCATATAAAATATGTAAATAATAAATTAATAGTAAATTGTAGGTACTACGAATTGTGGGGATAAAATGTATGTTTGACAAACTTAAATTATAAGTTAAATTAGTCAAACATACGATTAATTTTTTCGAATAACTTTTGTTTTTTAAATGAAAAGAAAAAGAGAGATAATACACTATTAAAAATATATACATAAATATTTAAAAATTATATAAAACATTTAACAATAAAACATAAACTGATAAAAAATAAAAAATAAACGTCTCAAGAGAACTGATATAAGAACGTGAGAAAAGGGTTTGCAAGGACCCACAAATAAATATATCAATAGAACTTTTCAACCCATTTTTAACATGAAAAGTCAACAATTTTAATTCAAATAAACCAATATTGATTTATAAACTGTTTATAATCTTTACCAAACAAACGCTTATAGTTTATAAAAATTGAACTTTAGTCCATTACGCTTTAGAATTTAGTCAATACTATGTGCTAACACCAGTCAGATTCAAGAATACTGAAAATACATTAACACAGCAGCCAGAATCAGTAAGAAACAACCAGTCAGATTCAAGAATACTGAAAATACATTAACACAGCAGCCAGAATCAGTAAGAAACAAATAAATATAAATATTACGCTTTAGAATTTAGTCAATACTATGTGCTAACACCAGTCAGATTCAAGAATACTGAAAATACATTAACACAGCAGCCAGAATCAGTAAGAAACAAATAAATATAAATATGCAAACGCCAATGCGAGTCAATATTGATACAAATTCCAACACACACATAAAATTTTTGGTTGATATATAAAGGAGACATTGTGCCTGTATTTTCTTCACAGGCAAAAACCAGCAGCATAATGGAGATTCAACTTCTTTCTTTTAACTTCATTAGCTTCTTGCTTTTGTTAACTTTCATCTCCTTGTTAGTGAAGGAATGGAAGAAACCCATGCATCAAAAGTTGCCTCCAAGTCCATCGAAGCTACCTTTGATCGGACACCTACACCTCTTGACGGGTGCCCTCCCACACGTTTCTCTAAACAATTTAGCTAAAAAATATGGGCCAATCATGCATTTGAAGCTCGGTGAAGTTTCTTCAATCGTCATTTCCTCACGGGAAATTGCCAAAAAGGTACTCACCGTTAATGACCTTGCTTGTGCAGATAGGCCGGAAAGTATAGGAATGAAGACTTTGTGGTATGATTATACAGACCTTGCCTTTAGTCCATATAATGACTATTGGAGGCAAATGCGGAAATTATGCATTATGGAGCTATTAAGTAACAAAAACGTTCGGTCCTTTGGCTCTATAAGGCTAGATGAGACTTCACGTCTTATTAAATCTATCCAGTCATCCATTGGAGAACCAATCAATATAACCGACAAAATATTCTCGTTCACAAGCAATGTCACATCCAGAGCTGCATTCGGTGAGATACTAAGAAACCAAGACACTTTGATAATGTTCATGAAGAAAGGAGTAGTTTTGGCAGGGGGATTTGAATTAGCTGACTTTTACCCCTCTTTAAAGTTCCTACAGTTCATTAGTTGGAATAAGCATAAATTGTTGAAGATGCGCAGTCAGCTTGATTCAATTCTTGATGTCATCGTGGACGAGCATAAACGCAACCTAGTGACAGGGAAGAGAGAAAAAGAAGAGTCGGGTGGTAACAACATAGTAGATGTTCTACTCAGATTACAACAAGGTGGGAACCTTGATGTTCCAATTACAGATGACAACATCAAAGCAATGATTTTTGTAAGTATTTTAGCTGTAAAAATTTATATAAATGTTAACTTAACCCTTGTAAATGTTTGAACATAATCAATATGGTGGCGTTGTTGCAGGACATGTTCACTGCTGGAACTGAAACTTCTTCCACAACACTTGATTGGGCAATGGCGGAGTTGATGAGAAATCCAGATGTGATGGCTAAGGCACAGGCTGAAGTAAGACAAGTTTTTAAAGGAAAGAAGACTATTGAGGAGAGTGATGTTCAAAAACTAAAATATCTAAAGTTGATAATCAAGGAAAACTTTAGGATACACCCTGCAGTTACTTTACTCCCAAGAGCATGCAGGGAAGAATGTGAAGTTGATGGTTATACTATACCCGTCAAAGCAAGAGTTACGGTTAACATCTGGGCTTTGGGAAGAGATCCAGAATATTGGGTTGAACCAGAAAAGTTTAAGCCAGAGAGATTTGAGAACAGTTCTGTTGATTTCTTGGGAAATAACTTCGAATATCTTCCATTCGGAGCGGGAAGGAGGATTTGTCCTGGCATGAACTTTGGTTTGGCAAATATTGACCTTCCTTTAGCTCAACTTCTGTATCACTTTAACTGGAAACTTCCTCAAGGAATGAACCCTAAAGATCTTGAGATGACTGAGGCAGCAGGATTGAGTGTACAGAGGAAAAACAGCCTTCACTTGATCGCATCACCCTACAACCCTCCCGTTGATGTTTAATTATTCACCATTTTTATGCAAATAAGGCCTTACTGTTTGAAATAATCCTCCTCAAAAAGCTTCACATAAGTTTCATTCCTTGTTTTCAAGCACTCTTCTTTCTACTGCGGTGGTATTTATATTTTTTTCACGTATGGGCTCAGTGTTTTATCCTTACAATGTTGTCTAGAATTTTATGTTTCATACTGAGCTGCTGGCCGTATTCAAAGATTTTTGTTCAATGAAGTCATTGCAATTTTTTCAGTTTTATTTATCATCTCTGACTGTATTCAGCATTTTTCTTTCTATTTTTGGTTGAGGGATCACTTTCAGTCTAATAATTAATCCACCATAATTATTTCATGTTTATAAGCTTGAGAGAGAAAAAGTATTCCTCACTTCGCTTTTCTCTCTCATGCATATAAGCCTCTCAAGATTTACATGTTTGCTCGTACTTATAAGCATTTATAAATTAGTCAGACATTATTTTTATTCATAAAAATTACAATTATATATATATCCTAACTATAAGTGTTTATCACCTATTTACTATTCACTCTTTCAACCAATACGACACCGTTCTGGATGCAGCGTTATTTTCACTCTCCACCACCAAACCCAATCCGCGTTCTTCCTTCTCAATCCAAAGCTGTGTTCTACCTTTTCAATCCAACTGATATTTTGGCCTTCGTCTGTTGATTTGGGTGCTTTCTTGTGGTTAATTTCTTCTTCGATCAATTTCTTGTTTGATTCCACTTCGTTCAATCCATCTTCGTTTAATTACTTGTATCTTTTTGAGCTAGGCTTGAGCTCACAGAAGAGGGCAAAACCCTAGCTTCTTTGTGCTTTCTTGTGGTTAATTTCTTCTTCGTTCAATTTCTTGTTTGATTCCACTTCGTTTAATTACTTGTATCTATTTGAGCTAGGCTTGAGCTCACAGAAGAGGGCAAAACCCTAGCTTCTTTTCACTTGATTATGGTGGGGCCAGACAGTTTGCTCAGGCATCCTAGCTTTCTCAGCCGAAATCTTGGAAGAAATACACCAATTTTCACTGAAATAGGTAAAGTAATTCTTATCTGAAGACCCACCTCGTTTTACTTAATTTTGAACAGTATAAATGGGGAATGAATTGGGTTTTTTACTTCATTTTATGAGTTCTTTTTTGCTCGGGGTTTGATTCTTCTAATTAACTAATTGTTATGCATGTCAATTTTTGATTTTTTTTTTGGGTGATCTTTGTACTGGTTGTAGTTGAGAGAGAAAAGGGGATGAAATGGAAGGGAAGGAGCACGGGTTGATGCTGGCATGTGTAATTTCGGGGACCCTTTTCTCGATTCTGGGTTCTGCTTCTTTCGCTATACTGTGGCTGGTGAATTGGAGGCCGTGGCGAATTTATAGGTGATGATTCTTTTCAAATCTGATTATCTCTAATCATTTTCTGTTTATCTATTTAGATCGCATTAATTTGCTCAGTTCATGGTGATTTCATTTTTTATTTTGTTTTTACTTTCTAGGATTAAAAATGTAGGCCCAATTTCTTCATCTTCTTTGTGCTTGTCGAAACCTCGTAATCATCATAGTTATTACTTGGAGTTGATGTCTTGCATAGTTATTGTGGGTGCAATTCCATTTCCATTTTATATTGAGGTGGACTGGTAATATTTTCCCATCACGTTTTCACTTTTCATTTCTGATAGTATTATAATATATGTGTGCATTCAAGATATTCGAAGCTTCAAGATGTCAGAAAATATCAATTTTCTTTTTTCAGTCAAATTTTTCTCCCTTTTCGCTCAATTGTTTAGTTTTCCATTTAATGCAGATAATAATCTTTCTATAACTTGAATTTTGAACCCACGAAGTTTATTGTTTTATTTTGGATTTTGATTTCTGTTGAAAAAAGAAAATTAATTATTCCGAAGTATTTGAAAAGTTGTAGAATCTATAGCATTTTAGTTAATGATAGTACATATATATATATATGTGTGTGTGTGTGTGTGTGTGTGTGTGTGTGTGTGTGTGTGATTATGAGTTTGAGTTTAATGCTAAGAGCACAAATAACTTTGTTTGAATATTAGCAGTCAAGTTAACAATTAACAGAATATTGCTCTATTGGATTTTCTTCCTAACTTGTATACTTCAACAATATAGCACAAGTTTTAGCTAATCACACTCCATGTGTAGATTAATTTACTCTTTTAAATTTTGTAAATGCAGTCACGAACTTCAGTCCCCTTCTTTCTTCCTTTTATTACTTTCTTCTTCTTTACTTAATTTTGCTATTGTTTCAATGGCATGAAATAGGCCATTTCAATAGTTGTTATATTGTATAAGACATTGCCGACATCAAATATTTGAGAATTTAATGGCCGGTATATGTACGTCCCATTTTCATAGTCGCAAAAATCTGCACCTCTACAATTTTTTTTTTTTTTTTAATCTTTTCATCAGTTTTCAAAATCTGCATATTTATTTTGTATTTTATGTTATTTATATGAAGTTCTTTGGCTTAAAATTTTAGTTGTACAGTGTTGTGTGTAGCTCTTGGGTCTAATGTGCTATTTGATTTCTTCTTTGTTTAAATACAAATGCATCATAATCAATTAAGTTTTATGGCAAAGATGTTCAATCCTACTAATTACTAAGGTCGTGTTAGCGTCGGACTCATCAATTGGAGCGTGGCTAAAAATAATACTGATAATAAATACTTCAAGTTCATCGGAGTTCTTGCCGTGGTTATATCAAGAAAGAACAAAATAATTAGTGATTTATATGTCAGGGATGAAATTTTTTCGTTCTTAATGGTTTAGATGCATTTATGATGCATCATCTACTATCTAACTTTCTTTGATATTTGAATATATTTTAAGTTACCCCATATACTCATTTTGAGATTGATCTCGGGTTAGATAATTTAGACACAATGGAAATTGTGATGGCTCTTGAAGAAGAATTTGGTTTCGAGATTTCTGACATTTTGACTTCATTGCATCATCCCCAGGACAATTAGTGGAACACAGATGCATTGCCTTGCCATTTTTTCCCTTTCCTCCATCTAGCTGCATGTTGGGGGTCGTTTATTTATTTTTGGATTTCTTTATTTTTTTTCTGAAATACTCATTTCCAAGTACAAATTTCCATCTCTCTGCTATATGTGCATGTTAAGTGGAGTACAAAATGTTAAGAAAGAAATTATATGAATTCTCCCTAATTGGATCCGTTTCATTGTCATTTCTAAGGTGGAATTGTATTTGCTTTGACCGATTTGGCTTTCCAAGTCGTAAAAACGAGACATTTTTATATTGGATTCAATCTGAGTGCAGATTTTATTGAAGTTTAATTTTTTAATTTTTTTTTTGTATTGAAATTTGCAAAGAATGGATCTATCTAAAGTGGGCTATCATTGAAGAAGAATACTAGCGGGTCCTCAAAAACTTTTGCAGGTTGATTGTAATTTGGCAGGCAATAATTCTATTCATAATTGCTTAACGTAGGTATAACCATGATCTTTTCCTTGATAATTATCAAATGTTTGACAATTCAATGTTAAAAATTGTGTAATTTCTATTTTCAGCTTCATGACGTTATGGTTTCATATTTTTGGCAAGCCGTACAAATTAAATCGGTAAAGAAAGCATGTACTCTTGGCATACAAATTACGTTGTCCATTTATATAATTTTTGCTTGTATTACTAAGTGAATTCTAGCAGATTAATTGCAATTAATATAAACAAAGTACTCCCTTAAATTCATGTTCTATCAGGGTAAGTAGCACTTGGAGCCACCGTTTGGCTTCCTAAGAAACAACCTCGGTTATCTCATATAACTGAAAAAATTAGGAACATGCTTTGATTGGATTAATAAGGTTACACGTACAAATTCATTGCCTATTAATTCTTTTCCATGTCAATGTATCTCTCTTTTTCGTGCTCTTTATTGCATATATATGTATATATGTAGTATCATTGTAATCAGAGAGCACAACATAGAGCAAAACAATTCGGTCCTTATTTATTTAATCCATGATGATGGCATAAAAACTAACATCTTTAAATATTATATACAAGTTACATATGCCTTTCAAGTTCTTGTTGGGAAGATAGTACAATATCGAGTTTGAGCTTTTCTTGAGTAATTGTTATTCAGACTTGTATTTCTCTTTTTTACCAATGCCTTTGTTGGGAAAAATAGTTCATCGGATCGTTGATTCTTGCAAGAACAACTGACAGTGCTCAGATTAATACTGTTCAACTCCACAAAGGTAACACCAAGTTACAAGAACAAACTAAGAATGACCTATTTTACCAGAGGAAATAAAAGGAGGAAAGGGGGTGCAATTTTCACAAAGAAAATATCAAATAACAATGGCTGGCTCTTTTCTGGTTTGGCTGCTTTTCTGTGACTTCTGTTCACGTGTGGTAATAATGGATATGGTGATAATTCGTGGTTATTTCTCTGCCCAAACCAACACTAATATATATAGTATAATAATATATATTATATATGGTATAATATAATATATAGGTATGGTAATAGTATAATATATTAACCCATAATATATTATACCCTAAATATATATACCCCAATAATATTATATCCTAAACCTAGTCGTCCTACTTTAAGCCGGGTCCAACACACTAGGTCACTAAGCAACGACCCAAAGGTACATTAAAACCTCCAAGTGACCCACACACGTCCTTCATTAATTTGGGCTGACACACTTGTGGAGTGGACTATACAATTATCATTCAATCCTGAGCTCAAAGCCTATGAAGATATAACGGGTCTATTAATCATCACTGTCCCGAGTTTATTTGAGATCACAAAAATTCCAACAAACCTCCACCTTGATCCAAATATACCTGCAAACCCCAAAAGTAAAAAAAAAAAATAGTTTAGTAGTTGTTACAAAAGGATTCCAAACAAATTGGAACTTTACATACTTTTACCGAAGTTTAGAAGTGTCAGCCAACTTCTAAACTTTACCATTGTCAGCACCTTAGTGCCCATATTTGCATAGTTATAAACCTTCAAATACCTAAACAACAACTTTAAAGCTTTCCAATATTTGGGACTTGGATCAAACATGTACCTGCTTAAAACACTAATAATAAAGGCCAAGACTGGCCTATTGCAAACTATCAAATACATAACGGAGCCTATAACATTTGAGTAGGAGTTTTTACTCATAAACTCCTTTTTCTTATCCTGTTCCTCAGACAAGATAAATTGGTTACCAAGAGACACATAAATGGGTTTGCAATTAACAATGCCAAATTTCTTAAAAAAATTAAGTACATACGGAGTTTGATACACAAATAAGCATGAATTTGACCTATCTCTATCAATCATACCAAGGAACCTTCTAGATTGTCCTAGGTATTTCATGTCAAATTCTTTACTTAACTTAACACTTATCTTGTTTACCACTTTCTTGTTAAGGCCATCCAATAACATGTCATCCACATAAAGTAACAAATACACACAATCACCATTTGTGTTGTGGTGCAGGTAATACAATCAATTATCAAACTCATTCCTCTTATAACCAAAAACATGTGAATCAAACATTCTATACCACCGACCCTTGGCTACTAGTCTAGCCTCGGATCTCACAGACTCACTCTCAGTAGTACCATTTTTCACCTTATAAACCTATTTGCATCTCACTATGGATTTATCCTTAGGTTTAGGAACTAAATCCCAAGTTTGATTCCTAACAAGAGAACTCATCTCTCCTCTCATGGTACTAAACCATTCTATGGACTTCTCACTCTTTATAGCCTCCACAAAGGTATTTGGCTCCTTATCAACTAGTTCCTGATAACTAGCATTGGCTATAGTGAAGTCGGATAGTCTTTGGGGTTCCCTACATAGTCTTCTCTCTCTATCTCTGGCCAATTGATAATTAGCCAAAAGATTTTGGTGAACAAGATTTTCCTCTATCACATCCTTGTTACCTTTTGCATTTATGTTCTGCTGATTTCGATGTGTTTCACTCTCCACCTCACTAAGGGTGATGGGGATGTGGGTACTCACTTTCTCCACCTTAACTAGGAATTCTTTCCTAATGGTTTCTTGCTGTTTTTCACTCTTTAAACAAGGCATATCTGACTCATTAAAAATGACAACCTCACTAATGATGATTTTCACACTCTTTTGGCTCCTATCCCATAACCTATACCCCATATCACCCTCTAGGTATCCTAAGAAAACACATTTCCTAGTCTTGGGATCTATTTTTCCTTCACTCTGATGAAAGAAAACAGCACAGCCAAAAGTCTTAAGTATGGAATAATCAGCACATTTACCATACCATTTTTCATAAGATGTATTACCATTTAAAACAATAGAATGAGTCATATTAGTCAAATAGCAAGCAGTCATAATAGCTTCACCCCAAAACGATTCAGGTATACCAGAACTCAACATCATACATTTAACCTTATCAAGCAAAGTATCCTTTCAGCAACCCCATTCTGTTGGGGAGTGTAAGGCACAATTTTACATCTAGTAATGCCACACTCATTACACAAATTTTCAAAGTCAGCATTGCAGAATTCAAGACCATTATCATTACACAAATATTTTATCTTTTTACCTGTTTGATTCTCCACCTGAACTTTCCAATTTTTAAATTTAATGAAAGTTTCACTTTTATCTTTCAATAGATAAACCCACACACGTCTGGAGAAATCATCAACAATAGACAAAAAATATTTGTTACCACCAAAAGTGGGATTGCTCTCGGGACCCTACAAATCAGTATGAATGTATTCTAACACTCTACTTGTCTTGTGTGTGCTAGATAAAAATGATATCCTACGATGTTTTCCAAGCACACAATGATCACAAAATGGGATGTCAGACACCTGATCCTTACCAAACACACCCTTGTCGTTAAGGAACTTAAGTCCTTTAACACTAATGTGAGTTAACCTATTATGCCACATTTGTGTGTGATCAGTGTCAATGGAAGAGATAGTGGAATTTAGACCATTCATCACTTCAACATGTGTAACATATATGCCATTTCTCCTAGTAGCTTTAAAAGCTCTAAGTGCACCCTTACACATTCTAATCATGCCATCACCAAGCCTACCTATCAAACCTGTACTCTCTAACTCTCCTATAGAAATCAAATTCATACCCATATGCGGAACATATCTGACTTCTTTTAATGTATGCACAAAGCCACTGTTAAACTTAACAGTTACATTACCAACACCAGTAATTCTATATGCAACTCCATCACATGCAACTATATGTCCATGATCAGCCTCATGCAAATGATCAAACCAAAACTTATTTGAAGTGACATGAAAAGATGCACCAGAGTCAAGAATCCACTCATGTATATGAGAGTTCATAGACAGGTTAATCTCACCAGGCTTAGAATTTAAAAGCATGTAAACCTCACCAGACTCGTCACTAGAGGTCACTAAATTTGTCTCTCTCTGATCTTCTCCTCTCTGTTTTTTCTTCTCTTTATAACACTCACTAATGAAATGTCCTATTTTTCCACACCCTTAACATTTCTTTCCTTTTGCCTTCCAATGTGACTTATAGAACGACTTCTACCCTTTCTATTGCTACCACTGTTTTTCCCACCACTACTTCCATTCCCATCCCCCCCGACTGAGGTCTACCCCTCACAAAATGGACTTCACCATTTTTTCTCTCATTTTTCTCGAACTTCAACTCTCTCTCCTTACTTTTTAAAGAGTCTATGACAATGTCAGGTGTAAGGGTCTCCTTCACATACTTAATGGTATTCTTGATTTCATTATATGAATTAGGAATGGCATTTAACAAAATGATAGCTTTGTTAATTTCAGGGACCGTTTCACCACAGTTTGTAGTATCTTGCACAAGCTTATTAAAAACATCAAGATTGTCATCCAAATCCCTTGAGGGATCAATTTTGAAGATGAAAAAATTTTCAAGGAGATAAATTTTATTTGGAGTTGATTGGATTAAATAAAGCTCTTCTAATTTTTTCCAAAGCTTTTCTGTAGAATCAAATTTTCCTACTTTTCACAAAACAGGGTCTGATAAATGTAATATGATAGAAGTGTAAGCAAAGTTCATCAAAATCATTTTTCTGATCCTTAGTAACATTAGGACCATAAGAATTATCAATGGCTTTTGAAATCTTTTCCTGAACCAAAATACCTTTCATTTTTGTTACCAAATAGAAAAATCACCTTTACCAGTAAAGACACTCAAGTCAAAATGATGTGCAGACATCTTAACAAATAAGAATACACACCAACAAGCACCTCAAGATAATCACGCAGAAATACCTAAGGCCTCAATATACACCGTTTTAGATTCCTAGGGCTTCATGAGATTCGCGATCTCAGATCAAGGGAATTGTTCAACGGGTAAAGTCCATGTGACAATTCTAAATAATAATGCACAAAAAATAAAGTATCGCAAATAATCAACACCAAAACAAAAGCTAACACAAGTCACAATAATGGGCACCTAAATTTCTAGCAACAGGCAATAGTTACCCCACACAGTAACCCCAAACCTAATGGCTATCCCACACGATGACCTGCTAGTACTGGAATGTAAAAGAGATTAGCCAATTTACCAGAGCGGACCAAATCTGACGGTTCGTATTAAATAGGAGAGATACGAAACAAATTAAAACAGAAATCCAGCAGCAACAGCAACCACACAAGCTGGAAAAACCACGAAGGTTTTGCAAACGCCGAATACGTTCACTATCGAACTGCTGTCCAAGCTGTCCGGACCACCAAAAATATAACTGACCACCACAGAAGGTCAGAAATAGGACGAGTATCACAACGCCACCAGCCACTCACTGGAATACCCTTACACGCGCCCACACTCGTCGCTGGAAGAAAACTACAGTCGAATTTCACGCGCTACCCACGCGCCGCACACGTTCCACCGTCAGCTCTGCCTTGACGTCAGGAGTCAGAACATGGTCTCCATTCACAAAGATGACGTCTGCTTTGGCCCGAAAATGGACGTACAGATCTGGGCAGATTTGTGCTTCTTCTTCTTCGTTAATCTGACGACCCAAAATTATTTTTCTTGCACTACGGAATGCCACCGAGGCTCTGATACCAATTGTTGGGGAAAATAGTTCACCGGATCGTTGATTCTTGCAAGAACAATTGACAGGACTCAGATTAATACTGTCCAACTCCACAAAGGTAACACCAAGTTACAAGGATAAACTAAGAAGGACCTATTTTACCAAAGGAAATAAAGGGACGAAAGGGGCTGCAATTTTTACAAAGAAAATATCAAATAACAATGGCTAGCTCTTTTCTGGTTTGGCTGCTTTTCTGTGACTTCCGTTCACGTGTGGTAATAATGGATATGGTGATAATTCGTGGTAGTTTCTCTGCCCAAACCAACACTAATTTATATATATATATATATATATATATATATATATATATATATATATAGTGTAATAATATATATTATATATGGTATAATATAATATATAGGTATAGTAATAGTATAATATATTAACCCATGATATATTATACCCTAAATATATATACCCCAATAATATTATACCCTAAACCTAGCCGTCCCACTTTAAGCCGGGTCCAACACACTGGGTCACTGAGCAACGACCCAAATGTACATTAAAATCTCCAAGTGACCCATACACGTCCTTCATTAATTTGGGCTGACAAACTTGTGGAGTGGACTATACAATTATCATTCAATCCTGGGTTCAAAGCCTATGAAGATATAACGGGTCTATTAATCATCACTGCCCCGGGTTTATTTGAGATCACCAAAATCCTAACAGCCTTATTATATTTCTCTTCTAATTTTGATTGTAAGTTTTTTGTATATTTTATGTTACATGTTAGCTCTCTTTATATTGCTTGGACTTGGATGGTTGCTATTTTTGTGTTGAAGTTTTGATCTTGTCATTGTCAATTTCAATTTTGGTTGAAATTAATTCAAAAACACTATGACAAGTTCAATATATGGACTACCTTGATTCCTTTTGATGATCAACCTGTGTTAAAATAGTTGTAGGTGAGCGAGCTAGGACATCACTTGGTAGTAGTTTTAGGTTCCCAAGTTTCATTTGCAGTGCTGCAGATTACAAATTCCCTGACCCAATTCTTGAATTTGCTGATGCTGTAAGTATTATTATTTTTTTATTCTAAAAACACAAATGCGTGCTTAGTTATTTAATTTAATGGGCATGTTCTTGATTTGTTTGGTAATTAATATGATGTTATGGGTTTAGGAGACTTAAAAATATAGGACCCATTTACTTAAGAAACTCTCCAAGAAAGATATGTTTGAAGAAACTGTTGGAATATGTACTGAGGTACTTTTTCTGCTTGCCTTGTTTCTTGGTCTATTTTTATCTTTGTTCATTTAGATTTTTCTGCTGTATTTTTTAATTATCATTAAATCTTACTAATAAGTGTTTCCCAATTGGTGTAGGGATTATAAGCAATAATGCCCATATCACAAAGGGTATATCTTTAGAACATAGTGCCAAACTATTTCCCTATAAGATATTCGATTTTATGTACTTGAAGTTATAACGATTTGATGTAAATATAACTACTATCGAGTCTTGTTCCCGATAAATAGCAGTGATATAATTTATATTATTGATTTAGTTTCTGAGAGACATATTGGAAATTTGCATAAATTGTTAAAAAGCATTTGAAATACAATTTATGGAAGTTATGCTGATAGAAATCATTTTATTGTCCGAGCTATTTGTGGAATTATGGAGTAAAACAACAAACTAATCCTTATTTCCAAAATTTTGGGGTGGGCCTTTGGGATTACTAAGTTATAATTGTTATTCACGTTTTGAAAAAGAGACTTCATATTACATGAACAAGAAACAAAAATTAAGAAAATTGCAGAATTAAAATTGAAGAAAAAAGTACAAACCGAGGCCTGTACAAGTACAGTTTCCTTAAAACAGATTCGTCTTCTACCGTAGGTTATGAACGTCTGTTTCCCAGGATACAACGGTAGAACTGGTTGTACCAGCGAACCGACCTACTGCCCGAACAATATCACCACGAGAAAATTCGAATGCCAAAGAGAAAAACGAATGCTAAAGAACCTAAGGAGAAAAAGTTGAATTGTTGTGTTGAAATGAGGAAAAATGACTTGTTTATATAGGCATAAGAATGACCTTCCAATTCCAATTCAACCATTAAAACAAGAGTTACAAAAGTTACAAAAATGAAATGTTGAGAAGATGGAAAGTCTCAAAATTGAAAGCTTAAATTTTTTTTTTTTCATTCAATTTACTTATTTTTCAACAATCTCCCACATGAATGAAAAATTGAAAGAGACACGGAAGACTAGGTGATAAAGTTCAACGTCCGAATCCTGCATAGGATAGGTAGGTGTTACCATTTGAACCTTCCCTTATGAAAGCATATTTATTTTACTAGCTGATCAGTAGATGCGATGTCCTTGAACGATGACATACTTCACACATTTATTTTGTGTAAACGATGACATACTTCACACAAAATTCTTCTTGGCATACTTCAGTTCTCATTGTTATGTTCATTTATGGCCGTGAACAGATGCCTGGTTCTACGAGAGTTTTTAAGAATTGCGCCTCACACAATTCTCTTAGAAGCGGCCACACTTCTCTCTCACATAGGTGATTTCTTAATTAAGAATAGCCCGTTCTACTCCGCTCGTAAGAATCATTAAAAGCCTATTGCTTATCATTTCCTCTACGGGTATCACTGTTTCATCATAGGAATGGGTAAGAGAGAACACCCACAGTGATCTAATTAAGTATTTACAATTAGGTTGTCCATTTGAACCTAGATTTTGGGATCTCCAGTCAACTAGGTTGGGTTTCCATTGTATTAACTTATTCTTCCAAAGGCTTAAGTCCCATTCCTTTCGACGAATTTCCAACTAACTCTCTATTCAAACCTTTAGTTAGCAGATCTACAATATTATCCTTTGACTACACATAGTCAATAGAGATAACTCCAGTTGAGAGTAGTTGTCTTAGGGTATTATGTTTACGACGTATGTGTCTAGACTTACCATTATACATGTTAGTCTGTGCCCTACCAATTACAGATTGACTATCACAATGTATACAAATTGCTGGCACAGGTTTTGACCATATAGGAATATCCTCTAGGAAGTGACGTAACCACTCAACCTCCTCACCACACTTATTCAAAGCTATAAACTCAGATTCCATAGTGGATCTGGCTATAACTGTCTGTTTAGAAGATTTCTATGATATAGCTGCACCTCCCAGTGTGAACACAAATCCACTTGTAGATTTTGAATCTTTTATATTAGATATCCAATTAGCGTCATTGTATCCTTCAATAATTGCTGGATATCTGGTATAATGCAGCCCATAATCATGAGTATATCTGAAATACCTTAGTATTCTTATTATTCCTTTCCAGTGGTCAGGTCTTGGATTGCTCGTGTATCTACTCAGTTTGGTAACTGTGTAGGCTATGTCTAGTATTGTACAACTCATTAAGTACATCAGACTTCCAATAATTCTAGAGTATTCTAATTGAGAGATACTCTCGCCTCTGTTCTTTGATAGATGCTGACTGGTATATATCGGTGTTCTAGCCATGTCAGAATCATCCTTGTTAAATTTTTCAAGAATGTTGTCCACATAGTGTGATTGACTTAGGACAATTCCCTCTGATGTTCTTGAAATTTTAATTCCAAGTATCACATCTGCTAAGCCCATATCCTTCATGTCAAATCTTGAATTTAACATATCTTTAGTAGATTTAATCATCTTATCGTTGCTTCCAACAATAATCATGTCATCAACGTAAAGACATAAAATGACATAGCCATTTTCAGTGTCTTTGATATAAACGCATTTATCACACTAGTTGATTTTAAATCCACATTCCATCATGACATGATCAAACTTTTCATGCCATTGTTTTGGAGCTTGTTTCAAGCCATACAATGACTTCACCAATTTACAGACTTTTTTTTCTTGCCCTGGAGCAGAAAAACCCTCAGGTTGTTCCATGTAGATTTCTTCATCTAAATCTCCATTTAGAATGGCAGTTTTTACATTCATTTGATGTACTTCGAGATTCTGCAAAGTTGCAATTGCAAGTATCATCCTAATAGATGTTATTCTCGTTATTGGAGAATATGTATCAAAGTAATCAAGACCTTCTTGTTGTCTGTATCCTTTTATAACAAGCCTTGTCTTATAATTTTCAATTGTTCCATCTACTTTCATTTTCTTCTTGAAAATCCATTTGTGTAGCCTAGTGGTTTGCATCTTGGAGGAAGATCCACTAGCTCCCATGTATGGTTTTGCAGAATAGAATCTATCTCACTTTTAATTGCCTCTTTCCATTGAGGTCCTTCCGAAGAGTTTACAACTTCTTTAAAGCTTTGAAGTTCAGTTTCTAGCATATAAGTCAGAAAATCAGAACCATAAGATTTTTCTGTCCTTTCTCGTTTGCTACGTTTTGGTTCAATCTCAACTTCCTCTTCTACTTCTTGGTCATAACTATTCTCAATCATAGTCTCATATGTTCGTTTAGAAGAGCTCGCTTCTTCTTTGGACTTGTATGGAAAAACATGTTCAAAGAATGATTCATTTCTTGATTCCATTATCGTATTTTTGTGTATATCAAAAATTTTTGAATCAAACACAAGAAATCGATAAGCACTACTGTTATATGCATATCCGATAAATATGCAATCAATAATTTTTAGTCCTATTTTCACCTTTTTTGGTGTAGTTACTGCCACTTTGGCAAGAGACCCCCACACTCGTAAGTATTTGTAGGAAAGTTTTCTTCCTTTCAATAACTCGTAGGGGCTCTTATCTTTTTTCTTCCGAGGCACCTTATTTAAAAGGTAATTAGCTGATAACACAGCTTCTCCCCACATGTTCTGAGGTAATTCAGAACTTAACAACATTGCATTAATCATTTCTTTCAATGTTCTATTTTTCTGTTCAGTAACACCATTTTGTTGAGGTGAATAATGTGCTGTTATTTCATGTTTAATTCCGTGTTGTGCACAGAATTCAGCAAATGGTTATTCATATTCACCACCTCTATCACTTCTCAACACTTTGATCTTCTTGTTGAGTTTATTTTCAATTTCATTCTTATAGAGAACAAATTTATCTATAGCTTCGTTTTTACTTTTAAGCAAATACACAAAACAATATTTTGTTGTGCTATCGTCAATAAAAGTAATAAAATATTTGTTGCATTCCCTTGTTTGTACAGATTTTAAATCACATACATCGGTGTGAATTAAATCAAGTGGTTCAGTTTTTCTTTCAACAGATTGAAATGATGACCTTGTCAATTTTGCCTCAACACAAGTTTCACACTTATGTTTATTATCAATTTGGAATGTAGGTATGCAATTCAAGTTAATTAGTCTACGCAAAGTGTCGTAATTAACATGTCTGATGTCAAATTTTAATTAACTCGCAAGTGTACGAATCTATTGGAATATAGAAAAGTAGTAACGAGGTCGATCCCACAGAGACTGCAATGAGGAAGGTATAATTTAATCTAAATTAACTATTATTCTATGCTAGTTGAGTCGTAAAGATTGTTGTTGGAATAGTTAACTGAAAGACTAATGAAATATGCTAAAAAGATGAATTGAAAATTCAAATTGTGTAAAATACCAAGGTTTCAGAATCCACCATTGTTTAACTTAGCAATTATCCAATTATTGATTAATTCCCAAAAACACACGACAACACGAAATCAATCTATTGTCGTCCCTAAAGATTGATCAATTAAGTCCACAAGAAGAAAATCTAATTTAGGCTTCCCTTATGATTCAAACATAAATTACTTAAGCATTTTTCATATCAAATTCCATTGAAAGAAGACAAAGAATCAAAGATTACCTAAGCATTCTATGTATCCCAATACGAATAAAAGATGATGAAAAATCAAAAGAAATTAATAGAACCTATTTAAGCATCAAGCATGGATTAATTAAATCAATATCTAACTATCAAAAATACATGATATTAAGATGAAAAAAATTATATTTAATTAATCTAATCAAGAACAAACTATGAACGTTAAAGCCCTAAGAAGGAATTAAACGAATAACACCATAATCACTTAATTAAACAAGGTTTTATCGTCTACCTTGGCTAAAGAAATTTAGAAGAACATAGTTAAACTAGAAAGAAAAGAATTAATAAAACCCGGCATGAATTTTAGGAGAAGAAATCTTCGAAGAGTTCTTGATCGCCAATGATTTGTCTTCTCTTGTTCTCTTCCGTCTTGTCTCAATTTGGCTCCCAAAAATCCAACACTTTGATATGAGAATATAACTCATATTTATACTACTCTAGTTGTGCCCCAAAATATCCCAAAAGATTACAAAAATCGTGGGCCAAAAGTTACCTATAGAAATTAGACCTAAAAAAGGAAATAAAAATCGCAGCAAAAAATTACCCTGGGCGATCCCCAGTGTTTCCCAGGGCGATCACCTAGGCGGCCTATTTAGTCTCTGCTTCTGTTCTCATCTGCTGGACGCTCGCCCAGCTATAAGTTGGGCGATCGCCCAGCTTGTAGTTTCTAGGTTTTTGCAGTTTGGTCCTCTTTGTTTCAACATCCTTCTATTCAGTCCTTCAACTTTAGGTCTTGGTCATTTCAGTCCTCCATCTTTTCATAACATCTCATTTGGTCCTTCAACTTTACATAATCTCCAGTTTGGTTCCTCAACTTTGAGTTGAGTGCAATTGAGTCCTCGAACTTATGAGATGTTTTCTAAATTATTGCTCTTTTCGCCCAATCTTCTCCAATTGTTCACAAACGCGTTCAAAACTGAAATAGAACAATAATAAACTAGATTAAGTAGAAAAGCAACTATATGACGGCATAAATGATTAATTCAAAGGCCAAAATAAGTGCATAAAACACACTTATCAATGTCCTAGTCTACCATGCCACAAATTGGAAGACTCAAGCAAGTAAACGGAAGAGTTTTTCATTTTATTCATTTTTGGCTTAATAGCTATAACATTGAGCTTAAAGAGCCCATCATTTACATAACCCTTTCCTACAAACATTCCAGACTTAGACAAAATAACTTTGTCTGACTCAAACACTATACGAAATCCATGCTTGTTCAACAGCGAGCCGGATACCAAATTCTTGCGAATCTCTGGCACATAGAGCACGTTGTTTAGAGTCAGCTCTTTCCCAGACGTCATCTTTAGAACCACCTTTCCATGGCCCTTGATTTCAGAGGTTGCTGAATTTCCCATATACAGCTTTTCTCCATCTGTTTCTTCAAAACCACTAAACATCTCCTTGTCGGAGCAAACATGTCGGGTGGCACTGGTGTCTATCCACCATTCTCTCGGATTTCAACCCACCAGATTCACTTCAGAAATGACTGCAACGAGGTTCATTTCAGATACATCATGTGTGATGTCATCAACCATATTGGCTTTTTTCTTGTTGTTTATCTTCGGCAACCTGCACTCCAATGATCTGTGACCTACTCTGTCACAGTTGTAGCATTTTCTAAGAAATTTCTTCTTGGACACACCTCCTTTCGGTCCTATCTTTGGCCCTTTTCCAAACTTATTTTTGTTTGTCTTAGAACTTTGACCATGCTCCACAACGTTAGCTTTGGCCATTGGAGGATTGAACCCCTTCTTTTCCGAACCTTTGTTGTCTTCTTTAATTCGAAGTCGAACAATCAGTTCTTCAATGTTCATTTCCTTTCGCTTGTGCTTCAGATAATTCTTGAAATCTTTCCAAGTCGGAGGCAGCTTTTCAATCATTGCTGCCACTTGGAAAGTTTCACTTAAAACCATCCACTCGGCATGAATCTCATGCAAGATTACTTGAAGTTCTTGTACTTGACTGATTACAGTTTTTGAGTCCACAATTTTATAATCCACGAAGCGGCCGACAATAAATTTCTTAGCCCCTGCATCCTTGGTTTTATATTTGCGATCTAGAGACTCCCACAATTCCTTCGCCGTTTTCATTGTACTATACACGTTGTATAGTGAATCTGCCAAGCCATTCATGACATAATTCCGGCATAGGAAATCAGAATGTTTTCAAGCTTCAACAGCGCTGACAGCTTGTATGTCTCTCTCTCCTTGTTAGAGTTTCGGAGCATCTTTAGTCAAGAATCTCGTAAGATTCAAGGTGGTCAGATAAAATAGCATTTTCTGCTGCCAGCTTTTGAAATTCAATCTATTGAACTTCTCCAGTTTTTCTCCATGATTAACTGAAACAGTTACATGACCAGTTAGAGCCATAGTTTGGGTCACAGCAAAACTTGGCACTTGTGCCACAGTCTGGTTCACAGATGGACTTGGCACAGTGGCTACAGTTTGGTTTTCAATAGCCATAACTTGAGTAATTGGATCAGTTGTCATTTTCTGAAACAAGAGAATAATTTTAGTTCAACTTTTAAAATAAACAGAATAAACAAATCTGTTTTTCAGTTTAGTTATACTTGCAATTATGAAATTAACCGATTTCTTTTCGTCTTATTGATTTGAATAACACACAACTAAAAGGCTTCCAGGTGAGGAGGGGGGTCACAAGTGGACCACTTAAATCCCAAGTTCTCCTTAGACAGTTTAGGTCCTTTTGACAAAGCCTTCCAATTTTGTGAATACACAAATCAAGAAAACTCCAACCAAACTAGTTTCATACATATGTCATTTACTCAGCTTTATAAATCAACTAGTTTTATACGTATGTATTTCACTGTTTTACATGTAATATAAGTTTATCAAGATTCTGTTTTAAGATTATTATTCACGTTTTGAAATAAAAAAGAGACTTCATATTACATGAACAAGAAACAAAAATTAAGAAAATTGCAGAATTAAAATTGAAGAAGAAAGTGCAAACCGAGGCCTGTACAAGTACAGTTTCCTTAAAACAGATTCGTCCTCTACCGTAGATTATGAACGTCTGTTTTCAGGATACAATGGTAGAACTGGTTGTACCAGCGAACCGACATATTGCCCGAACAATATCACCACGAGAAAATTCGAATGCCAAAGAGGAAAACGAATGCTAAAGAACCTAAGGAGAAAAAGTTGAATTGTTGTGTTGAAATGAGGAAAAATGACTTGTTTATATAGGCATAAGAATGACCTTCCAATTCCAATTCAACCATTAAAACAAGAGTTACAAAAGTTACAAAAATGAAAGGTTGAGAAGATGGAAAGTCTCAAAATTGAAAGCTTTAATTTTTTTTTTCATTCAATTTACTTATTTTCCAACAATAATGGCTGCAGTGGCTTATGTATCATTCAAATAATCACCCCTGTAGAAGCTTACTACTTTGAGAATCACACTGGCTAACATCAACCATCTTGATGGTTCTATTCATCAATTGTTGAAGCATATTATCAGTCTAGATCAACTAATTTCATTTATGTGAAAATGAGATTCTCTATGCATTGGTTTTAATGGGAAAATGATGTTGAATTGAGATAAAAATCTGTAAAAACCCTTCTTTTCCTATTTTCTTCTTTCCACGCAGATTGGGAAGTTTTGAATTGCCAAAGTCACCCTCCTAATTTAGCAGTAAAGTTTACAGAATTTGCAAATATCTTTATCCTATATACTTTATACTTTACATAATGACTATTGGCTAAAGAGTATATAAATAAACAAGGAATAGTAGAGAACAATTTCTTGTTGCTCTTTGTGTTGTTGATGTAACTTCTTTATTGTTTGTACAAATGCTGAGTTTCTTACTTCATGTAATATTTGAACAGATCTTCAATGATTTTTTGCATACGGAGCATGGTGGTCCAAAAACTCTATTGGCCATTCCTTTCATCGATATGGCTGATATCCTAAATGAAAGAAGTTTGCCTGGGGTCCTCAAGCTTCACGAGCAGCTGTTAAGTGGGCTTAAGATCACGTCGACAAGGACTGGAAAGAGTGGACTAGCAGCTAGGGTTGTTCAGCGTCGAATGCTCAATATATCACACCGCAAGTCTTGCAGGGGGCTCTATAAACTCATCTAGCGGTCTGGGATTTTTGTTGCAGTTGCGAAAAATATTTAGCGCACATATTTTTGCGTTCCCTGGAAATAGAGAATTGTGAGGCAAAACTTCCGCTCGGTTTCATATGAGGATGATAATGCTCTGTTTTGAGAGTCATTCCATGTTTTTGTTCTTGTAGCAACTATTTTAAGAAACTAATTTTTGACTGCAAAATATTTTCCTTTGCTCATGTATATGCTGTAGTATGCTACATTTTGCATCCTACTTGCAATCCTTGAGTAATATGTTACATAACCACGTGCTTTGCATTCTTGTTCCATGGAAATCTATGATGGTATGTTTGGTAACATTGGGCTCAGACAATTTTTAATAATGAACAAGAAGTTAAAATATTGATCATAGCGTTCTTAATACTTTGTACGAAACATATATTGAGATGAAGCATAGATCAAGTGGTTTAATATGTGGTTTTATCTGACAACTTATTTTTTAATTTGAATGATTCATTTCTTGTGTTTTTCCCATAGCCTAAGAGGAAGAGTTGAAGAATAAAGCCATTCAAATTTAAACATGTTTCTCTTACAATCTTACACATAATGCTAAACTTCTTGAAAGAATTTGAGATGAAGCTTAGAATTAAGATTACCACAAAATGCATGTTCCCATGCTTAAAGCATTATGTTGTAGATGATTCTTACTCGACAAACACACACCCTGAACAATTAAAATGGGCTAATTTTGACATTTTTAAATATATATTTTTTTATATATTTGGGTGTGTACTCGACAAACACACACCCTAAACAATTAAAATGGACTTTTTAGCCCATTTCAACCTTACTTAATTTGTTTTTTTTTTTTTTTAATTTAGGTGTGTGTTTGTCGAGCACATTTGGACCTTTATTTATTATTTTTTTGGTGTTTCTTTTTTTTGAGTTTAGTAGCAAATAGATTTTCATTTAATTTTTTACTATTTTTTTTTTATTTTATCTTATAAGCAAATTGTACACAATTCTCTCTAAATATTTTACATTTTTCAAATTTGTTTAAAAATTTTAATTTCATATTTTGTTTTTTGGTCATTTCAATTATATTTAAAACTTAAAATTTTTTCTTACATTTTTAACGTAGTTTTAGTTTTTTACTATTCCTATGGTCGTCCAAATCTTACCCTTTTCTCTTACAAATTGTCACTACATTATTAAAAATTAATCACTTTTTGTTTTCTTTTCAGTCGCAAATTTTGACTTTAACTACTTTTTTTTTTTTTTTTTTGTTATTTCATTTTAGCCGCATTTTTTGACTTCTAATTCCTTTTCTTTTATATGTGGTGAGACATGGGTTCATAGAATAATGCTATTTGCAGTCAATGACTACCGTTAGTCATCATACGTGGCATTATTCAATTGGATGAATTATTTACTTTAATTAAGTAATGTATTTATAGTTATTAATTATGAATAATTCATCCAATTGAATAATGACACATATGACGACTACCGGTAGTGAGTGACTGCAAATAGCATTACTCTTTTTCATATTGTTGTTTTTTTTTTTTTTTTTTTTTGCAATGTTGTCGAGCAACTCGACAACATTCTACTTCGTTTTTTTTTCTTTTTATGTGGTGAGACATGGGTTTTTTCATAATGGTTTTTTTTAATAATGTAATGAAACTCGACAACATTCTACTTCCCAATGTTGTCGAACAAGTTATAAAATCTTTTTATAACTCAACAACATTCTACTTCCCAAACTTATAAAATCTTTTATTTTTATTTTTTAGGATTCTGGAATTTCAGTGTAAAGCAAGTTATCTGTAAGTTTATATATTATTTTTAGATTATTTTACATAAATCTCTCAATTTGTTATTTGTCTATAAGTTTTATTTATGTAGATTGTAGATTCCAATCAAAGTTATATCTATCTTCACTGTAATTTCATATTTTCAATTCTGGCGGAAAATGGCATTTCACGACCTGTGACTGATATTTCAAGTCTTGGAATTTGGTCTGGTGAAATTTAAATCGGAATATCCCTTTCAAAGAGTGAAATTTTGTATAAGTATTATCTAATGTTTATTAAATTTTAAATGCAACTTCCTTCACATACACTTTCATATTAACAATACACGATTTTTTCTTATTTGTATTGCACTACCAATTATAAAATATATAGTCTTCAGTTTTTCAATGACGATAACGCACTATTTTGGCATTGAACACACAAGAACATTTTGAAAATTTTTTTCTGTGCATGTCGAGCAGCTCGACAAACACTCTTTCAATTGTCTTTTTTTTTTCTTTTTTTCTGTGTGCTTATCGAGCAGCTTAGATTAATGCCTTGCTTTTGGTTTGTCGAGTTATTCTATAAATCAAATCCAAGCAAAAAGGGTCCATAATTAATGTGAATTTCTGTTGAAAACAAGAGGGCTTGAGACAAAAGATTAATCAAAGTGCGTAATCATAATTCACAAATGACACTGCAGTTTAAAAAATATAATACAATAAAGAAAAAAATAAAAAAATTATTCAGATAACTCGACAGTTAACAAATTGGAGCTCGACACAAGAGGACAACCATATATGTTATACTTTACAATCCCGCCAATTTTATCAGTTGACTTCAATGCGCGGCACTCCCAAGAAGTCGATAAAGAACGAAGGAGTGTAAAAAGGGAATATCGCCTCCATGGATATTCATAACATACATCCAAATTATCTACTAATGATAATGTCTCTATATTTAATTTTTTCGTTTTCATTGGCCTAATAACTCCTTCAATAAGTAAGGCCAACCCTAACTTATATTTAACTCCCTCATCATCACAGGTAATAAAAACATGTTCAAGTTCATTCAAAGATGTATGTGAATAATTGTGAAACCACCTTCTACGAAGTTTATGTTTCCCCAACACTTTAATTGTAATCAAATTATCCTCATTATTATGACACAACAACTCTGATATCAAATAATACTCTTGCATCCCAAATCTAAGTAACTGATTATTTACTTTAAACCACACTTCATTTGCTTTGTTTATATATACATTATTTAAAAGAAATTCATGAACTAATTTACCACTAAATTGGAGTCGCCTACCCTGAAAATATTCAAAATGAGATAAACAACTATTTCTAAATTTATCAATCTGATCATTATTAAAATTTTCCATAATAATATCAACATATCTTAAATTGCTGTTCTACGTAATTTGTCCACTAAATCTACGATTTTCACCAACGACATATTCAACATCCATATCTGATAAAATCATAAATATTTCATTAACTATTGCCTTCAAAATAAACATGTCTAACCTATATAATGTATATATCTAATGCGCAGTGGCGGAGCCATGATATGTAAAAGGGGTGGGCCGGAGGAGGACGAATCATACGAGCCGCTCCCAAAATTTTTTTAGCCCATTTTAATGATAATATAATATTTTTAATAAGTCATTATCTTATTTACAAAGTTACAATAAGTCATTGTACAAAAATATTCAGTGGCATCATCAGCAAAATTAAATTTTTCAATAGCAAGAATTAATCAAAGGATACAACCAAAATTAACCGATGAACAGCATTATTCCCAAAAGAAAAAATTTCGCAGCATTCCAAAATTTTCAACACCATATGTAAAATTTCAATGGCATCATCAGCAAAATGATAATTTTCAACAGCAACAAATAATCAATAAATAACACCAAAATTAATTGATGAACACAAGCATTCCCATTTCCCAAAATTAAAATTTCAGCAGCATTCCAAAATTCCAAAATTTTCAACAGCAAAACTAATGAACTGATGATTTCAAATTACAACACTAGCATTTCTAGCAATTCAAACGTTACAAGCATAATTTCAACAGCAATTACACTTACTAGAATGCGAAATTACGGATGCTACGATTTGCGAAATTAGGGCTGCTGGCTTGTTGCAATTTGCGAAATTACAGCTGCTTGCCTACTGCAATTTGCGAATTGAGAGTCGTTGTTGATCATTTCATGAAAATGGATAATTTTTAATGTGAAATGGCTGATGGTGATGGTTTAATCAACAAAAACGCATGCTGTTTCTGTGTTTTGAAAATTTATTTTCAACTTCAAACTCAAACGGGCTATGATTTAGGGCTGGGCCTTCCAACAAAAATATTTTATTTTACTATATATTAGCAGCGGTCCAGAATTGTGTTGGGCTTGAAGCCCAGCACTACATCCGCCCTCCGGCACTACATCCGCCCCTGCTAATATGTATATAATAGTATACATAATTTTTGTATTCATTATTTGTATATAAATAAATATATCTACAGAAAAACTTTCATCTAAACATAACTTCAAAAAAATTATATACCTGATAAAGATGAGGTTATGTCACTGTAAATAAATTTTCCCCAATTGCAAACATTTAAGCTCGTGAAATTTCAAATATATAAACAAAACAGGAATTTTCGGACAAGTGGCGACATATTAATTTTCTAAACGACAGCACATTTCTCTTTTTTGAAATAAAAATTTTTATTTTTTTTTTGGTTCTCAGGTATTTTTTATATCTACTTCTTCTTTGTATATTAAATTTTATATTATTCTTTTTTTATTTTTCGTATATCTAAAACCTAATCTTTTTTACCTCATTTATTATTTTTCCCCTTCCAATTAATTTTTCGACCTACAATTTTTTCCCCACATCTTTAACTTACGTGCAATGCATGTACTTATAACTAGTGTGTGTATATATATATATATATATATATATATATATATATATATATAAAGAGAGAGAGAGAGAGAGAGAGAGAGAGAGAGAGAGAGAGAGATTTACTGCTTATAACCTTAAAAAAAAATTTTATTAAACAAGTTTGATTGTGGTCAATTCAATAGTTGTAGACTTGAATAATAGCATGGTCACATGGATGTGACACCAATTATGCAAGTCTATTTTTATTTTTATTTTTTTGACAAGTCGGCAAGAGAGTTTGGTATTGCTGTACTTTTAATATAATCAATTTTTGCTGTGTTTTATAAAAAATCAGTTGTGGAAAGAATCAAATAAGTGTTTGGTAACTCTTGTTTTATAATTGCTGTATGTTTTAAAATCGGTATTTAAGCGTTTGATAACAAAAGTGATTTATTGATGTAATTGTATAAAATTATTAAATGAACATTAATTATAATGATATTATTTTGTATTATTATTATCATCATGAGTAGTATTATAAAATTTATTTTTACCTTTATAACAATATGTAATATTATCAAATATTTTTTCAAGACAATGCATTTACTATAATTATTTTAAAATAAAAATAATATATATATATATTAAATATTAAAATTTTAAAACATTAAAAAATAAAAGCATACTAATATTGTATAAAAAAATCATTAAATTTAAATTATTTGTAGAGATGCATTTTAATTAGAATAATATAAATATATGATATAAAAGGAATTACATTAATTAATCATGATCAAAATTGATATTTTAATAATAGATAGATAGAAAAACTAAAAGCAGAATATGAGAAGTTACCATTTTGCTGTTTTTTAATATCTACTGTCAGATGGTACAGATTCTCTTAGAATCACATTTTAAAAATTTATCAAACACCTAAAACAACTTCTGATTGTTTGACAATCAAAAGTTGGATTCCAAAATCAATCTTAAAAGGATGCTTATTATTAATACATCACAATCACTTCAGCTCCTTTTTTGTTAACTAATACAAGTTAAATACCCTGTGGTAATTAGCCGTCGCTGCTAGTTAAATTAGCATACCTTGTAGTAAATCACCAATTCCCATGGTTCAAATACCATATTGGAAGATGAAAGGTCACACGAACCCCAAGGCGCAAACCATACCTATGAAGGGGGAATGGCTTCAAACCAAAGTCCACATGTACATGCCGTAGCTGCCTGCTTGCCTGCCTAGTCAAACTCAGGCCAAGGCTAATGCTGTGGGTCATGGGCCTTGCAAGGTTGTGGTCCGTGCTTGGGCTGTAGGCAGTGAGTCACGGGCTGTGGGCTTGGGTTTAGAACTACAAATGTATTCTATTTTACAAAGTAAAATAAAGGATAATTGTTTACATAAATACACTACTTGTAAATATAAATTTTAAAAATACTAGAATAAATTTATAATTATAATAGTACTAGATTACAAATCAAAATTTATAATATTACTGAACTTTTAATAAGATCAATTTCAATAGAATTGATACCAAAACAAAAGAGACGAGCCCAGTTATAAGCTAAGACAATAATTATCCGTTATACCTTACCAGCGAAGAAGATGGGAAATTCAAATTTCAAAATTAACATCCATAAAAAAAAAAAAAAAATCAAATTGAATGCAAAGAATTTGATTACTAAATGAATTTAACACGTTAACCTAATACAAAAAGTTAACGTAAGACGTAAACAATCGAATATAACATTATAACTATGAAAATCATGTAACAATGTAACTAAACAATATTAATTAATATACTACAATTAATGTGAAAACATGTTCACATGATAAGGGCAACTCACATATTGTTATCATATTGACATACTGTTTCACATGTAACAATGTAACTAAACATTTTTCATTAATGTGTATGGGTTCCAACAAGGTAAAAAATATCGATATAATTAAAAATAAAAAATTGTTTCATTCGAACTCAAAATCTATAACAATAAATGCACATATTATGTAGAACTGATTTTGAAATTGGTAGTGTTGTTGTCGAAAAATCGATAATCGATAAGCAAGAAAAGTTTTCTCCTACGGGAATCGACTTGGTAAACTTCATTTTCAATGTTTGAGAAAACGTTTTCTTCTTTGTGGTTGAATTATTTCATCTTTTTTTTTTTTTATTTTTTTTTTTTTTATTTTTACGTCTGAATTTGTTACTATTTCATGCAGAAGTCATTGACAATGAAAAGAAATAATTTAGCTTCTTCAAGCTATTGTAGATATTTTTCTTTCTACGATTATAGACCAAAAAAGAAAAAAGTTTAGAAATGGTGGACTGTTTGTTGTGAAAGAGATAATTTAGTAATTATATTTAATCACTGTACTGTTTATAGAATGATAAGATTTGATTAATAAATAATAGGTTGAAACGGTATTAGTATTTATAGTATTACTATAAAGAAAAAATTAATATAGTATAATTTTAAATTTTAAAAAATATAGGTGGATGATATAATTTTCTCTAAAATAAATGGAGAATTCAGGCCGTACATTGAATTTATGGTACCTTAAGTCATACAACCCAATAAACCTTCATTCTAAGTCAATGGCCAAGCAAAAATACATTATACTAAAAATTTCAAAAAGTAAAAAAACTATGCAACCGTATATACGCTCCCTCTCTCTGTGTAAACTAAAAAAAAAAAAACTCTCACCTTACACTTACGTTCTCACTCTCTTAACCGCAAAAATAGTGTTATTATTTTTGAAATATTTAAGATGCTAATATTGGTATCATTGTTGTTTTTTTTTCTTTGTTTTTCCTTTATTGATTACTTGATTGTAGTAGGCTTTTTATTTGTTATCAATTCATATGTTTTTTGTATCATATATTGTATTATAGTTAAAAAAATTTCAATATAATACCAGGTTTGCACGTGAAAAAGTCGAGATAATGTTCGGATTTCATATATATACTGTACTTGTTGCGATCTAGGATTTTCTGTCAAAACATGTTATTTATGGATGTTTGTAATACTATTTTACGATATATATGTTGAATAGTATCATATATACACGATACTATATTAATATAACAATATCTTAAATTACTAGGGTTGGAGTAATTTGTGATACTATTTTGAGAGATACTGTTTTATTAAGATATTGTTATAATAATATATTGTCATCTATTCTATTTGGTCGGAGTTTGCTATTTTGAGTGTGTATTATATTGTTCTTGTTTCGAGTTATGGTGTTAAAGCATACTATTTTGTCCCCCAAACATATGATTGATAACAATGCGCTTTTAATATTATTATATTGGTTGAACTTATTTTATGTCTTTAACTATAAGATACTGTAATGTATGATATTATTCTTCTATTGGATTGAAATTTGTTGTTTTGAGCATGTGTGTGTTTCACATTGTCGTTGTTTCGAGTTATGGTTTATTGTTAAACAATAATATTTTGCCCCAAGAATATACATAATATTGTTTTGATTTGATGGGATATTATGTGCTATTGTTCATGATAAGCATGCTCTGTGAGACACTGTTTCAATCTTGAGCTGTCTATTATACTGTTCTTATCTTGATACTGTTTGGATTTAACATGATTTATATTATCTTATTTTAAATGTTGATACGCACCAATGTTTAATAAATATATCTAAAATTTATATCGCAACGTTGATTGCGGAATACATGCCACGTGATGGAATGACTTTCAAATAATTAAAAGTTGGAAGAAACACTAACAATGAAAGAAATGAGACAATATAAAGCACATATCATTTCAAACTTTATCTGGGATTTCATCGTATGTAAATGAATACATTGTAGGTGATACATTTGTAGTTGCCAATTTGTTTGATACTATATATTGTATTTTATTAAATGGTTTATGTTAATTTATACTGTATGTTTTTTAATGACAATTATGTTACCACCCAATTTTGCAAGACCTCCACGTCAACAAAGGCCTCATAGGCCCAGCAACGCCCTTATAAGCCTCGCATGCCAGAGCCAACGCCAACAGAGACCATAAAGGTCTTTATCACTTATGACATACATGGGCCCTCTATTAATTACCCCCATGCCTTGCAGAATCCCACGAGAAATTTGATATTTTGGGACAGCTAAAGTGATATTCCCGGACAGATTGTAATTGATTGTCATACGAACTCTCACAAGAAAACACAATCTTGATCTCCTATTGATTGGCAACGCAATATTGGAAATCAACTTATATAGGGATGAAAAATCTAAAAAATTGTATTCACATCCAATTATTCTTTATCTCATCAGGAAGGAGAATTCCATCAGATGTCTAATTAATTACCTACTTAAATTAATTAGAACTCTTACGTTATAAATATAAGATCTTCCGTCATTCTAAGGTATGCATTATTCTATATTCCTAAACTCGACTCAAATCTCTTCATGTTTTTGTCTCTTACACCCAAACACTCTCCTTATATATTTTTGTACTGACAATTGACTTGATTGTCGGAGTACCAACGATCGCTGACCCTTTTTTATCCGATGATTTTGGTGTCTAACGATTGTCCAAGTGTGTAGGTAACATACATAGTAGAAGAGGATTGACTGGAGATCTTTTGACATGTGGATAATGTGAATTTTGAGATTAACAGATTGGCACTGTCTGTGGAAAAAATTACGTTACACAACCAACAAATCTATGGTAAAGCTTGTTTTCTACCATAAAAGCTAAGGCAACACACAATTCTCAAGAAGATGAAATTGAGTCCCACCACACGGACCAGCTGCAAGAAAGCATTTAGTATATCCAGAATGTAACCCACCGTAGAAGAAGGAGACAACGACAAAGGTGAACGACTGAACAAGATATCATAGACGTGAAAAAGGAAAATGCCTGAATGAGGCATGTGATCGAGAGATTGAGAAATCAATCTCCTCAATCTGGGCACAAGTATGACCGTGATTGGCGAAGCCCTTCAAGGTCCGACTTGATCAAAAGTCGTCGATCTCAGGATGATTCATCGATACCACATGGGCAAAACCCTTGGAACCTAAATCCGAGGCCTTAGCATGACAACCAATAGGAGAAACTGTTCCCATTAAGAAGAAACAAGCCTGCCGCATCTTTTAGTATATTTGACAGGTTGGGGGTCAGGTCCTCTATGTCATGGCCTCAATTGTTGAGTATCCGGTGCAGCAAGCATAGCGAGGCTTGCCCAGAAAAGAAGAAGGATTTCAAGGCTGTGGCTTTGAAGTCTGAGGATGAAAGGCTGGAACGATCTTGTGACCTCGACGACGATGAAATAATTTTCCATTATCTAAAGAACTGAAGGCTAGAGAACTCCTCACCAGATTTAAAATGCCACATATGAAGAAGTATAGCGGGAGAGATGATCCCACGGACCACATGAATGTATATAAGATGAGGCTCCAAGGCTATATTCTGATAATCAAGTATCTCTGATGCGAAGATGTGGTATAACAAGTTAAAGCCTGAGAGCATCAGAAGCTGGCCACAGCTGAAGCAAGAATTCATCAATGTCTTTATCGGCAAAAAGAATGATGATAGCTGATGTGGCCCAACTCCACGACATTCGCCAGAAGGAGGTGAATCAATGAAGGGGTATTTCAAAAGGTTCAGCAAGGTCATCAACAAAATAAAAATGTGATCGATGACAAGGCACTGGATGCACTAATAAACAGGCTCCACATGCGAACTCCCTTCTAGAGGGACATCTAAAACACAGAGTCCAAAATTTTGATAAGACATTTTCAATGTAAGCCGTTTGTTTCAACATCAAAACATGATTTTATTTTATTTTTCTTTCAATATCCATTTCGAATATTCTTCTAGCATGCCCCAGATATTTCATATCAAATTCAGAGCAAAGAGTTACCTTTATTTCATTTATGTTATGCATATTGGAACCAATCATCAATATATCATCAACATAAAGGAGCAAATAGACATTCACAAAATCATCTTTATCCTTCTTATTATATAGGATAGACAATGATCAAAGGCACTTCGTTGAAAATCAACAGCTCACACAAAGTTATCAAACTTTTTATACCATTGTCTTAGAGACTATTTAAGGCCATATAAAATTTCTACAGTAAACACATATTATCAGGTTTGGATAAATCAATAAAACCTTCAGATTGTGACATATGAATAATTTCATCTAAACCACCATGTAAGAATGACGTTTTGACATCTATTTGTTCAATTTCTCAATCATGATGAGCAACTAATGCAAGTAAAATTCTGATAGTAGTATATTTAACAACAGGGAGAATATTTCATTGTAGTCTATGCCATGTTTTTGAGAAAAACATTTTACCACAAGTCTGACTTTAAATTTTAAAGGTTCTTTATTAAAGATACCCTCTTTCACTTTAAAAATCCATTAGCAATCCAAAGGGACTTGCTTTTAGGTTTGGGAAGAAGAATCCAAGTTTTTTTTTTTTTTCACGGATTGCATTTCTTCTTTCATAAAACTGTACCAATTATCAGCATATTGACCATTTATAGCTTCACTGTAAGTCTTAAGTTATTTAAACATAAGATCTTGATAAGACATAATAGCAAAAGAAACATAATCCCCAAACCTAAGAGGAGCTCTAATGTCTCTTCTAACCACTACAAGAGGTTCAATCAAACTAAATTAATCCTGGGAAATCTATCTGGACTATCAGCTGAAATTTCTCCACCACCAATTCCTCATCTCAAGATTTACCGTATACACCCAACTCAAAATCATATCATAGAAGATTTCATGGATATATGAGAACTGATTGATCGAGGAAACTGACAGTAGGAAGAAGAGAACCGACCAGCGCGAGGGAGACAGAGACCACCCAACCAAGGATGATGACCTCAACTTCAACGCCAGGATGAGCACCTTCGCCATGACAATATGAAGGATAATAGGAGTATAGATCTACCTAGGCAGGACAGACCCGCAAGAGCTCCCCAGTCCATGAGATCAATATAATAATTAGATGCCTTATGTTGGAGGCCATACAATGAATTCAAGACGAAACTACGCTAAAGCAGCAAGGAAAGAACTAGTAAAAAGCTGGCAAGTTCACGGACACCGACCTAGGGTCCCACCTATCACATTTACGGAGGAAGATGAGGTATGTGTCCATTACACACATTTTGATGCCTTGTTAATTTACGCTATTATCGCTAGAAACGGATTAGGAAGAATGTTAGTCGACAGCAGTGCCGTAAATATTCTATTTGGCAGTGCCTTCTATCAAATACAGGTGGACTATAAGCTAATAGCCATCTCAGAGTCGCTGTTTGGTTTTACGGGCGATAGCCTTGTCCCGTGAGGTAGGACCACCCTTGCTGTGGATTTTGGAGACCCTCCGTGACCACGTAAAAAAGTTGTTGGAATTCTTGGTCTGGATACCCGTTCCACCGGTCCGCGCTCAAAGATTTGTGGGTAGTCACCTCCATCCATCACTTAGCAATGAAATTTCAAACACCATGTAGAATCGACAAGGTCTGAGACAATCAAACAGAACCAGGGCATGCTACATGAACTCGCTTCAAAAAGCAACAACATGAGAATGCACCACCCCGCAGTCATGACTGTATGAACCAAAGTAATGGATACTGGCCAAGAGAAGAGGGCATCGACCTGTAAATCATAGGTTCAGATTTATTAGCTTCACCAGCGGAAGAGTTATAAATGTTCCAGTGAGCCCATTGGACTCCTCACAAGTACTACAATTGGGACAAAAACTAGAAGGAGAGATGAAAGAAAGACTAAAACGGTTATTGTAAGAGAACGTAGATGTTTGCATGGAAGCATGCTGACATGGTAGGGATAAGCCCATTTGTAGCTTGCCTCGCCTTGAAGAGATGACCTCTGAATACCGAGAGGTATGGTGTCCTAAAAGAGGAAGTGGATAAACTGCTGGCCAATCGATTCTTTAGAGAATCAGTCTATCACCAATGAGTGTCAAACCCCGTGTTGGTTAAGAAGAACCACCACAAGTGGAGAGTATGCATAGAATTCTCTGACTTGAACTAGACATGCCCCAAAGACAACTTCTCTCTACCGTGCATCGACCAATTGGTGATGCCACTGCCTATCACATGCTACTTAGCTTCATGGACGCCTATTTCGATAACAACCAGATCCCTATGTTTGCAGAAGAAAATGAGCACACCTCATTCATAATTGACCGAAGTTTATACTATTACAAGATGATGTCCTTTGGCTTGAAGAACACTCGGAGCATCTTATCAAAGATTAGTGAACCGCATGTTTGCGGAACAAATTTGAAACACCATAGAGGTCTACATTGATGACATGCTCGTAAAGAGTGTAGATGCCAAGGATCACATCAGACACTTGGAAGAGATGTTAGAAATTCCCTGCAATTACTAGATGAAGATCAACCTCTTGAAATGCACTTTTGAAGTCGCATCTGGAAAATTCTTGGGCTTTATGGTGAATCAGCATGGGATAGAGGCCAACCCCGAGAAGATCAGGGAACCTATCGACATGCACTCACAATCATCTCCCAAAGAGGTCCAAAGCCTTACAAGAATGTTGTCAGCCTTAAATTGATTCATATCAAAAGAAACTAAATGGTGCCAGCCCTTCTTCCAAACTATCAAAAGAGAGAAAAGATTTGAATAGACAGAAGAATGTGAGGATGCCTTCCGGGAACTCAAGAAACTCTTTGGTAGAGCCTCGAACTATCTAAGCCAAAGAATGAAGAAAGATTACTGATCTTCCTAGCAGTATCTGAGAAAGCAGTGAGCCTAGCATAGCTCATGGTCTATTATATAAGTAAAGCCTTACAAAACGCTGAAACGAGATACCCAGACTTGGAGAAACTCTTCTTATCCCTAATAGTTGTATCAATGAAGCTTCGGCCATACTTCTAGGCACACAACATTGATGTCCTGACGAACCTCCCTTTGACATAAATTCTTCAAAAGTCAGAGACCTCTGGAAGGTTGACAAAGTGGTCTATAGAACTCAGTCATTTCGAGATCTCCTACAAACCTATGCCATCCATAAAAGGTCAGGTGCTGGCGGATTTCATAGTTGAATTCGCTCATATCCTTGAAGGATTGCTTGAGGCCAAGTCGCATGAGGTACTAACATAGAAACTATATGTTAACGGATTCTCAGGCGATGTTGGAGCAGGAGCTGGGATCCTACTTATTAGCCTTGACGACCATAACCTCAACTGTACACTTTGACTGTAGTTCAAAGCCTCAAATAACGCTGTCGAGTATGAAGCACTCCTTGCAGGCTTGAGGCTAGCACACGAGATGAAGGCTTGAAAAATCTAGATCTATAGTGACTCACAGCTGGTGGTTAGTCAAGTTAATAGGACTTTCACAGCCCGCGAGCAATCTATGGTGGCTTATTTGAAAAAGGTCAAGGATTTTCTATCTAACTTCGAGGAGTTCGAGTTACTCCAAATCTCCAGGGTTGAAAACGGTTATGTAGATATCCTCTCCAAGTTGGCAAGCTGCAAAGACTCTGATTTGATGAGAGCTATTTCGGTCGAAAGACTTAGCCAACCCACCACCGATGAGGCTCCACAACAAAATATGATGATGATTAGCAAGTCTCTCGGATGGACGAAAGAAATCACTGTGTACCTAACCGATCAGGTTTTGCTAGAGGATAAAGACGAAGCTCGACCACAAAGTTCATCATACATGATGGAATCTATATAAAAGAGGGTTCAGTCTACCACTTCTACGATGTGTTACCTAAGATGAAGACAACTATATCATGCATAACATACATGATAGAGTACGGTAATTACATGAGAGGGATGGCTCTGGTACATATGGCCTTGAAGCAAGGATACTATTGGCCGAATATGAAGAAAGACTCCCACACTTTTGCGAAAATGTGACAAGTGCTAGAGATTTGTCATAGTGCCAAAGATCCCATCTCAAGACCTCACTCCAGTTACCAGCCCATGACCTTTTGTCATGTGGAGGATCAACTTCATTGGACCCTTCTCAACATGTAGAAGTGGAGTAAAATTCGCAGTGGTTGTCGTAGACTACTTCACCAAGTGGTATGAGGCCGAGCCCCTGGCTAAGATCACAGAAGAGAATGCTTGGATGTTTGTGTGGAAGAATATCATCTGTCGCTTTGGGATCCTCCACTCTCTTGTCTCAGACAACGGTTCACAGTTCGCCAGAAAGAAGTTTAACTCGAACTGTAAGGAGTTTGCTTGAAGTTAGAAGAGATTTCTCCATCCCTACTATTCCCAATCCAACGGCCAGGTAGAGTCAGTCAACAAGATTATTAAACACACTCTTAAGAAAAAGATGGAATCCAACAAAGGATGATGGGCTGAAGAACAGTCTGAGACCTTTTGTCATATCGGACTACCTTCTTGATAGCAACTGGCGAAACTCTATTTGCCATGGCATACGGGGCAGATGAGATGATCCCTGTCAAAGTAGGGATGCCTTCTCCAATGTTCTTACATTTGAATGAAGTAGTCAACGAGGATCTACATAAGACAAACCTCGATTTGCAGGAAGAGGGGCCATGCAAGTTCACAGCTTTGCCTAGCTGTTTATCAGAGGAAGATGGCTAGGTACTACAACTCCAAAGTTAGGAACAAGAGCTTTCAAGTCAACAATTTTTTCCTAAAAAAGGTCTTCCTCGCTAACAGAGAGATCGGAGCTGGAACCCTTAGACCCACTTGGGAAGGACCGTATAAGATAAGTGATTCGGCCTGGGACCTACAAATTGAAGGACTCCGAGAAAAAAGAAACAAAGCACCCGTGGAATATCACTCACCTTCGTCCATACTACCAATAAGTTTCTATTTATTAGTGCCAAGTGGCATATAAAATTTTTTTTTTCATTCAATTTTGTGAAGTTCAAGGATATTCATATTTAAAGCTTAGTTTGTTTTAAGTCAAGGCTTTTTCATCAAGATTACACCACCAGAGAACGAGGCAGTGTGAGAGTATGGTTCGCGGCATACTCTTTAACTCGTTAGGTAAAATACTTAATGCGTGCAAATACAAGTAAAGAAAACGAGACAGCGAGAGTGTAGTTCTCAGCCAACTCCTCAACTAGCTAGGTAAAATACTCAACGCTTGCAAATACAAGTAAAGAAAACAAGGCAGCGATGAAGTGTGGTTCGCGCTCAACTCATCAACAAGCTAGATAAAATACTTAACGCGTACTAAATACAATTGAAAGTGAAAAAAAACGAAACAGATGGAGTATAGTTTGCGACCAACTCTTCAACTCGCTGGGTAAAATACTTAACGCGCACAAATACAAGTGAAGAACGTTTAAGTAAGCGCATTTGTTGATGAAAAGATTTTGCGTTTATTAATGAAAAGATATAGGCGAAGCAGTAACACTTGAACAAAAAATAAAAAGATTAAGAGGTAATTTCTTTCCATTAATAAACTTGAGACATTACAGAATGATAAAATTACATGAAGGACAAGTCAGACGACCCCGCCGCCTCTTTAGGGTCGGCACAGGCTGGGGCCTCTAACCTAGTTAACTATTTTTTGGCTCTTGCAAGCTCTACCATTTCCTTGGCCAATTGCTTATCCCTTGCAAGCACTATTTCTTGGAACACCACGACCTTCTCCTCAAACCGTCTCTAGGCATTCTCAGTAATCCTTTTCCGTGATTGAGCTTCCAACGCCCTTTGCTCGGCCTGTCGCCTACACTCATCGGTAGACTCGAGTTTGGTCTCCAGATTGGCTTCGACCAAAACTAGATGCTCCACTTTGGAAGGAAGGTCTTAGTTCTTCGAGCCCATCTCGGTGTTCTCGGAGCCTACAACCCTCAATTTGTCGGTAAGCTCCTTGGTATTGGTCTCCACCATCTCACACATCTCATCGAATCTGGCCAGCACTTTGTACATCTCACAGTTTAGTACATGGCTCTGGGTGGTATTCATCTCCACCATTTTTACCAGTTCTGATAGATTTTCCTGCTCGGCTGCCTTTCCCCAATTGAAAGTCCAATACTTGTGGACGGAGACCGCTGCCATATAGCAGAGAAGACTGGGAGCATCTCCAGAATGGCTGGGTCCAGCTCATCTTGACCGGACCCAATGTTGATACACCCAGTCATGTCGAAGAAAGGGAATCGACCCTCCAGCTCCCTAAGAAGGAGTCCACTCTCTAGCTCCCTGATAATGAGTCAACCCTACAGCTCCGTGAGAAGGAGTCGACCTTTCAACTCGCATGGCCCTCCTTACGTTCTTTATAATGCCCTCATCCCCTGCAATATCTGCCGTCCTCTTGTGCCCACGAGCCTTGCCTTCTTCTTCGGTGACCCCATTTTCTTTGTCCCAATGTCTGACACTTTGGGACGAAAGTAGAGGTTCTCAAGGGGGAGGAAGAGATGAGACATTCACATCACTAAGTCTACCGTGCAAAGATAAGTGTGATTTAGATTACCTATTTTAAGCTGTTTGTTTTCTATGCTCAAAGTAAAATTCTCAAGACTTAGCCGTTAAATTTATTCAGCATATTCTATCAAGAAATAAAGAACAAGTATATTCTTAATAGTAATAGAAAAACCTTTTATGTTCGGACATGTAACATAAATTACGTAATTCTTAAAAACTATAATTCTAAAACTAATTCAGATAGCAAAGGTAGATAATAAGTTCCTACAACTAATGGAACAACTCTTGCTCAATTTCCTACGCATGGGTCTATTTCTCCATTTTGCACTGTTCTACTTTGCTTTAGCTAGTGCAAATTTATACAAATATGGGATCTGCATCTCGTATCTAATACCCAATAGGTTGAAGAAGTAGACATCTTAACTTCTCTTACATATATATAATTATGTAAAGCAGAAGCTTCAACAAATTAACAAGACGTTTAGTTGTTTGATTCTAAACTTTTAATGAGTGGTGGAGAAGAGCACATGTTGATAGCTTTTGGCATTATCTCTATGCTTCTCATTATAATGGGATCCAAGAGCTGGGTTGTTACAATCTTCTTTTTATTTTCTGTACAGAAATGGAGAAATAGCACTGGAAGTGTCGAACTTTTGAATCTTGTGACAATTAACCTTCAATTTGTAGCACTTTGGGTCTCTAACCTTCAAAAAATGCGCGAGCATGGTCATTCTGTTATAAAAACTGTTAGTTTGATTGTTAAATAGTCAAAATTTTCTTTAAAGGACCAATCTACCCATTTTTGAATTAAAACGAAAAAATAGAAAAAGAAACACTTAAAAAAAAAATTAAAACAAAAATTTGCAAACTCTCTCCCTCTCTCTTTCCACCTACTTCTGAAATTTCCAATCTCTCTCTCTCTCTCCATCCACCCACATTCATCTAGAAATTTGCAACCTCTTATCTTTCTCTATCCACCCACACCCATAATTTCAGTATGCAAACCCTACCCCACTCCACTCCACGCCACCCCATCCCCCACCCATGGCGAAAAAAGGAAAATTTTCACCTTCCCAACCAACACCACCCACCCCCAACCCCAACCGCAACCGTAACCGCCATCCCTCCCAAAACTTGACAATTGCAATTTGATGATTTCGATTTTCATTCTTTTAAATTAGTGGACATGAATTGCATGTTTAAAATGTTGAACGAAAGTTGATATGTTCAATGTTAGTTCACGAATTCATCAAACCTTGGTAGTGTTGTTTTGAAATAAATACACACGTTTGTGGCTTTGTGATATCCATTCAAGAATTCCACATAGCATAAGAAATCTACATTAATTTTGTAGACATAGAACTAAGATAGATATAGGTGTTATATCTTGAAAGAGAATATCACATAAAAAAAAGAGAGAATTCTATTATTTTAATTAGCTAAGTATTACTGCAAGTAACCATTTTCAAATCCATTGAAGGAATTCAATCGATGAATTCCAACACCTACGAACCATTAATATTTGAATCTTTTAATATTTGCAGCCAGTCACATCAATTTAGAATTGTCTAAATAATATAGAAAATTATATAAATTGGAACTTGATTCTCTTTCTTGTGGATACGATATTCCTTCTGTCTTATTCTACTAGTCACGATCCACGCACTTGTGGTAAAGGCTTGGGACATTAATTTTTTTGGCGCCGTTGCCGGCAATAATTGTTTTCATTATTAATACAAATAATTTCATCTATTAATTTAGAGTGTATTTTCAATTTTTTTTAATTTATTTAATACATTCCGTTTGCCTATTTATATATATTTGTTGTGTAACTGTTCACGTGAAATTTTTTGGTTTGTATCACTGTTGTACGGAATTGAAGACAAATCTGCATCAACTTCAACAAACGATTGCGGCACCTAGTGCCACCACCGCAAACGGAAGGAGTGGCAGGGTCCGTCTGCGCCTAGATCGCAGCGGGGGCAGAACAGTGGGCACCATCGCTGTTCTCATCAGATGTTGTTGCGGTGATCTGCTGAAGCGGCAGCGCCTACGGTAGCAGCCACTTCCCCTTGATTGTGTCGACAGCTGGACCATGGGCACTGTAGCTGGTCTCGGATGTGACGGCCATGTACGCCACCACCGTCGCTTGCGAGAGGTGGCGGCGCCATCATTTTTGTGCACCGCCACCGTGCTAAGTGGGTGGGGTACGGCCTGTGTGCTTTTATTTTTTGTTGGAACAAAACTTATTATTTCTGTAACTCATGCTCTATCATCTGTTACTCAAGTATATTATTCTTTTAAAACCGATTCTATTTATAGGGATATGTTGTATTTTTTCCGGGGGTAGGTTCTTTTCGAGGAAGGTTCTTGATAGGGGTGGGCATTTTAATCGGAATAGAATCTCCCGATCTGGATAAAAAAAAAAATTAATTAAGAATCGGAACCGAGAACTGATCGAATTCAGGTCGGTTCTTGGTTCTTGAACAAGAACTGTAAGTACTTGAACTGGAACCGAATATTTATTTATTTATTTTTTACAATTTATTCAATGGCCCAATACCAACTAAATAAGATAATTAAAATATCCAAAATTAAAACCCAAAAACATAACACCTAGGCCCAAACTTAATTGGCTAAAATTTATATACCCAATTTCCAAAATAAGGTTAACAAACAAATCATCACGTCATTGGCCCAATTGATATCCAAATATTAAACCTAATCTCCGCCTCCAGTTTCACTTTTTCACACTTCCAATATATCTAATCCTAAATTGCGCCGCACCTCTCGTCTCGTCTTTCACACTCAAATCCCAAATTACGCCTCACTTTTTCTAACACTTGATTCTGCAAATAAAGGTATGTTCAGTATTGTAATTGCGAGTCAGATTTATTATTGATTTGAGTTGTGCTCTATCTTTCTATTCTAAATTATTTTGTAGCGCTTATTATTTATTTATTTTACAATTTATTAGAGTTGGATTTATTATTGATTTGGGTTGTTAAATTTAGTACTTTTTTTGGGTTTGTTTTTTGGATATGTAATTTGGTGTTTAATGTTTATACTCTGCTAATGAATGCTATTTTGTGGCTTATTAAGCTATCTATTGGATGCTATATTCATATTTTGTGCATTCGATTAACAAAGTGTTAAAAAATGTTATGGGTATAACTGAACTGACAGTTCGGATTCGGGTTTAGTTCCAAAAAGTACGTGAACCCGAACGGTTCCATTTACAAAATACCCGAACCCGAACCAACGGTTCCGGGTGTTGGAATACCCGAACCGACCCACCCGATGCCCAGATCTAGTTCTTGATACCGTTTTAAAATATTTATTGTATAATTTGTAACACATTTTTTGAATTGATAAAATAAAAGTTAAACGACAAGTTCAAAATAAAAAGTCAAAGATGATGTTGGAATTGGGTTTAATTATTTGATTTTATTTCTATTTTTAGACGCCAATTTAATTAAATTCTATTTGATGTCTCGTTCGTGTAGTTAAAATGGCAAAATTTTGAAGCATTACATTGAACCCCCTAAATTTTAAAAAATGTAAATAAGAAACCTTGCGGGGCCCGGCATCCTCCTCCTGTTATAACCCAAACCATAATTTAATTCATAAATAATAAAGATAAAACACAATCCATCCAAATGCATTAAATAAATCAGATTAAACAAAATTAGCTTATTGGAACTTACAACTTGTAATATTTATATTTGATACAAATATCTATATATACTTATTTAAATTCTGGTCATTTTTTTTAATGAAAATTGTGTTCAGAAAGAGTCCCATATAAACGAAATATCAACTAGATAAGATCAGGCTTAATTTGGATAATTTGGAAGACAACTTGACAAAAGAATATGAGAAAATGGTTGGACTTGATATTGAATATCAACCGTAGCTTATCAAAATTGAGTGTCAACCTTAGCTAATCAACTACAAAATATTTTATATTATAGAACGCGGGTGTAGATTATACATATAGTTCTATATTGAATAATCAAATATTCAGAGTCGCCCATACAGGTGTAAAACTCAACATGAGTTTAAACTCGACATGAGTTTAATTATGGAAGTTGACATAGTTTAGTATTGCGTTAGAGAGCTCCACATATTTTTCAGTGCTTTTTGCATTGCGTGGTTTTAGAATGAAGATCGAGCTAGTCAATATCCAAAAGGATATTCATGAAATTACGAAAACAAATTATCCAACAAAATGAGTAAAAGGAAATAATTATATCTTCATAACATTACAAAATCACCTCGGTTGATCTCAACCACATGTAATATTTGAATTCACTAAATAAAAAAAAAAATTATTTTGTATTGAAATATAATACTTGTCATTTTATTTAGTTTAAGTTTAGAAAGAGTCCCATATCATAGAAAGGAAAATACACGTGCTCAATAGATTAGGTTTTTGATTTCTGGAAGAGAACTTCATAAAAGAATGGGAGAAAATATTTTGGTTCAAAATTGAATATCAACCTTTGCCTATCAAAACTGAATTTCAACCTTAGCCTATTTAGGTTTTTATATTACTGCACTTTTTCAGGGAAATGTAGTTTAGCAAGGCATTAGAGAAGTCTGTATGCAGAAAAGTTTCCCATACATGTTGCAGCCCTCGGTTTAGAATGAAACTTTTGTTAGTCAATATTCAGAAGGATAATCAAGAAATTTAAACACAAATAAATGAATGTTATGCGATAAAATCAGGAAGACTGGGAGCACTAGAAGACACGATTTCTGTATTTTTTTTTCCTATTTGGTCGTTCTATGTTATATTTCCTTTTCATAATATACATAGCTAATATTCCCTCCTTTCCAAATATATAGACTGATTGTGTTTTTCACACGGATTAAAAATGTTATTGAAAAAGTAAATTTTACCAATAGTTTTCCTAATTTAACCTTATTTAATGAGTATTATTTAAAAATAATTATTATTAAAATATTGTTGGAAATATTCCTTATGTGTGGAAACCAGAAACCAAAGCTCGTAATGTGTGGAAAACCATTAAATATTTGAAGTCCTCTCCACTAAAATTTCAAAATTTCAAGTTTCCAAGCATTGAATAATAAATATGGGTAAATTATGAGTGTACAATTTCATGATTAAGATGAGAAAAATGATTATAAATAAGCAAATTAAATAAAGGTATTTTAGTAAAGGAACAAAAAAAAACATCTTAAAATAGAAACATACCTATATATTTGGGACAAGAGAAAAATGAAAGGTAGTCTATATATTTGAGACGGATGGAGTATTAACTAAACATGTAAAGTAAAAGTTAAGATACCCAATAACCACATTCAAACACGAATTTTACCTCGTGACGCCATAAGATATTATTTATCTAGAACAATCTGATTTCTTGACGTGTTAATTTCCACATTATCCAACAACACGTGTCTTTTTTGAATCAAGATTCACGATTTTTTTTTTTCGGACAAAGCTCTTAACAAATCTAGGAATCAAGGAAGCCAATGAAAATAATAATTACAGAAAAATAAGTATTTTATTTTGCCTTACAAATTAGTTTCAGAAACTATTGGTTTAGCATCAATAAGCTATACAAGTCGGCCTCTTGAACGCTTATGGCCTTTAGAGGCGATGGATCTAAATTTCTTGAACATGATCTAATTAAAACTGATGCAATTCAATGTGTTGATATTTTTGCATATCAACTAAAGTTGCATTTTGGAAATGCGTTTTCTCTCAACTTACACTTTCAACATTGCTGACTCTTGGTGGACCGTTGGATCACAAGTGATAAATCTGATCCATTGATTGTGTGTATATAAGAGCCACTCTCTTCAGATTCTAGGGAATAACTGAATATCGTTTGTTCTCTGTTCTTTGGCTGCCACTACAAGAAAAATGAGAATTAACAACCAATTTTTTAACGACCAAATAAATATAGTCGTTACAAATATTTATCAACGACAAAAATAAATATTTAGTAGTAAATAGTGTGTCACAAACAACTGTATGCTGAGCAAGTTGGAGATTAGATTTACCGACCACGTCAATAGTTGCAAATTTATTATTTTCGACGACCAAGTTAAGGTTGGTCGTTGTATGTGTGGCGCCAAAACTTTCAAACCCACCAAAACAAACAACGACTAAAACAATATATTTGATGACCGAATAATTAGTTGTAGTTAGACTAATTTAACGACAATCATATTTGAGTCTTTGAAAGTGATAAGAACACATTACAACCGATAAATGTTTAGTTGTAAATAATGTGTCACACCTATTGTATTTTGGGATATATAGTTGGAGATGAGGTTTAACGACCACGACATTAGTTGTAAAGTATTTATATTCTACGACCAATGCAATGCTGGTCGTTGTGTGTGTGTCGCCAAAACCTTGAAAATCGCCAAAACAATCAACGACCAAAACAATATAGTTGACGTCCGAATAATTGGTTGTATTTATAATAAGTTAACGACCAACTTATTTCAATCGTTAACAGTGATAAACAATTACAACCAATATTAGATGGTCGTTACAAGGAATATTTGTCAACCATATTAGATGGTCGTTAAAAATACTATTCACAACCAATAAACTTGGTCATTAAAAACCGTTTTCAACTACTAAATGATATAATTGGTTAGAAATATGTTGTAACGACCAAAGTATTAGTTGTTAATCCTATATTTCTATATAGTGGCCAAAATGAGAATTAACAATTAATTTTTTGATGACCCAATACATATAGTCGTTACAAATGTTTATCCACGACCAGAATTAATCGTTGGTCGTAAATAGTGTGTCACAAACAATTGTATATTGAGTAAGTTGGAGATGAGATTTAACAACCACGACATTAGTTGTAAATGTTTTACGACCAAGATAAAGCCGATCGTTGTATGTTTGGCGCCAAAAACTTGAAACCTGCCAAAACAATAAACGACTAAAATATTATATTTGACGACCGAATAATTGTTTGTATTTAGAATAAGTTAACGACCATATTATTTCAGTCGCTAAAAGTGATAAAAAGTTACAACCAATATTAGATGGTTGTTAAAAAGAATATTTGTCAACCATATTAGATTGTCGTTAAAATACTATTCACGACCAATAAACTTGGTCATTAGAAACCGTTTTCAACAACTAAATGACATGCTTGGTTGTTGACAATGAATCGTATACAATCAAATTTTGAGTTAGCTAGAAATATGTTGTAATGACCAAAGTATTAGTTGTTGATCCTATATTTCTTGTAGTGGCCAAAATGAGAATTAACAACCAAGGGCTTAGTTGATTACATTTAGCGGTGCTTGGGTAGTGATCTTTACATTAGCTTTTTGAGAAGATGAGGTCGACTTGGTGACCAAGGACTTGCACAGGGCCGACCCGATTTTGATTTTGTTTTTTGATTTTTTTTTTTTTTTTTGCTCCTTAAGACTAATCACTCATTTTGTGAATAGCCCCAATACATAATTCAAATAATATCAATTTAAAATGATCTAAGCCAAAGTCACCAATAAACATTAGTTCAAAAATCTCAGTATTCAACATAAAAGTTTTTAGATTTAATTAAAATTTAGTTTAATTTAAGTTTCAATCCAAAATATATTTGGTGTGACAAATAAATTATTTATTTAAATTTACTTAAAAGTAAACCTTTTAATTTAAGCCAAACATGCTTATATCTCAAAACAATAAGACTAGCATACTTTTAATATTTGTATTTTTTTTAAAGTGTCTACAAATAGTTTACAATTAACAAAAAAAATTATTATTTTGAAAGAAAATTGATGTTTATCTATTAACTAATAGATAAACGTAATGAGAGCCCCAATTTTATAAATTAATCTCTTTAAAAATCTCAAAATATATATTCTAAATTTATCTAAAATTGTATTTGATGTAATGTATTATATCGTATAAAAAATTTATTTAAAAAAAAAAAGAAAATTAAGACAAGTTGGGCCAATGGGCCAGCCCAGTCCAATTTCATGTGTGGCCCTGCTCTAGTGGGTTGGGCCAGCCCATTTGCCAGTTCTATTCACCCCCACTATCAATTAAAAGGAAAGACAAGATGCGATTTTGTTCTCATTTAATCATCTTCGCCTACATTGTCCTTTTTCAAATTTATCACTTAAAGTGAAAATAAGATACAAATTTCTCCTACTTTGACAATCCCTCTTTCGTCGAGTCCTTCTTCAGAATTAAGTTACGATAATCTCTAAATGTAATCCCACACAAAATAGAATCGAGATGATTTTGACTAGTGGTACTAAGATTTGAGGGTAACGATCAAGGTTTATTGCTTGATTATTTTTCAGAATGGTTGATCAGAGTGGGTTTATGGACATATCTAATGTTCTCAAAACAATGTGTCAACTATGTCTCAATCATTATTTTCTTTTATAAATATGTTAAAGAGATAACAAAAAAATTGACCATCTTAAAATATTAATTTTATTTTATAATCTAGAACACAAAATGAGTTGAACAATATTAACTACAATATTATTGCCAACTGATGAAATATAATTAAATTATAATGTAAAATTATCATTTTCTTTTTATAAAAAGTCATTGAAGCTTTTTAATATAAGTTTGTAATTATGTAATATTATTTGCTACGGTAGACACGATCGTCATGAACTTTCATCATTTACATTTTAAAAAAATTAAAAACAATCCAATAATAATAATAATAATAAAATTTCTTAAACTATTAACTTTTAATTATCACAATTAAGTGATTAACATCACGTCATCTAATTCACTCACACACACACACACTCTCTCTCTCTCTCTCTCTCTCTCTCTCTCTCTCTCTCTCTCTCTCTCTCTCTGCATATATATATATATATATATGATTCCACAATTTCACACGGTATTTCACGCACTCTTTCCCTGCCAAATTCTGCCCCAAAAATCTACCGGATTCCAAACCTCTATCTCATAAGAAAACTAATGAAAATTCTCCAATATCACAAAATCCTACCTTATTTACATTTGGAAACCCTAAGTTCACAAATTAAACTCTTATTATTTTCCTTTGCCCGTGAAAATAAGCAAAATCGACTTGCTGGTATTGTCCAATTCCTCAATTGCTCTGTAGACTGGTACTTGGAGCTTGTGTTCTCTGTTCTAATCAGGTAAGTATTCTTGTATTGAATGATTACTTTCTTTTTCTCCAATGTTTTTTGAATTAATTATGCGGGTTATTATAAGAGGTTGTAATTATGGGATTTTTGTGTGTTCTATATAGTATTTATATTATACTTTCCTAGGTTTGTGAATAGATTGAGCAATTGACATGAATAATTGATACACACATTATATAAAAAATTATTAAATCGATAAATTAACTTATTTTCTAATGGTTTAGTGATAAATTTACAAGTTATTGGTGGATCTAGTGGAAAACCTTGCTTATTCTTTTGATGTTTTGGAGAAAAATCTTGCATCCTGAATAATTTTGCAGTATTGTTAGGTTTATCTACCATCCATACCAATCCATTTATCAGATGTCTTTATCATTGTTCCAGACAGGTGGAAGATCTCTAGCTTCATTCTAATTCAAAGTTCAATTCCAAAGAAAGGTACTGTAATATGATCAATAAAGTTTCTTGTGCTTGGTTAAATCTAGTTAGTTCTTTTCAGTTTTCTTAGACATGTTAAATCAGTTTCTTGTTTCTTGTGCTTGATTAAATCTAGTTCTTATGCTTGGCACAAATGATATTCAAGAACATAAGCTTGAATGACTAATAAAGGTTCAATTTTTGTTCTGATTCTACATATTTGTTGAGCATGTGCCTACATCTTGTATTTCAGTGCTTTAGTTTACATGCAATGGAATATGAACTGCTCAATTTTCACCGACTTGCTTAGAATTCTTAGTTTTTGATTGTAAAAGTTAAGATATCCTTCTTAGAATACCCCATAAACGTCAACATCTTATTAAAGTCTAGTAATATCCTTGTGAAATTTCATAAAAATATATTAACGCGGGATTGTTTCCCCTGTTTCTTGATCTGGAATATTGCTGTTCATTTGCTTGCTTTGGTATGGGTTGACTTCCCATTGATTTTTCTTGGTTCTTCATTGCTCTAAGATTTTATTGCCTCTTGTTGTAGTTATTATTTTGTGTTTTAGGATACATATGTCACTATCAACTTTGGGTTCAAACATCTTCTTATTTATTAAAATAACATTCTCAATCTGATCAATTTTTGTTTGTGGTCTTCAAGTATAAGTTACACCAAAAGTAACGGGTAGAAATAGTTACCTTAATGCCCATTTTGAACTTGTAGGCCATCAAAACTCCCAAAGAAATGCAACATTTATGTTGGCAACTGGAACTTGCCACCCTGCCCCAGTGGTCACTCCCACAGTTTCTAATTAATTAATACTATTTCTTTGACTAAACATAAACAGAGAGGGCTTATAGCTGAAGCTATCGTCACAATGATAGATTTCAAGTTCAAAACTGATAAGTTTGAAAATTGATGAATACCAGTGAGAGCATATTGGACATTTGTAAAGAGTATGCATATCCCTAGCAATGGCGTGAGCTCTTCTACAAGGTGCTTAACTTCTGAACTCTTTGAAAACATTGCCGGGTATTGCTTGGTGGTGACCAATAAGATAAGAGCAAATAAGAAACCAAGTAGAAGAGAAGTGATCCCAACCACCGCTGCTGAGAATTTTGCCCTTCATCGATCTGTTTCTTCTCCTTTCATCGATCTTTGTTCTTTAGTTTTCTATGAGTGAAAAACGTAAGGAAGAATGGTATTTTGTTCAGATGGGTGAACACTAAAACTTAGGGTAATTCTGTGGAGAAGTTAGGGCTGAAATCTTTGTGGGTGAAGTTAGTGGTTCTCTTTGAGTGTTGATCTCCGTTGAATATTGTACACTGGTTTATTTCTTTTAGTGCAAATAGACCGTAATCCCATTTAGGTGCCTCAAAGGCAGAGTAGACATTTGTCGAACTGCTTGCTTAACCGGCAAAACAAATCTTGTGTTATTGATCTTCTCATTACATGTTTCAGTATTACTTTGTGTCACTACAACAAAAAGTGCCTTTTGCAACACATGAACGACAACAATCATTAAAAGCTTGTTGCTAAAATAGGTCTACGGCAACAGTCATCAAATGTATGTTGCAATTGGTTAATTCAATTGACATTTGGCAACAGTATTTAAATGAATGTTGTAAATGTAACTTTTTGCAACGGTCAGTAACCGTTGTCAAAATAATAATGTATTTTCTTATTCAACAACGGGCAATGACCGTTGTCATATAACATAATATTTAGCAACGTTCTCTACACGTTAAAATATATACCACAACAATTTTGCAACGGTCAGAGGCATGTTGCGAAAAGTTTTATTAAAAAATGGATTTAGCAACGTTCTTTGCACGTTGTAAAATCTGAAGCCCAAATACGAGCCCAATTAACAAATTCCCTATCCACAAAAACTAAAAATATTTGGCTCCAATCTCAAAATAGGTTCTCTATCCATCTTCTCACTTTGCTCTTCCCTAAATCTAACCCAGAATCAAATTCAAAACCCTTATGTTTTGATTTCCTCACAATTTGGGCTAGGAAGAAAGCATTCTGAAATCTAAACATTGTTGCTGAGATTTGTCTTTCATGTTCGTGAATCTTCTAGCAGGAATTTGAATTTATTTCCCCCCATTATTCTTCAAAATTTAGAAAAACTCAGGTTCGATTATGTTATTCATAAAATTAGTGAATATTTCCTTTAGGTATTGTATGTATGGATGTGGATATGTGTTTCTGAAATTTTTTATTGAAGCCTGAAATAGCAATAGAGAAGTTGAGTGAGATGGAAGAGAAGGGGATTGAGGTTACTCCGATTACTTTTACCACGATTTTACACGGGTTGTACAAGAAAGGGAGGAGTGAGGAGGCCGAGAGGTTTTGGAATGAGATGGTAACGGAAAAGGGTTGTAATAGAATTCAAAGACCCCATATGAAATTTAGCATCGTAGGAAAAAAAGTGAAAAGACTATATCCGTTGAATAGAATTCAAAGACCCCATATGAAATTTATTGCTAATTGGCAAAGTGCTTGCAAAACTATTTTGGCCAATATGCTCATCAATAATAGGAATATACTCAATAAATATATATATTCTTTACTGATTCAGCCTGAATGCTACAAGGCAGCTCTGCTTGCGGCTTCATTAGGGAAGATTTTAAGTGAAACAAAAAATTAATAAAGAAAAAGAAAAAGAAAAAGAAAAAGAAAAAGAGGGAGATAATATAACAGTATGGTCATATATGTAGTTCTAACTATGTTTGATAGCTAGGTCTTGTATCAAGACAGATTTATTGGTTGGGAATTTTACTCTACTATCCTTGCACATTGGTTTTAACTGTGCGAATGAATTTTTCCTCCTTCCTCCTTTTTCCTTATATTTCCTGTGAAGTTGGAGTTTTCTTTCTCTATCATGGACCCTTCTCTTGTAGTTGATCGGTGTTGGACATATAAACTTTCTCTTTTTGGTTTGGTTATGCACTGAAGTTAATGTATCACCATAAGGCTCATGGCCATTCTTGAAATGTTTGTTACATATATTGCTTGATGATGTGAAAGTATCAGAACAATTGATTGACCTAGTTTTCTATTTACTAATTGTTATTGCTTCTGACAGACAGGTTCCTTTTCCTACTTCTCTTGCATAAGTTATACATTCTTATTGTGGACGTGGACTGAAGTCTACATTTTGTTTTTAGGAACATCAGGTTCCCAATGATATGATACTCTTGCACTCTGCCTTGGTTGCCTGCAGTCTGAAATTGTTAACTGTGATTATTTCTCCACAATGGCAAGAGGTTGCTCAAGTTTTGACTGCATATTACAAGGTAATGTTTAATGTAATTTTCAAGTTATTGAAGCATGGCTGGCTGAATAAGCAAATCCGGAAGAATTTTCATCAAGAATGCCCAGAAACTTATACTGATGTGCATGTCTACTTGCACAAGGACCTTTGTTTGACATTTAGTTGCAATCATTCATATTGCTAGACTTTAACAATAATGTATTTTTGATTTTCTTGGCCGTATGTTACTTAAATTTTCGTTTGTTAGCTGATGATGTAGAGTTTTTGGCAGATTGACGTATTTATGGAAGCAGCATTTACCGCATTTTGTAAAGATATTATGTTTCTCCAGACCAAGTTGTCGGCTGAATGTGCTGAGACCAAGGAAGACATAAACTTCATTTGCTTAAACGTTATACTTTAAACATGATATGACAGGAAATTAGATGTTCATTTGCATAAATACCTCATGCATATGAAATTATGAATATTTGGTCTTTCATTCTGATGATGTGCGTGTTTTTGTTTATTTCAGGAGTTATGTGGCAAAGGAGGTATCCTGTTACTGGCTCAAGCTGTTATGAACTTAAAGATATCACCATTCTATAGTGAAACCTTCCCTTATATGGCCACTACTGTCTCTGGCCTGAAGTCTAATGCTTTATCTATTGTAAGTCCAACTGATGGATATGGCTTTCCATAATTTCATAAGCGCAGCTCCAGTTCTTTGAGAATCCTTTACTCCTTTCATCGTGTGATATCTTTTGATGTGAACTTCATTCACTAAATAGCTGCAATTCTCCCCTCTGCAGCTCTTGCACCTTTGTGAAGCAGAAAGTGTTTCCTACCTGGATGAGGTTGCTAGCGATCCTGGAAGTCAGGATATGGCAAAGTCTATTGCACTACAGGTTGGTTTGAAGAATAATAGCTGTATGTGGGTAACATAACTGGAGGCATGGCTAATGGTGATAGTGTTCATTGTAGATAATGCATTGCAACATGCCCATATATTTTTTCATCTAGTGTACCTAAATATGCATAGTACTCATTTTTTGTTTTATAATTTGATAATCTTTTGTGGTCCAGCCTGCTGCTTTTTTTGACTATATTCTGAGTCTTAAGTATTTATTTGTTACGACCCCTTCTTTAATAGTGTAATTGACTGTATTTGCATGATTGTTTTGCTTAGGTTCTTGAGTTATTGAAGAAAATGTTTGGTATAGATTCCAAACAGTTAACTACTTCCAGTGAGAAAACCTATCCAAAAGGGCAATTGGAACTGAATGCAATGCGTCTGACAGGGTTTTTTTTTAATATGATATTGGAGAAGGGTGGATGATGGTTTTCTTTCTGGTGATGGTGTGCTGTGGCTGTAAGTGTTGGCTGGTATATATTACAGTTTATATAAGAAATAAGATAGCATCTCTCCCTTAATCATCAATGGCTGTGCACATTTTAATAAGTCTAAAATTCATCCTATTCATTTAAGCACACGAAAATTTAGTTGGCAAACACGCCTACCATTAAATACACTTCCTTCCTGTTGGTTAAATATAGGAAATAAGAACAAGGGTTGAGTGCAAAGTGAATGAATTGTTGGCTGGTATATATAGCGAGTTCATACTTATTTAAGTGTATTAACAAATCATAATGAATCAATATGCTTAATTTTGGAGTGGAAAGCTAAATGTCACTGAGTGTACTCTACTCGTTTGTTCATTAGAATGGTCAAGATCTCTTTAATCTTGTGCATGCTCCTTTAAAAGTTATTCCCTACATTGGAGCCAATATTGGCATCACGTATAGCTATATTTTCTATATTGGCAAGCACTTCATGGTATCCTATTCAACTAAAGTTTAATCGTCCCTATTGTTTTGTGAATTGTAGGGTTGGAACTGATAACGTAGGTGCATGTAGAGTAGCGGTTTTGCTCGAGGGGTGGTAGAGTTTTTGTTGATATTTTTGTGAAGTGCATGCAAGATTACCGATTTCAAAATTTTGGTAGTTCAAATATTTTTTGTGCCAAAAAACTTCTTGTACATGTGTATTTTGTTAGAATTTGGTTCGAACTTTCATGTTAGAAGAAACTTCTAGGCTTTAAATGTATGGATACAAATTCTTCTATTTTATAATATATTTAATTTGTTTCAACCTTGTTCATATTTCATTTCAGCGTTGAACCAGTAGATTGAGTTTTATATTGATAACGTGTTGGTGAATGTTGTCAAAAATATTTTTTTAAAAAATGAAAGAAACGACAACTTGCGCATGACTGTTGCTAAAAAAGAATAACAACAACGAGCTAAAGAATGTTGTTAAAGTAAAACGACAACGAGCAGGGAGAACGTTGTTGAAATGAAACGACAACGGTCAGGCGAACGTTGTTGAAATGAAACGACAACGAGCAGGGCGAATGTTGTTAAAATGAAACGACAACGGTCAGACGATCGTTGTTAAAACGATACAACAACAGTTAGCGAACGTTGTTAAAATAAAACGACAACGGTCAGGCGAACGTTGTTAAAATGAAACCGCAACGGTCAAGTGAACGTTGTTAAACCTTTAAGGACGTTGCTAAAACGTAAATTGACAACGCGCTTGTTACATTCCACAACGAACATTGCCTGTTGCCGTTGAGATCTAGTTTTCAACAACATCGAAGGACACAACGTGTGCCTGAACGTTGCTAAAGGTCTATGGCAACGTTTTCCGCCCGTTGCGATAGACTCTTTTTCTTGTAGTGTGTGATTCAAGATATGATGCATGTTTTAGATCTGTATGTGAACTCTCAACAGTGGTATCACAGCTATGGGAAAAACCCTAGGGCAAATTAGTTGTGTCTCTTTTTCGCTATAGAATTTATGATATTATGTTTAAACTCATTTTTCATAATATTTACAAATCTTTGTGTTGTGTGATTTCTTGGTCCAGATCCGTTTCAGTGTTTGTACACTTTTGTAGTTGCATACACTATTTGAGAAATTATCAGTAAAGTTTTTTGTCTAAATCGTGTGAATAATCTGTCTATTACTTCATAAGCATCTATATCTGGGTGTGGTTCTTATCCTATAGAGTTAGAAAGAAATTGCTAAACTTTTATGTCTGTGCTCTCTTGAAGGGCCTGAATCTTGGAGTTCACAATTGTCCTTGGGTGGTTCATTCATCTTCATTCATTGCATATGGTTCTTTCCTATTTTCATCTGATAATGTGAATACTTTATTGACTATTGTGTTAAGTTGTATTATCTAGTTTTCTTGATGTTTCTGTCATACCAATATGACTTCCACAAAATTCCAATTGGAAGTTTTTAATGGAAAATGTGAATTTCCAATTTGGCAACAAAAAATTAAAGCCATATTAGTGCAACAGAAAGTTGCTAGAGCTTTAGATGGAAAATATCCTGATTCTTATACTGAGGATCAAAAAGATGAAGCTGATGAACTTGCATATAAATCCATCATTTTACACCTCTTTGACTCTGTGCTTAGAAAGATAAGGAAAATTACTTTCTGCTAAAGCTCCGTGGGACAAACTTACTCAACTTCATTTGATCAAGTCTCTACCAAATAAAATATTTTTTTTAGAACAATTGTTTTATTTTGAAATTGATCCTTCAAAGGATCTTGATGAGTCTTGATATGTTCAATAAGATTGTCCAAGATATTGAAAATACTGGGGATAAAGTTCCCGATGATTACAGGGCCATTATTCTCCTAAATTCTCTTCCTGGGTCTGCTAGAGAGATAAAAAATGCTATCAAATATGGAAGAGATGTTCTAACTCCTGATATAGTTGTTAATTCTCTTAAGAGTAGATAGTTAGAGTTAAAGTCCAAAAAAATTGATGGTGAAGGGTTAATTGTAAGAGGGAAGAATAGCATTAGGGATTATCAGCAAGATAAGTCTAGTAAAAAGGATAAATATAAGTCCAAGTCTAGATCCAAGTCTAGGGCAAAGGGTAGAAAGTGTTATGGATGTGGTAAGATGGGTCATTTCATAAAAGATTGTTACAAAAGAAAAAAATGAGTTAAAAGAAAAAGCTTCAGAACAGGAAATGTTGCTGAAGCTACTGAAAATCTTGCAGAAGTGTATGTGACTTCTACTATTGATTATCCACAAGATTGGATATTAGACTCAGGGTGTACTTTCCATATGACACATAAAAATGAGTGGTTTAACACTCTGGAAGAAAAAGATATGGGTCAAGTTCTTATGGAAAATAACATGTCCTGTAAAGTCACGGGAATAGGAAGTATTATTATTAGATACTGGAATAGTTTACAATTTTGAGAAAGTTAGGTATGTCCCTAACCTAACTAGAAACCTTCTTTCTGTTGCTTCTTTAGCCAAATGTGGTTGGTCTGGTAAGTTTGATGGAGATCGTATGAAAATGTTTAAGGGTGCTTTAATGCACATGAAAGGTTTCATTAGAAATGACCTTTATGTTATCAATGCAGAACCAGTCTTAGGTACTGGGGCTGCCATTACAAATTCAAGTATTGATAACAGCAACCTATGGCATAGAAGGTTAGGACACATAAGTTTGAAGCGTCTTCAAATTCTTAAGTCTCAAGGCATCTTTGGAAATGATCACATAAATCCAATTCTCTTCTATGATCATTGCCTTATAGGAAAACATCATAGGTTGAAATTTGCTACTCGAACTCATAAGTCATAGACTCCTTTGGAATACTTACACTTTGTTTTAAGGAGACTTGTTAGAAAGCCCACTAATATGGAAAATAGATACTTCATGTCTATTATAGATGACTATTCTGGGATGGTTTGGATTTTCTTATTAAAACACAAGTCTGGTGCTTTTCAGAAGTTCAAAAACTGGAAAGTCTTAATAGAAAATCAAATTGGATGTAAGGTTAAGGTCCTTAGGACTGAAAATGGTCTAGAATATTGTAATACTGAATTTGGTCAATTCTGTAGTAAAAATGGTATTTTAAGACACAAAACAGTTAGGCACACACCCCAACAAAATGGGGTTGCTGAAAGGATGAATAGAACCCTCCTTGAAAGAGTCAGATGTATGTTATTCAGCTCCGATTTGACTCAAATGTTCTGGGGTGAAGCTGTTATGACAACTTGTCACCTGATAAATAGATCTCATTCTCCTGCCATTGATGGAAAAACTCCAATTGAGAAAATGTTTGGCAATGTTGCTAACTATGCCACTTTAAAGGTGTTTGGATGTGCTGCATTTGCTCATCAAAATATAGGAAAGTTAGAACCTAGGTTTAAGAAGTGTGTCTTCTTAGGATATGCTGATGGGGGTTAAGAGTTATATATATGCTTTGGGTTAAAGATGATCATGGTTTCAAAGTTGTTATTAGTACATATATCATTTTTAATGAAGATGACATGCCATGTTTAAACAAAAACATCTCTTCTCAGCCTGAAAAATTTAATTCAAATAGTAAAAGTGATCAGGTGGAGCTTGTTTTACCTGTTGTTACTGCCAGGACTGATGTTATTCATGATCAGGTGGAGCCTGATTAGAACTTAGATGAGACTAAGGAAATACAACCTGATGATAATAACATTGAAAACAATAATGATGCTGACCCTCATCCTTTAGCTGATTACCAACTTACCAGAGATAGAAATAGAAGACAAATAAGACTCCAAAATAGATTAGGTTATACTGAGTATGTTTCTGCTACCTTGTTATCCATGCATGAACTTCTTGATATCGAACCAAAATCTTATCAAGAGGCTATAGAAAGTGAGCATTCTGAGAAGTGGATTAGTGCAATGAATGATGAGATAGCTTCTCTATATAAGAATAATATTTGGGAATTAGTGCCTAAAGTTGACAACATGTCCTTAAGGTTGTGTTTGATTGCGAGCAAGGAAAATGGGTGGAAAGAAAACATTTTCCATGGCAAATATTTGCCAAGAAAATATTTTCCTGGCAATTGGAAATGTAGTGTGTTTGATTGGATTAAAATTCGTCCTAGAAAATGTAGCCTTTTTCTTGCTTTTGGTGTTTGATTGTCTAAATTTTCCATGGAAAATGTAAGTTTTTTCCAACTTTTGTTGTTTGATAGCCTTAATTTTCTAGGGAAATTGTATCATTTTCCATGGCAAAATTGTATAGAAAAATCATAGTTTTACATTTCAGAATTTTGAAATAATAATTTATTACCATTTTCATCCACTTTTCAACCATACATTTTATATAATCCACGACTTTTACAAATTTTGAGGATATTCTATTGTACGTTGAAATCCCAAAAGCATATGAGTTCGTTAACAATTACGTACACGTTAGTCACGTACTAGCATTCCCACGAGTCATATGATTTCTAATAATCATGTAAATAAGTTATTAACATTAAATAAATTTTCATATACTTTTATTAAACACAATGGACTAATTTAGCTACCTACATTACACTTGCGTCATGATTTCGACCAAAAACAGACTAGATTTGAAATATGGTAGGAATCCGATTGTACCGTTCATTTTCTTTCCCTTATTTCCTAATGTTTCTCCTGGCAATGCTCCTGGGAGATGACAACACATTCACAAGGAAACCATCAGCAAGGTCCTTTGGTTCCTTGTTTATTCCACTCCAGAAGTCCTTAACGTTATATTATATCAAACTTGCACATGAAATATGTATGCCATGCATCGCCCGAAGTATAAAACAACACATGCACTGGAATAAAAAAAACTAGAGATACACCTTTGCAATTGTAACAATGAATAAGTCTAAGCAAATCAATTTAGCATAGTGGTCTTAGTACACAAACTACAGGAAATTTCGCAACAAAGAGTCATTCAATTCAAAAAATACTGCCCAAGTTTATTGCTTTGGGATGATTCAGCTGACAAGGCTTGCACCAAGTGTTCTTTCTCCAATGCCAGCTGTAGTCACAAAAGTACAACAATAAATTTTTGTCATATGGAATTCAAATGCAAACGATAATTCAATGAAATAATGCAAGGAGAAAAAGGGTAAACTATTTCGAATTCACACTTCCCAAACCCTATTAGATTTTCTGTTGACAATCGACTATCTGAACTTATATACAATCATCTATTTCGCGTTACGTTATATACATTTCTAAATTCCCACGAGGATGAGAGTCTCACAAAGGTAAACATACACATTATTGACTATTTCCAAAGCGCATATATAACAAAACAAACAGGCTACGGAGCAATCATAAATCATCTTAAGTTGGCAAATTGTAGACTTTCTTACACAAAGGATGATTTGAAATTTTTTTTTCTAACATCAAGCATTGCACTGATTACAATTTCAACATCACTACCCAAATTACATGTACTTAATTGATACCGAATATCCACCCACCCCCAACACACAAAACGAAGAAGTCCCAATCATTGGGGAGGCGGCGGTGGGTAGAGACTGAAATAGCCAAGGAGCTGCGTCAGCTGTGTGGATAACGCATCGTGCTCTCGTCGGCGGGATTCGACCTCTTGGACTTGGGCTTCCCGAATCTGTCGAATCTGTGCTTCGAGTTCCGCCTGCGAGGTACGCCATTGACGAATCTCATGAGAAATAGATGCCAATGTTGGTTCAGTGACCGTTTCATGGAGGTCCTCGGCCATTGGATCATCATGAGCAGGCTCGGTTTCATGATGTACATTACCCTGGCCGCCAATGGGACCCTGTGTTCTTCGCTCCAGGTTGCGAGTCATGTGTAGTTCAGAACTATGTATCCCCATTATGTCTATCTGCATGGTACGCTTCACCTGGGTGATTTCATGGGAGAGGTCAATGCCGTACATTTCACAAAGTCCTGTAATTAGAGATGGGAACGCCAGATACCTCCGGTTGTTTTGAATATGCAAGACATTGGAAAATATATAGGTGCCGATATTGAGGGTCCTATTCTGGAGCCAGTAAAGTAGGCGTGCTCGCTCCATAGTGACCGTCGAAGTATGTGTCGTAGGGAGAAGATTGGCGCTCACCATTTTGTCTAATGTGCGTACTTGAGGCCAAAGACATTTATAGTTTAATGTGCTACTTCCTTCAGGCCAATGATCAATTGACTCAGAAATGGAGACGACTACTTCATGAAGATTACTAGTGGTGGCTTGGTAAATGTCGGTCTCCGTGTTGTCAAGTTCATAGTAGCGGAGAATGGCTAAGGGAGAGAATGGAATATATTGCCCTCGCATGTATACTTGCTGATACTTAGGATGATTAGGGTTGTCGATGTTATCATGGATATTGGCATAGAATTCTTTAACGATTTCTACATAGGCAACCCGCGGTGTGGCTACAAATTTTTCCCAATTATTCCTCGCAATAACTTGACCGAGCAATTCATTTTCAAAATCCAATATTAACACCCTTCGCTCCGGTATAATATTGCGTCCGCTTGTGTCGTTCTTGTAGATCATCCAAGCTGCCTCCGACTCAAATTTCATATCATCATAAGTTATCGGTTGTTTGGAAGTCTTCTTTGATGAAGCCTTTCTCTTTCCCAAGCTAGGTCCCGCATCTTGCGTTGGTTTCTTTGATCTCGGCATTGTATCTATACATTTTAGAAGAGAAATAAAATTATGGGTACAATGTAGACGAATGCACTCATAAAATTATGCGTGCTAAGTGGTTCATCAATGTGGACTTCGGTGGATGCTGTGTGTGTATCATGCGGTGCTTTGTTAAGAGTGGCATTGGCGTGAATAATCATGTCTACCAAGTAAGCATTTGAGTTATTGTAGTAAGGACACAAGCAAAGATCAACACACTGAGTGAATCATTTTATCAAACACTTGGTGGGCATATGCTATTACAAGTGAAGGAAAATACATTGGATAATGCATTAAACCCAAAAAAATTTGTTGCTAATCAACAAACCACCAACACAACATCTATTTAAACCAATAACTAATAATTGCCCAACCTCCTCAATCAAAGAAAAAACCAATGATAGGTTACAATGGGAGAAATTTGAAAAAAAAAAAAAGGTTAGCCGTGTTACCTTGATTTTTATAGCGAGAGGAGGATTGTGACGTATAACAACGGCTGGGAATTGAAAGGATTCCTTCAATTGATTACGTATTGAATACAAAATAAGTTGTTTTTCATGTGTGAGGACAATTTAAGATATTGAGGAAAAGAGGAGTGGAAAAGAAAAAAAAGCCATGTTATGAACTTATATGACTTCACGCTGGGGTTTTAAACCCCAGCGTGAAGCCCGCTCGAGCGGACAGACCCGGCCCCAAAAAGGGCTGCTGTCCGCTCGAGCGGACAGAAGCCCCATTTGGGGCTTCTAGTAGTCTGCTTGAGCGGACTGAACCCCCATTTGGGGCGTTTCATGTCTGTTCGAGCGGACAGCAGCCCCATTTGGGGCTCCTAATGTCCGCTCGAGCGGCCAGCAGCACCATTTGGTCATTTTTGTGCTGTCCGCTCAAGTGGACAACAGCACCAACACTTGATTAACGACCAATGGCTTCAAACCGGAGTCCCAATTGAGTAGTTATGGGGGGGTAACAAGGATCAATTGGTTAATTCAAAACGCTGTGATTAGTTGCATGAACCAATGGCTTAAAATTGGAAAATTTATTGACTAGGATTCACATTCTCTAATCAACGCTTTGTCATTCTTTCAGTTAAGTAAAAATGGACATAATGAATTAATAACTAACTAAGCACAATATATGAAGCCAAAAGAATAATATGTCCAATCTAGCGGACATATTCACAACGTTTAAATGTTTTCACTTTTTAACCACGATAATGGACATAATGAATCAACTTCAAATCATTTCCATGCAACTCCAGTACTTAACTTTCTAAAAACTTGCATTATAAATAAAGTACCAAATCATAACGTTCACATAGCAGACATCTTCCCTACATTCATCGTTGCAAACATACAACACAACTTCAGCAACGTATATGACAAAAATAATACATCACTGTTACAAAACCTGCCCCAACCTCATTTACAAAAGACAAATGAATTGCCCAAGTCGGAGGACACCTACAACATACTAGTGATTACATATGTACGACATACAAACAGTGTATTCTACGGTAATGGAGGCGGATCACGACCAAGCTGCTCATACACCAAAGCACGCATGATTGTGGTATTTGTCAAGCTCATAAACACCTTCGCCAAATCACCATTCGATCGAAATGCTTTCATCACTTTCATGATGTCATGTAAGTCTAGGTCCATTGCTTCAAGCTTTTCGGTAATCAACTGCCAATTCACGTGATTCAATGTATCAAGTGTTGCTTGCATGTGTATAGCGTCGGCAATTTTTCTTGATGACTCCGCTATTACTGCTAAGGCCCGATGACTTTCATCATCATGGGGTTTTGTGCGTTTACGCCGACCTGTGCTTGTTCCTTCTTCGGAACCTCTCTTGTGCAAGGGAGTTGGGCTTGGATCAGTGTCCTCAGTTGGAGTGTTAAGCTCATTCACACTGTCATCAACTGAAATAGGAAAAATACAACATAATCGGAATCAACTAAACTACATTACGAATATAATATATATGTAAGTGATACAAAATCAAACTACCTTGCATAGGCGAGAAATTGTCAAAGCCCGATACTGCCCGATCTCCAGTAGCTGTATCGTTTCCAAAGATACACTCCATATCATCATATCGACGACACAATTTGCTCCTCCATTTTCCAAAATCAGGTTTTCCCTACAAATTATGGTTACAATGATCATAGTTTTTACCACGACAGTTTCGAAAGACAATGGGATTAATTGATACAATGCAATTAATATAAATAATACCTTCACAAGTTCCTCCCACGCAAGTGAATCGGCAGTTATTCGTCCTATTTCGGCATCCCACCCAAAGCCACTAATACTTAATAGCTGGCTTACTTCAGCATATTCTCTCTTTAGAGTCTTCAAACGCGACCGAACATTCTTCTCTGTCACTACCATCCCGCACCCTTGTTTCACGCTTTCCATTGCTTTAGATATTTGAAAGGAGGTGCAGCCATTGTCACTTCTTTTGTGACCTACCAACACTTGATTAACTAGGGCGATAATCATGAACCCATCCACGTCGTCATTCCAACGTACCTGACGAATCTTTGTACTAGGATCAACCTGGGAACTATTTGTATCATTCTCATACATGGTTGTTGAGGTTGTTGGTCTTGGAACTTGGAATGGGGATGCAGTGTTATGTCGCTGATGCGCCATCAAATCTAGCTGCAGAAATAGCAATACCAGAAATGTATATCAAACCTGGGATGACAAATTGTGTGGTTTTCAAAGTGCAAACGCAACAAAATGAGAAAATACACAATTCGACATATGTACAAGTGTCATTCAATTTTCCAAATGGCGTGAATGATTTCTGATCAGTTACACAATGTAATAATAGCATCAAATAATGTGACAATAGTTGCATAGTACATAGATGGAACGTATTCTTCATTGACGTCCTAGCTACAGAATGTTTGTTCCATTACATAAGATGAAAGTGTAGAAAATGTAATACAACGGCTTAATCAAATTCAATTTCAGCGTCGGCATTGAGAGTATGATGAACCCACATTGATTGAGCCATTGCATCCCTATTATTAGACCACAAAGCGTCAGCAGAAAAAGATATATGAGCATTTATTGTCGCTTCTTCCGTCACTTCAGCATGAGTAGGGTTAACCTCATCATCGCTGCTATCGATGTCCTCCTCACACACATCCTCTGCATCATCAATCCGTAGGAAGTTGTGAATAGCACAACAAGCGAGGACTATCTTCGCTTGTGTGCTAATGTCATGAAATGGTTGATGCCTCAAATATGCAAATCTTTTCTTAAGCAGACCTATTGTCTTCTCGATCGCATTGCGTAGAGATGAATGTCGAAAATTGAACAGCTCCTTACTATTTGCAGGGCGCTGACCCTCGATATCTCTACGATTATAACGAGTTCGACGATAAGGTGAAAGAAAACCCAGAACCTATGGGAATCCAGCGTCAGCAAGGTAGTACTTACCTATGAAACGTTTAAATTTAGTACTTGTGCTAAAAATGAAATTCCATATTGAAAAATCTATGAAACTACTAACCAACAGGAATTGTTAGCTTATGTCCTTGGCATAGTATTGCACTTCTTAACAACCTACCATCATGAGCCGATCCCTCCCAACCGGCGAGCACATATGTAAATTTCATATCAAATGTGCAAGCCACTAAGACATTTTGAGAAATGACTTGTTTCCTATTGCAGTATCTAGCTTGATCCTCTACAGGGACATTTGCAGCAATGTGTGTACCATCTATAGCCCCTACAGCATCCTACAATAAAAAAAGGAAAAGTATGTGAAAGTTTTTACATTATGTGATTTGTAATTTATAAAATGAAGTAGCTATGAAGACCTTACCTAGAAAAACAAGTACCACTGCTTAACATTATCCTTGTCATATGGTGAGTTATTGATAGTGGCATTGGTCACAACTTCTCTATACAGCCCTAGACAAGCGTGCAAAACCCTATGGAAATAATAGCTCACTGTTTGTCCAGATCTATAGAAAGTAAAACTTCCAGCTCAAGTACGTTGGTCGTGCCCGACGGTGTTGAAGAAAATAGCAACTTGTTCTTCAACTCGGACTGATTTACTATCAACCAATCCGAAGGTATGTAGACGAGAACATAAACTTTGGAACGGACCTATTTTCATCCTAAGAAGATCACGACATATTCTGTCACTCGTAACAAACATTTGTGTCAAGGTCATTTCTCTCTCAACTACCCAATTTCTATGAGGAGCCCTAGGAATATGTCGGGCACGACATCTAATACCATCATATATCACAATTGCTTGGATGACCATGGTCCAAAACAAGCCCACGCGTTGTATTTGGTGCCGACGTTGCATCCTTTGTGTATCCATGGGACTCTAATATAGTATCAGAAATCAATGAACTCAGTAGTTGTGGTATCTAAGTCATACGATCAATATCGGCCCACATTGAGTTTTTTGAGATAATGAAGTAACATATATGTCGAATATGTAATATATTACAAATTATGTGTGGACAGGCATAATCAAGGTGAGTTTTGTAATGAGACTTTGCCTAAACAAAATGGGACTTGATTTACAAAATGTAAAACGTTTTAGAATACGGTCTCTGAACTTGCATTTTTCTATGTACGTAGAAGGATTAAGGAACAGGCACAAAGGGTGATTTGATTCTAGTTAATGCAAATGGGAAATTTACAAGAAAAGATGATTCCAGCCAAATTGAGCCCGTCTAGAAATAACCAGAAGAATATGCAGTGAAAGGGACTGCTAGGGTGCCCCTTTACTCAATTAAGGTTTATTCATATTATCACAAGAGATTGACACCCATAGGGAATGTCGCAACTTCAACCCATATAGAAGAGTAGTTCTACTCATGTCAATTGGTATGTATCAAATAACTCAATTGGGTGATGAACCTAATATCTCGGCCATCAAATGAGGCATTTGATTTGGTTTTGGAGTTAAATTCTATTAGCAAAAAAAGAATGCATTGAGTTCAAATGAACCTTGTCTCTTTTCTTGCATTTAGCCAAAAAAATAATTTTTTTTTGGCAGGGGCAGCAAATGCATTGAATAAATGCAAGTTGGAGAGAGATGACACTAGGGAAAATCAAGATGCAACAAAAAGTGGGGTGGGAAGGGCAATTCATTTTTATTTTAGACAATATAAGGAAAATTGTTAATGACATTGACTACAAAATGCTGATTAATTTATGTGTCCTATTTTTTCTCCTTCACCTCAGATAAGGGGAAAAAGAATGTTTCTTTCACAGAGATGGAAATTTCAATAAATGAGACCATAGATCAATCTTCAAGTTGATCAAGCTCAGTTTCACATCATAAACAATCCCGCTTAGTGATTATTCGGATCAATAGGTCTAAAATTGAGCTCAGCTTCATCGAGTTTTTGAGAAGTCGAGCTCGAGCAACTTGGTTCATTATACTATACCCAATGCTTTTTAGAAAATTCAGAATTCCAGGTGCATTCCTCCACTCTCTAATAGCTTAAACAATGCAGACAACTATCATGTTTATTACAATTTTTGGAACGATTTCTTATGCCATTGTAACCTTTGTGCTCAGGTAATTGGAAATGGAAATATATCATCCAAAATCACGTTTTCTCTCATTTTGGCGTGAATAATTATGGTGATTGAAAATAGGACAATAGAGAAATGTTCCATACCTTTTGAAAACCAAGGAAGACACGGGAATGATGAAAAATTCACGAGCAGCTGAGATTGGCCAAGATTAGGGCACGAACAGATCAATGGCAACTGCAATAATCGACCTCTTGCTGCTGCGATTTCGAAATGGAAGCTGAGTTGATGTAAGGGAAGGAGGAAGACACTCAATTTCTGAGATTTCGAGCTGAAAATTGCAGGAATGGCGGCGATTTCCAATTTGGGAAGAGAAATGGGCGGGATTGTTTTCCACAGCCGAATGGAAATGATTTGCCCTAGAAAATTGATTCTCCTGATTAGGTAAGAAATTATTTTCACGATTTGGGTGAAAAATCGATCACGTGACTGGAAAATGGAAAAAGTTTTACCTGGAAAATTTTGTGAATCTAACAACTCCAAAGGTGGAAAATGGGTGGAAAATTTGCATTTTTCAGGGAAAATTTGCTGTATCAAACACTGCCTAATTGATTGTAAGTGGTTGTTCAAAGTAAAACCTGGAACTTCAAATGAAGAAGCCAAATATAAGGCTAGACTTGTTGCTAGGGGTTTCACTCAAAGGGAGGGAGTTGGTTATCATGAAATCTTCTCTCCAGTAGTGAAATATACTACTATTAGAGTTATGCTTGCCCTGACTACTCACTTAGGCTAGGAATTAGAACAATTAGATGTAAAAACAACTTTTCTTCATGGTGATCTTGAAGAAACAATTTATATGTGTCAGCTTGAAGGTTTTATTGTAACACATAAATCTGATATGGTGTGCCTATTAAAGAAATTCTTTTATAGTTTAAAATAGGCTCCCAAACAATGTTATAAGAAATTTGATTCATTTGTTTTAACTATAGGTTTCAGAAGAAGTGATTATGACCATTGTATATATTTTAGATTACAAAGTTTGAACTCTTTACCTATCTATTTGCTGTTATATGTTGATGATATGTTATTGTGTGGCCCTTCTTTTGAAGATATTGATAGAATTAAAAATGTTTTAAATTATAAATTTGAAATGAACGATATGGAAAATGCTAAAAAAATTCTTGGTATGAATATCATTAGAAATAGAAGAGCACACACTTTATCTCTAAATCAGATTGATTATATTGACATGATTGTAGACAAATTTGGTTTGAAAAATGCTAAAGTAACTTCTATTCCTTTAGGAAATCATTTTAAACTTAGTAAAGATCTTTGTCCTTCCTCTGATGAAGAAGAATATGAAATGAAAAATGTCCCATACTCTAATGCAATAGGATATGTAATGTACACTATGGTGTGTACGAGGCCTGATGTTGCTTATGATATTAGCTCCTTAAGCAGATACATGTTGATAAATGTCGATTTACGCTTGTCTGTAGTATCAAAAGTGAACAATTGTATGTACTCTTGAGTAAATATTTACTTAACTGTGTGTTAATTTGATTATTTAGATTAAAATCCGAGTTCGAATGGAATTAGAGAAAAACAAAGTAAAATAGGCAAAGGAGGAATGAAAATGCATGAAGACTTGAAAATGGGGACTAACTTGCAAATATTCAAAAATGAAGGACTTGGGATGCAAATAAAAGAGTACTAAGTTGAAATGAAAGAAGAAATTCAAGGACTAAAGTGAAAAATATTGAAAGAGAAAGGACCAAATGGCAAATAGAGGTGGTGGTTAACCGCGGTTGAACCGTGATTTGCTAACCGCGACCTGACTGTGGCCCACGGGTGTAATTTTATGACTTTTCCTAAATGAAAACGAGGGGTTTTTGACTCTTTTTGAAATTAAAACAAGTTGGAGAGGTTTAAGACTATATAAAGCAATTTTTAGAAAATCGGACCGGACTGACCGGTTCAATTAGAAAAATCGGGAACCGGCCTCAAAACCGGTCCGGTCCACTTAAAAAACCACCTACTAGATAACTGGACCGCTAACCCGGTTTTATAGCGGTTGAACCGCGAACCGGATTTCAAGAAATGGCCGTTTGAACCTGGTCAGCCAATTTTAGGGCAAAAATCACTTTGGTCAGCCATTTTCTTCATTTTTCTTCCGCCGCATTTCTTTTATTTCCCTGATTTCTCCGTCAAATCACCCCAAATCACTTTACTTCATCTATTTTCTTCACTTCTTCTCAATTTCTATTTGAAAATCAAGGGAAAAAATTCATTATAAGCTCTTATCTTCAACATTTCCGTCGATTCTCCTCGAATCTACGCATGCACTAGTGGGTTCCAATTTGAAATTTTTTCTTCCTTTGTCTTGCTGGTTTTTTTATTTGTATGAGTTAATGTGTTATATATTACATCAATTTTATGGGTTAATGTCTTATGAGTTTGATTTTTCAATATTTCATTTCCGGCCGATTCATGTAATGATTTTTTTATTCTCTATTTCATGTAAATTTGACGTTATTGGTGTTAAATTTGAGTACAAATTGAAACAGATTCTTGTTAAATTACAGATTGCTAGTTGTTTAATAATATTCCTCTTAGAAAATGCAACTACTTTTCTCGTGGAACATGTTTTCTTTTCCGTCTTCTGATTTTGTGTCTCACCTGTAAAAATTTAATTTCTGGAAAATTCTATCTTGGAAGTCAACATGAGTGACCATTTATAGTTTTGAACTCAATAATGTGGATACAACAAACCAATCTGGGATAGAACTTATGAAATTTTAGCTTATTGTTCTTCTTATTTTCTTGTAATATGATAGTTTGAACATTCTTTTGTTTCTCTAATTTCTTGATTTTGTTCTGCAGTATGTGATGATATTGTTAAATGGAAGGGTTCCAATTGCATTTGCCGCAAAGATTCAGGCTTATAGATGAGATTGTTACAGATGACAATTGAATCATGATTTATTTCTTTCACTTAGTTTTTGTCATTTCTATTGTGATCACTTTGGTTGGTTGTCTTTCGTTTCATTCGTTTGTGCTAAGTCAATGTTTTGAACTTTGAATTTTGGACATGTATTTTGACTATTTTCTACTAATATACCATTAGTGGGAACTTTGCTTTCTGGTTGGTGGAAGTGGACATCATGAAAAGTCTATTTGAAACCAAGTTTTGTGAGTTATATATTGTTTATAAATGTTGGTTTATTTGTAAATAATTTATTTTTGAAAATTGTGAGATTTATACTTTGTAGATTGATTTTTTTAATTGAAATCGGTTCAACCCCGGTTCGACCTTTTGACCCTTGACCCGTTGTTTTTTTCGGGTTGATGACCGGTCCGATTTTCTGAACATTGATATAAAGACCTAATCTAGGTCAAAATTACGTTGTTGAATCATTGAGAAAGAGATAGAAAAAGAGATGTAGAACGACGGTGAGATTTAAGATTGGAACGTGAAGACAAAGAATTCTTGGTGCAAGATATATAATGCCTTCTCCTCTTTTATTCAAGATCCGGTTATGTATTCAAATCTTTTCATCTTGTTTTTCTACCGAATTATGAGTAGCTAGATTTAAAATTTGGATGAAAGATGTAGCCTAGTTTTAATTCTTTAATTTCGACTCTCAAGTTTTGAATTATAAATTATTTATGTATTTGATTTTACTTCTTTTCTTAATACTTTGAATAATTGGCCATTATTTCATTGATTTTGTGGATTATAATGAATTGATAAGTAAATTATTAATCTAGACCACTTAGTAATATCTGGTAATTGGATAAAAGGTAGATATACGCTTTTATTGTTGTTGCGGTCTGAATTGAATTCTTAGGAGAATTAATGTATCTAATTAAGGACTACTTTGACTTCATAAGTTGACTTAATTAGATATGACTAATTTGAACTCGAGAGAGCTAAATTAGGTTAAATTCGTGAATTCGACTGAATACAATATTATGAATAAATTTTGAGAGGAGAATTTAGAGATGACAACTATGGTGAACTCGTTAGTCCAAACGCTTTAATAACCATATTTTCTTAATTCTTGATATTTTGTTTGACTTTATTTTCTAAAATTCATAGTTCTAGTTTAAATCTCATATATCAATTTATTTTGAAGTGTTTTATACATATTGATCAATACGTATTAATTGAACTGGTACATAAATAAGATAGTCTTCATGAGAATGATAATCTAGAATAAATAAGTCCATTTTATTACTTGTGTGCGATATTGTTCACTTGCAATTATATTATTTTCACAACACATGTCTAACTCTGGATTAGAACACTGGAAAGATCTAAAGTGGCTTATAAGATATCTAAAGGGGTCAAGAGAGTTATGCCTAACTTTTAGTAAAAGTCATGAGGGCATAAGACTTGGGGGATTTGTTGATACTGACTTTGCTAGTGATAAGGATAAAAGAAGATCCACTACATGTTATATGTTTACCTTATGTGATTCTTGCATAAGATGGATATCTCAATTACATTCCATTGTTGCATTATCAACTACTGAATCAGAATATATTGCTGTTACTCAAACAGTCAATGAAGCAATATGGCTTCAAGGTTTGTTAAATGAAATTGGATATTTAAATCAACCTACTACTCTCTTTTGTGATTCTCAAAGTGCAATTCATCTATGTAAAAACCCCATGTTTCATGAACGCACCAAGCACATAGATATAAAATTACACTTCATTCGTGATATAGTTGCCAACAATGTGATACAACTTGATAAGATTCACATTGATGTGAATCCTACTGGTATGAGAACTAAGGTACTTTCTTTGAATAAATTTACAAACTGTTTGAGTTTGTTGAATATTGACAAAGGTTAAACATTGCTACTGCATGTATTGGAGGCAATGAACTATGGATGATTACCCTCTCTACAAAACTGATACTTGAAGCTTTGATATACAAAAATGGTGGAGATTGTTGATATTTTTGCATATCAACTAAAGTTGCATTTTGGAAATGCGAGTCTCAGTTCCAGTGAAAGCCCCTCCCTCACTCCCCTTTTTCAATAAATAATAAATAAGCCCCGCTCCCTAAGGGGGCCCCTCTCTGATAAGGAAGGATAAGAGCAATCGGCCGAATGATTGTTATTCCACTTACAAATCCCAGCACACACCTGAACCTCTTAACATTACATTCAACATTGCTGACTCTTGCTGGACCGTTGGATTACAAGTGATAAATCTGATCCATTGATTGTGTGTGTATAAGAGCCATTCTCTTCAGATTCTAGGGCACAACTGAATACTGTTTGTTCTCTGTTCTTCAGCTGCACTATCTGTTTTTTCTCCTTTCTTCTCCTTTCATCTTTGTTCTTTAGTTTTCTCTGAGTGAAAAACGTAACTTAGGGTAATTCTATGGAGAAGTTAGGTCTGAAATCTTTGTGGGTGAAGTTAGCGGTTCTGTTTGAGTGTTGATCTTCGTTGTATATTGTACACTGGTTTATTTCTTTTAGTGCAGAGAGACCGTGATCCCATTTAGGAGCCTCAAAGGCAGAGTAGACATTTGTTGAACTGCCTGCCTAACCGATAAAATAAATCTTGTGTTCTTGATCTTTTCTTTACATGTTTCAGTATTACTTTGTGTGGTTCAAGATATGATGCATGTTTTAGATCTGTATGTGAACTCTCAACACAATGTTTGTAGTTCTCTTTTGCATCGATGTGGCATTTCGGTTTAAAGCACTATGCTACACTGGTGTGGAATATACAAACTTTGCAAGGAAAGAATGAAATAATTAGAATTCTTAAATATTAGAACTTAGTAACAATGAAAATTCTGGAAAATTTTAATTAAAAATACGTTCAGAAAGAGTATCACTTCCAAGAAGGATCTACATGCTCAAAAGATTAGGGTTCAGATCATCTGGAAGGAACTTGATAAAGGAATGGGGGAACATTAGCTTATGAAAATTGAATTTCAACCTTAGTTTCTTCTTGCAAGAAGGTATAGTCTAAATGCTCCCTTTGATCGGACACCTATACCACTTGGTGGGTGCACTCCCACACCATACTCTAAGAAATTTAGCCAAGAAATTTGGGCCAATCATGCATCTGAAGCTCGGTGAAGTATCTATCATCGTCATATCGTCCCGTCAAATTGCTAAAAGTGTATTGACAGCACATGATCTTACTTATGCAGATAGGCCAGAAAGCATAAGAATGAAGACTTTGTGGTATGACTACACATATATTGCTTTTAGTCCATATAATGACTAACGGAGGCAATTGCGCAAAGTAAGCATTATAGAGCTATTAAGCAACAAAAACGTAAGGTCATTCAGCTCTATAAGGCTAGATGAGGCTTCACGTCTGATTAAATCTATTCAATCATCTTGTGGAGAGCCGATCAATGTAACTGCAAAATATTTTCATTTACAAGTTTAGTTACATCAAGAGCAGCATTTGGTGAAGTCATAAGAGACAAAGACACTTTAATAATGTTCATACACAAAGCAGTAGCCTTGGCCGGGGGGTTCGATTTAGCTGATTTTTATCCCTCATTAAAGTTCTTACAGTACGTCAGCTGGAATAAATATAAATTGTTGAAGATGCGCTGTCAACTTTATTCAATTCTTGACGTCATCATCAACCAGCATAAAGATAAGCATGCTACAGGTAAAAGAGGTAACGGAGAGTTGGGTGGTGAAGACATAGTAGATGTTCTACTAAGATTACGAAAAAAGTGGAGAACTTGATGTTCCAATAACAAATGATAACGTCAAAGCAATCATATTTGTAAGTACTTTAATTGGCCACAGAAAATACTTTTACATATAATTTTTTCAACAGCAATATGACATAAGAATGTTGTTATTTCAGGACATGTTTTTGGGTGGAACTGAAACTTCATCAACATCAGTACTTGATTGGGCCATGACTGAATTTAAAGGAAAGGATACAATCGACGAGAGTGACGTTCAGAATATAAAGTGCAATTAAACAATATTCAGAATTAAGTTTGAATAAGATTTAAGCATATGATTGTTTAATAACTTAATGCATATGATTAGAACACTAAATGACAAAAATTGGCAATTGATCCGAAAATGACAATTAAATTACAGATAGAACTTTAAAACAATTTAATGCATATGCAGAACACTAAATGACAGAATTTGCACCCAATTCTGAAATGACAATTAAATTACAGCTAAACAAAAAAACATGGACCATAAACTTATTTTTATTTTTCCCGTATTGCACACTGTTTTTGAAATGCTAATAAGAATGCACACTGTTTTTTGAAATATCAACAAGAACTTGTATATAGAAATAAAAACGCGTTTCAAAATATATATAACCGTAAATTTCGTCTTAAGATTATTAGAATAATAGGTAAGTGGTGCATTTTATATTCTAATTCATTAATTCACGGAAATTAGAAATGACTTACTTAAAATTAAAATAATGCAAAAAATTAAAATAATAAAATTGGTGGACCGAGGCAACACGTAAACTTTGTCCTAAAGACGAAATTGTCCTGCATATGTGCTCACAGTTGGATGACAATGTCTCCCAAGTATGTGCTAAACCAAGGTTCACTACAAGAAAAAGTAACTATAGGGACAACTTTTGTCGTCCCAATAGATAGAATTGTCGTCGCTAAAGTTCTACAGGGACGACATAGTCGTCCCTAACGATCGTCCCAATAAGCCCGTCCTAGTAAGTCAATAGAGACGACAATTATTCACGGTTTATAGGGACGACTTTTATCGTCCCTATAGCCCTTATTTTCGTCTTTTCTTTTCTTCCAAATATTCGTTTCAAAATATTTATTGAGACGACAATTTGTCGTCCCAATATATGTTGAATCTGTAGGGACGAAAAATGTCATCCCTTTATGTCCCACTTTCAAATTGAACAGTGGGTGTCGAAAAATCTATTGGGACGACTATTATCGTCGAGGTTAAACTATTAGGACGACAATAGTCGCCCCAATAGAAAAACGTCTAGGTTAAACTATTGGGACGACTATTGTCGTCCCAATAGAAAAATATCTACAAGGACAAACTATTGGAAACTATTGGGACGACTATTATCGTCCCAATATCTATAAAAAAATATCACGTGGCCTATTAAACTATTTATCGTCGTAATTAATTAATTTTTTTTCAAATTTATTGATTATAGTAATTATTACACTTTTAATACTAATTAAAATTATTTATTACCAATGACTTAATAGAAACATTAAATAAAATGTTTAAAAACAAATTAAATAATATTAATTATATTATCATATTTGTACACAAAAACAAATTTTACCAAAACATCCTAAAAATCTATTCACAAAAACAAAAACTACCAACACAAAATAACCATAATGTACAAAACAAAAGTATGTGCAACTAAAAATAGATAGACAGAGGAAGACTAAAGATCAGATAAATAATCTTCGTCATTCAAAGAATCTAACTCTTCTTCATGCATAGGCGACAAGGGTGGTGGTGGTGGTGGTGTCGGCAGCTGAATTCCCGACATGACAGATTGCAGATTACTCGTTAACAGTGTCATAAATTCATTCATTTGGACTTCAATGCATTTGTTGCCTTAGTAGATTGATTGGTACTGTGTTGGTCCTGCAATGTCGTAGTGGACGAGTGAGAACGGGAAGTGCCCCTCAAAACCCGTCCAACTGCGCGCCTGTGTCCCCTCCTCCCTCCCAGGACCTTAAGAACAACGTTGTGCTCGTTAATGCCACGCCGCTAGAGCTAGCTTACTGCGTTTGCTCTTCCCGTTCCTCCACCATTTTTTCCTTAAATAATCAAATTTAAAATATTTATCAATTAAATGTGAAACTCAAAAAATTAACAGTAATAGATCACTGTGTATTAATTTTTACGTACATAATCTTGCGCAGCCCTTTCGTTCACCCACTTGCCATTTCTTTGATGGTTGACTTTGAAAATTTCAATGACACTCAGCCACTCTTGGGTCTGGCGGTCCCGCTGTATAAGTATGCAATATTAAATGAATAACTCAAACGTATTTTATACTTTGAAAATGAAATTATGGATGAAAAATAATATATGTTACCATATCGAAACGCGTAGCAACTATAGTTTTTGACCCCTGCAGGCTAGTATAATTTATTTTTTCCCTGTTCACTTTGTTCGTCATTGAAATATCCTATAAAAATTTTATAATTGAAATGAATACAATATTAATATTAATATTTAATAGAAAATCATTTAATTAAATTAATAGAATTGTGCTTACCTTAAATTTTTTACTCGATGAGCACTCTATGCACTTTTCCCATACGTCCGCCGTCACGCCACGGTAAGGTACAACAGTACCTTTATCTCTTATATATGCATTCACATTGGCCTTGTACTGACGATATCGTCGGGCCGCTGTATCTTCGATACCGTCAACAATGACCTTGTAATCAGCATTGGAGTAATGCCTTGGATTGACGTCGAAGAATTCCTATAGCAAGTCAATCTTTTTTAAGTCATTGAAGTTATACTTTATTAAAAGTACTTAACGTATAAAATAATAGCTAATTCACTTACGTATACGCAGCCCGTGGCACGGGCTTTTTGTTCCTCTAGAACATTCGCCCATCTATCGAAGTAGGGGTGCACAAATTGTCTCACATGTGTCCCTACAACTCTCGAAAAGTATTTTTGGTTCTCTCCAGTAGGTAAATAGGTCCCCTCTTTTGTATCGAAATCTATGGGGAGTGGTCTTTTCCCGTTAGACTGGAATAGTTTAACAAGATGTAATGATCTGGAAGGGCCCCGTTTTTTAGCCGCAGGCGGTACGAAGTCACAAAAAAAATGGTTTAATATGTAAATCACTTTGAATACACACTATTTACTGCCAAAAAAATTATCTTACCTGTTTGGCAGTCCGCTTGTAGCCTATTTTCATGCTCATGTGGAGGCTCATCTCCACCATCCCCTCCATGGTTTAATACATTGGCCATTGTATTACGTCCTTAGCTTAAATTAGTCCTAATTAAACAAGCATTAATTAGTACCAATAAGATTAAGACAGACATAAAAAAATCATTTCAAATACAGTGCATAAATGGGCAAAAACAATTCCAAGTATCAAAACCAAAACCTGAACCCATCCCCAATATTTCCACTCTTGCATGTATATTATTACTAGTTTAGGCACGTGCGTAATTAGTTTTGTAGTTGTAATTGAATTTCTATGACATGTGCAAAGTTGGATACTTTTTGTACATATATCAAATATATATTTCACTGTTCTAAATTGGTGAAACTGTGTTTAAAATCAATTGGATGGCCATTAAACATGACATTGCATCAGCATCTAAGGAGACAAAAAGTAAAAAACCCTACTTGCTTGTTCAAGATATAATTTGATTTTATAAATTTGGCTCATCTCTTAAGTCTTAAACTTTTGAGGTGATTTAACCCGATATCGAGTAGGAAAAAGTCAAGAGTTCAAATTTCATGTGCTGCCACTTATTTATGCAAATTGTGAAGACGTGAGATGCGGTCTACATGTGAGAAGAGGTGTCATTTTCAAAATATATATATTTGAGGTCTCTCTTCATTGTTTTCCTTCTTCTTGTTCTTACATTCCTGAAAAGAATTAGATCTCAAGGATCAACCATGAAAAGAGGTGGAAGCTATGGTGGTGGCAAAAGTTCTTTAGGCTACCTGTTTGGTACTTGGTACTGATGATAAGCAAAAAACGAATGCACCACAGGCAATATCACCAACTGCTTGTACACCGCCTTATGGAATAGATATCAGCGACGAAAAGCCAGCAGAAAGTCCTCCCCCTAAAGAAAAAAAAGAAGTCTCCAACAACTACCAAAGGGTCCAGGGTCAGAATTCTGCAAATTTCATCACTGTGAATTAATTATTTACACACACATGAAAGCGTATATATACTGCCTTCTTTCGTAGTTCTTTCTCGTTGAACCCTCCTCGGGTTGACATAATTGGCACACTAATTCTTTGATATAATTGGCACACTAATTCTTTAATTTGCCACATCTAGATGCTGCAATATAACAACTATCTAATTTCTTTATTTTATGATAATGTCAACGCACGATTATTGTATTTTACCTAATTTAGTGACACCATCTCTAACAATATCAAAGGCACGCAGACATGTCAATTGAAGCAACACATTACCAGAAAATAGTTAAGCCATGATACACAATCTGAATTGATATTTAAGTATATATTGTTGAATCTAAAAGATGACATTCAACTAGAAACATAAAACAGGATCAAGAAAGTAGAACTCACCCTGCAATCAAGAAAGTAGAACCCACATCTTACAGCTGATATTGCTTCGTTTAGCTTAGTTGCGTGGTGAACCACTTGCTTGATCCTCTGTAACCAAGTAAAGAGATATAATAATGTTTTCACATAATTCACAAGTAGTTTTAAAGTTGAATTGAACTACATATATACCTTGTCCTTTGTATAGATTTGAAACTGAAGCTTTTGATTTTGATGTTGTTTACTCTTTTGGCGAGTCCCAAAGACGACGATACAAACAGTGGCGGCCGCAACTCCAAAAGAGCAAAACTAATTTATCCAAACTTAAATTGTTAAACAATAGAGTGTATTAAATAATATAATTTATACACTGATTAAGTAAAACTCATTGCATCTCATTTTACAAGAAACACATCCGAGAGATTAGTGATAATAAATCATGCAAAAACTTGAAAATCGCAACGGCATAACCAAACGTTTGCTAAAACTAACAAAAAAAGGACACAATGCATAGTATATCCTTCTTGTTTCGATTCAAACAGCATCCTATGCTGGATAAATTACAAAAAATTCTAAAAAAACAAAAATCATAAAAGCCAAAGCCAAACGCCCAAATCTATTCCCAGTTCACTCCTCAGATTCTTGCCCCTTCGACATTCCCTATTTTCTTGAATTTTAGCTGCTATTTGATGAGTTTAATGTTTCCTTTTTAGGGTCTGAAGTAAGATAAAAACTGAAGAAAATATTGGTGTACATGGGTGTATGTTATTCCTCGATTGGAGCCAAGAGAGAGCATGATACTGGTAGAAACTTACATTTGAAGTCGAAGAAGAGTACCTCTCGTGTCTTCAGCAAGTTAAGTGTCAACTGCCGCAGTGGCGCTGCTGTAGCTTCGGTGGACGTGGTTGAAGGGAGAGAACTTTATCAATTGGGTTTTTGGAGCCAAATAGTGGAAAATATAGGAAGTGGGGGGAAGATAAATGATTTTACTTTTTGTAAATTTTTGAGCTATAAAGGGACGACTAAAATCGTCCCTGTACATTTAACACACGAACACACCCAATTTAAAAAAAAAAATGAAAATGAATAGTGCTCACCCGAGCGGATAGAATTTAGGCTCTGTCCGCTTGGGCGAGCACTGTTCACAATTAACGAAAATATTTGACTGTGAACAGTGCTCGCACTAACGGACATAATTTATGCTCTGTCCGCTCGAGCGAGAACTGGTCACAATTTTTATTATGATTTTTTTTTTTTTTTTGCATTTTCTTCTAGACTTCATTTCAACTCTAATGTAATAAGTTTTTATTTCAACTCTAAACTTCATTTCAACTTCATTTCATTTCAACTCTAATGTACAATTTTTTATTATTATATGTACAACTCTAATGTAATAAAATCAGATGAGATCAGGTATCTTGAAATAACAACATAAGGTCCATACAGAATATTTTGAATTAGAGCCATAAAACGCGTATATCAAATCTCTATACATTGCAATTGATTAATAAATGTTTGTTTGATTTTGATTAAAAATTTGTTAAAAAGATAAAATCAAATCAACAATTAATTGTATTTACACATTTCATAGAATTCACAATTTTTCAAAACGTTGTTCACTAAAACGCTCCATTCTAATTACAGTTTTTGGCATGTTTGGCTAAAGTTAAAAGTATTTTAAAATCACCTTTAAGTAAATTTATTCTAAATATATTCGATGATTACATTTTTAATTAGTTATAAATATAAAAATTATTTTAAAATAAGTAACAACTAATTTCTAATTTTGACGACAAATAATTTATGTAACGTGAAATTTTTTAGTTTAGCAAACATGCACTGTGTCCATTGAGGTCCTGTAATAATAATAAAATAGAAAATTAAATCTTATTTTCAATATTAAATCTTTTTATATGAAAATTTTATATTGTTTGTCAAATCACTTGATCACTAACGAGCATATTCATGGTTCAGTAACATGGATTATTCGAGTTAATAGGTAATTATTATTTAGTTTATTTTTTCACATAGTTATATGTTTACGTCAATCTTAGACATCAGTTCTAAGAAATTATTGTGTAAAATGTTGAAAAATACGTGAAGAGGGGATGATAAAGTCAAATTAACTTTAAATTTGTATAAAGAGAATTGAATTTAAGAATTATAAGCCTATGGTTATTATATAATTCGAGCATGCCTAAATATTTTATAAATTGTTTTTAAGGATGACATTTATCTCCTATTGGAACGAGATTTTTTATATCATTTGCTTAAAAAGATTTACTTAATTTGGGCCTATGGGGGTGAAGAAACCTCCATAAAGGTCAGTTTGATAAATTATGTTATCGTCATTATTTATATAATTTAAATAAAAAATTAGACAAAATATTATCAATATGTTATTCAATAACGAAATTTATACTAAATAACAGAGTACAAGATTACAAAGTGTTGTTTGATCACTCATAGTCACTATCATTGCTTCTATCAGCATCATCGTCATAGTCGACACTGTCGCAGTCTTTCTCCGTGTCAGATGCCTCAACCTCACCTCCATCATCGCCCTCATCGTTATCGTCCTCGTCCTCGTCCTCCTCCTCATTATCCTCCTCCTCATCGTTAATAAAATTATATTCATCTCCACTAACATTCGACGATGACGCTCTCTTAGCAGGACGATCCAACTGAATGGCATTATTGTCGACCCGCTGCATAGTAATGTGTTCTAAATTGCCAAGATCAACAAACAACGAGGAGTTCGATGAGCTATCATCGTGCAGCAAATCTATCTCAGTCAAAACTGTCGCTGGCGTATCCCACGTAGTACGATGATTGACTTCTTGAACCACTCGCCAGTTATGACTATGTGACGGGTCATCAATATAGAACACTTGCCTCGCTTGTGAAGCAAGTATGAACTGGTCATCTTTGTAAGCATCTCTGCTGGTATCATTACTTGTGATGTTGTTCTCTCTGACCTTTCTTTTTCCGTCACACCTAAACCATCTACACCGAAACACCACAACTGAGAAACCGTTTATGTATGAAAGCTCCAATATATCCTGAAGCTGGCCGTAAAATATTTCATCACCGGTCCCTGCAATACTCACACCACTATTTTGTGTTTTACGTCGGATATCACGATCATAAGTTAGAAATCGAACTCCGTTAACGATACATGCTGGGTAGGAATGCACAATAGCATTTGCCCGAGACGCCAAAGATAGCAATTCTGGAGACACATCATCAGCGTTTATCCGATGTAGAGCATAAATCTGTGTTAATAAGATGTGAATTCATTAACAAATCAAACATTATACTAATTATGAATGCAAACAGTATTATTGTTCTACCTTTGTATGAAACCAAGTAGAAAAATCAGTTCTATACAACTGGTTAACATTGGTAACTCCACGAGTCTGCAACTGATCCTTGTGCTCACTGTTGAAGTAAAAATTACATTGAGCAATTGTTATAATAATAAAACCGTTTAATGTTAAAGATACTAAAAAAATACGTACGCACTCACTTTAAGTACGTTTCAATCTCAGGACAGTTGTTAAGTATATAAAACTCAACTTGAGCTCGAACATCACTTTCGAGGACAACTAAACTTCTCTTTTCTATAGGACGACATTGGGATTCAAAAATAGATAGCTGCTTTTTGGGAACGCATAGATCGTCATTTCTCTATGGTCGGTTGAATTGTGTCTCGACGTCGTCGAAATACCGTGAACAAAAAGTCAATGCTTCCTCAACAACATATCCCTCGGCTATGGAACCCTTAGGCTTCGATTGATTTCGTACATAGTCCTTTAGTTTCTTAAGATATCTCTCAAAAGGATACATCCACCTCATGTAAACGGGCCCACCAAGAATTGCCTCTTCAGGCAAATGCATCACAAGGTGAATCATAATGTCAAAAAAAGCCGGTGGAAATATTCGTTCAAGCTTGCACAATATGAGGATGAGCTGTTGTTGAGCATTAACCATGTCGCTAACCTTTATCGACCTTGCACACAATTTTTTGAAAAATGTACAAAGTTCAATAATAGTGGATGAAATTGTCTTGTTTAGAAATGCTCGACACTCGACGGGCAACAATCTTTGCATGAGGATATGACAATCGTGTGACTTCAAACCAATTATTCGGCTTTCATTAGGCGCAACGTTCTTTCTCAGATTCGATGCAAAACCATCGGGAAATTTGACTTTCTGTATAAAATTGCAAAACTTTTGACGATCCGCATTAATAAATGTGTACTCTGCTGCAGGCTTTGTCAATCTCTCCTTATCTTCGTACAAGTGCAGCTCGTGTCTGATTTTTAATTTCATCAAATCACGTCTCGCTTTTTCTGTATCCTTAGATTTATGAGGATCACCCAATAATGTACCCAACAAACTATCACATACATTCTTTTCTACATGCATGACATCGAGATTGTGTTTCAACTCATTTGTCGACCAGTAGGGCAACTCATAGAAAATGCTCTTTTTTCTCCAGTTTAGCTCATTCTTATCCCATTTTCTTTTAACACCCCCATAGCTTGGGTGTTTTCCTGGTGTTCTAATTTTCACACGACTAAGTTGTGGTAGGATATCAGCACTAGTCAATTGAGGCGATGGCCCACGTCTCTCTGTTTGTCCGTTGAAAGTACGGTCATTTCGCCAATGATGAGTACTTGGTAAAAAACGTCGATGACCCACATAAGCTGTCTTACCGATGACACGCATAGAAGGTGTCTCTTCATTACAAGTTGGACATGTGTCGTAACCTTAACCGCTCCACCCTGATAAACTACTACGAGCAGGAAAATTACTAACTGTCCATAACATCGCTGCTCGCATTCTGAATATACAGTTATTACTTGATACATCACGCGTATCGATACCAGATGTCCACAATTCCTTCAACTCATCCACTAATGGCCGTAAAAATACATCCATATCTTTGCCTAGTGATTGGGGACCTGGGATCAAAAGGGTTAGCATTAAATTTTCTTCTTTCATACACAGCCAAGGTGGTAGATTATAAGTTGCCAAAACCACCGGCCACATGCTGTAAGACTGACTCATATTACCAAAAGGATTGAAACCATCTGACGACAATCCCAGCCGAACATTTCTTATCTCACAGGCAAAATCAGGGTGATTTTTGTCAAAGGCCCGCCAAGCTTTTCCATCCACGGGATGACCCATATCATCCTCGTCCCTCGAGCGACCTATATTATGCCACCTCATTAGTCTCGCAGTATGTGTTGTTGCAAACAAACGCTTCAGTCTAGGGGTCAATGGAAAATAACGCAACACTTTATGCGGGACATTCTTCCCAGAGAATTTGCCAGCTATTTGTACCCAACGACTTTCATAGCAGACTGGACAAATTTCTTTATCAGCATTTTCCTTCCAAAATAACGCACAATCATTCCTAAAAACATGAATAGATTCGTACCCCAATCCCAACTTCGACATTAATTTTTTAGCCTCGTAGTGAGAGTCGACAAGATTGATTTTGGGGAAGGCCGATTTTAACAACTTCAATAGCCCATCTACAGATTTATTTGTCCACTTATTGACCACCTTCAAATGCATCAGCTTAGTTAAAAAGTTTAGGGATGAGTAAGAAGATACTCCTGGATACAACTCTGAATGCAGAGCATCGAACAAAGCATCGTAACTTAAATCAGAAGATTTGCCAGTAGCTGAGTCATCCCCAACCACATCGGTAAGAACATCCACCATCTCATCTGCTGCAACAAGCCCTTCGTTCTGTCCTTGCATATTCATAGGCCCTTCCTCACTCTTCCCGTGATAAATCCACCGCTCGTAGTTCTCGTAAAAATCGTGACGAAATATGTGAGACTCAACATCATCTACCAATTGCATCATCATGTTTATACATCTTTTGCATGGACATTGAATCATTCCCCTATCATTTGCTAATGGCCTCGCCATATTTATGAACGCTTTCAGACCATGACAAAACTCTGCAGACTTTGCCCGTCTTCTATTCAACTTTATCCAACTCTTATCGATTTCCATTTCCACTTTAGAGTTGCTACAACACCAAAAAAAAAAAAATAATTAAGTGCACTATACAAGTGGTGTGAGAATGTCCTAACTCCTTGTCGCTCCAATACTAATTTTAGGTGTGGGCCCTAGCCATTCGACATTGATTTGTAATTTACGAGTTGTGTTAATTTTTTCTATGATTGCCTATGTTTCACGTGTAAATTTCGGCAGCATCTCCCTTCTATTCTCCTAAGTGCACGCACTAATTTAAACACAGTCCACACCTGAAGAATAAAATGGAGACAATACCAAAAATCATATGCGATAGTCGAGGCAATCATAAGAAAAATGTATGATAACACAACTCGTAACTTACAAATCAATGTCAAACTGTCCGAAACAGGACAATTCAAAGATTAGTTTGTAAACATCAAACAACCCAAAATTTCAGTTGTGTGTGCTTAATAAACTAATCTTCAAACGGCATTCTAAGGTTTATGAAAGTGCAATGTATTGTGAAAATAAAATAAAAAATAAAAAATAAAACAGAAAACTAAATCTTAAATGTATAAGTGAAATACGTAAATTTGACTGACCAATGATCTCTTGAAGACTGCAACTAAGACCTTTAAACTGGGGGACTGCAATAGAGAAAGAGAGATTCAAAATGGTAGAATTTGTGGAGTAAGCTTGAAAGAGAATTTGAAGAAATATTGATTCTGTTGGGAATTTGTAGACTGGAGCAATTGGGACAACATAATGTCATCCCAATTGCTAGAGTTGGGCGCGAGAAAATCCCGCCAATATGCTCAGGGTATTAGGACTTACAGGGACGAATATTTAAGTTATGGAGACGACAATAGTCGCCTTTGATTCTGTAGGGACGACATACTCCGTCGTCTCTATAGGTCTGTCACTATAGGGACGACAAATAAGTCGTCCATATAGATTCTGGACCTATAGGAACGTAATTTAACAATATTAGGACGATTTTAGTCGTCCCATTAGCTTACAAAGTGGGAAAAATTGGCGCCATTTCTCATGACCTATGGGGAGGAATTTTTTAGGCTACAAGGACGATATTAGTCGACTTTATTTCTTTAGAGACGATGTTCCGTGTTGTCGCTATAGGTATGTACTCTATAGGGACGAAAAATACGTCGTCTCTATAGATTCTGTACCTATAGGGATGACAAATAAGTCGTCTCTATAGATTCTAGGCCTATAGGGACGACAAATAAGTCGTCCCTATAGATTCTGGACCTGTAGGAACGTACTTTAGCACTATTAGGACGACTTTAGTTGTCCTAGTAGCTTACTAAGCGGGAAAAATTGGCGCCATTTCTTATGACCTATGGGGACAAATTTTTTAGGCTATAAGGACGATATTAGTCGACTTTATTTCTTTAGAGACGATGTTCCGTGTTGTCGCTATAGGTATGTACTCTATAGGGACGACAAATAAGTCGTCTCTATAGATTCTGGACCTATAGGGATGACAAATAAGTCGTCCCTATAGATTCTGGACCTGTAGGAACGTACTTTAGCACTATTAGGACGACTTTAGTCGTCCCAGTGTCTTACAAAGCAGGAAAAATTGGTGCCATTTCTTATGACCTATGGAGACGAATTTTTTAGGCTATAAGGACGATATTAGTCGACTTTATTTCTTATGTACTCTATAGGGACGACAAATAAGTCGTCTCTATAGATGCTGGACCTATAGGGACGACAAATAAGTTTGTTGAAACGACTTTTGTCCCTTCTATATCTATTACAATCTTTAGAGACGGTATTTTATTGTCGTCCCTATATATGCTATATATAGAGACGAATTTGATGTCGTCCCTATAGATGTCATCCCTATAGCTCCTTTTTCTTGTAGTGGTTCCGTCTCAAATGGTTAACAAAACCACTAAAATATTTGGTCAAAGTTAGTCAAATCCAACTTAATAATTTTTAATTTAAACACCATTTCCAACAGTGTGTGCGAACATGTGTGAACTTATATAGCCTAGACCTGTATATAAATATAAATGTTTAAAACTTAAATGTATAATCCAAACCATAATTTAATTCACAAATAATAAAGATAATACGTAATCCATCCAAATGCATTAAACAAATCACATTAAACAAAATTAGCTTATTGGAACTGTTGAGTTTAAAAACCCAAATGTACAAGTATAAAACCAGCTATTACAACGTAACAGTATAATGAAAAGATTTCTAAGATTAGAACATCTCTATACTTCAAACAACAGATGAAGTTGTTAGGGCTCAATTTTTAACCAACCACATGGAACATAGCACTTGTCGTCCAAAGAATAGGCACGATTTTCCCAGATCATCAAAATCACCTCTAACACTCTAACCCAAGGTCAATCTAACCTACAGTATGTCTAACTCCCTTGTTAGAGTTACTGTTCACTACCAATAGTGTAATCCAGACCTTGTTCAAACCAGATTTACAGTTGACTCTCCTTACCGGCTGTTAAGCCAACAATCCCACTCTTAATCCACAAAAGGAAACCAAAAAGGAGTAAAAACCAGAGATGAACCCAGAAAGCTGAAGAAGAAGAGAGCATTTCAGAGAGAGAGAGAGATAAAATCAAGAGACTCAACAAAAACCAAACTAGCTGTCTAAGATTCCCAAGGTAGTGGGGTGGGGTGTATCAATACACGACTCAATTATATCCATTGGATCTCATCCAATGGTTGCCATTGATCAAGAGAAAGCATAATCCCCTTCACAAGCTTTGGGCCAATCACAGACAGCCACACAACTTCTTTTAAACAGAAGGCAAAGGGGCATTTGTAACCCTTCAGAAAATGGGTTTGTGAAACACAACACCAACATTCTTCTCCTTGGATCACTAACCCGTACCCATATTCTTGGTTGCAAAGTTCTATCCATATTTTTGTAGTTTTTGGTTTTTCATCATTGTCATATGCTCCTTCTTCATGACCCTGCAAACAATGAAGATCAACCAGTGTCAATTAACAATTTAGATATGCATGAATTGAATTTACTTACATGGAGCACTTTTGTACCCATGTAAGCTAGATTTTTAGAAGTATCAATTTTTAACAATATCAATTCACCAGAAGATAGTTGTTCTCTTACGAAATGATACTGTACATCTATATGCTTTGATCTTTCATGATAGACAGGGTTTTTACAAAGCATTAAGCTTTAAGCCATAAACTTTCCTTTACAACCTCAGTGATAGCAACATACTCAGCTTCAGTACTAGACAGAGCCACTAAAGACTGAAGTTGAGATTTCCAGGATATACAATTTTTACCAAGTTTAAAAAAGAATGCAGTTGTGGATTTTCTTTGATCCCTATCACCAGCAAAACCAGAATCCACATAACCAGTTAAAGTAAATGCATTATCAAACTTGACATACACAAGGCCTTTATTTAAAGTACCAACAATATATCTTAAAAGCCATTTTAATCCAGCCCAATGAGGCTTTCCAGGGTTAGCTATAAATCTGCTAAGTAAACTTATGGCGAATGCTAAGTCAGGTCTTGTGGTAATCATGGAGTACATCACTGATTCTATAGCATTAGCATAGGGAATGTGCTGCATTTCTTTTCTTTCATCATAATTCGTAGGAGACTGATTAGAGGAAAGAATCATGTGACCAGCAAGGAGAACATTAACAGATTTAGCATCTTTCATACAAAACTTGGAAACAACCTTTTCAAGTATGACTCTTGAGTTATGGTTAACCTATCTCAAAGCCTGCTTCTTCTTATAACCATGCTTAGAATCTTTCTAGCACTACCTAAATCTTTCATATCAAATATCAAACTCAGACTTTAGGAGAACCTTTAGTTTATCAATTTCACTCTTATTACTATTGGCTAAGAGCATATCATCCACATAAAGAAGGAGATACACAACACAGTCTCTCAATCTATTGTTAAAATAAAAGCAAGCATCATATATACTAACTTCTCCTTAAGCCAATTCTTATAACAAAAGAATCAAAACATTTGTACCATTGCCTTGGAGACTGCTTAAGGCCATACAAGGACTTCTTAAGGTGAAAAACATGATCAGACTTCTCTTTAGCATCAAAGCCTAAGGGTTGAGACATGTAAATAATTTCTTCTAACTCACTATGAAGGAAATGCAGACTTGACATCTAATTGTTCTAGTTCCCAGTTAAACTAGACAACTAGAGCAATAACCAATCTAATAGTCTTATAATTAATAACAGGATATAACACTTCATTGTAATCAATCTTTTCTCTTTGGGAGAAGCCCTTAGCAACAAGTCTGGCCTTAAATCTAGGAGAATCAATGTCACTATTTTCCTTTTTGAGTTTATAAAGCCACTTGCACTGGATTATCTTATGGTTTCTAGGTCTGATAACAAACTTCCAGGTTTCATTCCTTATTAAAGAATGCATTTCATCATTCATAGCTTCTACCCATTGAGAAGACTTAGGACAATTCACAGCTTCCTCATAAGTTAGGAGTTCTTTACTGTCTAAGGCTTCACCTAAAACTAAAGCATACTCAATCATATTCAGAGAGCTATATTTGGGATTGCATCGTATCTGCCTTCGCTCTGTCCCTAACCAACTGATAGTTTTGTATATCAGTTTGTTGACTTGTTTCAGGTTGGATTTCTTCGGTGGGATTATTAAGAGGTTATATGGGGTTAAAGGTCTCTTTATCACCAATCTTAGTCAGAGGGTCATTGAGTTGTATTTCTTCAGATATTTCCTGTCCTAACCTTAACCTACTAATCTCATTAACAACCTTAGTGGTATGATCAGACTTAGATTCATCAACTTTCTTATACTTAGGCATTTCTGCCTCTTTAAAGATGACATCCCTACTATTGATGATCTTAATTCCCCTTTCTTCACTTACCCACAACATATATCCTTTAACTCCTATAGGGTATCCTAACATAACATACTTGGATGCTCTTGCATCCAATTTTCTTTGACTCTGATGTGCATAAGCAGCACACCCAAAAATCCTCAAATGTGATAGGTCAGGAGGTTTACCTTTACGCATTTCCTTAGGAGTTTTGAAAGTAATAGCAAGAATGAGATTTGTTAATCAGGTAAATTGTAGTAAAAGCTGCTTCAACCCAAAAGCCTTTAGAAAGGCCAGAACTGATTAACATACACCTTACCTTATCCATTATGGTTTTATTAAACCTCTCAGCAATCCCATTTTGCTGAGGGGTGTGCCTAAAAGTCCTATGCCTTTGAATTCCTTTGTCTTTACGAAAAGATTCAATATCTTGATTACAGAATTCAAGGCCATTGTCAGTTCTTAAAGTCTTAACTTTGGTTTCTTTTTTATTCTCAACTAAAGTTAGCCAACTTTTAAACTTTTTAAAAAACTTCATCTTCAGTTTTCAACAAAAAGATCCAAACCTTTCCACTATGATCATCTACTAGAGAAAGAAAGTATGTATTACCTCCATGTGTGGGGTGCTTTTCAGGCCCCCACAAATCAGTATGGATATAAACTAAGGGCTTGAGAGAACTATGTGAACCCTTACCAAAACTAAGCCTATGGGACTTTCCTAAGACACGTGTTTCACAAAATGAGAAGGTAGATATCTGATCATTTCCTAATAGTTGCTGATCACTCAAGAACTTTAAACCTTTATTTCCCATATACCCCAGCCTTTTATGCCAAAGCTCTGTTCTATCTTCATTAGTTGAAAGAGAATCAGAGCCATTTGCCATAAGGGCTTCATCCTGAAGTTAGTATAGACCATTTTTCTTTGGTCCTTTCATTACTACCATGGCTTCTTTCACAATTTTCAGGACACTGTCTTTAGACTTAAACCAATAACTTTCATCTTCTAAGACCCCTAAGGCTATAAGATTTCTCTTAAGGTTGGGAACATAGCTCACATTATGAATGGTTCTAATCACACCATCATGCATCATAATGGCAATATCCCAAACTCACTCAACAACCTGAGAGTTGTTATCCCCCATATACATATTTCTTGGTTCAATATCCTTATAGTTATTGAACCAAGATCTCATAGGACTCATATGGAAAGTGCAACAAGAATCAAGAATCCATTCTTGACTCTGATTGTCTTCAGACACATTCATAACATGAAGGCTATCTAATATATTTTCAAGAGTAGTATTGTTTTGATGTTCTGCAGATTGGTCTTTCTGTTTTCTTTTGAAATCATAACAATCTCTAAAAATGGCCTAACTTACCACAGTGGTAACATTTCTTGTTACTCTTATCTCTAGATTTTGACCTACCTCTAGACTTGCACTTACCTTTCTTAACATTGTTGTGACCCTCCCTTTTCTCAAACCCCCTTACAAAATGACTTTCTTCCCTAGTCCCTCCCCTGAACTCTTTCTTGACCTCAAGATCTCTAGACCTAAGAGCATCTATAACAATTGTTTAAGTCAAGGTGTCCCTAGAATACTTAATTGCATTTTTCACATCTTTATAAGAGTCAGATAGAGAATTCAGCAAAACTACAGCAAGGTCTTCATCAATAAAAGATTTCCAATTATGGGACATACTTTTTACAATTATACTAAAATCACATAGGTTTAATTCCAGATCCTTACTAGTGTCCATTTTAAAACTGAACAGTTTTTCAAGGAGGTAGATTTTATTAGGCAATGTTTTGTCAAAAATAAAGCATCTAAAGCAGACCACAATTCTCTTGTAGTTTTTGAATCATCAATTTGTCTCACAATGTTATCATAAAGGTGCAGTATAATTGAACTATATGCTATCTCATTCATATCAGTAATTTCAGTAGGTTTTTCCTTTAGTTCATCAGGATAATTTTCTAGGTCATTAAGAGCTTTTGCCACTCTTTGTTGAACTAGAATTGCTCTCATCTTTTGTTTCCAGATAGAGTAATTATCCTTTCCATCGAATGTTGACAATTCGACCCTCGAACCCATACCAGATTCTAAAAAAGGAGTGATTTCTCTAGATTGCATTGACTAATCTTATCAAGATCAGTAAAGTGTAGTGAGCAAAAGATGGTTTTCACAATCAGCAGATAAAACACACAATCAGGTTCTTTTCAAAGAAACTCAATATATTCCAATAGACCCAAGCACACAGAGAATCAGATATTTCAAGGGTTTAATAAACAAAACTCAAGTACATCACATAGAACATATTATACGGTCAAGAATGTTCAAATCACCGTGATGGTCAACAATTAAGGGTTTTTTATTTATCATGCATCAGTCAGAATTCCTTACCAGATATTGTTGTCCAAACAGTATTTAATGTTCTTCAGAACTTGATATAATTTTTTAGAATACTAGAAATAAGGTCAGTGCAGAAATATGAAATAGAGAATAAACCAACGATCAGGTTCTAAATGTGAGGTTTATATGCGATCTGAAGAATCAATCATCATCTTGATAGATTTGTCATCGTAAATCGTAAAACATAGCCCAGACACTTCAAAGAATGGCTCTGATACCAATTGTTGAGTTTAAAAACCCAAATGTACAAGTATAAAACCATGCTATTACAACGTAACTGTCTAATGAAAAGATTTCTAAGATCAGAACATCTCTATACTTCAAACAACAGATTCTATACTTCAAACAACAGATGGAGTTGTTAGGGCTCAATTTTTAACCAACCACACGGAACATAGCACTTATCGTCCAAAGAATAGGCATCGATTTCCCCATATCATCAGAATCACCTCTAACACTCTAACCCAATGTCAATCTAACCCACAGTACGTCTAACTTCTTTGTTAGAGTTATTGTTCACCACCAATTGTGTAATCTAGACCTTGTTCAAACCAGATTTACTGTTCACTTTCATTACCAGCTGTTAAACCAACAACCCCACTCTTAATCTACAAAAGAAAACCAAAAAGAAGGAGTAGAAACTAGAGATGAATCCAGAAAGCTGAAGAAGAAGAGAACGTTTCAGAGAGAGAGAGACTCAGCAAAAACCAAACTAACCGTTTGAGATTCCCAAGTCAATGGGGTGGGGTATATCAATACACGACTCAATTACATCCATTGGATCTCATCCAATGGTTGTCATTGAGAGAGAGAGAGAGAGAGAAAATTAAGAGACTCAGCAAAAACCAAACTAACCGTTTGAGATTCCCAAGTCAATGGGGGTGGGGTATATCAATACATGACTCAATTACATCCATTGGATCTCATCCAATGGTTGTCATTGATAAAGAGAAAGCACAATCCCCTTCACAAGCTTTGGGCCAATCACAAACAGCCACGCAACTTCTTTTAAATAGAAGGCAAAGGCGCATTTGTAACCCTTCAGAAAATGGGTTCGTGAAACACAACACCAACAGAAACTTACAACATGTAATATTTATATTTGATACAAATATCTATATATACTAATTTAAATTCTGGTCATCTTTTTAATGAAAATTATGTTTAGAAAGAGTTCCATACAAACGAAATATCAACTAGCTAAGAACAGGCTTATTGGATCATTTGGAAGACAACTTGACAAAGGAATATGAGAAAATGGTTTGACACAATTTTGAATATCAACCGTAGCTTATCAAAATTGAATGCCAACCTTAACTAATCAAATACAAAATATTCTATATTATAAAATGCGGGTGTAGATTATTCATATAACTCTATATTGAGTAATCGAATGTTCACAAATGACCATACACGTGTAAAATTCAAAAATCGACATGAGCATAATTATGAAAGTTGATGTAGTTTAGTATTGCGTTAGAGAAGTTCGCATATTTTCCGGTGCTTTTTTCATTGTGCAGTTTTAGAATGAAGACCGAGCTAGTCAATATCCAAAAGGATATTCATGAAAGTACAAAAAACAAATTATCCAACAAAATGAGTAAAAGGAAAGAATTAAATCTTCATAACTTTACAAAATCACCACGGTTGTTCTCAACCACTTGTAATATTTGAATTCACTAAATAACAAAATTTATCATGTATTGAAATACTTGTCATTTTATTTAGTTTATGTGAGTCCCATATCATAGAAAGGAAAATACACGTGCTCAATAGATTAGGTTTTTGATTTCTGGAAGAGAACTTCATAAAAGAATGGGGGAAAATATTTTGTATCAAAACTGAATTTCAACCTTAGCCTATTTAGGTTTCTATATTACTGCACTTTTTCAGGGAAATGTAGTTTAGCAAGGCATTAGAGAAGTGTACATGTTGCAGCGCTCGGTACTTTTGGAATGAAACTTTTGTTAGTCGATATTTGGAAGGATAATCAAGAAATTTAAACACAAATAAATAAATGTTATGCGAGGCAATAAAAAACATGATTTCTATATTTTGTTCATATTTGGTTGTTCTACGTGTATATATATATATATATATTTTCACAATATACTTAGTTAATATTAACTAAACATGTAAAGTAAAAGTCAAGATACCGAATAACCACATTTAGACACGAATTTTACCTAATATCATCTAGCACAATCTGACATCTTGACTGTTTCCACATTATCCAACAACACATATCTTTTTTGAATCAAAATTCACCGACATTTTTTGGACAAAGCTCTTAACTAATCTAGGAATTAAGGAAGCCAATGAAAATAATAATTACAGAAAAATAAGTCTTTAATTTTTCCTTACAAATTAGTTTCAGAAATTCAAATTATTGGTTTAGCATCAATATGAAAGACAAGTCTGCCTCTTGAATGCTTATGCCCTTTAGATGCGAAGGATCCAAATTTCTTGAACACGATCTAATTAAAACTGATGTAGTTCAATGTTTGCAGTTCTCTTTTGCATCGATGTGGCATTTCAGCTTAAAGCGCTATGCTAAATGGGTGTGGAATATAAAACTTTGCAAGGAAAGAAATAAATAATTTGAATTTGGGGGTGTGGAATATAAAACTTTGCAAGGAAAGAAATAAATAATTTGAATTTGGCAAATATTAAAATTTATTTAGAATGAGAATTTGGTAAATATTAAAATTTATTAAGAATGAGAATTTTGGTAAATTTTAATTAAAAGTACGTTCAGAAAGAGTATCACTTCCAAGAAAGATCCACATGGTCAAACGATTCGGGTTCGGGTCTTCTGGAAGAAAACTTGATAAAGGAATGGGAGAACCTTAGCTTATGAAAATTGAATTTCAACCTTCGTTTCATCTTGCAAGAAGGTATAGTCTGAATGCAGAAAATTTTCCAGTGCATGTTGCAGCACCCAGTTTTAGAATGAAAATTCAGGTAGTTAATATTTTTCCTTTTAAATAAACAAAGAAATAAATGTTATGTGTTATGTTCTAAAACCAGGAAGATTCAGTCGCTAAAATAACATTAAAAGACAATATGAAACTAATATCCGAATCCTAATTAATCCTATAAGAGTGAGTTTCTTAACACTATTCATCCAATGCCCAAAACGGCGTTGTTTCAGTTGTAGAAAAAAAAAAACTCCCTCGGAAAGGCGTCTGATGTCTGGCAAACCCACACCCTACCTATCTTTCACTTTCCCGTGTGCATACCCATACCAACAATTTTTCAACCCTAAACCACCTCCTTCGCGCACACCCGTCCACGCACAGATCCGGTGGAGATAAGGAATCACAGATCTACCGTCGACCTCAGTCCGTCTGGCATCTGCAAGCCTACCGTCATCCCTTCATTTTCCTTTCGTTTTTCTTAATCTTCTGGAGCCTTATTTTTCACACAACATCATTTGTTGGACTTCCATATGTTCTTTCTGTGAAACAATATAGAATAGCCAAATACAAAAGACAATAAGAATCAAAAGAAGAAGAGGAGGCTAGGGTTCTTTGCGCATAATGAAAAGTAATACAAAATCATAATAAAACCTAATTACAAATAAACTATAAATAGGCTAAGCTGGAAAGACTATTCTACCATTGATAAGTAATAAATAAAATAATATTTATTAACATCCCCCCTCAAACTCACGATGCAGCAGCGATAAGCATCGAGAGTTTGCTAACGAGAAAAAGAATACGAAAACGAGAAATAGAATGCAACTTGGTAAAGAAATCTGCAATCTGCGAAGAAGAGGAAACAAATGGCAAAGTGATGGAGCCATGCTTGAGATAATGATGGGTAAGGTGACAATCGATCTTGATGTGCTTGGTTCGTTCATGAAAAACCGAGTTGTGAGCAATCTAAATATCACTCTTATTGTCACAATACATAGGAGTGAGACGAGAAAGAAAAACTCCCATATCTGCAAGTAACCAACGTAACCAAACAACCTCTTTGGTAGTAGAGGCCATAACACGATATTCTGCTTCAGTGGAAGATTGAGAAATAATAGATTGTTTCTTGCTCTTCCAAGAAATGAGAGAATCACCCAGAAAGATACAAAACCAGTAACAGACTTGCGATCTGTCGGATCACTGCCTTGATCAGAGTCAAAGTATGCACGCAGATCCAAGGAAGAAGTTGATAGAAGTAGAAGACTCTGAAAAACTATACCTTGAAGATATTCCAAAATGCGAAGAACGGCGGCCCAATGAACTGTAGTGGGAGAAGCAACAAACTGACTGACAATAGGGACAGCATATGCAATATCAGGACGAGTAATTGTGAGATAAACCAAGCTTTCAACAATAGTACGGAATAAAGTGGGATCTGACAAAGATATACCATCAGAAGAAGAATACTTGGCGTTAACCTCAATGAGAGTATCGACAGTCTTATTATCAGTAAGTCTAGCCCACTCAAGAATATCTGCAACATACTTCGACTGAGAAAGAAGATAACCTTTGGGCGAGTAGGCTACCTCAATACCCAAGAAATATCGGAGAGGGCCTAAATCCTTCATTTCAAACTGTCTAGCTAACTCTGTCTTCAAAACTGAAATACCAGCAACATCATCACCAGTAATAATCATGTCATCAACATATAACAGAAGAATAATACGACCTACATCAGTGCACTTAACAAAGAGGGCAGAATCATGACTGCTAGAAGCAAAACCAAGAGAAGAGATCACAACAGAAAATTTCTCAAACCAAGCACACGGTGCTTGTTTGAGACCACATAAAGCCTTCTTGAGCCTGCAAACATACCTAAAACCATGGAGAACCCCAGAAGGGGGCTCCATATAAACCTCTTCCTGAAGATCTCCATTCAAGAAGGCATTTTTAACATCAAATTGAGAGATACCCCAATTTCTAATCGAAGTTACAGCAATAAGAGTACGAAGAGTAGTCATTTTCGCAACAGGAGCAAAAGTCTCCTCATAATCCATACCATACTCTTGCGAATATCCTTTTGCAACCAACCGAGCTTTGTATCGCTCAATAGACCCATCAGAATAAGTCTTGATCTTATATACCCAGCGACAACCAACAACAGTCTTACCCGAAGGGAGAGGAACCAAATCCCAAGTACCTGTATTATGCAGAGCAGAAAGTTCCTCATCCATAGCTTGCTGCCAACGTGGATCAATAATTGCCTCTTTGTAGGAAGAAGGCTCGGAGAGACAATGAATAGAAGCTAAAAAGGAAGTAAAAGATGACGAATAACAAGAATAAGAAAAATCTGGTAACTTTGTGGACTTACGATTGCGGGTAGACTGACGTAGAGGTGGATCCACAATCTCAGACGAAACTTGAGGGACCGTAGGAGAAGAGAGAGCTTCAGTACCTGTAGAAGTGTTAGTACACACTCGACGAGTATAATACAAAGGTAACGGAGGAAGGACACGACAAGGGGGTTCTGATGTAGTAGGAACCTGTGACGACAAACTATCAGAATCATCAGCAAAAAGGATCAATACGAATAAGATCAGGTCTACTCAAGTCATGAGTCGCAGACGGAATAGAAAAGAAAGGTATATGCTCAAGAAAAACAACATGACGAGACACAAAGTTTTTGGGTAATTGGATCAAAACACCGATACCCCTTTTGACCTTGACCATAACCAAGAAAGACACAAAGAGCAAATCGAGAGGACAACTTGCTGCGTTCCACATGAGGGCGGAGAACAAAACAAGTACTACCAAAAACTCTAAAGAATGAGTAATCTGGGGCATACCCATACAATTTTTCGAAAGGAGAGATACTTGAAATATGAGAAGATGGGATGGTATTAATCAAAGTCACTGCTGTTAGAACAGCTTCACCCCAAAACGCACTAGGAACAAAGGCAGACAATAAGAGAGATCGAGCGGTTTCAACAATATGTCTATGTTTTCTTTCTGCAACACCGTTTTGTTGAGGAGTAACTGTACAAGAAGTTGGTGAATAGTTCTATCTAAGGCAAGAAACTCACAAAATTTGTTAGAAGTGTATTCCCTACCCAAATCACCCATAAAACATTTGATAACAGCAGAATGCTAAGTTTTGACAAGGGCTCGAAAAGCGGTGTATATCTCAAAGAATTCAGAACGATGTTTCATTAAGTAAACCCAACAATAACGTGTATGATCATCAATAAAAGAAACATAATATTGAGACCCTCCTTTAGTGGGAACAGGAGAAGGTCTCCATACATCAGAATGAATCAAATCAAATGGAGAAGAAGAAACAGAAACACTTCGATTAAAAGGTAAAGCTGAAAACTTTTCCAGTTTACATCCACTACAATCAGAAATATCACAAGTTTGCAAATTGACTAAAGCCCCTGTGGACACTAAAAATCTCAAACGAGAAGATGAAACATGACCAAGACGAGAATGCCATAAATAAAAACTAGAAGAGCTATGACTTAAATGAAAAGAAGACAAATCAACTCTAGTAGTGGCAGCAACTGGTACTTTTAACTCATCTAGAACATAGAGTCCCCATTGCCTACGGCCTGTCCCAATCAGCTTCTAAGACTGCAGATCCTGAACAAAACAGGAAGAAGAGGAAAAACCAACAAAACAATTAGAGTCACATAACTGACCTACAGAAGCAAGATTTAATGTGAGTTATGGAATATGATAAACATTATGGAGAGACAAGTTAGGAGTAATAACAGAACCAACACCTGCTAAAGGCATAGGAGTGCCATCAGCAATCATAACAGGGATAGATGATGAAGGAGACACAGATACAAAAGACAAAAAATCTGGAGACATGTGATGTGAAGCACCGAAATCCAAGACCCATAAAGAAGATGACATACCTGACACACTAGGAGATGAATGACTTACGAAAGAGGAGGTAGACATAGCTTGTGGCTGAAGGGAGAGAAACTTCTAAAATTACTTAAATTGCTCAGCCAGAGTACTTGGATCAGTTAAAAGACCTGATGAGGCGACTGCTGCAGTATTAGACTGAGGTGGTCTATAACCTTGAGATGCTCTATAACCCTGAGATGGTGACTAATGGCCAGGCCTCCAAGTCTGAGATTGCTGCTGCTGCTGTTGTTGATTCTGCTGTCTCAACTTCGGACCCTGAGTCTTCCAATGACCTTTCTTCTTACAGAAACTGCACTCGTCGAAGGCAGTCCTTGTGTTGTAAGGCCTATTCTGATTATTAGAGGGTGGCTAAGAAGGTACTGCTAACACAGAAGGAGTGGGAGTCGAAAGAGTTCCATTTTCGGCACCAGACTTTAGACGGACTTCTTCAGCCAACAACTCACTGACAAATGAATCAAAAGAAGAAAGCGGAGAACAATGTAGAATAGAACCTCGAAGTCCATCAAAATCACTAAGAATGGCCATAAAAAACTGTACCAACCATTGCCGCTCTCTATGAAAAATGTAGACATTAACTGCTTTTAGTTCATCATCTTCTGTAAGAGCCAGTTGATCCCAGAGATTTTTCATAGCCGAATAAAACTCCTGAATACTCTTATTATTCTGCTGAATAGCTCGTATGTCATTTTTCAATTGATACTGATTTGCAAAATTTGACTGAGTGTATAACTTCTGTAGATAATCCCAAACCTCATTTGCTGTGTCATACTTAGCCAATTGTACACCTATGGAATGCTCAACAGAATTGTTAATTCAAGTAATTATTTTTGCATTATTTGCGTCCCAGGTATCTATCAAATTAGCATAATTTTCAGCAGTATTCACAGGTCTCACACAATTGTCACTAACATATTCCCACAACTTTTTACCTTTAAGGAAATTTCTCATTACATAATTCCAATACGAATAATTCTTTCCATCCAACCTCACACTCACAGACTGAAGAGAATCATCTTTTTCAGTAGCCATAATCAAATTCACAAGATAGGAATGCAACGAAATACCAAATTGCAATGAACGAATGCAAAACAAATACCTCAAATACAGAACATCAAACCATAGGCGGAAACTGAAACACAACGAAATTGAAAAACTACCAAACTGCCGGAAACTGTGCGACTGCCGAACTTCAAAAACTGCCAAACTGCCAAAAACTGCGCGACTGTCGAACTCCAAAAATTGCAAAACTGCGAAAGCTGTATTTTAGATTAAACTTCTACCCATTATACCTAGCTCTGATACCATGTGAAACAATATAGAATAGCCAAATACAAAAGACAATAAGAATCAAAAGAAGAAGAGAAGGCTATGGTTCTTTGCGCATAATGAAAAGTAATACAAAATCATAATAAAACCTAATTACAAATAAACTATATATATGCTAAGCGGGAAAGACTATTCTACCCTTGATAAGTAAATAAATAAAATAATATTTATTAACACTTTCTACCCGGCCGTTCTATCGACCCAGATCAGACTGAATCGAGGGGTTGTATATTTGGTTGGTTGTTGTTTTGTCCCTGCAAACAAATATACCATTCGGAGACATACATAGATACATGAGTGTAGACACTTTCACCTAAAATATGTATGATTCTTTGAAAAATTCAGCATTTAGAACCGAAAAAGATTTTAGAGAGAGAAATAGAGATGGAAGGAGAATGGGGGGCTGGGTGGATGATGATATTTTCAATTTTAAGCTATTGGATTGAAATTCTTGTCATTATAAGAAAGGGCTGTAAGCTGTTGTTTAATTTTAGATAGAGAAATTAAATGAAAGTGTACATATACACACATATACATATAGAGATAGAGAGGTTGGGTTAAGTGGTGGGGGTGGAGGAAAAGATATTAATTTCCCAAATGGCTATGAAATCCACCGGTTTTGTCGTTTGTGTATGTGTTTTATTCATTGGAAATTGTTTCTTTTACAATAATGTTGTATGTGTGTCTCTATTTTTGACCGTCCGATGAGTTGAATCTTGGTCTTTTCAAAAGTTCAAGGTTAAATTGACGGTAGGATTTGAGTGGTTTTTTATATGGGGACATGATAATCACGCGCGGTGTCATCACGTGAATTCACACACAACACTATATTTAGAAGAATCTTGTAATGTTGTAAAGGTGGCTAAAGTGTTGCAACCACTGTTCTAAAAAGCCCGCCTAAGCTTTTGGGTATGTTCGATTTTAATTTGTTTTCCTTGCTTTTTCGTTTATTTGAGTTCTGAATTCTTATATTTTTCTTCCTTATATTATTCCAGTGTTGTGGCCAGAACAATTTGTCAATTTTGTTTTCGTGGAGAACATATTGGGGTAGGTGGGCTCTTGAATTTCAGGTAAAGTACCAACTTGTGCTTTACTTCTCCTGGATATGATAATGTTTTAGTCTTCAATGTGCATTTTGTTTTGTCATTTGTTGACATTGAACATGGGTATTCAAGTTGGCTTGCATTATATTATGTTGTTGTTAAGTTTTCTTAAACAACTGTTGTCCCTGAAGTGGGTATTTAGATTTTCAGACTTTTGAAATTACCAATACAGAATCAATATTCCCTGAAGTGACTTGTGTATTAGTCTTCATGAATTTACTGGTTTAGAAATTAGCTAGATGGGTTCCAGTAGCAGAATTATTAAAACCATGAGGGGCTTAATTGAAGCTTTACAAACCACTGTATGTGTCTTTAGCATAAGTTTGAACCCACAATGAGTTTTTAGCATTTTAAAATTATTTGGAAAGTAGCCTTTTATTTGAGACAGAAATATGTGCTCCATGGAAGAATCCGACAGTTAAACACCGGTGTTCTCTTTTTTAAAACATTGATTTGGAAAGATGTGGAGTAAATCATCAATCCTTCGAAATTAAATGTATTAACTTTACAGTACGAGCTGATCTACTATCTTTATTTAGGAAAATAAAAAATCTGGAAATAATGGTTTGTTGACCATTGGCAGATTGCTGTTGTTTCACAATCAATTTGGTGCTCAGTTATTTATATTACATGCATATGTAGCTGTCGTTTGAAGAAGCAAGATTTGGATATGAGTAGTTCTTGCAATGTTGTAATACGGGATTCATTAAAGCTTTTCGTCTAATACGGGATTCATTAAATGTAAGTTAGTTTAATCCGTGCAAAATTCAGATTGTGGGAGATGCAATACACATATCATTAGCATTAGCGTAGATGTTTATTTTCAGACTGGGTCCATTCCCTCTGCACAACAGCATGTTCACAAATAACCGCAGGGTTATAATTTAAATATGTGTACAATCATTTCGTTTTTCTACTTCTTTTGTTTGCATTGCATTGATATTTTGGCTATTCAAATGGATTTAATTCTAAGCTACATAAAAGTATTTCATCCATAAATTCACTTTGTTCTTATTCTGGTTTGAAAATACTACAATGTATTTGGTCAAAAAATTTCGTCTACCAAGAAATTCAATTATAGATATAATGCAAGCTTTCTTTTCATTAAACATACTCCTACTCCTTTGTCAGTTTGAGCTTAAGCCCCAACAATCTTGAATGTCTTAGTACACTTTGCTTATTTAATGTCTATGATATCGTCAATCCATAATATTTTCATTGCGCACATTTAAACAAGCGTTTGCTAACACTCTCATCAATAGAAAAATGGTTTTAGAGAATAACTATAGGCATCACAAATGGCCAAAACATTTTGTTAAGCTACTAGTCCACAAAAAGATAGAGTTGTGGATATAATTTTTGTTCGGTTCACCTATGAAATAGCCCAAATCTGCTCGATAGCAGTCGTTCTCTATTTTGTATTATTGCTTTGATGTTATTTGTGAAGTTTGGGTGTCGATTTGTACTTTATCTTGGCTCTGGTCTGTCATATCTGTGGGCTTAGAGGTATGATGACTTGTAATTATTTTTTCCCGTTTTGTTAGTTGGGTATATTTATTTTTAATCCAGTTTTATTTACAGCTTAAGATACTGTGCAGTAATAAAATTTGTTAATTATGTTTTTCTACCTTTCGTACTTAGTTCTGTTTAATTTTTGTCGTCTGGACTTCTTTCCCATTAGGGCAAACTGACAAAATTCAAATCTTCCACCTAGCCATGTAACTTTCGTGCAGAGTTACAATGATGGTGAACCTTTATCTTTGGGATGATCAATCATACATGGTGGACAATGTGTTGAATTACCATTCGGATGAAAAATCAAAGATCGGAGTTGGATTAAATTACATCATGATAAGCTAATTTGTTCTTCATTAATTGGTCAGATGTCTGTTGTCATTAATTTTTTGCTTATATTTTCGTGGATTGCAAATGCTAATTCATCATATCATTCCTTGGGTCAACACCCTTTTTAGTCATAACTACATTCTAATTTTCTTTCCTACAACCACATCTTGTTCATTATGTTTCAGTCTTGATTTCATTTTGTTAGCTTATATATAAAAAAAAATACAAGTTCTTAAAAAAAAATAATAATAATTACCGTTAGTTTTACATTATATTTCTCACACGTAAATTCAAAGTAAACCTATGGGTTTTCAACATAAAATATCCTTTTCTATTTATCTTTACACACATTTTACTTTAATGGGTTTCACGGTGTTTCTATTAAATTGCTTACATATTTTAGTGATTGTGTGATCGTTGCCTTTTATGCTGGTAAATCTTAATTCATAATTCTATTTCTCATTCATTTATTTAATTTACTACTTTTTATTAATAAAAACAAAATGAATTAATAATTTTATAAAATACCCTACATCATTTCGTATAGCACCCCTATTTTCCTATCCTTTTCTTTAACTGGACCATCATCAGTTTTTTCCCCCATATTGAAATTTTTTTTGTTGGTAATTTTTATAAAATCGATTCACTAATGTTCTCTTCCATATTCTATGTCCTCGGATTCTCCATCCATTCTTTGCACGCCAGCCTCCCTATACATGTTCTGGTTCATATAGTTTCTTTCATTAAGGTAAAGTTTTTATCTTTTAAATATTTGCTTCTTTTTCTTGGTCCATCGATGGTTCTCTACCTATATTATAAGTTATGTTATACACAATATGGTGATTTGAATTCATAGTTTCTCATGTTTTTTAACTTTTCGGGCTCCGATATGTTTTCAAAGTGATTTGAATAGAAATGCCTTACCATGTGTTGGTTGTTTAATCTTACCCTTTCGACTGTCATTGTTTTTCCAAATGTCATTTTTATGCGCTTGATTCTATGTCATTAGATACCATATCATATTACTTGGCCAGCTTGTTTGCTTTGCTTGTACTATGGAATATGTCATTTCGTTCTTTGAATTTTTATAGATATTTAATTCGTTTTATTTCCATCTCTATTGCACTTGATGTTGGTCTCAACTATCCATATGGCCATTTTTTTGCTCAATTACTATTCTTCTGATGTATTTAATACATTTAATACGCAGTAAGAAATAAAAGTCGGCACTATAATGGACAGGATTTCAGTTCTCCTTCTTCTTTAATAATTTTATGAATTTGTTCGTTTCTCTTTCATTTAGGTTGCTAGCTGCCATTAGGATGAATTTGGTTTTCTTATGTTAGGTTGCACCATTCATGTTTTCTAAATTCAAATCACTTTGCATCTTATTGCTCACTTGTCCTATTTCCAATAGTTAGGTTGAATCTTTTTAGTATTATATTTAACGCATTTGAGGTGCATCTAACTCTGAGCTGATTCCAATTACGTCATGCTCATTTGTCAGTAATGCTTCTCTCAATAGAAATGTGTCATTCATATGTTCTTTGAAATCCATTTCAACATTGCATGGAGGTGTCTTGTTTGTACCAGCTCACTTCTTATATGTTGTTTGAAATCCTATGAATGTGGTATGCTTTCGTCTTCTTTGATCGATAGGATTCCACTCGTCTAATGTTTATTTGATTGTTAATCTTGTTGCAATTGCACTCATGTGAGTTGAGCTTCATTGATTGCTTAATTTTCAATTTTGCCAAATGGTCTTCATATAACATTAGTTGCATACCTGCTTCATCTATGAAATGATTCATACTCATTTTTTTTCCTTTTAGATCTTGATATATGAACATTTGACGGCTGGTGGTGACTGTGCATAAGTACTTTCATGATCAAACCATCAGCAACGACAAAAACCTTACAAGAAGTCAACCACCCTCAACATTCAAGTCCTACTTCTCAAAGCCTTATCTCTGTGCCACATCCACTGCCTCCACCAACAAAACGAATGCTATTTGAAATCCCACCCACTTCAATATCAAACAAAAGACTCACTGAAGAAAACCATCTGCATGGCACTGCTGGCAATTCTATTCTGGCATTATCCGGTTCAGCTGTACCAGCTATCAAGTGCAAAGAAAAGGGTCCAGCAACAACATGAGTTGACATGGTGACATGCTCTCTTTTGGGCTCATCTTTTTGTTGTTTTTTGTTGTCCTTCGCTGCAAATATTGTCCATCTTATGTGTAGTTGCATTAGTTTTCAGAAATGTTCAAAGTCTTTTGTCCACACCACAAACACTCTCATTACTTCCCGATGACAGGAGTTCCACTTACACAATTCTCACAACATATTCTCCTCTTTTGTAATAGGGCAACCACACTATGAAATCCAAGAACAATTTCTATGTTTACATGAATCATGTTCGTCTACTTCTGTCATTTGAATCCCTTTTTTTTCCCTGATTTTTGCTGCTTCTCAGTTGTCAATTAGGACATGTGTTGGACTAATTCTATGTTATCTTGATTTCAGCTGATATATGTACAAATTTTTTAGTTATCTATACTGCATTCAGTCAACGTAATGACAACTAACAATTTAACGACATCTACAAAACGTGCAACGCACGTGCCAAAACTAGTATAAAAATAAGCCCATGACAGTCAATATTGATGCACAGTAAACCCAACACTATATATAGGAGACATTGTGCCTTCATTTTATACAACAAACAAAACAAGCAACCAAAACCAGCAGCATAATATTAATGGATATCCAGCCTATTCATTTTAACTTCATTACTTTCTTGCTATTTATATCCTTCATCTCCTTGTTAGCTAAGGGATGGAGGAGACCAAAGCATCAAAGATTTCTTCCATGTCCATGGAAGCTCCCTTTGATTGGACACCTACACCACTTGGTGGGTGCACTCCCACATCATACTCTAAGAAATTTAGCCAAGAAATATGGGCCAATCATGCATCGGAAGCTCGATGAAGTTTCTACCATCGTCATATCATCCCGTCAAATTGCTAAAAGTGTATTGACAACACATGATCTTGCTTGTGCAGATAGGCCAGAAAGCATAAGAATGAAGACTTTGTGGTATGACTACACAGATATTGCTTTTAGTTCATATAATGACTACCGAAGGCAAATGCGCAAAGTAAGCATTATGGAGCTATTAAGCAACAAAAATGTACGGTCATTCAGCTCTATAAGGCTGGACGAGGCTACGCGTCTAATTAAATCTATTCAATCATCTTGTGGAGAGCCAATCAATGATTCTCATTTACAAGTTCAGTTACATCAAGAGCAGCTTTTGGTGAAGTCATAAGAGACAAAGACACATTAATAATGTTCATACAGAAAGGAGTAGCCTTGGCTGGGGATTCAATTTAGCTGATTTTTATCCCTCATTAAAGTTCTTACAGTACGTCAGCTAGAATAAATATAAATTGTTGAAGATGCACCGTTAACTTGATTCAATTCTTGACGTCATCATCAACCAGCGTAAAGATAAGCATGCTACAGGTAAAAGAGGTCACGGCGAGTTGGGTGGTGAAGACATAGTAAATGTTCTACTAAGATTACAACGAAGTGGAAAACTTGATGTTCCAATAACTAATGATAACATCAAAGCAATCATATTTGTAAGTACTTTAATTGTTCACAGAAAATACTTTTATATATAATTTTTTCAACAACAATATGACATAAGAATGTTGTTATATCAGGACATGTTTTCGGGTGGAACTGAAACTTCATCCACATCACTTGATTGGGCCATGACAGAATTGATGAGAAATCCGCGTGTGATGGTAAAGGCACAAGCTGAAGTAAGACAAGTTTTTAAAGGGAATGATACAATCGACGAGAGTGGAGTTCATAAACTAAAATATCTAAAAGTTGATAATCAAGGAAAACTTTAGGATACACCTTGCCATTCCTTTACTCCCAAGAGCATGCAGGGAAGAATGTGAAGTTGATGGGTATACTATATCACTCAAAGCAAAAGTTACGGTTAATATTTGGTCTTTGGGAAGAGATCCAGAATATTGGGATGAACCAGAGTGCTTTAAACCAGAGAGATTTGAGAATAGTTCTATTGATTTCTTGGGAAATAACTTTGAATTTATTCCATTTGGATCTGGAAGGAGGTTTTGTCCGGGCATGAACTTTGCCTTGGCTAACATTGACCTGCCTTTAGCTCGACTTCTCTATCACTTTGACTGGAAACTTCCCGGAGGAATAAACCCAAATGATATAAACATGACAGAGTCCCAAGGAATAAGTGCTAAGAGAAAAAATAGCCTTCACTTGATTCTCACACTCTACGACCCTCATTAGTTCAAGCAAAAGAAGGCTAGAGGGTGCTCGTTCTTGATGCAAATAAGGTGTTTTCATCATTGAATTTGATTTATTTTTGGTTTCAATGTGTGTAATCTTTTTTCTTTTCTTTAATGTTCAATTTCATCTATTGGCTCCCTATTAGTCCTTATTAGGATTTATTTTACTTCAGCATTGTACGTTTGGCATTTTGAGCTGTTGACCAAGTTCAAAGTGTTGTTCTTGTATGTATCGTATACTAAAAATAAGTTGATTCAACAAATTTATCATCAGGCTCAAATTTTTTAATTTAAATTAATCATTTTTCATTACCTTGTGGCAAAAATAAATGTAATCAAAACTAACTTTGTTTGATCAATTAAATTCTCTCTAAAATAATTTTCTCTACTAGCTCCTCCACCAATAGTAACGGTGGTGCAGCCACAAAGCCGCCAGAAAGTAGATGTGATATAAAAACTAGATTCATTATTTTGCTCATCAACTTTAACTACGTGTTTTAGCTATGGTTAATGAGCATGGTAGATCAAAACCTTCTTTCATTTAGTTGATAGTGTGGTGAATGTTGTTGGATGATCGGCTAAGTGGTGTAATCTTCTTTAAGAGAAAAAGAGACTCACAATATTTGAAGCACTAAATGTTGGTGAAATTTCAGGTGTATGGAGACTTAATACTAAACTACTCTTAAGCATTCTATAGATACACGATACATATCACACTACAATTTTTTAATTAACACGATTCTCATGTCACTACAACAAAGAGCGTCTATAGTGGCAACACCAATTGCAACGACACAAAGTCGTCTCTATTGATTCTATACAATAGAGACGACAAAGAAATGTCATCGCCACATACGCGAAACTTATAGCGACGACATATGTCGTCGCAATAGATTATAAGTCGTCGCTATTAAATAGAATCTATAACGATGTCTTTCAATATCGTCACCAATTAGTTTCAGAAACGGCGGGAACAAATTGCGGCATTTTGATGCAAAAATGTCGTCGCAATTGAATTGCGGATGCTGTTGTCAGTCTCGCGAATCATGATTTTTCTCATAAAATGCGATGAGATATATAGCGACGACATATGTCGTCGCTATACACCTAGATCAATTTAAGCAGGAAAATTGGCGCCCAATTGTTGTCTGTAGCGACGACGCATGTCATCGCTATATACGTATTGATCAGTTTGGTAGGCACGTGAGTTATTAATTTGCTCGTAAAATGTGAAAGATCCTGTAGCGACGACCTTTACATATAGCGACGACAAATGTCGCCGCTATAGAGTCTTCTTTTTCTTTTCCCCATCTCCGCATTTCTGTATTGTAGGCTAAACGAAAAAAAATTTCTTCTCCATCTCCGCATCTCCCTGGTCACTTGCAATTCTATTGTTTTCCTTCATAATCATCTTCTTTACATTTCATTTCTTCATTTCCATTTATTATCCTTACTGTATTTGTAAAAATATAGTATTTTTCAAGTATGGATATTGATAAAAGTTGGACAACAATTAGAAATCGCACAAAATCTGCAGATTTTCAGAACGGTTTGCAAGCATTTATAAACATGGCGAGGCCATACGTTAATGATAGGAGAATGATTAAATTTCTGTGCAAAAAATGTTTAAATGGTCTCACACATCCATTAGAAATTGTCGAAGCTCACATATTTCGTAATGGTTTTGCGGAGAGTTATGTCACTTGGATATATCATGGCGAGATCGATGTTCATACTGCGAATGTGTATAGATAGAATGAGCGAGCTAGTGTGGATGATGAGATGATGGATGTCATGGACAACGTAGCTGGTGATGAGCATGCGGTACAGGCACCGATGGTTACTATGACGAATTGTTTCAGGCTCTCCATTCAGAACTGTACCCGAGAGTTTCATCATTTTCATCCCTAATTTTTTTAGTCAAGTTGATGCATATTAAGGGTATGAAAAAATGGACAAACAAGTCTGTCGATGATCTTTTGAAATTGCTGAAGTTAGCATTCCCAAATATGAACCTGGTTGACTCTCACTACGAAGCTTGGTTTGGGTTACAAATCCATTCATGCCTGCAAGAACGACTGTACACTGTTTTGGGGTGAACATGCTGATAGACAAACTTGCCTGATTTGCCAAGAAATTCGTTGGGTGCACACTTCTGGGAAAGTGAACGGGAAGAATGTTCCACATAAGGTGTTACAATATTTTTCATTGGCCCCTAGACTAAAACGTATGTTCGCGATGAAGGATACTACAAAACTCATGAGGTGGCACAGTATAGGAAGGTCTAGGGACGATGATGAAATGCAGCATCCCGTTGATGGAAAGGCATGGCAGGATTTTGACATGAAACATCCACTGTTCGCAAGTGAGATCAAGAATGTCAGGTTAGGTTTTACCACAGACGGATTCAATCCATTCGGTGACATGAGTCTGTCGTACAGCATGTGGCCAGTAGTTGTAACAGTTTACAACTTGCCACCATGGTTATGCATGAAGCCCGAATACCTCATGCTTACTCAGTTGATACCTGGTCCTAAAGCACTGGGTAAGGATATTGATGTATTTTTACGACTATTAGTGGATGAGTTGAAGGAGTTGTGGGCCGATGGGATTGACACGGTGACGGTAGAACCAACAACAAGTCGGTATTCAGACTGCGAGCAGCGTTGTTGTAGACTGTTAAAGATTTTCCAGCAAGAAGTAGTTTGTCAGGTTAGAGTGGTCAGGGGTACAAGGCATGTCCTATGTGCAACAAGGATACTCCTTTAGTCCGTATGATAGTAAGACAGCTTATGTGGGTCACCGTCAGTTCTTGCCATCTAGGCATCATTTTTGGAGCCATTTAGACTTCGATGGGAGGACAGAGAGGCAACCATCTCCACGTCGGTTAACGCCTACAGAAATTTTAGCACAGTTAAACCGTGTAAGATATAGAAGTCCAGGAAAGCACCCTAATTACAGTGGTGTTACAATTCGGAGAAGTGATGACAAGCTAAATTGGAGAAAAAAAGCATTTTCTATAAGTTGCCGTATTGGACTTCTACAGAGCTCAAACATAACATCGATGTCATACACATAGAGAAGAATGTTTGTGATAGCTTGCTCGACACAATTATGGATGATCCATTCAAATCAAAAGACATAGTCAATGCGAGGCGCGATCTGATGCAATTAGGGATCAAAAGTGAGTTACACTTGTATGAGAACGAGAATAGGTGGATAAAGCCTGCCGCATGTTACACCAAGTCGTCTTCAAATTGTAAGAAGTTTTGTAAATTTATCCGATCGGTTGAGTTTCTAGATGGCTTCGCTTCTAATCTGTGGAAGAATATTGCTCCTAATGACAGCCGTATTATCGGGTTGAAGTCACATGATTGCCATATTATCATGCAACGATTATTGCCAGTCGGATGTCAGGCGTTCTTGAATAAAACAATTTCCACGGCAATTATTGAACTGTGCACGTTCTTCAGAAAGCTTTGTGCAAGAACACTAAAGGTTAGCGCATGATAGCTTCCCACAATCACCTGGAACTCATTCTTTGTAAGTTGGAACGGATATTTCTGCCAACCTTCTTCGACATCATGATTCACCTCGTAATGCAATTACCAGAATAGGCAATCCTTGGAGGTCCGGTGCACATAAGATGGATGTAGCCATTCGAGCAATACCTGAAGAAATTGAAGGACTACGTCAGAAATCGAGCTCGGCCCGAGGGATCAATAGCTGAAAGGTATGTTGTGGACGAGACATTAACTTTTTGTTCGAGGTACTTCGAGGACATACGGACATGGTTTGACCGACCAGACAGAAACGAAGATGCTAGTATTCCACAGACACAACTTTCTGTTTTTCAGTCGCAGTGTCGCCCACTTGGAAAGCAGTCACCAACGACGTTTCCTACTCAAGTTCGAAATCAAGCGATTTTTTACATCCTGAACAACTGTTATGAAGTTGAGCCATTCTTGCAGTAAGACGGCGTTAATTCTTGATTATTATTCCTTTATCTCGAATAAACTTTATCATTTGAAATGAACTAATGAACTTTGATCTTCCATACTTTGTTCAGAGAACATAGGCAGGAACTACTGAACAATGGCTGTCCTAACATCGAACTAGTGCACAGAAGAGACTTTCACGGTTGGTTATACAGAAAGGTAAACGAACATCGACCGAATAAAATTACGATAACTGAGAATAATTCTCGTCATGCAGCTATATGCAATGCGCCAAAGCCACAACCATCAAGTTTCTCATGAGTTATTTGTGTTGGCCAGTGGATGTTACCAGCAGGTTATGTCATGCACGGCTTGTGTTGTCAAAGGAGTTCGGTTCCTGACATATGATCGTGATATTCGAAGAAAAACTCAGAACAGTGGTGTGTCGGTCCTAGGGACTGGGGGTGAAGTTTACTACGGCCAACTGCAAGATATACTGGAGCTACAGTATGGACCGAAACTTTCAGTTTATCTGTTCCGATGCAAGTGGTTTAGGTGTGATGGGAGATGGATGGTAACTGAGAATAACGTTATCAGTATTGACATCAGTGCAGAGGCATTCAAAGATGATCAGTTCATACTTGCTCCAAGCACAACAAGTGTTCTACATTGAAGATCCATCTCGTGGTCTGAACTGGCGAGTAATACAAATTGTCCATCATAGGAGCACATGAGACACAGTAGGAGCTAACATTACAGAGATTGACCTGCTCCACAATAACTACTCTTCCAATTTATCTCTAGTCGTTGATCTTGGCAACATAGAGCACGTATCCTTGCACCGGGATGATGATGAAGCTGATGAGTTAGAAGCATCGGTTATCGGGAAAGCCTCGTCTGATGCTGCAGGAGAAACTTCGTTTATAAACGACGATGATGTGGAAGACGATACAAATACAGAATACGAGGATGACGAAACATCGAGTGAAATCAATGAGGACGACAGTGACGATGGTAAATATCAATCGTATCATGATAGTGAATCAGATTGAAATGTTATTGTGCGTCACTAAATTTTATGAAATAAATTTATAAAAAAGCATGTTCTTGTTGTTGTTACTGTTTTCGGCTTGAATGTTTTTCGTTCATACTATCATTGCTATTGGTCAAAACGGGAGTTTGGATGGAGTTTCAACATTTTGTCGACAAAATATAGGACAATTATATCTAACCTCGTAAAAACTTGCTACTGGGGACCTATATATCTAACCTCGTAAAACTTGAAGGACTTATGTTGTAAATAAAATTGGATGAAATTGAAATAAAAGAAAAAATATGAGGACCCAAATGAAAAATGTTTAAAGTTGAAGGTCCTAACTGTAAATACCATTGTGAGACGACATTTATAGCATGTTTAAAACATATAATATATTAAATTAAATATGACAAATGCACTAAAAAGAGAAATATTTTTAGAATATTTTTTAGACTCCAACAATAGTACAATATTTTTTTTATCACTGAATTTGTTAATTTATACTTTAATATTTTAATTATAAACAATTAAAAAATAATTTTTTTTGATAAATTTAAAAATAAATTTATTGATAATATTAAATATTAAAAATTAACAATTATAAAAATTATTTCAAGTAAAAAAACCCCTTTTATATTCTTAAAAATTGGGCGCCAGCCACGTTTTAGGCGCGTGTTCTTAAAAGTTGAAAAAAATGTCGTCGCTTTAGTGATTAATAGCGACGACATATGTCGTCGCTATAGAGTCAGACCTTTTAATTCACGCTAGACCTTCTTCTTTTCCATTTTGGCTGTGCTTCCTTCTTCTTCTTCTTCCAACACCGTCGCCGCCGTCTTCTGCCGTCGTCTTCTCCGCCCTCTGTCGTCGTCTTCTCTGCCGTCTGCCACAGTAAGTAACAAAGCATTCAATCCATTTTTTTCAGTTTCAGTTTGTTTTTGTTTTTTGATTTTTTGATTTTTTTGATTTTGTTGATTTCATAGTATTGATGTATTGAGTTGAGGAAAAGTAGTTGGAGTTGGAGTTTGTTTATAACTCGAGTTCGAGTTAGGAGCAATTTAGGGACTGAATTGTAAAAAACAAAAGTTTAGGGACTAATTTGTAAAAAATAAAATTTTTGGGACTAAAGTTAAATTATGGAATGTTTTAGGTTAATTTTGGAATGTTGAAAATTTTAGGGACTAAAGTCAAATTTTGGAATGTTTTGGGATTATTTTGGAATGTTGTAAATTTTAGGGACTAAAGTTAAATTATGGAAGGTTTTAGGATAATTTTGGAATGTTGAAAATTTTAGGGACTAAAGTCAAATTTTGGAATGTTGTAAATTGTAGGGACTAAAGTTAAATTGTGGAATGTTTTAGAATTATTTTGGAATGTTGTAAATTTTAGGATTTTTTTAGAATGTTGTAAATTTTTTGGAATGTTGTAAATTTTGGAATGTTGTAAATTTTAGGATTATCAACAAATAGAAACTTATTATAATTTCTGTAAAATGACAAAGTTGAGGGATCGGTGTGAAATAAAAATTTTCATTATGGACCTATCAATAGAAAAATTATAAAGTATTACAAATTACGTTAAATTTAAAGTGTAATGAACAATTTAAAATTTCACAAGTTTAGGCAGCCATTTAATCAACTAATTAAAACTTGTTAGAAATAACAAAAAAATTCAAAGTTGAGAGACCTATTAGATATAAATTAAAAGTTTAAGGACCAATTATTCAACAACTTCCAACTTATTACAAACTACCTAACAATTCTAAGTGTAGGGACCTATTTGAACTACAGTCAAAGTTTTGGGACCTATTGAAAATAAATTAGAAGTTTAAGGACCAATTCATCAACAACTTCAAACTTATTTGAAACTATGACCAAATTCAAAGTTCAGGGACATATTTGAAATAAAATAGAAATTTTATGGATCTATTTACAATAAAGTAAAAGTATATGGACATATTTGAAATGAACAATTTCATTAGGGACCTACTTATAACAAAATTAAAACGTACTAGAAATTATGATAAAATTCAAATTGTAAGGACCTATTTGACATAGGAATAAGTTGAGGGACCAATTAATTAACAAATTGAAACTTATAAGAAATGAAGAAAAAATTCAAAGTTGAGGGACATATTACATATAAATTAAAAGTTTAAGGACCAATTCATCAACATCTTCAAACTTATTAGATACTATGTAAAATGTCAAAGTTCAGGGACCTATTTGAAATAAACTAAAAGTTTAGGGACAACTTTGAAATATAGTCACATTTGATGACCCTATTTACAATAAGGAATAAGTTGAGGTACCAATTCATCATCAACTTCAAACTTATTAGAAACTTCGAAAACCTTATAAGTTCATGGACTTATTCGAAATAACATAAAAGTTTAGGGACCTATTTGAAATAGAGTCAAAGTTTATGACCCTATTTACAATAAAGTAGAAGTGGAAGGACTAATTCATCATCAACTTCAAACTTATTAGAAACTTTGAAAACATTCGAACATCAGGGACCTATTTGAAATAAAGAAAAAAGTTTATTTGGATCAATTTCACTAAATATAGGGACCTATTTCGCACTAATTGATGTTCGCAACTATTTTATGTGTTAGTATGGCTAACGTGATGTCGCATGGAGGTGATGGTGTAGGAGATCCTCTACAGCAGCCATCTCACCGGCTGGCTTCGGCTTGCGAGTCTGGTAACACTTTTCGTTCAAATTGTAATTATTTATTATTTTATACATATCATTGAAAATCATATGATAAATACAATTTCCAATTTTTTCATTTTCAGCGCCCCCACCAAAGCGACAGGATATCTCTCAAGGCATCAACCTTGAGATGGTTTGGCAGGCTAACGGGGAAGATGCCATTTCCTATCGCTTTCGACAATGTCGAACGCACAACGCAGCCGATCGGGAATAACGCGAAGTACTTCACTCGCTTGGTTGGGAACTAAGTGAGATTCACCGTACCCCCGTGCTACCCTTCATGGACAGAGGTTCTAGAGGAGCAGCGGGCATTGTTACGTAGCATTATCGAGGTTTGAACTTAAAGTAGTTTTGTTATTAGTACACTCAATAAATAATTGTTCCACGACTTCTACATTAACGTAATTTTTTTCACTCTTGTAGAGCTACTTCGATCTGCAGGACGATTGGTCGCCCGACGAGTACCGCGCAGTATGTGCCGCTGTAGATCATCTGGCGGCCGATTGTTATCGCGATTACAAACTCAAGGCACATAATCACTTAAAAGCGCATGGACCGAGCTGACCATACGGCGAGATGTCCGCTGAGGATTGGCAGAAGTGCATTGACTTCTTCACTAGTCCTACTTTCGTGGTACGTATTGTTTATTTATTTTTTACGATATTTTATATACTTTTTTAACTATTGCATTTTTTGCTAATCAATTATATGTTATACCTTCAGGAACGGTCCTCCAAAAATAAGGCCAATTGGGGTAAAGCTAAATACCCGAGCGTACAGGGGTCGTAGAGCTTCTCTGTCACGCGTTACGATGAGGTACAACATATAAATTTTCAATATCATTATACAAATCTTCACTACATTACGTAAAAATGTCTACTAACTACAATTCACGTTTAAATTGTCGTAGCAGGACCCCGAGACCCAGCAGTGGCCGGGGATTATTGAATCGTTCCGGACGTTTCACACCTTCCAGGATGGCAATTGGGTGAACCAACAGGCGGCTGGTGACTATGTGAGGATTTTTAAATTATGTTAATATAATTTTATCTGACATGATATTATTATTTATTAATATTTTTTCACTAAGCAGGATAAACTTGTTGAGTTGAGAGAGACTCAACATACACAGGTCACCTCTAGTGGCGCGTCGTTAGACGAGCATGCTATTGCAAAGAAGGTTCTCGGAGAACGACGAGGTCACATCCATGGGGTTGGCCGGGTTCCGAAGGGCACCTTTCCCTCACTAGATTCGACTGCTGCATCGTTTGCCCCACAAGAAACTTTCCATCAGTTCTCTGGAGACTCCCAGAATAACGATCCTCGATTTGCCATGTACGAGGCTCAGCTACGCCAAATGCAGCGTGAAATTGAGATTTTGAAAAGTAGAATATCAGTTGTGCCTGCGGAGGAGGAGAACCGGGACGAGGACGAGGGTTTGGAGGGTCCGTAGATTTTTAGAATTTTTTATATATTATTTCTATTATTTGGAAATAAAAAAAATTCTAAAAAAATTCAAAAAGTTTATAGTGGCAACATTGTCGTCGCTGTAGTAAAAGAAATCAATTAGTTTTAGCGACGACTTGAGAAGGACGTATGGTGATGAGATAATAGTGACGTATTTCACGTCTCTATTATTTCATATAACAGCGACGACATTGGCGACGACTTTGTCGTTACTTTTTATCTGTTTTCGAGATATAGACCACGACAATGTTGCAACGAAGTTGTCGTCGCTGTAGATGCAAATATTTATATAGCGACGACTAAATGTCGTCGCTAGATATCTAGAGACACTAACCTATTGTGGCGACATTGAGCGACGACTTTGTCGTCTCTATACATTTATAGGGACGACTTTTGATGATTCAGCGACGACATATGTCACCACTATTGACTTCCTTTCTTGTAGTGTGTTTTCAAATATAATTGATGTTATTGAGACTATTGCCACTGATATATCGTACAAGTTGTGGAAAAGGAGGTGAAGCGCATGTCTTGTTGGGCGTGATGGTAAAATTTTAGTTTTCATTTAGTCTACATCTCATGAAAATGATGTTAGACATTCAAATGGATTGTCGAAAGCATTACAAAGGAAAGATCAAAATATTGTCAATGTCATAAGATTGGTGACAATATATAAAAAATGACTCCAAGCATTGAGAAATAATGAATGAGATTCTTTTTTGGGAAACATTTATTGTTTCTGTGAAAGTCACAACATTGTTGTTCCCAACATGGACGATATGCTTATATCTCTAGCTCGTTCACAACATAACAAGGTGATAAATTTGCATTACTTTTGTGTGGATTTCTTTTATGTCGTCATTAATATGCATTTTCAAGAGTTAAATTTTTCGAGGTAAATAGCAACTTACTCCTTTTGTGTGATTGATGTGGGAAATTATTTCACACATTTTCTTAGTGCTAATTGTTTTGATCTTTAGTATATTTGTTAGCTTGTTTGTCTAAAATTTAGGTGTCTTCTATATTTATTTAATTCGTGGGAATTCTTGATATTTTGCTGGTATTTAATTATTCAATTATGTTGAAATTCGGCTAATGTGAAGAGGCAAAATTCGGGCTCAGCTTAGAGAACAAATAATCTATCCACAAGTTTACCGTAATCCGGGCCCTATTCCGATTTCCAGCCTATATCTGGTTTTTATATATCACAATAAAGCAAGCCTATGTTCGTTGGAAAGCTGAGAATGAGATCTAAAACTTTTGTGCACGCCGTACTCCAAAATGTGTTGTTTTGATGCTCTAAATCCACATGTAAGTTAGGTAAAGAAATAAGCAGCAGATAAGTTAGAAATCAGAGGGGGCTATGGAAGAAAAAAAATCCGTTTATTTTTTAAAAGAGGAAAAAGGAGAATCTGTAAAATATGAAAGAAAATATATGTGGAGAAATAATTCTCTGTATTGATGTAATGTAAATTATGAATAAGGTTACAAAATTAAATATACTAATAGATGACTAATAGAAACCTAATAAGAAAAGGAATTCTAACTAGAATAGGAATATAGTAATGTAACCTAATACAATTCTGTAAAGAATAATTAAAGTAAGTAAATATTTGTTAATACTCCCTCTCAAGTTGGAGCATGTATGTCAAAAGTGCCCAACTTGTGAGTGAAACTGTGAAATGCCTACTTACCACTGCTTTAGTAAATAAATCTGCAATCTGATTGTTGCTTGGAACATAGGCAGTCTTGATCTCTCCTTTATCAATTCGTTCACGAACAATATGACAATCTATTTCAATGTGTTTTGTTCTTTCATGATATACTGGATTAGCAGCAATATACACTACTGCTTGATTATCACAATATAAGGTTGCTGCTTGTGGGTGATCTACACATAAGTCTGTCAGCAATTGTCTCAACCATATAAGCTCACATGTAATGGAAGCCATTGCCCTATACTCAGCTTTTGCTAAAGATTTGGACACAGTCGTTTGTTTCTTGCTTTTCCATGATATAAGTGCATTTCCCAAGAATACACAATATCCCATAACTGACCGTCGTATAGTAATAACTCCGGCCCAATCTATACCACAAAATCCTGCTAGTTGTAATTTCCCACTTGATGGAAAATATAATCCTCGTCCTGGTGCCCCTTTCAAGTATCGGAGCAATTGGTGAACTGCATCAAGATTGGGTTGTCTAGGTGCATGCATGAAGTGACTGAGTGTATTGACCGAATATAAGATTTTTGGTCTAGTAATGGTGAGGTAAATGAGCTTCTCTACCAACCGTCGATAGTATGTGGGATCTTTCAATAACTTTCCATCAGTCAAATTAAATTTCAATGAATGCTCCATGGAAAATGTTGTAGGTTTTGCTCCAAGTAATCCAACTTCTTGAAGAATGTCAAGAGTATACTTCTTTTGATTTATTGAAATCACTGATCTTAAGCGAACAATTTCTACTCCAAGAAAGTATTTTAATGTGCCAAGATCCTTCAACTTGAATTGAGATGCAATTAATGTTTTTGTAGTAGAGATTGCTTCTCTATCATTTTTTGTGACAATCATATCATCCACAGTATATGAATCACCATTGATCTTTGTAAAGAGTGAGTAATCTGCATGTGACTATTTGAACCCAAACTGAATAATAGCAGATACACATTTTTGAAACCAAGAACGAGATGCATGTTTCAATCTATATAAAGATTTATAAAGTTGACATACAACTGTTGTCTTCCCCTGTCGACAAAATCTAGGTTGGAGAGTCATATAGACTTCTTCATTAAGATCACCATGAAGAAAGGCATTTTGTACATCCATCTGATGAAGCGTCCAGTCACAAATAGAGGCAATAGAAAATAAGCATCTGACTGTAGTTAAGTTTGCAACTGGAGTGAAAGTTTCATTATAATCATTCCCTTCTCGATGTGTAAACCTCTTTGCCACCAGTAGTGCTTTGTATCGTTCAACTATACCGTCAGAATGAAATTTAACCTTGAACACCCACTTACAACCAATAGGATGAGAACTTGGATGAACCAGGACAAGTGACCAAGTATTGTTTTCTTCCAAGGCACGAATTTCATCATTCATAACAGCGACCTATTTGGGATCCTGACATGCTGCCTCATATGTAGCTGGCTCAATGATATGAGAAATATTGTATATAAAAGCACGATGAAAAGAAGAAAGGTTGCTATATGATACATACCTTGATATAGGATGTCGAGTGTTGGATTTGACTGGAAGAGACCCTGCTTGAGTAGACAGAGTATAATTGATATAGTAATCTTTTAAGTGAATTGGGGTTTGAATTGATCTTGTGGATCATTGAACTTGGTCATTTGGTATTTGGGTTTATGCTAGATGGTCATCTAGAGGGTAAGAAGAGGTAGGTGGATCAGTAGTGAGTGGACACTGCTCAACCAGTCGATCGATAGGTGAAGTGAATCGACTGTTTAAGCTCTCTGTTAAATCGGATGAGGAAATTGGTTGACCGGTGGATCGACCGGTTGGGCTCTCTGTTGAACTGAATAAGGGAATCGATCCACCGTTTGGTCCGGATGATGGATCCGATCGACCGGTTGACCAGTGTTTGGGATTTTCAGGAAAGTTATCCGTTTTTGCTATATGTTGGTCATCAGGGTATGTTAAATGTGGTGCTTCAACATCTATAGGTATAGATTGTGGCAATTTGATGTAGTTGGTTTCATCATTTTGTTGGAAGGCGTATAGAAATATGTTTTCATGGAACACGACGTCTCGAGACACCATTAGTTTTCTGTTGGTAAGGTCATATAAGGTATATCCTTTTTGTCCTGAGGTGTATTCAAAAAACACACACCGTCTAGCTCGTGTGTCAAATTTATGGCTGGGTCTAAGGTTGGTGGCAAAACACAAGCAACCATGGACACGTAAATGGGAATAAGGTGGTGGTTTTTTGTGCAATTTTTCGTATGGTGTTTTGTGTGAGAGCAATGTTGAAGGTATTCGGTTGATCAGGTAACAAGCTGCCTTGATATGTTCCTTCCAAAATTTTAAGGAAGATTGACTTGAATTTTAATGGCACGAGCCACATTAAGGAGGTGGTAATGTTTTCTCTCTATCACTCTATTTTGTTGAGGGGTATAAGGACATGGTCTATGAAAAATGGTACCATTTTTATCTAGGAATGTTTGCAAGGATAAGAACTCTTGACCATTGTCACATCTTATGGTTTTTATAGTCAGGTTGTGTTGGATTTTAACCAAAGCAAAGAAATTCTTAATTATGCTTTGAGTTTCAGATTTGTGACGCATGAGTTGTACCCAAGTATAACGAGAAAAGTCATCAACAATTGTAAGGAAATATCTAGCACCAGAATAAGAATAAATCCTATGAGGTCCCCAAATATAACAATGAATCAAATCAAAAAGTTTATTGCTAGATATTTGACTGACTTTAAAGGGTAGTCTAGAATGTTTTGCCAAATGACAAACGTCACAAATATCGTGGGAATCAAAACTAATACCTAAGATACTTTGTGCTAGGAATTGAAGAGGTGAGGATGGAGGGTGTCCAATACGTTTATGCTATAGGTTGGTTGATCCACTAGTAGTATGATGTATTTGTGGTTTTTATGAAAGGTAATATAGGCCGTTATTCTACCTTCCCAAGCCAATCGTTTTCTTCGTAGCCAGATCCTTCATGACACAAAAATCAGAGAAAAATGTCACATAACAATCTAACTCTCTAGTAAGTTTACTGATAGATAATAGATTAACTTTGAATTTGGGAACATAAAGCACATTATCAACACTCATATTATTTTCAAAGTTAACTGCACCAATGTATTTAATAAGAGCATTGACCCGCATTCAGTAATTGCACAGTTTTATACATTGGCATGGATTTATTTTCAACGATCCCATCCTTTGTCACATAGTCAGTAGCCCCGCTATCAATAATCCATGAATTACTCAAAGAGGTAGTAGAGGGATTGATACCTGAGGTGTTAACATGAGATTTATCATTACCCGTCTTATTGTTTAGAAGTGTCATGATCTGCTCATATTCTTTAGCTGTGAGCATTTTTCCTTCCTATGGGTTAAGTGTAGAAGCGGTAGCAGTGTTTGTGAAGCGTTTGTTTCGTGGCTTCACGTCCTTTCCATGAAACTTGTGCCCTGGAGAGAAGCCATGGATAAAATAGCAGTATCAACAATGTGGCCAATCATTCTGCAGTAGGTGCACCATTTCTGTCCAAATTTCGTCGAAACGGTCGACCGATTCGGTCTATCGTCATTTTTTCGGTTCGATCTCCAATTGATTGAATGTTGCCCTTCATGATCCATGGGATCCGATTGGGAAATCGTCGTCTCTATGGTGTTTGTGCCATAATTGTTTCCATCAAGTAGTTCAGAAGCAGGGATTAAGTCGGGATGATCGGATTGCTGTAGAGCCATGGGATCCGATTGGGTAATCGTCGCTTCTATGGTTTTTCTATCATCGTTTGTGCGAAGCATCATCACTCAGAATCATTGCTCTGATACCATGTAAAAGATGAGAGAAAATATATGTGGAAAAATAATTCTCTGTATTGATGTAATGTAAATTATGAATAAGGTTACAAGATATATATATATATATATATATATATATATATATATATACACTAATAGATGACTAATAGAAACCTAATAAGAAAAGGAATTCTACCTAGAATATGAATATGGTAATGTAACCAAATACAATTCTATAAAGAATAAATAAGGTAAGTAAATATTTGTTAATAATCAACCATGAAAATCAGAAGAGGGCCGGCATTGATAAGAACCAAGAGAAGAAAGGAGAAGAAAAAAAAAGGAAGGGCTGTAATTCTAAAAGCGAGAACAAAGCTCACGATTTTCTTCAATTACAATATAGTTCTTTTTTTTCTCTCTCTTTAATTTTGAGTTGTTGATTTTTTTTGTAAGGATATTTGAATTTATGTTTGATAAATAATTGGATTGGTTTATCTGTTATGATTTGCTAGTTTTCTTATTTTCTTATTCTAGTGCTAGGATGTAGTCGTTGATTTTTTATATGATTTGATTGTTGATTTTTTATATGATTTGATTATGGTTGTATTGAATATCCTTTGATAATTGCCATATGATGATTTAGTTTTCATTGTTCTAATTTACCGGACATGAATTGTATGCTTAAGATGATGAATAAAGTACCAAAAGTTGAAATTCAATGTTAGTTTACGAATTCATCGAACCTTGGTAGTATAGTTCAGAAATAAATACACACCTTTGTGACCCCCATTCAAGAATTCCACATATCATAAGAAATCTATATTAATTTCTGTGACCACGACGTTGGACATAGAACTGAGATAGATATAGGTTTTATATCTTAAAAGAGAATATCACATACAAAAGAGAGAATTCGATTATTGTAATTAGCCAAACATTAATGCAAGTAACCATTTTCAAACCCATTGAAGGTATTCAAGTGATGAAATCCACGACCTATGAACCATTCATAATTGAACATTTTAGAATTTGCAGTCAGTCACATCAATTTGGAATTATCTAAATAAATTGAAAATTTTATAAATTGGTACTTAATTCTCCTTCTTGTGGATACGACTGATAAGTACAATTTCGTATTTATCTGGGCTCACAAAAATGGACAATTATAAGTTCTTTTGGTTGTTTACAGTTTAATTGTATGTTGTTTTCTTATCAATTTAGGAAAAAATCAAAGTCAAGTATCAATTGGATGAAAAGAGAGCAAAATGAAGATAATGAGACCTAATTGCTAAGAAAAGAAACTGCAGGGGCTTGATGTGCAAATACCTAGGCGGGAAATTCAAACTCAGCACCAGAATAAACCATGCGATCGCATGGTATTATCCTGGTGCGATCGCAAGTCCGTGAAAAATCCAGCAGAATGTTAAACAGATAAACCATGCGATCGCGACAGAAATTGTGCAGAAACCTGATTCGATTAGAATTCAACCAGTCCAAATAACTTCAACAACAAAACACACGTTTGGAGGTCTTGAGAGAGGAGTATAAAAGGCAGAAGATAGACTTTTCGCGAGAGACGAATTTGAGAGGAACAAGATACAAGGCAAGAACGAAGATCAAGGCACGGAAATCGAAGATCATCGAGCCGAGATCACGGGTTTTATTTTACTTTTTGTTTTCCTTTCCCCGGACCATGATGAATTCAATTCTTTCGTTAATTGAAGAAATCATGTCCAGCTAATTTACTTTATCTAGGATGAACGATGAAACCTCACGTTTTGATTAATTAGCAGTTTTTCTTTTTAGTAATTAATTGCCCGTGGATTGATTATTCTTTATTCAGTTTCTTTATTATTTTAATGCATGCGCACCATTAGAATATATTGTGATCTGTATTGAAGTCGAGAGATTCAATATAGATTTAGCACGTGGTATTGAATAACATAGGGTCCAATAATAGATAGAGATTACTATTATGCTTTATGAAATCCATTTAGGCGTTCTTGAGATTTTAATGCATGTGTTTATGCTCGAAGCTTAATTAGAGATAATGAAGTTCGCATAACGTATAGATTTGATTGACCATCGAGAGAGGCTTTCGATTAATTTAGGAACGCCGATTTTCAGTCCAAGGTAATTAAAAGCTAAAAAGTGATTAACAGATAATTGAGTAGAACGTGTCGGTGGATTTGTGAATCCTAGTATTGTTAAACTTTAATTCGTTCTCTTTTTTTTTTTTTTTTTCAAAGTTGCTTATTGTGAATTTCAATTTAATTAAAATAGTTAATTTAGATTAGAATCTTAAGAATCAAAAATTGAATCTGTGTTTATTTCCATTGTTAAAATTTGAGTTGTGAAATTAATTGGTAATTTAGTATCTAGTACTCGTGGGTTCGACACTTTATTTTATCACTATATTACTTGTCAACGATCCGTCCACTTGCGAAATATAAATCGCACAACAACGATATTCCTTTTGCCCTATTCTACTAATCACAATCCGTACACTTGTGGTAAAGTCTTGGAACATCATGTTTTTTTTTTTTTTTTTTTTTTTTTTTTTTTTTTGCGCTGTTGTCGGGGAGAATTATTTTTAATATTAATACAAATAATTTCCGCTCTTAATTTAGACTTTATTTTTCTATTATTTATTTATTTATTTATTGAATTCAGTTCGCCTATATATATATATATATATATATATATATATATATATATATATATATATATCTTTACTATAATATAAGTGTCTATCACCTGTTTACTATTCACCCTTCAACCAACGCGACGTCGTTTTATTAATTTAGTATTCCTAATTTCGTCCAAATCTCACCATTTTGTCCTAATATTTTGACACTTTTTTTTATATTAAATTAATATATTTGGCTGCAATTTTTGACTTCTTCATCTTTTGTTTTCTTTTATTTATTTTAATATACATATATTAGTGTCTTTTAGCCGCAAATATTGACTTCTTATATATTATAGTAAATATATATTCATTTTTCCCTTAATAAGTCATCAAATTTGGTGATTTTTCATCTCCAGTTGCTATGGGGAACAAAGGACGAAATACAATCGATTCCTAAAGGTTTTGGTAAATTTCATTTTTTCTAAACTGTAGTTTTTGTTGTCCAACTTAAATATTTGCTACAGCTTATACATTGAGTATTTTTACATAATTCCAGTTGGAGCCGATATCCCTATGGGTTACCTAACCATTGGCTTTGGTTTCACATAATTTCATGTTATATAACTCAAGTTATGGCCAATTTTGTAAATTGCGACAGCATGAATCCAAGAAACTGCATTGGATGTTTCGGTGAGCATTTTAGTGTGTCAAAACATGCCGTCGGATTATCAAATTTTTATATGTGGTAGCTACATGGGTATTCTACGTTCCATGAAAATTTCATATTGTTCGGTGATCGTTTTCTATGTCAAATAAATTGCTTTTGCTCCATGACTGGGTGAATTGTTTCTCCAAACTGCACTTTCTATTGACCAACTCAAAAATATGCTGCACCTTATATATTAAGTATTTTTACATAATTCTAGTTGGAGACGATAGCTCTACGGGTTACCTAAGCATTGGCTTTGGTTTCACATAATTTCATGGTATATAACTCAAGTTATGGACAATTTTGTAAACTGCGACCGCATGAATCCGAGAAAATGCCTAGGGTGTTTCGGTGAGCATTTTAGTAAGCCGAAACATGCCGTCGGACTATCAAATTTTGATATGTTGTAGCTAAATGAGTATTCTATGTTCCCTGAAAATTTCATATTTTTCGGTTATCGTTTTCTATGTCAAACAAATTTTTGTTACTCCATGACCGGGTGAAGAAAATTTTAGTAACACTGCCCTTATTTTGAAAATTTTATTCACCTGGTCATGGAGTAACAAAATATTCTTTGACATAGAAAACGATCACCAAACAATACAAAATTTTCAGGAGACATAGAATACTCAGGTAGCTACAACATATCAAAAATTGGTAGTCCGACGGCATGTTTAGGCATACTAAAATACTCACCGCGAAACCTCATAGGCTGTTTTTCGGATTTATGCCGTCGGTGTGCCGGAATCGCTATTATAAACCAATCAAAAAACTTTAAATAGTGTAAATATCTTCTTAAACTTTTGTAGACCTTGGTTTTGTGGTAGTTTTAGTGGATTCCCATGTTTTGGTTACACGTTAATGATGTGAACTTGAAAGGTTTTGCTAAACTTCATGTTTTTCTAAGATGCAGTTTCTGTTGTCCAACTAAAAAATTTACTGCACCTTTTATATTAAGTATTTTTACATAATTCCAGTTGGAGACGATAGCCCTATGGGTTACCTAACCATTGGCTTTGGTTTTACATAATTTCATGTTATATAACTCAATTTATAGACAATTTCGTAAACTGTGACAGCATGAATCAAAAAAATTAACTAGGATGTTTCGATTAGCATTTTAGTAAGCCGAAACATGCCGTCGGACTATCAAATTTTGATATGTGTTAGCTACATGAGTATTAAATGTTCCCTGAAAATTTCATATTTTTCGGTGATCGTTTTCTATGTCAAATGAATTTTTGTTAATCCATGACTAAGTAAAGTTTTGAAATTTTTTTTTTTCCCTTTTTCTCCACTTTGCCTGATAACTTTGCAAAGTTAGTATTTAAAAAAATTTTTTTTTACTTTCTCGGGTAACTCGAAAGAGTAAAAAAAAAAAACATATTTTTTTTACTTTCTCGAGTAACTCGAGAAAGTAAAAAAAAAAAAAAAAAATTTCTTTAATTTCTCGAGTTACTCGAGAAACAAATAAAAAAATAATTTTTTTTTAAATTTCTCGAGTTACTTGAGAACAAAATAAAAAAAAATAATTTTTTTTTAATTTCCCGAGTTACTAGAGAAAAAAATTTTAAAAATATAAAAAAATAAATTTTTTGACTTTCTCAATTTGTCGAGTTACTCGACAAAAAAATACAAAAAACTTTTTTTATTTATTTTTTTAATTTTTTTCTCGAGTAACTCGAGAAATTAAAGACAAATTTTTTTTTTTAATTTGTCGAGTTACTCGACAAAAAAATTAAAAATTTTTTTTTTTGTCTTTAATTTCTCGATTTACTCGAGAAAAAAATAAATAAAATAAATAAAAATATATTTTTTTTAAATTTCTCTAGTTACTCGACAAAAAAAAGAAAAAAAAATAAATTTTTTTTTTTAATTTGTCGAGTTACTCGACAAAAAAATTTTTGGTCTTTAATTTCTCGAGATACTCGAGAAAAAAATTAAAAATAAAATATTTTTTTTTTAAATTTGTCGAGTTACTCGACAAAAAAATAAATAAATAAATTATTTTTTTTAAAATTTCTCGAGTTACTCGAGAAATTTTTTTTTTTTTAATTTTTCGAGTTACTCGACAAAAAAATAAAATAAAATAAAATATTTGTGTTTAATTTCTCGAGTTACTCGAGAAAAAAATAAATAATTTTTTTAATTTCTCGAGTTACTCGACAAAAAAATAAAAAATAAAAATTCTTTCTCGAGGAAGCAAAAAATAAAAATAAAAATAATATATATATATATATATATATATATATATATATATATATATATTTTTTTTTTTTTTATTTTTATTTTTATTTTTATTTTTTTTTATTTTTTCCACTTTGCCGAGGCAAAGTGTTTGGATATGTTTTTTTTTTTTTTTTTTTTTTTTTTGTAATTTGTAATTTTGGTCCACAACCTTTTCATTTATAAAAAATTTATCACTAACCTTTTTTTTAACATTGGCCATCCCTGACATTTGAATTTTGTTGCAAATTTTATTTTGTCCCCCTTTTTAAATAAACAAAAAAAAAAAAACTAATAACAACAAAATAAAATAAAAATGTAAATGAAGTCGTACAACTTTTAAAAAGTAGCCCAATTTGATTTTGACATTTTTCCATTTTTTTAATTTACACTTTTGGTCCAAACCTTTCAAATTTGTAACTAATCTACCCCAACATTTTTTTTTGGACATTGGCCATCCAACTATCACCATTTTTTTTTTTGTTGTTGTTTTTCGAGTTACTCAACAAATTCCATTTGTACCATTTGTTCACTTAATTTGTTTCAATTTGCACTTTGAGTCGCAACATGTTAAATCTGTAATTAAACTACTTCCCAACCTTTATGTTTTATTCAATTTTTTTTTTCATGTTTTTGTTTGAGCTTATAAATAAATTTTATAAAATTATTTTTTTATTTTTTTCTCTTTTGTTGTGTTTTTTCTCACTTTTTCTTTCTTTTTTCAATCCCAATGTGTACAATTTGCTTATAGCATTAAGTTAAAAAAATATTGGTGAAACATTGAATGAAAATCTGAACGCATATATAAATAGTAAAAGAAAAAAATAATAGCATTTTTTTAGATTAATCTGTAATATTATAAGATAAAATAAAAAAAATTAGTAAAAATGGAATGAATACGTGTAAAAGGAAAATAAATAAGGACAAAAAAATTAAAGAAAAAATATTTCTGATTCACACACACCACAATAATTTGGCCGTCTCCCACTTATATAAGTAATATAATTCTGCTAAAAATAAAAAATGAAAAATAAAAAGGGGTGGAGCGGGATGGATTTTTGAGGAAGATGAAGTTATTTTGTACTTTTTAAAAGTTGTAGGACTTCATTTATAATTTTATTTTATTTTGTTGTTATTAGTTTTTGTATTGTTTATTTAAAGAGGAGTACAAAATAAAATTTGCAACAAAATTCAAAGACCGGGGATGGCCAATGTTAAAATAAAGGTTTGGGGTAAATTTGTTATAAATTGAAAAGATTGTGGACCAAAAGTACAAATTACAAAAAAAAATTTGAGCTAAAAACCCACACAAAATAAAAAAAAAAAAAAATTTCCAAAAGACTTACTCCACAAAGTCATTAAAAAAAAAAACAAATTAATTTCAAAGACTTTATCGAGGAATTAAAAAAAAAAAAAAAAAAAATTTCAAACACTTTGTCAACTAACTCGACAAAGTGACAAAAAAAAAAAAAAATTCAAACACTTTCCCACTTTGTCGAGTTACTAGACAAAGTGGCAAAAAAAAAAAAAAAAAAAATTAATTTCAAACACTTTACCAAAGTGGCCAAAAAAAAAATAAAAAAATTTCACCATTTACCACTTTGTCGAGGAACTCGACAAAGTGGCAAAAAAATTTTTTTTTTTTTAATCTCAAACAATTTAACACTTTGTCGAGTTCCTCGACAAAGTGGCAAAAAAAAAAAAAAAAAAAAAAATTTTGTTGAACACTTTGTCGAGTTACTCGACAAAGTGGGAAAAAAAAATTTCAAGAACTTTGTCCAGTAACTCGACAAAGTTAAAAATTTTTTTTTTAAATTGTTCTTTTGGTCCCAACTTTTTAAATTTTTAACTAATTTACACATAATTTTTATTTTTATGTCATTGGCCATCCCCAGTATTTAAATTTTGTTGAAAGCCCAATTTGACATTTTTTTGAATTTTTGTCAAGTTACTCGACAAATATTTTTTTTATAATAAAATTAATGTCTTTGGTTTGTCAAGCTATTCAACAATAATTTATTAAAATGTAATTTGGTCGAGTTACTCGACATCAATTTTTGACACTGTATTTTTAAATTAGATTGATCCTTTTAATCGCATTTTTTTTTCATTTTTGTTGAGTTTTTTCAATTTTTTTTTCTCTTTTTTTTGGGCTTTGTCGAGTAAATTTGAATTTGACAATTTTACTTTTTTTTTTTAATTTGCGCTTTTAGTCCCGACTTTTTAAATTTATAACTAATTCACCCACAATTTTTATTTTTTTTACCATTAACCATCCCCAACATTTAAATTTTGTTGAAAGCTCAATTTGACTATTTTTTTTTCTTTTTGTGGGATTTTGTCCTAATTTCCACAATATTAATTTATTTGTCCTAAATTCTACAATGTTATAATTGTTACACGTGCAACGCACGGGCTTAAAACTAGTATATATATATATATATATAGTGTAACTATTCACTTGAAAGTTTTGGTTTGTGTCACAGTTCAACGGAATCTACTATTGAAGACAAATCTGCATCAACTTCAACAAACGACAGCGGCACCCATAGGTGCCACCACAGCAAACGGTAGGAGTGGCAATACCCACTATGCCTAGATCGTAGCGGGGGCAGAATCGTGGGCACCATTGCTGTTCTTAGTAGATGTTGTCGCTGTGATCTGCTGAAGTGACAGTGTCTACGGTTGCAGCCACTTCACCTTGATTGTGGTGACAGCTGGACCATAGTACTGTAGCCAGTCTCAGATGTGATGGCCATGGACGCCACCACTGTCGCTTGCGAGAGGTGGCGAGTCCATCATTTTTTGGCAACCCCGCCGTGCTAAGTGAGTGGGGTACAATCCGTGCACTTTTTTTTTCTTGGAACAAAACTTATTCGTTCTGTAACTCATACTCTCACGTCGGTTACTCAAGCATCTTATTCTTTCAAAACCGATTCTATTTAACAGGGATATGTTCTATTCTTTACGGGGTACTAGGGCTCTACGTGGGTTGGGTTGGGTCGGTTTTGGACCCAACTCGAACCCAACCCAAAAAAATCAGTTTAGAGAAATTTCAACCCAACCCAACCCGCACTGTACTTTGAACTCGACCCAACCCAACCCCGTACAAGCTTCAGGCGGGTTGGGTCGGGTTGGCGGTTTGGGATTCAGCCCAATTAATTTTTTTGGGCAAAAAATTCAGCACACAAAAATTTAGGTCAAGAAATTCAACAAAAAAAATTCAAGAAAATAATTCGGCATAAAAGACCAGCAACTACACCAGCAAATGGAACTAGCAAGATTCGGCATATAAGACCACATATTCATAAAATTAATTTGGCTATGTTAAAGGCTTGAAAAGTAGAAACCTTTGAGAGAGATTTGGCTTCTGCTGCTGTTGTGGATGGGTGGGTAGAAGAATGGCGTACTATGGGTGTCTTCACTAGCGGTTGAGAGGCATGAGTTATCTGTGCGCGCGCGACTGAGAGGCGTGAGTTAGGGATGTGTGCGCGATTGAGTTATGTGTCTTCACTAGTGCTCTGTGTCACTGTGTGTGCACACGATTGATAGAGAAGAGAGGCACCGGGAAGAGACGTAGAGAGTGTCTTCACCGGTACAAAGAGGGTTTTTACGAAACAAGCAAAGCTTCTGCCAGAGAGAGTGAATTTGGGTTCCTTCCTCCATATTTTTCACACTTTTTTTCCTTTTTTTTTAAACGGGTAGGGTCGGTTCGGGTCAGGCTATTAGACCCAACCCATAACCCGATCCAACCGGATCATAAATCAATCCCTTGAAACCGAACCCAACCCAAACACATTCAAAAACCGACCCAAACAGGTCGGGTCAGGTGGGGTTGGGGCGGGTTGACTGGTTTGGTCGGGTTTTGCCCACCCCTACGGGGTACATTCTTTTCGAGGAAGGTTCTTGATACCTTTGCATAATTCGTAACACATTTTTTGAATTAATAAAATAAAAGTAAAACTATACGTTCAAAATAAAAAGTCAAAGATGATGCTGGAATTGGGTTTAATTATTTGATTTTGTTTCTATTTTTGAACGCCAATTTAATTAAAATACCATTTGACGTGTATTTGACTCGTCTCGTTTGTATAGTTAAAATGGCAAACTTTTGAAGTGTTACCTAAGAAAAAAATTTAAGAAAGTAAAATAATATGAAATTTAAAACCTTGCAGGGCCCGGCCTCCTCCCTCCGTCCCCGTGGATATAGAACATATTAAATTTATGAGGTTTAATGTGGAACTTACAACATGTAATAATTATATTTGATACAAATATCTATATATACTATTTCGATTCTGGCAATTTTTTAATGAAAATTATGTTTAGAAAGAGTCCCATACAAACGAAATATCAACTAGCTAAGATCAGGCTTAATTTGGATCATTTGGAAGACAACTTGACAAAGAAATATGAGAAAATGGTTTTGACACATTTTTGAATATCTACCTTTGCCTATCAAAACTGAATTTCAACCTTAGCCTATTTAGGTTTTTATATTACTGCACTTTTTCAGGGAAATGTAGTTTAGAAAAGCATTGGAGAAGTCTACATGTTGCAGCGCTCGCTACTTTTGGAATGTAACTTTTGTTAGTTGATATTTTGGAAGGATAATCAAGAAATTTAAACAAAAATAAATAAATGTTATGTGAGGCAATAGAAAACATGATTTCTATATTTTGTTTATAATTGGTTGTTCTACGTTATTTTTTTTCACAATATACTTAGTTAATATTAACTAAACATGTAAAGTAAAAGTCAAGATACCGAATAACCATATTTAGACACGAATTTCACCTAATATTGATAAGTGTGATTTTACACTTATATGGACCATCAAAAGTTGTCGATTATAAGTACTATTTAAGTGATTTTCTATTTAATTGTGTGTTGATTTAATTGTTTTAAGTAAAACCCGAGATCAAATAGAATTAGAGAAAAACAAAGTAAAATAGACGAAAAAGGACTGGAGGTGTACGAAGACTTGGATATGGTGATCAACTTGCAAATATTCAGAAGTTGAAAGGCTTGAGTTGCAAATAGAAGAGGACTAAATTGAAATGAAAGAAAAAAATTGTGGACTGAAGAGGACAAAATCTAAAGTTGAAGGACTTAGACTGCAAATAAGAGACGAAGAGGACAAATAGGGCAAATTATGAAATGAGGACCAAATAAATTACACATCAAAACTTGGAGGACTAAGTGTGCAATTTGGTGATTGGAATTCAATTTGGAAATTTTTTGGGCGGAAATAGTGTCAGGGCTTTTTTTTTTTTTTTTTGCTTATTTTCAACTTTAGTCAGAGCGTTTTTTTGTCTTTTCATGTACATGGGTTCCAAATTTAGTAAAACAATATAAATAAAGACCTAACCTAGGTCAAAAGAAAGTTGTTGAATTTTGAAGAACATAAGAGAAAGGGGAGGAAAGAACGGCGAATAATACGAAAAACGACCAAGATCTTGAATATTGGAACGTGAAGACGAAGAATTCTTAGCCCAAGATATTCAAATTCTTCTCATCTTTTATTCAAGATCCGGGTTATGTATTCAAAAATCTCTTCATCTTTTATTTCTCTAGAATTATAAGTAGCTAAATTTAAAGTTTAGATGAACGATGTAGCCTAGTTTTAATTCTTTAATTTCGACTCTCACGTTTTGAGCTTATAAATTAATTATGTTTTGATTTTACTTATTCTCTTAATGCTTGAAATAATTAGCCATTATTTGTCATTGATTTGTGGATTGTAATGAACTGATAAGTAAATTATTAATCTATTAATCTAGACAATGTAGTAAAATTCGGCAATTGGATAAATGGTAGAGATACACTTTTATTATTGTCGCGGTCTTAATTTGAATTATTAAGAGATTTAATGCATCTAATTAAGGACCATTCTGACTTCATAAGTTGACTTAATGAGATATGACTAATTTGAACCCGAGAGAGGTAAATTAGCTAGGTTAAATTCGTGAATTCGGCCGATTACAACTTTAGGAATAAATTTTGAGAGGAGGAATTGTAGATGGCAACTATGGTGAACTCGTAAATCCAAACGCTTTAATAACCATTGTTTTCTAAATTCTTGATATTTGCTTTCACACTTATTTTCTAAAAATTAATAGTTATAGTTTAATAATTCAAATCAATTATTTTTCAAATTGTTTTCAATAGATTAGAATTAAAATTAATTTAACTCGTATATAAATAAGATAGTGTTCGTGGGAACGATAATCCGGACTCAATAGGTTCACTTTATTACTTGTTTGTGATATTGTACACTTGCAATTAAAACTGATGTAGTTAAATGTTTGTAGTTATCTTCTGCATCGATGTGGCTTTTTGGCTTAAAGCGCTATGCTAAACTGGTGTGGAATATACAAACTTTGCAAGGAAAGAAATAAATAATTTGAATTTGGTAAATATTAAAATTTATTAAGAATGAGATATTTGGTAAATTTTAATTAAAAGTACGTTCAGAAAGAGTATCACGTCCAATAAAGATCCACATGGTCAAACGATTAGGGTTCGGATCTTCTGGAAGAAAACTTGATGAAGAAATGGGAGAACCTTAGCGTATGAAAATTGAATTTCAACCTTAGTTTCATCTTGCAAGAAGGTATAGTAAGAAGGTATAGTCTGAATGCAGAAAATTTTCCATTGCATGTTGCAGCGCCCAATTTTAGAATGAAAATTCTGGTAGGTAATATTTTTCCTTTTAAATAAACAAATAAATAAATTTTATGTGTTATGTTCTAAAACCAGGATGATTCAGTCACTAAAATAACATTAAAAGACAATATGAAACTAATATATAAAAATCAAGGGTGATCTCTTGCCCCCATGGGGGGCACGATATTCCACCCACCTGCTAACACCTCAGCAGGTGGGTGACTTATCCTGCCCCAATGGGGACAGGAGATCATTGGTGATATAAAAATAAGCCAATGACAGTCAATATTCTTACAAATGATCCTTGTGGAAGTTTAAAGAAGAAAACAGACATCAACAAATTTGTTCCTTTGGGAGTGAGTATTTCATAAGAAACACTCACTAGCAATACATACTAACATGTGAAAAAAATGTGAAAAATTATACAGATACATAAATGCTCAAGCCATCATTTTAAACGTACATAGGAACAACATAAATTGGTAACCGATATTATTAACTTAAATGTGATTTTCTTCAATCACCGTCATGCATATGTGATTATCTTCAATCACAATCGTAATGTTCCTTCATAAATCATTTACATAGAATTTACATAACAATATAATTCTATATTGAAATAGAATTTTCGGTTGAAGTCATGATGGAGAAAGAATTGTTACTGCACATTTTTCCAAAATCCAACCCGAACGCTCATGCTTTACTTTATTTACGTATTATAGTGCACAATAGCTAAATGGGGAAGAAGAGGGGGAAAAACCAAAATCTAGGGAAGGAAAAGGGAGGCTTCTTCTTGATGGTTTGAGGCAGAAAATTGAGGACTTTTGGGCTGAAAAATTCTGACTTACGGCTATTGGAGAAAGAGACCTTGTCGTTGGAATTTTGGAGACTGAAAAGAGGGGAAAAATAAAGCAAAACAAATGGTTAAATGACTATTGCAGGGGCCGAAATTGTTAAGGCAAGGAGGAGAAATGCTGGAGCAAAATAAGAGGGAGTTCAGTGGCTGATGTTGATGGACGAATTTGCTAAGGAAAAGGAGAAATTGCTGGGATGTTTTTTGTGACTGAAATGAAGGAGCATTGGTGGTTTAAAGGTAGACGAAATTTTGGAATAATTTGGAGGGAAAAGTAAGTAGTTTAATGGCTAAGTAGTTTAATAGCTGAGAAGTGAGGGGCAAATGGAGAAGGCTGCTTTGGGCTGAAAAATGGGCTATAATGGGGCATATTTTTCAGCCTGTTTGGGGGAGTTTCTTGGGTCGGCTTTTCCTGATGTTAAATGGTCGGTAATTAGCTTAAACTAATGATGGAAGATGTGGGAAAAATGGGCTGAATTGGGAGAGGTTAAAAATTTGTGTTTTAGGGGCTGTTTGGGGCAGGTTTTGGCATGAAAATTAGGGACTGTTTGGGGGTTTAATTTGGCATGAGATTAGGGGTTGTTTGAGTGTTTAATTAACATAAAAATAATTTGGTTTGGTGATTGACAAAAATTCCTTTTTGTTTGACACAAAAGATAAGGCAAATACGTGAAAAAAATCTAACGCGACTGAAGTGTTTGAAATGCACTAGGAAGTTTGCTACGACGCCGAAAATTGAAATTTATTTTTCGTGAAATTTTAAATGTAAACAAAATTTTTTCAGTCATTACAAGATATGTTTAGAACAGACCGGAGTTTTGTAGCGCTACGCACGAGAATTTGGTACCTTCTAAGTTTGGTCCAATTTTCTTGTCTCCCTATACAAGTATGATTTTCCGTTGAAATACATATATAGGAAAAAAAATTACTCACGCACACTTATTGAGATTTTATATCACGTTACGTTTATTTCACCTTTTCAAAAAATTAGTAGTTTGAGGTGGTCGGTACAGAGATGGTTACAGTTGTCGGTTATTTTATAAAAATTTATGAAACAATAGTTAAATATTTTCGATTTATTTCGTTATGCAGAACCAATATATGTAAATATATGTGTTACGAAGAATGTCGAATTTTCATTATTTTAAAAAGAAAATCGTATGTATTCTTTTCATTCCTTTTATTTAAGTTTACTTTATATTTTAGTGAAACTTGGATTGTTAAAGATTTGGATAGTCACACTAACAGCCTCCAGTTCAGTTCAGAAACCATCCCATTGAGAATACTCAGGTGGTTAGAGATTTTCGTACTTACATTCATTGGCAAAAAAATGAAATTGTTTGTCATTCAGCTATAACCGATTTGAAATACTCTTTGTTTGATATAATTATTCAAGTCCAAAGTTCCTTTGCAGTAGATATTCCATAAATATTTGCAAAAACATTTTGGCTAAACAAAGATGAATTTACAACTTTCAAATTCAAGTCTTCTCAATCCTGCTTTGATATCACTATTGGGAATTGAGACCAATTCCTTGTTTACCCATAAGATGTTTGTTCAAGGAAAAATAGCTAATAGAAAAAATATAAAAAGATGAAGAAAATTTTATGGACTGTTCAAGCTTTCCACTGTATGAAAAATTGTTACAATCATATAGAATTTTCTACTACCCAAATCCCTAAGTAAATAGGAAAAATAATATAAACTGTACCAAAACTCTAATTTCTATTCTTTGTACAAACCACAAAGACAACAAGAAAAACCTTGATATTAAGCTTATAATTTTTCTTCTAAAAAATTCTCAAGCCATGTTGTCAAAAAAGAGAAAAACTCATCTACTTACAGGGAACAATAAATGCTACATCAATCTATCTTTTTCTCCCCAATTAATAGAGGCAAGAGACATTGTAAATAACAATTCTAGTTTGTTACCAATTAATATATCTTTTTCTCTCCCATCAATAAAAGGACACTAAATCAATCGTGCCAATTTATTCTCTATTTGCAATAGATTTCCTTTTATTTCAGAACATTTGCCCCAACAACCCCAACAATCTCAAAGAGAATAGATCTTAAAAAAGTGGTTGTTCAAGGAAACAAAAGAAATTGTTCCAAATAAGTTTAATGGCTTAACTGCTCAGGGACAAGGATGGAAACCTTGGTATGTCGTGATATGTCAAGCCAATTAATATGCAAATTAATGGAACCCAAAGTGACTTGATTGTTTTTGAATTAAAGTTTAATGACTTAATTGCTCAATATTGATGTTTAGTAATCCAACTACAATGAGAGTGAATTTTCAGTATCCTCCAGGGTAATTAATCCTACAAAGAATTATTTTTCTTACTGAATATTTCCAGTGCACGAGTCTGACTGTTTTATATTTAAGTGCCTGAATCTGACTTGTGTTGACACATAGTTTGTCCTATTTCCAAAATATATGAAATTGAAAGTGCGAATTTTCAATAGCAGATATTTTATTTCAAAATGCAATGATTCAATACATGATCTTGAGCTGAACATTAACGACTAAGAATTCAATGTTCTAATTAGGCGTGCTTTTAGAAAGACTTTTCTTACAAATGATCCTTGAGGAAGTTTAAAGAAGAAAATAGACATCAACAAATTGGTCGCGTACATGGAAATTTTTTTTTTTTGATAACAACGAAATTGATAACAATCCTTAAATGGTCGAATACAAGCTGGTCGAATACAAGTTGATCATAGATTTTATTAGATTTCAAATAAGCATAGTTGTTTCTCATATATCTGTTTCTGCAATTTAGTGACTCGTTCTTTGAACTAACGTGATATCGTGGGATTGATGTCTTAGTCATATCAATGAGAGTGAGAGAGATGGACAATGTAGTTACATATATTTACCATGAAGGTAACAGGATGGCGGATTTGATCTGGCGTCTAGAACTCCTCGCGTCATCTACCCTACTTGGTACTGAACAACTCTTAATTTTATATCCACGTTTACCTTTGAGGACCTTTGTTCCAGGGCTCGTTATAAGTTTTGATTTGTATTTTGATTGCATTTAATTGTACTCTTTTTCTATTATATTTAATAAAATATTGGATGGACAGATATGGGGGTGCTAAGTACGTGCAATGCAACCTTCTTTGGACGTCCCGGTCACCTGTTAATTCATGTCTCCAACAACCTTATATAAAAAAGTATTTCATACTTGTGTTTTGGGCAACAAAAAATGCTAGTTCAACTTCTCAATGTGGCCATGTACATGGTAGGAGATACAACTGCTAGCTTCATGACATTTTTCATGGAATTGTATTGAGCCGTTAATACCTGCAAGATGGAAGGTAATACAACTTTGTGACACATGACTTAATGGAGATACGGAGATTCTCCAAAAGGCTAGCTTTTTCTAACTTTTATTTATTTTATTGAATCTGTTGTTTAATTATATGTATCATTTTGTTGTGAAATTTTAGTATTAACATATGACAATATGTTTGATCCTTTTGAGAATCTTAGAATATGAAATGTGTAAGCCTCAAACATGGCTAATCTTACTAAATATTCTAATTATAATGCTGAGGCTGAGCCCATTACATGACAAGGAATACTAAGAGATTGCAATAAAAAGAATACTATGTAAGAAATGAAACTTCCTACATTTCTAGACAATATTATTCAGATAGATTAAGTATACATTAGATGCCATTATGATATGACATGTCATCCTCCTTTATTCTCTTTTGAATCTTCTAATTTGACCTTGGTTGTTGTACCAAGAATAGTCCGACTGCTTTTTTCAATTCTAATTGTAGGTGTATGAGTAGGGACAAAAACTTTGTATGACTGGTGGTTTCTATAAATCTCCTAAGAATAGTTCATCCTTATCAATTTTAGTAGGTGCATCATATCTTGCTATATTAGCCTAGTAGATTATGATGAAATTTCCATAAAACATGTCACGTGCATTGTCTTCATCAATCTCAAGATCTGCCATTTTGTGTTGTTGTTGATGTGTTAGCTCCTATTTCATCACCAACAACAATTAAACCAAGAAAAACAAGCAGATGACCTAAAAAAGAAAAAGAAAAATAATTAAAGCTAAAGTTAACTAAAGAAGATGTAGGAAAAAAAAAACCAGTCCCAGTAAAGTCGCCAAAAACTTGTTTGTTGATTTCAATCTACAAGTGGACGGATCGTATATTACTAATATAATGATAAGTAGAATGTCGAACCCACGAATACTGAATTTCTACCTATTTTACTCTAATTAATACTAGCTATAATTTAAGAAAAATTCACAATCAATTATTTGTAGTTTTATGTACTTGTATCTATTTTTTAACTTATACCTAATTATCCACTAAACTAAACAATTAAAATAAGCAAAATAAATTTTTGGACTTAAATTAAATCATGAGACACACTAGGACTCTGAATCCACCATTATTAACATACTTTAATCCTCAATTAATTGGTTACAATCAATTCTCGTTTTATATTAACAATTGAGATGCCTTATATGTTAATTTGCTCTCTCGATACAAATTAAACCAATTCTCATCTATGACCCAACTATATGTCTATGATGGGTGCGAATAGATAAAGAAACGTAACACAATGCTTGAATACCACCGAAGAGTACACTAAGCATAGAAGTGTATATATATATATAATCGGACCTTAATGTCGTTTGTTATTTGAGATAGAAACATGTAGCATCTCTCTGCATCAACACAAATCACAAGTATTATTTTAAAATTTACCAAATTATAAGATGACAATTAATTAAATAACAAACAGTCAACAAAAACAAGAACTTAAGTTAAAAATCAATTATCCAATTTTAATCAATAGCCACTTTCGATAGTATGGGAATCTAATTATCTTTAATTAAATTGCGAATATATAAAGATGCATTAATCTACAAAGATCATCACATAACGATTTCATAGAACATAATGACATACACCATCAATTATACAACCATATGTTGTTTATGAACATGTGCTAATTTATAGCGAATCTTTCGAAAGCAATATAAATCACTAACGAGTTCAAACGGTAGCTAATTATCAAAATGGTATAAGAAAATAATAAATAGTTAACCCAAAAAGAAGAATAAAATTAGTATTTTATTGGATTAAAGATATTCGATGTACTTGTTGGAATAATTAGTGCAAATTATATTCTAAAATTAATGCACAGAAAATAACTTACTTAAACAAAGTGCAGAAATTAAAATATGACAGAAATGTTGGATCGAGGCAAGAGGTAAACTCTTTGTCCTCAAAAAGAAATTCCCTCGCACAAGTGCTTACGGTTGGATGACAAACGTCTCTCAAGATACAACGATCCCTTCTCCTGGTAGTAGCACTTCAAACATCGAGAAACAGCAAACCGGAAATTGTTTTATAATCTCTTTAAAATGCAAGCACGGATGAAGGCGGTGTGCAAAAATGCAGGTTGCAGAATGACGTGTTTGGTAGTTCAAAATTTTCATCTTTCAATTCAAATTCACTACTAAAAATTTCACCATTGGGGACGGTTATGAACCATCCCCAATAATAGAGATTCCGTCCCCAATATATATTGGGAACTATAACGGAAGCCGTCCCTGCTAGGCGCGTGGCGGATACTATTAGGGACGGTCTTAGGGACGGTTTTCCAAACGTGGCAAACATATATGTATTAGGGACGATATACGTCGTCCCAAATTGTGGTCCTTATTAGGGACGGATAAAACCGTCCCTAAAAGTGCATATATTAGGGATGGTAATTACCGTCCCTAATATTTGTCCCTAATAGGGACGGATTGGGACCGTCCCTAATATAACATTAGTAGGGACGGTTGAAAACCGTCCCTACTGTTACTATTGTTTTTTTTTTAATTGTTCTGTTTAGTACATGAGCACCTGTGATTCCTAGTTTTTCACAATTTATCAATACAAGAGGGTAGGAATGAATAACCACATTTGAACAAAAATTGACACATTTATAGCTCCATCCAAAACTACAATTTATATATACAAACTAACATATCCATTTCCTTTTAGAAATCTAAAATAAGATCATGCAAGAACGTTCGATTCTCAAGTCAAAATAACATTAGCACATTCTATTTAGAATTTTAAAGTTCTACACATCATGTGTACACAAAAAACTATATGTAAGATCCTGCACATTCCATCGACAAGCCAAAATACCATCCAATTCCTTTATCTGCATAGCAATCTTGTTAGATATCTGCAAATACAATAGTACTTATTAGCGTAAATGTTATCCAAATGGCAATCAATACATTACTTGGACACATATTACTACATGTGTTATTTAAAGGAACTACATGAGTTATTTAAAGGAACCTCTTGATTTACCAATATTGAACCCAAGGAGCAGAAAATTCATGTAGCAAATCCCAAATTTATGTGAACAAGGCTTAGTTTGTTATTGATGTACGTATTTTTAAGTAAATACACCTGCAACATTGTATTCATGGTGTTTTAGGGTAAGAAGTCGATACCAGATCTTATGCAAGAGGCTGAAAATTACATAACAGATACGAAGAAGATTATCAAGAAACTAGGTTTGCAGAGAGACAAGCAAAAGATGTTGTCTAATTCAGGCAACCTTAATGCCAAGGTTTTTGAAAGTTCCTCTAGTTATTCGCCTGATATAGTCACAGTGAACCCTTGCCAACATGGTGTAGAAATTCTAATCAGCAGCTTCAAAGAGGAAGGGTTCCCCCTCGCCAAAGTGCTTACAGAATTACTAGGGAGAGGGCTTAATGTTGTTAAACTGTATTTCTACAAAAGAAAATGAAAGGTCACTCCATAAAATTCAGCCTGAATTATCTTTGGCATGAATTGTACTCCTAGCTTGTGTAGGAACTCTGTAAATTGAGTTTGAGGAAGCAACTTGGTATGCAATTTAGTGTTTAATACTAAGTTTTATTTCAAGCCGAGCTAAAGAAGTTGACTGGTATAACCCAACAATTTTCAACATAGTCTTTAAGGTATGCAGCAATCACCATTCTGTAACTATCTTTTTAGAAGGTTTTGTTCTCTCTATTTCTGGGACAGGCAGTTATCCAGGTGGTGAATGAAGGGATACATTTGCAAGTTCAGCTTGATATTCGAAAGAACAATTGAATATGCATATGCTTTCTTTCAACAAATATCATTCTTGTTACACCAATCACCAGGTCGTGTCATATATTTCTTCGATACTCACCCAAGAGACTTCTGCATCCTAGAGAAAAAAAAAACGTCACCATAAAAAACACATAATTTTATGGGCAATCTTTAAGAAATTGATGACGGTAAATCAATCTGCAATTAGCAAAAATATGACAGCAAGGTTTTTGGTGTATGCTCATTCAATAATAAATACATAGAAGGTGCTAATCCATGCATTCACTTGGCCCTTTCTAGGATGAGGTGGATGATAAGGGTGGATTGATGGTGAATTTAGATCAGATTTTTTTTTCTGTTGGTTTGTTCGATCAAACGCCATATTAGTGAAAGGTTTAAGAAAATCAATTTTTGTGCTGCTGAATCATGCCAATGTAAAGCATCATAAAAAAGAATTGAGTTAAAGCACACACATTTGCCAATTAAGATTAAGTCAAATAGCATAAATGGACCACAAATCCTGTTAGTTTGAACAGGGAAAAGCTATATGAATAAATATCACGACCTATCAACATAGTCTAGCCATATTAATTACTCAAACGTACCTAATCCCCATGTCAAGTCCAACTCAAGTTTATCCTCTATTTCAACATTTCTTCTACAAATACAGGGGAGTTATGTCCTCAGATATATAATTTTCTGCTGTTTGATGCCTCATGCAGCAAACATTAACACATTTTCTGCTGTTTAATGGACCATGTGATTTAGGATAACCCATATCTACATTGGAAATAATAACGTAGATCTCAGTTTATTCCACAAGTCTCAGTTAAAGAACACTATGTTATAACATAGGCACCTCCTAAATATAAAATTAATGTTATATAGAGAAAGAGAAAGTTATGTACACCACTTACTAATGGTTAGAGTGTGTGGCAGAACTGGGGGATGAAGTTGAATTCCTTGGTACTTGAGTGTGTTGTGACAGGTGCTGCAATGACGTAATAAAAATTTAATGTTGTACATAAACATATTCACTAATGAAAGTGTTAAAATATAACATGGGTAAGAAATTTTCGTACTCCATCAGGTAGAAACAATCGAAAATATCCCCTCATCATTGCTAATTCATCCATAGTAGCCTTCAATGAATCTTGTAATGCATTTGTATTGCTTTTAAGATCAGAAAATTGTTCCTGCGTGTTCTTTAATTCTTCTTTTGTGTTTTTTAATTCTTCTTGTACATCCACTACCTTCTCCTTTAAGTTTCTAACCTCTGCATTATCTCTATTAGAGGTAGCGTTCGACAATTCTCTCGGGAAGGTTGCTCTTCCAAAACACCGCTTCCGACCTCGGCTATCAGGTCCCATGACTTGGGTGAATATGTCGTCATCTTCGGTGGAATACATAGATGAACCCTCTTCGGTCGCCTTGTCAGCCAACTCTTTCATCTGGTCCTGCAAAAATTCAAATTAAAATTACATTAACATAAAGAAATTTAAATATAAATGCTGTTCAATAACAAATATAAAGCATTAGCTACAATATTCAATACCATTTTTTCCTTAGCTAATTCATTGATCGGTGTCTTATCTTTCCGAGTATGAGTCTTCCTGAAGATTTCTAACCGAGTTGCTGGTGTGCCCAAAGGTGCATCTCGCTCTGGATCTTCCTCTATTTGTTAGAATATGAAATAAACATAAACAACTTAACTATTTTCTAGATGATATTTGAAGTTTAGTCTTACCTCAACCGCATGTTTCATAAAACTCTTTGAACCCCCAGTATGCATTATTTTATGCCTCTTGCGATTTAGGATATTCTTTCCTGCTTTTTCCTAGATAACAAATCATTTGAACTTTAAAAAAAAATGCTAAAAAGTCATAATGTGTCATTATGTATATTAGAACCTACAAGTGTTTTAGGATTCTCCCAATACTCTACCAACACCGTCCATTGATCCTCGGGCACCTTATCTGGGCGGTTGGCTATCCGATCTTCCCTAGTGGCGAAGGGAATAAAATATTCTCTCTTCAAATCTGCCTTTTCATCCTTTCATGCTGCGTTGAGTTGCTTAAGGACATACTTGTTGCATTCATCTGGGAAGTCAAAGTGTTGCTTAAATTAAGAAAGAAAAAAGTAAGAAGTGTTAGTCATGAAATTATTTAATGATTGTTGATAATTTAAACTCCAATTACAAAGCAAAAGATAAAAATAATACAGTTTGTAGTTACCTTGATTTCCATAATTACTCTATCCTTATAGTCAATATCCACCAATGGCCATTTAAGAAAGTGAAATGGCAACAGATTCGCATCCCTTCCTAAACGCCCGGCCAAAGCAGACAACTCAGTTGAGTTTGGACCAATTGCAACCCCATCCCGAAAACTAACTGGAAGTTTGCCCACTCGTGTTCTCCCCAAGAACGCCAACTTGGCTTTTCCTCGAACATTTCTATGAGCATCTTCTTGTTCTTCAGCCATTTACCTGCACACTTGTAACAAGAATTGAATAGATAAACCATTTAAATTACATCTTATTGAAATATACTAAAAACACATAGGAACATTAACACTTTTTCCCCTTTTGATCCACATTAGTTTAACGTACACAACTGTATATATCAATTCAATCTATCATCTCTGATGGTCTGTTGATTTGCAGACTATTTGTTTTTTCTCAACATCACTTCATGTGTGTGAAAGAGACATGATTTATTATGTTTTCCCTGTTTAGGGTGATAGTATCCTGGCAGATTCTGGCACAGAGCAGCTGTGGGGGACCGCAGGTGAAGAGAATTGGGCAGAATCCCAGCTGCCTCTGCGCTGTTATGCTTTCTGATATGTGGATTAATATATTATATTAATCCACATAGAGGGACCAGATCATACTCAACCATATTTATAGTGGTTAATATCTGAGTTATTTATTTTGGTAATACCATGATTTATAGTGAGTTGAAAAGTTGAATAAGAAGATAGTTCCATGAACAATGTTGTAGATTGTGGTAATTGTAAAGAGTAACAGGACTTTTGAAATTCAAAACTTTTGAGTGTATTAAACAGTTCACTCCTTGTTTGAGTTTAAATTATTTTTATGACTAGTGAAACTCGAGTTTCTGCTGCTTGTGTAATTATATCATGTTGTTGCTTTTTGCAGATTGTTTGATATTTTCATTTTCCTTTTTTGTTATTATGAACAAACATAAATTATAATTTCGAATTCCTTTTAATCTTTCCTATATTCCAACTTATATTTTTTTCTTGTCTGACAGTATAATTGATGATGAAACCCTTTTGAAAATACTTGCTCTGCCAGTATTGGTTGTGCTGGATGAGGCATACGTTGAATTTTCTGGAGTCGAGTCTAGGATGGGCTGGGTGAAGAAGTATGAGAATCTAATTGTACTTCGGACATTCAGCAAAAGAGCTGGTACCATACCTTATTATTTCAAAGAGCTAATATAAAACGATGCTTCAAAGACTGAAATATAATTTTATGGAAGAGCTAAGCATGATATAAATTTAAAATTGACTATGGAAGATGACAGTCTAATATGTAGGATCCAACTAATTCCCTACACCACCACTGCTCTCCGCTTTAGAAACCATAAGACTAAGTTACCAAGACTTATTTACTAGAACAATTTCCTTATACGAATCCAAAACATATTTTGAGCATGGCCAGGGGATTCAAGTTCATCAAGCAATATATCATGCTGATTCTATGAAGTTCCTGATATATTTTATGGCATTTGGAAATGTAAGGAACCTTCAAGAAAACTGATACTAAACCACAAGAGACCTAAACTAAGTGTAGTCAGCTGTGATCTAGGCATGTCCCCAAATTACATCGAAAATTGAACTAACTTTCTATGCATAGTCGTTCATTCTTTAGTTCTAACGGATAGCTTCAATAAGTTCTTGACTTTGAATTAAGTCTATCCTTTTTGAATTAAGTCTATCCTCATGCTAAACAGACCGTTTCAGAATGCTCCCAGTTCTGAGAAAACATAGATGTATAATTGTATGTATGTAGATGAATTTGAGATCACTCTTGCTTACCATTAATATATTGGTGATTCAGGTTTAGCGGGACTCTGAGTTGGATATGGAGCCTTTCCATTGAGCATTATTGAATATTTATGGAGGGCCAAGCAACCATATAATGTGTCCGTTGCTGCTGAAATTTCAGCATGTGCAGCCTTAAAGAATCCTGTGTATCTAGAGGTACCATAAGACACACTTGTCTGGGTATTGCCTCTTATTTATACACCTTGAAAGTCCATAAAGTATCTATCTTTGACTTTGAATGCCAAAACTTATTACGCTATCTATTCCAGAATGTTAAAGTGGCTCTGGTGCAAGAAAGGGAGAGACTCTTTAAACTTTTGAAAGAAGTACCATTTCTCAATCCATATCCAAGTTATGCTAATTTCATTCTTTGTGAGTATTGTTTGAAAGAATGTTAAAGTGTTTCTGGTTCACGATAATGCTGCAGATATAAACAGGACCACGTTAGTATTGTTGCTATCAACTGATAGTTACTCTCCAATTTGAATTCCAAGTCCAAATTCACCCCCCCACTAATGCTTATATTGCTGTAAAATAACCATTGTGTATTTAATGTATCTCTGCATTTATCCTATGGTCCATTTCAAGAACAAAACAAATAACTACATGCATTCAAAATCTAGGCTGCCCAAATTTGAATAAATAAATATGCCTGTTGTTTAACAACTTGAGATTTTCGAATTCGTGAACAAGATCAACACCATCCAGCAACTGAGAACTTGTGATGCAGATTTCCAATAAATAAATATGCCTGTTGTAATGCAGAGTAGTTGCATACCTTTGAACTTGTGAACAAGATCAACACCATCCACAACTCGAATTCGTGAATCTGCAGACGTAATGAACCCTTCTGATGAACTTCCTGGTGCAAACTGTTCCAAGAAAAATGTGGTTTATCAACTCATTTCAACACTCATGTGGTTTATCAAATCATTTCATAGAGTGTGGCTGCTAGAATTTCTGAAAATTGATTTAACATTGACTGAAATCATTCCTAATTTGAATCCCAATTTCTGGCTATCAAATGGAGGCTTAAACTAATTTATTTGATGAGGAGGTATTGAGACTGACTTAAATTTTTGATCCAATTAGAGCTTAAATCTGGACATGAACAATCATTGCAAATTTCATATGCATTTCTTATCCAGTTATCACATTGTACACATATTGAGTTGCTTACCTACTCACGGCCTATTTGCTTTATCAAAAGCTGAAGGCTTCTAATTAACTTAACACATGCTAGTTAATTAGTTATATTTGGATTACAGTTTGTAAAATAGATGAAGACAGAAACACAAAGGAGACATTAGTGCTAAACAAAAGGAAAATACTCTATGTTATTCAACATTGCTACAAAATCTACAATATGTGTTGGAACAAACAAACAAGACAAAAAGATAAAAGTCCAAGAGATAGATACTACAGAAGTTATATAATGTTTATAAGGTCAGTTCAGAGGAAAAGCCCATGTTGCTTTTCCATTATACATGCAACCAAGCACAAAGATTTCCAAATCAAATTATACAGAAAAAATGATGAAATATTACAGAAATATAGGGATGTTGCAGAGAAGAAAAAGGGATATGTAATCACCTGGAGAAGTTAGAAGAGTCTCCCTCTGATTCTGGCTTCCTTATTCTGAAAAATAAAACAAACCATTAGTGTGGCTTCCTTATTCTGATTCTGGCTTCCTTATCCTTAGGTTTATGAAAAATAAAACCTGGAGAAGTTAGAAGAGTCTCACCATTGAAAAATATATGTGGCAGACTGGCAGTGGCAATAAAAAGAGTTTTGGAATGAACAGGATAAAGCAGACGCACACAGAATCCTCTCAACATGCACGCTAACAGCATAAAATTTTAATCCTCTCAATAAATATTAGAAAACTGAATCAAACCCAGTTCATATTCACTAACAGCATAAAATATAACATGTGTTTATGCAACAGAACAGAATCACTGCAGGGTTAATTCCCAGGAGTCACTGCAGGATAGGTGTGGAACCAGAACAGAATGAAGTTTAATGAATAACTAATGAATTCATATTAGTTAATGAATTGTTGCCAAAATTATCACATCGAAATATTACAACCAGATCAATCATTTAATTGAAGTTCATCTTCATCTTCATCTTCATATTCATCTACATCTTCATCCAAAACTTCATCTTCATCATTAATGAAGTCCACGCAAGTATCTGTTTCAACATCATATATAGGTGGAGCGCCATCAACATATCCTCCAACAACATCATTCCTCATCAAGTTGATATTATCATCTTCAACGTCATCACTTAGGCTTCCATTCCCATAAAGATCATTATCAAATGAAATATCATCACCTCCACCCAAGTCATATGTGTCTCTAGGCTTAGTCTTCATTACAACATACCAATCTGGGTCTGTTGGATCCTGAACATAAAAAACTTGTCTAGCTTGAGATGCCAACACATATGGTTCTTCTTTTTGCGATGGTAAAAGATGTGTAAAATTGACAAGAGTAAACCCAAGCTCATCAACTTTAATGCCTAAACTTGTAACATCCACCCAATCACACTTAAATAGTAAAAATATGCGACCCTGTGGATATGAAACCTCAATTATGTCAATTAAACGCCCATAATATGCAATCTCCGCTTCAATTGGCCTTCGATCTTTCGAACTCGCATAGCTCATCATAGTTGCATTGACTACAACACCACTATTTTGGGTTGTAGATCCACGATCTCTACCAACAGTTTTGAAATGAAACCCACCAACTGTATAACCAGTGAATCTTTTCGCTGTTGCAAAAGGACCTTCAGCGATCACGCCAAGCTCTGCATGAATTGATTGTTTAGCTTTATTTGCAGTTCTAATACACTCCTTAAACCATCCTGCAAATTCATTCTTGTGCTTCTTTTAGATCTCGCGAACATGCAATTTTGGGTTCAACATTTTCAAAAGGTGAATGTGTCATCTACATAGAAAAATACTCATATTATTCATAGAATATAAAGAAAATAAGTAGATGAAGACTATTATTTACATTAAATTATACACTCTTACTTTGTATAGGTAGAGATGTTATCATTATTGAACAACACATAGTCATGCATTTGTTCTCTCTCTTTTTGGCTAAGCATGAAACCTTCAACACTGCCAATATGACTATCTTCCTTGTACCTAGCAGGCCTATTCAATCGTGTCTCAACATCCTCTAAGTACCTTGTCACAAACGTAAGACACTCTTCTATCACATATCCCTCTGCAATAGATCCCTCCGGATGAGCCCTATTGCGCACATATTTCTTCAATGTGCACAAGTATCTGTTCTCACATAATAAGGTTCACAAGAATGAATAAAACATAAAGATACTAGATCAATTAGAAATAAAATAAAATACCAAATATGTAATGAATACCTTTCAACAGGATACATCCAACGATAATGGACAGGTCCACCTATTTCTGCCTCGGAAGCTAAATGGATGGGCAAGTGCACCATAATGTCAAAAAAAGCTGGTGGAAATATCCGCTCTAAATTGCAAAGTATGAGTGCAATGCGCTCTCCTAGCCTTCTAAAATCCTCAGGCCGTGCAACCTTGGAGCATAATTCACGGAAGAATGTACTTAGCTCGATTAATATGGAACTAACCTTTTTCGGCAATGTCTTTCGAATAGCTAAGGGCAACAATTGTTGCAAAATGACATGCGCATCGTGGCTCTTCAAACCAGATATCTTACCTTCTTTGACTTTTATGCACTTTGCAAAGTTAGAAGAATAACCATCCGGAACCTTTACACTCTTCAAAACCATGCAAAAAGTTTGTTTCTCAGTCTTATTCATAGAGTAGCATGCTGGCAGAATATAATACTTTCTCTTATCCTCTTGCCAATCTGGGTAGAGTTCAGGCCTGACCCCCATTTGTTGTAAATCTAATCTTGCCTTTAAACCGTCCTTGGATTTCCCGTCAAGATCGAGAATAGTACCAACCACATTATCACACAAGTTCTTCTCGATGTGCATTACATCTAAATTATGTCTAAGCAAAAGGTAAGGATAATATGGCAGCTCACTAAAAATAGTCAACTTTTTCCAATTACCTGGCCACTCTGTTGTTCGGGTTCTTTTTCTCCGCGAACTATCATCCTCTTCAGGAACCTTCCCAAATGTGTTTGGAATACCTGCTAATTGTTCCAATATATGCATCCCTGTTAGTGTGGTTGGAGCTTGTCTCATTTCAATATCTCCGTCGAAATCTTTCTTTAGTCGACGAAACCTATGATCCATAGGTAAGAACCGACGATGACCCATATAACATTGTTTCCTCCCATTCTTTAAATACTTACTGCATGTGTTATTATGGCATGATGGGCATGCCAAGTATCCCTTCGTGCTCCAACCTGAAAGCATTGCCAAGCCTGGAAAGTCACTAATTGTGTATAACATAGCTGCATACATCTTGAACATTTTCTTTGTCGACGCATCATAAGTGTCCACCCCTTCATTCCACAATTCTTTAAGTTCATCTATTAAAGGTCTCATGTAAACATCAATGTTGTTACCAGGACTTTTAGGACCAGATATAAGCAAAGACAAAATCATGTGAGGTTGTTTCATACATAGCCATGGAGGCAAATTGTATGGGATAATTACCACGGGCCACGTGCTGTGCGTGGAACTCATGTTTCCAAATGGGTTAAAGCCATCGCTTGCTAATCCAAGTCTCACACTTCTTGGATCTGCAGCAAAAATTGGATATTTCTCGTCAATGTGTTTCCAAGCTGGTGTGTCTGCTGGATGCCTCATTATCCCATCTTTAGTGCGTCCATCTTCATGCCATCTCATGTCAACTGTAACTTTAGATGACATGTACAAACGTTGGAGCCTCGGTATCAATGGAAAGTGACGAAGAATCTTTGCTGGTGATTTTTTCTTTGTAATACCACTCTCCTTAATATATCTTGAAGCCCCACATACAGTGCATTGTTCAAGTTTGGAATTCTCCTTCCAAAACAACACACAATCATTTGGACACGCATCTATCTTGTTGTAACCCAAACCCATATCTAAATAATCTTCTTGCTATGCGTGAAATTTTCTGGCAAAGTACATCCCTCAGGAAACGCCTTTCTTAATAAGTCAAGCAATGAAGTAAATATCTTATTGCTAATGCCACCAAGGCATTTGAGGTGCCATAGTTTAAAAAGAAATGACAGCTTCGTGTAATTTTTGCAACCAGGATATAAAGGTACCTTCGATTCTTCTACCAATTTGTTAAATTGGGTAGCAGCACCATCACTAGATACACCATCAGTTTCCTCTGCCATACCATCCGTATCTTCGTCTACGACCGGCCTCTCAAACCTATCTCGCAGCATATCAATTATGTAGTCACGATCACCACCATCACTACATTCGCCACATTCACCATCAATATTATCTATAATGGTTTCGGGAGTAGGTGTTGTCTCAAATTTCTCTCCATGAAGATGCCACACCTTATAATTACTCATCATTCCCCTACATATCAAATGTTCATAGAGTATTTCTTTGTTTACATCGTTCATGTTTTTACAGTCAATGCACGGACACTTTACTTTGCTAGCACAAACAAACCCATGAGCAAATGCGTGCTCTATGAATGCTTTAAGTCCATCATCAAATTCCTTAGTACATGGATGCATGTGAACCCAACTTTTATCCATTGTATTCTGTAAATTGATAACTAAACAAATGCAATAAATGTTGAAAGATTGGTAAACGAAAGATGTAAATATTGAAAATAAACGTGGCATAAGAATTCCAGCTTGAAATTACAAAATTAAACTCCAATTTGATCCAAGAGATATAGCAAAAAATAGTTGAGGCATATTATAATATGTAACTCAAATTGTGAATAGTAGTTCTCATATGTGACCCCATTGTTTCTGACTAGTAGTTCTCATTACATAACATTCGCACAATGGCTGATTGTATCTTTACTAATTTAGCACGAATTTTGAGCCATTGACGAAACAATATATGATTTGTTACTTCATACGTAACAAAATATACGTTATGAGAATTCGTCTTTCTTATATGAAAAAAGGCAGCCACATAATTTCCAAAAATTGTAGTTCTCATTAACAGAAGACTCTAAAGTTAATCAGCAAATCCTAAGCTAAATTTATGACAGAAATTTCATCTACATTGAATTCTTCAGCTGACAACCACGCCATTCGCAATAATCTTCAGTTTTAGCAGTTTGCAGTTGAAGGGGAGGACTCGAAAACATTGGATATTGCGAGTATTGAGGCATTGGATTCAAGGTTGGCAAATAACAGAACATAGATGGCTCACCATTGGGAACAGAAACATTGTCTAGCATCCCTTAACTTTGTTGAACATAGATCTGGTTACTAGAGAACTAATTTATGATGATTTTTCATGAATGTTGGTAAAACTAGAATAGAAGAACAAAAGAAGAATAAACGTGAACTCTTATTTTATTCTATTTTATTTGTTTTTTCTTCTAGAAAAGCGAGTGTCTGAGTGAGAAATATATATAGGGGTAATTAGGGGATTGCTCTATGTTTGATTCATGAAGGTTTGTCTTTTCATTGCAATGGGTGCAATTGACTAACATAAATAAGATCTGGGTGACATAGCAGTGATCTGGTTACTTGAGTACCATGTGTTGATGGCCATCAAAATTTAATGTATAGAAAAGCCTAAAAAATGGACGAGACACCGAGACATGTCCGGATGTTAGGATGTAGGTTAATCTTGATTTTATATACATCAATCAGTTTACATATGCAATTTAATCGTTGTTAAGAAATCGCATTGCCAATGTGATCTTATAATATTATGTTTTGGTAGCAAGGTTAATACCATATCAACAATTAAAAACTATGATGATATGAGGTATCCCTCTTTAAGTAAAGTTCTCTTTAAGTTAATGTAATTCTATGATTACAAATACCTACATCCAAATATGTGAAGCATTAAAGACAATTTCATGATTCAATTTTGACAGAATTGAATTGGCTTTCAGAGATTTGGAGCAAATTTTCATTTCGACATATGCGATCCCTCATTGTCTGTTAGAATTGACTCGACGAGCTTTCCTTATTTTCTGAAGCAATCAGTTTGAAATTTTAATAAATGACATATATTGGTATCTTCATTCTAATTCATTTCCAACTGCAAAACATGTAATGAAATTTTGTGAAATATAGAACTGAATTCTTATTTCTAAAGAATGAATAGTGAGAAGAGAAAGAAATGTAACACAATTAATATGGCTTGTTGCTTAAATACCTCTAAGAACTACCTGCTGATTTTGATATCTCACTGTGCAGAACCACTTTAGTAATTAGATATTCCTTCTTCTCTATATACACACTGCCCACTAAATTAAACTTTGTTGAACTTCTATTTTTTCAGGGGGTTTCTATAAACACATTTAATCACATTCGAGTATTACAATCAAATTTTGCCACACATCGTCAACCATCTTCTGCCAGGTCATTGCCAAAATTCCTAAAGTTTAAATTACTCCCCATGTCAATCAATCTGTCCAGTGTCCAAAGCTATTCCAAAGCAAATTGGATTTAAGAATAAGGGAAAAAAGAATGAAACCAAGATTAAGAATCAACACAGAGATGCAAACGATTGAATATGCAAACGATAGAACATAGATTTAGATTGAAATTATTCATCATATGCATCAACTAACAATGACATACCACATGAAAGTGAAACTCCTACTGCCCTAAATTCCCCAATACAGATATATTCCCAATTCTGGCCGGAGACGGGAGAGAGAAACGAAGGAGAGAGAGAATGAGAGAGAGAGGATGAAAGAATTACCTGGCCGGAGACGGTAGAGAAACAAAATTACGGCTGCTTTCCTTCAACTCGGTAATTCGTAGCTAGGGCTCGCGCGCGACTGGTGTTCTTCAATTCTGGGCTTGCTGAAAACGTTGGCTGAAAATTGGAAGGAAATACCCGCGCCAAAATATTAACTCATTAGGGACGGATGTTTTGGAAAATTGCGTCCCAGTTACTAATGTTTGGGACATTTTACTCAACAGTCCCCATTCAATTTTTCTAACAAATATCAAAAACAAAATGGCATGAACATTTGCGACGGATTAAACCGTCCCAAGTAATATATTATTGGGGACAAATCTTGAAAAAACCGTCCCTAATAACTCACTTTTTGGGATGGAAGAGTTCAAACCGTCCCTAATAATTAACTATTGGGGACGAAATATTTAACTGTCCCCAATTAACCGTCCCCAAAAATCATTTTTTTAGTAGTGAAACCCACGACCCATGACCCCGGCCTGGGTGGGCGGGCGGCGGGGCGGCGCATGCGTGTGGGCTTTGGACCGAACCCAATACGGTCTAGATCTCTCCCTTCCAAATACTTGTGGTATCCCTTGGGGCCCAAACCCAATTCAAATCTTGGGTTATATAAATAGATAAAAATACTATTCATCTTCCGATGTGGGACAAGGTTCCCACTTTTTCTCCAATTTACCTTTTATATTCCAAGTTTAATGTGTCCACTTTTAGCTATAATTTCTCATTCACTCGGAAATGGTTTTGCACAACCAAATATACAATGAACATCTACTCGCGGAGTAGACCGTGCTAAACCAAGGTTCCACCACAATTGGTTAAAGGAACCCAATCAATTATTTGGTCTAAGTTGGTCAAATCCAACTTAATTAAACACCATTTCCAATAGTATTCAAATTAAGTGGGCGAATATTGGAATGGAATAGAGAGTTGTGGCAAACTAAATTGACATGCATGGGAAAATTTCTCTACATGCCAACTTTTCTAACCTTACATATCGATTTGTCAAACTAAATTAACGTGCGTAGAAAATCTTTTCTACATGCCAACTTGTGTTGTACGCTTTAATTCTTTTTGTTTATGTGTTAAAAAAGTTTAGTCAAAAATCCAAAACCAAGCTGAAGATGCCATGCATGCATCAAATGAGAAGCCAACTGCGACCTTAACAAGGCAATTAAAGAGCATGTTTGACTCATGTTAAAAATTACTTTGTAATAAATTTTTTTTTCTCAACATTTTTTGATATGTTATCTCTTTTTAGTTTTATATGCAAAATTAAGTATTTGAAAGTTATTTTGACTTAGGGTGTGTCTGATATTAATTTTCTTAAAAATCAATATTTGTCCCATTTTATATTGTAAAAATTATATCTCAATTCATCTTTTGGGCTCTATCCCTGACAATCTTCATGCCGTTGACAACGTGAAAGTCCAGAATTTCCAAACTACCCTCATAAGACTGGTGTGCAATTCGTGTGATGGGAGGGCAACACATTCATTTCACGGTGTGAATGGAGGGTAGTTCTGGGAATTATGTGGAATGAGTAATGACTTGCAAAATAAAAATCACAAGTTCTTACTGTCAAATACAAATAATGAACTTAGGTTGCGTTTGATTGCAAGGAAAAAAATTGGGTGGAAAGAAAATGAATTTCAGGGAATTGAATTGCCAAGAAATTATTAATTGGAAAAGGTTAATTTAGAAGACAAATTTTTCCTAGAAAATAAAATCTCCTCCACCTATAAGAAAACATTTTCCTTGAAAACAAGGAATATGTGGCCAAAACAAGGAAAATGAGAAAATATTTTACATGAAAAAAAAAAGTTGCAATCAAATACACCCTGGAAGATAGATGGGAAAATATTTTTTTCATAGAAAATCTAGTGCAATCAATCATATCAGTTGAAAAATAGGTGGAAAAAAAGCTTTTTCCAAGGAAAATCTTGTGTTAGTCTATTTATTGAAAGGAATATTTTAACCATAATTTCCATATATACGGAAATTAGTGCTTGATTAGAGTTCTTTTTTTGAGTTCCCAATGACTGTACGAGTTTATAAAGTAATGAACAGGAAATGGTAAATCACAAGATTACTAATTGAGAAGAAATTTAATGAAATCTTCATCATGTTTTGAATATTATAATGCAATCACAATGATAAATATTGATGAGTTGTTAGTCTGATGCAGACAGAAACGATGAAGGAAGCACGATCATGATTCGCCGATTCCGCAAAATACAGGGATCTATCTCGTAAGCTTCACTGCTCTGAACAAAAGACTGACTAGAGTATTAAATGTGGCAGGTTCAAAACTTGTATCGTTCCAAAATTTATACGCCTGCTCATAAATGGTTCCTAAACTTTCAATGTCACCATTTAGTTATGAAACTTCATAATGTTCAACCCTTTAGTCACTAAAATTGATTATGTGAGTCCAAACTAGCAGTAATTCTCATTGGGCTCAAGGAATGCTTATGTGGCGTAACGATGGACACTAATTGTCCAACTAGAAGGAAAAGAAATTGTTTTTATTGAACAATTAATATCAATTTTGTGTTTTTCGATGATGTACGTTTTGATTGACTATACATTGTTTGAAGGGAGCCAACCTTAATTTTTTTTAAACAATTAACGTCCACGGAATAGCCATTAAGTATACCGTTGGTCAAATCATTTACATGTAAATACTAATGAGGCAGTGTTTATTTTACAGAGTAATTGAGAAGAGAGAAAAAAAAAAAAAATTTTGTATCACTCCTGTTAGTTACATGCATTTTACTTAGAGTCGCATCTTTCTTTCTGGTCAAACAAGTCTGCATTTTCCAAAACAAAGAAAAAATTTACAAATTCAGTCTTACGTACATGCGTACTTCAGTCCATCTTTCTTTCTGGTTAGACTAGTCAGCATTTTCCAACGCAAAGAAATAAAGGGTCCGTTTGATTGCACAATTTTCAATGAAAAATATCACATCTGAGAAAAATAATGTCACATAAGAGGAAAATATTTTTCTACTTTGACTATTTGATACAAGGTGGAAAAGGAAAATGAATTATAAGGTACAATCACTTGAAGTATGAATTTGGCCATTTTTCTACTTTAGCTGATATTAATTATAAGGTACAATCCACCTTGTATCAAACAACCAAAGTAGAAAAATATTTTCCACTGATATGACATTATTTTCTTCGGATGTGATATTTTCTATTGAAAATGGTGCAATCAAACGGACCCTAATTGTCAAAATATTCAGCAAAATGAGCTAGGAGGCCACAATGAAACAAGTATCTATTGGCCCAATATAATAGAAATGACAACAATTTACTTTCACTATATATAGGAGACAGTTTGCATGCATTTTACATAACTAGGAACAAACAAAATAGGCAGCCAAATGGAGATCCAGCTTCTTTCTTTTAACTTCATTGCTTTCTTTCTTTTCATATCCTTCATCATCAACTTGTTGCTTAAGGGATGGAAGAAATCGAATTCCCTTGATAAGCAAAAAAAATTGCCTCCAAGTCCATGGAAATTGTCTTTTATCGGACACCTACACCATATGATGGGTCCACTCCCACACCGTTCTCTCAAAAATTTAGCTCAAAAATATGGGCCAATCATGCATTTGAAGCTCGGTGAAGTTTATACAATCGTCATATCATCACGTCAAATTGCTAAAGATGTATTGACAACTCATGATCTTGCTATTTCAGATAGGCCAGAAAGTATAGGGATGAAGATTTTGTGGTATGATTATACCGACATTGGCTTTACTCCTTATAATGACTATTGGAGGCAAATGCGTAAAATAGCCATTGTGGAGCTCTTAAGCAAGAAAAATGTCCGCTCATTCAACTATATAAGGCTAGATGAGACTTCACGCCTTATTAAATCTATTCAGTCATCTTCTAGAGAACTCATCAATCTCACTACCAAACTATTTTCACTCACAAGTTCAATCACATCTAGAGGAACATTTGGTCAGCTACCGAGAGACCAAGAAACTTTGATAACGTTCGTGAAGAAAGGAGTAGCCTTGGCCTCGGGATTTGATTTGGCTGATTTCTTCCCCTCAATAAAGTTCCTGAAGTACGTCTCCTGGAATAAATTTAACTTGGTGAAGATCCGTCGTCAATTAGATTCAATTCTTGACGTCATTATCGACGAGCATAAAGATAAACTAGCTACAGGGAAAATAGGCAATGGAGAGTTGGGTGGTGAAGACATAGTAGATGTTCTGCTTAGATTGAAAGAAAGCGGGGAACTTGGTATTCCAATAACTAACGACAACATCAAAGCAATAATTTTCGTAAGTTGTTTAATTACCCTAAAAAAACATCTTATTTTTTATTAACCGTTATAATTGTTTTTCACAACAATAAGAAGGGTGTTATTGTTCCAGGACATGTTTGCAGGTGGAGTTGAAACATCATCCACACTAATGGATTGGACCATGGCAGAATTGATGAGAAATCCACATGTGATGGTAAAGGCACAAGCTGAAATAAGACAAGCTTTTAAAGGAAAAACGAATATCGAGGAAAGTGATGTTGAAAAACTAAAATATCTGAAGTTGGTAATCAAGGAATCTATGAGGATGCACCCAGTCATTCCTTTACTACCAAGAGCATGCAGGGAAGAATTTGAAGTTGGTGGGTATATCATACCTATGAAAGCAAAAGTCACGGTTAATATATGGGCTTTGGGAAGAGATCCAGAATATTGGGATGAACCAGAAAGCTTTAAACCAGAGAGATTTGAAAATAGTTCTGTTGATTTCCTGGGAAATAACTTCGAATATATTCCATTTGGATCAGGAAGGAGGATTTGTCCTGGGATGAACTTCGCCTTGGCAAATACTGAGTATGGCACAACTTCTCTACCACTTTAACTGGAAACTTCCCAAAGGAATGAACCCTAATAATATGGACATGATTGAGCTAAAAGGAATAAGTGGAATGAGAAAAAATAATCTTTACTTGACTGCGACACCCTACCACCCTCTCGTTGACGGTTAAAGTAGAGGCCAGTTCATCTTTCAAATAAGCTTCATCTTCTAGCCTACAGAAGCATTAAATTTACTTCCTGTTAAAATAAGCTTTATTTTCATGCATGCGCTCAGTGTTTATCACTAGAATGTTTTGTATGAATTACTCTGGTTCAGAATTATGCATGTCGTATTGTAGTTTGCCCACAAAGTTCAAAGTTTTCATCAAGTACTGTATGCTATAAATATGTTGGTTCAATAAAGTTGTTCGATCATGTTGAAATATTTTATTCATGTTTATTAATCACTTCTGATGGTAGATTGATGCATAGTAAAAATCTCCATTTTAAGCTTATTTATTCCAGTTGCCCGTTGAAAATAGTTGTTGAATGATATGAATTGTTTTCTCATCATTTTTATTTTATTCCAAGTCTTTTTCTTTAGACCAATCATATAATAGCCAATACTTCATGTGAAAAAGATTATACCAACGTTGTCAAGTTCGTAATTTTAAGTTAGATCGAAGATTGTAAAAATTATATTAAATATTCTTAATCAATAAAACCAAGGTAGCAATTTATAAAGGTCCAGTAATTGACACTTCAAATGTTCTCATAAAATTCTGACAAATTAAGGGAATATATATAACATATCATACTAAATCAAATTAAAATTTCAGAACATAAAAATTCCAAATAAGCCTTCAAGTTAACTCATAAAAAAAGCAAGGAAGATTCCGTGACACATCTGTCCATCATTACCAAAACATGTATCATGCTCTACGTTCGCTCAATTGATGTGATTCTAAACTGGTTTCACCCCGAAACAAATACACAATCCGGGGAGTCTGCTCAAAGTCGGATTTGCTTGCTGGATAGATTCTCTGTTTCAATCTTAAGTCCTTTAAACATCATCTATTAATATATAACTTGATTTTTCCCAGCGTGAATAATATTTAAAAGTGTCGTTTAACATAATTGAAGTGTCTGAAAACATAAGGATCATTCAATCTCTCAAAATTCAGAGAGGCAAATGACATTAAAACTTATTAATAATGGAAAATAAATGTCTTAAATTTCTCTTTATCCCCAAGGTAGGGGCCATTTCATCTTGCAAATAAGCTTCATCTTCTAGCACAGATTTAATTTTAAATTGTTTGCATTCTTTTGTCTTTATATTTATTTTCATGTATGCGCTCAGTGTTTTGTCATTAGAATATTTAGTATGAGTTACTCGGTTTCACAATTATGCATGTCAAATTGAAAGTTGCCCACAAAGTTCAAAATAACTGTTGAATGATAGGAAATCTTTTATCATCATTTTATTTGATTTCAATCTTTTTCTTTAGAGCAATAATATACTAGCCAATACTTCATCGGAAAAAGTTTATACAAAGGTTGTCAAGATCATAATTTTGAATTAAATTGGTGAAAAGGTCTTGCGGATTGGATCGGGGATCATAAGATTCTGTTAAGTACTAATAATTCAAGATATTAAAAGATAGATAAACGTCAAATATTTTTCTTAAAAAAATTAACAACTATAACTTGATAAAATTAAACAATGAAACAAAGGTTGCAACTACTTTATAAGGGCCCACAATTAATTTCTGAAATGCAAAAAATGTCAAAGAAAATCAGAGTAACATGAAAACTCATTAATTGTTGAACTAAAACGTCAAATCAAAGCATGCTTCCATTTCACTTTATTTTTAAGATCAAATTTGACTGCAATTAATTTTTATGTGACGAACTTATCGATACCAAACTCCATGGATATGTGCACAAATTACACACAACCATAAATCTTACAAACAATTACAACATATTCTATTCTACGACTTACTTTCAACAAGCCCATTAGAAATTCAACCCAAATTAGGAAAAATACATAAAACATAAAGATTAAAAAGGAAAATGTAAATGAGTTGTCTTAAAAGAGATGAAAAGTAAAGATAGAAAGAAGAAGAGTTAAAAAATATTATGAACGAATGAATGTCATTGTCGATTTCCATAAGAGGTGACTATATAACAAAGAATAACATGTTTCATATTAGAGATTCTAATTTTTGCCATTTTTTTTCTAATTAGGTGAAGAACATAGCTGAGACTTATTGACGAGATTCTCCGTTGAAGCTTCAAGCACCAATCCCAAATCTTCACGATGCAATCACCTCTTTAATTTTCAAATCCTTAACCCCACTTGGAATGCCTATGTGATTTGGATGTTTTCTCCCAATTTGTCTTCTATATTCTTTACGATTTTCTCTCCTCCAATTTGACCTATAATATGTCTTTATAAAGTGATTGCTTCATCTTGAAACTCGCTAACATCAAAGGACACAATACTCCCAACTATTGAAACCAATGAATATAAAAATCTGCTCAAACGGACCGCTATTTGCAAACCGCAGCCAAAATTGCAGCAAATTGGTCTAAACTTTTAAGTTTTTTCGTCCAGGTTTGGTCATTAATCCCAAACTTCAAGTTTTTCGTACATGTTTGGTCCATTTCACTCCCAAATTTAACATTGATCCTATAACTCTCAAAGGCTTCCAAATTGGTCATCAAATCTCTATAGTCATTCGAAATTGGCCCTCATCAAGTCCCAGATGTGTGCAAATCAGTTTCCAAACTTTCATAAGTTAAATTTCACTCTCAAAACTTGTGACTTTTCTCCAATGGATCTCTTAATGCTTCTATTGCTTCTATTCCATCATGTTAGTCATCAACTACATCAGACCAATTCCAATTAAGCTCGAACATTTCCTTTTTTTCTCTCATTACCTCGAATTTTGTGTTTTTACCTGTTATGACAACCATTACACTAAATTAAGTAGAAACTTGTTCAATTTGCAAATATATATTAAGTTTATAATCTAGGATAAGCGTGTAAAACACAATTATCACAACCTACTTAATTCATTAAAATGAAGCTACAAAGTCTATATTAATAAAAAATGAAGGATCGTTAGAATCTAGCCACATGTTAGTAATTGTAAATCAAGCCACGACAAAGTCTATATAAATATTAGCTTTGCTCTGGGAATTAATTCAATTGAAAATTCCACTTGCCTATCTGGCATAATACTGCCAGATACCAGGTAATTCTTCAGGAAACACATCTACAAAGTCTAGTACGACAACCCCATCCCTAGCAGTTATCTCTGGTTGTGCTTTGCCCGAGACGCTAAACATGAATCTTTGACATGATTCATTGTCTGAAAAGTTGATACTAGGCGTGGTAGTGTTCCGCTCTTTGTTCCTAAGAAGAGAAACTCCTCATCTCGTGGTTTTTGGAACACTACTTCATTCTCGTGGCACCGAATAGATGCTTGATTGCGTCCTTAACCAATCCATGCCTAATATTATATCAAAGTCTCTTATATAAAAAATGTACAAACCAGCTTCTAAAATATTTTCTTCAACTTCTAACTTAGCAAATTTAGCTATTCCATTTGTAACCAGTATCTTACGTAAAGAGATACTAACCTCTAACGTACTAGCTGACTTATCACATACAAGTCTAGTCTTAGCGATAAATGATGTAGAGACAAATGAATGCATTGTTCCAGATTAAAAGACTACATAAGTATGATTATGCAATAATAGAAGGATACTTGCTATCACGCTCGTGTCCTGATTGACATCTTGCTGAGTTAGAGCAAACATTAGGCCTTCTTATTCTTGTTCTTGTTTCGGTCTCTTTCCTTCCAGTCTCTTCCTTTCGGAGGCTCCGTGCAGTTCATACTGAAGTGGCCCAGCTTGTTGCATTGATAGGAAACGTTCTTTTCAAACACACATTCACCATGACGATTTTTGTTACACTTTGGGCCAATATTAGCTCTTGTATTAATGTTACTTGGTACAATATACGGCTTCTTGTATTACCATTTTCCTTTCACTTTTTTGTTCCACTTTCTCTATCTCAGCGAGTCCTTATTCTAGTGAACAGACTAATCGAAGTTGGCTTTGCGATACCAAATGGTTTTGGTCCGAGCTACTATCTCACGGGAAGTTGTGAAATTGTGGAACATGAACTGATATATGTATTCAATCCTTGCACAAACGTATTAATCTTTTTGGCCTTGGTATGGACCAGGTGGATAGAATACTTTGATAGCTGCTCAAACTTACGCTCATACTCCGCGAGAGACACATTTCCTCGTCTCAACTGTAGGAACTCCGTCTCCTTGTAGTCCCTTGGTAGGGATGGCTATGGGGCGGGTCGGCCCCACCCTGCCCCCACGAAATTTGTTACCCGCCCCGCCCCGCGAATTCATGGGGTGGGGTGGGGTGGGGTGGGGTGGGGTGGGGCGGGGCGGGGCGGGGCGGGGTAGAAAAACCCATCCCGAATTCATTTCTTCTTTGAATAGATCCCAAGTTAAAGCACGTTGATTTGCTTCACTCCTGGTTCGGGGACATTGACTCCCACTAGTGGCTAACGTCTCCTACAAACATATACTCTACACATTGAACATTTTTTGTGCCTAGCTTAAGTAGCCACTCTTCTACTAGCAATAGTCCTTATGCACCATCAAACGTAGGTGGATTATGCCTACAAACTGCTCAATCATTGCGGAATGATTTGTGACAGTTGGTGGGGTTGGTTGGAGAGTCGGAGCCTGGGTCTGCCTGACCATGTTCTGAATTGCTCTCAATAAATCCCTGATCAAATTACTGTGTTCGTGGTGCCATTACCTTTAGACTTAATAATTCCATCAATTAGATATAATAGTAATACCAACACATCTTGTTTTGAATAAAAGGGAAAAACTAAAATTTAATTAATACTTAAACTTCGACATCTTGTCGGAATAACGTCATAAAAACTCAACGAAACTAAATCTTGAGCTACATATCAAACTCTAACTTTTTGTGTGCTCGCAATAAAACAAAGGGTAAGTTTAAAGGAAAAATGCAATAAGGAATTAAATAAAACTATTTCCAATTCTAATCTTTTTCGCTATCCATCATAGGCTGGTTGACGGATACTTTTGATGCTATATCTAACTTTGCCTCATTGCTCGGAAATGCCCTACTCAAAGTCTTCCCAATTGTTGGCAATGGTGTGGCCAAAACTCTTGACATTAATGTGGTTCAGATTTTCATTCAGCATCTCTTCATTGATCAATCTACCCTTACACGCCTCAATCGTGCAAATGGTACTCAACAAATGATTGATGGCCTCATCGTTACCAATTCTATGCCCAAATCTCCTTGCTTCTTTCCACACATTAAAGAACTTATCAATGTGTTAAGCTAGGAAAAGGTCCAACCCAAAATTCTTGTATGCTTGCTTTGCTAATTCCTTCAACCTCATGACATGCCCCAAACCCGTTGAATTCCTAGTTGTATACTTCATTCTAGCCATAGTGTCCTAGTTCCAGTCCAATCATGAGTCCAATACATTTGGAAATAAAAAATTAATATATTTATAACATTTCACAATTACACAAGTTAATTAGATAGATGCTTGATTTTAAATCATTAAGTATAGAATTAGTTGCGCATACTTAGGAAATTAAATATAACAATTTTCTCTCGGGTAAGTTTGTACCTGTGGGCCATATGATGGTAGCGACTTGATGGGATATGTTGTGAAAATATTATGATTGCAAGTGAACAATATCGCAAATAAGTAATAAAATAGACCTATTGAGTCCGGATTATCGTTCTCACAAAGACTATCATATTTATATACTAGTTCAATTAATCTTAATCATAATTTGTTTAAAACACTTTGGAATTGTTTATTTTAACTATTAACGTGTAAATATCAATTTAAGAAAATAATATAATAACTTATGTGAAAGCAAATATCAAGAATAATGGTTGAAGAATTTGAATTTATGAGTTCACCATATTTGTCATCTCTAATTTCTCCTCTCAAGATTTATTCTTAATGTTGTAATCGGTCGAATTCACGAATTTAACCTAATATACCTCTCTCGAGTTCAAATTAGTCCTATGTAATTAAGTCAACTTATAAACTCAGAATGATCCTTAATTAGATGTATTAAATCGCCTAAGAATTCAATTCAAGAACGCGACCATAATAAAAGCGTATATTTACCTTTTTATTCAAAAAGGACTAAAACGCCACTAGTTCGTATTTAGGAAAATTTTAAAAATTCCATGTCTGCAAACCGCGGCCCAGCCGCGGCCAATGGCTTATACTTTTGAATGTTCTGCACTTTAGTCATTTGATTTCTTCTTTCATTTAAATTTAGTCTTCTTTAATTTGCAACTCAAGTCCTTCAACTTTTGAATATTTGCAAGTTGGTCTCTATATTCAAGTCTTCATGCATTTTTAGTCATTCTTTTGCCTATTTTGCTTTGTTTTTCTTCGATTCCATTCGAACTCGAGTTTCAACCTAAAATAATCAAATTAACCCACAATTAAGTAAAGATTCACTCAATAGTATATACAATTGTCCACTTTTGATACTACAGATAAGTGTAAATTGATACTTATCAAATACCCCTAATCTTGAACATTTGTTCGTCCTCGAGCATGACTATTTACTTAAACAATCAAACAAATAATATTAAAATTTACTATAATAGATAGCTTGCTGTAATTGCCTCAAGTTATTGAAACAGTCAATTAATTCATAAAAAACTTCTAAATCATGATACAAAAATCAATTATTTTTTACTTAACCGATGCTCGACAGACATATGTGTGTGCACATAGTCAATCTAATCAACATAAACATTTAGGTTGGTAATATTCTACCCCTAATGGTCAAATATTTGATTTCTCTCTCGTAAGAATACACACTCTCATATTGATATTCAATCTCTCACTATGGGTGTTAATTCTAAAGTTGTACTTAAAACACTTATTCTTTTATCACTCAAAATTTAGTTAGGTCTAGCCAATACAATAGGTATCTAAATCTATGATGATTCTCTATTTATTGAATGCTTCGACCATCAAGCTTCCACTAGATAAGTCAAACTCACTAGTTATCTAAATCTCCAAGTTATACTTATAAATGCTCAATCTTGCTTTTTTTATGGGTAAGAACTCACTCCCTTAAACTTTCTAAATGACCATTGTAGAGAACTTTATGCCGATGGCTCCCAGGTCTGATAGACCTTAGGGTACCGAGTTTTACGAACCCCAACGAGATTTATCACTCGAGTCAATTATGCTACGAAGAGAGGTATAAGATAATGCATGTTCAATGCCTTTCTTTTTTTATGCAATATAAGTAAGCGGAGATTAGATTCTTAGCATCTAGTCAATACCTAGATTCTACCTACTAGCCAAATACATTCCACACAATTATTACTCATGCGCGAAATCAACACCTGCATTGGTTTAACCACTCCCAATCTATCCTTTCAACTGGTTAGGTAATTTAGTTGCCAATTGTTGGTTTTGGTTTTCGCAACTTATGTTTACTATTCTTTCATTGTATTCTATTCAATATACCAACCAAACATAGTGATCTTCATGACTATTTTGCTCACACTAAAGTATATCTCATATGGATAAGTAGCATCACCGAGTCATAATTTATGAATTGATAACAGTTTCAAATAGATATCATCAATAGCCGGCAAGACCATCTAACATATAAGCACACAAATATAAATATATTTTTTTAATACACAAATAACCAAAATAATTAAAGTCACCCCAAGCTTGAAATTCATATTGTCCTCAAGGTGACAAAAGAAAGCAAAATAAATAGAAAAGAAAAGAGTTAACCTGATGCAAATGTGTGGAGACAACACCGGTGTTTCATCTGATTAGCAAGCATCTAGAGGTGGGGTGGAAAGTGCTGATTGAGGCGTCCAAATATTTCAAGTAATTTGTTATGGTCACTATGATGGTGCTTGTCCATTGATTGTAGTGTAGCAAGGAGTTCCTCATGTCCATCTAGTAGGTGCTGAAGTTCAACTATATGGCTTTGTAAAGTGGTCTGGATAGAATCTAAGACTGGCCCAAAGTTCATTCCACCTCGACGTCGAATCCTCTGAGGTAATACCGAGGCATCTGAGTCGACTGGCTCATCCACATTGGTCAGAGATTCTTCTTCATCATCTTTCTCCATTTCTACTTCCAGCCTCCGCTCATTATCATGGCGGTGGACTTGTCCAACAGAGTGTCTCACAGACCGAAGGTAGAGAATAGGAGTTTTTTTTTGTCCTTTTCAAACAATTGCATGGAAACCTTAGCATGTTTGCAAAGAGCAGAGATGAGACATGGGAAGAATAGTTTGGTCTGGCTCTTCGGGTTGGAAGCAAGGTCCATGATAGTATTGAAAATGTGTTTCCCAAAAATGAAGTTATGTCCAGTCGCCAACTGATAAAGCATCATCATCCTACTTGGATAAATTTATGTCAAATGATTAGTGGGAGCAATGTCGGAGGCTATGAAGGTATGGATGAGGCGAAGCTCGTACCACATGTCACCATGACGGACAACATTACTTTGTGGCCAAGGCTTAGGATTGTCGACGGGATAGATAACACGGTAGACATCATTCCAATTAATGATAGCGGGTGCTTTGGAGCCTTCTTTGACACCGTAAAAGTGTCATATGACATCGGGACAGAAAGGGACCCAAACCCCTCTAACATACATTTTATAGGTGTGTTCTTCCTCCTCATCAGTGATATGGAGGTTGAAGTTCACCATGAATTTATGCACCACCTCCATATAGACACTGTATGGCTTAGAGCAAAGTCGAGTCCATCCCTTGTCATACATGATGGCGGAAAGTGTAGTATGGGATAGACTTTCTAAGTCTACCTCTTGCATTGCGATTATAGTCCACGTGGAGAAGATGGCCGCTCGTCTCCTTGCCTTTTCGCTGACATAAGGTTCATAGGAAGGGACCGCAGGGCGGGCTCTTTTATGGATGTTGGATCCTTCTGCTACTTCCTTTCCCTTCCTTGAGGGAGCCGATTTTGATCTAGGAGGCATGTTGAACGTGAAACTACCTGCAAGGAAAAAGAAACGAAGTGTGAGATGACGAATATATAGGAGTGATGCCAAAGTATCGCTAAAGTGAAGATAATTGTATCCCAAAATAATCAATGAAGAATAAGCTTAAAGAATTGGTTGGGGCATATTATCAAACACTTTGTGAACATTGAACAAAATAGCCTATAAATGAAAGCTAGGCAAGATATCTTGAAACCCCTACTTGCAATGAAGAATGCACTATAACCAACTACTCCAATTCATTCAAGTAAGATATCCATACCTCCAATATAAAGTAAAATGTCAAAACATTGAAGTAAAGCAAAGAGTTTAAAACAAAATAGCTCAAAACTTGGATGGGACATTGTATCAAACACTTATGGAGCATAGCACAAAAGAACTTTAAAGCATAAATATGGAGGGAAACATGACATTCACATTCTATATCAAAGTTGCATAATAAACAACATCATATCATCCACCTAGTACATTCCCAACTCCATTATAAACTAAAGAATCCAAATAAGGTCAATTAAAATAAAGAATTTTGGGTTAGCCAAATTTACCTATTGTGCAATCCAAATGGAGGAGATGAAGAGGTGGTAATGAAAGCCCAAATTTCTATGAATCTTTGGCCTTTGTTGAAGAAACTTAACAATGTGGAATGATTTTTGAAAGAGTGGGAAGAATAATTTTTAGGGTTGGAGAGTTAAAAAATGGTGAAAAATGAAGTTAGGGGGGGTTAAAATAACCCCTCCCCCAATCTGACCGCGTGCAGGCTGCTATTTGCAAACCGCGGCAAACAGTGAGCACGTGTGGATTTCCCAGCCGCGGCAAACGAGCTTTTTTTATAACGACCACGGACTTTTTCCTACAGGCCTTTCGCCCATGGGCTATTCCGTACGCTATTAACTTACGTTCTGTCCACTGGAGGTTGGGCTCCAAACTGGATTTCTTTCACACCCCCAGCGATTCGAACCCTTGAGATTGAGCCAAGAAATTCATCCTATTTAGGGTGTCAAAGAAAGAACGAACATGGTTTAAATCCTTGAGATTGAGCCAAGAAAGAATGTTGGGATTTAGGCCCCTTGAGCTCCTGGATTAAGAATATCTAGAATGATATATTTTATTTTAAACTTCCTTTTGAATTAGGATTGCACATAGAAGTATATATTCCTATTGAGTTTCCCAAACTCATTCCTTCCTTTATCTTATAGGTTAAATTTTGGGGTCATGGATGGAGGCATTGATTATGGAATGGTGAAGCCTTGAGAATAAAGAGAAATTCAATACATTTATTTGCCATTACCGATAAGTTTAATGTGATTGCTTTGTCAAATTATAAGAGATTGAATGATTCTTATTTTTTCTGACACTTCAATTATGTTTGACGACCATTTTAGAGTTTATTCATGTTGGGAAAAATCAAGTTACATATTAATAGAAGTTGTTTAAAGGACTTAAGATTAACAGAGAATCTCTTCAGAATTTCCAGCAAGCTAGTCCAAATTTGAGCGGACACCCCTGCAGGTCGTGTATATAAAATTTCGGGGTGAAACTAGTTGGACTTGATATCTTGACAAGTTTGTTGTCTCTGAGATTTGGAATAACCTCAATAGAGCAACCTTGGAGCACGATATATGTTTTGGTTATAATGGACAACCTTGCTTGTTTTAAGAGTTAACTTGAAGGCTTATTTATAATTGTTGTGTTCAGAAATTCAAATATGATTTATGATTTGTTATGTCTATTTCTTTTAAATTTTCAGTGTTTTATGAGATCATTTGATGTGTCAATTATGCTTGGAAATTTGACATTGACTGTAGAATCAAGTGGAGAACAAGGAGATTATAACACTTTTTCTACTTAATTTTTGCTTACCTAGAAAATATTCTTGGCTCCAACACTAATTGTGAACCTTTATAAAGTAGTTGCAACCTTGTGTTTTATGCAATGTTTTCAGACCTGGGCCAGCCGGTTCGACCGGTGAAACCAGGAACCGACCCTGAAACCGGTCTAATTAGGAAGAAAACCCAGCCATTCAAAAACCCACCCGCCCACCCGGTTCTTTGAAACCCTTTAGACCGGGAACAGTTTCCACGTTTTAATAAGGCAAAAAACCAGATCTTGAAAGAAAAAAATTATTCTTTCCTTAATTAATGCAAGTGAAGATTTGGATTCCAGATCCATCTCTCTCCTTTACCGATGGATCAATCTAATGAAAATTCATGGTTGTTTCTTCCAAATTTCTCTACTTCTTTCTTGATTTTACACTCTACTTTTCGGGTTCAGTTTTCATCTTGTGAAAATCCATTGTTGTTTCTTCCAAATTTCTCTACTTTTTTCTTGATTTTACACTCTATTTTTTGGGTTCAGCCTTCATCTTGCATTCAGTTTCAAAGGCTTGTATTCATTCCACTTCATCTTGAATTATTGGGTTTCAAAGGCTTGTATTCCTTTCACTACTAAAGCAGGTTATTAGAATTTCAATTTTCAGAAATTTTTTATTTTTTATTTTTTATCATTAAATTTTGTTCAATATAAATTTTGATTATAAATTTTTTATGCTGCTTCTAATCTCACCTTGGATGTATACTTAAAGGCTTAAAGCTGATAATTAAGATTATCATTAATTTTTTTTATGCTACTTCTCGTTTCACTACTAAGGAGCCCAAATGAATTATTAGAAGATGGGGATATAACATATCTAAGCATACCAATTCTGCTGTGGAGGAAAGATATAATATTTTAATTGAGAGGAGCTTATTTATAATTGTTTTAACTTTCAATTCATCCCTGTTCTTGTTTTCTATTTTGCTAAATGGAGTACTACCATTTATCTCTTGTCCTTCGGCTTCTGATATACTTTCAATTGGTATGCTGATTTTGTTTGAAACATGTATTGTGAAGCTGATACATTTATTTAACTGCTTTTATTTAGGATGGATAACAATACTCAATCTTTGGAGAGACAATGTGTAATTAGTTTTCGGAGGTAGTTGAATGGGTTGGACCTCGTAACATGTCCTGGAACAATAACACAATTCTTATTGTTGTGAAAAAGAATTATAACGGTTAAGAAAAATATAAGTAGTCTTTAGTCTAATTAAAGAAATTACAAAATTATTGCTTTGATGTTGTCATTGGTTATTGGAATACCAAGTTCCCTGGTAAGTGCAGTGCGTTTTGTGCACTTATTCGGGTCTTTAAACTAAGCTGTTATCACGTTATTTTATCGATTTTTTACTTAATCTAGTTTGTTATTGCTTCTATTTCAGTTTTGGACCCGTTTGTTATAAATTGGAAAAGAATGGGTGAAAAGGCAATAAATTGGAAGATGTATTAGAAGTATGGAGACTCAATTGCATTCAATTGGAAGTTGAAGGACCAAATTACAGGTTATGGAAATTTGGAGGACTAAAGAAAACAAAATCTAAAGTTGAAGGGCCGAACCGTGAGATTTCAAAAGATTTCAAAAGATTTCAGTTTAGGTCTTTTTGGTATCTTTTGGGGCACCATTAGGAATGATCAAACTGAAAAGTCGAGCTCTAGACTATAACTAGAGCGCTTAATGGGAGGCAACCCATTTTTCTATCCATTTCTCCTTTTTAGATGTATTTTTTTCAATGCATGTAGTAGAGATAATTTTATTGCATTAGTTTTTGCACTTAGTTGATTTTTAGAGTGGTTTCGTCATCATTTTCATTTTGGCACTCAAATTTAAGATGTCACATGATCAATTAGGCCTAGATACAATTCATCAAATGGCCTAGATACAATTCATCAAATGCAGGAAGTAGGAATAGGTTAATCTCCTTAGTTTTAGGCTTATCATGTTTATTTTTCCAAGTTTTTCACTTAAGTGATTTTGGTTGGCAAAGTTAAGCTCTTTTAGGTTCATTGCATACAAAAAGTAAATAAAAATTTGCTGGTAAACTGGGCGATGGCCCAGTCCGTTCTCAAATCTCATCCTTTATATCATATTTTGATCTTCCATATATCATTCCTAAATCACAATTTTCTTATCCTCATGCTGCATTAATGTGAAATTAATATTTTTGGCCGAGCTTCTTCCTCCGAAGTTTGCCTTTTCTTTCACTTCCTCTTTCATGTTTATGCTTGTTGGTTTGAAAATTTATGCATTTTTATCTTGCTTAATTGAGGAGAATGGGCTTAGGTAGATGTTGGAGTATTGAGTTGTTGCTTTTAAATGCAAAATTTTAGGGATTGATTCATATAACCAATTCATTGCAACTCTTGAAAAGAATTGAAGCCTACCAAGTGTTTGATGAAATGTCTAAGTGCCGATTCTTGTACAATTGGGGCTAATCTTCGATTGAGCTTTGTTCATACACCTTTAGACATGCTAATTGTGCCTACATCCAATGGAATCACATTCAAAATTTGGTCAAGACACTTAGCCCCATATTAGGAATCCATGGCATGCCATGGCTCGGCACATGCCACTTCACGTCACCAACTTCGTCCCCTTCCCATCCAACTCATACGACCTCTGTTCTACCTGAATTTTGAACATGTTAAATACCAATTTATGTAGATTCATATGTCCGAAGTTGGCTCAGGCAAACTTCAATATTTCTTCACATTTCCCGGATGTGAAAAGTATTGTATGGTCTATGTGTAAACTATGAAAATTCACTATTTTTATTTTCCTTTGAGATATTTTGTTTATTCTTGAGTCTATTTCGATGCTTATATATGTTTATCTTATTATTTTAGGTACCTATGGCACCAAAATGGAAAACCACAACTCAAGAAAAGAGAAATGAAAAGGTTGGTGAAGGTTCTACTCGTCGTAGATGGGCCAAGGAACTAACTAGTGATGGTGGCATACCACGATTCCTAACTCCAGAAGCCTAAGAAAGATATGATAGAAGGTGGAAAGGGAAGAACTACAACCAAGAGAGACGGGTACAAATGGCTGATTTTCAAGGGCATCTTTTAGAACACGTGATCCAGCAGTGTGGTTGGAGTAAAGTGGTCGCAGCTCCACATCCGGCGTATATAACTTTGGTTAGGGAATTCTTTGCCAACTTCAACAAAGAAATTGATACTCTAGAATCGTCTCATCGGCACAAGACATGGGTAAGAGGCAAGTGGATCTGTTTCAGCCCTACTATGATTGATAGATACTATGAGCTGACCCGTACGGGGATAGATCCAATGCCTACTGAAGAAGACATGCAGTCAGTGGCACGGTTCTTATATGGTAGAGAGAATGCATGGCCGTTGGCCACTTCACACTTCAAACATGATGAACTGACTCGGGAGCTGAGGGCTTTACACATTTTTGTCTGCACCAATATCAATCCTACCACTCAGCGCATGAAGTTCATTGGAGAAATGGCTCGTCTTTTTTACCATTTAGCCCGGGGCAGAAAAATGGATTTGGGGACACGTATCTTTGACTTTGTTCGGGAGTTAGCAACGTTGTTGACTCCAACTCCCAGTGCTCTATTATGTTCCCATGTCTGATTAGTGGGATCTGTTTGGAGGCCGGTGTCTCCCTATTGCCATTTGAGGAAGCTGACACTCATGAGGCCTCTCACACATAAGACTATTGACACTTCAGAGGCCATGATGCGAGCCAGAGAAATCAGAGCACATCGTGCTCCAGCGGTACAACTTGATGAGAAAGCTCATGATCAGGCACCTCCAGCACCCCAGCTAGATCTAGCCATTGAACCCCATCTTGGCATTCAGTTCACTCAGATCTAAGTAGCTTTGACAGAGATTGGTAGGTCGGTGGGCAACATGCAGAACACATTGCTCGAGGTACAACACACGTAGCATAACATGCAACAGGAGCTGGAACGAGTGAGTATACATGTACGTGGACTGCAGCACACAGACGTTGACATTAGGTCACAGCAGCGTACTATCAATTACTCATATAATGACGTCAACCGAAGGATGATACACCTTGGGAGTCACCTTAAGACGATTGACGGGACTGTTTCTCGAATAGCCGAGGGCATCGACTCATTGCGACCTCCCACTTCTGCTAGACTATCCGATCAGCTAAGACCTTCTTCTCGACATTTACCTCCGAGAAGTACCTGATCTTTTCCTCCTTTAATTATGCTCTAATTTGCTTACATTGGGGACCATGTAATATTTTCATTTGGAGGTGGGTTAAGTTTCATAATACTTAATGGCTGGTTTTGAATTCGCTTATTATTCAGGTTTGTATAACTGAAATTTTTTTTTTAAAAAAAAAATGTCTAGTTATTGTTGAACATCCTCCTGCCAATGATGATATTTGTTTGAATTTGAGTATGTTTTTAGTTAAAATTTTCGACAACACTTTAACTCATGCTTTTACCTGAATACTTATCTATGTTATACTAGATTAATGAAGCACGTAGCCACTATTGACTTATCACTGATATGGAAACATCACTTGAGTGTTTATGTTGATATTAGTGACCTTAGGATTATTGTGAAAGTCTCGTTCCTAAATCCTCATGCTAGTAACCAAACTGTTTTGAGAACAGTTTGGAGGTGTTGAAGTTACTACTTGTGTTATGAGAATTTTGATAGTTTGGGTTTTCTGGGTTTCATTTTTGGTTGAATAGGTTATAGTCAAGGGATCTAAACTGAGCACTACTCGCAGCTGATAAAATAAAATAAAATATCTGACTCGAGCAATTAAGCCTGTTAGGGTATATTAAAACCTGGTACGCTATGGTCATCTGACTTGGGAGTCGTCGTCCCAAAGCTCACTACATGGGTCATATATTTATATATATATTATAAATATATTAAAAAAATTTAATAATAATTTATTTTACTTCTTCACTTTTCTATTAGTCTGTGAGATTCGAGTAATTAAGCCTGTTAGGGTATCTTAAAATATGGTGCTCTATGGTCATCTGACTTAAGAGTCATCGGCTCAAAACTCGCTACAAGGGTCACATAGAAAGCTAGTGAGAGAGAAGTATTGCACAGGATGTAAGATCGTTCATATTAGTTAAATAAAATAAAAAGAGTTAAAGTGCTCGGTAATGATTGCTAGGTTAGATCCTCGAAGACTAAATATGAGAATTTAGAACTCACTTACTATCCTAGTTCTAAGAATACAAGTTCTATTTTTACCACCTTATTTGAAAAAAGCATTGTGTTTATCAATAGGAACCAAATTCACTCGAACACATCGGGATTGAAGAGAAAAGCTTTAGAAGTGTGATAATTTACGAAGAGGTGTAAGGAACAAATGACTACAAAGGGTTCGGAATTGTAAAAATATCAACAACACAATATTGATCGTGGTCTAATATAGATGTAAGTTCAATTTTTGGCCAACACACACTCACTAAAGGTCGCGCATCGGATAAGTGAAAAACTTTTGTGTTGTTGTTTAATATCTTTCAAAAAGTACTGCTTTATTTTCGAACATGAGACATATGGTAAGAAATTTAACATAAACTTAATTCCTGTTAATTTGTTTAGCTTAGTTTAAATTTATGGTTTATTTTTATTTTTGTTCGAGGATGAACAAATGTTTAGTTTTGGGGTGTTTGATAAGTGCGTTTTGTGCTGTTAATCGGGTCTTTAAACTAAGTTTTTATCACGTCATTTTATTGATTTTCTACTTAATCTACTTTGTTATTACTTCTATTTCAGTTTTGGAACCGTTTCTAATAAATTGGAAAAGAATGAGTGAAAAGGCAATAAAATGGAAGATGTATCAGAAGTATGGAGACTCAATTATATTTAATTGGAAGTTGAATGACCAAATTACATGTTATGGAAAGTTGGAGGACTAAAGAAAACAAAATCTAAAGTTGAAGGGCCAAACCTTGAGATTTCAAAAGATCAAGCTAGGCGATTGCCCAACATTGTGTGCCAAAAACAAAGACTAAACAACTTCCCTGGACAATCGCCTGGGATTTGTCTGGGCGATCACCCAGGCTATTTTTGGCCACGGAGATTTTTTTCCTTTTTCAGTTCGACTCTGATTAGGTAACTTTTGGCCCACGATTTTTATGTCTTTTTGGTATCTTTTGGGGCACCATTAGGGAGATATAAATATGAGTTATTAACTCATAACAAGTTGTTGAATTTTTGGGAGAAAAATATAGACGAAAACTCATCAAACGGAGATTAAGATTGCTCTTTTGAAGAATTTAACGAAGATCAAGATCAAGAAATTACTCTTTCAAGTTTTCTTCTTCTCCGGGTGATGAATTTTTTATTTTCTTCTCCTTTTTAATTTCTTATTATTAATATGCTAGGCTAGATTAATTAGTGCTAAGATTACTAACATGCCCTGTCTCGAGTAACACTAATGGACCCGAAACGCGACGTGCGCCAATGATGGATGCTAGCTATAACTAGACCCACCATTAAGGCTAACTGACTAGTAATTTATAATGACTGATTTCATTTACATTTTTAAGAAATATATATAATTAGATAAAATTAAAATTTTAGCCTTATCTCCCCTGCAAATTTGTCAATCCCAACCTGTTACCTGAAGCAAAATGCAATTTATTCGCAAACCACAATGTTTACAAAAGCCTTGGGGTCCATCTACCCCATTTCTAAAACCCCACACTTTTACAAACAAAGAACAAACCCAAGTTCAAGTTTTATTTACAATTCCACACTGCTGTACATGGTGATTTACAAAAGATGTAGTTAGTCTGTCCAGCTCATTACATATACAATATGACACCCAAAATTCACCCCACCTTCTAAATAGTAATTACATTAAATATGTTGTGAGTCGTACAAACTAGATACGTGGTGTGGCTCTGACTCTGATTTCGACAGGCTCTATCTTCAAAAAGCTGCCCAACACTCAACTGCCACTTGATAAGAAGATCGTTGGAAAAAAAAAATGAGTTGATAGGCTCAATGAGTGGAGATTTCTAAAAATAATTATACTCTTTTCATCTATAGATATTATCGAAAATGAGTCCACGTCACTTAACAATTCACAATAACTTCAACTAGTAATATCAGCTCATAATCATAGAATATTCATCAGCTAAAATATATATCATCACTTCATCAACAATGTACAATCATCATCTCATAATCTGAAAACATGTGGTATGGCCATATTCTAACAAATCTCACCAAAAAGTACCCACTGAATATAATTTAGTCAAGGGTTAAATATCACTTTATGGGTCCCAAAGACCTCTAATCATCCATTCTAGCACACGGCCAAGATCCCTCAGTGTTTAGTACACGGCCAAGACCCCTCAGTGTACTATCATACACGGTGAAGACCCTTCAGTGCACTAATACACGGTCAAGACCCCTCAGTGCACTAGAATAATCAATAGAATCATTGGGTACTGTTTGGTGAATTAAACATCTTCTCAATTCACATTCAATTTCATAATAGGCAATTTCACAATCTTTAGAATTTACAACACAACATAATTCAATAAACAATTATAAGAAATCACGTAATTTAACATTTAACGATATAATATCTTATAATTGAAATCTAAATTTTCTAAAATATATTTTTCCACTCACAGTTATCTACTGAAGATTAACTCGGCTGATAAATTGTTCCGATATCTGAGTCACTTCCTGAGATAACAATAGGATTATCCAAATCAAAACTCACTTATGATTCTCCTTTTTGTAGAATCCAATAATTAAGGCTAGGAATTTAATTGCTAATTCTTAACCTACTATAAACACACAATTAAACCAATTCTTAAAATTGAAGTTTCTCTTCTTACCTCGAATCGTAGCTTAAAACAGAGCTCTCTAATTCCAAAAGTCTAATAAATCAACTAAATTTTTGGTGAAGAAAATGGAATTATTTTGGCTGAAAATTTTTCTTGTTTCTGTACGTGAGCAAAGAAAACAAGAAATTGAAAGAAAATGGACCAAATGAAGGAAATGAAGAAACCAAGACTTTTTATTTGGTTTTATTGTTTTCAGTGCCACCGCCTGACTTCAATCTTATCCTTTTTTTTTATTTAAAACAAGGCATGACAAAATTGACCAAGAAATTCTTGGTTTGACTGAGTTATTACAAACTTACCCCCTTCAAAAATTTTGGTCCTCGAAATTCAATCGACTAGACACTGAAGAGATGTGGATACCGAGAACGCATCTGATCTTCATTTTCCCATGTAACTTCTTCTATTGCGTGATTTCTCCATAACACTTTAACCATTGATATGGTTTTACTTCGTAGAACATGCTCTTTTCTATCTAATATTTCAACTGGTTTTTCTTCATATGTAAGATTTTCTTTCAACTCAACTGGTTGTGATTCTAACACATGAGACAGATCTGGAATATATTTAAGGAGCATTGAAACATGGAACACGTCATGAATTCTAGATAATTCAATTGGCAAGGCTAAACGATAAGCAACTGGACCAATTCGTTCAATAATCTCATAAGGGCCAATATATCGCAGACTCAATTTTCCCCGTCTACCAAATCTAAGGACACCTTTCCACGGCGATAATCGTAAAAAAACTTTATCCCCAACTTCAAATTCAAGGTTTCTCCTCCGTTTATCCGCATAGCTTTTCTGTCTATCCTGCGCTGTCTTTAATTTTTCTTTGATTAGTTTCACTTTTTTAGCAGTAATCTGAACAAGTTCAGGGCCCAATAATTTTCTCTCGCCGACTTCATCTCAACAAACTGGTGTTCTGCATTTCCTACCATATAGCGCTTCATAAGGAGCCATCTTTATACTAGAATGATAACTATTGTTATAAGCAAACTCCATTAGTGGTAATTGAATATCCTAGTTACCTTTTAACTGCAGCACACATGCACGTAACATATCTTCTAAAGTCTGTATAGTCCTTTCTGATTGGCCATCTGTCTGTGGATGAAAAGCTGTACTGAAATGTAACTTAGTGCCCATAGCCTTCTGTAAACTAGGCCAGAATTTAGATGTAAATCAAGAATCTCTATCAGATACAATAGATACTGGTGCTCCATATAAACTGACTATCTCATCAATATATAATTTTGCCAATTTATCTAGCGAATTAGTGGCTTTAACTGGCAACAATCGAGCAGTCTTTGTCAATCTATCCACAATGACCCAAATACCAACATGACTACTCTGAGTACGAGGAAGCCCAAACAAAAAGTCCGTAGTGATGTGTTCCCATTTCCATTCAGGAATAGGTAATGTCTGTAGAAGTCCAGCTATTTTCTGACGGCTTGGCTTCACTTGCTGGCAGATAAAACATTTGGATACAAACTTGGCTATTTCTCTCTTCATACCATGCCACCAATAATGCTCTTTCAATGTGTGATACATTTTAGTACTACCTGGATGCATTGCATAAGTTGAACTGTGTGCTTCTTCTAGAATCTCTTTCTTTAACTTTACATCATCAGGAACACATAATCTATTTCCCATCATTAAAGCTTCGTCATTTCTGATATTATAATATGTACGCAATCCCTTACTAACTTCTTCTTTCAATGTACTCAATATCGGATCTTGAGATTGGGCTTCTTTAACTGCATCAATCAAAGTAGGTCTCACCTGAAAATTAGTGAACAATGCTCCTAAATTTTTCACCGATAACTGAGCTTGCCCAACTATGAACTCACTGAATAATAAAGAGCAAAGTGTACTATCTTGAGTTGTAGAACTAGATGTCTTTCTACTGAGAGCATCGGCTACTACATTGGCTTTTCCTAGATGATAGTCAATTTTGCAATCATAATCCTTTATCAGCTCTAACCATCTTCTTTGCCTCAAATTCAACTCTTTCTGATCGAATATATACTTTAAACTTTTGTGGTCTGTGAAAAATTGACATGGTTCGCCATACAAATGGTGTCTCTAAATCTTCAATGCTAAAACAATTGCGGCTAACTCTAGATCATGTGCAGGATAGTTCAACTCATGTTTCTTTAATTTTCTAGAGGCATAGGCTATGACCTTTCCACTCTGCATCAAAACATAACCAATGCCCTAATGTGAAGCATCACTATAAATCACAAATTCTTCTCCTGGAGATGGAAGTGTAAGCACGGGTGCAGTAACTAATCGATGTTTTAGTTCTTGAAAACTTTTTTCACATTCTTCAGTCAACACAAAATTAGCATTCTTTCTAGTTAAACTGGTCAAAGGAAGAGCAATTTTAGAAAAACCTTCTACAAAATGACAGTAGTACCCTGCTAAACCAAGAAAACTCCGTACTTGTGTCACATTAGTAGGTCTTTCCCATTTCACAACTGCTTCAGTTTTCTGCGCATCTACATAAATCCCCTCTGCCGATATAACATGCCCCAAAAACATCACTTTATTAAGCCAAAATTCACATTTACTAAATTTGGCATATAAATGCCTATCTCGTAAGATCTTTAAAATAATTCTAAGATGTTCTGTATGTTCATCATGGTCTCGAGAATACACCAATATATCATCATTAAACACAATCACAAATCTGTCTAGATACGGATGAAATACTCTATTCATCAGATCCATAAATACTGCTGGAGCATTAGTCAATCCAAACGGCATCACAAGAAACTCATAATGGCCATATCGTGTTCTCAAAGCAGTTTTTGGCACATCATTATCTTTGATTTTAAGCTGATGATATCCAGAACGCAAATCAGTCTTCGAAAATACTATAGCTCCCCTAAGTTGATCAAACATGTCATCAATACGCGGCAAGGGATATTTATTTCGAATTGTCACCATATTTAGCTGTCTGTAGTCTATACATAATCGTATAGTGCCGTCTTTCTTTCTCACAAACAAAACTGGTACACCCCACGAAGATACACTAGATCTGATAAATCCCTTATCTATCAATTCTTTCAGCTGAACTTTCAATTCTTTTAATTCTGCCGGAGCCATTCTATACGGTGCTTGTGATATAGGAGCAGTTCCTATAATCAAGTCAATAGTAAACTCGAGTTCTCTGTCTGGTGGCAAACTTGGAAGTTCTTCTAGAAATATATCACGAAAATCTCGTACAACTGGAATGTCTTCAAGTTTTGGCTTGCTAATGTCTAAATCAATCATATTAGTTAAATATGCATCGCAAACCTTTTGGAGCATTCTTCTAGCATCAATAGCAGATATAACACATGATGGTAAGATTCTACGTTGTCCCCTAAATATTATCTCATGTTGTTTTGGTCTTCTAAACACAACTTCCTTACGGAAACAACTTACTGAAGCACGATTTGCAGCTAAAAAGTCCATATCCAAAATAACATCAAAGTCATGAATAGCAAAAAGAATTAAGTTTGCCTTCAGTTCCTGATCATTCACTTTAATGATAGAATCTCGATATACACTAGTAGCTAAAAGTGATTCTCCAACTGGAGTCGCAACTACCAAGTAACTGTCTAAAGATTCTGGCCTTTGCTTCGCATATACAGCAAGTGTATATGAAATAAAAGAATGTGTAGATCCAGGATCAATTAAAATATGAGCATCTTTACAAAGATGGATAACGTACCCATAACTACGTCTGGTGACTCTTCTGCTGCTTGCTTTGTCATAGCAAAAACTTTAGCCTAGGTCTTAGGACGTCCTACTTGGCCTTTCTGTTTAGTACCACTGCTACTCGCAACCTGGGACTGTGCTCCACTAGTGGTGCCCACTTTACCAGTCAAATTATCCTTTTGAATTAGATTTCGGCTGGTATTATTGGGTCCTAGCTGGAAAAATGACCTCGATAACATACCACTCTCTTGGTATAAAACTGGAAAATTTCTTCTGATGTGTCATGCCTGGCCACAATGATAACATGTACTCATTCCTTTGAACTTTAGACACTCCCCCAAATGAAATTTTCCACACAGTTGGCATTGGGGAAATTTAGCATTTTTGGAACTATCACCATGTTTTGACACAGCTGGTCTCTGAGTAAAACTCTGGGACTGAGTACGACTACCCACTGGCTGTTGTACTACACTTTGACTAAATCTTGAAGTTTGACCTCTTTGAAATCTAGTCTTGAAATTACCTGAGCTAGAAACTCCTGGCCAAAATCCTCTACTCTCTCTCTAAGGTGGTCTATCACGAAAAGTTCTTGTCCATGTTTGACTGCCACTACCTTTGAATTTCATTTGCTCTCTACTAGTGTGTCGCTCTGAAGTACTTTTCTCTACTCTCAAGGCTGCTTCTACCAGTTTACCAAAATCTTCATAACCTGCAACTATCACCACTGATCTAATTTCTTCTCTCAACCCACCTTTAAAACGTTTGCATTTGTCAATTTCATTTCCAATCATAACTTGTGCATATTTTGAAAGTTCAATATATTTCTTCTGATACTCAGCAACAGTCGTCGAACCCTGTACTAAGTTCAAGAACTCGCTCTGTTTAGCATCCTTGTAGACTCGAGGATGGTACATTACATAGAATGCTTGCTTGAAATTTTCCCAAGTGATCACAGAAGGGTATGGATAAGTACTATGTACCGACTGCCACCAATCAAATGCCCATTCTTCTAACAAAAAAGTAGCCAAACGAAGTTTCCTATCATCTGGGCATCCCATAACATCAAACACCTTTCTATTTTAAACATCCAGGCTTCGGCAACTGCAGAACTCTGTATTATTACTCCGCAAAGCTGCAACCACTGCAGTAGTCAACCTTTCAAGAGTGATAGGTTCATTTTCAACTACATTTTGTCCCTGGTCTACAGGTAAAGGTAACTGATGCTCTGATGGTTGATGCACTGACTCTTTCACTCTCTCAACCTCTCTAATATTACCTCTATCAGGAGCAACATGAGTCTGGGGCAACATATCTTGGAGCCTGCGTGTTTTGCCACCACGAGGCATTGACCCACCTATAATATATACATGATATTCACTAATCAGAATGCATGAACAATGCAAAACTATATGCTCTATTAACCATGCTTTGATACCAAACTGACACGCCCTGTCTCGAGTAACACTAATGGACCTGAAACGCGACGTGCGCCAATGATGGGTGCTAGCTATAACTAGACCCACCATTAAGGCTAACTGACTAGTAATTTATAATGACTGATTTCATTTACATTTTTAAGAAATATATATAATTAAATAAAATTAAAATTTTAGCATTATCTCCCATGCAAATTTGTCAATCCCAACCTGTTACCTAAAGCAAAATGCAATTTATTCGCAAACCACAATGTTTACAAAAGCCTTGGGGTCCATCTACCCCATTTCTAAAACCCCACACTTTTACAAACAAAGAACAAACCCAAGTTCAAGTTTTATTTACAATTCCACACTGTTGTACATGGTGATTTACAAAAGATGTAGTTAGTCTGTCCAGCTGATTACATATACAATATGACACCCAAAATACACCCCACCCTCTAAATAGTAATTACATGCAATATGTTGTAAGTCGTACAAACTAGATACGTGGTGTGGCTCTGACTCTGACTCTGATTTCGACAGGCTCTATCATCAGAAAGCTGCCCAACACTCAACTGCCACCTAATAAGAAGATCGTTGGAAAAAAAAAGAGTTGATAGGCTCAGTGAGTGGAGATTTCTGAAAATAATTATACTATTTTCATTTATAGATATTATCGAAAATGAGTCCACGTCACTTAACAATTCACAATAACTTAAACAAGTAATATCAGCTCATAATCGTAGAATATTCATCATCTAAAATATATATCATCATTTCATCAACAATGTACAATCATCATCTCATAATCTGAAAGCATGTGGTATGGCCAAACTCTAACAAATCTCACCAAAAAGTACCCACTGAATATAATTTAGTCAAGGGCTAAACATCACTTTGTGGGTCCCAAAGACCTCTAATCATCCATTCTAGCACATGGCCAAGACCCCTCAGTATTTAGTACACGGTCAAGACCACTCAGTGCACTAGAATAATCAATGGAATCATTGGGTGCTGTTTGGTGAATTAAACATCTTCTCAATTCACATTCAATTTCATAATAGGCAATTTCACAATCTTTAGAATTTACAACACAACATAATTCAATAAACAATTATAAGAAATCACGTAATTTAACATTTAACGATATAATATCTTATGATTGAAATCTAAATTTTCTAAAATATATTTTTCCTCTCACAGTTATCTTATGATTGAAATTATAAGAAATCACGTAATTTAACATTTAACGATATAATATCTTATGATTGAAATCTAAATTTTCTAAAATATATTTTTTCCTCTCACAGTTATCTACTGAAGATTAACTCGACTGATAAACTGTTTTGATATCTGAGTCACTTCCTAAGATAACAATAGGATTATCCAAATCAAAACTCACTTATGATTCTCCTTTTTGTAGAATCCAATAATTAAGGCTAGGAATTTAATTGCTAATTCTTAACCCACTATAAACACACAATTAAACCAATTCTTAAAATCGAAGTTTCTCTTCTTACCTCGAATTGTAACTTAAAACAGAGCTCTCTAATTCCAAAAGTCTAATAAATCAACTAAATTTTTGGTGAAGAAAATGGAATTATTTTGGCTGGAAAATTTTCTTGTTTCTGTACGTGAGCAAAGAAAACAAGAAAGTGAAAGAAAGTGAAAGGAAATGGACCAAATGAACGAAATGAAGAAACCAAGACTTTTTATTTGGTTTTATTGTTTTCAGTGTCACTGCCTGACTTCAATCTCATCCTTTTTTTTTTTAAACAAGGCATGACAAAATTGACCAAGAAATTCTTGATTTGACTGAGTTATTACAATTACGATGAAGCTTGTCGTTTAAATTCTTTCATCTTGAGACTTGGTTTTTTGACGATTTATTTCAATATAGTTTTGAATAATTAATGTTGATTTAATTGCATCTAAAATAATATACTTAGTAATTGTATGATTGTTGTGGTGTGTTTTACTATCGAAAGATCGAAAGCATGCTAGAAGCTATTTTAATTATCTTAAAGTCTGATAGGGGATAGAAATATAACGCTATGCTTTAGAGGATCTTTAATTATCCATAGAGACTTAATGCTTTCATTTGTATTCGCATTCGTCATAAAGATATAGTCAAGTCATACTTATGAATATGTTTAATTTTATTCGAGAGAAACTGTTAAACAATCTAGAGATATTGATCTTCATAACTGATATAATTTTTCAAAACCAAAAATCAAGATAGATGAATTATTCTCCACTTTCTTTCAATCTAAACAGAACATCTTTTATGTCTTCACCACCCAACTCACCATTGCCTCTTTTACCTGAAGCTAGGTTATCTTTATGCTCGTCAATAATGACATCAAGAATTGAATCTAATTGACGATGCATTTTCACCAAGTTAAATTTATTCCAATTGACGTACATTAGGAACTTCATTAAGGGGAAGAAATCAGCCAAATCAAATCTTGCGGCCAAGGCTACTCATTTCTTCATGAACGTTATCAAAGTTTCTTTGTCTCTCATAGCTCACCAATTACTGCTCTAGATGTGAATGAACTTGTGAATGAAAATAAATTGGTAGTTAGATTGATGAGTTCTCCAGAAGATGATTGAATAGATTTCATAAGGCGTGAAGTCTCATCTAGCCTTATATAGCTGAATGAACAGATATTTTTGTTGCTTAAGAGCTCCACAATGCATACTTTACGCATTTGCCTCTAGTAGTCATTATAAGGACTAAATGCAATGTCCGTATAATCATACCACAAAATCTTCATCCATATACTTTCTGGCCTATCTGCAATAGCAAGATCATGAGTTGTTGGTACATCTTTAGCAATTTGACGTGATGATATGACGATGGTATAAACTTCACCAAGCTTCAAATGCATGATTGGCCGATAATTTTTAGCTAAATTTATGAGAGAATGGTGTGGGAGTGGACCAATCATGTGGTGTAGGTGTCCGATAAAAGGCAACTTCCATGGACTTGGAGGCAATTTTTTATGCTTATCAAGGGAATTCGATTCCTTCCATCCCTTAACCAACAGGTTGATGATGAAGGATATGAAAAGCAAGAAAGCAATGCAGTTAAAAGAAAGAAGCTGGATCTCCATTTGGCTGCCTATTTGGTTTGTTGTTTAATATATATATATGTGTGCGTTGCACGTTCGTGAAAAATGTAGGGATAAATTTTATGTTGAATATCTAATTCAAATGATAAATTTATGGTATTTGTGGTTTTCATGCACAAAATTGTCTCTCACAATTTATATAAATACTCTACAAAGCATTTACATGTTTGTTTGGGAAAATTAGATAACAAAGATTCATTTACATGAGTACAAGAAGGGAGAAAAGTTATGATTCGTAAACAACCTTTGAATGTTGGTAAAGTGACAATTTTTATATTTTTATTGAATTGCACCACTTCGAGATTTTGAATTGGACAAAACCCTCATTCTTCAAACTCGGCTCCAACTTTTTAATTTTTTTTACTATTGACTCAAAAATCAAATGAAAATCTGAATGAATGTGTGAATAGTAATAGAAAAAAAAGAAAAAAATGAAGGAAAAAAATAATAGCATCTTTTAGAATAATCTGTAATATTATAAGATAAAATAAAAAAAATATTAGTAAAAAATTGAATGAAAATGTGTAAAAGAAAAACAAATAAGAAAAAAAATTAAAGGAAACAAAATTTGCGATTGGCACACACCACAATAATTTCGCCGTCTATCACTTATCAAAGTAATATAATTCTGTTGGGGGGAGGGGCTGGGCGAGGCTGGGCGGGGTGGATTTTTGAGGAAGATGGAGTTCTTTTGTACTTTTTAAAAGTTGTAGAACTTCATTTACAATTTTATTTTATTTTTGTTGTTTTTAGCTTTTTTTTTTATTTAAAGAGGAGGTTAAAACCGTCAAAATATGTCAAAAGGACGTGATTTGCAACAAAATTCAAAAGTTGGGGATGACCAATGCTAAAAAAAAGGTTAGGGGTTGATTTGTTATAAATTGAAAAGATTGGTGAAAAATTGAATAAAAATTTCGATAAATATGTGAATAGTAAAATGAAAAAATTAAGGAAAAAATAATAGCATTTTTTAGAATAATCTGTAATAAATAATTCAATAAAAATAAATTATAATTTGCTTATAAGATAAAATAAAAAAATTAATAAAAAAATTAAATGAAAATGTGTAAAATAAAAACAAATAAAGAAAAATAAGCTAAAGAAAAAAAAATTGTGAAAAAAAATTAGAAAAAGACAAAGGAAATGAGCCCACAAACCAATGAATCGAGTTACTGTTCACTTGAATATATTTTTTTTTTTTTTTCATTTCTTTGTCTTAATAATATATATTTTATTTGTTAAAAAATGAAGGAAAATAGAGTTTTTCACATATGGGTTATTTTGTAATCAGTCCAAGCTTTAATGGGCATAAAAGCTTGTTTGATATAGATCCTCATGGTGTTCTTGATAATTGAGATGGCGTCTCTGTTGATCCATGTAGCTAGACTATGGTCACTTGTTGTGCTTAAAGTCTTGTTATTGGCCTGTAAGTCTTATGCCAAATCAAAACCAATTGTTTTACTACATATTTTGTAAGCAGTAGTAGTCTACTTCACCAAATTGGTCATTACTTTAGTGTCATTTTGAGATATCTTCAACAATTAAATGGATTAAGAAATATTAAGTATGCTAATTTGGTTAATAGATTGCCTTATGCAGAGGACCCCAAGTCCGAATTTGTCTGGTACTCTTTCTCCAAGCATTGGTAATTTAACAAATCTTCAGATTATGTAAGTAGAAAATGTGATTAAAGATAATGGTTCATAGGTTTTGCATATTATGTTGCTAGTTTTGATGAATGAAATGTTTGCAACCTATTACAGAACAACATAACAGGACCAATCCGAGCAGAACTTGGAAGACTTTCAAAGACTCTTGATCTTTCAGACAACTTCTTCACTGATAGTATTTCTCATTCTATGGGGCACTTTTTCAGTACACGTAAGCATCAAAGTTTGTCTCCTACATTTAAAAAAAAAAAAACGAGTTAACTCAATAATAACCATGTTGGTTATCAAGCTACTCGACAACGAATGTTGGTTGTGGAGTAGCTCGACACCCAATGTTAGTTGTTGAGTTAACTGAAGGGCCAACCATGTTGACTTAGCGATGTAATCCATTAAAAAGAAAACTCGTTCTACCATTGATCTTAATTAAATTTCAATTTGTTGGTGATTCTGGATTTGTTGTCGAGATAACTTGAGGACCAACTATGTTGAGTTAAGCGATATAATCCATTACGGAAAAAAAAACTCGTTCTAAATTTCAATTTGTAAATTTCAATTTGTCAAGTGATTCTGGATTTTGTTTTAACTCAACAACCAACGTGGTTGTCGAGTAAGGAAATATTTTTTTTTATTGTATATATTTTAGGCTTCACAGCCATTTAGATTTGTCTTTTGTTTTTTTTTTCTTTTTTAAATTTCTCAGGTTGAACTTTGTATATATAAAACAAAATCAAATCATCTCATAAATTGAAATTTAATTGGGATTGGTAAAATGAGTTTTATTTTTCCGGTTGAGTAGCTGGACAACCATAGTTGTCAAAATACTCGACAACCAGGTTGTGCTTGTCAAACAAAATTATACAAAAAAAAATTATATTATTGTACTTGTCAAGCTGCAAACTAAAAACTTGAAAGGGATGGAAAAAAAAAATCAGAAAAATGGTCTTTTATCCAAATTGCACAGTAAAAAATCAGAAAAATGGTATTTTTTTTCCAAATTGCACAGTTGCTATTAGCAATCTAACTCTTTTACACCATACCTCTCTCTCTCCAAAACTCCTCAAATCCTTTTTCTTTTCTCTCTCTCTCTTTCTAAGAATACTCAATTCACCTGTTTCATCGTCTTTTCTCTCCAGGCGAGTAAGTACAAGCACCAAAAAAAATTTGCTCTGGCTCGACAACCAATTTTTCATCCCACTATCAGTGCAGCTGATATTGAATCCGTTGTCAATGCAGCTGATATTGAATCCACTGTCAATGCAGCTGATGTTGAACTTAAGATTATTGTTTGGGTGCTCATTGTGAGTGGTGTGGGATGAATGTGGCAATTTGAAAGCAAGGCACATGATCAGACACGTCAATGATGTAGTACATAATTTCTGGACATCTGAAGTGCTCTTAATGGGACCAAATCATGCTTCAAGTCTAATTAACTAAACTAATGGGATTGAATCTCAAGTTTCTATTTCCATGGTTTGTACATCAGCTTACATTAAGTCCAAAAAATCCTCAATTCTACAGAACGAGCAAGAAATTGATAGGTTGGAACGAATCTTCGAGAATTTTAAATCTTCTACAATCGAATAAAAAACAAACAATTTTAGTGTTGAAGCTTTTTCGAAACAGAAAACAATGGTAACTCAATGGTCTATGTTCAAGGAAAAAGAAATTAACACGAAACTGACGACAAACATGGAGGGCCAACTGCAGAAACCAAGGTGGAGTTCTGCTTAGGAAATTTTTGATGAGAGAGAGAAAATGGGTTTTTTTTTTTTTTTTTTTTTTTTTTTTTTTTTTTTTTTTTTTTGTGAAATGCTTGACAAAGTAAAAAATTGCGGCTGTCTTTATTGTCAAGACGGTGACGTATTGGACGAAAAACTATAGTAAAAAATTTAAGACTCTTATATTATTTTAAGGATAGAAAGTAAAATTGTCTCTTAGTGTATTTTGATGAATATTTTTCTGGATTGAATTTGGAAAATGCAGACTTGTTTGAAAGATGCGACTATTTTTTGTTTATTTTCTCAATTACTCGTATTTTTGTCATGTAGACTGCCTCATTAGTATTACGTTAATCAATTAGGTAATAATTTAATCTACAATATACTTAATTAATGGCTAGTCCGCGGATGTTAATTGTTTTAAAAAAAATTAAAGTTGGCATCCTTCAAACAATGTATATGGTCAATCAAAATGCACATGACCAAACAACATGTATAAAATAGATATTAATTGTTCAATAAAGACAACTTAATTTGTTTTTAAAAAGATAATTTTGGGACGATACAAGTTATACTATAGTCAATCTTCTGCACAGGGCAAGGAGGCTTAAGATATATAGGAGAATTCATATCCCGGTATTCTGCAGTAGCGAATCGTGATCATGTTTATTGTCCTTGATATTTCTGTGTACATTAGATAAACAACTCATTCTAATACAATATTCAAAAATGGATGAAGATATCTTCAAATTTGTGCTCAATTAGTAACCTTAATGTGACTTATCATTTTCTGTTCATTATTTTATAAACTCATATAGTCATAGGGAACTCAAAATTAGAACCCTAATGAAGCACTAATTTCAGTATATATGGAAATTGTAGTTACAATATTCCTTTCAATAAATGGTCTACGTCCAATATTTGTATATGACAGTAAATCAAAATTACTTTCAAACACAATATTTTGCATGTAAAACTTAAAAGAAATAACATATCCAAAAATGTCAAGATATAAAAATTTATTAAAAAGTAACTTTTACTTGTATTTAACCTTTTAGCCAAACATGCTATTTAACTGCCTTGTTTGGGTTTGATTGGGTTTGAATCTTCAAGTTAAGGTCGCATTTGGCTTCTCATTTGATGCATGCCATCATCAACTTGGTTTGGATTTTGACTAAACTTGTTTGACGCGGAGCTTTTATCCCTCGTGCCCACTCTGGTGTGATAATCAGTAAATGATGAAGCGACTATGCAGAATAGCTTTGTAAAAATGAGAGTTGATTGTCTTACCCGAAGGATTTACCTCTATTTATAAGGATTATCATGAGGACACGTCTCTATTTTTAATGACGGGCACCTTTTTACCTTCCTCATTACTCGGAGTTGAATGCCAATCTCGATATCAAAAAACTCCAAAGTCGTTTTCCTCTTCTTTGTTTGTGTTTGATAGAAATACCATGTGTCCTTGGATAGAAACAAATTTGTGATGATCATCCAATATTTCCGATAGCTCCCGAATGATTGGGAAAGTTCATTTTTTTTAGAGTGTATATTCAATTATTTTTATCATTATGTTATGTAATTTGGACTATTAGAAGTTATAAGTATTTTCTACTCCCTTATTATCCTTGTTTATATTCTTCTATAATTGTACTATATTTGGATTAAAGCATTTTTTTAATTGTTCATTAGGGATTCAAAATAGAGAATCAATTCGAGTAGAGGGATGTTACAGCTTCCCAACTGAGACTAGTAACCGTCACTTCGTGGATCGTAGGTCTGAATAATTCAATGACTGTTGGACTACCGCTATCCACATCTAAGAGGCAAGCTATGAGACCATCACGGCAGGGGAGTCAATGAGGCAGACGAATCATTGAGGTGGGAGTGCCAGGACGCGCCTCCATCATCCAACAAAATATAACAATTATTGTCGTTTCTATCATCAATGGTCATGGTTAAATTTTGTTCAAGGCCGTTTAACCATAATGGAATGACACTACTCATGCTGTAAACCCTAGCTTCTCAAAATAAAATTTCAAACTCAGCCCATTAAAATTGAATTCAGTTTAAATTAATTATATTTGGACTATATATTAGTTTGCTTAATTTTAGTTTTGTCAATGTTGGGTTAGAAACGTTGGCACGTGGGGAAGTTTTTCTATGCACCTGTTTATCACATCTCTCAGTTCGTTTAAATTAATTTGAATACACAGAAACATAGAAGAATAATCAAGCAAAAACATGGTGTTACAATAAGTCAAAACATTGAGTGACAGACAAACAAAACCATTGTTTTCCTGGCTACAGAGATATGGGAAGAAACATGGTGTTTTACTTTGATGGATTTAAATATATTTAATATTTTATTTTTTTTCTTGACTGCGAAGCCTTGTTAATTGCACCTGCAAGGATGTATAAGTGCTTTCTTGGTGCTGCATTCCTGCACTCTGCACATGATCACTAGAAATTTATAACCTGCTCTGACATTATTCAGTCATCTAGTAATTATTTTTAATTGTTGACTATGAATAAAATTACATGAATAAAGTAATAATAAGAAATACAAATTCCACTGTCGTGCGTATATTAAGTACAACAATGAAAACTCACAGCTCATAAACATGGTGGAGATGGAAGAAATCAAAGTCCATTGACAAGAAGAATAAGTTTACTCCATGTCCGTCATGGAAGTCACCTTTGATCGGGGACCTACACTTCATGATGGGTGCCCTAAGTAACTAGCCAAACAATATGGGCCAATCATACATTCGTGAGCCTGGACTGTCCAACCTATTTTGACACCACTAGAAATAAAGACCAATGTGTTGTATGTAGAGGTGGCAAAATCGGTCCAACCAATGGGCCAGCCCATATAACCCGCCTTTTTGGGTTGGGCTAGCCCTAGCCCAAATAAAACCGGGCCAATATGGCCTGCGCGTTAGTTGGGCAGGCCCAATTTTAATTTTTTTTTTTTTTTTTGCCTCCTTAACACTAATCACTTATTTTGTGAATAGCCCCAATACATAATCCAAATAATATCAATCTTAAATTATCTAAGCCTAAGTCACCAATAAACATTAGTCCAAAAATTCCAAAATCCAACATAAAATTGTTTATATTTAATTAAAATTTAGTTTAATTTAAGTTTCAATCCAAAATATATTTAGTGTGACAAGTAAATTATGTATTTTAAATTTACTTATAAGTAAATTTTTTAATTTAAGCCAAACATGCTTATATCTCAAAGCAATAAGACTAGCATGTTTTTAATATTTGTATTTAAAAAAAAATGTACAAATAGTTTACAATTAAAAAAAAGAATTTATTATTTTGAGAGAAAATTGACGTTTATCTATTGATTAATACATGAAAGCCCCAATTTTATAAATTAATCTCTTTAAAAATCTCAAAATATATAGTTTAAATTTATCTAAGATTGTATTTGATGTAATGTATTAGATTGTATAAAAAATTTATTTAAAAAAAAATTAAGATCAAGTTGGGCTAATGGGCTGGACTGGGCTAACACATTTCTAGCCTTACAAAACTGGGCTGGGCGAGCCCAGTCCAGTTTCATATGTGGCTTGATCTGGTGGGTTGGGCCCATTTGCCAGCTCTAGTTGTACGTATATATAGAACACACAATTAGGCACATACACATCCAGGCAATACACATACTCATGGCCACACACAGGGTGCACATATTTGTCCTCTCAACCCTAGTTGTATACTCAATAAAAAAATTGAAAATATGCTAAAATACTAATCCAACTAGTGGTATCACATAATGCAAATCAGTGCTGGACATATGTAAAACAGTACATATATAATATTTATGTTGGAGCAAATTTCCTATATTTTGTTTAAATTACAATATCTTACTATAAACTTGAAATAATAAAAATTCGAACTTCTCTCTTTCAAAAGAAAGAAAGAGAGGTGGCAAGTGCATCAATTCTATATATTAGACCATATCTGGTAGATTTCATGAAATCATATATGGATTAGCACATTGGTGGAAGGTTCTATATATTTCTTGTAGATTTGGAATTTTTTGGTACAAATGTTCACTTTTGCTTAACTATAAAAGTTGCTAGATCATTAGTCTTCGAAGTTATCCTGATTATTATGTACTTCTTGTTTTTCGTGCTATTTAGTTAGGATTTCTCTAACAATTTTGTCGAATAAATTGAATGTTTGGTCTGTTCATAAATTTGCTTCTAAGGATCTTAATACTATTCTTGAAGAATTTAATAGACTTGTAAAAATTGTCCAATGCTAATAAGAAATTTGTTGATGAGGATTTAGCTGAATTCTCTGCATTATCGAATGTTCAAAATGTTATAAATATGGTGGAGATGATTTGTCTATGTCTATTATAATTCATACATTTAGATCTAGAGAATGGGAAGTAAAGCAAGACCACATAGGAAAAACTGAAAAAAGAGACCACCAAAATTATAATAAGAAAGATAAAAAGATGGGAAATCGAGTTTCTGATGATGTGCAAGTTTATGCATTATCTGATTATTTCTTCTTACCATATGTATCCTCATAAAAATGACACTATTATAAGGAAATTAAGGGTTTGGATGTTCATATGGAAATAATGAATCATGTCATATAGTTGGAACTTGGTATATACATGAGTTAAAGACCTCATTATGGAACTATGAAAACACTTAACGAAGGTAGGCATGTAATTGGCAATAAGAGAAATCTAATCTCATTAGGAGTAATGAATGGAAACATAAAATTGGTTTTAGGATCCTTTGTGGTATTTTAAGATGTCAAAAGAGGTAGATTATAACCGATCACACAAAACGAAGGCGTCTCCTGTTGCACGTAGGACATGCCATGTAGCTCTGACCTCTCCAACCCATAGACTATTCTCTGCTAGAAAATCGTTAAATGTCCACGACAATACGACACGCATTCTGAATACTCTCTTATTATTGGTTCCAGTTTCACACATGACAATCCCATTGGCCCATACTTCCTGCCATCAACCAATTCTAAAGAGACGACAAAACAAGTCGACTCCGTAGCTCCAAACCAGTTGCGGCAACACTGTCGTTTCGATATGTAGATAAAAATGGCGCAAATAGTTCGCGCCATCTACGAACTCTATAAAGACGACATCATAAGTCGTCGCTATAGATCATGAACTTTAGTGACGACAGTTGCACTACTGCGTTCACCTCTACGTAGTTACACAATATAGAGACGACATTTTTATGCCGTCGCTATGTGCATCCACTAGTACTGTCTAACTCTCGTTTCTTGTAGTGATAAGCATCCCTTGAGCCAAATGAGCACCACTATTTGTTTGGACTCAGGGAATCAATTTTAGTGACTAAAAGGTTGAACATTATGAAGTTTAGCAACTAAATGTTGACATTTAAAGTTTATGAACCATTTATGCGCAGGCCTATAAATTTTGGGACGATTCAAGTTTTTAACATGCCACGTGTTATACTCTAGTCAATGGATCACGAGATTCAATCTTGGCGGGTTCGCATCAGAAGTGCTCTTAGGTGGTACAAAAAAACCTTCCCAAATACTTGCGTGGATGAATACATGTATATATATGCATAAAAATATATATAGATACATATGCATTTAATTGAAAATTTGAATGCTTTACAATGTGTTTTAGTATTCAATTGTTTTGTGGTTTGTTGCAGTCCCCTTAAGGGAATAACTCTATCTAAGTGATTCTTGGATTCGATGTGGAAAATTCATTTGCCATTCTAGTGATACAGGAATGATTTAGTATTATAAGATAAATTGATAGCTTGGAGTTTTGATCGCGTATCATGATGACTGAATTTATGCATCATAATTTTTCATGTAAATCCTTGGTGCAGTAGTTCAGAAGAGGTCCAAGTCCTGTTAAAAGAACGAGACAAAGAAGATGATGACATTTTTTCATGTGAAGATTGAAATTGTGTCTGGACGAGGTGATTCCAGCATAACATACTAGATAAGTTTGGGATTTTGAATCTTAACACGTGGTTTGAAGAAGATGAATGCTGTTTCTTTCTTCGGTTTCTCTTGTACTGTCTATCATGCTAGTGCAGATGCTTATGCTAAAGCAGTGATGCCCTTGTGGGGATAAACGCAATGATATGCAAACTTTAAAGGATTTTTGAAATTTTGTTCCCATTTTCTACTGAAATTTGATATCTGGCACTTAGTATGTAAATATTTCGTTAAATCGTTTAATTTCTTTACCATGTTCCGTTGGATATTTACTTTTCTTGCCCTGGGTTTTGATTATCTGTAAGGCCAGGCTTTTGTGTTATGAAGTGTGAACACTTTCGTCTGGCTGATTTCTTGAGTAAAAACTTATACTTAGGTACTTTTTGTCACAGTTGATGACAATGAACAGAAATTTATTGACTGGCTTCAAACTTATGTGGTTGTTAGATGAAGATACGGGTGACTGTCCATAGGTTGGCTATTACGTTACATTTATTATCCCAAGCACATGGATTAGTTGCACCAGATTTATCCTCTCTTCGTTCATTAGATTACAGTTTCAACCCCCATCAGTGGATTGACTAAACTGTGATTGACTCTGCAAAAATGGGTTCTATTTATTTTGCAAATTGAATTGGTGATGATCAGTCAAGAAATGGAAGATTTTGCTGAGGGCTATTTTTAATGACTAAGCATGTTCAGCTCACTTGTCAAAGGATTTCTCGACTGCACTGACGCTGATGGAGTTAATGAGGTGATCTTCGACTTTTGATAATAACAATATCGAGTTTTTCTTGACGCAAATATTCTCCTTGTGTTAGAGATATTTTGTATTCTCATGAATGAGACCACTCCAAGTTTAGAGGAAGGTGAGATGTTTCAAACATTACAAGTTAACGATCATGAAATCGTTAATATAATCTTGTGCTATTCATCAGCTAGTCATTCTCATCAATATGTATGTTCACAGAGGCAGAGAATCGAGCAATAGCAGTGTCAGGAGGCGGTCCTACTCTGCTCTCTCTCATTCGATAAAATTGTGACTGATAAGTAGAAATAATTGCTGACTCAAAGAAGCGATATGTTGAAGCAGAGAGACAAGTTGCCATGTACCAAATGCTCTTTATGATCTCGGTTATGATTCAGTTTCTATGTCTTCAGCTATTGAACATCGAAGATTTTGTTTTTATGTAATCCAACATTAACAAGATGAAGAACAAGTTTAGATTCCCTATGGGTAAATTTAATAAATGGCCACCTAACTAATTTTGGGTTACTACATGCTCACTCAGCTTGAAAAGATTTCGAATTGCTCACTCAACTTTCCAAATAGTTTACTATCCATCACTTATTGCGAAAACGTTAAGCTGAGCGGACGAAAATTGCCACATGGTGAAGGAGAAACTAATGTGGTATAATTAAATTGTTAAAATCATCTACGTAACTAAATTGAAATATTCAAACACGCCTTTAACTTGCTTTAAAAGACGTTTTTCTAGGCTAAATACGTTTTTTCAAAGTTGGAGAAACGTTTTTTTAAAGCAATCTAAAGGCGTGTTTGGTTATTACAATTTTGTTATGTGGACGATTTTAACAATTTAATTATGCCACATCAACTTTTCATTTACAATGTGGCAATTTTCGTCCGCTCAACCTAACGTTTTTCTAATGAGTGATGGATAGTAAACTATTTGAAAAGTTGGGTGAGCGATTGAAAACCTTTTCAAGTTGAGTGAGCAAGCAATAACCTCAAATTAATTTAGTGGCCATTTATTAAATTTACCCGATTCCAGTACGAAACTCGTGGTTAAATCGCCACCTCATCTCCTTGTTCTGATTGAAGATGAAGAACAAGTTAGATTCCCTATTTGGTTTAAATTCATCCCCTTCCAGCTTGCAAATGGAGACTGCAACTTTCTGGTTTTTCATTCTTCCAATTGTTATGTTACTATGAAATTTGATTTCTTGGTCTCTATCTTCCATTTCTCGGTGTTGGTGTTTTATGTGACTGATATTACTTGTATAAGTCTCGACTTACTAGATATTAAAAATATTTGGTAAGCTAATTTTCCTATCGTTCATCTAGTATTAACAGATTTGTCAGGTTCATTGTGTTTGAGTTTTTAGATCAAGCGAAACAAAGAACTCCTAGGAGGAACCCAAGAGTAGCGAACATCTTCTAGAGCAACGTAAATCCATTAATAAATCATAGATTTGGAGTGTTCTATAGCTCTAATAAAGTCTTGAAAGGGCTTATAAGAGTTGAAGCATTGAAGCTAGGGAGCTACTCCTATTAAGATACTCTTTAAAAGACCTTGTAGAAACAATGGTGTTTTCTTATTTCACGAGAAAAGTGTTACAATTTATAGGGGATTAAAAAGCTAAAAATAGAATCATAAATCCTAATTGATTACAAATCAATTCTAATTGATTCTAAATGATTTATGTAAATCATTAATTGATTTAGATGATATTTCAACACTCCCCCTCAAGTTGGTGCATAGATGTCTATCATGCCCAGCTTGTCCACAAATTTTGAAAGTATGCGAATTGAAACTGCTTTGGTGAGAATATCTGATAGTTGGTCTTCCGATCGGATTTCTGGTAGCTCTAGACTTTTATCTTCCAATTTCTCTTTGATGAAAAAACTATCAATCTTAACATGTTTTGTTCAATCATGATGAACCGGGTTGTGGGCCATAAAATGAGCAGACTTGTTATCACAGTACAGCCGAATAGGTGTATTTGATGAATAACCTAAATTATGAAGGAGTAATTTTAGCCACAATTAATCCTTCACAAACACCAAGAGCCATTCCCCGTAGCTCCGCTTCACCACTCGAACAGGTGACCACACTTTGTTTCTTGCTCATCCAAGAGACAAGATTTCCACTTACAAAGGTAAAATACTCTGAAGTAGATCGCATGTCATTTTTATCCCCAGCCCAATCAGCATCAGTGTTTACATCAATGGTTTGTTCATCTGTTTTTCTAGAAAATAGAATTCCCTTCTCTGGGGATGATTTCAAGTATCTCAAAATTCGTATGACTGCGTTCATATGTTGTTCACCTGGATTATGCATAAATTGACTGACGATGCTCAAAGCATATGCAAGATTTGGTCTTGTGTGGGCTAAGTACATCAGTTTGCCGACAAGTCTCTGTTATCTCTCTTTGTTAACTAGAACTTGACATGTAGACATCCTAGTTTCCTTCAAAAGATCTAAAGCATATTTTCTTTGGGACAAGAAAATACCTTTTTGAGATCGAGATACTTCTATTCCTAAGAAGTACTTTAAGGGGCCTAAGTTTTTCATTTCAAATTCTTTGGACAAGTATTCCTGTAGAGCCTTCCTTTCAACTGGATCATTTCCTGTTACTACCATATCATCAACATAAACAATAAGTGCAGTAAGTTTATCGTTTTATTTCTTTAATAACAAAGTGTGATCTGAATTGCATTGATGATAACCAAAGGCTACCATAGACTTTGTGAATCGTCCAAACCAGGCCCTGGGAGACTGCTTCAGACCATACAATGATTTCTTCAGTCTACACACCTTTTGGCTTTGATTTTCTGTCACTATGCATCCTGGGGGAAGATCAATGTAGACTTCTTCAGATAGTTCTCCATGTAAAAATGCGTTCTTCACGTCAAACTGTTGTAGAGGCCATCTGAAATTTGCAGCCAAGGATAACAAGACCCGAACTGAGTTCATTTTTGCTACGGGTGCAAAGGTTTCAATGTAGTCAATTCCATAAGTCTGATTATACCCCTTTGCCACCAATCTTGCTTTGAAGCGTTCAATTGTACCATCAGCTTTGTGCTTTACAGAAAAGATCCATCGACATCCAACTGTTTTCTTTTTCGTAGGACGATCTACAAGCTCCCATGTTTGGTTCTTTTGTAAGGAGGCCATCTCTTCATTAATTACGGCTTTCCACCTTGGATAGGCTAAGGCTTCCTGTACACGGTTAGGAATAGATACAGTAGATAATTGATTTACAAATGACTGATTTGTTTGTGACAATTGATGTGTAGACACATAATGGTTCATAGGATATCTTACTTTACTAGACAATTCAGGTTCATAAGTTGGTTTTGGAATACATCTTGTGAGACGTTGTGGTAACTGTCTTTTAGACGACTCAGGAATATCCTCAGCTAACGATTAGTTTGGTATATTACTCGGGAGAGACTGCAACTCGACCTATGAAGTTTCCTGATTTTCTGGATGTTCATTACCACTTATATCAAAGCATTGACCACTAGGATCCAATTCATCCAGTACGTCCAAATTTTGACCACTCGTATCCAATTCTTCTACACTGTCATTAGATATTTCCGCCATATCAAGTTTTACCTCATCCACATCTGTCACAAGGTTGTATTCAAGAGTTTGAATTTCCTCAAGATACTTCCCCTGTAATTTAGACTCAGAGTAATACATTGCATCTTCATGGAAAACAACATCCATAGTGATAAACATGCGCCGAGTAGGGAGGTGATAACATCGATACCATTTTGATGCAGTGCATATCCAACAAAAACACATTTCAAGGCGCGAGGCATTAACTTACTTCGTTGATCTTTGGAAAGATGAACATATGCAATACAATTGTACAGGGCAAGGAGGCTTACTATATATAGGGGGATTCAGATCCCAGTCTTCTGCAGCAGTGAATCGTTATCGTGTTTATTGTCCTTGATGTTTCTGTCTACATTAGATGATCAACCCAAAAATATTTATCATTCTAAATGCATTATAATATTCAAAAATGAATGAAGATATCATCAAATTTGTGCTCAACTAATAATCTTAGTGTGATTTACCATTTTCTGTTCCTTACTTTATAAACTCAAATAGTCATAGGGAACTCAAAAATAGAACCCTAATCAAGCACTAATTTCCATATATATGGAAATTGTGGTTACAATATTCCTTTCAATAAAAGGACTGCGTCCATTATTGTATATGACAGTGAATCAAAATTACTTTAAAATATATAATTTTGCATGCAAATTATCCAAAAATTTATTAAAAACTAACTTTTACTTATATTTAACCTTTTTTGCCGAACATGCTCTTTAAATGCCTTGCTTGGGTTTGAATCCTCATCTTAAGGTCTCATTTGGCTTCTCATTTGATGCATGCCATCATCATGTTTGGATTTTTTACTAATCTTGTTTGACGCGTAAACAAAAAAAATTAAAGGGTACAACAAAAGTTTCTATGGCAGCTCTTACCGAAGAGTCGTACAAATGTTTTGATTCAGACCAAATCTAGTCATCGTAAAAGTATTTGATCTAGCCAAATCTTACTTTTAAAACTAAAGTTACAATGATGATTGTAAGAAATATTATGGAAATGTATTTTTTACAACAGTTGTTGCGAAGGTCTAGGTAATTTTATATGACACTTGTACGATGGTCATAGTTAATTTTTGTTCACGGCCGTTATACCGTAATAGAATGACACTACTCGTGCTGTGAACCCTAGCTTATCAAAATAAAATTTCAAACTCGGCCCATCAAAATTGAATTCAGTTTAAAATTAAGAACATATATTTGGACTATTAGTTTGCTTAATTTAGTTTTGTCAATGTCAGGTTAGAAAAGTTGGCATGTGGAGAAGTTTTTCTACGCACATGTTTGTCACATCAAAACAAAACCACGGTTTTCCTGACTACATAGATAAAGAAACATGAGATAATTTAGATTAATCATGTGAGTCCCCATGGTGTTTTAATTTGATGGATTTATATATATTTAATATTTAATATTTAATATTTAATTTAATTTATTTAGCGATAGTTTTCCTATATACTTGATTTTCTATTAAAATTTCACAATTAGTTTCTAATATTTTAAACTCTAAAAATAACAAATATAACAAATGTAACACAATTTTTATATGAAATATAACAAACGTAACATATATAACAAGTGTTAAAAAAATAAAAACAGTATTTTTAGAATAAAAAAATTAAATAGTATTTTCTAAATTATGTTATAATTTATGATTAATCACAACCGTATAGAATTTTCTTTGCTACGGAAAGAGAAAAGTATTCGTGTATCTTCATTTCCTCCAATTTTTTTTTTTTATTTTTTTTCCAATTTCTTTAATTCTCTCCTTCCCAATTCTCTTTCATTTTATCATTCTCCTCCAAATCTTTTCTTCCCAACATTGTACCTCCTATCAATCTACATTCACTTTTCTATGGTCAAAGTACTGATAAGCGGTATACTAGTAATGAAACTATCCCATTTATTTATTTTATTGGCTGCGTAGCCTTGTTATTTGCACCAGCAAGCATGTATAAGTGCTTTCTTGGAGCTAACAGTATCACTAGAAATTTGTAATCTGTCTGACATTATTCATATTCAATATAAATTCCAATTTTGTTTATCTAGTAATTATTCGTAATTGCTGACTATGAATAACATTATTTAAAAAGGTAATAATAAGAAATACAAATTCTACTGTTGTGCTTATATTAACACTACAACAAAAACAGCCATTTGCAACATCTAAACAGCAACATTCATTAATCGTACGTTGCTAAAGGAGTTTTTCGCAACAATCATTAAATGCATGTTGCCATTGGTTAACTTAATTGGGATTTGGCAACAGTTTTTAAATGAACGTTGCCAATATATCTTTTTGCAACGTTCATTGTCTGTTGCAAAAAAAAATTATATATTTTTTAATTTAACAACAGGCGATGACTGTTGTCAAAGAATAGAATAATTGGCAACGTTCACGCACGTTGCTAAACATATACTTTAGGACATTTTGCAACGTTTGAAATCTGTTGCAAAATAATATTATACAATAGCTTTAATTGACAACATTTCTTGAACGTTGTTAAAACTTAAGCATAGATGACCCAAATTCAAGCCCAATTAAACGTGAAATTCTACTCGCAAAACCTATTGTATTGGCTCCAAACCCAAAATCCAAAATCAACGTCGCCTGTCTCTCCTACTTCTCTGAATCTTTTGTAAAAACCTAATTATCATTCGGAACATTCACCGTTTTTGCTAGGAAGAAGACATTGAAGAATTATAAAATCAGTCTGTTGCCTAGGATTGCTGGGAAGAAGACATTGGAGGACCATTGCCAATCTCATAGAGGTCGGTGAATGAAACTCTTTCTATGATTTTGATGAACTTTGGGTTTTCTATCTGGGTTTTTGTTAGAGCATTGTGAATTTTGGAAATCCCGAGTTGTTTTCTGTGATGGCTACGTGTGCACCCCAGTATTTGATGCCTCCAGATACTAGGAGACCCATGGGGGTATTGAATGTTCTTGGAGGAAGAGTCGCCCCCTTAAAAATGGCTGACGAAAAGAGTGGGCTGTTAGGTATTAGTCAAAAGGTTGGTTCAAGTGTTCCTCGGTTCAAATGTTCGATCAACTCTCACAGTGTTAATCAATTTCAAGGTAAGGACCCATTTCTGAATCTGCACCCTGAGATTTCGATGCTAAGAGGCAAGAGCAACACCACAATGACCAACCCGAGACATGATAGTTTGAGTGGAAGTGTTACTGAGAGTGTGAGAGATTCGTCAAGTTTGAATAATTTTAATGAGGTCAAGATCAAGGTTATTGGCGTTGGAGGTGGTGGGTCAAATGCCGTTAATCGTATGATTGAGAGTGCAATGAAGGGTGTGGAGTTATGGATTGTCAACACTGATATTCAGGCCATAAGGATGTCGCCTGTGTTCTTTGAGAATCGGTTGCAAATTGGTCAAGAGTTGACCATAGGACTTGGTGCTGGTGGGAACCCAGACATTGGGATGAATGCTGCTAAACTTAATCAAAATCTATAGAGAACCAAGGAGTAGGATTTACAAATCTATAGGGAACCAAGGAGTAGGATTTACAAATCAAGAGTTATAAAATAATTCTATTTATCTAAGCTTTTGAGGCTTTCCAAGATTGTGAAATGCTAACTAATCCTATACATGAAATCCAAGGGATTGGGGGTTATTCATATATTCCTTATCTTCTTATAATTTCAGCATGTTTAATTATTTCCCTCACCTTTGAACCAATTTGTTTGGTCCACAACACCAAGAATACTCGTGTCCAATCTATTTTTTGTTTAAATACGTTACGAAACAGGAATATAATCCTTTGGGTTAAGTAGCTATTTGAAAACCTGAGATGTTTCTGTCATACTATTGAATATATGCTGGCAGCCTTGAGTGTATAAAATGTTATTTAGTTATCCATTTACTGTCTAGTGTTTACATGTGTAAGTATAGATATTTAAATGGAGAAATTCAAAATGATTATACATGCCGATAAATGAATGCATCTGACACAGGAAAAAAAGAGAATGTGATTAGGATAGTACGAGTTGTGGAGGACTCTTGGTGAAGGCAACTTTGGTAAAGTTAAGTTCACGATAAACGTTGATTCTGATCAACTCTTTGCCATCAAGATCTTGGAGAAGGAAATGATACTCGATCTCAACATCACTTATCAGGTCAATTTAGCTGTTGTTTTTTATCAACTATTTTTTTGTGAATTGCAGGGTTGGAAACTGATAGCGTAGGTGTTTGTGGAGTAGCAGTTTTGCTCGAGGGGTGGTAGAAGAGTTTTTGTTGATATTTTTGTGAAGTGCATGCATGATTACAGGTTTCAAGATTTTGGTAGATTAAATAGTTTTCATGCCAAGAAACTTCTAGTACATGTGTATTTTGTTAGATTTTGGTTCGAACTTTCATGTTACAAGAAACTTCTCGGCTATAAATGTATGAATACAATTTCTTCTATTTTATAATATATTTAATTTGTTTCAACCTTGTTCATATTTCATTGATTTAGTATAAATTTGATTTCAGCGTTGATGTGGTGTAGATTGAGTTTTATATTGATAACATGTAGGTGAATATTGTCAAAAATATTAAGAAAGAAAGAAAGAAAGAAAGAAAGAAAGAAAGAAAAGACAACGTGCGCATGACTGTTGTTAAGAAAGAATAACAACAACAAGCTAAAGAATGTTGTTAAAACGAAACGACAACGGTCAGGCGAATGTTGTTCAAATGAAACGACAACGGTCAAACGAACGTTGTTAAAAATAAATGACAATGCGTAGATGCATGTTATTAAAAATATTTTTCACAACACGCACTGAACGTTGTTAAAGAGAAATTGTATGTCGTCAAATGAAACGGCAACGGTACAACGAACGTTGTTAAAAATAAATGACAACGCGAAGATGCATGTTGTTAAAAATCCCTTTCACAACACGCAATGAACGTTGGTAAAGAGAGACTGTATGTTGTTAAAAATACAATGACAACGAACATTAAACGTTGTTAAAGAACTTTACCACAATGGTCTTATGAAAGTTGTTAAATCTCCAAGGACGTTGCTAAAAAGTAAAATGACAACGCGCTTTTCATATTCCACAACAAACATTGCCTGTTGCCATAGAGAACTAGTTTTCCGCAACATCGAAGGACACAACGTGCGCATGAACGTTGCGAAAGCTCTATGGCAACATTTTCCGACCATTGCAAAAGGCTGTTTTTGTTGTAGTGTAAGTACAGCAATCAAAACTCACAGCTCGTAAACTTGGAGGAGAAAAGATAGTACCTAAAATAATGGAATTCCAGCTTCTTCCCTTCAACTTCACTATTTTCTTGCTTTTCACATCCTTTGTTTACTTGCAAGAACAATCAACATAGTTCAGATTAATACTGTCCAACTCTACAAAGGTAACACCAAATTAAAAAGATAAACTAAGAAGGACCTATTTCACCAAAGGAAATAATGGGAGGGAGTGGGCTGCAATTTTCACTAAGAAAATATGTCAATGACAATGGCTGAAGTTCTGCCTTTTTGGTTTTGGCTTTGCTGATTTACGTGTACTGTTCACGTGTGATAATTGTAGTTGTAATAATGGTGGTGAATTGGCTGCCAAACCAACTAATATATATATATATATATATATATATATATATATATATATATATATATAAAATAAATGTGTATATATGGTAATATATATTAATGTATACGGTAACAATATAATAACCCATATTATATTATACCTAATATATATATATTCCCTAAACCTAGCCGTCCCATTTTAAACCGGGTCCAACACACTGGGTCACTGAGCAACGATCCAAATGTACATTAAAACCTCTAAGTGACCCACACACATCCTTCATTAATTTGTTCTGACACACTTGTGGAGTGGACTATACAATTAACATTCAATTTTGGGCTCAAAGCCTATGAAAATATAACGGGTTTATTAATCATCACTGCCCCAGGTTTATTTGAGATCACAAAAAATTACAACAAACCTCCACCTTGATCCAAATATACCTGCAAACCCCAAAAGTAAAAATAGATTAGTAGTTGCTTAAAAAAGGATTCCAAACAAATTGGAACTTTACATACCTTTACCGAAGTTTGGAAATGTCAGCCAACTTCTAAATTTACCATTGTGAGCACCTTAATGCCCATATTTGCAAGGTTATAAACCTTCAAATACCTAAGCAACAACTTTAAAGCTTCCCAATATTTGAGACCGGGATCAAACATGTATCTACTTAAAACACTAACAGTAAAGGCCAAGCCTAGCCTAGTGCACACCATCAAGTACATAACGGAGCCAATAACATTTGAGTAAGAGTTTTACTCATAAAATCCTTTTTCTTATCCTATTCCTTAGACAAGATAAATTGGTTACCAAGAGGCACATAAGTGAGTTTGTAATTAACAATGCCAAAATTTTATAAAAATTTAAGCACATAAGGAGTTTGATACACAAATAAGCATGAATTTGACCTATCTCTATCAATCTTCATACCAAGGAACTTTCTAGAATGTCCTAGGTATTTCATGTCAAATTCTTTACTTAACTGAACATTTATCTTGTTTACCACTTCCATGTTAGGTCCATCCAATAACATGTAATCTACATAAAGTAACAAATACACACAATCATCATTTGTGCTGTGGTGCAGATAATACAAACAATTATCAAACTCATTCCTCTTGTAACCAATATAAAAAACATGTGAATCAAACATTCTATACCACTGTCTCTTGGCTACTAGCCTAGCCTCGTATCTCATAGGCTCACTTTCAGTGGTTCCCTCTTTCACCTTATAAACTCATTTGCATCCCACTATGGATTTATCCTTAGGTTTAGGAACTAAATCCCAAGTTTGATTCCTAACAAGAGAACTCATCTTTCCTCTCATGGTACTAAATCATTCTATGGACTTCTCACTCTTTATAGCCTCCATAAAGGTATTTGGCTCCTTATCAACTAGTTCCTGAAAACTAGTATAGGCTATAGTGAAGTCGAATAGTCTTTGGGGTTCCCTACATGGTCTCCTCTCTCTATCTCTGGCCAATTGATAATTAGCCAAAGGATTTTAGTCAACGGGATTTTTCTCTATCACATCCTCGTTACCTTCTGCATTTATGTTCTCCTGATTTTGATGTGTCACACTCTCCACCTCACTAAGGGGGATGGGGATGTGGGTACTCACTTTTTCCATCTCAACTAGGGACTCTTCCCTAATGGTTTCTTGCTGTTTTTCACTCTCTAAACAAGGCATATCTGACTCATTAAAAATGACATCCTGACTAATGATGATTTTCACACCCTTTTGGCTCTTATCCCACAACCTATACTCCTTATCACCATCTGGGTATCCTAAGAAAACACATTTCCTAGTCTTGGGATCTATATTTCCCTCACTCTGATAAAAGAAAGCAACACAGCCAAAAGTCTTAAGTATGAAATAATAAGCACATTTACCATACCAATTTTCATACGGTGTATCACCATCTAAAACAATAGAAGGAGTCATATTAGTCAAATAGCAAGCAGTCATAACAGCCTCCCCCCCAAAATGATTTAGACATATCAGAACTCAACATCATACATCTAACCTTATCAAGCAAAGTACGATTCATCCTTTCAGCAACTCCATTCTGTTGGGAAGTGTAAGGCACAGTTTTATATCTAGTATGCCACACTCATTACACAAAGTTTCAAAGTCAGCATTGCAGAATTCAAGACCATTATCATTACACAAATATTTATCTTTTTACCTATTTGATTCTCCACTTGAACTTTCTAATTTTTAAATTTAATGAAAGTTTCACTTTTATCTTTCAATAGATAAACCCACACACGTCTGGAGAAAGCATCAACAGTAGACAAAAAATATTTGTTACCACCTAAAGTGGGATTGCTCTTGGGACCCCACAAATTAGTATGAATGTATTCTAACACTCTACTTGTCTTGTGTGTGCTAGATGAAAATGATATCCTACGATGTTTTTCAAGCACACAATGATCACAAAATAGGATGTCACACACCTGATCCTTACCAAACACACCCTTGTCGTTAAGGAACTTAAGTCCCTTAACACTAATGTGAGCTAACCTATTGTGCCACATTTGTGTGTGATCAATGTCAATGGAAGAGATAGTGGAATTTAGACCACACATCACTTCAGCATGTGTAATATATATGCCATTTCTTCTAGTAGCTTTAAAAGCTCTAAGTGCACCCTTACATATTCTAATCTTGCCATCACCAAGCCTACCCATGAAACATGTACTCTCTAACTTCCCTATAGAAATCAAATTTCTACCCATATACGGAACATATCTGACTTATCTTAATCACAAAGCCACTGTCAAACTTAATAATTACATTACCAACACAGTAATTCTATATGCAACTCCACCCCATGCAACTACATGTCCATGATCAGACTCACGTAAATGATCAAACAAAAATTTATTAGAAGTGACATGAAAAGATGCACCGGAGTCAAGAATCCACTCATGTATATGGGAGTTCATAGATAGGTTAATCTCACCAGACTCAGAATTTAAAAGCATGTAAACCTCACTAGACTTATCACTAGAGGTCACTACATTGTCTCTCTCTGATCTTCTCCTTTCTGTTTGTTCTTCTCTTTATAACATTCACTAATTAAATGTCTTATTTTTCCACACCCGTAACAATTCTTTCCTTTTGCCCTCCCATGTGACTTAGAACGACTTCTACTCTTTCTATTGCTACTACTGTTTTGCCTACCTCCACTTCCACTCCCACTCCCATCTCCCAACTGAGATCTATCCCTCACAAAATAGACTTCACCATTTTTTTCTCTTATTTTTCTCGAACTTCAACTCTCTCTATCTCTCTCTCTCTCCTTACTTTTTAAAGAGTCTATGACAATGTCAGGTGTAAGGGTCTCCCTCCCATACTTAATTGCAATCTTGACTTCCTTATATGAATCAGGAATGACATTTAACAAAATTATAGTTTTGTTAATTTCAGGGACCGTTTCACCACAGTTTGTAATATCTTGCACAAGCTTATTAAAAACATCAAGATTGTCATCCAAATCCCTTGAGGGATCAATTTTGAAGCTGAAATTTTTTTCAAGGAGATAAATTTTATTTTGAGTGGATTGGATTAAATAAAGCTCTTCTAATTTTTTTCTAAGCTTTCCTGTGGAATTAAATTTTTCAACTTCTCACAAAACAGGGTCTGATAAATGCAATATGGTAGAATTGTAAGCAAGTTCATTAAAATCCTTTTTTGATCCTCAGTAACATTAGGACCTTAAAAATTATCAATAGCTTTTGAAACCTTGCTGAACCAAAATACCTTTCATTTTATGTTGCCAAATAAAAAAATCACAATTACCAGTAAAGACACTCAAATCAAAATGATGTGCAGATATCTTAACAAATAAGAATACACACCAACAAGCACGTCAAGATAATCACGTAGAAAAATCTAAAGGCCTCAATATACACCGTTTTATATTCCCAGGGTTTCGTGAGATTTACGATCTCAGATCAAGGAAATTATCAAACGGGTAAAGTCCATGTGACAATTCTAAGTAATAATGCATAGAAACAAAGTATCGCAAATAATCAGCACCAAACAAAAGCTAATACTATTCACAAAAATAGGCACATAAAATTCCTAGCAATAGGCAATGATTACCCCACAAGGTAACCCCAAAACGTACTGGCCACCCACACGATGATCTGCTAGTACTGCAATGTAAAAAAGATTAGCCAATTTACCAGAGCGGACCACACAAGCTAGAAAAACCATGAAGGTTTTGCAAATGCCGAATACGTTCACTATCAAACCGCTGTCCAAGCTGTCCGAACCACCAAAATTATAACTGACCACCACAAAAGGTCAGAAAATAGGACAAGGATCACAACGCCACTAGCCACTCGCTGAAAAACCCTTGCACACACCCCCACGTGCCGCTGGAAGAAATCTACAGCTGAAGTTCACGCGCCACCACGCGCCGCACGCGCTCCACCGTCAGCTTCGCCTTGACGTCAGGAGCCAGAATATGGTCTCCATTCACAAAGATGACTTCTACTTTGGCTGGAAAAGGGACAGACATATTTGGGCAGATTTGTGCTTTTTCTTCTTCGTTAATCCGACAACTCAAAATTAATTTTCTTGCACTACGAAATGCCATTAAGACTCTGATACCAATTGTTGGGGAAAATAGTTCACTGGATCTTTGTTTACTTGCAAGAACAATCAATATGGCTCAGATTAATACAGTCCAACTCCACAAAGGTAACACCAAGTTAAAAGGACAAACTAAGAAAGACCTATTTCACCAAAGGAAATAATGGTAGGGAGTGGGCTGCAATTTTCACTAAGAAAATATGTCAATGACAATGGCTGAAGTTCTGCTGATTTCCGTGTATTGTTCACGTGTGATAATGGTAGTTTTGCCAAACCAACTAATATATATATGTATAATATATGCATATATATGGTAATATATATTAATGTATATGGTAATAATATAATAACTCATATTATATTATACCCTAATATATAAAATTAGCCGTCCCACTTTAAAACAGGTCCAACACATTGGATCACAGAGCAAACGACCCAAAGGTACATTAAAACTTCCAAGTGACCCACACATGTCCTTCATTAATTTTGGCTGACACACTTGTGGAGTGAACTATATAATTATCATTCAATTCTGGGCTCAAAGCCTATGAAGATATAACGGGTCTATTAATCATCACTGCCCCGGATTTATTTGAGATCACAAAAAATTCCGACACTTTATCTTTTTGTTAGTTAAGGAGTGGAAGAAATCAAAGTCCCTTAACAAGAAGAAAAAGTTTACTCTATGTCCGGCATGGAAGTCACCTTTGATCGGAGACTCACATGGTGCATTCTCACACAGTGCCCTAAGTAAACTAGCCAAACAATATGGGCCAATCAAACATTTGAAGCTCGGTGCAGTTTCATGAGCCTGGGTGATCCAACCCATTTTGACACCACTACAAATAAAGACCAATGTATTGTATGTATATATAGACACACAATTAGGCACATACACCTCCAGGGAATACACATACTCATGGCCACGCACAGAGTGCGCATATTTGTACTCTCAACCCTAGTTTTATACTCAATAAAAAAATTGAAATTGTGATAAAATACTAATCCAACTAGTGGTATCACACAATGCAAAGCAGTGATGGACATATGTAATATATATATATATATAGGAGCAAAGTTCCTATATTTTGTTTAAATTACTTTATCTAACTATAAACTTGAAATTATAAAAATTCGAACTTCTCTCTTTCCAAATAAAGAAAGAGAGGTGGCAAGTGCATCTTCTATTTTTGAGTTGGGCAAGGGCACACGTGTAGCTCAGGATTAGGGGGATAATTGATACCAGTAGGTTCAGATGGTCTTTCTATTGTTGAATTTTGGACAATTCTATATATTAGACCGTTGTCTCGGATTTGCTATTTTGTTGAAGGAATTCATGTGGATCACTGATATCGTGTTTTCATAATGCGATTTCATAAGACACATTTCTCACTTGTGGAATGAACAATTGTAGAGTGACACGTGGACTCCACTAACTTACCCTTTAAATGAGGTGAACAGGTCTTCTGGGTTAACCGTCTCTGGTGTTATTTCGTTCTATTCTAGAATGATTGCTTAAATTTGCGAGTTCTTGGGGGTTAAAATCATTACAGTGGTATCATAGCCTTGTTCTTTGGCTCGTATTGGCCTCTGGGTTTAGATCTATTTTTTTTTTGCCTTAGTTCCGTAAGAATTTGATGTTGCCTGAGTCGCTTAAGACCAGATCTGGCAGATTTCAGGAAATCATATACTCCCTCCGTCCCAATTATATAGGCCACATTTCCTTTTTCTCTAGTCCCAAATATATAGGCTTGTTTCTATTTTTGAGGTGTTTTTTTTGTTCATTTACTAAAATAACCCTATTTAATTTGCTTATTTATAACTATTTTTTCCAACTTAATTTTGAAATTGTACATTAAATAATACTCATTAAATAAGGGTAAATTAGGAACACCATTGATAAATTTACTTTTTCAATAACATTCTTAATCCGTGTGAAAAATCCAATCAGCCTATATATTTGGGACGAAGGGAGTATGGATTAACACTATTGGTGGGAGGTTATATATATTTCTTGTACATTTTGGAATTTTTTGGTACCAATGTCCACTTTTGCTTAACTATGACAGTTGCTAGATCATTAGTCTTCGAAGTTATCATGATTATTCTATACTTCTTGTTTTTTATGCTATTTAGTTAGGATTTCTCTTACAATTTTGTTGAATAAATTGACTCTTTGGACTGTTCATAAATTTGCTTATCTTGAACTTTTGTTGTGAACTAGTTCTCTGGTTATTGTTGAAATCACTTAAAAATTGGTTTGCTGGTTTTATTATGCTTATGCTTTTTAATAAACTAACTAGAAACCTAGGGTTTCCACAAATCCACCCTTTTACAAATCCCGTTATGAGTTCGAAGGTTGAACTTAAAAAGTTTGATGAAAATGAAGACTTCTCTTTGTGGAAGCAAAAGATGAAGGCGATTCTGGTTTATCAAATGGTCTCTAAAGCATTGGAAGACCCTAGCAAGTATTCAAAAGCCCTTAAGGAGAAACCAAATGAAATACAAGAAATGAATGGAATAGCTTATAGTTCGATTCTTTTGCATTTATCTGACAATGTATTAAGACAAGTTTCTGAACAAAAAATAGCTAAGGAATTGTGGACAAAATTGAATGACCATTTCATGAATAAAATATTATCAAACAAGGTTTATTTGCTCGAAAGACTTTTTAGTTTTAAAATGGATCCTTCAAAGGATCTTAATACAATTCTTGATGAATTTAATAGACTTGTAAAAATTGTCCAATGCTGATAAGAAATTTGTTGATGAGGATTTAGTTGAATTCTCTGCATGATCATTTTACAGAAGTTAAAAATGTTGTAAAATATGGTAGAGTTGATTTGTCTATGTCTATTATAATTCATACATTTAGATCTAGAGAATGGGAAGTAAATCAAGACCACATAGGAAAAACTAAAAAAGATACCACCAAAATTATAATAAGAAAGGTAAAAAGAAAGGAAATCAATCTCTAGGTCTAGGAGTGGAAAAAGGTGTAATAAGGTTTGTTATGATTTGAAGAAGAAAAATAAAGAAGTTGTCAGTAATCTTGAAAATCAAGCAAGTATTAATGTTTCTAATGATGTGCAAGTTTATGCATTATCTGATTATCAATGTGATATGGATTGGATTATTTATTCAGGATGTTTTTACCATATGTATCATGATAAAAATGACTCTATTATAAGGAAATTAAGGGTGGGGATGCTCATATGGAAATAATGAATCATGTCCTATAGTTGGAACTTGGTATAAACATGAGTTAAGACCTCATTATGGAACTATCAAAACACTTAAAGGAAGGTAGGCATGTAATTGGCAATAAGAGAAATCTCATCTCATTAGGAGTAATGAATGGAAACATAAAATTGGTTTTAGGATCCTTAGTGGTATTTAAAGGCGTCAAAAGAGGTAGATTATAACCGATCACACGAAACAAAGGCATCTCGTGGTTGCACGTAAGACATGCCATGCAGCCCTGACCTCTCCAACCCATGGACTATTCTCCGTTGGAAAATCATTAAATGTCCACAACAACGAGACACGTATTCTAGAACACTCTCCTATTATTGGTTCCAACATCACATGTGTCAATCCCATTGACCCATATTCTCCGCCATCTACCAACTCTGAAGAGATGGCATAACAAGTCGACTTTGTAGCTCCAAACCTATTGCGGTAACACTGCTGTCTCTATATGTAGATAAAAATGGCGTGAATAGTTCCTGCCATCTATGAACTCTATAAAGACGACATCATATGTTGTCACTATAGATCATGGACTTTAGCGACGACGGTTGAATGTTGTGAAAATAATTGTATTACAAGTGAAAAATATCGTAAACAAGTAATAAAATGGACCTATTGAGTTCAGATTATCATTCTCACGAATACTATCCTATTTGGGTGCTAGTTCAATTGATTTTAAATTAAATTTATTTGAAGGTTTAAACTATAACTATGAATTTTAGACAAAATTGTGAATGCAAAAGTTGAGAATTTATTAAGGAATATGATTAAAGGATTTGGATTCACGAGTTCACCATAATTGTCATCTTCTCTCAAGATTTATTCCTAATGTTGTATTCGGTCGAATTCAAGAATTTAACCTAATTTACATCTCTCGAGTTCAAATTAGTCATATCTAATTAAGTAAACTTATGAAGTCAGAATGGTCATTAATTAGATACATTAAATCTCCTAAGAATTCAATTCAAGAGCGCAACAATAATAAATGCGTATCTCTACCTTGTATCCAATTGTCGGATTTTACTACGTGGTTTAAGTTATTAACTTACCTCTCTATTTGTTACAATTTACGAATCAATGAAATAATGACCAATTATTTCAAGCATTAAGAAAAAAAAGTAAAATAAAAAAATAATTAATTTATAAGCAAAACTTGAGAGTCAAAATTAAAGAATTTAAACTATGTTACATCATTCACCCAAAATAAAGATTTAGCTACTCATAATTCGGTAGAAAGATAGGATGAAAAGTTTGGAATACATAACCGGGTCTTGAATAAAAGATGAGAAGAATTTGAATATCTAGTACCAAGAATTCTTTGTCTTCACGTTCAAATTTTTAAGATCTTGGTCGTTCTTCCTCTTTTTCTCTTTTTTGACTATTATATATGGTATATATTCTTGTATTGATAAGCTTCCCCTTAGCCAAATGAGCACCACTATTTGTTTGGACTTCGGAAATCAATTTTAGCGACTAAAAGATTGATCATTATGATGTTTAGCAACTAAATGTTCACATTTAAAGTTTAGGAACCATTTATGCGCAAGCCTATAAATTTTGGGACGATACAAGTTTTTAACCTGCCACTTGTTATACTCTAGTCAATCTTTTGTACAGGGCAATGAGGCATACGATATATAAGAGGATTCAGATACTAGTCTTCTGCGGCAGTGAATCATGATCGTGTTTATTGTCCTTGATGTTTCTGTTTACATTAGATAAACAACCCAAAAATATTTATCATTCTAATTGCATCGAGAAGTTCTTAGGTTTTGTTTAAATTACTTTATCTTACTATAAACTTGAAATTATAAAAATTTGAACTTTCTTTCCAAAGAAATAAAGAGAGGTGGCAAGTTCATCTTCTATTTTTGAGTTGGGCAAGGGCACGCGTGTAGCTCAGGATTAGGGAAATAATTTGTAACAACAAGTTCACATGGTCTTTCTACCATTGAATTTGGGACAATTCTATATATTAGACCATTGTCTCGGTGGATTTGCTCCTGTTGAAGTAATTTGTGTGGTTCACTGTTATCGACTTATTGTGATTTCATAAGGCCCAATATATCGAGGACTTAACTTTCCCATCTTGCCAAATCTCAAAACACCCTTCCACGGAGATAATTTTAGGAAAACTTTATTCCCAACTTCGAATTCAAGATCTCTTCTCCTTCTATCTGCATAGCTCTTCTGCCTATCCCGTGCTACCTCCAATTTTTCTTTAATCACTTTTACATTCTCCGAAGTAATTTGAACTAATTCAGGACCTACTAACTTTCTTTCTCCAACTTCATTCTAGCAAACTGGTGTTCTGCATTTCCTGCCGTATAGCACTTCAAAAGGAGCCATCTCAATACTGGAGTGGTAACTGTTATTATAAGCAAAATCCATCAAAGACAAATGAGTATCCCAGTTACCTTTTAACTGTAGAACACAAGCTCCCAACATGTCATTTAAAGTCTGTATGGTTCTCTCTAATTGACCATCTATCTGTGTGTGAAAATTTGGGCTGATATGCTAATTAGTTCCATAGCTTCCTGCAAACTAGGCCAAAATTTAGATGTAAACCGATTATCTCTATCTGATATAATAGACACTGGAGCACCGTATAAGCTGACTATCTCATCTACATACAATTTTGCCAACTTGTTTATAGTGTAAGTAGATTTAATTGGTAAGAACCTCGCAACCTTGGTCAAACAATCCACAATAACCCAAACACCATCATGACCATTTTGAGTACGAGAAAGACCGAACAAAAGGTCCATAGTAATATACTCCCATTTCCATTCTGGAATAGGCAATGGTTGCAAAAGTCCAGCTGCCTTCTGACGAACTGGCTTTACCTGCTGACAAATGAGACATTTGGATACGAACTCCGCTATTTTCCTCTTCATACCTAGCCACTAGTAATGCTCTTTCAATATGTGATACATTTTAGTACTGCATGGGTGCATCGTATAAGTTGAACTGTGTGCCTTTTCTAAAATTTCTTTCTTCAATTCTAAAACGTTAGGAACACACAATCGACTTTCCATAACCAAAGCACCATCATCTCGAATTGCATAATCTATCTGCAAACCAGTATTAACCTCTGCTTTCAATAATCCAAGTGTAAGATCATGAGATTGAGCTTCTCTAACCCTGTCAATCAAAGTAGGTCTCACCCAAAAATTAGCTAAAACCACTCCCGAGGTAGTAGCTGACAACTGGGCATGCAGTTTTCTGAACTCACAAAATAAAGAAGCACATACTGCACTAGATTGAGATGAAGAACTGCTAGTCTTTTTACTAAGAGCATCAGTAACTATATTAGCTTTCCATGGATGATAATCAATTCTGCAATCATAATCATTTATCAATTCTAACCATCTCATTTGCCTCAAATTCAGTTCCTTCTGATCGTAAGTGTACTTCAAACTTTTGTGATCTGTGAATATCTGGCATTTCTCACCATATATGTAATGTCTCCAAATCTTCAATGCCAACACCATTGCAGCCAACTCTAAGTCATGTGTTGGGTAGTTTAACTAGTGCTTCTTCAATTGTCTTGAAGCATAAGCTATAACATTCCATTCTGCATCAGAACACAACCCAAGTCGTATCGAGAAGCGTCACTATAAATCACGAACTCTTCATCTGGAGATAGAAGAGTAAGTATAGGAGCAGAAACTAGTCTATTCTTCAACTCCCGAAAGCTCTTATCACATTCTTCACTCCACATGAATTTAGATTTCTTTCGAGTCAGACTAGTCAAAGGAAGAGCAATTCTGGAGAATCATTCTACGAACCGACGATAATAACCTGCCAGTCCAAGAAAACTGCGAACTTCTATCATATTTGTAGGGCGTTCCCATTTCATCACTGTCTCAGTCTTGATGGGATCTACATAAATGCCTTCTGCTGAGATGACATGACCTAGAAATACCACTTTGTTAAGCCAGAATTCACATTTGCTGAACTTAGCATACAACTGTTTATCTCGCAAAGTCTGTAAAATAGTCTTCAAATGCTCGACATGCTCCTCACGACTGTGAGAATAAACTAATATATCATCAATAAAGACAATCACATATCTATCCAAGTATGGATGAAGCACCCTGTTCATTAAATCCATAAATGCTGCTGGAGCATTAGTTAGCCTAAATGGCATCACGAGGAACTCATAATGTCCGTACCAAGACCTGAAAGCAGTCTTTGGTACATCGACATCTCTGATTTTAAGCTGATAATACCCTGAACGCAAGTCGATCTTAGAAAATATAGTAGCACCCCGAAGTTGATCAAACAAGTCATCAATACGAGTTAGAGAGTACTTATTGCAAATTGTCACCTTGTTCAACAGCCTGTAGTCAATACATAATCTCATTGTGCCATCTTTCTTCTTTACAAACAACAATGGTGCTCCCCACGGAGATATACTGGGTCTAATGAAACCATTATCGACTAGTTCTTGTAACTGCACTTTCAATTCTTTCATCTCTACTTGAGCTATTCTGTAAGGTGCCTGAGAGATAGGAGTTGTCCCTGGAATCAAATCAATAGTAAACTCGATTTCTCTATCTGGCGGTAATCCCAGAATATCTTCTGAAAATACATCGGGAAAATCTCCCACAATAGGAATATCATCCAATTTCAGCTTCGTAATCTAACTGTCAATTACATAAGCCAAATATGCCTGACACCCTTTTTTAAGAAATTTCTTAGCATCAAGTGCAGGTATTATACAAGACGGTAAAATTCTCCGTTCACCACTAAGAATAATTTCAGGCTCTCATGGCTTTCGGAACACAACTTCTTTGCGAAAGCAATCAACTGAAGCACGATTTGCAGCTAAGAAGTCCATGCCCAAAATAATATCAAATTCATGAATCGAGAGGAATCAAATAAGCCTTCAACTCCACTTTAATCACACAATCTTTATACACACTGTTAGCTAAAAGTGAGTCTTCTACTGGGGTCGCCACAACTAAATCACTGTCTAATGATTCTAATTTACAATCCGTATAGATAGCAAGTGCATAAGAAATAAATGAATGTGTAGCACCTGAATCAATTAAACAACGAGCATTTCTACAAAAAATAGACAACGTACCCATGACTACATCTGGTGACTCCTCGACATCCTGCTGAGTCACTGTAAAAACTCTCCCCTGGGTCCTGGGACGTCATGCCTAGCCCTTCTGCTGTACACCACTACTGCTAGCGATGTTTGCATTTGCTCCACTGGACATACCTGCTCTACTTACTCTAGTATTCTGATTTTGATTCTGAGCCTGCCTACCAGCACTAATACCCGACTGCACCTGAGGTGCACCACTTCTGCTAAGGTTGATCTGGATAGTCTATCTTCATGTTCCCGACCTGACCACACTAATAGCAAACACCAGCTCTTCTAAGGCACTCACCCAGATAAAATCTCCCACACAACTGACACTGTAGAAACCTAGCATGACTGGAACTTCCACCCTGTGTAGAAGTAACTGGACTTGGACTTTGAAAAGAACCCTGAGTATGAGAGTGGTGATGTTCTGACAGCTGGACTGAACTATGGTTGGACCGCTGAACTCTGGCTCCCTCTAGATTTGGTCTTGAAACTACTGGTATTGGCGACGTGCCCCTAGAAGTCCAAGTCCCTAACTGACTACCACCGCCTCTAGCTATCATTTGCTCTTTGTGACCGTGTATCTAAAATGCACTGCTCAACTCTCAAAGAAGCTTCAACGAGTTTGCCAAAGTCTTTATAATCTCTACCTGTCACCGATACTCTAATCTGACTCCTCAGCCCACTTTCAAATCTCCTACACCTGTCAACTTCATTAGCTATCAACAATGCAGCGTATTTTGATAGTTCCATAAACTTCTTCTAATATTCAACCAATGTCATAGACCTCTGAACTAAATGCAAGAACTCATCTTGCTTTGCATCTTTATAGGCTTGAGGGTGGTATGATTTATTGAAAACATCCTGGAAATCTGCCCAAGTAATGGCACTAGGGTCTGCATATCGACTCTAAACTGTCAACCACCAATCATACGCCACTTCCACCAGTAAGAAAGTAGCCAAGCGTAATTTCTTCTCCTATGGGCACTCCATGACATCAAAAACTCTCTCCAGCTGGGTCATCAAATTGTCTGCATCTAAAGGGTCACCCTTACCATTGAAAACTCTCACTCCCAACCTCTTTGCTCGCTCAATACTGAACCTATCTGTGTTATGCTGCCTTTGCAATAAAACATCAACTCTTTTCAGCAAGTCTATCAGCATAGGGGTCATTTGCAACCTCATTTCTATGTCTTGGGTTTTGAGCAGTTTGATGAATTGACTCATCAACTCTACTGGCCTCCCTGTTATCCCCTTCATCAGGAGCATTCTGAGTTTGAGGCACTCTATTTAGGAGTCTGTGACTTCTTATGCCACGAGCCATGACCTATAAAATGGGAATAATGTGTCTTAAAACAAGTTTATGATACATGCAATGCAATCTATAGACATGTGACCATGCTCTGATACCAACATGACATGAATCGTCCTGAATCACCCTAGTGGACCCAAAACGTGCCGTGTGCCGATGATGGATGCCATCTAGACGCCGGACCCACCCTGTAATTTGAACTAAACCAAACCTGAAAAGCAACAAATTTCTCAAACACAATATATATACAAAATCAATTAGGGCCCACTTGACCCAAATATGAACCAATCAAAAAAATAAAGTATAGCTAACTCGATCAACTCTACTATCATTTACAAAATAGCCCAAATATATAATAATTACATTAAAAGGCAGCAAACCCATCTAACTTCTACATGCCACAAACAATACGAAAATAAAATATACTAAACTGGTGGACATGAGACAATTGAATGATAATGCATTGCTTAACAAAAATGCAATCATACAATTAACTAGATCAAGTGGTTGTGGTTCTTGCAGAATCTCCCAAAAACTGCTCAAATAGCTCAAATGTGTCCTAATAAGAAAAAGAGTGACAAAATACGTGAGTTTGTAACTCATTGATTGGAGAATTTGCAAATAATAATACTTTTTGATAGTTTAACATAATTGCTGAAATTCTAAATTTTTCTGTAATACTTTTAAGCAGTAAGGATTAAGATTTCCTTATTCTTGTATAAGTAAAATAAATGCAAGTATAGAGAAACCGAAAAATGCTAGTATAAATGTAGTTTTCAAATAAAACGTAATCTGATTAAAGTGTAAGCTGTAATTTAAAGTTTGAAACTGCATGATCTATTATCTAAAATATGAAGTCCATATACTGATTATTCTGAAATATATAATTACTACACCAAAAAGGTACCCTGAATAACTGATAATCTGAAATCTGTAATCTGAATCTGGTCATACGCACGCAGAGCTGCCCCAAAGGGCTAAGCACCCCGGTATATGGTCTAAAGCCTATATGTGTACGAGAGTGGGTCCCAAAGACCTCTAATAATCTATCCATATACTGTGGAAACAAATTCAAACTAGTGCAGAGTGGGTAAATCACCATAACTAGTCATACACTGTAGAAACACATTCACACCAGTGCAGAGCGGGTAAAAGTTACATGGGTACTTTTTGATGGTTCTTAAAATTAACTTTACTGAAACTTTTAATAATGATATAATATTCTAATATTAGATTTAACAAAATTGAATTTAAACTATGAAATAATTACTCATTTATAAAAACTAACTTATTCTAAAAATGCTTGTCCAACACTAGAAAAATAATTCCTTTTTGCAATTTATGAATTTACTAGAAGCACTGAAATAACAAAACAATTCATATAACTTTACTAACTAATATAATATAATGAAAAGCTTATTTTCTGAAATAAATTTTTCCACTCACAAAGTTTGCTTGACTAAACTAGGTTGGTCAGTATGCGACACCAACCTCCTCATCACCACCTGAAATAAGATATATTTGCTTGAATTAATAAATAACCATCTCAAGAAACACTAATAATTAAAAGCAAGACTAAGCATAATCTACCCATACTTAAGCAAAACTTCTCCAAAATTCCTTTACTCACTTGAGCTAAACTTTTTTCTAATTTACCGCTTTTCTTCTTCGCTTTAACCTCTAACGATTACACACCACCAATAATAATTTTCTTAACTTTCATAGTAAAGTCATCAAGCTAGAAACTCATTTCTATTAATTCAATAACATATAATGCTCCTTAACGTTCTCAATCAATTCTAATCTTCCATAAGGCTCATAAATAATCTCCTTTATATTACATTCGTTTAAAGGACCCAAATAAAAATTCTAGGGTTTACTAAAATCATAATTCCAAACTTATAACATAAATAAACCAATACAAATCTTAAAATGCTTAAAATAGCTTAAATCTCTAATTAAGCCTACTAAGTCAAGAACCCTAAAGCTTCATCAATTAAATCCTTCATTTAACATGCAAATATAGCTCATGTCATTAAAAATAACTCATCTCCTTTCATAATATTCACATTTAAGCTCAAAGAAAAAACCCTAATATTTAACCTCATTTCTAAAATAAGTAGGTTCTTGTTTACCTCTTGAAAATGGAGAAGTTGAAGAACCCAAGCCTTAAGGTTGATTTTCCGATCACCTCAAAGTCCTGTTGGCACCTTTTTCTTCTTCCTTTTTCCCTTTTCTTTCTTTTTCTTTACTTTCCTTTCTGTCCGCGATTTCCCTTTCTCTCTCCGTGTCTTTGGGTGTAATGTCAAGAAAAGGCCCAAATTCATTTTACATTTATGCCAAATTGCATCCTTAGCCCCCCAACTTATATATTGTGTGACATTTAAATCCTTACGTAACCATAATTTATAAAATAGCCCCCAAACAATTTATTTACTTAATTTAAGTCCAACTTTGACTATTTGACTTAAAATTGACCCAAAAATATCATTGACTTTTGACTAAATAAATTTTGACTTTGACTAATTTAAAAGTGGTCGTAACAGTCCTCTTTTTTTCTTGTCTTTAATGTTCAATTTCATGTATGGGCTCCCTGTTAGTCCTTATTAGGATTTATTTTACTTCAGCATTGTATGTTTGACATTTTGAGCTATTGAACAAGTTCAAAGTGTTGTTCTTGTATGTATCGTATAGAGGTGGGCATTTTAACTGGAACCGAACCTCCCGAATCAAACCCGAACCGGAGGTTCCGGTCCGGTTCCAAAAAAATTAAATTAGGAACCGAAACTGAGAACCTAGAATCGACCGGGTTCGGGTCGGTTCTTGGTTCTTGAACTAGAACCGTGGGTACCCGATTGGAACCAAACTTGTCATTTTTTATAATTTTTTATTTTTTACAATTTATTCACCATAACTCATGACAACACCACGGTACCAAAAACAAGAGTCCAAATGTCCAAGATCCAAACAAAAAGTACAAAACTCATCACTCTTAAACATAAATTCAATTAACCCAATTGTAATTACTCAAATCTTAAATTTTCAATCGCTATTTACTGAGATGCTCAATACAAACATTAACATCTGTCTTGCACTTTCCCTCATATCTCTCTCGCTCAACACACAGTGAGACTGCGTAGGCGAAACTCCTTTTTAACCGAAACAAATCATCAATTATGAGTTTGCAATTTTTGTGTCTATTCTTCCGGTTAATGTTTTATATCTTTCATAAATTGTTTTAATATCTAACATATTTTAATGTTAACGGGTTTGTAATTTTTAATTTTTTTCAAAACATGTTGTCAACTAAATTTTTTTTTAAAAACAAATGTTATGGGTAAAACCGAACCCGAACCGACGGGTCCGGTTCGGGTTTGGTTCCAATAATTACATGGAACCGAACGGTTCCATTTACGAAATACTCGAACTGTAACGGGTGGTTCCGGGTATTGAAATACCCGAACCGATCCACCCGACGCCCAAGCCTAGTATCGTATACTAAAAATAAGTCGATTCAACAAATTTATTGTGTTCAAATTTTTTAATTTAAATGAATCATTTTTCATTACCTTGTGGCAAAAATAAATGTGTTATCAAAACTAACTTTGTTCGATCAATTAAATTCTCTCTAAAAAAAATTTCTCTACTAGCTCCTCCACCAATGGTAACAGTGGTGCAGCCATAAAGCCGCCGGAAAGTAGATGTGATATAAAAACTAGATTCATTATTTTGCTCATCAACTTCAACTAGGTGTTGTAGCTATGGAAAATGAGCATGGTAGATCAAAACCTTCTTTCATTTGGTTGATAGTGTGGTGAATGTTGTTGGATGATCGGCTAAGTGGTGTAATCTTCTTTAAGAGAAAAAGATATTTGAAGCACTAAATGTTGGTGACATTTCAGGTGTATGAGATTTAATACTAAACTACTCTTAAGCATTCTATAGATACACGATACATATCACACTACAATTTTTTAATTAACACGATTCTCATGTTTTCAAATATAATTGATGTTATTGAGACGATTGCCACTTATAGATAGTACAAGTTTCGGAAAAGGAGGTGAAGCGCATGTCTTGTTGGGCGTGATGGTAAATTTTTAGTTTTCATTTGGTCTTCATCTCATGAAAATGATGTTAGACAATCAAATGAATTGTTGAAAGCATTACAAAGGAAAGATCAAGATATTGTCAATGTCATAATATTGGTGACAATATATTAAAAACGACTCCAAGCATTGAGGAATAATGAATGAGAATCTTTTTTGGAAAACATTTATTCTTTCTGTGAAAGTCACAACATTGTTGTTCCCAACATGGACGATATGCTTATATCTCTAGGTCGTTCACAACGTAACAAAGTGATAAATTTACATTACTTCTGTGTGGATTTCTTTTATGTCGTCATTAATATGCAAAATAATTACCATGTTTTCGAGGTAAATAGCAACTTACTCCTTTTGTGTGTGATTGATGTGGGAAATTATTTCACAGATTTTCTTAGTGCTAATTGTTTTGATCTTTAGTATATTTGTTAGCTTGTTTGTCTAAAAATTTAGGTGTCTTCTATATGTATTTAATTCGTGGGAATTCTTGATATTTTGCTGGTATTTAATTATTGAATTATGTTGAAATTGGGCTGATGTGAAGAGGCAAAATTCGGGCTCGGCTTAGAGAGCAAATAATATGTCCCCAAGTTTCCCGCAATCCGGACCCTATTCTGGTTTCCAGCCTATATCTGGTTTTCTAGATATCACAATAAAGCAAGCCTATGTACGTTGGAAAGCTGAGAATGAGATCTTAAACTTTTGTGCACGCCATACTCCAAAATATGTTGTTTTGATGCTCTAAATCCACATGTAAGTTAGGTAAAGAAATAAGAAGCAGATAAGTTATAAATCAGAGGGGATATCGAAGAAAAAAATCCATTTCTTTTTTAAAAGAGGAAAAAGGAGAATCAACCATGAAAATCAGAAGAGGGCCGGCATGGAGAAGAACCAAGAGAAGAGAGGAGAAGAAGAAAAAAATGGAAGGGCTATAATTCTGAAAGCGAGAACAAAGCTCACGATTTTCTGCAATTACATAGTTCTTTTTTTTTTCTCTCTCTTTAATTTTGAGTTGTTGATTTTTTTGTAAGGGTATATGAATTTATGTTTGATAAATAATTGGATTGGTTTATCCGTTATGATTTGCTAGTTTTCTTATTCTAGTGCTAGGATGTAGTCATTGAATTTTTTATATGATTTGATTATGGTTGTATTGAATATCCTTTGATAATTGCCATATGATGATTTCAGTTTTCATTGTTCTAATTTACCGGACATGAATTGCATGTTTAAGATGCTGAATGAAGTACCGAAAGTTGAAGTTCAATGTTAGTTTACGATTTCATCAAACCTTGGTTGTGTAGTTCAGAAATAAATACACACATTTGTGACCTTCATTCAAGAATTCCACAGAGCATAATGAATCTATATTATTTTCTGTGACCTCATCGTTAGACATAGAACTAAGATAGATATAGGTTTTATATCTTAAAAGGGAATATCACAAAAACAGAGAGAATTCAATTATTGTAAATAGCCAAACATTAATGCAAGGAACCATTTTCAAACCCATTGAAGGTATTCAAGTGATGAAATCCAAGACCTATGAACCATTCATAATTGAATATTTTAGAATTTGCAGTCAGTCACATCAATTTGGGATTATCTAAATAATATAGAAAATTTTATAAATTGGTACTTAATTCTCCTCCTTGTGAATACGATATTCCTTTTGCCATATTCTACTAGTCACGATCCATAAATTTGTGGTAAAGTCTTGGGACATCATGTTTTTTTTTTTTTTTTGCGCCGTTGTCGGGGAGAATTATTTTCAATATTAATACAAATAATTTCCTCTCTTAATTTAGGCTTTAGTTTTCTATTATTTTTTGCATTTAGTTGGCCTATACAGGGGCGCAGACAGGGCTGGGCCTGTCTGGGCCCAGGCCCAGCCCTGTCCTGAAAATTTGCCTGGAATTGTGTAGTAAAAAAAAAAAAAATTTTTTTTAATGTTATGGCCCAACCCATTTTAAACCACGGCCCAGTCCTGTACCGTGTTCTGGCTCCGCCCTTGGGCCTATATATATATATTGTGTAACTATTCACTTGAAATTTTTTGGTTTGTGTCACAGTTCTACGGAATCTACTATTAAAGACAAATCTGCATCAACTTTAACAAACGACAGTGGCACCCATGGGTGCCACAACTGCAAACGGCAGGAATGGCAGCACCCACTACGCCTAGATCGTAGCGGGGGCAGAATCGTGGGCACCATTGTTGTTCTCAGCAGATGTTGTCACTGTGATCTGCTGAAGCGACAGCATCCAAGGTCGCAGCCACTTCACCTTGATTGTGGTGACAGCTGGACCATAGTACTCTAGCCAGTGTCGGATGTGATGGCCATGGATGCCACCACACCGTCGCTTGCGAGAGGTGGCGGCACCATCATTTTTCGGCACCCCGCCATGCTACGTGGGTGGGGTACGGTCCGTGCACTTTTTTTTTCTTGGAACAAAACTTATTCTTTCTGTAACTCATACTCTCACGTCGGTTATTCAAGCAGCTTATTCTTTCAAAACCGATTCTATTTAACAGAGTATGTTCTATTCTTTACGGGTACATTCTTTTCGAGGAAGGTTCTTGATACCTTTGCATAATTCGTAACACATTTTTTGAATTAATAAAATAAAAGTAAAACGATATGTTCAAAATAAAAAGTCAAAGATGATGCTGGAATTGAGTTTAATTATTTGATTTTGTTTCTATTTTTGGATGCCAATTTATTTAAAATACCATTTGACGTGAATTTGACTCGTCTCGTTCGTACAATTAAAATGGCAAACTTTTGAAGCGTTACATTGAGCCCCTAGCCCCTAAGAAAAAAATTTAAGAAAGTAATTAAAATAATATGAAATTTAAAAAACCTTGCAGGCCACGGCCTCCTCCCTTCCCCGTGGATATAGAACATATTAAATTTACGAAGTTTAATGTGATTTATTTAATGCATTTGAATGGATTACGTTTTATCTTTATTATTTGTGAATTAAATTATGGTTTGGACTATATAATTAAGTTTTAAACATTTATATTTATATATAATTCAAAAATAATAAAGATAAAACGTAATCCATCCAAATGCATTATATAAATCACATTAAACAAAATTAGCTTATTGGAACTTACAACATGTAATATATATATATATATATATACTATTTCAATTCTGGTAATTTTTTAATGAAAATTATGTTTAGAAAGAGTCCCATACAAACGAAATATCAACTAGCTAAGATCAGGCTTAATTTGGATCATTTGGAAGACAACTTGACAAAGGAATATGAGAAAATGGTTTGACACAATTTTGAATATCAACCGTAGCTTATCAAAATTGAATGCCAACCTTAACTAATCAACTACAAAATATTCTATATTATAGATCGCAGGTGTAGATTATTCATATAGTTCTATATTGAGTAATTGAATGTTCACATACGACCATACACATGTAAAACTCAAAATTCGACATGAGCTTAATTATGAAAGTTGATGTAGTTTAGTATTGCGTTAGAGAAGTCCACATATTTTCCAGTGCTTTTTGTATTGTGCAGTTTTAGAATGAAGACCGATCTAGTCAATATCCAAAAGGATATTCATGAAAGTACGAAAAACAAATTATCCAACAAAATGAGTAAAAGGACAGAATTAAATCTTCATAACTTAACAAAATCACCACGGTTGTTCTCAACCATTTGTAATATATATATATTTTTAGTCAACACACCATCACATCTCCAGTGTGATTGTCAGGCTTCCACCAGAAAAAGGTTGAGGGGGTTCGTATACCCCAACCTTATATAAATAACTCATAAAAAATATATAGGAGTGGGCATAAAACCTGACCTCTAATCAGAAGAGCTAAAACAAACAAATAAATGAATAATTAATAAAGCAATAAATAAAGAGGTACTACCTCCCAAACAATAAGTCATAAATATTCTATAAGCTCCTCAAAATAGCAACGACGATCCCAACCTCTTGTAACTACCCATTTTAAATTATTCAAAGTCAACATTTATTTAGTCAAAGTCAATATAATTTTGGGTAAGTCCAAGTTAAATAGTCAAAGTAGGACTTAAATTAAATAAATAAATTTGTTTGGGGATATTTAGAAAATTATGGTTACTTAGGGATTTAAAAGGCTCTACTTGGAAGTTGAGGATTTAAGTTGCAATTAAGACTTTTGTTAAAGAAATTTGGGACCATTTCTTTTCAGCAAAGCGCTGAGAGACAACGCAGCAATAGAGAAGAAAAAAGAAAGGGAAAAAAGGAAAGAAAGAAAATGAAGAAAAAAGAAGAAGAAGAAGAAAAGGCCGCCCAAAACGTTAAGTGCTCGAAAATTGAAAGATTGGGTTGTCCATTTCTTTTGCAATTTCAAGAAGTTAGTAAGAAATTACTTATTTAAGAAAAGTGTAAATAATTAGGGTTTTCGCTTATTGGTTTAAATGTGAAATTTACGAAGGTCAAATGATTGTTTTGATAGAATTAATGGTGGAAATTTAGGGTTCTTGAAACTAGTCTATTAAATTCAAGATTTAAGCAAGTTTAAGTTAATTAAGCCTGTGTTAGTTTATTTCTTGTTCAAAAGGCTTATTTTGGTGGAGTTATTTGAAGTTTAGCACACCCACATATATATATATATATATATATATCCTTACAATAATATAAGAGCCTTAATTTTTTTAATGTAGCTTTTTTCATCTAATACGCCACCGTTTTGCCAATGAAGACAGCCGCAATTTTTTACCTTGTCCAACATTTCACCCAAAAAAATCTCTTCTCTCTCTCATCCCTAAGCACAGCTCAACCTTGGTTTCTGTCCATAATTTCCATCCGAGCTTCTAATTCAGAGTTGACAATGACAAATTGTTGAAACAGAACTTCATTATGTTTAACTTTTATATAATAAAGTTTCAACTACCATTCTCAAACATTGCTGAAATATAAGAAATTTAAACTTCTAAGAACTTAAAGATAATAATAAGAGATTAATGTAAAACATATGTAAAAAAATTAAGAGATTTGATAAGTTCTAAATAAGAACTTACAGTTAGCGAATTTACAAAGCGAAAATATCCATTTCAGAAATAAAAATTAACCTCAAAATATAATGTGCAATTAAACAAAATAATATGCAAAAAGGAAAATAGTTTCACCTTTTAACAATGCAATTGAATTGGGTCTGTGATTCTCGTGAAAAAATTCAATAAGATAAGAACTACTTGGCGGGCAAAAAATGCTTGGAACTAAACATTTTTTCTGAAATGTTTAGTGTTATAAGTTGAATATTTTGGGTTACATTTACAATAAAGAGGGGAAAAGAGGGGAGAATTGTACCGTTCGTCCAAGTTCATTGTGGTTTTGTTGCAACTTGGAACGTTGGAAAGTTAGAATTTGTAACTTAGACATGCAGCGGATGGTTGTTTCACTACTTTGAATGTGCAAAGAGGCTAATTCTTGGACAGAAAAAGCGATCGCATAATTTTCTACATCAGTAAGGTGGTCAACAGGTGCAACTGGAACTGCTGGGGCAATCTTGAAAAAGTATAAAATAAAAACAAATAAGGAAAAAAAACTAAAGGAAAAAAAATTTGTGAAAAAGATTAGAAAAAGACGGGAAATGGAAAAGCCAACATAAAAAAAAAAAAAATGAACAGTAACATTACTGTCCATTGGCGAGCAACTCGCCAATCAAGGCAAACATGAAAACTAATGCCATTAAGGCAAACATGAAAACTAATGCCATTGAGAACCAGGGTAGTTTTTTGGTTTATGTATTTGCATTTTATTCAATAATGAAGCTTAATCTCACAATCATTGGTATGTAAACTGAAAAAGAGCTACTCATTGATAGTGTCCAGAAATTTGGAAGATGGAAACAGAATACAAGAATCCAACAAATATATAGCCAAGTCAATTGAAGAAATGTACTTCGTGAACTCAAATTACGTACTTTAAAAACAAAGTTGCCAATATCTTTCAATCAAATCCATTGTAGAATAAAAATCTTCAATGTCAAAAGCTCTAATATTCACAGGATGTATCATCTATGCTATCATACACGTACAAAAAGTTTTTTGGGTGGGCTTTTCCATTTGCTTTGGTTTTTTCTAATTTTTTTCACTTTTCTTATCGCGTGAACTTCAGGAAAATTATGTGAAGTTCAGAAATTAACTTAAGAACACAGGTAGTAGAATCCCAAGATTTCACAGTGCGTGGGTGTGGATTTATATATTACCTGAAATTCTTGAATACTCTTTTGGGCCCTTTTTTAACAATAAACATCCCAACTTTCTTTCAATTTTTTGGGTTATTTTTTATAAACTATGTGCATTACCAAATCCCAACAATTAACTCTTAAAAAGACAACCATGTTAACGTGGTTGCCAAATTGCTCGGCAACCAAGACCAAGCTGGTTACCGAGTTTCTCGGCAACCAGTCTTGGTTGCCGAGTTGCTCAGGAACCAGCTTTGGTTGCCGAGAAACTCGGCAATGCATTGGAATTTGGTGAACAGGTTCATAATTACATTGAAGAACATGGTTTTCACAATATTATGAATGTTTGCAATTCTCTCATAGCAATGTATTCACGCTGTGGATGTGTGGAAAAAGATGTGTTTAAGGGGATGGGATGTTGTGAAAAAAATGAGAAAAAGACAAAGAAATTGGGCTAAAAGCCCCCGGGGAAAAAAAAAAAAAAAAAACAACTGTTCAACTCGGCAATGAACAGTGATTTTTCTTTCTTTTTTTCTTTTTTTGGGTATGTATGTGGGCTAAAACACCAGAAAACTGATTGTTACTGGGACTCATTTGAAGGTTTTATGAGCTCCATTTTCGTCAGAATTTGAAGTTGGCTCTTCGATTTTCAATGACGGTTTGGCTGCTGAGATTGATGATAATTCTGTACGTTTGAATGAAAAGTTTAATTCTTTTGCAACGGAGGATGAGAACATTGAGAAAATGGAGAAGAATGATATGGAAAAGGTTCAAAGTTTGTTGTCATTGCTTCAGAGCAGTGGTACTGCCGATAGGTCTCTAGATGAGGACTTTGAAAAAATGGGTTTGATTTTGAATGAAGATTTTGTGGTTATGGTGCTTGAAACACTGTATGTTCCAGGGGAGAGTTTAATCGGCTTTTTCAGGTGGGTTTTGAAGAAATCGGAATTTAAGGTGACTATGCGGGTGGTTGTCGAGCAACTCGACAACCATCATGGTGATGGTTGTCAAGCAACTCGACAACCATGGTTGTCGAGCAAGTTATTGTCCAGTTATCTCGACAACGCTGCTCATTGGTCCGGCTGTTGGCATTTGATGACTGGCATACTGGATTAGCTTCCCAGGCAGCATCCCTTCAGTAAGTGTAATATACTTGAGGAATGTGTGCAACTTTATGGTAATCTCCATCAAATGTGTCTGTAAGCAGTTTGTTGACAAATTCTTGGGGCATGTTATGTTGGTAAGGTGTCGAATTCGAGATGGAGCACTTTCCAGAAATGTACAACGTTGAATATTTATCTTTTCCAGATTAGCCATTACTCCCTCCTCTATTATCGTATAGGCACCAAATATTAAAAAAAAAAAAATTCTCTGGTTGTCGAGTAGCTCGACAACCAGAACATTTTGCTTTGGTTGTCGAGCTCGACAACCAGTTTTTTCAGCACACTGTCAATGCAGTTGATATTGATGTGTTCAATAAGTTTGGAGAGTTTGGATCTATCACGAATGCTGATACGTATCATTTTACAGTTGAAGCTCTTTGTAAGAGGTCGTTCTTCGATTGGGCTTGTTCAGTTTGTGAGAAGATGGTACACGAGGATAAACTTTCGAGGAGCGAGAGAGTTGGGAAACTAATTTCTCATTTGTGCAGAGGAAGTAAAGCTAAAGATGCTCTCTCAGTTTATCTGTCTGCGAAGTATAAGAAAATATATCCTCATCGGTCTTCTGTAAATTTTTTGATCAGCTCTCTTTGTCGACTTAGGGAAACTGATAAAGAAACTCCTACGTAAATTGATAAGGAAACTGATAGAGAAACTGTTTCTTTGGCTTTAGAGATGCTTAAGGATTAAACAAGAGAAGATTGGATGTATGCAATTAAGCCCTTCTCGAGTGTCATTCAGAAATTGTGTTGGATTGAAGATTTTAAGAGGGCAAAAACATTGCTCCTCGAGATGATTGATGTGGGTCCACCTCCTGGAAATGCCATCTTCAATACAGTTATCAACGGGCTTGCAATAGTCGGGGACATGGATGAAGCTATGAAAATAATGAGACTGATGGAGAGCAGAGATTTGAAACCTGACGTGTACACTTACGGTGTCATAATGAGTGGTTATGCAAAGGGCGGGTCGATGGAGGAAGCATGCAAGATTTTCGATGAAACCAAAAAGAAGCACTCTAGGCTGAGTCCTGTTACTTATCTGAGTCATGTTACTTATCATACACTCATTCGTGGGTTCTGCAAGCTTGAACATTATGACGCGGCTGTGAATTTGTTGCGGGAGATGAAGGACTATGGAGTTCACCAGAATCATGACGAGTACAATAAGCTCATCAAATCTCTTTGCTTGAAGGCTTTAGATTGGGAAGCAGCGGAGAAATTGCGAGAAGAGATGAAAGAGAATGGCTTGATTCTCAATGGTAGAACAACTGCACTTATAAATGCAGTGAAGGAATTACAAGAAGAAGGGACAAGCCAAGAAGTAACTACTGCAGCCTGAATTGATACCAATTTACCCTTCTACTGAAGCTAATGTAGCATCAAGATTTTGATGCCAATCACGGACCATTTTTGTAATATTTTTCTTTTGCTCTTCTTCCCCTTTCTAATGCATTTCTGATGAAGTCAATAATAATTTCTGTTTATGTTCAATTATCCATTGAGAATTTGGAGAAATGGGCTTTTCGTTCACATCTATTTATAACTCGTTTGACTGTGCTTAAAAGTTACTTTTCAAGAATAGTTAGTTTTGTTAGTAAAGAGAGTAATTTTGAAAATCATGGAAGAATAAGTAACTTAAAAATAAATTTGACTTACTTTTAAGCACAACCAAACACGTTCTAAAGCAATTTACATCATTTTTTGATCTAATCAGTTGACTCTTGTAGTGCATTAAGAAAGACGAAATTGAGAACAGCTATGATACCTAAGTACATTATCTTCTACTGTTAGAGTAATAATACTGCACTATCGTATACTCTCTTATGTTTGTCTCCTTAGTATGTGACAATCAACTGTTTTATCCACGTTCATAAAGTTTTCTGAGCTGCTCAAAGTTTCTTTTCTTCTCGAGCTATTTTATGACTCTCTTGTGTTATAAGTCAAATGATCAACATTACAGGAAATGAGAGTCTCAGATGCGAGCTGTTATTTTGTCAGTTTGATAGACATCTTGTATCTGTCAGTAATTACAATTGCTACTCTGCTTAACTTCCAAATTGGTTTAGAGTTATAAGCAGTTGATAGAATCTGCCAAAGCTTTTGTTTTTTGTTTTTTTAAAAAGAAATATATATATCTCAAGAATTATAGTGAAATGCTACACTTGATTGATCATAGGAGTGCAACTAGAACCAAAAACTTCAGAAACTGGTTTGTTTTGTTGGTTTCTGTTTGTGTAGTTTTCTAGAAGTGGCTTTGATAAGTTGGATTCATTGTATTTTGACAAGTTGGGTTCATTGTACTCCATATGTAAATTTCCTTTCATTACCCATCTATTAATTATGCGCGATCCCTTATGGTAGGTAGTAACCCTCCACAAAAACCGTGGGAAAAAGCTGGGGCCTTCTCTGGACCTGCACCTTTTAAACCGCCTTCTGCTGGTAGCACAAGTGATGTAGTGGAGGCTTCTGGAACTGTAAAACCCGGTGAAGTTGTATCAACAGGTGATAGGAATACAATTGTAAAAAGAAACACAATTGGGAGGCCTGTTCCTGCTAGGCCATGGGAACAACAGACTTATGGCAGCACTTACGGAGGTATCGACACTTTTATCTGTAGTACATGGATAATTTAGTTTTGCCGTTGTAAAATTGTCCATGAGTTTATTTTTTTCTCTGCTACGTAGGATCTGGCCGGCTGAATTATATAAATGCATATGACTGTCTGGAATTTTAAAATCTTCCCCTCCTCCCGGAACGCAAAGAAAAAACACTAAGTAATGAAAAATGTGATTGTTTACCCCCTTTTTTAGAACATCTTGAAAATAGAGCTGTGGATCTTGTTCAAAATATAATGTTATATCTATGTGAGGTGTTTCCTATCAAAATGTGATAGAACACAGTAACCAAAACAATTTAATGTCATAGTATCCAAACAAACAAATGTATTCGATATTTTGCTGCGTCATTTATCTTCAAGAAACACTCCCAGATGCCTATAGGTTGTTTGTATTTGAAGCACTTTTTTTTAGGTGTCTTTGTGTATATGTGCTCAGTCACCAACTATATCGTTTGGATGCTTTAAATTCTTGATTAATATTTAGGTAAATTTTAGAAGAAAAAAAATCACAAATTTTAGGTGCTTTTTTATTATGTCGCGAACTTTCAATTTTCACAATCATGCAATATGGGAACTTATCCTTTCAATTCTATCCCGTCGTGTCAAGTGTGCCATTTAAACAATGATATGACATACTCATGCAGACACATAGGTGCAAAAAATTGATGACGTAGACCATGCTACTTGTAAAAAATAGAACAGTACCAAAATATCTTTAAAAGGAAAATGACGAAAAAAATGAAAATTTGAGGAAAATGGGAGTTCTTGATTTTCCAACGATGGAGGGGAATCGTGGGTCACCAGAAAGTCAAGAAAGTCTCCCAAGAGCATCCTCCCATGTTTCTTGAAGAAAAGGCGACGTCCCTCAATTACAGTGGCAGAGCAAGAGCTGTCGAAGCTGCAGTCAGATAATCTGAAATGACAACATTCATTCTGCGAAATACTTTAATCTAATGGCCTCTGTAAAGATGGCATTCTGCCTAAGAGTTTGGCCTCTGGTTCAATTCTTTACCAAGACAATGGAGGGTGAGGCATGTAGAGCTACATCTCAAAGTAGTATAGGGCAACGGATCAAGTGCTTTGTCCTATAACAATGAACTAGATATGAGACAAAAATAAATTGTTAAATTTTAGTTTGTTACAAGTTACTAGGGAAAAAATTAAACTTTGTGAAAAAAAAAAAATTTCTTGAGTAACAACTCACAGTAATAAAAACAATTAAACAATAAAAATAAAATATTGGATTTTTAAAACGTTTTACTACAAATCAATCAAACGCGTAATTGAAAAATAAGTGAGAAAAAGTGTTTTCCATTGAAAAATGTGAAAAATGTTTTTTTCATGAAAAATGTATTGCAATCAAACGTACCATAAGATTTTTAAAAGAAAAAATTTTCGTATTTGTAAAATTTCATTTAATCAACCATGTTTAAAAAAAAAAAAAAAAACCTAACAAAAAAATTGACCAATAACTTCACAACCATATATCACAACATGGCTAATGACAATAATTTTTTATTTTTTTTTATTTGTTTTGTTTATGTTAAATTTTATTTTTATATATTACAAAAATTTGGCCTATATTCTTTTTGTAAATAAAAAGTTTTAGGAAAAAAAAATAATTTAACAGGCCAAAAAAAAAAAAAACAAACAAACAAACCAATTTAATTTGTAGAGTAATAAAAAAAAATGAAAATAAAAAAATCATCATTGATGTAGAGTTGACTCGACAACATTGACAACCAATGTTGTCAAGGTAAAAAAAAAATTTATTTTGTTTAGTTTTTTTTTTCTTTTGTATTTTTTATATTTAAATTATTACTTAAGTTATTGGAAAAAAACAAAACGTTGTCGGAAGGAAAAAAAAAATTTGTTGAGCGAATCGCATAATAACTAACTAAGTTTCAATATTTTACTTAATTAATTGTATTAAATGGTATATTCAAAAATATGTTTTTCATATATATTATTTACATATTAAATATTTAATATTTTTTATACGTATATATTCAAGAAATACCTACGTGCAGCCTAAACATAAAATTTATCCATACATTTTTCAAGGATGTGTAATATCAATATAAATAACTTTTTTTTTCACTAATGTAGATGTTTGTTATCTAATTTCATAGAGTATTTATATAAATTGGGTGAGCTCGAATTAAAATTAAAGTAGATAGAGTTAGAATGGCGTGGTCGACTAGGGGTGGATTGGGTTGAATTCAAATAAGGTCAAATAAGTAAATATTTTTCACATGTCCCACATTTTTAACTTTTGGATGATATAATATAAAATATTTTTTGTATCAAAATAAAAAATACCACAATTTTTTCATTTCAATTAAATATCCCATTACAAATTACTCACTACATTTTTCATATAATTGATCCCTACATTTTTCACATACGTGCGTTGCACGTAGCAAAAACTAGTATATATATATATATATATATATATATATATATATATATATATAAGTTCAATTTTGGCCAATTATGAAGTTATTTGAAAAGGAGATTTGGTATAAATGTGCGTTCTTTTTGAATTATAAATTAAAGGAAAAATGGATTAGCCACTATAAAGTATTTTCTTGTGGATTTAAAAGAGGTCCAACTGTATTACTTGGAAGTAAAATGGGGGTTTGGCTAGTATATTGAATGTGGATTTACTTTAAGCAAGTGATAATTAATTGAGATAATTTAAGTTTGATCTGGATTCCTATTTTAATTTTCAGGAGGTGACACGGAGATTGGTCAGGCTTATCAACTGAATTAGGTTTCGGTCACTAGCTCTGTGAGTGGAAAAAATTAAATATTTCTAGAGAATGACAATTAATTATATTTATATTACGTGTGGTTTTAAGGACTTATTTGTTATTTTACATTATTATAATTAAATGTTTATTACGTCATAGTATTTGTGAAATTACAAATATTGTAAATTGATTACTTGTAAACTAGAATGCGAGATATATGTGATATTGAAATCTACCAGAAAAGTACCTATGATTTTATTTATTCTAGTGCACTGAGGGGTCTAATTGGCCGTGTACATATAGTTCAATGAGGAGTCTTGATCGTGTGCTAGAGTGTATATTCAGAGGTCTTTATGACCCACTCTTATGCACAGAGGGGCTAGGGCCATGTATGAGGGTGCTTATCTCAGAGGTCTTCAGGACCCACTTTCGTACACAGATGGGCTTTGGGCCGTGTACGAGAGTGCTCAGCCGGTCTACGTGCGTATGATTAGATTTCAGATTACAGATTATTAGTGATTTATGATATTACCTAGTGTGATTTTTCAGTAAATGACAGCTTATTTAGTTTGCAGGAAACACATGGTTGCATATATTGTTATCAGATGGCACTTCTTTGCAGATTTACTAAAATATCAGGTTATCTAGTTTGTTTATAATATACCATCCGCATTACTCAATATATATAACATGAGAAATCAATTTCTTGAAAATTATAATTAATTGCGAACTCTCCACTCACTGAGCTATCAGCTCACATATTTTCCTATGTTTTCCTTACTAGGTAGTAGTTGAGTTTTGAGCAGTTTGGAGAGCCTGTTGAGCCGAGTTGGAGCCACACAATCCATTAGTTTTCATGATTCATTATTTAGGTCATGTAGTTGTTAATTTCGGAGTACATGTTAGTTTTATTTGTATATGAGTCATTTTGTAACATATGTAGAAGTTAGATGAACTCATTGCATTTTACTTCGATTTTTGCACTGTTTATTATAGTAGTTAGGATTGTTTTATTTAGTTTTATTTTGATGAATGGTTATATGTATTTTGGAGGGGCAGGTGGTCTCCAATTTATTTTGGCACAATGTGTTTGGAAAATTTTATTGCTTTTCAGGTTTGGTTTAGTCCAATTTACAGAGGAACTTTTGCCAAAAATTTTATAAAATCTTTTTAGTCAAAGAAAAATCAATCAGTCATAGAAAAGTTTAAGTAGCCTTAATAGTGGGTCCGACATCCAGCGGCATCCATCATTGGTGCATGACACGTCTTGAGTCCACTATGGTGATTCGGGATGGGTCGTGTCATCTCTGAAGCAAGTAAATCAGCCATCAGGTTGCTCTCTCGATAAATATGAGAAATAGTATCACAGTTGGAGGCAATGAGATGTCTGATGTAGTGAAGAATGGCCTGAATAGACCAAGGTCCTCTACCTTTGGTGATGCAGTGAATGGCCAAAGTAGAGTCGACCTCAATCCATAAATCTGAGAGTACAGTCTTCCGAGCAAGAATGATACCATCAAGAATAGCCTCGAGCTCAGCCTCCAAAATAGGGCACTCGCCATATGAAGAGAAGAATGCACGAACACGCTGACCTGATGAATTTCTAATAATCCCATATCCACTCGCAAATCTATCTTTGACGCATCCATCATTGTTGACCTTGTAAGATTCCACTGGTGGAGTATGCCAATAAACCAAAACATGGGGAGGAATGGATGGAGTAGTAAGAGATATACCAAAGAGAGGAGCAATATCCATATCCCATCGCCAATGAATAACTCGAAATAAACGGCATGTATGTAGTAGGGAGATAGTATGGTATACTCTCTAGATGATCCGTCTCGGTTCCATAGAGATATCCTGGTACTTTGCATCATTCCTCGCAGTCTAAATAAACCAGATAATCAAAAGAGAAATGATCGTGCGAATATAACCCTTTCTCACGAACTGACCCGAGAAACGCGAAGACTGAAAGTGATACTGAAAACCCTCCATCGGTCGAAGGGTTATATGAAAAATGTCAGAAAAATGGCGCCAAACCTGGTTGGAAATACAACTGTCAATAAATAAATGTTGAATAGTCTCAATAGCTGAGCAACACTGACAACGAGATGCCAAATGACTCCCAATCCGTCTCTAGATCACAACATCAACTCGGATAAGACCCTGCCATAGTCTCTAGCAGAAGAAAGAGACAGTCGTCAAGATAATAGAACTCCAAATCATACTATATATGGCCTGAATAGTATGCCCCGTGCGAACTAGCTGCCATGCAGACTTGGTAGCAAATCTACCATCTGAAGTTTCCACCCATATAATCTGATCGGGTACCTCAGCAGAGATATGAATATTATTTATCTGCTCAGCAATAATGTATGGTACAACCTAAAGAAGTCTACTAATGTTCCATCTAGTATCATCAAATAATTCTCTAACTTGGATAGAAGAATGTGTCTAGTGTGGGTCTTGATCAGCTAATGTAGACTCGCCCATCCAGCAGTCATGCCAAAAGAATATATGTCCACGTCCTAACTACCAAGCAATGTGTGTCTTCGCCTGTGGGCCTATGTGATTTAGCCTCTTCCATACAGCTGAAGCATAGTAAGGAATAGTAGCCAGCAACGGATGGGTACCCTTACAATACTTACTCAGTAAAAACTTAGCCCATATTGACCGCTTTGATCTAAATAACCACCAGAGCTTTAGGGAGAACGTATCAACAAGATCCTGCAGTCTCCTAAAGCCAGTCCACCCTCCTTAGTACAAATACAAAGGTAATTCCATCTTATCTACGAACCTCCTATAGATGCTCTCGTTTATGATATTGGTGACCAAATAAAATAATACTGGATTTATCTAGACATTTATTGTCAAGATATGATTTGTTTAGTGGGAGGGTCCCAACTTAATCAGTGGACACGGTGACCTTTCCTATAGAGAGGTCTGTTGGATCACAAGGATTAAGTAGTCGTTACATTATTATAGTTTATAGATCTACATGTGCATTCATGCATCATATGTTAAATTCCCTGCTCAATTTTAATATGTATTAATTTTGTTATTTTTCAGCAAAATATTTCTCAATCCATTTTTGGTTATCCTAAAAAAAAACCAACTTACTGGAGAAAATTATGTATATTGGAAACGTAACCTAACGATTGTTCTCACCGTTGAGAAAATTGATTTTGTGCTTGAAGAAGATTGGCCTGAGCAACCTACTGAGACTGCAAGCAAGGACAAGAGAGATTCTTATGATAAGTGGGTGGCTGCACACAAGTTGGCTCGCTGTTACATTTTGGCATCGATGTCGAATGTGTTACAGCAAAAGCATTACAGTTTTAAAATCTCTTATGACATAATGAAAAGCTTCAAGGACATGTTTGTACATCAAAGTATGATAGCTCATTTCAAAGTCATTCGTACCTTACAGAACATCAGCATGAAACCTGGAACGCCAGTGAAAGACCATATGTTGACCATGATTGGACACTTCAATGTGGCAGAAAATCTGGGTGCAACTATTGATCAAGATACTCAGGTTGATATGGTATTGAACTCTTTACCTGATATGTTTTCACAGTTTACTGTGGACTATCACTTACACAAGATGGATATGTCATTGACTAAGCTGATGAATGAGTTGCAAAATGTAGAAAGTGGTCTTAAATCTAAAGGTGGCAATGTTTATGCAGCAATTGGTAGCTCACTTGTTTCCAAGCCGAAAGGCAGAGATGGAAAGAAAAAGAAGAGAGCTAACAAGAAGCAGAAAGGTAATAAGACCAACGCAGGTAGAAAGCCGAAAGACAAGTGTTTCAAATGCAGTCAGAAATGACACTGGAAGAAAGACTGTCTTGATGCACTAGCTAAAAAGGAGCAATGTGCTGATGATTCAAGAGAGCAGAAAATTTAGTGAAGACCAATTTACTATTATAGTCGGTGCATGAACAATAGTTTCGGTGAGAGCTGTAGGAGTAGTTTATTTTATTTCAATAGTGGTAGGTATTTAATTTTTAAAGACTGTTACTATGTCCCATAGATAAAGTGGAATACAATTCCCATTTTCTTGTTAATATGACAAGGTTATTCTCTTATTTTGCGCTAACGCGCTTTACTTTTGATGAATAAAGCTCCTATTTTTGCCGGATATTTGGTGAGCGTCTGTATATATTAAACTATTCCACAAATGAAAATGAAAATAATAATACTTCTACAAACCATAATAAACAAAATACATACCATACTAGTAATACATATATATGGCTCTTAAACTTAGACGCATCAACTTTAACATGACACATAGACTAACAAGGAATGGTACCCTCAACTCAATTGAGATCGAACCATTGCCAGTCTCTGTGATTCTTGTTTGGAAGAAAAGATGGCTAAGAAGTTCTTTTTTAGCAAAGAACATATAGTCAAACATATAGTCAAAGAGGTATTGGAACTAGTTTATTCTGATATATGTGGATCCATGGGTACACCTGTGAGAGGGGTTATGAGTTTTTTATCACCTTTACAGATGATTACTTTAGATTCGAATACATTTACCTGATGACTCAAAAGTCAAAGGCTTTTGAGAAATTCAAAGCATATTGGACTAAGGTCAAGAAATATTTTGATAAAGTATAAAGATATTTCGATCACATCGAGGTGGCGAATATCTCTCAGAAGAATTCAGGGATTACTTAATAGAAAATGGTATAGTTTTTCAACTGAGTGGGCCTGGTAGACCCCAACGGAACGGCGTTTCAAAAAGAAGAAACAAGATATTGTTTGTTAGATATGGTTATGTCAATGATGAGTTTTTCAACTTTACCTATCTCAATTTTGGGATGTGCACTGGAGACACTGCATATATTCTTAACTTAGTTTCATCTAAGTTTGTTCTCAAGACTCTCTTGGAATTGTGGAATGGGCGCAAACCAAATTTTCATCACATCCAAATTTGGGAATGTCCGACTCGTGTGCTGAAAGAGAAGACAAAAAAGTTGGAGTATAGGTCAGAAATATGTCTGTGTGTGGGATATCCTAATGGCACCAGGGAATACTAATTTTTATAGTCCTCTAGTTAGGAAGGCTTTTTGTCAGTACAAACACGACCTTCCTATAGGATAAGTATATTAATAAATGTCAGTCTAAGAGTATGGTTGTTTTGGAATAAATGAGTGGAAGCGATTATTCTACAACATTAATTCCTGAAACACAACCTAGTGACAGACGACCAATGGTATCGCAAACACATGTAGAACGTTATCTGAGTGGGACAACTGATTTATCATCTAATCCCATAGATCAAGAAAATGTTCAATGTAATGAGGAGGTATTTGTATCACCTGAAGGTGATACCAACATTGATGAAAATGTTACTATTGAAGATCCATCGTCCATTAGGCAAAGTCAGAGGATCATCAGAAAACCTTCTGGGTACTTGTTAGTAGGAGAATCCAAACAGGTGATCTTCGTATAACAAGTAGATTATTCAACTTTATATAAGGAGGCTATGGACAAAATGATAATTTTCATGGTGCTTTATGTGGACGATATTTTACTCATAGGAAATGATGTAGGAATGTCATCGTCTACGAAAGCGTGGTTGGCCCAACAGTTTTTATATGAAGGTTTTGGACAAAGCTAGATTTGTTCTAGGGATTCAAATCTTAAGAGATCGAATGGAACAAGCTGATAGTTTTGTCCCAAGCTATATATATTGACAAGATGCTTGTCAAATTGTCATGCAAGATTCTAAAAAGGACAATTTGCCATTCAGACATAGAATCTAACTATCTAAGGAGTATTCTTAAAGAAACTCCTGAAGAGATAGAGGACATGGGTAGAATGACTTATGCGTTTGCAATAGGTAGTCTCATGTACGTTATGCTGTGCACTAAACCCTACATTTGTTGTGCTGTTGTTATGATAACTCTTTATGAGTCTAGCCAGACTAGAATATTGGGTGATTGTAAAGCATATCCTTAAGTACTTTTCGGAGAACAATGAGCTATATGCTGGTTTACTCTTCACCGTTGGGGTATATGTTTTTTAGGATTATACTCTAGGGCAAGTGGGAGAATTGTTGAGTTGTATGCCCAAATAGTATAATTTTGCTGTGATGAAATGACAATTTTATATTGAATAAAACTTTGGTTTGTATTCATTTATTATTATTGCATTTGTTTAATATTGAGCATGTAAATAAAGTGTCAATGATCACTTGTGATAATATAAGTTGGATGCTTGCGTTGAGAAGCATAGTGGGACACAACTTATATTTTGATCATGAATAAAATTGTTCACAACTAATGTATAAGGGTTGGTGCCTTATACCGAAAGGTTGTAGTGTTGACTATTTAATCATTCGAGTTTGCGATTTGTCCTTATCGCAGAAATAGATTAATGGTGACACTAGTACACTTGAATTGTATTGAACAGATCATGTGTCGAATTTAATTATATAGCATGACTGTGCAAATAATTAAATTCAACTTGATAACCGAATATTTCATCTAAATCCATTGACAGGATTGTGTATATCTTTTCGTTAGTTTGATAGTTCTTTGATTCTCCAATGGGTGAGATCAATTTAGTTGATCAAATATCTCGGTGAGTTGGGAACTTGAGAATGAGTGAAGTAGAGAACACGAATTCGTGTTGGAACTATCGCCCTTGAAAAATGAGTCGAGTGACAACTTAAGTATTTTCTGTTGAACGGTTATAAATCTGAGCTCAGTGTTTAACGACAGCTAAACTTCGACATCTGTGAATTAGTTCACATGAACTTTGAGGAAAATGTAACTTAAAGTTAGTGAGAATAACTAGAATGGCAAAACGGTCATTTATGCTCATACCTAATTATCGGATCTCAGACATGGATGAAAATATATATATATATATATATATATATATATACACACACGGTAAGTCAGAGGAAAGTATTACAGCTTCTGTAATTTTATATATTCCGAGAGTGCAGTCTCTTGCATTTAGTGAAAAAAGCAAAAGACTAATAATTAGATTGAGGGATCTAGGGTCGACTAGACAGAATCTAATTATTGGAGCTTGAAAAATATATGTCCGAACAGGTCCTGTGGTAGCTCTATAAAGTTTTGGGCTTAATCACAGTTACTATAAAAGTTTTGGACTTGATTGTAATTGTGATATAAGTTCAGGGATTACATGTGTAATTAAATCAATCCTAAGCTAATTGGACTTGGATGTCTTTTCATTGTTTGCAATCAGGACTCTTGTCATTGTTTACAATCAGGATGTTTGTTATATTTATGGGCAAATTCAGGACCGGTCACTGTTTGGGCATTTATGGGCTCTAAAGTCATATGCTCAAAACTTAATTCAATTAAAGTCACATTTTAGAGCTAAAATACCAACATATCCTTAATTGTAAAAAAACGCCAATTGTGATACTGTTTTATGGTGATATTGTTAAACCTATTATTTTGTACTACTAATGAAACATTTTAAAAACAATATTATTCTCTTGTTTATTCTCTACTGATTAATTCGTCTATCTACCATTAAACACCTTATATATTTATACTTATCTATCCAATGAGAATCTATGTCCTAATTGAATCTCAAACATGTTCTAATTCAAGAGAAGAATTAGAAACATTGTTCATAGTTTTAGATGAGAACCCTTTGCATGACTTCCCATTAACTTGAGAATGATTGGCAGTTCTTCTTTCTTCATCTTGGCATTACTCTGAAGTATGTCTTTGCTTTTAAGAGACCCAGATACCTTGGAAGAGCTTTAATTTGTAGCAAAAAGATGTACATTTATCCGTGATACTGTTTTAGAGGATTTGTGATACTGTTTTAAAAAAAAATTAAAGATTGCTATTTTAAGCTAAAGAGACGACTTCAAACGGGTAAAATCCATCATACGCAGTGGCAAAGCGACTGGTCTTGACTGTCTTGTCGAGACCATTCCGAAAACATATTATAATAAAAATTCTGAGCACGTGTGCGAATTCTATATTTATTTCTATTATGATACTATTTTTTGTGATACTGTTATGCATAATACAGTATCAAACAACACACATGACTATGATATCATGCTTTTATCTTTGATACTGTTTAATTAGTCATGTGTTTTGTTTGATACTGTATTATGCAATACAATGCAATACATTATCATAGATTAAAACATGGATTAAAACAGTATCAATTTATATTAATGCACATTACCTAAACAAAACAGTATCATGGATTAAAACAGTATCATAGACAAAACTAAGACATTCAAACAGTATCACACATCGAACTTTTTCATTCCTATAGAAATTCAAGCTGCTATTTACAATAACAAATCATGGCAACTCTACAGAAATTCATCAAACAAATCTTCCTTAATATTTTCTATAATACAGTATTATGATACAAATATGTTTATGATAATATTTCTCATTCTTGATACAAAACTACCCATTACAAACTAAACCTTCAACAAAGAAGTGAAAATGCATGCTAGCTACAGATAGCATAAACCAACGAAGCTTTCCTATGTGGAAGCAGGAACCACAAAGGAAAAATAAGAGGTTTACTCAACCTCTAGCACCTTCCCCTAAGAAAAAACAAAGAAAAATAAGGAAAAACCAACAGATGCAGGAATAGAAAACTAGGATCAGACCAATAATGAATTTTTCGATTCAAGACAGTTCATAATTCAAGTGAGCAACAGTCTCCAACAGAAATTTTGAAGGGCAAAACCATCCTTATGGTTATTGAAAAGAACATAATCAATGGATCCAGATCTCAACGAACACGATATAACAGTTGCTGAAATCTACTGAAAAAGATCACAACATAAAAGCAGAAAAAATCCGGCAGGTGGCTATGGGTTCCATGAAATCCGGCAGGTGGCTATGGGTTCAATGAAAAAGATCTCCAACGATTTCTACAGCTTCCAAGTTCACTCCATCACCAAGAAAGAAAGTTTTGGTGCCGAGCCAAATTCTGATATGATGGATTCAGATTTGAATAAGATTTTGGAATATTCTCTTGACTCGGAGGTGGAGGCGGAGGTTGAGGCGGAGGCGGCGGCGGCGGTGACGGTGGTAGTGGTGGGAAATATGGATCATAAGGATAATTTTGGAATTAATATGAAAATTTGATGAAAGTATGACTTATTAACAATTTTGAAATTTGTTTTGACCTAATTTGAAACAAGTCACTTGTAGATGACTTTTAGACAATTTTCCCTATATTTATATCGCATTGCATGTGATGTAAATTAATTGATCCAGTTAAGAAAAGGAAGAGAGAAAATTTCTTTGTTTAACTTGAATTTTAGTTTCTTAGTTTTCTAGATCTGAGCAGTCCAGAAATTATTCTTTAATTTAATTAAAAGGTGCTCACACGCCGGTGTAATCTATACTTGGAGAATACCATAGAAGACTTGAACGTTGGGAGCACCAAGTTCGTAAATCAAAAGCAGCAAGTTCGTGAATCAGATCAAGATCTAATATCGTATATCGATTCAGGTATAATACTAATCTATTAGCGTTTAATTATAATAAACACGTGAACGCCTAGCAAAGATCATGGTTTTATTGAATTAAAGAAAATTTTTGTTTTCTGGCTAATTCTAGTGCCAGATTTCTACAGTTACATCCATCTTCGAAAACAAATAAAAAAATACATTTTGATGAAACGTACATGTTCAATCTAAAAATTGAAATAAGGGATAGTTTGACCACAAAATATAAAATAATTTAGAAAATACAATCTAACTTTTTTTAATTCTAAAAATACTATTTTTATTTTTGTAACACTGTTGTTACATTTGTTGTATATTTTATAAAAAATATGTGTTAGATTTGTTATTTTTGGAGTTTAAAATATTAAAAAATAATTGTAAAATTTTAATAGAATTATTACTTGAAATAATAGTAGATTGTTACTAAAATCTAGTGAGAATTTCTGGGCTTTCAAGATGCCCATAATAAGCGGATTGTTACCAAAGCACACAATTAACGCATTGTCACCAAATGCAATAAGCATTTCAAATCATACCTCTTATCAACGAAGATGATGGAAAATCAAATTTGAAACTGAAAACCCATGAAATCGTGATCAAATTGGAGACTAAGAATGGCAAAATTTGGAGAGATCAATTTAGAACCAGTTGCAATAGAATATTTATGAGGTAAGATTCGAAAGGTAATCTAACTTTTGGTATCAAACATCATATCAAAACAAAACTCATTCAAATTAAAAATAAATCCATATTTTTACTGAATTTGCTACTTGGTATTGAAATTTCAGATTGCTAATCTTGGGATTGAGAAGAGGATTGGAAAAGATATATTAATATTGTTCCAACAACCCGAGGTAATAATCTAAACTGAACATTAGCTTGATTAGCATTTGATTGATTTTTAAATAATATATTTCGGCTTTTATACTTCAGATTATGGTGTTTTGTGATTCCTATTCAGACTGATGGTTTTTTATTGTTGCGAATAATAATTGACCAAAGGATATAGGGGGAAGCAATTTATTAGAGATTGGAAGAAACACATTATAGTATAATACTCGTTGGGTAGGGGATTGGAGGTATAACAAAAAAGTATTGATAGAGGGTTCCTTCTTCATTTTAAGGATAGAAATTGCCATAGTTGGGACTGAATGGAACTTGACATGTTTGTGTGTATATTGCATGTGAATTGAAATTAAAATTTTAGTATCATGCATATTTGTTGGTAGCAAGCAATATGTTGTAATTATAATTTATTATGCAAATATGGGATGTATTAGTGGGTCTATTTATTACGAGTGTGAGTTGGATGACTCACGAACTTACAATGATTACTCGGTTGTTGGATTAATCATCCCGTTAGCTAGAGTGTAGTTATGCAATGAAAGAGATAAAAAATGATCATTCATCTTATGCTATAATCGTACACAGCCTCCTCATCAAGAATGCAGGGATAATTCTGTATCTTTCTATATACAAATCAAAAGAATGAATCAAACTTGACAAAATTCACATTGTGTGTCGATATCAACAAGGTGAGTTACAACTAAGACAAATTGATGTACATAGGTAATTCAATTTCAAACAAGAGACATTCGGATTCCGTCACATATTGAATACACAACATTCTACTTATGGTTGTTTAAATTAATTCCTTGATTCCTAGATTACCAACAATTGAATAAATGAGTTTAGATAGTTGTCAAAACGTGGCATGTCTTGAGGAAATTAAGGAAGAAACAGAGTGCCACGCTACTTGTCATCCTAGTATTGAAAATCTTAAAAAGATTACAATTTTTAGGAATAATGAGTTGTTAATAAAAAGTCTAGCCATGTATGCAATTCATTACACATTTCAGTGTAAGGTGTACAAATCAAACAAGAATGAGTACATATTGAAGTGCTTGGATGATAAGTGCAGATGGAGACTTAGAGCTTCAATAATTGGGAGGACAACGATGTTCAAAGTAAGAAGCATAAATAACAGTCAGATTAATTTGTTGGACATAGTCTTAGGATATCAAAGACAAGTAACATGTCCAGGCATTGTGAGCTGCATTAAGTACAAGTTTATCACTGCAAAAACAATATACACACCGATTAACATTGTAAGAGACATGATAAAAACTTACGGGGTAATCATTAGTTACGAGAATGCTTGGAGAGCTTGTGAACGTACATTGAAGATAATAAGATGTGATCTAGAAATATCATTTGGAAGACTATGGGCGTACCAGCAAATGCTTAATCAAACTAATCAAGAATTATATACAAGAATTAAGACAGATGAGGCTAACACGTTCATGTTCAGCTTTGTAGCATTAAGAACATTAATACAAGGATGGAAACATTGCAAGACTATTATAGTTGATGCTACATTCTTAACGGGTACATATGGCGGATGCTATTCAGTGCTTGCACATAAGACACTAATAACAATATTTTCATACTTGCGTTTGGTGTGGGGATTCAGGAAAAAATACTTCATGGGAATGGTTTCCACTAAGATTGAATGAAACATACAGGGAAAGTGATGGGCTTGTTATCATTTCTGATAGACATAGTAGTATTGAAAATGTAATTAAGAATGTGTACCTAAATGCGATGTACGAAGTCTGTTCTTACCACCTATTTTAGAATTTCAAAAAATAATTTAGTAAAAAGGCTAAATTCATAGGCAACCATTCAACGCATAGGGAGCTTACACTGAATCTGAATTTCGAATCCATGTGGCATGAAACATTATAGAGTCGGTGAATTCAGTAACAAGATCGGCCCAAAAACTTTTGATAGAGGCTTTGTTTGAGTCATTGCATTGTACAGTGCAAATAGTTTTCAAGAATTTGAACGATGTAAAATTACTATTCACAAGACCTAGAACAAGATATGAGAGCATGGTGAAGGAGACATCTAGGGAATCAATAAGATTGGAGGTATATAAATAATTTTAGTTGTTGATCAAAGTATGTACAGTATTGTTATATATCTTCTTTATTACAAAGAGTTGAATTGAGTTGATTGTATTCTACTTTTTATTGCTCCATTTATCAATGACTTTTAGATCTTATCGGGTGGGCGAAGGGTCCAAAAGACACATAGGCTGGGGCGAATAAAAAAAAAAAGAGAGCATGCACCCAATTCAAAGATTAGGTATGCCAGACAAAAATTGTTAGCCTAGCCCGGATGGCTGATGCATTGGTTTTATCAAGTTGTCTCATTCATTCAACAACATTGACCTCATTCGTGGCTTGATTCTCGATGTTTTTGGACAGGAAAGAAACTGATGTTCAGAATTCTACAACATTTTATGAAAAACTTACTTGTCAGATCTATTAAAGTAGTGTTTTTTAATTGATCTCAATCTTGAATGAGCTTTATTTAGTGATGTTAGTTTTGATCAATTTTGATCAATTATTTAAGTGGAGTTCGTTAATTAAGTGCGAAAATTATAAGACCAAACGTGTTCTACTACGCGAGTATACTAACATAGTATAGTTAGTTGCTCAAATTATTTCGGGTGAATGAGAAATTAAGTACCAAAATGAATCACTTAAATATACGAATATTGTTGAAAAATATGATTAGAATACTGCAAAATATTGTAGAATCCATTTGGATGAAAAGTCGTGCATTTTTTGACATGTCATTTCTTAACAGTCACATCTTTTCAACTTAGAGACATGTCTTTTAGACATGTGATTTTTCAACAAGACATGTTACGTGTCTTTTTATGAAGTTGTGTCTTTTGATATATAACTTTTCTGATATTATAAATAGGCCCCTTATAATTGGAAATTAGATAACTTCACTTTCAACCAAATGTCTTTACACTTTTTGCATAAATTATTTTAGTATAAAAATAATTTCCACATAATGTTCAAGTTCAATTTTCATTTAAAGAAGTAACAAAATGTTGTTCGGTTCGTTGTTCTCATAATTCGGAGAGCTACTATTACAAGAAGTGGTCGTTGTAACTTGGAAGACGTGTGCTGAGAAACTGTAAGTACCTGTGCAGGGCAGTTTCGTCTTAAGGAAAAAGAGTCAAACATTTGCCTTGACTGGATCTAATTATTCATTTATCGATATTTCTGTAAGTCGTCATTTTTCTCGTTTGCATACACGTGATTAAATTGTCATAATATAATTAATGTACCAATTTTACTAACTATCTTAAGACGAATTTTTTTATGCGTTTTATATTTTATTTTACTACATGAATCGTTATTACAATCTTGTTTATATTTAGTTTCGAATATTAAATACTGACTTTTGTTCACATATTACTTACATTATTTTATTTTGAAAAATTGTCCATGTTATGTGATACAAAATTGATTATCAATGACATCGTCATTTACTTCTGATATACTCCTTGTCAATATTCATGGAAATGAATCCAAAAGTTTTATCGGATTGAACTTAAAGAGATAGCAACAGAAATTGCTATTATATCTCATTAGGCTGAATGTAACAATGTTCTAGCATAAAGATTCCCTAATTGAAGAAGACAAATTGTCTAATGGGATGCCAGATCTAACGCTTTCAGTGGTGGTGTTCGAAGCCAGTATAGTAGACAACCTGAGAAAATGATTTATCGACATAATACTCGTCACGTTTGTAGTGACAATGAGATTTTATGAGAGATTGTCATTTTTAGTCATTTTATAAGTTGACTAATAGTTTGATGTGGAATAAAATAAAATGGATTGTATTATCCGCTAGATAGACTTAGTTAACGATATAATCAAATTTTAAAAGAGTCAACGAATTTATATTGCTAAATTCTACCTATAACTGTGGGGGTGATATTGTTGTTTGCATATCTTCAATTTAAGTTCAAGTTTATTTCAAGATTTGTGGAAGATAGTATTGCTTTCTTCAAATTAGAGTATTGAAATATTGAAACAATATTGAAATGTTGAATTGCACTTTGATGAATGAAAATCGTACGATATTTTAAATTGGATATCTAATGCAAGGGAATCAAAATCTACTAGTAAATATGTTTTACTATTGAGAGTGCAGTTGTGATAGCCACTGCTTGCAATATAGTGTGCAGTTGTGATAGTTAGTTGGCTATCAAAAGAGCAAAAATAGTATGTATAATGGTAAGTCTCGGCATACACGCTGAAGACATAATACCATAAAGCAGTTGATCTCAAATTGTGTAATCTTCATAGATTATATAAAATCAAAGGAGAATATCGCGGATCCACTTACTAAAAGTTTACCAAGAGATCAAGTATACTGCGTATCGGGTAAAATGGGATTAAAAGCCTATTACACACGAGTCTTTATAATGGAAATCCAACTTTGTTGACTGGAGATATCAAGACCTTGGTTTAATAAGATAACTAAGTTATGAAGATTCAGTTAAGTACTTGGGAGTTATCTCCTACTCATTTGTATTGTACGAAAAAGTGCTACCTGCATAGTGTATAAGGTTAAGTAATAACTTTTAATGATTCTTGTAGCTTGGATAAACCAATTGGAGTATGGCAGAATACCCTTAATAAAAGATTACCTATGTAAATGTGAAGTGTGGATGCTTCTATGAGAATGTTTCAAGGCTTGAATTCTCTAAAACACTTATGAAATTCAAGAGTTGTTCAGGGCAAAAATGAACACAGCCGTGAAAACCGAAGGTGTTAGGGAGGTTATTATATGGGTACTATTGTCTTGGTTTATACTAACGGCTGAATAGTTCAAGACACTGATTAGCTAAGTAAATTCGATAATATTCTACTAAGGAAGGTTCAAAGCCAGAAGCCACATATCCTGATGCAATAGCTTTCCGCTTGTACTCTCTTTTAGTGTCTCCATAGTCATTTGTATTAATTTTCATTCATGTGGGGGATTGTTGGAATTTTGTTTAGTAAAGTTGGTTTTGACCAACTTTGACCAATTATTTAAACGGATCCCGTCAATTAAGTACGGGAATTGTAAGGCCAAACGTGTTCTACTACGCAAGTAGACTAACATAGTATATTTAGTTGCTTGAACCATTTCGGGTGAATGGTAAATTAAGGCCCAAAGTGAATCTCTTAAATACACGAATATTGTTGAAAAATAGGATTAGAATACTGCAAAATATTGTAGAATCCGTTTGGATGAAAAGTCGTGTCTTTTTGAACATGTTATTTATTAGCAGTTACATCTTTTCAACTTAGAGACGTGTCTTTTGAACATGTGCTTTTTCAACAAGACATGTCTTTTGGACGTGCTTTTTTAAGGAGTTGTGTCTTTTGATATACAACTTTTCAGATATTATAAATATGCCCATTATGATTGGAAATTATATCACTTCACTTTTAACAAAATGTCTTTACAGTTTTTGCATAAATCATTTTAGTATAGAATTAATTTATGCATAATGTTCAAGTCCAGTTTTCATTTAAAGAGAGAAAAAAATGTTGTTCGGTTCGTTGTTCTCGTAATTTGGAGTGCTACTATTACGAGAAGTGGTCAGTGTATTTTGGAAGACGTGTGCCGAGAAACCGTAAGCACATGTGCGGGGCAAATTTGTCTTAAAGAGAAAGTGTCAAACTCTTGCCTCGACCAGATCTAATTATTCATTTATCGATATTTTTGTAAGTCATAATTTTGCTCGTTTGCATGCACGTGTTGTTAGAATATAATTAATGCACCAATTTTACTAACACCTGAAAAGAAAACTGTGGTAACCTCCATTTTATAGAAAATCAATTTATTTAATATTGTCCAATACACTTTACAAAACACGTCATATATCTAAAATCCCGCATAAACATCTCCTATGTAGAGATGACGACATCCCTCTTTGAATCATCATATACCATTCAATTAACAAGAAAGAACATATATCTGGGTGATATTTTTCTATTTTTTTCAACAATGATTATCGAGTAAACATCTCCTATGTAGAAATGACGACATCCCTCTTTGAATCACCATATAACATTCAATTAACACGAAAGAACATATATTTGAGTGATATCTTTCTTTTTTTTTTCCCAACAATGATTATCGAGTACTTGCTATCAATCAAAATGCACTAACGTTAATGAGCAAGCACTCTTGAGAAAGAGACATTTGTCATTATTTGGTTCTTTTATCACTCAATCGCACTCCGAATTTTTTTGAAATTTTGATCATTTTCTTCTCTTCTAATTAATGTATAATTGTTAAGCCCTTTTGAACTGCAAGAAAATCATTTTCACGTTGACAATTTATCAAAAACCGATCAAAATCCTCGTATGCATCCCACTTTTAATTTCGGCCATTTATCTTTTCAACAATCATTATTTATCTTTCTTTTTATAATAATAGAGCAAGACGACAAAAATAAAACAATTTTGTATATTGGACAGTGGACAAATTTTATTTTATATTTTTTATAAAATTTTTGTATATTATAAACAGTAAGTCCTACGAAATATAAAGATAAAAAATGTTTGACCAACTCATAAGTTTCAAAAAGCAATGATAAGTGTGATTTTACACTTATTTGGACAATTAAAATTGGATAATTATAAGTACTCTTGAGTGATTTTCTACTTAATTGTGTCATGATTTAATTGTTTTATGTCAAAACTCGAGTTCGAATGGAATTGAAGAAAAACAAAGCAAAATAGGCGAAAATGACTGAAGTGTACGAAGACTTGGATATGGGGACCAACTTGTAAATATTCAAAAGTTGAAGGACTTGAATTACAAATAAAAGAGGACTAAATTCAAATGAAAGAAAAAATTAGAGGACTAAAGAGGACAAAATCCAAAGTTGAAGGACCTAGGCGGCAAATAAGATAAGTAAAGAGGAAAAAGGACAACATTATGATCAAGACCAAATAAAATATACATCAAAGTTTGGAGGACTAAGCATGCAATATGGAGATTGGAACCAATTTTGGTATTTTCTCACTGTTTGCCGCGGTGTCAAGCCGCGGTTCGACCGCGGCAATGCGCTGTTCGCGCGTCTGGGTTTTTTTAGCTTATTTTTAATTTAAGTCAGGGTCTTTTTCATCTTTTCATGTACATGAGTTATTAAATTAGTAAAACATTATATAAAGATCTAACCTAGGTAAAAAAAAAAGAGTTGAATCTTGGAGAACACAAGAGAAGACGGAGAAAAGAACGGTGAAAAAAACGAAGAACGACCAAAATCAAGAAGATTGGAGCGGGAAAACAAAGATTTCTTGGTACAAGATACTCAACTTTTTCTCCTCTTTTATTCAAGATCCGGTTATGTATTCGAAACTCTTCATCTTGTCTTTCTCCCAAATCATGAGTAGCTAGATTTAAAGTTTTGGATGAATGATGTAGCCTAGTTTTAATTCTTTAATTTCAAATATCAAGTTTTGATTTATAAATTGTTTAAGTATTTGATTTTGCTTCTTCTCTTAATGCTTGGAATAACTGGCCATTATTTCATTGATTTTGTGGATTGTAATGAACTGAGAAGTAAATTATTAATCTAGACCACGTAGTAAAATCCGACAATTGGATAAAAGGTAGAGATACACTTTTATTATTACTGCGGTCTGAATTAAATTCTTAGGAAATTAATGCATCTAATTAAGGATCATTCTGACTGCCCAAGTTGACTTAATTAGATAGAACTAATTTGAACTCGAGAGAGGTAAATTAGGTTAAATCGTGAATTCGACCGAATACAACTTTAGAAACAAATCTTGAGAGGAGAATTTAGAGATGACAACTTGGTGAATTCGTTTGTCCAAACTCTTCAATTATCATTCTTGAATAATTCTTGATATTTGCTTTTAAATAAGTTATTATAGTATTTTCTTAAATTGATAGTTATAGTTTAAATCATTCAAATCAAATCAAATCAATTCAAATTGTTTTAAAATAAATTATCATTACGATTAATTTAACTAGTATCTAAATAAGATAATCTTCATGGAAACGATAATCCGGACTCAATAAGTCCACTTTATTACTTATTTGCGATATTGTACACTTGCAATCACAATATTTTCACAACAAGTTTTTGGCGCTGTTGTCGGGGACTATTCTTATTTAATAATAGTTTAGATTAATCGTTAGTGTTAGTTTTATTTTTTTTAATTTTATTATTATTATTATTGATTTCTTTTATTATAGTTATTATTACTATTTTCTTTCTTCTTTTTTTATTTATTTAAAATGACAGATGCTAGTAATGCACAACTTGCTGCATTGACAAAGCAGGTGGAACTCTTGGTCATAACACAGATAGAAAGAGTGAATGTCATCCAAGCAACTATCATGTGCGAAAATTGTGGGGCTAACCACTCAATATCAAATTGTATGTTATTGGCCTCTTCAGAACAAATCAATTTTGTGCTATATAATACACATCAGTAGTATAATCCAGCGACTGTCCGAGATTTTGAAATTGATGAGGACAACGTGAATTTTGGAGATTTCATCGCAATGCACCAAGCTAATACAGCAAGATATGATGCGTCTTTTGAAATTGATGAAGACAACATGAATTTTGGAGATTTAATTGCAATGCACCAAGCTAATACAGCAAGATATGATGTGACTTCTGAAATTGATGAGGACAACATGAATTTTGGAGATTTCATCGCAATGCATCAGTCTAATACAGCGAGATATGATGAAACTTCTGAAATTGATGACGATGACTTGATCTTGGGAGATATATGGAAACTATTAGTCACACAAAATTTTTGTCCCTACTCCTACACGTTCCCAAGTGAAGTTGAAACCAACCAATTGGAACACATGCCAAGCATTACAACAATGAGTGAAGAGCAACTGTCTGAAATTTTAGATAATAGACATGTCATCCAACACGATGAAGCACCAACTAAAAAAGAATAGTATGTAGAAAAAGAGAAGTTGATCCTAAATGAGCAAAATAAAAAAGTGACATTTAATGATATTTAACTTATCAAGCAATTCTCCGACTCCCGTATTTATTCTAAAATTGATTTTGTAATCAAGGCAGATGAGGAAGTTGATGTTTTCGTAGTGGTGTTCGAGCAAGGTGCTAAACTATATTTATATTTATCTGAGAAATACAAGTTAAAATTTTGGAGGATAAACGAAAAATGGTGTAAAATCAATAGATACAAGCAAAACAAGTCATCCAAAGCACTATTTAGAATGTCGTAAAGCAACCAGACAATAAGTCGAGCTCTAGGCTATAAATCGAGCGCTTAATGGGATGCAACCCATTTTCTCTATCCTTTTATGTTTATTCCATTGCATGTAGAATTTTAGGACTGCATTAGGAAGTAGAGCACGTTTCCCGATTGTTAGTAAATTAGTACATTTAATTTTTTTTTTATTTCAGGCTACACATCGTCATTCCAATCCCAATGCGTATTGATCAGTTGAAAGTCCGACGTTGTCTCCACGCCTTTTGATTTGGGTTAACTCTTTTCTTTTTTATTTATTTTGCTTTCTTTTGTCACATTGAGGACAATGCGAATTTTAAGTTTGGGGTGTGACTTTTTATTTTCATTATTGTTGTGTGTGTGTGCTGAAAAAAAAATTTATTTGTGTGCATGTATGTTGGATAGCCTTGCCGACTAATGATGATATTATTTGAACCTGTTATCAATTCATAAATTATGACTAGGTGATGCTGCTTAAGCTGTTTTTTTTAGACTATACTTATCCATGTGAGATATGATTAAGTGTGAGCACAATAGTCATGAATATCACTACCTTTGGTTGGTATATTAAATAAAATACATTGAAAGAATAGTGAACATAAGTTGTGAAACCAAGATCACCAGTTGACAACTTAATTACCTAACCGGTTGAAAGGATAGTTTGGGGGTGGTTAAACCATTGCAGAAGCTGTTTAAATAGGTGTTGATTCCGTGCTTGAGTAATAGTTGTGTGGAGTGTATTTGGCTACCAGGTGGAATCTAGGTATTGACCGGATGCTAGAAATCTAATCTTTGCTTATTTATCATGGCATTGCACTTGCATTATCTTATACCTCTCTTCGTAGCCTAGTTGACTCGAGTGATAAAGCCCGTTGGAATTCTCAAAACTCGGTGCCCTAAAGTTTATCAGACTTGGGAGCCATCGGTCTAAAGCTCGCTACAAGGGTCATCTAGAAAGCTTAAAGAAATGAGGTCTTACACATAAGATACATACATACATATATATATATATATATATATATATATATAAAAGGAGAAGCAAAAGCAAGATTGAGCCTTTGTACGCATAACTTGGAGATTTAGATGACTAGTGGGTTTGACTTACCTAGTGGAAGCTTGATGGCCAAAGCATTCAATAAAAGGAGAATCATCACAGATCTAGATAGCATCTGTATTGGGTAGACCTAACCAAATTTTGAGCGGTAAAAGAACAAGTGTTTTGAGGACAACCATAGAGTTAACACCCAGGGTGAGAGATTAAACATCAATAGGAGAGTGTGTATTCTTACGAGAGAGAAATGAAATATTTGACCACTGGAGGAACAAAATATTACCAACCTAAAAGTTTATGTTGATTGGATTGACTATGCGTATACACATATATCAGTTGAGCATCAGATAAGTAAAAAAAAATCTATTTTTGTAGCATGATTTAGAAATAATTTTTATTGATTGACTTGCTTCAAAACCTGAAGAAAACACGGCAAGCTATCTAATATAGTAAATTTTAATATTATTTGTCTGATTGTTTAAGTAATTAATCATGTTCAAGGACGAACAAATGTTCAAGTTTGGGGGTATTTGATAAGTGTGATTTTACACTTATTTGGACCATCAAAATTGGACAATTATAAGTACTCTTGAGTGATTTTCTACTTAATTGTGTCTTGATTTAATTATTTTAGGTCAAAACCTGAGTTCGAATAGAATTGGAGAAAAACAAAGCAAAATAGGCGAAAAAGGATTGAAGGTGTACAGAGACTTGGATATGGGGATGAACTTGTATATATCCAAAAGTTGAAGGACTTGGATTGCAAATAAAAGAGGACTAAATTGAAATGAAAGAAGAAATTGGAGGATTAAAGAGGACAAAATCCAAAGTTGAAGGACCTAGCGGCAAATAAGATAAGTAAAGATGAAAATGGACAAAATTATGACCAAGGACCAAATAAAATATACATCAAAGTTTGGAGGACTAAGCATGCAATATGGAGATTGGAACCAATTTTGGTATTTTCTCACTGTTTGCTGCGGTTTGCAAACCACGGTTCGACCGCGGCAATGCGCTGTTCACGCGTCTGGGTGTTTTTTGGCTTATTTGTTTCGATTATGAAATGAAATTTTCATTTTTATCAAATACCATTAATACAACTGATTAATATTTAAGTTAAATACTTGAACAACAACTATTTACTATTGATTAATATAAATAACTTCAATGTTTAATTTTGAAATGGTTGTGATCCTAGAGAAATGACAGTAAACAATTTTGTGCACAAGGGGTTATGGTCTAGCTTTTGTCGAGCAGTCAAAGAGTATATAGCTTTACCTATGTCCTCCAATTAAATTACCAATATGAGTAATAGGAATCGCACTAAAAGAAAAAGGAACTATAGGTACGACATTTATAGGGACAACACCAAATTTGTCTCTATATATAGCATTTATAGGGACAACAATAAAATGTCGTCTCTAAAGATTGGATAGCTATAGCAAGGACAAAAGTCGTCCCAACACACAGTAGTCATCCCTATAAGTCCAGTATCTATAGAGACGACTTATTTTGTTGTCCCGATAGAGTACAAACCTATAGAGACAACACGAAATGTCGTCTCTACATAAATAAAGTCGACTAATATCGTCCTTATAGTCTAAAAAATTCATCCCCGTAGGTCATAAGAAATAGCGCCATTTTTCCCACTTTATAAGCTACTGGGACGACTGCTATCGTCCTAGCAGCGTTAAAATTCGTTCCTACATGTCCAATATCTATAGGGACGATTTATTCGACGTCTCCTTAGATTACAGACCTATAGAGACGACAGAAAATGTCGTCCCCATGACCTAAATATTCGTCCCTGTAAGTCCCAAGGCATATATTGGCGGGATTTTCTCGCGCCCAATTGTAGCAATTGGGACGATTTATTCACCCTATAGAGAAGACATAATGTCCTCTCTATAGATCTAGTCTACAAAATGCCAACAGAAGCAACAAAATAGTGCGCGCAATTAGAATAATAGAAGGGAGATGCTGCCAAAATTTACATGTGAAACATAGGTAATAACAGGAAAAATTAACACAACTCGTTAATTACAAATCAATGTCGAATGGCCAGGGCCCACACCTAAAATTATTATTGGAGCGACAAGGAGTTAGGACATTCTCACACCACTTGTATTAAAAATTATTAACTAAAAATGCTATTGTGGGGTCATCTAAAGAGACGAAAATGTGTTCTTTATAGATTGAAAAAATTGAAATTCGCGATTTTACTCTTCAGCACTTTTTTTTTTTCGTGTGTTAAATGTGTATAGACGACTTTAGTCGTCCCTTTAGAGCCCACAAATTTACAAAAAGTACATAGAATACATAATTCTCACAATCATTTATCTTCTCTCACTCTCACTATTTTCCACCATCGGAGAGGAAAAAGGGGAACGTTGAAAAGAGCTGGGTTTTATATGCTGATTTAATAGATTTTAATGGGTTTTATAGGCTGATTTAATGAGTTTTATATCAGAGTCTGTGGGCTTTGCCACCGACCAAGGAAACAACCTCTTCTTTGGCTCTCTTTCCATTTAAGCCTCTTTAAGCTAAAAATTTGCATTACCATATTTCTCAAATTTCAATCTCCCTATAGAAATCCCTCCTGCCTGTCAAGATTCGGTCGTACGAAGCATGTCTCCATCTCTTTAAGATCCCCCTGCCTTCTCCTTGAAGTTCATAAAAATTAGATATATCAGGAAATTTGGTTCCCACTCCTCGAAGTTCTTAGTTTGCCATTTCTAGGACTCCTCTCCTCGAATCAGGTTTTGTCTGATCATTGGGGATGTCCCCAAATGGATCTGGTGTAATACATTTTACCTTTATTAGTTGAGTAGTTTGGAAGTATAGTTTTGGAGTATCGGTTGAGAAATAGATCTTTGACGTGCCAGGATGAAGTTTATGAAACTTGGATCCAAGCCGGACTCCTAACAAGCTGATGGGAACATGTGAGAAATCTTTTATCTAGTTTCTCAGTAAATCTACAATAGCTGTTGCTTTTGTCTGATTTTATAGTGATACACTTCCAAATGGTTAGCATAAATTTTCTACATGAGTTACTCATCCCAGACAATTTTCTTGCTCCAAAAAGTTTTTACATTTTAGTTGAGCTTGTTATCATTGGTCACCTTTACAGAAGGCCTATGTTGGACTGTGTTTTGACTATTTGTTGATACCAGTTCAAATGTGACCCAATGCTCCTATTTATATTATGCGATTTCCACCGATAAAAACTCCTTTCGAAAAAATTATGTTCTTTTATAAGTAATCTTCGTAAATTACTCGTTGCCGAGAAAAAAAAATGGCCTTCAATTTTGAGGATAAAAATGTGAAGGTACTTATTATGTTCACTCTTTCAACTTTCAACCCAAGGCATTATTAATGTTAGAGGTTTTGTTTGAGTTAAATTTGCTAATTTTCTAGGATTATCTGTTTATTCCTTTGAAAGTTTATTACAAACACTACTAGAAAAGGAGGCAACAGAAACGGAATTTTAGCAACGGACTACTTCCGTAATTTTTACCGATGGATTAACAACAAATTACCAACGAAATATTATTTTATCATTTTTAAAATCTAAGTATTAAATTACTGACGTTCTAGAACTACCAACGGAAGACTCCGTTGGTACAACTCCGTTGCTAATCCGTTTGTAAATTTTTTTTAAAAAAGTAAATAATAAATTAAATAATTTACAGACAAATGTTCCAACAGATGATTCCGTTAGGAACTATGTAAAAGAATCAAATAACTACCAACGGAAAAAATTTGTTGCTAAACTTTTTAACCAAAATTAAACAATTATTAAATAGTTACTAGCACAAGAAATTCTGTAACAATTTTTAAAAAAACTTAAATATCTATTAAACATTTTCCTACGAAAAAATCAGTTGGTAATTTAACAAAAAATTATTTTAATAAAATAATTCTAAATAATAAGCTACTTTATAATCTACACTTTGTTCAAGCGATTGTTATCGAGTGAATATTAATTTATGTATAGATTATTTTTTCAATTAATTAAATATTTTATTAATAATTTAATTAATTTCAAAAGTAAAAATATTTATATATAAAATTCAAATAATCTAATTTCCTCTAAATTTTATTCTCTCCACCATCAAATTTCACTTCCCGCTTATAATTTCATTGCTTTTCGACCAAAATTTCATTTTCCCTCATTCTGGTCCCATTATCCCCCACTCTCAACCCCAACACACACACAGAGACAAAAACATGACCCATTTCCTGTCCAAATCCCTAACTTCATCTTCACCGCCTCTGTCTCTCTCCCTCTCCGGCGTCTCCGCCTTCTTCTGCTGGCTATATTCTGCGTCGAAGTCGCCACCAACCGCCGAAGTTGGATCTAGCCAATAGCCACCCACCCAGGTAAACTTTGCGGAACTGATTAACCTAATCTTGTGCTTCAAAAGGAAATTGAAAATTAATTCTTATCTCCTCAAAGTCTTTATGGTGTATATCACTTGGAATTGATTAGGCTTCCCAAATATGACAGATTTTTGGAAAAAAAAAAAAAAGCCCATAACACATTATAGTTTTGAATCGTGCGTTTGCTGATTTTTCGTTAATGATTTTTCGATTGTCTCCCCTTATTTTTTAAATAAGGGCATCCCACAGTTCATGTTGGTAAAGAGATTTTGAAGAAATTTTATTCGTGTCTATGTAAATGTATAGAAAGATTTATGCACACTTATTGTTGAATTTATATTTTGATGTTGTAGGAATTATTATATGCGCTGTTTGTTTTATAGTTCGAATTGAAGAGATTTTGGAAAATTAGTATGTGTTGCTCACATTTTCATCAATGTTGTTTTGTTATGTTGGATCCATAGTTTATGTGATTATTTTCTTGTGTTTTTCGTTGCAGGGAATAATTTAAGGGAGTGTACCGGGGCAGTTGATATGGGGAATCGTGAAAAAGAATAACTCCTTTTTGGTGAAGGAGTTTGGAAATGGAACTGTCGGTGTCGTATTCAGTAAGGAGCCCAACAATCATTACAGCATCCACTCTTACAAGCACTATGTTTAGTATAAAATCGCTTTATTCTCCAGTTTACATTTCTTGTTATATAAATAACAATTTGATTTAGTTTTAGAATTGGTTTTTCCATATGTAGTGTTGGACAAGATTTGTGAATGTGATTTCAAATAAAGGCTTTGAATTACGGTTTGGAAAATGTGTGGAAACATGTCAATTTCATCGTTATTTTGAAGTAAAAAATTATGCTAAGAATAGTAGTTCGTGCTTAACTGATGATTCTTATGTGAGAAGTTTTGAATGTACATATTTGTTGTCCTGAATATGCTAATGAGAGTATTTGAGATGTGTTTTGCTTAGTTGCTTAAAACATAGATAATTGTAGTATGTATTAATGTTAATATTTTATTGTAATTGGATCTGCTTCATTGGTATGTAATTGGAGTAGTTGTGTACGATGTTGCTTGAGATGATTTATAATATGGCTTTGTTTGGTTTAAAAAATCATGAAAGAAACTATGGTTTTATACTTTTATCTATTTTGTTTTAATTGAGTTTTATAAATTTGATTATTTAAGGTAAAAATGGTGGAAGAACGGGAAGAGCAAACGCAGCAAGCTAGCTCCAGCGGCGTGGCAATTAATGAGCACGACGTTGTTCTTAAGGTCCTAGGAGAGAAGAGGGGACACCGACGCACAATTGGATGGGTTTTGAGGGGCACTTCCCGCTCTCACTCATCTACTACGACATTGCGGGATCGACCCAGTATCAGTCAATGTACTCAGGCAACCAATGTGTTGAAGTCCAAAATAGAGACATACATGTAATAAATGAATGAATTTATCACGCAGTTTACGAGTAATCTGCAATATGTCATACTGAGAATTCAGCTGCCAACACCGCCACCACCACCTCCCATGTCGCCTATGCATGAAGAAGAGTTAGATTTTTCGAACGACAAAGATTATTTATCTGATCTTTAGTCTTCCCCTGTCTATCTATTTTGAGTTGCGGATACTTTTGATTTTGTACATTGTGGTTATTTTGTGTTGGAAGTTTTTGTTTTTGTGCAAGGTTTTTAAAGTTGTTTTGGTACAATTTGTTTTTATGTACAAATATGATAATATAATTAATATGATTTAAGTTCTTTTTAAACATTTTATCTGTGTTGTTACACTTTTATTTAATGTTTCTATTAAGTCATTGTTATTAAATAATTTTAATTAGTATTGAAAGTGTAATAATTACTAGAATCAATAAATTTTAAAAAAATTAATTAAGACGATAAAAATCGTCCTTGTAGATATTTGCTCTATCGGGATGACTATTATCGTCCCAATAGGTGAAACTATTGGGACGACAAATTTATCCCAATAGTTTTTTTGAGACCAAATACGTGCCAATATTCAAATTAGAAGTGGGACATAAAGAGATGACAAATGCCGTCTCTATAGATTAGTTGAAACGAATATTTGGACGATAGTAACAGACGAAAATAAGGGCTGTAGGGACAATAAAATGTCGTCCCTATAAATCATCAATATATTGAGACGACTATTGTCGTCTCTGTTGACTTATTATGATAGGCTTATTGGGACAATCTTTAGGAACGATTATGTCGTCCCTTTAGCCATTTAGCGACGACAATTCTATCTATAGGGAAAAGTCGTCCCTATAACTCTCTTTTCTTGTTTCATAATTTATACTTTGATTTTTGTTATAAATGTTGTTTTCCTTACTGAATTTTGAAAGTATTTCAAGGCATTGGAAATATTTACTTTTTCTTGCTAATTTCTAATTTTCAATTTTTTTTTTGTTTGTGTTTGTGTGTGTTAATATGTATTACATTATTTTAAGTGAGATTTATCGATATTTTTTGAAAAATTTAGAGACTTTGTTTACAATTTTCTCTTGTTTTTTTTTTTTGTTTTATTACTTTATTTTATTATTTTTATGAAAGAGGAGGCAAATCCACCGTTTAATGGCTAAAATGGAGTGAACTACGAGTTTTGCTACATAATTGAAAGATTGTGGATGAATTATGCTAAAATAGAGGTTGGTTTGGTGGTATATCTATTATGTTTTGCAAAAGTTGGAGACAAAAGTACAAATTTCCGTAAGATATAATATTATTTGCACGAGTTCCGAGGATAAGAAATTTAAAACATAAATCAGGTTGTATAAACTTGGACGCTAAATGCACCACGTACAACAATGAGAATTATGCCAGATCAATTTGGAAGGGTGGAATTAAAACAGCAATGATATATTTGATATGTAGTATTAGATAGTACAATATATAAATAATAGCAAAATTTATTTTCTTTTCTTAATAGAATAATGCTATTCATAATTATACTTTTATGACCTTGCCTTTAAATTTCTGGCAGTGACCCAAGTTCGAAACAAAATCAAGTTTCATAAGATTAGATATACGGACCAAAGACACCAACTGACTGCATTTAAACAAATATTTGAACAGTTTCAATTATTAGGGATTGATTGAACATTAATAAAAGGTTAAGTACCAACTCGTTACATTTCAAAGATTGAAGACCAACTTTACACGAGGAATAAGTTATAGAGTGGTATTATTTTCCTTTTCAAATATTACTATGAACAAATATTTGGCTCTTTTCTTGATTTTCAGTTGGTTTGAACAAGGGTGGGACCCCAATTTGATAAGAATTGTGAGGACAGTTATTTAAAATGGGGAAAAAAAGTTGCTTCTAAAATTATAATTTGAACCATTAATGTTTTAATTAATTATTCTTATTTACGTACCACCCAGGTATATGAGAAAATTAAACTACCAATAAAGTAAGGGTTCTACGGTTTTTCATAACAATGTGATCACAAGAAAAACAGAGTATATATACTGATAAGTGTGATTTTACACTTATTTGGACCATCAAAATTAAACAATTGTAAGTACTCTTAAGTGATTTTTTACTTAATTATGTGTCTATTTAATTGTTTTAGGTCAAAACCCTGAGATCGGATGGAATTGAAGAAAAACAAAGCAAAATAGGTGAAAAGGGACTGAAGGCGTACGAAAATGGAGAAGTGGGGATCAATTTGCAAATATTCAAAAGTTGAAGGACTTGGATTGCAAATAAAAGAAGACTAAATTGAAATGAAAGAAGAAATTAGAGGACTAAAAAGGACAAAATCAAAAGTTGAAGGATCTTGGATGCAAATAAGATGACAAAAAGAACAAATTATGAAGAAATATGAAGTGGGGACCAAATTAAATACATATCAAATCTTGGAGGACTAAAACTACAATTTGGGGATTGAACCATAATTTGGAAACATTATTTATGTTTACCATGGTCAACCAGCGGTTGACCGCGGCAATGCGCGGACAGCGCATCTGGAGGTTTTTTGGACTATTTTTAACTCTAATCAGGGTCTTTTTCGTCTTTTCACGTACATGAGTTTCAATTTTAGTAAAACACTATATAAAGACATAACATAGGTCAAAATAGGGAGAGAATTCTTGGGAGAACACAAGAGAAGATGGAGAAAAGAACGTCGAAAGAAACGAAGTACGACCAAGATCAAGAAGATTGGAACGTGAAGATCAAGATATCTTGGTGTAAGATATTCAACATCTTTTCCTCTTTCATTCAAAATCCGGTTATGTATTCAATTCTTTTAACACTTTCTTTCTCCTGAATCATGAGTAGCTAGATTTAAAGTTTGGATAAACGATGTAGCCTAAGTTTAATTCTTTAATTTCGAATCTCAAGTTTTGACTTATAAATTGTTTAAGTATTTGATTTTATTTCTTCTCTTAATGCTTGGAATAACTGGCCATTATTTCATTGATCTCGTAGATTGTAATGAAGTGAGAAGCAAATTATTAATCTAGACCACGTAGTAAAATTCGGCAATTGGATAAAAGGTAGAGATACACTTTTATTATTGTCGCGGTCTTAATTGAATTCCAAGGAGAATTAATGCATCTAATTAAGGACCATTCTTACTGTCTAAGTTGACTTAATTAGATAGGACTAATTTGAACTCGAGAGAGGTAAATTAGGTTAAATTCGTGAATTCGACCGAATACAACTTTAGGAACAAATCTTGAGAGGAAGAATTAGAGATGACAACTAGGTGAATTCGTTTGTCCAAACGCTTTAACCATCATTCTTCTCTAAATTCTTGTTATTTGCTTTTACATAAGTTATTATATTATTTCCTTAAATTCATAGTTTTAGTTTAAATCTTTCAAATCAAATCAACTCAATTCAAATTGTTTAAAATAAATTAGCATTAATATTAATTTAACTAGTATCTAAATAAGATAGTCTTCGTGGGAACGATAATCTGGACTCAATAGGTCCACTTTATTACTTTTGTGCGATATTGTACACTTGCAATCACATTATTTTCACAACGAGTTTTTGGCGCCGTTGCCGGGGACTATTCTTATTTAATATTAGTTTAGATTAACCGTTAGTGTTAGTTTTATTTTTTATTTTTTTTATTTTTACTGATTTATTTTATTATTGTTATTATTACTATTTTCTTTCTTCTTTGTTTATTTCTATCAGATGGCAGATGCACAAATAAGAAGAGGACTTGAATAAGAGGCTGCAAGAGCAGCCGCTGTAGAAGCAGCCCGAATGGCAGCTCAGCAAATTCAACAACATGAAGAACAGGAAGAAGATGACGATGGAAACATGCCAATGGCTCAGTTCCTAACTCCGGCAGCAGCTCCTGATCGTTCAAACATTATTTATCTAGCTTTTGGTCGGAACGACTTCCAATTAAGGGCCGATTTGATTAATCTCTTCAGCAATCACCTGCAGTTCTATGGAAAGGCGACTGAAAATCCTAATACTCATCTCTCCAGATTCTTACGTATGTGCCATAATTTTCAGTTTCAAGGAGTAAATGAAGATGCCATCAGACTCCGGTTATTTCCATATATATTGAGGGAAGGGGCTCTAGAATGGTTAGATTCAGAACCACATGCTAGTATCACTACTTGGGATGATTTAGCTAGAAAATTCTGTAATAAATACTTTTCACCAGCTAAAGCAGCAAAGATGAAGTTGGAAATTTCTACTTTCCAACAACTGGAGGGTGAAAGGTATCATGAAGCTTGAGACAGATTCAAGGAATTGCTTAGAAAATGTCCAAATCATGGCATTTAAAAAGGGCAACAGGCTTAATATTTTTATTCTGGGCTATCTCCTCAGTCTAAATCGACAGTGGACTCCTCTGCAAATGGGTCCATTGCAAATAAAAATGTCAACGAAGCATGGGATCTCTATGAGCTGATTGCAAACACACAGACCATGTTTTCATCTGATCGTACCACTCCAAGAAAAGTTGCAGGCATACATGAGATTGATGGTCTGTCAGCTACCAATGCACAACTTGCTACATTGACAAAGCAGGTGGAGCTCTTGGTCAGAACACAAATGCAAGGAGTGAATGCAATCCAAGCAACCATCATGTGCGAGAACTGTGGAGCTAACCATTCGACATCAAATTGTATGTTATTGGCCTCTCCAGAACATGTCAATTTTGTGCAGAATAATACACATCAGCAGTACAATCCATATTCACAAACATACAATCCAAGTTGGAAGCAACACCCCAATTTTAGATGGTCTGAGAATCAACAAAGTGGTAATGCATATAATGCTCAGCAAGAAAGAGGACCGAGTTTAGGAGAGATGTTTCCAACAGTATATGCAGAAAACTGATAAAGCATTGGAGCGATTGGACATCAACAGTTAAAATCAACAAGCGTCTATCAGAAAAATAGAGACTCAGATTTGTCAGTTAGCCCTACAATTGTCAGATAGAAAACCAGGCACTTTACCCAACTCTACAGAAACAAATCCAAGAGAACAGGTAAATGCCATCACTACTAGGAGCGGGGTACAACTGCCAGAAATTATTGTGAAAAGAACAGAGAAAAATGATGACCAGTTGATGATTAAGGAAGAAGAAACTGGACAACAACATGAGAAATCAAAAGAAGAAGTTTCAAAAGAATCTGCTAAATCATCAAAAGTGAGGGCGCCAATTCCTGTCAAAGCTTATGTGCCACCAATTCCATTTCCTCAGAGGCTGCATAAGAACAAGCTCGACAAGCAGTTTGAAAAATTTCTTGAAGTTTTCAAGAAACTGCATATCAACATTCATTTTGCCGACGCATTAGCTCAAATGCCATTGTATTTGAAATTTATGAAAGAAATGTTGTCCAAGAAGAGAAAACCAGATGAAAACGAGACAATGGCTTTAACTGAGGAATGTAGTGCTGTTATGCTAAATAAGTTGCCTCCGAAGTTAAAAGATCCAGGGAGTTTTAAATTACCTTGCACAATTGGAGAATTTTATAATTTTAATGCTTTATGTGATTTAGGTGCAAGTGTAAATTTAATGCCTATTTCTGTCTACAGGGGATTAGGGTTAGGAAAAGTAAAAGCAACAAGTGTATCTTTACAACTTGCTGATAGATCGATCAAGTACCCACGGGGTGTGGTTGAGGACGTGCTCATCAAGGTGGAAAAGTTTTTCTTTCCAGTTGATTTTATTGTCCTTGACATCGAAGAGGATTGCAATATGCCAGTCATTTTGGGATGACCATTCTTAGTAACGAGTCGGGTCCTTATTGATGTTGAAAATGGTGAGCTAATCTTGAGGGTACAGGATGAACGAGCAGTATTCAGTATGTACACCATACCCGAGCAACCAATCGACCTCGGAGAGTGCTTTAGAGTTGATGAAGGGGCACCAATTGGCCAAGAAAACTGCAAACCGGATACAGGTGGACTAGTTGCACCAATTAAAGATGAAGAGGGTCGATTTAAAATATGGAGAACAAAGGATAAATCATGCAAAGCTAGCAATAGCAACCAATGCAAGACTTCCAAAGCCCAATTCAAGCCTCCATAAATGATACTTGCAATAAGTCGAGCTCTATACTATAAATCGAGCGCTTAATGGGAGGCAACCCATTTTTCTATCCCTTACATGATTATTGCATTGCATGTAGAATTTTAGGACTGCATTAGGAAGTAGAGCACGTTTCCCACTTTTTTTTAGTGATTAAGTATATTTAATTATTATTGTTTTTCATATTTCAGGTTGCACATCGTCATTCCAATCTAATGCGTACTGATGAGCTAAAAGTCCGATTGTTATCTCCACGCCTTTTGATTCGGGTTGTCTCTTTCCTTATTTCTTATTTACTTTGCTTTCTTCTGTCACATTGAGGACAATGTAAACTTTAAGCTTGGGGGTGACTTTAATGACTTTCATTATTTTTGATTCAAAAAAAAAAAAAATTTGTTATGTGTGTGTGTGTGTATGTTGGATAGCCTTGCCGGCTTATGATGATATTATTTGAAACTGTTATCAATTCATGAAATATGACTAGGTTATGCTACTTAAGCTGTTTTTTATAGACTATACTTATCCATGTGAGAGATGATTAAGTGTGAGCAAAATAGTCATGATTATCACTACGCTGGGTTGGCATATTGAATAGAATACAGTGAAAGAATTGTGAAAGTAAGTTGTGAAAACCAAAACCACCAATTGACAACTCAATTACCTAACCAGTTGAGAGGATAGTTTGGGGGTGGTTAAACCAATGCAGAAGCTGTTTAGATATGTGTTGATTCCGTGCTTGAGTAATATATGTGTGGAGTGTATTTTGGCTACCAAGTGGAATCTAATCCCTACTTATTAATCTTGCAAAATAATAAAAAAAAAATGAAAGTCATTGCACTTGCATTATCTTATACCTCTCTTCGTAGCCTAGTTGACTTGAGTGATAAAGCCCGTTGGAGTTCTCAAAACTCGGTGCCCTAAAGTCTATCAGACCTGAGAGCCATCGGCCTAAAGCTAGCTACAAAGGTCATCTAGAAAGCTTAAGGGAGTGAGGTCTTACACATAAGATATATATCTATAAATGATTATATATATATATATATATATATATATATATATATATATATATATATATATATATATATATAAAGCAAAAGCAAGATTGAGCATTTGTGCGCATAACTTGGAGATTTAGATGACTAGTGGGTTTGACTTACCTAGTGAAAGCTTGATGGCCAAAGCATTCAATAAAAGGAGAATCATCACAGATCTAAATAGCAACTGTATTGGCTAGACCTAACCAAATTTTGAGCAGTAAAAGAATAAGTGTTTTGAAGGCAACTTTAGAGTTAACACCCGGGTGAGAGAATGAATATCAATATGGGAGTGTGTATTCTTACGAGAGAGAAATAAAACATTTGACCATTGGGGGACGGAATATTACCAACATAAAAGCTTAAGTTGATTGGATTGACTATGCGCACACACATATATCAATCGAGCATTGGATAAGTAAAAATTAATTTTGGTAGCATAATTTATAAGTTTTTTATGAATTGATTGAGTTGTTTCAAAAACATGAGACAAATACGGCAAGCTATCTACTATAGTAAAATTTAATATTATTTGTCAGATTGTTTAAGTAATTAATCATGTTCGAGGACGAACAAATGTTCAAGTTTGGGTGTATTTGATAAGTGTGATTTTACATTTATTTGGACCATCAAAATTAAACAATTGTAAGTACTCTTAAGTGATTTTTTACTTAATTATGTGTCTATTTAATTGTTTTAGGTCAAAACCCCGAGATCGGATGGAATTGAAGAAAAACAAAGCAAAATAGGCGAAAAGTGACTGAAGGCGTACGAAAATGGAGAAGTGGGGATCAATTTGCAAATATCCAAAAGTTGAAGGACTTGGATTACAAATAAAAGATGACTAAATTAAAATGAAAGAAGAAATTAGAGGACTAAAAAGGACAAAATCAAAAGTTGAAGGATCTTGGATGCAAATAAGAGGACAAAAAGAACAAATTATGAAGAAATATGAAGTGGGGACCAAATTAAATACATATCAAATCTTGGAGGACTAAAACTGCAATTTGGGGATTGAACAATAATTTGGAAACATTATTTCTGTTTACCGCGGTCAACCCGCGGTTTGCAAACTGCGGTTGACCGTGGCAATGCGCGGACAGCGCGTCTGGAGGTTTTTTGGACTATTTTTAACTATAATCAGGGTCTTTTTCGTCTTTTCACGTACATGAGTTTCAATTTTAGTAAAACACTATATAAAGACATAACATAGGTCAAAATAGGGAGAGAATTCTTGGGAGAACACAAGAGAAGACGGAGAAAAGAACGTTGAAAGAAACGAAGAACGACCAAGATCAAGAAGATTGGAACGTGAATATCAAGATATCTTGGTGCAAGATATTCAACATCTTTTCCTCCTTCATTCAAAATCCGGTTATGTATTCAATTCTTTTAACACTTTCTTTCTCCCGAATCATGAGTAGCTAGATTTAAAGTTTGGATGAACGATGTAGCCTAAGTTTAATTCTTTAATTTCGAATCTCAAGTTTTGACTTATAAACTGTTTAAGTATTTGATTTTATTTCTTCTCTTAATACTTGTAATAACTGGCCATTATTTCATTGATCTCGTGGATTGTAATGAACTGAGAAACAAATTATTAATCTAGACCACGTAGTAAAATTCGGCAATTGGATAAAGGGTAGAGATACACTTTTATTATTGCCGCGGTCTTAATTGAATTCCTAGGAGAATTAATGCATCTAATTAAGGACCATTCTTACTGCCTAAGTTGACTTAATTAGATAGGACTAATTTGAACTCGAGAGAGGTAAATTAGGTTAAATTCGTGCATTCGATCGAATACAACTTTAGGAACAAATCTTGAGAGGAGGAATTAGAGATGACAACTAGGTGAATTCGTTTGTCCGAACGCTTTAACCATCATTCTTCTCTAAATTCTTGTTATTTGCTTTTACATAAGTTATTATATTATTTCCTTGAATTCATAGTTTTAGTTTAAATTTTTTAAATCAAATCAACTCAATTCAAATTGTTTTAAATAAATTAGCATTAATATTAATTTAACTAGTATCTAAATAAGATAGTTTTCGTGGGAATGATAATCCGGACTCAATAGGTCCACTTTATTACTTTTGTGCGATATTGTACACTTGTAATCACATTATTTTCACAACATATACCTAGGATAATATATAAAGTACAAGTTGTCATCAGTGGACGGGTCAGGGCAAGGCAAATTATATGTAAACAGATAATGCACATTCGTACGCTGGCCTTCTCAAATCAATGTTAAAAAAGGAAAAAGATGAAAATAAAATAATATCTGAATCATTTTCTTTAAGTCTATGTTCGACTGTGGTAAGCATGCTTGTGTCCAATATAACACCTACAACATGTTTGATTGTGCTTAAAAATTATTTTACTATAAAAAGTAATTTAAGACTGAAATTTGACAATCGTGACTTAAAAGCAAGTTGACTTTGTTTTAAGCTCGCAACTGGACATGCTCTTGTTGTACGTTTCCAAGCGAACATGATCCTAATATTGGTTACCAATTTCATGAATAGTGTGTATCAACGAATCTATCTCCGAAGTCAACACTCACGGCTCAACCTTTCAAACTCAAATATATCAATCCACATTTTTTTCTGGCAGTTATTATGGTTGTGAAAAAACTCGACCTTTCAACTCAGATGTAACAAACTTGACCGTTTAGTACTCAAATATTGAGGAAATTGGACAAACTACTCAAATCCAAGCATATATTTTGAAATAGGAAAATTGGTGCAAATGATCCCTAACGTATGATATTAGTGCACAAATGGTCCATAACCTTTCATTTTTAGCAAAGTGGTCCCTAACTTATCTATTTATGTGTGCAAATGGTTCCTCTCATTTTTTTGTCTTTATTAGTGAGGGTAAAATTGTCAAGTTATATTACCTTTCTTTCTTTCAATTGGCGCAAATGGTCCCTAACATTTACCTTAGTGTGGTAATGGTCCCTAACCTTTATTGTTTTGGCACAACAGTCTCTAACCTATATGTTTTGGGGCGCAATTGGTCATTTTTGATGAAAAAGTAAAAACATCCTTATTTTTAATTAAAAAAATTGCAATTGAATTCCAAACCTTTGTAAAAAGTGAAAATGGGTCCGATACTTTAATTTTTTTTTATAAAAAATTAAAAGAAACTAACAAATTTATAATATACTAAATTATTTTGATTACATTCACTACTTGTACATTTTAAAATAATTTTAAATTTACAAATTGTATCTTTTTTTTTTCAAAATATACTGTCTTATTTTAATATTTAAATTTATTAAAATAAAACAAATTATTGCACACACGATAACTAAGAAAACATAAGTCTTAATTTTAACTTTGTCACAAATAAATTTTTTAATTATGCTCAAACTTTATCACAAGTTTGTCACAATATAGAAAAAAAATAACTTTGTCACAAATAATTTTTTTAATTATGCTCAAACTTGTGACAATTATTTTTTGTGACAAACTTGTGAAAGTTATTTTTCTTTTTATGTTGTGACAAACTTGTGACAAAGTTTGAGCATAATTAAAAAATTTATTTGTGTCAAAGTTAAAATTAAGACTTATGCTTTCTTAGTTATCGTGTGTGCAATAATTTGTTTTATTTTAATAAATTTAAATATTAAAATAAGACAGTATATTTTGAAAAAAAAAAAGATGCAATTTGTAAATTTAAAATTATTTTAAAATGTACAAGTAGTGATGTAATCAAAATAATTTAGTATATTATCAATATGTTAGTTTCTTTTAATTTTTTATAAAAAAAATTAAAGTATCGGACCCATTTTCACTTTTTGCAATTGTTAGAATTCAATTGTAATTTTTTTAAATTAAAACGAAATGTATTTTTTGTCTTTTTCATCAAATAAGGACTAATTGCGCACCAAAACGTATATGTTAGGAACTGTTGTGCCAAAAAACAAAGGTTATGGACCATTTCCATACCAAGGTAAAGATTAGGGACCATTTGCTCCAATTGAAAGAAAGAATAGAAATATAACTTGACAATTTTACACCTATTAATAAAGACAAAAAAAATAAAAATGAGAGGGACCATTTGCGCACCTAAATGGATAGGTTAGGGCCACTTTACCAACAATATAAGGTTAGGGACCATTTACGCACCAATGTCATACGTTAGGTACCATTTGCGCCAATTTCCATTTGAAATATGCTCACTTTTAATAACCATTTAACTAATTGACTCAATTAAGGCAAATAAAAAATAAAGATACCTTTGCATTAGAAATGAAATTTTACCCTTAACATTCAATGATTTGTTGTTTCACATTATCTCGACCTAGAGGCTTATGTGAATATGATAATGCTCATTACTCTTTCGACAGTTTTCCTTAAAGAACAAAAAAACATTGAGTTAGTATGATTACTTTTTGGGAAAACAAAAACCCGGATTAGGAGTTTTTGATAGATAGTAGCACTCAAAAAATAAAAAAATAAAAAAATAATTGCTTATTTGTCCAACAAGCGGATGACCAATGCGATGTTGTGATCATCCCGTGACCAAAAACCGCATTTTTGTCTCCTATATGCTACAAAATTAATCATAAACCAAAACGAACAAATTTTTAGGAAACTTTTTGGTTAGGTATAGGTCCACAATCTTTAAAATAAAAATTTTGAATATCCAACTTATTTAAATATGTGAAATTAGATTCCGAGGTGACTTATACCGTCGATGTGGACAGTAAAGTTCCATGCAATTTTCACTTAATTTAAAATTAGATGACAAAACTGTCAAAAAAGTTAAACTTTCTTTTCAATTCAACTGAAAGTTGGGTATGTACGATTTTAATGTCTAAATTGACAATTTTAGTCACGTGGGACCGGATTCAGAGATTTAAGTAGGTTGGGGATTCAAATCTCACTTTAAAAGGTTGAGACATAACCACACCAAATGAAAGGTTGAGGAGGCCAACCCTAATTTTTCCAACCTTTTATTTGGTATATCTTATAGTTCAACTATATCATTATATTGAAAATCTTATCATCGTAGGAACGAGATATATTTACTATTTAGATTTTGTGACCAGCACGTCAAATCATTTGTTGATTGAGCTGAATTTCAACAAAGTCTTGACACGTGTATAATTTTTGTAAATAAATAAAAAAGAAAAAAAAAGTGTGTATTTTTCATAAATGGGGTGGGGACAGCAACAAGAATGTACTCTTAATAATATTTTGATCTTTCCATTACAATGCTTGTGACAATTCATTTGTAATTCCTAAAAGAATGTTCAAATGCATATTGAATACAAATTTGAAAGGTTGAATTAAATAGTTAAAAGCAGTAAAATACAAAAGAATTCGAAAAAACAAAAAAGCAGATCCACTACAAGAAAAATGAAATTTGAATACTAATTTTTTAACCACAAAAGTGAATTGGTTGTTAAATATAATGTTTAACGACAAAATGACAAAATCCATTGTTAAAATTTATTGCGAACCGTAAATTAATTATTTAGTTTGTTACAAAATATTTTAATAACAAAATATTTGTTGTTAAATATACATATTCAAGGACGAATGTTATTATTGTCGGTGAAAGTTCTTATAAAATTAGCGTCATTCCACCAAAAATATTTCTTGACACAATATTGATTTACTATGACAACATTGTTTGTTGTAGAAAGAAACATATTCGACGACCAAACAATGCTTGTCAGTGATTGTTTCTAAAAATGGGGCCACAAGAAAACAGAAGAAAACAATTGTCCCATTATTTTGGAAACAAAAAAAAAAAAACATCAAATACAAAAATGCGACATAATATTTGCCCACATTTCAAAGCAAGCTAACAAAATATTTGGACAGAAATCAATATCAAGGACCATATGTTCTAATTAATAGAAGATTGAAGATAATACTGTGACCAAAAAAATTTAGACATAATTACAATAATAAGCAAATATTGGAGACCTTTAGTGTAATTAAAAATTAGTTTTGCGATAGAAAACTATAATTGCAATTAACCACAATATATAAAAAATATATGAATGTTTGAAAAACTTATAATAGACATTTTTGTCTTCATATTTTTTTGGGATAATTGCATATTTGGTCTTCAACATTTCAAAAATATTGGGAGTATATCCATAATCTTTAAAAATAGCACCAGACATCCCCAACATTTGAAAAAATAGGTATGGTAGGTCTTTTATGATGAAATTGCCATTCTCTTTAAATAAAAAAATAAAACAAAAAAAATATATTGAAAAATAACCAAATGTACCCAAAAAAATAAAAAGTAACAAATGTACCCACAAAAAAATAAAAAATAACAAAAATGTCATCTTCTTTATCAAACCTCAAAATTCAAAATCCACAATCATCCCCAAACAATCCAAAAATCCAAAGCACCATTAGTATTCAAGAATGTAAATCTAGACCAACCTTGTACCATATCCTCGTATCCATTTCATGCTCACATCATATGCCCCCGTACCATGAGTAGTTATCAATCCTTGAGATTACAAATTAACTGTTTGAACCCTCAAGCATGATGGCAAAATGTGATCCAAGACACGGGAAATACATGGCTTGCTGTTTGATGTACCGTGGAGATGTTGTTCCCAAGGATGTCGAATCTGCTGTTGCTACCATCAAAACCAAGCGAACTGTTTAGTTTGTTGAATAGTAAGGAAATGGCATATAATTTAGCAAAAAAATTGGAACCTAACTGACATGATGAACAGAGTTATTTCACATAACTAAACTTAATTTCTTAGATGGATATAGATATTTATCAAATTCATTGACTATTTACCATCACTTTCTTTTAATGGATATTGTTGGCTAGTGCGACAACAATAAAAATCCACCACCATCCCTCAAAATTGCATGCTAAAAGCATCATTAGTAGTCACGAATGTAATTGGTGGTGGATTTTTGGATTTTTGGAGATGATGGTGAATTTTAGATTTTGAAGTTTGATAAATAAGACGACCTCTTTGTTACTTTTTATTTTTTTGTGGTATATTTTTTACTCTTTATTTTTTTGGGTACATTTGGTTATGATTCAATCATTTTTTTTCTTTTTTGTTTATTTAAAGGGAAGAGTAATTTCGTCATAAAGGACTTACCATGCCTATTTTTACAATGTTATGTTTGTTGCACATTTCCATTGACCCATTTTTAATTGCGAAAGGTAGAAAGTCTACACTAATTGTCAGACAATTCATCGTTTGTTTGTTTGTTTTTGGGAAAATTGTTAATAAGTCATCTCCACATGACTTGTTTCAAATTAGGTCAAATTTTTTTTTTAAATTGTGATTAAGTCATACTTCACATCAATATTTTATATTAATTCCAAAACCACCCATTTTAACCATATTTTTCATTGACACGATCTTCAAACTCCACAAACCTCCTCCACCTCCGGCGACAACCGTCTCGACCTCCGGTGACCTCCGGCCACCACCTCCGGCGACCTCCGGCCACCATCGCCTCCACCTCCGGCGACCTCCGACGACCACCACCTCCGGCGACCACCGCCTCCACCTCCGGCGACCTCCGTTTCCACCTCCGGCAACCTCCGGCGAGTGCTTCTACGGCGTAGTGTCACTTTTTAGGCAATTTTTTGGTGAAGATTTTGGATCAATTTCCAGTTGGGAATATTGTTATTAATTTCTATGTTTTAATCTTAATTCTTGTATTTGATTATTTTTTCAGGCTAATGATCTAACAGCTAGCATTGATATATCCGTGCTGCAAGAGAGGCTGACCAATATGATTAACCTGGGTTGATTTTAGCAGTTATGTAAACAATGAGATAACATCTATTGTTGATACTGTATTATAGAAAGCAACTTGATATTGTATTAAGTTGATCATTAGATTATTTCTTTGTGTTGTTAATTAGTTGTGAAAGTTGTTTGATATTGTATTATACAAAACAGTATCACAACAGAAATGGGCATAGAATGCTGTAAATATGAGTTTGAATGCTGTAAATATGAACTTGAATACTCCACTATCTTATGTAAATAGGAGCTTGAATGCTCCACCATCTAATTGCTGTAAATAGGAGCTTGAATGTTCCATCATCTAATGTTTAGTCATGGTATGTTATTTGATACTGTATTATACAAAACAGTATCACAATATAAATGGACATAGAATTGTTGTAAATAGGAGCTTGAATGTTCCATCATCTAATATTTCAATGTCTTAGTTTTAATCTATGATACTGTTTTAATGTCTTAGTTTTAATCTATGATACTATTTAATTATGGCAAGGTTTAATAGATTGAAACTTTGTCATAATATTTCACTATCATTTGAAACATGTTTTAATCCTGTGATACTGTTTAAATATATGTGATCTTTGATACTGTTTAATTATGGCAAGGTTTGATACTGTTTGAATCTATGTGATTTTTGATATTATTTAATTATGGCAATGTTTGAATAAGTGATACTGTTTGAATGTCTTAGTTTTAATCTATGATAATGTTTTGTTTAGGTAATGTGCATTAATATAAATTGATATTATTTCAATCCATGTTTTAATCTATGATACTGTTTTGTATAATACAGTATCAAACAAAACATATGACTAATTAAACAGTATCAAAGATTAAAACATGATATCATAGTCATGTGTGTTGTTTGATACTGTATTATGCAAAACAGTATCACAAAAAACAGTATCACAATAGAAATGATCATAGAATTTGCACACGTGCTCAGAATTTTTATTATAATATGTTTTCGGAATGGTCTCGATGAGACGGTCAAGACCAGCGGCTTTGCCGCTGCCTACGATGGATTTTACCCGTTTGAAGTCGTCTCTTTAGCTTAAAATGGCAATCTTTAATTTTTTTTTTCAAAACAGTATCACAAATTCTTTAAAACAGTATCAGGGATAAATGTGCATCCTTTTGTTGCAAATTAAAGCTCTTCCAAGGTATCTGAGTTTCTTAAAATCAAACACATACTTCAGAGCAATGCTAAAATGAAGAAAGAAGAACTCACAATCATTCTCAAGTTAATGAGAAGTCATGCAAAGGGTTATCATCTAAAACTATAAACAATGTTTCTAATTTTTCCCTTGAATTTGAATATGTTTGAGATTCAATTAGGACATAGATTCTCATTGGATAGATAAGTATAAATTTATAAGGTGTTTAATGGTAAGTAGAAGAATTAATCAGTAGAGAATAAACAAGAGAATACTATTGTTCTTAAAATGTCTCATTAGTAGTACAAAATCATAGGTTTAACAGTATCACAACAAAACAGTATCACCGCAAAACAGTATCACCACTCAAAATCCGCGTTTTTTACAATTAAGGGTATGTTGGTCTTTTAGCTCTAAAACATGACTTTAATTGAATTAAGTTTTGAGCATATGACTTTAGAGCCCATAAGTGCCCAAACAGTGACCGGCCCTGAATTTACCCTTTGTTTGGGAAAATTTTGGGCCGGTCACTGTTAACGCCATGGTGGGCTGAAAAGTCATATCATATAATCTTAATTCAACTAAAGTCATACTTGATTACTAAAAGACCAATATGCCCTCCAATTGTAAAAACAGTCATTTAAACACGTAAAAACCAACAAAATCATTTCAATGCCTGTTTACAAACTCCTTCATTTACTTTTAACAATTTTCATCTTCTTCTTGTGTTTGATTCTTCTCACCATAACCTGTAACTGCATACAAACAATTCGAAAGCTGATATTTCAATGGCGAAGATATTGTTTTATTTTTTATTTTTTAATAAAGTAACCATTTTCAGTTAAAAATAATCATTCAAATATTGAGATATTGTTCAAATTGAAACATGTGCAATGCAGTTAATGAATGGAGTTTGGATGAACTGATTCAACTAGTTTTTGATAATGTAGTTGTTGTGAGTTAGGGTTTTATGTTAGATCATGTAAAATGCTTGATACTGTTTCAATAGATGTGTTTCAATATATGATACTGTTTCTAATGATAGTGAAATTTGCTGATTTTTTTTCTCTGTTTTTAATGATAGTGAGCAGTTATTCTTTCTTTATCTTGGCATTGCTCTGAAGTATGTGTTTGCTTGCTTTTAAGGGACTCAGATACCTTGGAAGAGCTTTAATTTGCAGCAAAAGGATGTACATTAATCCGTGATACTGTTTTAGAGGATTTGTGATACTGTTTTGAAAAAAAAATTAAAGATTGTCATTTTAAGTTAAAGAGACGACTTCAAACGGGTAAAATCCATCATAGGCAGCAGCAAAGCGGCTGGTCTTGACCGTCTCGTCGAGACCATTCCGAAAACATATTATAATAAAAATTCTGAGCACGTGTGCAAATTCTATGATCATTTCTATTGTGATACTGTTTTTTGTGATACTGTTTTGCATAATACAGTATCAAACAACACACATGACTATGATATCATGCTTTTATCTTTGATACTGTTTAATTAGTCATATGTTTTGTTTGATACTGTATTATGCAAAACAGTATCATAGATTAAAACATGGATTAAAACAATATCAATTTATATTAATGCACATTACCTAAACAAAACATTATCATGGATTAAAAGTAAGACATTCAAACAGTATCATAGGATTAAAACAGTATCATGGATTAAAACAATATCAAAAGATACTGTTTTATCTATGATACTGTGAATTGGTATACTTATATCATGTTTTTTTCTGTGATACTGTTTTATTATGATAATGTTTCAACCTATGATACTGTATTAAAACAGTATCATTACTTCAACCATTAAAATATCTTGTGCTTAGTTTTATGATACTATTTTAGCTGTGATACTGTTTTATTTAGATAATGTGAATTGGTATACTTATATCATATTTTTATTTGTGATACTGTTTTAATATATGATAATGTTATTGAGTGCAAGTAGTATCAATGGTCTTATAATACTAATGGAGTATTTTAAGAACAGTTTAATTACTTCAAACAGTATTAATGGACTTGAACAACATATTTTCATGTATAACATTTATCTGTGATACTGTTTTAGAGGATGTATGATACTGTTTTGACAATAAAATTAAAGATTGTCATTTTAAGCTAAAGAGATGACTTCAAACGGGTAAAATCTATTGTACGTAGTGGCAAATGAACTGGTCTTGACTGTTTCGTCGAGACAATTTCGAAAACATATTATAATAAAAATTCCGAGTACGTATGCGAATTCTATGCCATTTCTATTATGATAATATTTTGTGATACTGTTTTGGTATGTATGATACTGTTTTGACAAGAAAAAATAAAGATTGACATTTTAAGTTAAAGAGACGACTTCAAATGGCTAAAATCCATCTTATGCAGTGGCGAAGCGACTGGTCTTGACCGGCTCGTCGAGACCATTCCGAAAACATATTATAATAAAAATTCTGAGCACGTGTGCGAATTCTATATTCATTTCTATTGTGATACTGTTTTCTGTGATACTGTTTTATATAATACAGTATCAAGCTACACTCTGATTATGGTATTGAATCAACATATTTCACTTCTCTTTATTTTTCCCAATTCAATCAAATGGTGGAGCATTATCACCTATCTTTGTTCTATATCTTCATTCTTTTTCACATACAATTCAATTCTTTTCAAAATCCAATTACTAACCAAATCACTTGTGTATATGAAGCAAGTGAATGTGTACAATCCATTGTTGCCCCTCTGCCTCAATATCCACCACCGCCGGCGAGACCAGAATTAAATATTGAATGAATGTAATTTTGAACTTCTATTTCCTTGTTTGCAATTAGAAATTGGAATTCAACCAGAACAAAGTATTCCAACTAATTGATTCACGTAAGAAACACCAGAAAACCAGAATGCATGAAACACCAGAAAACCAGAAACCAGAAACCAGAACCAAGTTTTTTATGGTAGACCCGAACTTCACCATGGGCGAATCACCTTCGTCGCATTCATACCCAGCCTCACGCCATCAAATTCAGGCCCCCACGCCAAAAAACAGCACCTAAATCGCAGCTTACCTAGGTTCAGCATCTAAATCGCCGCCGTGACCTCTTCCACCGAACGCGCAACCACAGGACAGTCACCGATCAACTTGCCCATGCCCAAATGACTGATGGAGGTTTGTAGATGTAGAAGAAGACGTCAATGTTTTTGTAGGGTAATTTTGGAATTAATTTAAAATATTGCTTAAAATATGACTTAATTACAATTTTGAAAAATGTCTTGACCTAATTTGAAACAAGTCATGTACAAGTGCCTTATAGGCAATTTTCCCTTTTTTTTATACATTTAGAATAATACTAGATTTGTTTTTGATTAATCATTTATACTATAAAAAAATTTATTTTATTGTACAGTTGTCATAATTAATTATTTATATATTAATTTAAAAAGTCAATTAAAAATGGTTAATACTAATATAGGGTACCAAATCCTATCACAATTATAATAAAGGAGTTAATTGATATCTTTCTAATTTAGAAAACCCAGTCATTGTATTTTAAACGATTCTTACACTGATAAACAAGAATCATCAACACGAAATCCTATAATCCCTAATCTGAAATTCAACCCTCTCTTCCTCACCTTCTTCACAAAAACGAAGCCCTACAAACCTTAATCTCAAAATCGATCCACTCTCCATTTGGTCGCTTTCTGAGAAATTTGGGTTTAAAATCACCAAGCATTATTGTCTGTTTCCGTAGATTATTCAATGACTTCAACACAGAGCAAATCAAAATCCAGACGTCAATCCAAAAAGAGGTGCAAAAATTCAGCATCGAAGAGAAGTATGGGTCAAACAAAGGCTGTTCTAAAACCAGAGAAGAAGAAACTCAACATTCACGTCCCAGAAGGAGAAAACGTAAAGTTTTCTATTATTTGTCTTAATATACACAATGCAGTAGAAAAATTTTGCTTAAGATATTTCTACTTATATATTTTATACAAAAACTTTATTTTTTAAATGGTACTGTAATTAGACGAAATTATTATTATCGTCGATTATGTGCGTGTAGTTATAGTTTATCACTTTTTTAATCTATCACGAGGTTTGAATTCTAAATATTTCGCTTCATTCAATGGAGCATTTGATTATTTGATTATAAATTGATGTGTACACTGCCACATTCCTTATTATTTTATTTTATTTGAGTTATATATCTGATGTGTTTTTGTAATTGTTTGTGTTCATCCTTTTTCATTCATCAATATGAAATTGAAAGCACTTTTTACTCCATTGTCTTAAAAGAATTACCAAATTTGGAATTGGCAGTGATTCTCAAAAATTCAATATCTCATTTATACATTACTTTTACGATTTAATGAAATATGTAATATAAATCATAGTTGCTATCATGTGGCCCCGTATTGTTAATGAATGTTGTTGCCCTGCTATCTTTGTTAATGACTGTTGATATCATGCTAATCGTACTTGATAATTATGCCTGACTTTTTTTATTGTTACACTTATCTTGCATTCAGTTTTAATTGTTACTAATTATCTGTTTGAAATCAATTACTTTTGCCATGTGCGTAACATTGCTGACGATAAATGTGAATAATGTATGTTAACTTTGTTGTTTAATCTGCTTCATTTTTGTTTTTTTTGTTGTTTCATTTTCTATGTGACCTTCAACATCAATGTGTCCAAGTTCAGCTTGATAATAATATTTGATAATAATGCCTGATTATTTGATAATTTTGCCTAATAACTCTGATGTTTTGTTAATGAATGTTAATGTCATGATGTTTTGTTAATGATTGTTGATATCCTGATAATCGTATGTGTTGCTCATGATTGAGTATTATGATTTTTATATTTAGAATCCATTCACTTGTGTAATTCTGGTATATTGACTAAAAAATTTAGACACTATTTACTAATTATATGTCTTGAAATTAGTTAATGTCGTCTGGGACTTAATACTTTTGACGTTATATATGAACAGTACATGTTTACTATGTAGTTCATTTCCATTATTGGGATTCTATGACAATAAAATAAAGTTTAATGCATGTTAAATTTCATAGTGATATATCATATTTTGTTGTATTTTCATTTTTAACTGAATGGCATGTTTCCGAACCAATTCCGAACCAAGTTTCTCAGTTTGGTGTCTTTAATTTATACAATTACTTGATCTAATTGCAACTTCTTGATTATTCAGGAATGGAACTATCTAATCTCTCTCAATAGATGGTCTCTTGGAAAGGTTATTGCATTACCAAACTATTTAGCTCACTGAAGAGAAGAATGAATGATGTTCAGATGGCTGTCCAACTTCATAAATATGCCACTGAGAAGTCGGAGTCACACTTGGATTTGTAGTCTACTATGTTCAGATGTTTTAAACTCATATTTATAGAATATTAAAACAAGAACTATCTTGTTTCTAGTGCTGTTTTTTTGCGGTTGATGCTTTTGGTTATTATAATTATAAGTTGTTTTTGTTTTGGACATGAAAGTGCTGATGTGTAATGAAGTTAATATGTTCTGCACTTTAATTAAATTCATTCACCGTGTTGATTATTATTTCAGTGCACTGTAATTCATTTTAGAAATGTTGGATTTAATCCAATTGCCAGGTTTAATTGTCACATAATGTTATCTACCAGGTGTTCCATCGTATACTTTGAGTGTGGTGTTACCAGGTGTTCCATCATATACACGTACTAAAATACAAATTGTTAAAGCAGAAAGTAGATGAGTGGAATAAGTTAATTGTAGAAAAGGGTCATGTTTTATTGACTGTAAGTTAATAATCTGTGTCCTTTATTCCTGTTGCTTATTTTGATATGGTTGCAAAGGATACTTAATTGTGGAAACAGATTTAATCCAATTGGTTTCACTCAGATATTAATACCGAAGTTGCTTAATGAGTTTGATACATCTGAATGACTCCAAAATCTGGTTATTATTTTTGTTGACTTCCTTTCGATGTTGTTAAATGCTCGTTGATCCGATACTTTGATTTTCCGGCACGCGACTTTCATTTTCACAGACATGGTCCAACCACCTTTATTACCTGTTGCACCTACTAGTCTACCCAACCCAATACTGTGAAAATAAAAGTTTTAAATTACAAAACTAATGCAGATTTGGCCAGCAGATTCTAATAGTAGGAGATGATCCTATTTTCGGCTTCTGGGATCCAACTGATGCAGTAAAATTCTCAAAGAAACGGATGCAGATTTTCAGAAAGCAAATTGGGTCAACAACGTGCCAAAACGTCGAGAGGAGCCTGCCAAAACACTGAAATGGATAGTGAAATTCCCAGGGGTACATTGCTAATGTACAAGTTCATACTGAGAGGAGATACTGAAACTAAATATTTCCTTCACCAATAATAGCTCATTCTTGTCATGCTAAATTACAAGTTCATTGCTGTCATGCTAAATAGCTCATTCACCAATAATAATAAAATTATTTCATCTAAATCCAAAAGCTTTGAGAGTAGTAAATAATTATTTCTTCAACAACCAAATGCTACAATGCAAAAATTATTCAATATTCCAATTGTGGTCACAAATTACAAGTACAGACCATATGTGTTTCTCACTCAAACCTGTGTCAAAGATGAATCAGATTCTACATCATCAATTCCCATATATGCAACACCTGAAAATTAAACAAACAATTGTCATAAACCTAATGGTAACATCCACTATATCAATTCACATATAATCTGACTCATTTATTTCAAAAACCATTTGTTGTCATCAAATTGAACAAATTCTATTTATTTAAATGAGGTAATAATAATGATCCCACAATCCAATTCAAATAACAACTTGTGTATTAATCAATCTCAACACAAGTCAATACTTGATCTTATGTCAGAAATATTCATATCACACACGCTAATAATTCAATTGGAGGACAATTAGTTTAGGTACTTACTTTTGTCTGATTGGTGAAAACTCCTAGACCAGATCCACTCGCTTACGAGAATGTTTTCTTTCAGATTCCTGATGACCAAACAAATTTCAAATATTAAAAAGGTCATTATATTATCATATTGTAGTACTATAATGTTCTAATTACTGTACAAAAACAAAAATCATTGGTAAGTGCACTAACAAAACATAATCATGGATTTTGCATTAATACCTCGTAGTTAACTCCAATATCGGCCTTTCTTTTTTTATCGGGTGTCCCTTTTAACCGAGCCGGGTTTTGCAACTAGTTCTATTGTGTCCGTACTCCAAGCAACGTCCACACCTTGATGTCTTTTTTATTTTGCTGACTGACGTCCAAACCACCAAGATTATATCGTTTTGTGTTTGTATTCTCGCATATCCCTAATGTACCAGGCTCTGAAATTGAAGAACTTATTGTCATCAAATTGTCACCATTACAAGCCAATTTGTGAACATCAACACATAACGGAAATTTAGTATGTTTGATTCATTCTTCCTGATTTCTATGTAAAAATTAAGGGAACTATCAGTGCAAATACTTATCAGGGGTCGTTCGACAGTATTTGGTACTGAATTGTGACTTCATAACGTGACTGATCCTTTTTAATCTCACTCATTATCATCTCTATTAGATTGACATAACTACAAATCTAACGGGACAATTAATCCAACAACCGAGTAGTCACTGTATATACGTGACTCATCCCAAACTCCATCATAATAGATCAACACACTAATAATACCCATATCTGCATTTCAAGTTAACACAATAAGTTCTATACTGTAATAATCAAATGATAGTAATAACATTATACAAATTCTATGATATAATTTCAAATCCAAAAAAACGAATATAAAGTTTTGATTTCTGATAATTTATTGGCAGTATAAATTTGTAATGAACAAATATAAAAACTATTTCGACAAACTTCAAATTAATATTTCTGATTTCTGTTTTGATGAACAAGAATATATATGGATCATAAATCAATCCTTACATCAATCCGTTTCTTTCGTTTGTGATCCAAATGATGGCAGTAATTATAAATAAGAACTTACTCAACAATTTATCTGATGATTTTAGCTCTGAATATTGCGATTTCTCCAGGTTATTGAGGAATCTTCAATAAAATGAAAATCGTCCCATATTGGTAATGCACAGATTCCAGATTCTTCTCCGGAATTGAATCAGTAGTATCATTATTGATTACCCAATCTGTTACGGATTTAATCCTCTTTCAATTTTGATTTTTGAATATCCTGTCTTCTCCGTTCTTCACCTCTTCCTCGCTTTTGAAGTTTATCAGGTATATTTTCTTTTCAACAGTAACAGGACATTAATTATGGAATGAAATAAGGTACAATCTGTTATCTGTTATTGGGCCTTTGATTAAGTCCAGTATGAATGTGATCATATCTAGTATAAATAATCAACTTCAAGTCTCATTCCAGTATTTATGCCAGTAAATATCAAATTGTTAACTAAATGTAGTGTATTTATCTAAAGAACCCTAATTTCTTTCTATTTAAATCATGTTATTTAAGTAGGGTAGAATATAATTTTCTCTAGAATATATAGTTTAGGAGAAGTTTCTAGATCTAAAAGTGTGAGAATTTATTTATGTTAAAATTCATAAATGCCGAAGAGTAGATAAAATTATTTTTTTAACATAATAAATATGACTTTCATTAATAATAATAATTCATTAATTTGTGGAAGTCAATCATACTTAGAAGATGTTTGGTAAACATTTTTTTAAGCTCTATTTTTTTCGAATTTATTTTCAACCACATATTTCATTTGACCTACAACTACTTTAATCAACATTCCAACCACACATTTCACCAACTTTTTTCTAAATCTCTTAAAAAACTGCTTTTAAACTCTACCAAACTACACTCAGTAAAACCATACAACAATGTAGTAGACAATTAAAATAAAGTTCAACTTTCCTAATATTTTATTTCGAGATAAAAATAAATCTTTAATTTTATTAATTGGGTTAGTCTCGTCCCAAGAAACCGTCTCAAGTCATCTAACTCTGATCATCATCCAAAAAAATTGAGCAAACATGTAATGAGCTAACACCCATTAACCAAACCCCGATGCACGTGATGGATGCATTGCTTTAAAAAAAAGTAACTTTCAAAATATGTATCTCCTTCTCTTTTATATCTTTTAAAACTATAACACTATGAGCTCACTTTTATGTATTGTCTAATCAATTGGACGCACTAGGCCAATGTTAATAGAACTCGTTCCATCACACGGTAGTACCACAAGTGATTAACTTTAAACATTAAACATGATTATTATTTGGGGTTTTTTCAAAAATAACCACAATAAATAAACTATTTCTTAAATTACTATTATGTTTTTTTTATTCTAAAAATACTGTTTTTTTTATTTTTGTAACACTTGTTGTTACATTTGTTATTTTAGTTATAATAAATGTGTTTCATTTGTTATTAACAAACATAACAAATGTAACAACAAGTATTATAAAAATAAAAAACAGTATTTTTAAAATAAAAAAAGTTAAATAATATTTTTTAAATTATTTTATATTTTGTAGTATAGAGTGAAATTATCACTTATTATTTGGGTGAGATGGTCTCCACACCAATTTCCCACTTACTCTTTTCATGACATAAGCATATACTATTTCTTTTATAAAATTAGGATACATTTCTTTTTTATTAAAATATCTTTGCAAAACATCATTTAAAAACTGTTCATTTCTTGAAAAATTACTTCATGCATGCTTATGAGTGCATTGGCATAAATATCAATGTTTTGAAAATCAATACGGACATGATCCGAAAAGTAAAAGAGTCAACAAAAAGATTTAAAAGAAAACAAAATGACTTTAAAAAGAAAAATTGAATAAAACAAAATAAGTGATGGGCGACCCCGCAAATTTTTAAAAGAAGAGACTTCACCAGGTTTCCTCATTTGGGTCATTCACTTGTGGTTTGCAATTGAAGAAAATTAGCGAATGGCTGAGAAAGTGGGAATAGTGCTAAATAGTTGGATAAGTTAAATGGCAATTGATCTATTTTAGCCTGCAAATTATTAAATATAACCATGCATTCTATTCCGTCTTCTCTTCCCCACTTATTACATTTCAAATAATTTCAAACTCATTTCATCTGCTTGAAAAAGAGATTTTCAAGTTAGAATCTAACTAATTTCAAGGTTACAATCCAATTCATTTTATCTATGTAAAAAATTTCTTTTCAAACTAGAAATTCATGTGTCTCTATCTTCTTCTTTTAATTCACGGTAGAAATTGTGAATTTTATGGTATAAATCATGAAAATATGTATACATTTTTCTTTAAAATTTTGTAAATCTGAGCTCATTTGAAGTTGGTTAATCGAAAAATCAATTAAAAATGTGTCAATTCGCGTTAATAGACTTATAGTCTGTTAACAGAGCACATATATGTTAACAGGCCTGTGGTATATTATTTTTGGCCTTAACAGACCACTAACATGCCTGTGGTATATTAATTGTGTGTTTGATATAAGTTAGGTGCTTTTTCGATTTAGTTTGTTTGACACGGCCTTTTATCCAACGCGGTCGGCTAAGAAAGGGCAAAAATTCAATGAGAGAATGAAAAAAGATATATATAAAGAGGAAATGGTATTGGTCTTTATCCCTTCGGCCCTTCGGGTACAATAAAAGTGAGGAAAAGAGATTGAAGATGAAGGTAGATAAACACTTCCATCTCAGATTTGGAATGGAGTTTCAACATGAATGGCCGACATTTTTTCATTTTAATTTTTTGATTTTTTGAAAATAGGCTTATTACTCAAAAGCCCCAAGATCTTAACATAAAGTTACATAAAATGCCCGTAATATATTAAACTTGATTGTGTGCTATATGGAATGCTAATTTGGATAACAAGTACTAAATAAATTCAAGCTCATTATATGCGTAAAATTTATCACAAGACTCTTTTATTATTTATTTATTTAATTATATATGCATATTTTTGTTTACATTAATATATTTGCATGGATAAATACGTAAATTAATTTGTGGTGCCCCGTGCATGCATATACTTACATGTTTATTGATTGAAATCAATCAGACAGATTTTGTACCCTACTTTGTTCAATGAGAAAGTAGTCAAATTTTACATGACCAAACTTATGTATAAAAAACAAGAGTGAGAAAAATATTAATATTAAATAAAAATAAAATCATAACAGGCAAGGCCGAAAACTTCGCTCAAATAAGGGAGCGGCTTTTATCTCAATAAATTGAAAGGCTGCTTCTCGTTTCATAAATTGATAACTCAATAATTAATATTCACTATTTTAACTAAATAAACTAGAATTGCTTCAAGATTGAAGTCCATATTCTATGTATTGAAATGGGTAAATATGAGGGACCCACTTTACTACCACTACAAGAAATTTCACTTTTAACAATAAAAATTTTGGTCTTGTAAAGTCTCTCGACGACCATTTTTCGACAAAACAACCTAAAAATGACTTTCTACGACAAAAAATTTCATTGTTAAAAGTGAATTTTTTTGTAGTGTACGTAATGTAATGTATAAACTCCTTTGTCTTGAAGCAAATCTGATGGTATTGGTAATCAAATGCTTCCACCACCTATATTTTTCATACAAGGCAATATAAGCTTTTACTTCAATGGTAGTGCTGAAATTAAGTTTTACATATTTATAAATTGTAGGTCCTGATAAGTAAGTACTAAGTTGTAGGTCCTACGAGATAAAAAAATATGCTTAATTAATTTAATCAACTTAAATTTTAATTTGAACTTGGCCAAAAAGTCTGTAAACCATTTTCGCCACCCACTTCCAGCGAGTCAGAATTTCCAACATACCACTTGAATCTGCATGCATATAAAAACTCATTTTCATCCTACCAGGCAATGTAAAGAAAGAGAGAGAATCTATTTGCATCTCACGAATTACTTTCAGTTGTGTATTTCCCTTCCAACAAAAGAAACTGCAGAAAGTCCCCTTCAAGATTGCTATTATCGCTATAGTTTTAGAAGAACTCGTTATCAACTAGGGAATATAAGGTTAGCTAAACTTGTGCAAGCAAGGAGAGAAAGAGAGACATTTCCATAGAGGTAATGTTGGGTGTAGAAGTGAAGTGTTCAAGAAAATTTAGAAATTTTATTGATAATTTTGAGTTGCTACAGCACACGCGTTTTACAATTGTTTTTCCTTACACCACTCTTGATTTGTTTGGTACTTTCTTGATTGTTTTAACACTACAACTCCACTATATTTATAGTGGACAAAAGATAATTCTAGAAATAGTGGGAAGTTTACAAGTAGTTTAATTATTAAAGACAATATTTAATATTACATAGTTCCAAATGCAACCTTTATTTTCCAATTGCAAGACAACATTTTAATCTTCCTATGTAGACTTGTATTTTCCAAGTGCAAGACTTCTAATTTCAAAGTGGTGGGGTGGTTTTCAAAGTCTTTATTGAAGATTGCAAATTAATTAATCATGACTTTTAACACCCCTCTTAATTTGTAATCTTCAACTGTTTCTTGAACTTCTCAAACTCGTCAATTGTGACTGCCTTGGCCAAAATATCTGATGGTTGATCATTTTATGATGATGAACTCCAAGAAAATTTCTCCCTAATTTACCAAATCTCGAATGAAATGATGTCGAAGCTTAATATGCTTTGATCGAACATGAAAAACTGGATTCTTTGTCATTGCAATTGCAGACATGTTATCACAATGAATTGTTGTTGGCTCTTGTTGCTCAATCTTTAAATCTTTCAAAATTCTTCTAAGCCAAAGTGCTTCATAAGATGCGTCTGTAGCTGCTATGTATTCTACTTCAATAGATGATAAGGCTACAAATTTTATTTCTTTGAGCTCCAAGAAATGACATTTGTTCCAAGACAAAATATGTAGCCAGATGTGCTTTTTCGATCATCGACGAAACCTGCCCAATCACTGTCTGTGTAGCCAACAAGTTTGCAATTGTTTTCCTTTTTAAACTCAATGCCTTGATTCTTTGTTCTTTTAAGATACCACAAGATACTTTTTGCTGCTGCAAAGTGATTTTTGCTTGGTTCATTCATGAACCTGGAAAGTATACTTATTGAATATGTGATGTCTGGCCTTGTGTTAAGATAGATAAAGGAACCAATTAATTTTCTGTAGAGCGTGGCATCGATTTTTTCTGCATTGTCATTGACTTGCAATTTCTCATTTAATGCCATTGGAGTAGAGACTGACTTGCACTAGCTCATATTGAATTTTTTGAGAAGATCATCGATATACCTTTCCCGAGAGAGAAAAATTCTTCATAAACTTTGCTTCACTTGAATCCCAAGGATATATCACATGAGTCCCAAGTCTGACATTTCAAAGTCTTTCATCATTTTATTCTTGAATTCATCCACCATATTTTTGTTTGTGCCAAAGTAGATAATACCATCTACATAAAGGCACACGACAAGAAAATCATTGTCAACATTTTTCACGCAAAGAGATGGTTCACTTGTGCTTCGATGGAAGCCATTTTGAATGAAATAGCTATTGATTTTGCTATTCTATGCTCGGGGTGCTTGTTTTAATCCATACAACGCCTTTTGGAGACGATAAACTTTATTTTTTTTGCCTTTGATTTTGAATCCTTCGGGCTGCTCAACATACACCTCTTCTTGAATTTCACCATTTAAGAATGCTGATTTTACATCCCATTGAAATTTTTTTAACTTCAATTGGGCTGCTAATGCCAAAACAGTACGGATTGTCTCTATTCTTGCAACTAGAGCAAAGGTTTCTGTAAAGTCAACTCCTGGCAGTTGAGAATACCCTTTGGCGACTAGCCGTGCTTTGTATTTTTGAATTGACCTGTTTTCATTGTATTTGATTTTATAAACCCATTTTAGACCAATGGTCTTCTTTCCTTTTGGTAGGTCATTGAGCCCCCAAGTTTTGTTTTTATCAATGGTGGACATTTCATCGTTCATAGTTTCTATCCAACTTTTGTCTTTTGAGGCTTCCTTAAACGATTAAGGTTCACAAGAGAATAATTCAAGCTCGCAAGAATCATAGATATCTCTTAATGCACGTGTCTTTCTTGAAGGACTTTCTGTGTCACTTTCTTCTTCATTTGATGTAATAGGGGGCTAGATCTTTCTCATTTTGGTGAATTTGAGAAGGAACGGCTTGAAATGTTGACGATTCGTCGAATTGATATGGTTTTGAGTCCATGACTAGCTTGTCTTTCCAATCCCAAGTTGCAGTTTTGTCAAATACCACATCTCGAGATAGAATAACTTTAGTTGTTTCGATTCAGCAATCGATATCCCTTGGAATCGTCATTATAACCAATGAAAAAGAAGTTTTTGGCCTTTCTCATCAAAATTTTCACGATTTTGAGATGGAATGAGTGCATACGCAATGTTGCCAAAAATTTGAGATGATTTATCATCGATTTCTTTTTGTGCCATGCTTCATAAGAAGCTTTGTTTCTGACAGCTTTTGTAGGAAATCGATTGAGAATATATACTACAGTGTTTACGGCTTCTGCCCAACAAAGGTTTGGAACTCCTTTGCCTTTTAGCATGATCCTTTCCATTTCGACAATGGTGCGATTTTTTCTTTCGGCTACGCCGTTTTGCTATAGAGTTCTGCTAAATGTCAACTGCTTTTGAATGCCATTATTCTTGTAATACTCAATAAAGAGATTGTAGAGAAATTCTCCTCCACGATCAGTCCTTTAGAGTCTTTATTGGAAAACGACGATCTTTCTGCAAGTGCTTTGAACTGTAGAAAAATAGAGAATGTCTTATATTTTTGGTTGAGAAAGAAAACCCACATCATTCATGTGTAGTCATCAACAAAGAGAATAAAGTATATCTTCTTTCCATAAGTAGGAGTTTGCATTGGCCCACAAATATTTGAATGAACAAGTTCCAATGGTGCTTTTGCTCGCTATGAAGTTTTAGGAAATGGAAGCTTATGCATTTTTCCATAGATACAACATTCACAAACTTTGTCTGTCATTTGGATGTTAGGAAGTCCGGTTACCATAATTTTCTCCTTGAGCAAATGAAGACCCTTGACATTTAGATGACCTTATCGCAAATTCCATAGATGTGACAAATCTGCATTTTCAACCTTGAGTGCACAATTATGGTTTAGTGGTAGCATGAGAGGAAAAAATTTGTTTATCATTTCAACATTCGCCACGATGATATTACTCTTCTTATCAAATATTTTGCATTTTCCATCATCAAAGTGAACCGAAAAAATTCTTTTGAAGGAGCTGTCTAATACTTATAAGGTTATATGATAGGTTTGAGACATAAAGAACATAAGTAATGAGTTTTCTGTTACCTCGCTTAGTTTGGACAGCAATAGTACATTTTCCTTTTGCATTTCTCCATGTCCCATTTCTAAGAATGATTTGAGAGGTGATATTTGGATTGATGTCCACGAATATATCTCTATTTCCAGTCATGTGATTGCTAGCACCGCTATCCAAATACCATCGATCTTTTGATTCAAAGTCACCATGTTGGTGAGAATAGAATAAAATTTTATCTTCACATTCTTTCAAAAAATTGCTGCGGCTGCATCCTCTTCTTTATTTTGAAACCAACAATCATTTTGAGAATGATGAGGAACTTTGCATCTTTTGCATTTGAAAAAACAATCTTTGGATTCATGATTAGTTTTTTTTTTGCAAATAATGCAAGATTGGGTCTTACCAGATTGTTGTGGTGCCTTGGCTTTCCAATTGCTTCACTTTTCATTTTGACTCCACTTGATGAATTTTCCTTTGTTTTGATTTGAGCCTCCATGATTGCTTGAACCAGTTTTTGATGCTTTCTTTGATTGAAAAGTTTGCTTGGTTGATTGACTAGCCGAATAATTGATTCTTTGCTCATGTGCAAGAAGTGACCTGGTCAAGTCGTAAATTGTCATTTTAGACAAGTCTTTGATTCTTCCATTGCGGCAGCTGTATGATCGAACTTTGGAGGGAGACATCGAAGTACTTTTTCAACGACTCTTTTGTCTTCAATCGTATCTCCGCAACTTTGGATTTGGTTTACAATCTCCAAAACTAGTGAAGAGAAATCACGAACCGATTCCCATTCTTCCATTTTGAGATTGTCAAAGTCTCTCCATAAGGATTGTAGCTTCAAGGCAATTATCTTTTCAGTACCTTGAAATTCTTGCTTCAATATTTCCCAAGCATCTTTGGCCTTTTTGACACCAAATATTCGAGGAAAAATAGATTTACCGACTTCTTGTTGGATATATCGCAACGCCATTCCATCTTTCTTTTTGTACTCCTTTTGAAAATTTTCAAATTCTTTATTGTCTTCAGTTGGTTCTTCAAGCTCCTCATCATCGATGACTTCCCAAATATCCAAAGAGATAAAGAATGTTTGCGTTTGACTGCTCCAATATTCGTAGTGTTCACCTTTGAAGATTGGAACTTGGCTTGGAGAATATGCGAACAAAGAAGCTGCTGAATTTGTTGCCATTACTTTTGTGTTTGGATGTTGATGATGCCGGAAGCTACTTCAATATTTTGACTGAACCTTGTTCTCATGCCAAATTTGTTGGGTGCGGAAATGAAGTGTTTAAGAAGAATTAGAAATTTTATTGATAATTTTGAGTTGCTAGAGTATACTCGTTTTACAATTGTTTTTCCTCACACCACTCTTGATTTGTTTGATACTTTATTGATTGCTTTAACACAACTCCACTCTATTTATAGTGGACAAAAGATAATTCTAGAAATGGTGGGAAGATTACAAGTAGTTGAATTATTAAAGACAATATTTAATATTCATAGTTCCAAATGCAAGACAACCTTTCAATCTTCCCATGTAGACTTGTATTTTCCAAGTGCAAGACTTCTAGTTTCAAAGTGGTGGTGCAGTTTTCAAAGTCTTTATTGAAGATTACAAATTAATTAATCATGACTTTTAAGAGGTAAAACTTGTACAAAAGTATAATTGTTTTTAATGCTTAAAAGATCTCTAGCCTAAGAACGTGTTATACTCGAGTTTGGTAGGATAGAAATGGGATTCAATATATCTTTCAAACATGAGTATCCAGTCGGTTGTAGTAGCGTCCTCACATATTAGGCAAGTTTTGACACCTGCCGATCATTTTCCTAAGAAGTAATCTTTCTGCATAACACGTGTCGACACCTGCTCGCCCTTTCCATCAAATAATAAGCAGTTCTGCATAAAAAATGTCGACAATTGCTTTGCAAAGCATCGACACCTACATTAAAAGTTTCAAAGAAATAGAATGATATTTCCTAACACACAATCCCTTACGACTATAGGTCAAAGCAAGACTTGATCACATTAGATTAAAGTTATCTCAACTATCGAAGGTGAGTGGAATATGTTTAAATACAGATGTATTTGTTCTGTGTTATATTTGTGATCGAAGTATCCTTATTTGCTCCACGATACTTGATGCGATTATATGAAATATGTGGGATTATTATATGATTTCTATTCATGACGATCATACGTGTTATTTTCAGAGTAAGTATTGATGATTATCATTGAACTAATCTCACTTATAAAGGCTACGAATGTTTCCACTCCATCATACACCCATATATGATGTGGGCATTGTATCCAGAGCAGTCTATGATTCTGAAATGGGCGACAGAACAATTACAATGATTCAAAAAATTTGGTGAAGTCTTGGTAAGGATAAACTGCTCTTGTGATCAACGTATACATGTATTAATGACCAATAACCTTTGTTGTACGGGGCATTGGTGATCTATTGATTACAGTTAATTAACTGTTTTGGTTATTGAGCGCTCTGGGTATTATCTGAGAACCGTAGAGTGTCCAAAATATAAAGAGAACTAAAGAACGTGCAACTACACACATACAGCATGTTTTGCTCACCGGACATGTATTTTGTTTTTCCACAATTTACAACATCTCAGGTAGCCATGATAATTCTAACGAGTTGGCGTGAGTTCTGAGATGATGATGATTTGACGTGACTTCTAAGATGAGATGGGTTTTGAGTTCTAAGTTCTGAGATGATGATGCACCATGATGATTCTAAATATTATGTACTACAATCAACCTATAATTTATGACTTAATTATTTTATCGCTGGGAATTCATCCAGACGAAGTAAATAAGAACTACTTCGAAATTTATTTTATCGTTTCTTCTATTTTTTTGATGTGGCCCCCAATATTCCTTCCAAATCTAAGGATCATAGGGTTAAGGATCTCTCCATACAAAATTTTATCTTTCTTCTTAATGTTTCGAGCCACTATATCTTCAAGCCTTTTTAGTTGTTATGCCACTAAAACTGTCCGTATCCACTTCATCCTTCGGAACCCTATGTGGTTGGTGATACGTGCATTTTGGGCACTTATTTGTATATTTAAACTAGGCTTTTATTCTGTCATTTTATTGAATTTATACTTACTTTTGTGTTTTATTCTTCATATTTCAGTTTTGGACCCGTTTATAAGCAAATGGAGAAGAATGGACGAAAAGAGCAACAACTTGGTGAAATTGATGAGTAAATGAAGAAGAAGATAAAATCAATAAGTTAAGGTGTGTTGGAGTGACAATGAAGAGTTGAAACAAATGATATACCATTGGAAAGATAATCTAATTACGAGTCTACCACTTTTTACGGATCTCAATTTGGAGCTTTCTACAAGAAGTTATGACCGTTTGAAAAATAGCCGCCTATTGTTATTTTTGCTGCGGGAATTTTGTTTCCTTTTCGAATTCCAATTCGATTAGGAAACGTTTTAACTCACGTTTTTAAGGACTTTTAGGGATAGTTTTGAGCACAAATTAGGTAACTATATATATGAGTTATTAACTCATAACAAAGATGGAATTTTGAGGAGCCGAATTTGGAGAGAAGAACGGGAGACAAATCAATAACGAAGATCAAGATTCATTTTCAAAATTAAAATGAAGATCAAGTTTAATATTTTATCTCCCAATTATTTTCTTCCTATCCGGGTGATGAATTCCATATTTTCATCTCTTTTTTATTTTCTTATTCTTAGTATTTTAGGTTAATTCTTTTAGTGCTAGGATCATGATGAAACTTGTATCATGAATCTTTAATTCTTCGAACCTAGTTTTTGATATTTAAGCATGTTTTAATTTTTTAACAATTGATATTGATTTTCTCTTCATCTACAATTATATGCGCAATAGTTGTATGATTCTTGTGGCTTGTTTTACCTTCGAGAGATGGAAAATTGGTTATACATATATCAATTGTCGTAGAGTCCGATAGGGGATAGAGATATACCGCTATGCTTTACGTGATCTCTAAGTATTCACAAATTCTAATACATTCTTGTATGTTCGCATCCGTCATAGAGATATAGTCGGATCATATATAGGAATATGTTTAATTTTACTCGAGAGAGATTGTTAAATTAAATTAGGAATATTGATCTTCATAAGTAAATCATGTTATCAAATTTAATGGTTCAGGTTAAAAGAAATTGGTATAAGTGGAATCGAGATCGTAGTACGCTTTTCTTTTCCAATTTTGAAGTAATTCTTCTTTAATTTAATCTCTTGTTTGTTTGAATTATAATTAGTTAATTGCTTTTAGTTTATAGTTTAATTAGTTTTCAATCACAAAATCTTCAAAAGTTCATTAGATTCGATTAAGGTTAATATAATTGAACTGAATTAACTAAATCTTCGTGGGAACGATACTTGGACTCAAAATCTATTTTACTACTTGAGCGATCCGTGCACTTGCAGAATTATCAAAGATATAAAATCGCTAACAAGTTTTTGGCGCCGTTGACGGAGATTTAGTTTTAATTCTTTTCATTTATATTAGCACTAATTCGAACTTTATTTAATTAATTTCTTTATTATTATATTTTTCTAGTTTATTTTAGTGTTCAACTTGTCTCGTTTCAGACCACAATACAAGATGGAAGACCAGGAGATTGATGAAAACAATATGCTAGTTGGAGACTTTTTGACTCCACAGATCATCCAAAGACAATCTATCATTGATGAGGACAACATGCTTGTTGGAGATTTCTTCGCAATGCACCAGGCTAATATCGTGAGATATGATGCAATTTTTGATATTGATGAAGACAACATGCTTTTTGGAGATTTCTTTGCAATGCAGCAGGCCAATATAAGAGATATGATGCTACTTCTGATATTGATGAGGATAACATGCTTGTTGGAGAATTCATTGTAGATCATCCAAATTTCTTTTGGAATGATAATTACAATAATATCAGACCAAAAGGTCCTCAGTTTCAGCTGCCAGAAAAGAAAACTTCACTTGAAGACATTCTTAGTAAATTCATCGAGAAAACTAATAAATTCATAGAAAAAACTGATCAGTTTATGAGACAGACAGATCAATTTTCAAAATCAATGCGCTTCAATAAAAAATTTGGAAATACAAATGAGTCAGATGGCAGTTGCTATATCAGCCAGAGTACTAGCTACGTTGCCAAGCAATACAGAGGTGAATCCCAAGGAAAGTGTAACGGCTATTACTACCAAAGTGAGGTTCAATTACCAGAAATTCATGTAAAGAGGCCAGTTGCAAATAAAGAAAATGAACCATCCACTAATAAGGAGCACGTGGAACAGACTGAGCAGACAACAGATATTAAAGAGAGTTCAGATACACCACAGGTTAAGGCAATCGTTCCTATCAAACTATATGAGCCTCCGATCCCACTTCCTTAGAGATTACAAAAGCATGAGTCAGACAAGCAATTCTCATACTCCTCTATTTCTTCTAAAATTGATTTTGTGATCAAGGTCGATGAAGAATTTGAAATTTTCGTGGTTGTGTTCGAGCAAGGTGCTACATTAAAATTCTATTTTTATGAGGAGCACAAATTCAAAATTTGGAGGATAAACGAAAAATGGTGCAAAGTCAATAGATGCAAGCAAAGAAAGTCCTCAAAAGCATTATACAAAGTACAGTGAGCAATCAGACAATAAGTCAAGCTAATGACTATAAATAAGCGCTTAATGGGAGGCAACCCATTTTTCTAACCCTTTTATTTATTTGCTTTATATGTAGTAGTTTTAATTAGTTTAAATAATTTATTAGTTTTTAGTTCATCTATCTATGCCATTAAGAAGCTTCACCATGTCAATCGCAGGATGTCTCACTTTGCAGCTCCACATCTAATTCTACTTCTACCAGACCTTCAGCGAGCCAGATCCATCTTCTTGATATCTATCTCCGGGGAGTAACTGGCATTTTTCCTCCTCTATTTGCTTTATTTTACTATTACATTAGGGACAATGTAATGTTTTAGTTTGGGGGTGGGTTAAGTATCAGAATACTTAATTATTTTGAATTTGCTTATTATTCGGGTCTATATAACTGCAAAAAAAAAATTTATTTTTTGTCTTTAAAAAAAAAACAGAAATTTTTTTTTAGCTATTGTTGAATATCTTACGGTCAATGATAAGACTTGTTTGAATTTAAGTACGTTTTTAGTTAGAATATTAGACAACACTTTAACTCGTACTTTTTCCTGAATACTTATCCATGTTGGACTAGATTTGAAGCACATAGCCACTGTTAACTTATCACTTATTGGAAACATGACTTGAGTGTATGTATTGATATTATTGACTTAGATCATTATGAAAAATTTCGTTCCTAAATTCTTAGACTAGTAACCAAACTGTTAGAGAACAGTTTGGAGGTGTTAAAGTTAGTACATATTTTTGTGGAATTTTGATGGTTTAGGTTTTCTAGATCTCATCTTTGGTTGAATAGGTTGTAGTCCAGGAATCTAAATCAAGCACTACTCACTGCTGAAAAAAATAAAAAAATAAAAAAATTAAAATTAAAATATCTGACTCGAGCAATTAAGTCTGTTAGGGTATTTTAAAACCTGGTGCCCTAAAGTCATCTGACTTGGAGTCATCGACCCAAAGCTTATTACATGAGTCACAAAAAAATAAAAAAATAAAAAAAAAATTACATCTTTACTTCTCTTATAGCCTGTGGGACTCGAGCAATTAAGCCAGTTAGGGTATTTTAAAACTTGGTGCCCAATAGTCATCTGACTTGGGAGTCGTCAGCCCAAAGCTCGCTACAAGGGTCACATAGAAAGCTAGTGAGAGAGAAGTATTGTACAGGATGTAAGATCGTTTATATTGGTTAAATAAAATAAAAAGAGTTAAAGTGCTCGATAAGGATTGCTAGGTTAGAACCTAAGAGACTGAAGATGAGAAATTATAAATCACTCACCATCCTAGTTCTAGGAATACAAGTTCTAACTCTATTTGAAAAAAAGCATTGTGTTGATCAATAGGAACCAAATTTGCTAGAACACCTCAGGATTGGAGAGAAAAGCATTAAAAATGTGTAATTTACGAGAGGTGTAAGAAATAAATAACTAAAAAGGGTTCGGGATTGTAAAAAAATATCAACAACACAATATTGGTCATGGTCTAATACAGGTATAAGTTCAATTTTTGGCTACTCACACAACCACTAAAGGTCGAAAATTGGATAAGTGAATTTTTTTTTGTGTTGTTTGATCTCTTTCCAAACGTGTTACTTTATTTTTTAAACTTGAGGCAAATGGTAAGAAATTTAACATTAATTCATTTTCTGTTAATTCTTTTAGCTTAGTTTAAAGTTCTAGTTTATTTTTATTTTTGTTCGAGGACGAACAAAGGTTTAGTTTGGGGGTGTTTGATAAGTGTATTTTGTGCACTTATTCGGACCTTTAAACTAGGCTTTTATCCCGTCATTTTATTGAATTTATACTTACTTTTGTGTTTTATTCTTCATATTTCAGTTTTGGACCCGTTTATAAGCAAATGGAGAAGAATGGACGAAAAGAGCAACAATTTGGTGAAATTGATGAGTAAATGAAGAAGAAGATAAAATCAATAAGTTAAGGTGTGTTGGAGTGACAATGAAGAGTTGAAACAAATGATATACCATTGGAAAGATAATCGAATTACGAGTCTACCACGTTTTACGGATCTCAATTTGGAGCTTTCTACAAGAAGTTATGACTGTTTGAAAAACAGCCGCCCAGTGTTATTTTTTCTGCGGGAATTTTGTTTCCTTTTCGAATTCCAATTCGATTAGGAAACGTTTTAACCCACGTTTTTAAGAACTTTTAGGGATAGTTTTGAGCACAAATTAGGTAACTATATATATGAGTTATTAACTAATAACAAAGATTGAATTTTGAGGAGCCAAATTTGGAGAGAAGAACGGGAGACAAATCAAGAACGAAGATCAAGATTCATCATTTCAAGATTAAAACGAAGATCAAGTTCAATATTTTATCTCCCAATTATTTTCTTCCTATCTGGGTGATGAACTCCATATTTTCATCTCTTTTTTATTTTCTTCTTCTTAGTATTTTAGGTTAATCCTTTTAGTGCTAGGATCGTGATAAAACTTGTATCATGAATCTTTAATTCTTCGAACCTAGTTTTTGATATTTAAGCATGTTTTAATTTTTGAACAATTGATATTGATTTTTTCTTCATCTACAATTATATGCGCAATATTTGTATGATTCTTGTGGCTTGTTTTACCTTCGAGAGATGGAAAATAAGTTATACATTTATTAATTGTCGTAGAGTCCGACAGGGGATAGAGATATACCGCTATACTTTACGTGATCTCTAAGTATTCACAAATTCTAATTCATTCTTGTATGTTCGCATCCGTCATAGAGATATAGTCGGATCATATATAGGAATATGTTTAATTCTACTCGAGAGAGATTGTTAAATTAAATTAGGAATATTGATCTTCATAAGTAAATCATGTTATCAAATTTAATGGTTCGGGTTAAAAGAAATTGGTATAAGTGGAATCGAGATCCTAGTACGCTTTTCTTTTCCAATTTTGAAGTAATTCTTCTTTAATTTAATCTCTTGTTTGTTTGAATTATAATTAGTTAATTGCTTTTAGTTTATAGTTTAATTAGTTTTCAATCACAAAATCTTCAAAAGTTCATTAGATTCAGTTAAGGTTAATATAATTAAACTGAATTAACTAAATCTTCGTGGGAACGATACTTGTACTCAAAATCCATTTTACTATTTGAGCGATCTGTGCACTTGCGGAATTATCAAAGATATAAAATCGCTGACAGTAGGATCCACCCTATTCTTGAAATAAACAACTCACACATACACTTTCCTAAAAAAGAGCAGTACATTAGTCACTGCATTTAGATTTATTGAATTTGTCGCTAAAATATATTAGTATTTAATCCGAAACTCCTACCTAAGGCTTACCTTTTATCAACCCTTATTCGTGAAGATAACCCTAGTCTCTCTATGTTAATTTATTTTTAGCAAGAATTCGTGTGAAAGCTAATTCATTTAAAGTAGAAGATAGTATACCTTGAATAAGTTTCGAGAGCAAGAAAGCAAAGAGGTAATGGGCGCAACAAGCAATTAAGTGACTTTTGTCTTCAAGATATGCCTTTTCTATTATAAAACATAATAAAGGCGAGTGAGGAAGTGTCCTAAAGCTCCTACTTTTGGAATGACCATAGGCCTGCTGCTAAGAAGCACTGATGTAATGTCTGATTTAAAACAAAGATAAAGGATCCTAGAACAACGAAACGCCATTCAATTGTCTCGATAGTCTCAATAGCTAGATCAAACTGTAGAATCAAAATAGAATTTTAAAGGAAACAAACAAAAGGGGATAAAGACCACTCAATAATGAAATTGATTAAAGATTTTTTCATTTAGCTATTTGAGAGTTATCAAACTTGAGTTACGAGTACAAATTCCTATCCGATAGCAGGCAAGCAGGTATTTCATCATAAGAGAAGAAAGCAAATATCGGATAGGATCAAAGTTGAAGCTCGATAATCGAATCAACTCCCGAAAGAAAGAGCCTTAATTAAGTTAAGGCTTTCTTTCCTAGATGGAGAGAATTCAAAAGTAGGAATAAGATGATTAGATAGGGGGTGCAATTGTCGACTCTGAACGAATGGTTTTATGTGAAAAAGAGGTGGTAACTTTTATTAACAAGAAGATACTGTTACAGTGAATCAAGCAAATGCCATCCGAGAATCTTCTTCGTCTTTTGCTTGAGCTGTTTTATCTAAAGGTAGTAAAGTGAGCCGAAGAGTGCAAGCATCATGTTCACCAATCCGATCTTCTTTTAGAAGTTGTTACATAATGAGCAGCTATTGAACTCCCATATGTTGGAGGAAGGCACTACCTACTAGGTTTCGCTAAAGTTCGTGCCAAAATCCACTCAAGATTATCCTATTAGGCACGAACGGGCAAAAAGAAGTCAATTAGAACATGGCGACTGACCAAGACTCTTTCAAGCTAACCTTGGTCAGCTTTTTCCTTGAACAAAAGTGAGGCAATTTTTGCTGGTGTCAGCTTAGGACTAATAGCCCTAAGAGAATCGATATACGTCTACTTTCTAGGATAGTTTCACCAAAAGATATATATATATATATATACACGTGATTTTTGAAAATGATGGGGCAGTTTTATTTTGGTAGTTAGGGACTGTTTGGGTGATGAAAAATGGTGGAGTATAAGGGATTGTTTGGCTAGTTTTTTGGTGGATTTTTAAGGTGTTGTTTGGGTGGATTTTTGGTTAACTTTTGGAGTCGAAAGTAAACCAAGTTTTGGCTAAGAAAACGAAGATAAATGGTCGAGATTTTTAGATAGGATCAGAGAACAACATTTAAAAAAAATTAGGCTAACTATAAATTATTTCTCGTTCAACTTGAAATTCAAAACTTACCAAATGAAGAAAAAGAACAAGGTTTGTTTTCAAATAAATTCCATAGTCGTCGACTACGAAAATTTGAAGCGAACACACGCAAAATTTTCTAACGTGACCAAATATTTGAAATGAACCATGAGGTACGAAGCGACGCCAAAAGTAATAAATTTTTATTTACTTGAAATTGAAATGCGAAAAAAATTTGGGTTGTTATAAATTTGAACTCGAGAGAAGTAAATTAGGTTGAATTCGTGAATTCGACTGAATACAACATTAGGAACAAATCTTGAGAGGACAAATTAGAGATGACAACTATAGTGAATTCGTTTGTCCAAACGCTTTAACCATCATTCTTCTCTAAATTCTTATTATTTGCTTTTACATACGTTCTTATATTATTTCCTTAAATTCATAGTTCTACTTCAAATATTCAAATCAAATCAAGTTGTTTGAAATAAATTAGCATTAAGATTAATTTAACTAGTATACAAATAAGATAGTCTTCGTGGGAACGATAATCCGGACTCAATAGGTCAACTTTATTACTTGTTTGCGATATTGTACACTTGCAATCACATTATTATCCTCTTTCCTCCACAAAAGTCGATGAAATCCAAACTGCTCCAATCCAAAAGATTTCAAACATTAAAACAACTCCAATTTCTCAAAGAAGAAATTAAGTACAAAAGGGTTAAAAATCAGATTGCTGAACCCAAAGTACAATCTCGTGTTAAACAATTTCAAGACAAGATTGTTCAAGAAATATGTTCAAATATTCCTAATGCTTTCTGGAAAAGAAAGAAACAAGTTGTTTTTTCCCCTTACATTCAATATTTTAATGAATTATGATTCCTACAAAATCAAGGCCTATTCAAATGAAAAAAGAACACTTAGATTTCTGTATTCAAGAAATCGGTGATCTTCTTCAAAAGGGATTAATTAGTCCTAGCAAATATCCTTGGAGTTGATCAGCATTTTATGTCAACAATCAGAGTGAAATAGAAAGACGTGGTCCTTGTCTTGTTATCAATTACAAGCCCCTGAACAAAGTTCTTGAATATATCCATTATCCAATTCCTCATAAAAAGGATATCATCAATTGTCTTTACAGCGCGGTAGTTTTCTCAAAGTTTGATATGAAGTTAGGATTTTGGCAAATTCAAATCGCCGAATCCGATCGTTACAAAACATCTTTCAATGTTACCTTTTGTCAATATGAGTGGAACGTTATAGAATTTGGGCTAAAGAACACTGCCTCAGAATTTTTTTAAAAAAATTATGAATGACATTTTCATTCCTTATCAAAGCTTCTCAATTGTTTATATTGATGATGCACTAATTTATCCTGAGTCAATAGAAAAACACTTCAAGCATCTTGAGATCTTTTTCAAAGTTATTAAGCAAAACGGTTTGGCTATTTCAAATAAAAGGATCAAATTATTTGAGACAAAACCCAAAATTTTAGGTCATCAAATCTTACAAGGAACAATTACTCCAATCATCAGGTCAATTGAGTTTGCTGTCAAATTTCCTAACGAAATTAGGGATAAAAATCAATTACAAAGATTTCAGATTACATCGTAGATTTTGTTCCTAATATCAAATAAGTTTGTGGACCCCTTTTTCAAAGATTACGAAAAAATCTAATTGCATGGACTTCATCTCAAACTGACGATGTTATCAAAGTTAAAGGATTAGTAAAATACTTACATTGTCTTTGCATTTAAAATCATCAAGATTTTCTCATTATTGAAACCGATTTTTTCAGACTTAGGGTATGGTGGCATCTTAAAACAAAAAATCAATAACAAAGAAGAATTGGTGAGATACCATTCTGGTGTTTGGATAACTGCAAAAAAAATATATTCAACAATCAAAAAAGAAGTTTTATCTATAGTACCATGTATTACAAAATTTCAAGATGATTTAATCAATAAAACATTTTTAATACGTACTGACTGCAAAGCTTATAAGGACTAAAGGTAAAAAATCTTGTGTCGAAATTTTTTTTTGCAAGATGGCAAGTGATATTATCCTGTTTTGATTTTTCAATTTAATACATCAAAGGTAGTGACATTGTTCTTCCAAACTTCTTAACAAGGAAGTTTTTTGCACGGACGAGCAGATAAGGAGAAATAGCAATATGAGCAAAACAACCAGTTACTTCGTCATCTTCTCTTCAATCTAAGTATTCATATTCTATAGCCCCTAGGGGCATAGATGAGTTGGTAAGGCCTGAGGTGACGTGGGGAGAAATCATTCGGCAACGCAGGTTCGATTCCCGTGTGGGGCAGATTTTCACTGATATATTGTGGGGGTCTGTCTTGGGAGTTGGCATGTTGGCTCTCTCCCTCTGGTCCCTGCCACTTGTGTACATCCCTTGATTTACAACCAGCCTGGTCAAGGGGCCTCTGACACAGGTGTTGGGGAGGGGGGGTTTCGCCTTCGAGACTTTCTCCTTATCAGAAGTATTCATATTCTATAGATCTTAATAAAAAAACCCCTCTCCTTTATCAAAAGCTCTTGTTCTCCAGAAAATGACTCTCTTAACAGAATCATCTCTTCTTCTACATACAAACAAATTATTCAAATTTGGTTTCAGGTATTAGGCAGCATTCCAAAAGCTCCTTCAAAATTTCTCCAAGCTGCTAGCCAAAATCTAGTTTCTTCAAAAAATTATAACCTTCCAATTATCAATAAAAGTCAAATTCCAGCAACTAGTTATTTTATCAAAGATAATTTTTAGACAGTCGTTCTTCTTGAGAACAAATACAAAGGCTATCTCTTCCAAAAAATCTAAAGAAAATCTTCCTTGAAGGGTTTTCTTTTATACCTGATTATCTTTTCAAAACCAGAAAATTCATTAGACCAAGTCCTCAAAATCCAGATTTTTCAAAGATAAAAATTCTCAGTGTTCTCACCCTTTCTGATTGGAAAACAAACCTCCTTGGAGATAAAAGATTCTCAAAGCCATTTTTTCCTCAATCATTTTCCTATAAAGATTAAATTCAAGCTTGGAACTATGTATTTTATTTATGCAGTTCCACACATTCATGGTTCATTTGCCCAAAAACATTTCCTAAATGGTTTCAAGATTGGTGGCTGCTTTTTGGAATCACAGAAGATATTCTTCCAATTGAAATTCTCAAAGGATTTGAACTTTATTGTTCAAAAAATGATATTCAAGATGAAAGTCCAATGTGCCACTTCTCCAGACAGTTTTGCCTAGCTTGGATTTTTCGTTGGGATTTCTTCATCAATGCTCAGGTTTGTCAATATACCCCAAGGACTTTAATTAGGCGTTCAATATTAAATAGAGGGAGAAGTTTAATATCTCCTGTGCAAATTCTCAAGTAGTTCTATAATGAAAAAACTCGTCAAGATAAGATTCTTCAAAAATCACTTTCTCTAATGAGAAAAGAACGAGAGAAAAATTTTGATTTTCCTGCACAAAAACAATAGCCAATAGCGACCCCTGCTCAATGTTCAAATCCTCAAGACATGGAAAAAATTATCAGGAGTCTCTCCTCAACAGGTAGCACTAAAGGTTCAAATGAAGACGAACAAGATTTGAATCAAAACGAAGACGACCGTTTTGGTTTTGATTTAAGTTAAAATCATGAACCCTCTCAAAATGATTCAAGTATTTGGTGGATGTGATATTTTCAAGCATGACCGACAAAAGAAACTTTATGAAAAGGCAGCTTTTTGGGTGGGAAAGGACGGCCCTTTTTCGGTGGAAAAAGACAGGCACTTTTACTACAAGACAAATAACTTTCGGTGGATCAAAACAGCAGTATCTTCAATAGTATTCAAGACATTTGAAATCCGATTTTTGAATCCGGACATGTGCCTATATAATGGACATTCTCCTCAGTTATCAAGCATCTCGAATGATGATAAATATTTCTCCTTTTTTGAGCACGGTGACGACAGTGGTGGAGACCTACAAAAGGTGGCATGGCTTATTTCTCCCGTGTCCACTCTAGTGTGATCATCAGTATATGATTAAAACCCGATATGCAGAATAATAATATGGAGTATATGAGAATTGGTTTTTACCTTGAGGGTTGGCCTCTATTTATAGGGGTGGCCTGCAGTTACGACCTTTAATGATCTTTAATGACATTTGTCTCATCGTCTTCCTCATTACTAGGAGTTAATGACGGACGTTACATCTTTCGAATCACCAGTGGTAACTATCAATCGCTGGTCGCCTGTTTGGCTAACTCAACGACAGTTGGTTTATTGCTATCCATCCATCAGAGGCGAGCTATGAGACCATCGGGGTGGACGGGCCGGTGAGGCAGGCGTGTCATTATTGGTAGACAACATATAGCAGCTGTTATCATAACATATTGCATATGTCATTGTGTCTATGATCATAAGTCCCTCTACTTTTCATAGACTGTCGTCAATGGAAAGTAGAAATAATTTACCACACCTGCACTTATCTAAATTTTTCAGACAGATGCGTATCGCCATGATTTTTAAACAGAGGTTCATCGCCTTGTTTTTCAGACAGAGGCTGATCCCCTTATTTTTTTAGACAGATGATTATCGCTTTGATTTTTAAACAGATGCTCATCGCCTTGTTTTTTGACAGATGCTCATCGCCTTGATTTTTAGTAGAGCTCATAGCCTTGAATTTTAAACATATGCTCATCTCCTTATTTTTCAGACAGAGGCTTATCGCCTTGATTTTTAAATATAGGCTCATCGCCTTGTTTTTCAAACAGAGGCTCATCACCTTGATTTTAAATAGAGGCTCATCGCCTTGTTTTTTAAACAGAGACTCATCGCCTTGATTTGAAAATAATGCTCATCCTCTTGATTTTTTGCAGAGGCTCATCGCCTTGATTTTTAGCAGAGGCTCTTCGCCTTTATTTTTAAACATAGGCTCATCTACTTGATTTTCAGACAGAGGCTCTTCGCTTTGATTTTTAAACATAGGCTCATCGCCTTGTTTTTCAGGCAGAGGCTCATCGCCTTGATTTTTAAACAGAGGCTCATCGTCTTCTTTTTTAAACAAATGTTCATTGCATTGTTTTACACTTAATAATGAATATAGTAAAAATAAGAAGTTGCCACAGGTCGGGTTCAATAGGTGCACCAGGATTTCCCAGCTAGCCTGATCTTTCCTTGGTACCCTTATCATTTATCCACCTTAGATTGTTTATTTTCTGCTTGTCTTTGTCATATTGAGGCTTGGGCTCATCCCGAGTCTTCCTTTTGTTAGATTTAGGTTCCTTTCGATTTTTCATGCCCTTGATAATGAAATATGCTTCTTCAGCGTACACATACTTATCCCCACTCCTTAGTAGCTCATTCATCGTATTCGGCAGATTTTTGGAGAGTGACATTTTGAAAGGGCGACTTCGAGTTCCACTCACCATGGTAGTGACTACATCAGACATCTAGATATCTTTGATCTCCAGGTGGCCCTATTGAACAGGGAAATGAAATCTTTCAACAACTCGTCGTTGTCCTGGGCCAATTGTATCAGTCCAATGGTTGTCTTCTTAGCCCGCTTACTGCTGGCAAAGTATGTAGTAAACTGCTTAGAAAAAGCATCAAACATGCGGACGGATTTTGAGATAAGGGTTGCCACCCAATCTATTGCCTTCAGCCTAAGTGTTGGTAGGAAGGCCCTCCACATAATTGCACCGGGATGGCTCGCAACCTCATCAAGTCGACAAAAGCCCTGAGGTAATTGTCAGAATCAGAGAATTCGTCGTACTTCTCTATCTTTGGCTGTTCAAAATCTCGTGGCAAGGGGGCCGCCATCATTTCTAGGAAAAAAGGATTTTCTTCCAACACCATAGATTGTTGCCAACTACTTTTCTTAAACATAGCCTCAGCCATTTTGTGACCTATCATATCCTTTATTCGTTGCTCTAGGCTTAACACTTGTGTCTCAATCAGCGTAGGCGTAGGCACCCATGACGATTTTCTCTAATATGGATTTGGGCTAGATGTCAATAAATGGAAATGGGGTACGAAAGGTGGATCCAAAGAACCTGGGGCCAGGGTAGAGCTGCCGTTGGTAGTGTTTCCATTGTTGGAAAGTTAGGAGCTTGATGAGAAGCCCTTGGTAGTGATGGTCCTACCGGTAGAAGACTAGGAGCCTGGGACGGAGCTCCTGGCGGTAATGATCCTACCGGTGGAAGATTAGGAGCCTAGGACGGTAGAGACGCCACATTGTTTTGATTCTAGAGTTGAGCCGCCAAAACCACCACATGCGCAGTGCCGCTAGTTGATAGGCATGAGCAAACTTTTGATGTGGGGTGGTTTGTGGTGGCATTGGACTCGGTGTCATCAACCCCAATGGGGCCTAGGGGCGGTAACACTCTTCGCTCTTCTAGTTCGAGCCATGACTTTTTGTGCAAATTTTCCATTGAAGACGCCAATTGATGATAAATATTTTCTCCTCCTCCGAACACGACACTGACAGTGGTGGAGACCTGTAAAAGGTGGTGTGGCTTCTTTCTCTCGTGTCCACTCCAGTGTGATAATTAGTATATGATTAAAACTGGATATGCAAAATAATAATATGGGGTATATGAGAGTTGGTTATTACCTGGGAGGTTGGCCTCTATATTTAGGGGTGGCCTACAGTTATTGCATTTAATGATCTTTAATGACAGGTGTCTCTTCATCTCCCTCATTACTAAGATTTAATGAGGGACGTTACATCTTTCCAATTGCAGTGGTAACAAAATTTCTACATTTTTGTAGGTCGCCTGTCTGGCTAACTCAACGACAGTTGGTTTATTGCTATCCACTCGTCAGAGGCGAGATATGAGACCGTCAGGTCGGGCGAGCCGGTGAGGCGGGTGAACCGTTGAGGCAAACGTGCCACTATTGGCAGACAACATATAGCAGCTGCCATTGTAACATATATCAACTATCATTGTAACATATAACAGATGTCATCGAATTCAATATTTTATATTTGTTTCTTTTATTCCTATGTTCACATATCTAGTAATCAAGTATCACTACAAGAAATATCATTTTTAACGACGAAAAAAATTAATTGTTGAAATTCCTTTTTCTGTTGCTGTTGATGTTCAATGACAAAAATAATTTCGTTAGGACGTTCGTCGAAAATTTTCCATTGGGAAATCATTTCAACGACCAAAATGAATGGGGTCGTTGAATATGTATAGATTCAACAACGCCATATGTTATTGGCATATTATCTTGCATCGTTGTTAAAATGGATTTTAAACAACTAATTTTTATTGGGATTGTTTTCCACAACCAAACCATTGGTAGTTGAATAGTTTTATTAACAACAATTTTTTGTAATAAAATTTTCGTTGATTTATAAATGCAACGACTTGAATAGTTATAAATGAAGCGACGTGAATAGTCTATTCAACTTCAGTTCTTCAAATATCTAATCAACAGAATCATTATTCTAAATTCTCCTCAATAATTTGTAACGACACTATTCGAGGTTACTGTTCACACTATTCACAATATTCAATAAAATTGTCTATGATTCATATTGTTTATGTTCATTATCAATTATTTTCATATTTTCTTCAATTCCATATCTATCTATTTCCTTATTCCACATTCATATATATATATATATATATATATATATATATATATATCCCCTTAGGTCCCAGTAGATCTCCATGAATCAGCAACAAGAAGTCCATAAACCTCCATTTTTCCCTCTCCAATATCGGCCTTCACCCATAGTCCAGCAGCATGGTGTTTCTTGTTTACTTTCCAGCAAGAACACCCTCAATTTCCTCCCTCATCCTTCCTCCATATCAGCCCCAAAATTCCAGCAACAACCCTTCCATTTTTAGCATTTGTTTTCCTCTCTTTTCTGTCCACCGAATTCGGTCCAGCAGTGAGAAATCTCCACCAAAATACCCTTTAGTTTCCCTTCATTTTCGTGCAACAAGAAGCCTTGAAACCGTAGTCTAAACCACCAAAAATACCCTAGAATTTATCCATCTTCTTCCTTCTGATTTTGGCCAGCACACAGCCTTCATTTTCTGCAAATCTTAGTCACCAAAATTTCCAGCAACTTTCTTCATTTCTGTCCAGATTTCCGGCCTGTTGAAAAGGGCCTTAACCTTGTTTTATATATACATTTATATATAGCGTACGGGTTTGGAATTCTTGGAAAGCTGCAGAAACAATTTTTCCTCATCAAAACTTCAACCAAAAACTCGCTTTTGAGGTAGTTTTACTTAATGTTTTTACTGCGATTTTGAAATGAAGTTTTGGGAAAATTATGATGTTATTTGAATGTCATACAAACTTATTTAAGAAGGAACTTATGATAGTGATTGAAAGTAATCACTTTAACATGTTTGTGATTGAAAGAAATCACGTATGATGATGATGTTATGTGGTGTCGGCTACCAAGGTTTAAGATGATGTACGTTTCAAAAATCATGGCATGTCGAATTTATGTTTAAGTAAAATTTTCCACATGTTATAAGTATTCCTACTGAGTGTTTCTTTTGAAATACTCACCCCCCAAAATAAATAAATTTTCATATTGAACGGATCGGCGCTGATGCGATGGCGGTAGGCTAACGAGCATGTCATGGAAAGTCTTATTTAGTTTATGTTTTGACGTCGAAATGATAGAGTCAATTATGATGTAATTATTATATTTTAAGTATTTTATTTAGTAATTAATTATGTAAAAGGTACAGAAACCAGTTATTGTTTTAATTGTCGTTCAAAGTTTTAGGATCTTGCCAAGTTTAATTGTCGTTCAAAGTAAAAGCCCTATATGTTTTCTAATAACAGAAATTGGAATCACTCAAAAATTTCATCGGATGAATTTATTATGGACGTTTGAACGGGCTGTCTTAAGGCACGCGGGACAATTTTTCAATCATCTTCGGCTATCTTTTTCACCTACCAAATGATGTAGATAAAGTTTCAAATTTTAACATGTTGTAGTCCGTAGTCCCAAGTATCTACAGTTCAAATTTCATAATTTTTGAAGTTCATTTGAATGGTCTAATAAATGGTGGCGATACCTATCACGGTATAGACAAAACTATGAAATTTTGAAGAAAATTCATTTTCCCTTGCACGCTTGTTATTTTTCCGCAACAATTAAATTTTTAAAACCCTTCAAGGGCATGGGAAATATTATTTGGAGTCGTCAAATATATTTTAGAGATTATTGTAGTGACCCTCTGGGTTGAGAAAATCTGGGGCATTACAGCTTGGTATCAGAGAGCGGTTTTACTTTTCTGTAAACTCGCGTAAATTTTAAAATTTTATTTTATTTTTTATGGTATTTATTTTATTATGTCAAGTTAAAAATTTATGAGTTACGATTGTAGAATTTAAGCATCGCTACTCGCCATCGGCGCGCTACGCCAACTCTGAAGTAAAGAAAGTTTGATAATTTTCTTTCTATGTTTAAGTATGACGTTAATGAAATTCTATGTATTTATTTATGGAAATTTATTTTAGTCCTTGGAATTAACTTAAAAGATGTTAGAAACCCACACAAACAGACTTTTCATAATTGGTATTTCAGACATGGTTCCATCAAGTGAGTACTATCGAGAACGTGCCGAGGCGAAAAGAAATGATTACATTTAGTTTGTTATGGATTCTAAGTGGTCGTTTGGCCATCATGTCGGTAGCCATAGGGCAGCACGAATTCGGGCGATGAACTACGAGTTTGTGACAACAAGATGTTGGCATTAATTGTATACTACCATTTTTGAAAGTGGAGGTTAAATGATCAAACCTCAGGCACCTCAGATGCATGCCTAGCTATTAATGTTACATGTCTGAGAAATGATAGTATACTAAAGGTTAGTATGCCATAGATACGGATAAATTATCAAGTGCAATGCATATAGATTTTGATGGTTTGATCTTAGAAGTAGACTTGATTGTAGTAGAATGAAATATTTTGATATAATTTTGAGTATATTTTTGGCTAAGAAATAACCTTGCCGCAATTGTGTGTTTTGGAGAAAGATGTTGTGTTTTGGCAACTAGGAGGTGAAGAGTTTAGGTATTACAGTTGAGAGTTAAGGCATTCTATTAAATATATCTTGTGTGTCTCACTAGCACCTCATCGGAAGAGACGATACTAGATAATGTGCCAGTAGAAGCAATGGTGAGATTTACACCGACCACAAGAGTCTCAAGTACTTCTTCTTTCAAAATGAGTTAAAAATAAGACAACGATGATGGTTAGAGTTGGTGAAGGACTATGACTACCTTATCATGTACCATCCTGGTAAAGCAAATGTAGTCGCGGCTACTCTAAGCAGGAAGATCATAGGTCATTGGTTAGCGTTGTGAACAAAGCAAGAGAAATTGGTCAAGGATTTGAGAATTTAAGAATTGAAGTGTTGGCGCAACCAGTGCGGGCATCAACAACAATGATAACAAGTCTAACATTAAAACCGACACTAAAAGATAGAGTCGTGGTAGCTAAGAAAGATGATTCCTTTTGAAAAATAAAATCAGGGATAACGTGGGAATTAAAAGAGGAAAGGATTTGAAATAGTCAAGGACAAAACTTTGATGATTAAAGGTTGGTTGTGCATGCCCAGGGATGAGAGGTTGAGGAATGAGATTTTATCTGATGCTCATTTCCCTCCTTACGTCGCATATCTAGAAGGAACCAAAATGCAAAAGGATTTTCGTAACACTTTATAGTGGAGAAACTAAAAAGGGATTATAGTTCAATTTGTGTCTAAGGGTTTGGTGTGTCAACAAGTAAAGGCAGAAACACCAAAGGCCGTTAGGACCATTAAATCTAGTTCATATACCACATTGGAAAAAGAAGAAAATCGCAATGAATTTCATTATAGGTTTTCTTTGATCGGCAAGAGGTCATGATGCCATCAGGGTTGTAGTAGACCATTTGACGAAATCTGCTCAATTTTCTTCTAATTCGAATGAATTTTAGTTTGCAACAGCTAGCACAATTGTATGTCAGAGAAGTTTTCCGACTTCATAGAGTGCCAGTGTTCATTGTATCTGCCGAGACCCGAAGTTTACCTCAAATTTTTGGAAGAGCCTTCAGGGAGCTATGAGAACTTAATTGGATTTTAGTACAGGGTATCATTCTCAAACCTACCGGCAATCAAAATGCCATTCAAATTCTGGAAGACATGTTTAGGTCATGTGTTATGGATCTAGTTTGTAAATGGAAAAGTCACTTACCGTTAGTAGAGTTTGCATATAATAATAGTTTCCAATTAATTTTTGACATGGCACCATATGAGGCACTTTATGGTCGTTGATGTCGTTTGCCAATTTTTTGGGACGATGTTGGAGAAAGAAGAATTTTGGATCCATATTTACTTGAGAAATTGGTAGAAGTTATAGACAAGATCAGATCTAGAATTTAGACAGCGCAAGATCACTAGAAAAGTTTAGTCGACCAAAGAAAGAACGAGTTAGAGTTTGAAGTTGGCGTGAAAGTATTTCTTAAAGTTGTTCCAATGAAAGGAATTTTACATTTTGGAAAGAAATGAAAGTAAAGACAACTTCGACCCATTTGAAATTATTTAGAAAATTGGAAATGTGGTGTTTCATTTGGCATTGCCCCCCTAACTCTCAGCCGTGCACGACGTATTCTACGTTTGATGTTGAAGAAGTACGTGCATGAACCTACGCAAGTGATAAACTGTGAGTCATCGGAATTAAAGAATTATGTGACTTATGAAGAAGCACATGCGGTGGTTCTAGAGGGAAAAATCCATGTTCTGAGAAACAGGAAGGTTCCTTTAGTTAAAGTTCAGTGGGGTATACACGAGAAAGATGGGGTTACTTGGGAAAGAGAATAAGATGTTTTAGCTAAGTACCCGGACCTCGTAAACCAAGCAAGTTAAATTTCGAGGACGAAATTATTATAAGTGGGGAGGGTTGTAACAACCCAAATTTTTTCGCATTTCAATTTCAAGTAAATAAAAATTTATTACTTTCGGCGTCGCTTCGTACCTCATGGTTCATTTCAAATATTTGGTCACGTTAAAAATTTTTGCGTGTGTTCGCTTCAAATTTTCGTAGTCGACGACTATGGAATTTATTTGAAAACAAACCTTGTTCTTTTTCTTCATTTGGTAAGTTTTGAATTTAAAGTTGAACGAGAAATAATTTATAGTTAGCCTAATTTTTTGAAATGTTGTTCTCTGATCCTATCTAAAAATCCCGGCTATTTATCTTCGTTTTCTTAGCCGAAACTTGGTTTACTTTCGACTCCAAAAGTTAACAAAAAATCCACCCAAACAACACCTTAAAAATCCACCAAAAAACTAGCCAAACAATCCCTTAAACTCCAGCATTTTTCATCACCCAAACAACCCCTAACTACCAAAATAAAACTACCCCATCATTTTCAGAAATCACGTCCAGCAGCCACCCTCATTTGCAGCCATTTTTATGTATTTTCTTCCCACTTAAACTCCAGCCAACTGCCACACAATCTTCCCATTTCCCCTCACCTTTCAAACACCAAAATAATTTCCCTTCCCCCCCCCCACCCCAATATCCCAGAAGTCGGCCCCCTTAGGTCCCAGTAGATCTCCATGAATCAGCAACAAGAAGTCCATAAACCTCCATTTTTCCCTCTCCAATTTCGGCATTCACCCATAGTCCAGCAGCATGGTGTTTCTTGTTTACTTTCTAGCAAGAACGCCCTCAATTTCCTCCCTCATCCTTCCTCCATATCAGCCCCAAAATTCCAGCAACAACCCTTCCATTTTTAGCATTTGTTTTCCTCTCTTTTCTGTCCACCGAATTCGGTCCAGCAGTGAGAAATCTCCACCAAAATACCCTTTAGTTTCCCTTCATTTTCGTGCAACAAAAAGCCTTGAAACCTTAGTCTAAACCACCAAAAATACCCTAGAATTTATCCATCTTCTTCCTTCTGATTTTGGCCAGCACACAGCCTTCATTTTCTGCAAATCTTAGTCACAAAAATTTCCATCAACTTCCTTCATTTCTGTCCAGATTTCCGGCCTGTTGAAAAGGACCTTAACCTTGTTTTAACCTTCACAAAAATTCCATATATATACATCTATATATATCGTACGGGTTTGGAATTCTTGGAAAGCTGCAGAAACAATTTTTCCTCATCAAAACTTCAACCAAAAACTCGCTTTTGAGGTAGTTTTACTTAATGTTTTTACTGCGATTTTGAAATGAAGTTTTGGGAAAATTATGATGTTATTTGAATGTCATGCAAACTTATTTAAGAAGGAACTTATGATAGTGATTGAAAGTAATCACTTTAACATGTTTGTGATTGAAAGAAATCACGTATGATGATGATGTTATGTGGTGTCGGCTACCAAGGTTTAAGATGATGTACGTTTCAAAAATCATGTCATGTCGAATTTATGTTTAAGTAAAATTTTCCACATGTTATAAGTATTCCTACTGAGTGTTTCTTTGAAATACTCACCCCTCCAAAATAAATAATTTTTCAGATTGAACGGATCGGCGTTGATGCGATGGCGGTAGGCTAACGAGCATGTCATTGAAAGTCTTATTTAGTTTATGTTTTGACGTCGAAATGATCGAGTCAATTTTGATGTAATTATTATATTTTAAGTATTTTATTTAGTAATTAATTATGTAAAAGGTATGGAAACCAGTTATTGTTTTAATTGTCGTTCAAAGTTTTAGGAACTTGCCTAGTTTCATTTTTCAGAATTTTTAGTTTACTGTCCTCTTTTTGAAAAATCATAACTTTTGCCACGTTTGGAGTTTCTTTGGTGAAATTAGTGGCTATGGAAAGCCCTATATGTTTTCTAATAACAGAAATTGGAATCACTCAAAAATTTCATTGGATGAATTTATTATGGATGTTTGAACGGACTGCCTTAAGGCACCCGGGACAGTTTTTCAATCATCTTCAACTATCTTTTTCACCTACCAAATGATGTAGATAAAGTTTTAAATTTTAACATGTTGTATCCATAGTCCCAAGTATCTTCAGTTCAAATTTCATAATTTTTGAAGTTCATTTGAATGGTCTAATAAATGGTGGCGACACCTATCACGGTACAGACAAAACTATGAAATTTTGAAGAAAATTCCTTTTCCCTTGCACGCTTGTTATTTTTCTGCAACAATTAAATTTTTAAAACCCTTCAAGGGCATGAGAAATATTATTTGGAATCATCAAATATATTTTAGAGATTATTTTATTGACCCTCCGGGTTGATAAAATATGGGGTGTTACAAAATTAGTCCTATCTAATTCTCCTAAGAATTCAATTCAGACCGCAGCAACAATAAAGGTATATCTCTACCTTTTATCCAATTGCTGAATTTTACTACGTGGTCTAGAGTAATAATTTGTTTCTCAATTCATTACAATCCACAAGATCAATGAAATAATGGCCAGTTATTCCAACAATTAAGAAAAGAAGCAAAATCAAATACTTAAACAATTTATAAGTCAAAACTTGAGATTCGAAATTAAAGAATTAAAAATAGGCTACATCGTTCATCCAAACATTAAATTTAGCTAATCATGATTCGGGAGAAAGAAAGCGATAAAAGATTTGAATACATAACCGGATCTTGAATAAAAGAGGAGAAAACGTTGAATATCTTGCACCAAGAATTCTTTATCTTCATGTTCCAATCTTCAAGATCTTGGTCGTTATTCGTGTTCTTCGCTGTTCTTTCTTCCCTTTTTTTCTTCCGTTCTCCAAGATTCCACTCTTCTCTTTTTGACCTAGGTTAGGTCTTTATATAGTGTTTTACTAGTTTTGAAACTCATGTACGTGAAAAGATGAAAAAGGCCCTGACTATAGTTGGAAATAAGCCAAAAACAGCCCAGACGAATAAGCTGTACGTTGCCGCAGTCAAACCGCGGATTGCGCGGTTTGACTGTGGCACACAGTGATAATTGTTGCCAAATTCTGGTTCCAATCATAAATTGCAGACTTAGTTCTCCAAACTTTGATGTATATTTTATTTGGTCCTTGGTCATAATTTTGTCCTTTTTCCTCTTTAGTTATCTTATTTGCCATCCAGGTCCTTCAACTTTGGATTTTGTCCTCTTTAGTCCTCTAATTTCTTCTTTTATTTCAATTTACTCCTCTTTTATTTGCAATCCAAGTCCTTAAACTTTTAGATATTTGCAAGTTGATTCTCATATTCAAATCTTTGTACGACTTCAGTCCTATTTTTGCCTAGTTTGCTTTATTTTTCTCCAATTCCATCCGATATCGGGTTTTGACCTAAAACAATTAAATCAACACACAATTAAGTAGAAAATCACTTAAAAGTATTTACAATCGTCAACTTTTGATGATCCACATAAGTGTAAAACCACACTTATCAAATACTCCCAAACTTGAATATTTGTTCGTCCTCGAACATGACTATTTACTTAAACAATTAAACAAATAATATTCTAATATATTATAACAGATAGCTTGCCATGTTTGCCTTGGGTTTTTGAAACAATTAAACAATTCATAAAAAAAAACTTCTAAATTATGCTACCAAAATCAATTTTTACTTATTCGATGCTCTACTGATATATGTGTGTGCGCATAGTTAATCCAATCAACATAAGCTTTTAGGTTGGTAATATTTCGTCCCCCATTGGTCAAATATTTCATTTCTCTCTCGTAAGAATACACACTCCCATATTGATATTCAATCTCTCACCGTAGGTGTTAACTCTAAAGTTGCCCTCACAACACTTATTGTTTTACCGCTCAAAATTTAGTTAGGTCTAGCCAATACAGCTGCTATCTTGATCTGTTAAGATTCTCCTTTTATTGAATGCTTTGACCATCAAGCTTTCACTAGGTAAGTCAAACACACTAGTCATCTACATCCCCAAGTTATGTGCACAAAGGCTCAATCTTGCTTTTGTATTTTTTTAAATATATCTTATGTGCAAGACCTCACTCCCTTAAGCTTTCTAGATGACCCTTGTCGAGCTTTAGACTGATGGCTCCTAGGTCTGATAGACCTTAGGGCACCGAGTTTTGAGAACCCCTACGGGCTTTATCACTCGAGTCAACCAGGCTTCGAAGAGAGGTATAAGATAATACAAGTGCAATGCTTTTCATTTTTTTTTGTGCAAGATAAATAAGCGAGGATTAGATTCCTAGCATCCGGCCAATATCTAGATTCCACTTAGTATCCAAATACACTCCACACAACTATTACTCATGCACGAAATCAACACATATCTAAATAATTTCTGCAATGGTTCAACCACCCCCAAACTATCCTTTCAACTAGTTAGGTAATTGAGTTTCCAATTGGTGGTCTTGGTTTTTACAACTTCGGTTCACTATTGTATTCTATTTAATATATCAACCAAATGTAGTGATATTCAAGACTATTGTGCTCACACTTAATCATATCTCATATGGATAAGTATAGTCTATAAAAATAGCTTAAGTAGTATCACCGAGTCATAATTCATGAATTGATAACAGTTTCAAATAGATATCATCATAAGCCGGCAAGGCTATCCAACATACAAGAACACAAATAATTTTTTTTTCACAACACACATAACAATAATAAAAATAATAAAGTCACACATAACAATAATGAAAATAATAAAGGAAAGAGTTAACCCGAATCAAAAGGCGTGGAGACAACATCAGACTTTCAGCTAATCAGTACGCATTGTGATTGGAATGACGATGTGTAGCCTGAAATGAAAAAAAATTAAATGTACTCATTTACTAAAAATCGAGAAATGTGATGTAATTCCTAATGTAGTCCTAAAATTCTACATGCAATGCAATAAACATATAAGGGATTGAAAAATGGGTTGTCTCCCATTAAGTGCTCGATTTATAGTCTAGAGCTCAACTTATTGGCCAGTTGCTTTATGGCACTTTAAATAGTACTTTGGAGGACTTGTTTTGCTTGTATCTATTGACTTTGCACCATTTTTCATTTGTCCTCCAAAAATTTAACTTGCGCTTCTCAGATAAATATAATTGTTGTTTAGTACCTTGCTCAAACACCACTACGAAAACTTCAACTTCCTTTGCAGCCTTGATTACAAAATCAATTTTTGAATAGATACGGGAGTCGGAGAATTGCTTGATAAGTGCAATATCATTGAATGTCAATTTCTTTTTTTTGCTCATTTAGGATCAACTTCTCTTTTTCCACATACTCTTCTTCTTTTGATTTTGCATCTTGCTTCCCAGCTTCTTCTGTGTCAATTGCCAATTGTTTATCCTTTTTCTCTGGTCTTTGCATGTGAATTTCTTGCAGTTGTACCTCGCTCCTAGTAGTGATTGCTTGTACATGTTCTTTTGGATTTGTCAATGTATTGCTGGGTAAAGTGCCTGGTTTCTTATCTGACAATTGCAGGGCTAACTGGTCAATCTGAGTCTCTATTTTTCTGATAGACGTCTGTTGATTTTGACAGTTTGTATTCAGCCGCTCCAATACTTTATCAATTTTCTGCATATATAGTTGAAACATCTCTCCCAGACCTGGTCCCATTTCTTGCTGAGCATTATAGGTATTGCCACTTTATTGATTCTCAAACCACTTAAAATTTGAGTGTTGCTTCCAACCATGATTGTATGTTTGTGAATATGGATTACTGCTGATGTGTATTATTCAGCACAAAATTGACCTGTTCTGAAGAGGCCAATAACATACAATCTGATGTCGAGCGATTAGCCCCACAGTTTTCGCACATGATGGTTGCTTGGATGACATTCATTCTTTTCGTCTATGTTTTGACCAAGAGCTCTACTTGCTTTGTCAATGAATCAAGTTGTGCATTAATAGCATCTGCCATTTGAAAGAAATAAACAAAGAAGAAAGAAAATAGTAATAATAATAATAATAATAATAATAATAATAATAATAATAATAATAAAATAAATTAATAATAATAAAATAAAACTAACACTAAAGATTAATCTAAACTAATATTAAATAAGAATAGTCCCCGACAACGGTGCCAAAAACTTGTTGTGAAAATAATGTGATTGCAAGTGTACAATATCACAAACAAGTAATAAAGTGGACCTACTGAGTCCGGATTATCGCTCTCACGAAGACTATCTTATTTGTATACTAGTTAAATTAATCTTAATGATAATTTATTTCATACAACTTGATTTGATTTGAATATTTAAAGTAGAACTACGAATTTAAGGAAATAATATAAGAACATATGTAAAAGCAAATAACAAGAACTTAGAGAAGAATGATGGTTAAAGCGTTTGGACAAACGAATTCACCATAGTTGTCATCTCTAATTTCTTCTCTCAAGATTTGTTCTTAATGTTGTATTCGGTCGAATTCACGAATTCAACCTAAGTTACCTCTCTAGAGTTCAAATTAGTCCTATTTAATCAAGTCAACTTAGGCAGTCAGAATGGTCCTTAATTAGATGCATTAATTCTCCTAAGATTTCAATTCAGACCGCAGCAACAATAAAAGTGTATCTCTACCTTTTATCCAATTGCCGAATTTTATTACGTGGTCTAAATTAATAATTTGCTTCTCAGTTCATTACAATCCACAAGATCAATGAAATAATGGCCAGGTATTCCAAGCATTAAGAGAAGAAGCAAAATCAAATACTTAAACAATTTATAAGTCAAAACTTGATATTTGAAATTAAAGAATTAAAACTAGGCTACATCGTTTATCCAAACATTAAATTTAGCTAATCATGATTCGGGAGAAAGAAAGCGTTAAAAGATTTGAATACATAACTGGATCTTGAATAAAAGAGGAGAAAACGTTGAATATCTTGCACCAAAAATTCTTTATCTTCACGTTTCAATCTTCAAAATCTTGGTCGTTACTTGTGTTCTTCCCCGTTCTTTCTTCCCTTTTCTCTTCCGTTCTCCAAGATTCTACTCCCCTCTTTTTGACCTAGGTTAGGTCTTTATATAGTGTTTTACTAGTTTTGAAACTCATGTACGTGAAAAGATGAAAAAGGCCCTGACTAGAGTTGGAAATAAGCCAAAAACAGCCCAGACGAATAAGCCGCGCGTTGCCGCGGTCAACCGCGACAAACAGTGATAATTGTTGCCAAATTCTGGTTCCAATCATAAATTGCAGACTTAGTCCTCCGAGCTTTGATGTATATTTTATTTGGTCCTTGGTCATAATTTTGTCCTTTTTCCTCTTTAGTTATCTTATTTGCCGTCCAGGTCCCTCAACTTTGGATTTTGTCTTCTTTAGTCCTCTGATTTCTTCTTTCATTTCAATTTAGTCCTCTTTTATTTGAAATCCAAGTCCTTCAAATTTTAGATATTTGCAAGTTTATCCCCATATTCAAATCTTCGTACGGCTTCAGTCCTTGTTTTTGCCTATTTTGCTTTATTTTTCTCCAATTCTATCCGATCTCGGGTTTTGACCTAAAACAATTAAATCAACACACAATTAAATATAAAATCACTTATAATTACTTACAATCGTCCACTTTTGATGGTACAGATAAGTGTAAAACCACACTTATCAAGGATACATAAATTTGAATTGAATCTTTTGATAAAAATTTGTAGTTCCTTCTTGAGAAACTTCAAGAGGATAAATTTGAACAATGAAGGGAGTACAAAGAATGATTTATTGGTCAAGATCTTTGACAAGAATAAATGGAGTTTTAAAACAAATACATTGACTACATTATTGAGCTTTTGAAGGTTTATACTTGACATTAAATTTTTGATCATTTGCACGATAAAAACGTTCAGTCGTCTTTTCGAAATATTTAGTAGGTAATAAACCTTCTTGGATACAATTTGATCAGCTCTACTGTCAATAAGGACTTTTGCATAAAATTCGTAATCTCCATTGATAAAAATATTTATTTGTCAATACCATATTTGAAGTGGAATTCTTTGCAAAACATTGATAAAATCCTTTACTTTATCTTGAAATTCTATATTTGAAATAGGTTATTTATCCTTTGCCTTTTGGCTATTTGAAAAAATGATATTGAGAGCTAAAACTTCAGATCAAGTATCAAGATGACTTCATTTTAAAACTTGAAGTTCATCTTTTAGAGTTTTTATATCTTTTTGAGGATCCTATAAAGAAGTAGGAGTAGTTTTGTTTTCAAATCTTGAAAAAACATTTTTGAGATTGTAAGGCTCCAATTTGGGAGCTTGTTCTTCAGCAAGAACAAGATGTTAAAGTTTGTAGAGATAATCCTGCTTTTTAATGGGATCCTCTATTTTGCTAATCATAGCTAAAATTACTTTTCGATCTTTTGTAATAACATTGACTGTTTTGCTACAAGAACAAATTCCTTGACAAGCATTATTACAAGTACTAGAGGAGTCATAATATTCTTTATTATCTGAACACTCTTCATGAATTCGAAGAACTTGTTCGTGTGAGGAGTCTTTCTCATAATCAGAATTGAATAAATGGAGGATTTGTTGTTTGAGGTCTTCATCAATTTGAAGCTCAATGATTTATTGTTTTATAGGACATTTATTTGAATAATGACTTGTTTGTTTACATCTCCGGCAAACAACATCTTTTGAAAAATTATTTTTCCTATAGTTTTGAAATTTGTTTGAAAAAGGCCTTTTATAATAATTTTTTGAATTATGATCATTTGGAAAACGTTTTTTTTTTTTATCAAAGTTCTTTTGATGCAGTTTTTGTTTTGAAGAAGGGGATCATCTCTTTTCATACCCATATTTAGCACACAAAGATACAAGCTCTTTACAGCCATCATGAAGTTCTCTTTTCATTTTGGCTTTGAGTTTGAGATTAGTGCAGAGGGATAAATCTTCGGTATTGACAAAATTAATTAATTTACCATAGGATAAATTATCATATAGGATTTTTCCTTGAAATTGATTTCTATTGAATTTCAGACTTTTTCATCAAAAAGTTTTGGACGACCTTACAATATGTTGTTGTAAAAACTTTTCTTAAAAACATATCCTTGTACCATTTAAAATCTTGTAATTTTGGACAAAATAAATTTGGAAGGATTTCAGAAGGCTTTTCTTGAAACTTGATGGGTTCACCAATAAAATGTTTTGTAATTGCAAAAAGTAGTGTATTGATAGCAAAAATTCTGATGTCATCATCATCGTTTTCTTTCTTAACTGCCTCTTGAATAGATAGTTGTTCAATTTTTGTGAGATAAGTATCCCACCAATCTTTTAATTGATCGGTGAAACCAGCAATTCAAGTTTTAGCAATTTTAGAATCAATATTGTTCATAGCTTTGTAAGAAGTTGCGGCTATGGACATCTCTTGAAGAGTGTTGATGATCTCATGTTCTGTATATACATCAAGTTTGAGTAAGAAAAGGTATTTCTTCATATTAAAGATCATGAAAAGAAGGTCTTGGATAAAAGGTTTTTGAGGTATTGTGGAATGTTGAACATCATTTATTGATATTTCTTCGAATTTCTCTGGAATACGTTTTATCTTTCGATCATCTTCTGATTGATTTATAACATTAATCTTTGAAGGAAGTTCTTTGGAAGTAGAAGGTGGAGTTCATCATAGGCTTTTAAGTTGCTTATCTATTTGATCAAGCAGAATAGAAGGGTTATTAAATTTGATGAGATACTTTTGTTTAACTTCGAATAGTTTAGTCAAGGGTTGATTTTTTCGAGAAGAAGAAGAAGATGTTTCTTCATTTGATGAGAAAGATGATGAAATGTTACATTCTATACGAGTCATGTGTTTTGACATAGAATGCAAAACAACATTTGTATAATTGTTTTGTAATTGGAATTTTTGATATAACGAAGAGATAGCTTGCCAAACTTCGTTAGTCTGACTTCTTATTTCAGGACGATTGATTTCGAGAGTGTTGATCATTTTAAAAGGAGAAGCAACAACTTCTTGTTTACAAACAGTTAATTTAATTTCCTCTAAAGGAGGTTTATAGAAGAAACCTGTTTGTCTTGGGAAGTTTTTCATTTTGATGGTTTGAAGAAGTGATGCAAATAGTTTGATATTTTTCACGATTGACAAACCAATCAAAGAAAAAAAATCATATTCACTTTGTGTAACACCCAGGATTTTCTCAACCCAGAGGGTCACTAAAATAATCTCTAAAATATATTTGAATACTCCAAATATATTTCGTGTGCCCTTGAATGATTTTAAAAATATAACTTTTATAACAAGCATGCAAGGGAAAAGTGGTTTTTCTTTAAGTTTCCATGGTTTTGCCTATACCGTGATAGGCGTCGCCACAATTTAATTGAACAATCAAACGAATTCTATTGTGCGATTTAAATTCTGCAAGTGGACGGATCGTTTACAAGTAATATAATGATGTGTAGAGTGTCGAACCCACGAGGACCAGATATTAATTTAACCAATTAATTTATAACTTAAATTTTAACAATAAAAAGAAACACATATTTGATTTGGATTTATGATTCTTAACTATTCTAATTAACTCTAAATTATCAAACAATTAAAATAACTTTATGAGAATGAATTCGAATTATACCAACACTAGAATTCGCGAATCTACCTACACATTCTTTAATTAATTATCCGTTTAATCACTTTAGCTTATAATTACATTGGATTGAAAATTGGTGTTCCTAAAACAATCAAAAGCCTCTCTCGATGATCAATAAATTCTATACGATATGCGAACCTAATTATCTCTAATTAAGCTTCGAACATAAACATATGCATTAAAATCTCAAGAACACCTAAATAGATTTCATAAGGCAGAATAGTAATCTCTATCTATTATTGGACCCTATGTTATTCAATACCACGTGCTTAATCTATATTGAATCTCTCGACTTCAATATAAACCACAATATATCTTAATGGTGATCAGGCATTAAAATAATAAAAATAATGAATAAAGAATAATCAACCCAAAAGCAATTAATTACTAAAATGGAAAAACTTCTAATTAATTAAACGCATGAGGTTTCATTGTTCATCCTAGAAATAAGTAAATTAGCCGGACATGATTATGTAAAATAATACAAGAATTGTATTAATCATGTTCCGGCGAAAGAAAAAGAAGAAAGAATAAATAAAACCCGTGACTCTGGCTGAAGAATCTTCAATCCCGTGCCTTAATCTTCGATTCTCCTCTTGTATCTTGTTCCCAAAATTCGTCTCCCCTCTTCTGACTATTATATGCCTTATTTATAATGTTCTCCAAACCTCCAAGACGTGAATTAGGTAGTTGAATTAATCTGGACTTGGTAGAGTTATAATCACATCAAGAAACTGCCAAAACTGCTGCCCGTTGCGATTGCATGGTTCAGTTAATTTAGGTTCTGCAGAAATTTTGGATGCCTTGCAATCACAACAAAGTATAACCATGCGATCGCATGGTTATCTTGGACGCATTCTTGATTTTCTTCCTTTAATGTTTGTATGCCAAGTCCTTCAAGTCTCTTTATCTTTGCAATTAAGTCCTCTTTTCTTCTGTTTGAGCTCTTTTCCGTCTTTTCGTCAGATTGACACTTGAATTTGATTATTTCCTAAAATAATAAGAAAACAACATGCAATTAAACTGAAAACAACTAAGAGTACTCATAATCGTCCCTTTTTGTGAGCTTGGATAAGTACAAAATTATACTTATCAAATACCCCCAAACTTAAACTTTTATTCGTCCTCGAATAAACTAGCTAAAAACAATCATGCACTTACTAATTAATATAATCATAATATAAATAGCTTGCCGTTCTTTTGTAACAATTTATAATTCATGACGAGTATCCAGGTATTACTATTGCAAACGTGATCTTATTTAAACCATATTTGATACGTGTGTGAAAGCAGTTAATCTGATCCACTTAGTTTCTATGGTGATGATAGCCCAACCATTTGGTCAATTTGTTCTTTCCCTCTCGTAAGGTACACTTTCTCCCAAAATGATTTTCTCTTTCAATTCCCGAGATTTTTCTTTGGTTCTAAGGTTATGGTTCACATTCTTTTCTTGCTTGAGACTGGTTGAGAAAACTAGTAATCGTGACAACCTAAGTTTATGAAGATTCTCCAATTTATGAGCACTCTTGATAAGAAAGTTTCTACTAAGTAAGTCAAACTCATTAGTTATCTAATCCCCATGTTTACTTTGCAAAGGATTTTTTCACTGGCTTTAGCAGAATTTTTATTTTTTTATTTTTTTTATATTAAATCTTATGTGCAGAACTCAATCCTTTAAGCTTTCTAGATGACCCCATGTAACAAGCTTTAGGTCGATGACTCCCAAGTCTTTTGAACTTTAGGGCATCAGGTTTTGATAAACCCCTACGGGCCTTTTCACTCAAATCAAATAGGCTACGAAAAGAGTTATAAGATATTAATAGTGTGCGAAACTCAATCCATTAAGCTTTCTAAATGACCCATGTAACGAGCTTTAGGCCAATGACTTTATCACTCGAGTCAAAAAGGCTACAAAATGAGTTATATAATAATAATAGCCTTGTTCTTTGCGTGCAATAAGTTCATGCTAGGGAATTAGATTCCTAACATTCGGTCATTATTTAGTTTCCTCTAACTGGTCTAAAGTGCTCCACACTATTTTGCAACATACATGGAATCAATCATAACCCAAATAGCCACTATCACAGCTCAACTACCACACTTACTCACTCTATTGGTTACTTGGTTGAGATACAAATGATTCTTAGACTTCAAAAAGGGTATCCTATTGTTTTCAACATAAGTGCACCAACATAGCTAAAAATCATCTTAACTGGCTGACATAACACGACATCAGACATAGTCAAATAGCCTCATATTTAAACAAAGTAATAATATGTTCACAAGTCATGGATTACAGCAAAATTAAAAATATTTCATTATTAGCCAGCAAGGCTATTCATATCACACAAACATGCAAACAAATAATTTTTTTTTTAAATAAGTTAATAATCAATATCAAGTATCATAATCAGAACATTTTTTCACTACCCCCAAACTTGAAAGATACATTGTCCCCAATGTAAAAATTCAAAAAGAAATAGATATATAAAAGGATCAGAGACTACCCATAGGTGGATCAGATGGTGCTGGAAGAAGAAGTATGGTATGATCAACTGGTGGAGAGATCTGTATAGGTTGGCCGGCAAATCTTTGCCTAAATGTCATCCAACCAGCCTACAGGCTGTAACCCTAAAAAAATAAAAAAATAAAAAAATTTATTAATAAGATTTTTTTTAAACGATTTTTTTTTTCTGGTTGTCCTTGCGATCGCAAGGACATAAAGTCCTGCGATCACAAGTACATGAAAATCTGGGCAGAAAGTATTCTGCCCTGGCCATGCGATCGCAGAGGGTTATACCATGCGATCGCATGGTACAAAATTGCTAAACCCTAAATTTTTTTTTTTTAATAAATAGCAGAATGACGATGATCATAGCCTCCTTACCTAAGAATTGAAAGCTTACTTGAAAAATCCTAAAAGCCTAAAACGTGCAAAAATGTCAATTGAAATCCTAAAACTAAAATATACGAAAATTTTAAATAAAAGGGTACAAAGATGGGTTGCCTCCCATTAAGCGCTTTTTTTAAAGTCATTAGCTTGACTTTGTCATGGTGATTGCTCAAGACACTTTGAACAGATCTTTGGAAGACTTAATTTGCCTGGCTCGATTTTCTTTGCACCAATTTTTGTTCACCTTCCAGAGTTTAATTTTTCCTTTATCATATTGATAGGACTCTATTTTGCCACCCTGCTCGAACTCAACTATTAAGATTTCAGCTTTCTCATCAGCTTTGATGGTGGAAGATGGATGTAACTTCTCTTTCTCCACATACTCTTCTTCTCTAAGTGGTGCATCCTGATGTTGGGTGACAGCTCTATCGTCTAAACTCCCAGCCTTCTGGTTAATGACATCAATCTCGAAACAGGACTCTGGAGAGCTTGGAAAATTAATTGCTTTGAACACATTGAATGCAATGTGTTCATCATTCACTTTCAGCTTAATTTCTCCTTTTTTAACGTCAATTACTGCCCGACCAGTAGCCAGGAAAGGTCGACCCATAATAAGTGGTACATCCCTGTCTTTGTACATATCCAAAATAATAAAATCTGCAGGGAATATGAATTTGTCCACTTTCACTAATATGTCTTCAATGATTCCTCTTGGGTGTTTGATTGTTCTATCTGCAAGCTACAACGATACTATTGTTGGTTTTGCTTCTCCCAAACCGAGCTGCTTAAATATAGAATAAGACAATAGATTTACACTAGCACCCAAATCACATAAAACTTTGTCAAAAAATAAACTACCAATAGTGCAAGGAATATTAAAACTCCCTGGATCTTTGAGTTTTGGTGGTAGCTTGTTTTGCAATATGGCACTGCATTCTTCAATAAGCGTAACTATTTCGTGTTCTTCCAACTTTCGGTTATTTGAAAGAATGTCCTTCATGAATTTGGCCAAGCTAGGCATTTGAGCTAAGGCATCAACGAATGGTATGTTGATGTGAAGCTTTTTGAATACATCCAAGAATTTCTTGAATTGCTGGTTTAGCTTATGTTTTCGCAGCCTTTGAGGAAATGGAATTGGAGGGACATAAGCCGGTGGTGGAATATAATCTGGTGGAGAGTCATATCTTTCTTGTGCAACTTCTGCATTTGATTTATTTTCTCTCTTTGCTGGACACAGTTTCCTTTTCTACACCTGGCCTTTTTACATGAATTTCTGGCAGTTCAACTCCGCTTCTCATGGTAATTGCATTTACTTGTTCTTTTAGATTGACCTCGGTATTGCTTGGCCATGTGCCTGGTTGTCTCTCTATCAATAGTTTAGCCAAATGCCCAATCTGATTTTCTAAATTTTTAATTGCAACATCTTGCCTTTTCTGCACCTCATTGAGTCTTATCTCCATCCGTTCTGACAATTTAGCAACTGTTCTTTGAATTCTCATTCTCTTTCTTGTGGTCTTCCCAGATTTGGCGGATTTTGAATATTTTGAGTATTGCCATATGAGAAATTTGGATGATTTCTCCATCCAGGATTGTAGGTCTGTGAGTACGGATTATTCTACTGTCGCTGAAAATTTTGAGCATATGCAACTTGTTTAGGGAATGACATATCAACTTTGGTCAAAGGACACTCTAATGATTGATGGTTTGCCCCGCATGTTATACAGATTGGTGGAGGCATCTGAACCATATTAGCTGAATGAGAATATTTCATTGCTTCCATTTGCTTTGCCAATGCATCGATTTTCGCCAATACAAGCGAATTGGTGTCTACCTCATGTATCCTTGTTGCTTTCCTCTACAATCCTCTTTCTGGCCACATAATAAACTGTTCACTCATGGTTTCATATAGATCATAAAGGTTACCAGCGGATCTATTTTGGATAGAGCCACCTGTTGCAGAATCTACTGAAGATCGACTGGTTGGAGCTAGTCCAGAGGAGAAATAATGATTCTGAGCTGCTAAAGGAAAACCGTGACTTGGACACTTTCAGAGCAGTTGCTTGAATCTTTCCCATGCCTCGTGAAAATTTTCCAACTCAGATTGTTGGAAATTGGAAATTTCATACTTCAGTCTATTTACTCTAGCCAGAGGAAAATATTTCAATATAAATTTCTGGATCAGATCTGCCCAAGTAGTGATACTCCCTGGTGGTAGAGAATTTATCCATTCTCTAACTTTATCCTTCAATGTGTGTGGAAAGAGCCTCATCTTCAGTGCTTCTTCATTAACACCGTGGTATTTGAAACTTGGACACTTTCAGAGCAGTTGCTTGAATCTTTCCCATGCCTCGTGAAAATTTTCCAACTCAGATTGTTGGAAATTGGAAATTTCATACTTCAGTCTGTTTACTCTAGCCAGAGAAAAATATTTCAATATAAATTTCTGGATCAGATCTGCCCAAGTAGTGATACTCCCTGGTGGTAGAGAATTTATCCATTCTCTAGCTTTATCCTTCAATGTGTGTGGAAAGAGCCTCATCTTCAATGCTTCTTCATTAACACCGTGGTATTTGAAATTTCCACAGTATTCATCGAAGCGAGAAATATGGTAATGAGGATTTTCATCTGTCATCTCATAAAACGGCAGATTGTTCGAGAACAAATTCAGCACATCTGGCCTTAACTGGAAGTTGTTGTGTCCATAAGGCGGATAGACTATGCTGGACCGATTCTCAACAATCGGTGGCATCATATACTCACCCATAAGAATATTCCGTTCACTAAATTCAACTGGTCGAGCTATCGGTGCTTGATTATGTATCATATCTAAAGGTAGTTGATCATGTACTTGGTGGTCTACCATTGTGTCTTTTTGGTGTCTTTTCTTTTCTCATTTTTCACGTTGTTGTCGGTGGAAACTCCGTTCAATTTCTGGATCTAAATCAAATAGATCAAGATCTTTGGTACCGGGCATGCACACTTAACACCTGAAACTTTAGAAAATATATACAATTCAGCAGTATCACGAAGAATTAAAAATAAAAATAAAACTAAAACTAAAAAATAAAATAAATAACAATGAAAAATTGTTAAAACTAAACTATTAATTAATGTAGTAATTAATAAAACTAGTCCCCGGCAACGGTGCCAAAAACTTGTTGTGCGATTTAAATCCCGCAAGTGGACGGATCGTTTACAAGTAATATAATGATGTGCAGAGTGTCGAACCTACGATGACCAGATATTAATTTAACCAATTAATATATAACTTAAATTTTAACAATAAAAAGAAACACAGATTTGATTTGGATTTATGATTCTTAACTATTCTAATTAACTTTAAATTATCAAACAATTAAAATAACTTTATGAGAACGAATTTGAATTATACCAACACTAGGATTCGCGAATCTACCTACACGTTTTTTAATTAATTATCCGTTTAATCGCTTTAGCTTATAATTTCCTTGGATTGAAAATCAGTGTTCCTAAATAATCAAAAGCCTTTCTCGATGGTCAATCAATTCTATACGATATGCGAACCTAATTATCTCTAATTAAGCTTCGAACATAAACATATGCATTAAAATCTCAAGAACACCTAAATGGATTTCATAAGGCATAATAGTAATCTCTATCTATTATTGGACCCTATTTTATTCAATACCACGTGCTTAATCTATATTGAATCTCTCGACTTTAATATAAACCACAATATATTCTAATGGTGACCATGCATTAAAATAATAAAAATAATGAATAAAGAATAATCAACCCAAAAGCAATTAATTACTAAAACGGAAAAACTTCTAATTAATTAAACACATGAGGTTTCATCGTTCATCCTAGAAATAAGTAAATTAGCCGGACATGATTATGTAAAATAATACAAGAATTGTATTAATCATGTTCCGGTGAAAGAAAAAGAAAAAAGAATAAATAAAACCTGAGACTCTGGCTGAAGAATCTTCAATCCCGTGCCTAGATCTTCGATTCTCCTCTTGTATCTTGTTCCCAAAATTCGTCTCCCCTCTTCTGGCTATTATCTACCTTATTTATAATGTTCTCAAACCCTCCAAGAATTGAATTAGGTAGTTGAATTAATCTGGACTTGGTAGAGTTATAATCACATCAGGAAACTGCCAAAACTGCTGCCCGTTATGCCCTTGCGATCGCATGGTTCAGTTAATTTAGGTTGTGCAAAAATTTTGAATGCCTTGCGATCGCGACAAAGTATAACCATGCGATCGCATGGTTATCTTGGACGCATTCTTGATTTTCATTCTTAATATTTGCATGCCAAGTCCTTCAAGTCTCTTTATCTTTGCAATTAAGTCCTCTTTGCTTCTGTTTGCGCTCTTTTCCGTCTTTTCGTCAGATTGACACTTGAATTTGATTATTTCCTAAAATAATAAGAAACAACATTCAATTAAACTAAAAACAACTAAGAGTACTCATAATCGTCCATTTTTGTGAGCTCGGATAAGTACAAAATTGTACTTATCAAATTCCAAAAATTCCAAGAGCTAAAATATGGATACTTGGGACTACATACTACAACATGTTCAAATTTTTTAAACCTTAGCTACATCGTTTAATAAGTGAAAATATTATTCGAATTTACTTGAAAAACTGTATCGGGTGCGTTACGGCAGCCCGCTAAAATGTTCATAATAAATTCATATGGTTGATTTTTTTTTTTGAGTGATTTCAAATGCTGCCATTAGATCACATATAAGACTTTCCATAGCCACTGATTTCATTCAAAAATTTCAAACGTATAGATATTTATGATTTTTCAAAGTAGGGGCAGTAAGCAATAAAATTCTGAAAAATAGAACTAGACATTTCTAACTTGAAACTTTTAATGGCAAATGAACCAACATCTCGTTTTTCAAAAATATTACATAATTAAATGCTAAAATCAATTACTTAAAAATATCGTATTTACATCAAAATTGAGTAAATCATCTTGACGTCAAAACTTTAACTAAATAAAGAAATTCCACGTCATGCTCGCTAGCCAACACCATCGCATCAACGCCAACCAATTCAATCTAAAAATTTGTTCATTTTAGGGTGAGTATTTTATAAGAAACACTCAGTAGCAATACATACTAACATGTGAAAAAATCATACGAAAACATAAATGCGACATGTCATCATATGTAAACGTACATTGGAATACATAAATAGGTAACCGGTACCACATAAAATCACAAGTGATTACCTTCAATCACTAACATATTAAAGTAATTACCTTCAATCAATATCATAACGTTCCTTCATAATTAAATTTGCATGGCATTTATATCACATAACAATTTTCCAAACATCATTTCAAAATCATAGTAAAAGTAGTAAGTAAAACTACATCTTAAAATAGTTTTCGGTTGATAATGTGGAGGAGGATAAACCGTTTCTGCAGCTTCCAAAAATCAAAACCCGCACACTATATATGTGTGTGTGTGTGTGTGTGTGTGTAAGGAACTTTTGTTAATTAAAAAGTAAGGTTAACAACTTTCATTGCTCGTCGAAAACTGAACCGAAAGTGAGGGAGAAATGCTAGAAATTTAGGACAGAAAAATGCAGAAATTCGAGAATGTATATGGGCCGAAAATCTGGACAGTAAGTGCTGAAATCTTTGTGACTTGAATTGCAAGAAATTGAGAGAGTATGTTGGTCGAAAAGGAGAAAGAAAATGGAACTTACTGTTGACTCTTGGAGGGTGATATCTGGAGAGAGGTGAGGAAATATTGCTGGAAATTTGGGGTACAAATGTAGAAATTTGGAGCATCTGCTGGTCAAATATTTATGGAAGAAGATAGGAGCTTTTGCTAAGTTTTTTGGTGCTAAGTTTTGGGAGAGGAAAGAGGGAATGTTGTTGGAAAAATAATAAGAAACAAAACACTGAATGACTGGAACCTTAATGGCTGAATTTTGAAGAGAAAAAAGAGAAGTTTTTGCTTAAGTTAGGGGCTAATTTCTGGGCTGCTGGATGAATGAATTTGGGGTGAAGAAACCAGTTGGTTTGAGGGCTGAAAATTGAGGGAAAGATGAGGAATGAAATTGAGAAGTTGTGAGGATCATGGGTCGATTTTCTTGAGTGTCATGGGGGTTGTTTGGTTGGCTCAAACTGGAGGAGAAACGCTGTGAGTAGGGCCAAATTCTGGGACCTTTTTCGGCCAGGGGGAGGAGTGGGGAAGAGGTTGAAATGTGAGGGTAATTTGTGGAGAATTATGGATGAACATACTGGGGGATGGTTTTCAAATCATGGGGGTAGTTTTGGTGTGTATATGGGTGGTTCTTTGCTAATGGAGGAGTTGTTTGGTTGATGAAAAATGGTAGAAGTCAAGGAGTGTTTAGCTAAGTTTTCGGTGGTTTTAAAATGTTGTTTGGGTCGGGTTTTGGGGATAATTAAAGGTGAATTATTGGGCCAAAATATAACGGGTTTTTGGCAAAAAAAAAAAAATCGAGAATAAAGGGATGGGTTTTTTAACTAGACACAGAACCAAAATTTATGCTAACTGGAATTTATTTCTCGTTCAACTAGAAATTCAAAAACTTACCAAATCAAAATAGAAGAAGGTTCGTTTTCAAATTAATTTTTCATAATCGTCGAACTTAAAATTTTGAAGCAAACGCGCGCAAAATTTAAGGTGACAAAATATTTAAAATGAACTATGAAGTTCGAAGCAATGTTGAAAGTAAAAAAATTATTTACTTGAAATTAAAAGATGAAAAAAATTTCAATCATTACACTTTATGTTTTTCCATAAAGGCATAGTATTCTTCTTAAATAGCTTTTCGTTCATCTTTATCAAATTTTGAAGAAAAACTTGTCAACCTTTTGAATTAAAATCAGAATAGAAATCTTCATGTAAAATATCTTTATTTATTTCAAAACGTTTTGAAATGACATTTAATTTATTCATATCAGATTGACTAGGAGACATGCATTTAGAAGACTCTCCATCTCCGCCTGTTTTGTGAAAAGGTGAAGGAATATTGGGACCAAAATCAACACCCTTTAATTTTGAATCTATTGAAGATATTTTGGCATTGATTGAAAAAGTTGAGAAAATGGAAGGTTCAAAGCTTTTTGTAGATTTGGCCTTGGCACTTGAAGAAGAAGGAGAAAATTGAATTTGAACACTTACATCAGGATGTTCAATAATTTGAGACACCTGTAAAGATTCACTTTTCTTTGGAGAAGCAGCTTGATCAATGTTCCAAAATGTAGATCTATCTTACTTTTTATCCCAAGATAAAAATTTACGAATGATTAATTGAGTTTGTATTTTCACGATTAACCTCTAACAATAAAGTTTCAGATTTAGGAGAATACCTTATTGCTTTGGGGTTAAGAGTAGCCAACAATAAATTCATGAATTCTAACAATGAATTCATAAATTAGGAGAAGCCTTATTGCTTTGGGGTTAAGAGTAGCAATAAGGTCTTCTCCTAATTTATGAATTCATTGTCCACTATAGAATTCATGAATTTGTAATTTACTCTATAGATTAGAGCAATAGATTGAGTACGTTTTCCCAATCCATGTTTTGCATCTTAATATCCAACATTAAAGATCTCAAAATATTAGGATCAATTAGAGAAACAAAAGTTTGGATAACAATTGAAAAACACTATACTTTTATCATGGTTGGACTTGAGAATTGATAAAATAGAATTTTTAAAAATTTCTATTTCTTTTATCTCTAAGAAGAAGAAGGATTGGAGTATCTAATCATATTCTAAATAGAGATTTGACGACAACTTGAACAAGACCAATAATGCAAAAACTTGTATTTTTTATTCATGCTGAATGGTTCTCCACAAACTAATTGAATAGATTTAGTAAGACCAGAAGTTTCGTCTATATATAGTTGAATAATCGAACTCAAAAGCTCCACAATGCATAATTAAGCATTTGCCTCCCGTATTTGTTATAAGGACTAAAGACAAGAGCCTTATATATAGTCATTTCATAAAAGCATCTCCAAGAGACTCTTTAAACATAAGATTTTCTTTATTTTAAAGAGTCAAATTTTAAAATTATACTTTAACGGACTCTCTAAATTAACTTTTTAAAATAGAGAGTGAATTTGGAACCCACTCTCTATACTTAAATGCATTAAAAGAATTTCAATTTTCAATATTCCATATAATTATTGAATTAAATAGTGTATATAAAATAAAATAGAAAAAATGGAATAAAATCATATAATAATTAGGAGAGAGGCATGTTAAAAGAAAATAAATGAAAAAATAATAAATAATTATTGGAAGAAGTAAAATAAAGTATTAAAGATAAAGAGATTATTAGAGCACTTAAAAAATTTTACTCTCTAAATTTATAGATACTCCCTAAAATGCCAAATATACTCTTTATAAATAGAGAGTCTATTGGAGATGCTCTAAGGTATATGTCCTTATACTTTCTAGTTTGTCCGTGGTACAAGATCTGTGTGTATCTTTTTAACAATTTCACACGTCGATATAATAATTGAATAAACTTTACCCAACTTTAAATGTATGATCGGTCTATATTGTTTGACTAAGGGTTAATTTCACCAACGGTCACTAAAGTTACCTTCAAATTACAAAATGATCACTAAAGTTCAAAAATTTTAGTGGTGGTCACTAAAGTTAGAAATCATTTCACTAATAGTCACTCCATTAAATTTCTAATTTAAAATGGTGATGTGGCATGATGATGTGACATTTTTTTATTGCATGGTTGTCCATGTACTTTATATAATATTCACTTTAGTCATTATATTTCAATTAACCCTTCAAAAATTACATTTTAGGTCCTTAATCTTTTTCATCTTTACACCTGGGTCCCCAAATTTTTAATTATCTTCAATTAAGTCCTCCAAAAATTGCATCTAAGGTCCTTCAACTTTTTACATCTTTACACTTTGGTCTCCAAATTTGTAATTATCTTTCAATCAAGTCCTCTAAAAATTGTATCTTTGGTCCTTCAACTTTATACATCTTTAAACTTTAATCCTCCAAATTCTTGATTTTAGTGACCAAAATAAGTACAATTGTAGTGGTCAAAATAAATGTATTTTCAATTAAATCCTTGACTTTACACTAAAATTTTCACATAAACGTACAAAATAATATAATTAAATAATAAACTATTTAGTGGTCAAAATAAGTGTAAAATTCGCACTTATCACTTAGAGTTGACCACTAAAAGTAGACATTTTAGTGGCCAGACCATATAATGTTATTTTGTTCGTTTAGGTGAAAATTCGAGTGTAAAGTCAATGATTTAATTGAAAGTGTAATTATTTTGACCACTAAAATTACACTTATTTTGGCCACTAAAATCAAAAATTTGGAAGACCAAAGTTTGAAGATGTATAAAGTTGAAGGACCTAAGATACAATTTTTTAGAAGACTTAACTGAAAGATAATTAAAAATTTGAGGACCAAATTGTAAACATGTAAAAAGTTGAAGGACCTAAGATGCAATTTTTGAAGGACTTAACTGAAAGATAATTAAAAATTTGAGGACCAAAGTGTAAAGATATAAAAAATTGAAGGACCTGAGCTACAATTTTTGGAGGACTTAACTGAAAGATAATTAAAATTTTGGGGACCAAAGTGTAAAGATGTAAAATATTAAAGACCTAAGACGCAATTTTGAAGGACTTAACTGAAAGATAATTGAAAATTTGGGGATCAAAGTGTAAAGTTGTAAAAGATTAAGAACCTAAGATACAATTTTAGAAGAACTTAATTGAAATATAGGGACTAAAGTGAATATTATATAAAGTACATGGACTACCATGCAATAAATAAATGCCACATCATAATGCGATATCGCCATTTTGAATTAGAAATTTAATGGAGTGATCATTAGTGAAAGGAGTTTTAACTTCAGTGACCACCATTAAAATTTTTGAACTTCAGTGACCATTTTGTAATTTAAAGATAACTTCAGTGACCGTCGGTGAAATTAACCCTTTGACTAATATATTCAGTGAATGATCTGGGAGTGCACAATGTCACCTATATATTGGCAACGAATTTAGTATTTTTGACTAGAGTTCGTATCCGCACTTATCGACCTGCCCTGCCAGATAGACATTTTATTTTATTCTAGCTTCTTACCCAATTCCAGTTGTACCAATTATTATTCTCGGTTTCTGTATTTTGGCAGAAATTGATAAGCTTTTGGCTAATCGAGAAAATGAGCCCATTGTTGGCACGATGGCCAGTACTGCTATTGGTGGTAATCAGAAAAAATAATAGAAGTGAATATAAACAGATTTTTCAACATGATGATAGCTTTATCAAAATCAACCTATCTTGAGTATAAAATACACGATGAAAATTTTGAAATTTGGACTTCTGATGCAAATCTTTCTTAACATTCAAATGATAAATATATTTAAATAGTACAAATATTAAAACAGGAAATGCTTCAAAAAAGCCCTCTAGCCTCGGATAAATTAGTCTTCAATTGGAGGGTTGTAGGGTGTAGCGATCACGTAAAGGTTATTCTTTCTCTGCACACTTACTCCTGGTATCTCACTCATGTCTAGCTCACTCGGGTTCACTCCATGAGGAAGTTTCCAGTCAAAGTGATAGAGAAGTTGAGCTAAAGGCACGTCAATGTTTGCAATACCAAAGTTCATGCCCGGACAAAACCTCCTTCCCGATCCAAATGGAATATATTCATAGTTATTTCCCAAGAAATCAACTGAACTATTCTCGAATCTCTCTGGTTTAAAGATTTCTGGTTCCTCCCAATATTCTGGATCTCTTCCCAAAGCCCAGATATTTATGGCGACTTTAGCTTTGTAGGGTATTGTATACCCATCGACTTCACATTCTTCCCTGCATGCTCTTGGGAGTATAGTGACGGCGGGATGTACCCTAAAATTTTCTTTGATTATCAACTTCAAATATTTTAGTTTTTGAATATCACTCTCCTCGATTGTCTTCTTTCCTTTAAAGGCTTCTCTAATTTCAGCTTGTGCCTTCGCCATCACATGTGGATTTCTCATCAGCTCTGTCATTGCCCAATCGAATGTTGTGGATGAAGTTTCAGTTCCGGCTGTAAACATATCCTGCAATAACACCACCATAATTATTGATTTGAAACAAATAAAAAATATGACGTTCAAGAGAACATATGCAATGTTTTATGGATAAAGGACTTACAAAGATGATTGCTTTGATGTTGTCATCAGTTATTGGAACATCAAGTTCCCCACTTAGTTGTTTACGGAGGAGAACATCTACTATGTTTTCACTACCGAACTCCCTGTTGTCTCTTTTTCCTCCGGCTAGCTTTTCTTTATGCTCGTTGAGCATGACGTCAAGAATTGAATCAAGTTTACGACGCATCTTCAACAATTGATGTTTATTCCAACTGAAAACTTGCAGGAACGTTAATGATGGGTACAAATCGGCCAATTCGAATCCCCCTGCCAATGTTACTCCTTTCTTCATGAACTTTATCAAAGTGTCCTGCTCTTTCAAGATCTCACCGAAGGCTGCTCTAGATGTGACTGCACTTGTAAATGAGAATATATTATCCGTCATATTGAATGGTTCTCCCCGATATGATTGAATAGTTTTAATAAGACTAGAAGTCTCGTCTAGCCTTATATAGCCGAATGACCGAACATTTTTGTTGCTCAACAGCTCCATAATGCATATTTTACGCATTTGCCTCCAGTGCTCATTATATGGACTAAAGGCAAGATCCTTATAGTCATACCATAAAGTCTTCATTCCTATACTTTCTGGCCTGTCTGCAATAGCAAGATCGTTTACCGTGAGTACTTTTTTAGCAATATCACGTGACGATATGACAATTGAGGAAACTTCACCGAGCTTCAAATGTAAGATCGGCCCATATTGATCAGATAGTTTACTTAGGGCACGGTGTGGGAGTGCACCCATCATGAGGTGTAGGTGTCCGATCAAAGGCAACTTCCATGCCGGACTCGGAGGAAACTTTTTGTTCTTGTCAAGGGAATTTATGTTCTTCCATCCCTTAACTAACAAAAAGATGAAGGATATGAAAAGCGAGAAAGTAGTGAAGTTGAAGGGAAGAAACTGGAATTCCATTATTTCGGGTGCTATCTGGAATTTGATTTCTGTTTGCTCTACTAAATGAATGCACAATGTGACCAATATATATTGGAGTTTGTGACCGCACATATTGACTTGCATTGGCATTTGGCAGATTGATTTCATTACAGCTTTCTTAGCACCTTCCTCTTGTGTTTTATAAGGTTATTTTAATGACTGAATGTGATTGGTTGAAGGACGTGACAATGACGTGACAATTAGATTATTATTCTCAGTTTCTGTGTTTTCAGCTTTGCTGGGCGAATATTGAATAGAATATTTTCATTCTACAAAGGCGTGCTATATTTAAAATGCACTGGAGAGAGATAGTGTAATGACAAAAATATGCACATACTAATAATTTCTTCTTCCAAAATTTTAAAATAGTTGTATTCAAGAAAACAATATACTTTCAAATATATGGGCTACCTTTCATTTTTTTCTTGTCTTAAATATATAGACTTGTTTCTATTTTGAGATGTTTTTTGTTTATTTACTAAAATACCTTTATTTAATTTGCTTATTTATAATCATTTTTCCCATCTTAATATTGAAATTGTTCATTCATAATCTACCCATATTTATTATTCAATGCTTGGAAACTTGGAAATTTGGAAATTTAGTTGAGATAACTTCAAATATTTAATGTTTTCCCACACATTACAAGCTTTGGTTTCTGGTTTCCACGTATAAGGAATATTTCCAACAATATTTTAATAATTATTATTTTTAAATAATATTCATTAAATAAGGTTAAATTAGACAAACTATTGGTAAAATTTACTTTTTCAATAACATTTTTAATTCGTGTGAAAAACCTAATCAGCCTATATATTTGGGACGTAGGGAGTATTAGTTTCAATTAATCATTTAAATGGGAAGTATGAAAAGTATTTATTAATTTCATGCACAATTTTTTTGTCTATTATCTTTTTAGAATGAGACTTTTGGTGTCATTGTCATCAGTTCATACAGAAATAAAAGTGAATGATCAGGCAAAATTTTTAAAAATTAGCTAAATACTAATACAACTAGTTACTAGGGGTATCGCATAATGTAAACTACACTACTAAAATTATAATATTAGGAGCATTTAGAAGTGCCTCCAATTAATGTAAATAGGGGAAAAAACAAAGTTAAAGTGCCTCTAAGAAAAGGAGAGGAGGAAGAGTAAATGCCTCTATAAATGGAATCCCTAATAATAAATAGGGGCGAATTGGACATTAAAAATGCCCCTAATAATATATGTGCCACACCAATAAATTGAAAACAATAGAGGCACTTAATTAAACATCCCAATTAAATTTAAATTAATAGAGGCACTTAATTAAATGCCCTAATTAAATTTAAAACAATAGGGGCACTTAATTAAACTCCCCAAATAAGTTTAAAACAATAGGGGTGCTTATAAATGCCCCCATAATTAATTAAAGGGTAATTATATTTACACAATATTTTTTATTTTTTGCATCACATTTTAATTACATTTAACATCATTAATCTTTTAACATTATAGCACTCATGTCCCCAAATTTTTTTATCACATTTTTATCTTCAACTTTTCATTAATTAACACATCTCGTGTTTGATAACAGTTTCCTAATAAACATTTGTTGAGAATTTGTAAAAAGACTTATTTTTCCATCATATTTAAAAAAAAAAAACATTAGATACAAAAGTACGATAAAATTTTTTTTCCTCATTTCAAAGCACGTAAATAAAATATCTCGACCAAACCCATCATCAATGATGAAATGGGCTAATTAATGAAAGTTAAGAACATAATTGCAATAATGAACAAAAGTTGAAGATCTTAAGTACAATTAAAATGTGGTTTACTTATAACAAATTGTAGTGTGAATATAATCACCCTTATATAATTAAATCATAAATTCATATCAATTATAGAGACACATCTATGTGCCTCAAATATGATTAAATTTAATTAAATAAATAGGGTAATAATAAAATTGACACCTGTATATAATTAAATATTTCCGATGACATAAAATTGCGATAATATTAATATCAAATATAAAAATTCTATAGATGCCAATCTACATAATCAAACATGGTATTATGTTTTATCGTTCCATACATTAAATAAAAATTAACAATAGAGTCATTTATTAATAGCATCAAAATCTATCCTAAAAAGTGCATAACAAGAACAATATATGCTAACTCTAATCATGTTGACTACTCTTCTCATCTGAAGGCATAGTTTGTTGTATAAAGTCTGGGTCATTGAGCATCATTGAGAACTCTCCATGAGGATAAGGCACCGTTGGGTACAAAGACGGATAATATGATTGAGGATAGTAGGACTGGGATGATAAAGGCAAATGATAAGTCGGGGCTGGGGATAAGGTGGATACTGATGAGAAAATGGAGTATGTTGACAAAGTGAATGTTGTTGTGAGAGTGATTGATGCTGGGAGGAAGATCGTTGTTGGATGGTTAACTACTGTTGGGATGGAGATTGTTGTACCTGAGACTGCAAAGACCGATGTTTTGAAGATAAAATCATATGCCGCAACTCCTTATTGCCAGGATACAACTCTTTGTTAGCGTCATCCAGCAACTTGTAAAAACGTTATGTCTCGAGATCCAACAACTTGTAAAAATGTTATGTCTCAGGAGTTTGACCTTAAAAAATAGGGGGCATACTTGATAAACCAATACTTTGTCCAATCAAGGGTTGCACAAATGTTTCATTAAGGAATTCACGCATTTCACCTCCCCCTCCTTTGCCATTAATATTCATTTCCATATTATAAAACAGATCGATATAAGGCTGACTTTCATTAGCTTGATCTATATATGGTTCTCCATCATGTGTCCCACGAGCTGTCATATAAAGAGAATCCATTCCATGCCAAAGAAGATGACCTCCAACAGTAATTCTATCATTGAAATAATGGTTGCAACATTTCTTAGAAGGGCATATGATCTTATCTTTCCGACCAGATTTGACAAAAAGCTTCATTCAAAAATAATTCCAACTTATCTTTATATTCATCTAATTTACGGTCTAAATGTAACCAACTTTTGTCCATAGTTTTATCTACTTCAAAATCAATACATCACCCACAAACTTTAACATTTTTAGTATTGAACAACCTAACAAACTTTCCACAGTATAAGAAAATCACTTCTTTATCACAAAATGTAAATAATATAAAAACATATCTATATATATCCATATATACATAAAAGCAACATGTTTGCCAAACTAACTTACCAATCAAACACAAATAAGTAGTCTTATGAACAATGTATAAGCCTTGGAAGCAAATTCAAATGACTGAATGAGTAGGCTGCTTAAACCTATTATTTTCAAAGTGATGTAAAATGGAAAATAGCAGTTTGATGTCCTTTTGACCTTTAGACCAAAAAAGGATAGGAGATTTAATAAAAGAATACATATGCAGTTTCAACCTCACATAAATATTGTGACAGAATAGCAATACTATATATAGAACAAGAGTATATGCAGGTGTTTTTGGGGACATGTCCAGTGTTAGTTGCATTATTTCCATTAACCATCTCGTCTAGAAGTTGAGCGGGTACCATGTGTATTCATTTTGAAATTTTATCTTAAACAAATTCGAATACTATAATCTTTACTTGTGGTGTTTAATATATTTGGATAAACTTGAAAACTCACTCATGTTAAAAGAGAAATGATTAATCTATGAACAAATAGATGCATTGAACTAAATTCCAGTGTAGGATTTATTAATGTGTTTGATTTTGTATTTTCTTTATGTAATGATTTGCAATCTTATATTAATTACTTTTGCGTAAATTTTTTTTTTTTTTTGCTCTTTCTTTTCTTTCTGGGGTTTGGATGGAAACTAGAGTTTAGGAAAGTTATGTGTTGGAGAGTATAGTAGGGCGAGATTTTCTTCCACGAGGATCTGGTTAGTTACTTTGATTTATTACTACTCATTATAATTCACAAAATAGAAATTGAATTTTCAAAAAGTGAATTTCATCAGTAGTGTCTTGGTGCTTTTGTTCTGCGCAAGGATTGTTACAAGGCGGCCTTTGGTGTTGCAACTGCACAAGACAAACGAAGGACAGATGGAATATGCAGAATTTGCACATTTGCCAGACACGTGATTTACTGATTTTTGTATGTAAAGTTTCTGCTTTTTCTGCTTTTTAATTTGTACTCATACAGTTACAACAAAAATATATCACCTCCTTAAGTAGAGGTTTATCGTGGAAATTGAGCATAACTTTGAGAAATGTTCTGCAGCATTTTTTTCTAGATTGTTTAGTGGGATCAACAATATTTAGATGCATGACTTGGAATTATTCATATGTTAGTTTTGTACAGAATGGTTGCTATCCGTCCCTAAAACTAGCTATCCGTCCCCAATATATATTGAGAATGACAACTACAACCGTCCCTGTTAAGGGTGTTGCGGATAGTATTAGGGATGGTCGTAGCGACGGTTAAACGAACGTTGGAAAAAGTGTATGTATTAGGGACGGATAACAACTGTCCCCAATTATTGTAAATATACCAGAAACCTCTCTTATTAGGGACGGATACCAACCGTCCCTAATGTTGTTAATTTTTTTTAGAAAATTTTGTTCATAGAGTACATTTGCACATGTAGACTATAGTTACACAATTTTTCAATCACAGCAAAAAAAATAAATCATATCAGCTATATTAATTAAATTTTCTTAATCTGTAAATACAAGTAAACCTATATTTGTTCATTTGTGTGGAACGGGAGAGAAACAAAAAAAAAAAAGGCAATAAGGCATAGAGAGGTTGCAACCCATAGTGGATTACGTGAGAAGATTACAACCCATAGTGGATCTCCTGAGCCACAATTGGACGCAAGACGAACGTAGCCTAAGCTAAAATTTCGAACTTGCACTTAAGGGTTGAGGACGCTTATCCAAAGAGGTTGCATAATGGTTGAAGTTTCACCTAGAATCAAGGCCACAAGGCATGCCCAGGTCCAAGGTTCTTTTTTGCTATTTTTTATGAGTCAGGTCACAGGCACTTTGATTCTCTATTTACTGTTGGTTTCTTTCAATAGACTGATATAAAATTCTTACTAATTGAGCCCTAAGAATAAACATATATAGTTCAGACTTCAGATTTAGCAATTACTTTGTGACTAAACTTCATGACCCAATAGTTACTAATGTAACAACAAATATATTCAAATTTCAGGTAGACCTAAATCAACAATTTTATATTAGTATAAATAAGAGATATTCCCATGGCCTGTTTAAGAGAAAATGTAATCAGAGAATCAAGATATTTCACGAAAGGAAAAACACGGTCAATTCCTCAGGAGCGCGGAAATTCATTATCTCACCGGATCACATATAAGCTTTCCCAACATTTATTTTGTAATTGTGAGAGGTAGAAACTAGGGAAGAATGAAAATTGTATGCCTTGCAATAAATTTCAAGTACCTCATAGCTATTAATCAATTCTGAAAGAAAAGAACGACAAAGTGCCTCTCTAGTTATGCAATCAACCCTATGCCATGCAGTCAGTGTAGCAACTTTATCAGCATCTAGACAGCTTCTCTGCTCTCCAGACGAATCTTCAAGGGACTCTATAATGGAAGCCTAGCAAAACCAAACAAAGGCCTGAGAGAATATAAGCATGTTCTCTTGCCACATGCCAAATTCTAGCAGCAATAAGTTGCCACAATTGGAAGAGAGGAGTAGAGGGGGGCTAGCTAAGAAAACATCTATAAAGTTTTAAGCAATCGAAACACACCATAATACACGTCCTGCAAAGGAGTGGCAGAGACATGGGATGTCATTAGCATGATAGCACATTACAGTATTACACTAAATTTTCCTTTTGAACATGCAGTAAGCTAATATCATGTATCTTGCGACAAAATAAATTTCTGAAAGACCAAAAAGTACTTATTAGTTCCTCAAGATAGGCATATTTTAACTTCCTTAATAAGCACCTGTATCGACAAGAATTCTCCATTCAATTGGGAAAAATAAGGTTTTCAAGAATCATTTTAGACTCTATTAACCTACCATCAAATTGAAGATGACATTTTATAAACTAAACATTCTAAACAAAATGCTGCAGTAGAGATGCACAAAAACAAGGTGGTGAAATATCACAATCTAAAAAATCCAGAGTGAGTAGCACATCAATCAACCTAAAAATTTCAGATTTAGTTAAGTACATTCCAAAATAATTTTTCCAACAATTTAAAGACCATGATCTATAGCTTTACAACTTTAGCAAATAAGAAAAGAGAGAACTTGCTTGTCCATGTCTATATTCCTGAACTTGTCCCACTCTCCCACATTTGTCATGCAAAATGGTTAAAGTGACACATCATCACCTGTAAAACTAAAACAAATGAGGTTCAAGTAAGGATTGTTGACAACAGAAAATTAATAGAAAGCTTGGCTATAAACAGTCGACCATCTTGTCATTCATAATTAGAAGTTAATATCTATTATGATTAATAAAGTTTAACGTTTTTGTAACATACAAATGTATAAAAGTTCAGTGTATATTGTACATACATGTATTTTTAGGCCTAAGATTCAATTAATATTTCACATTTATTTATTACATCTCACTGAATAATACAAACTTCACATTTAAGTCCCAGATGCAGACCACCCAAAAAGTAAATGCTTTTTGTTCTATCTACTTTCCATTTTGATAGAATTTCCAAATAAATAACTTTGAGGGACTAAAATTTCTACAACTTGAATCAAATATATTCTGAGAATACAAGATTAATTAATTTGAGTGATAAACAAATTATTCATAATATGTTCTCCAATAATAACTAGCTAGTTGGTCTTAAAGATGAGACTAAATTGAAGATGGCAATCATGATGATGACGGAGTAATAAAAAGAGTTGTTGGATTGCTAAAAGATATCTAGTCTTTCCTTCTTTAGTAGAGAAAATTTGAAGTTACTAAGAGAGAAACAAACTCTGGAAGCATAACTTTCTTTAGTTTCAACAATATTAGAAGCCTGTCTAAGTCTTGTGTTTTACTTTGACACGAAAATAGTTATGTCTGAACTTCGATCAAATGCATAGTCTTTTCTGAAGTCACAAGTGTATTTAGACCATATCTTATTTGCTTTGATATTTGACTGTGAGTGGGGGAAAATGATGTCTTTCCAAAACACAACTTACCCCAAGGCGGTGGAGCAAACAATCCTCTGATTTCATCTGCATTCAGAGGGGGGACAAGCTCCATCAACAAACGATCATTAAGCCATCTACGAGATCTCATGACTTGTAGCAGACAATTTAACATCAGTGCCAACTGTTAGGAAGATGCAGAGTCAACAACCTTAGAACCCATATCTGATCACATTCGCACTGTCAACAACAGAAACTAAGCTAATGTCCCACAAAACCTTCATCCCCACCCCTATGCAGTTTACATTCCATTTGCTTTCCCTAGTCATCATAAAGAGACATTATCAAAACACGAATCCCACATCCAGTGTTCCAAATACCACCCATCTCAATTCACTAGACATTACCATTAATTCCACATACCAGAACAAGAAAATGCAATTTCCTAATTGAACATCGTAATAAAAAAATATTTGGCAAAATTAAAACTCTGTTAAAGGTAAGTACCTCAACAATGTTGCCGGTTAAGTAAGGGAGCTGCTTGTTGAGCTTGATTTTCTCTTGATTCAACGAATCCAAATCCAGATTTGTTCTCTGCAACTCTTCATAAAGAAATAAAAAAGTATATCATGTAAAAAGACAAAAGTAATAATCTAATTTCTCAATCAGGAAGAGAGGGAGAGACACAAAAACCTTGAGGATTCGGATTTCGTTGTCGAGAAGGCGAGAGGCTCGAACAACGTCATCAGCATATACGTGACGACGGGCTCTGGGAGGAGAAAATTATGATGTATCAAGTTAGGGCAAGAATCGCAAGATTTGTGATATGTTGGGAGAGAGAAAATGGAAGGTTTAGAAATTTCCCACGTGAAATAATTTGGAAAACTTTTAAGCGCTAAATAATTTTTCCAACTCAAATGTTTCCCACTAAATATTGTTCATACATTAGGGACGGATATTTTTTAAAAAATTAGTCCCAGATAATCATATTTGGGACGGTTTTTTTGAACGTCCCTATATATTTTTTTGCCAAAAAATTTAGTGTATAATTAAAGGACCATTGGGGACGGATCAAATTGTCCCAAATAATTCATAATTGGGGACGAAGCTTGAGAAAACCGTCCCTAATGACAAAATTTTTGGGACGCATATTTATAAACAGTCCCTAATAATTGACTATTGGGGACGAATTTTTCAACTGTCCCCAATAATGCGTCCCCAAATGTCAAATTTTTAGTAGTGACAACATTAAAGAGAAACTACATATGAATTCTTTTATTGCATATACAGAACATACAACACAACATCATGATTCCATTTTAAAAGTAGAATTACAATAAAACTTAGAAACACATACATCTTTCTCAAGTTTTGGAATCACCTTTCTGTACTTTGAAAATTCAGAATATTGTAATTGTAAAATAGTTGGGGAGGATGAAATCAATCTAAAAAAAAAAAAAATTTTTTTTTTTTTTGAAGAATATGAAAAGGTAGAGACAGAGGTGCGGTATACATATAGAGGGCGATAGAATGTGGGCGTTATTTTAGGTTTTTGGAGTTAAAAAATTTAAAAATAAAATAAAACCTTATTAAAGGCGTTTATTTTTGCCCCCTAATTACAATAATTGCAAATTTTTAGCAAAAAATTTCACTTTCAGGGAGAATTTTTTGGAAAATATTAGGGGCTTTTTATCCGCCATAATTAATGTTAATAGAGGTCAAATATGTTTTCCCCCCTAATGAAAATATTAGGGGCCTTTTTATCCGTCCTAATGAGTGTTAATAGAGACCAAACAAAATTCTGCATCTAATAAATTATTAATAGGGGTGCACATCACTTATTTTGCCCATAATTTGGCGCCCCTAATACTCTCAATTTTAGTAGTGCTAGTGCTTGACATATGTAAAATATTATTTTGTATTAATATTTGAGTTGAATTTTGTTTGAGTTACTTGATTTATAAAAACATAAAATTGTAGAAATAAAAATAAAATCAATAGCCCAAATTTTTAATCTTAGAAAAGGCTCGTTTAAATTTCTATACATAATATTCAGTTTTGTACCAGCTCAATAATTATTTTTGTACTGTAAGTTCAAATTTTCCTAGTAGATCATTGTAAACCATTTAATTTATTTATCCAAACCAGCATATATCATTTAGAGTTAGTTTGATCCATCGTATTAAATCGCAATAAAATAAAATTAATATAATCCTGCATTTGGTGCTTAACCAGGATGAGTGTGGTGGTGATGGTGGGGGAGGGGGTGGTTAACAGGGGATTAACAGTGCATGAGCAAATGGTATTGTTGCACTTCATGACTGTCTAATGTTTCATCACAGCAGCCTCATCCCAAACATCTTGGTTGATTTATTCCAATTATGTGTTCTTTATTTATCTTGGCTTAAATTATAATTTAAATTGGTCAAATATTTTAATTAAAAGTACGAAAAATGTAAGTTTTAAAAAAAGCACTTGTAGACATAAAGTAAATCTATTTATAAGTAAGTTTACGCATTAATAAACTTATTTTGTTATTCAACGTAGAAATAAGTAAGTTACTTATTATGACATACAAACGTAAGAATTAGGGACCAAAATAGAAATTTCTCTTCGGCTTTCATGAGTCTATGCGTCTATGCATAAATACGGAGGCAGAAACCAAAGCTTTATTCCGTGGGTTGAATTTATGCTTGCATAGGGGATTAACTAATGTATGGACAAAGCTAGACTTGATGACAATATTAAACCTCATTCAATCAAATCATATCTGCCCATGGTCCACACAAAATCTCATCCAATACATCAAAAATTGCATGCTCGCTCAGATGAATTTCAAATTTTCTCACGTGTATAGAGAAGGCAACCCTGCAGCTGATTGCCTTGCAAACCTAGGTGTTAAGAAAGTCATTGAGAATCTTAAAATTTTGGAACCTAACGAGTGCAAGGTATTCTGAAAGTATACTATGACTGGACAAACAACGATTGCCTTATGTCAATAATTGTCGTTATAGATAATGAAATTTGCAGTAAAACAGATTAACCACAAATTTGCGTCCGTGGTGAATACTTTAACTATAGCAGATGTTGTTCGTAAATAGAATTTAATATGGTTTTACCACATCTGAAAACCGTAGTAAATATTCAATCATAAACTTGTTATCATTACTATTAACAACGAGAAGTGTTGTCGTCACAAGTTATAATATACAACAGTTGCTTTAATTTTAACAAAACTCATCATTTTCTCAATTTTGACCATTAAATGACGGATTTACCCTCATTTTTAAATAAATAAAAATAAAAAAAGCAATAAAACAACAAAAATTAAAGAAAAATTGCAAAAGAAGTCCCCAAAAATTTTCAAAAAGTACAGATAAATCTCACTTAAAAAATTTAATACATATTAACACAAAAAATTAAAAAATTTTAATATTTCTTCTTTCCCATCCAAACTCACCCACCCACCCTCTCACCCTCCCCCTCCCCCTCCCCCTCCCCCTCCCTACCTCACACCCACCCGCGACTAAATACCATCCCACATATGCAATCACATCGGCGATGGCACCACTACTTTAGAAAAATAAATTCATAAAAAAACAAAAGATAAAGATAAAAATAGACTTGATAAAAATCGACAATCACGATTTGAGTTCTATGATTTGATTCTTACAAACGGATGATGGAGGGATGGTGAGGTGCCTGTGGTAGTTTTGCGATCGAACATGCTATCAATTTTTTATCCCATCAAATTTTTTTGCTAAATTGATTTTTCTAAGGTAGAGGATGTATTGTTGCCGTTGTGATTGCATTTGTGAGGTAGTGATTGGGTTGGGTGGGGGTAGGGAAAATGAAATATTTATTTTTTCTAAAAAAATTTTTTTGGTTAATATGTATTTGATTATTTTAAGTGGAATTTATTTATACTTTTTAAAAAGTTATTGGAATTTCTTTGCAATGTTCTCTTATTTTTTATTGTTTTATTGTTTTTTTTTATTTTGTTTATTTAAAAAGGAGCGCAAATCCATCATTTAATGAAAAATGCTAAAAAAAGGTTAAGGGTAGATTTATTACATTTTGCAAAAGTTGATGATGAAAAATGCAAATTTTCCTATATATAATTAACAAATGTTTGAAAAACCTGAAATGTTCACATTTCTCTTTTTCTTCCAATCTCATCATCTTTCCACCCTGTAAATACAACACAAATGTAGACTCATTTGTTAAAGAAATAACTAGTATACCGCTTAATTGGTGGGATCAGACCGTATAATATGTTCTCAAATAAAAAATTTGACAACAAAAATATCAATAAAAAAACTAGAAAAAAAAAGAACGAAGAAAAATCTAATGTCATAACTAAAACAAAAACAAAAACAAGAAAGAAAAAAATTCAATTTATAGTTTTAGGATGATGGATTGAGGCAGTGAGTAGAGCTTGGAAATGACCGTTGGAAGGAGAGTTTTGTTTGATGGGAAAAATTGAATACGTAGTAACACACGGACATAGTCATTTTTTCTTTCCATAACGGAGAAAACCTCCCTACGGTCAGTGTTTTATAGAACTAATAACAATACGAAATCCAAAAAAATTTGACAGAACTTTCCATATTTGCAATTGTATGCAATATCAACAAATATAAACTCGATCATTAAAAAAATGATGCTATTTAACGAATAACAAACACTATTTCACAACACATTGTACATATAATTACACAATATCAAATTTAAACTCAGTCATTAACAATAATAAAAATTCTATCGGTCGAATAACAACACAGTACAGTGAAGATTTTATTATTTGTAAATACTGCACTCAATATATAATTGTACAACTAGCTAGAAGAAGCCTGGAAATCAAGGAAGTCAAAGACACAGTCAGTGATCTTCATGAGAAGTTGTCAATGGCAGGCATGATTAAACTACTTGATAAGTACAAATTTTGTACTTATCTGGACTCATAAAAAAGAACGATTATGAGTACTATTATTTGATTTCATTTTATATGCATGTTGTTTTCTTATTATTTTAGGAAATAATCAAATTCAAGTATCAATCTGACAAAGAGAGAGCAAACAGAAGTAAAGGAGACTTAATTGCACTGATAAAGGGACTTAAAGGACTTGGCGTGCAAATATCAAAGAGAGAAATTCAAATTTAGCATCAAAATTAACCATGCGATCACATGATTAACATTTGATGCGATCACAGGATACCCAGAATTTCTGTAGAACATAATTGTTACCAACCATGCGATCGCAAGGTTGTTAACCATGCGATCGCATGGGTTCCCGTAGCAGCAACTTGGCAGTTTTCTGATTGGATTACAATACTACCAAGTCACGGGATTGAATTTTGTTGAGCCAGAGGACGAATTTTGGGAGAAGAAGATAAAAACGAAGAATCGAAGATCAAGGCACGGGATTGAAGTTTGTTGAGCCGGGGATCACAGGTTTTATTAACTTTTTGTTTTTTCTTTCTACGGATCATGATGAACTCAATTATTGTAATAATTGACGAACTCATGTCTGGCTAATTTACTTATTTCTAGGATGAACGATGAAACCTCATGCGTTTAATTAATTAGAAGTTTTTCCGTTTTAGTAGGTAATTGCTTCTTGATTGATTATTTTTTATTCAGTTTATTTAATGTTTTAATGCCTGATCACCATTAGAATATTCTGTGATCTATATTGAAATCGAGAGATTCAATATAGACTTAGCACGTGATTTTGAATAACGTAGGGTCCAATAATAAATATAAATTACTATTATGCTCTGTGAAATTCGGTTAGGTGTTCTTGAGATTTAAATGCATATTTTTATATTCGAAATCTAATTAGAGATAATTAGGTTCGCATATCGATATAGAATTGATCGACTACCGAGAGAGGCTTTTGATTATTATAGGATCACCGATTTCAATCTAGGGTAATTAACCGCTAAAGCGATAAACGAATAATTGATTATAGAACGTGTACGTGGATTCGCAAATTCTAGTGTTAGTAAAAACTCGAATTCGTTCTCATCATTTAAAGTTGCTTATCGATAATTTAGATTTGATTAAAAATAGTTAAAATAGTTTAGAATCACAAACCAAGAAAAAATTGTGTTTTTCATATTGTTAGAATTTGAATTACAAATTAATTGATCGAAACTCTACATATCAGTATATTATTTGTAAATGAACCGTACACTTGCGGGATTGAAATCGCACAACACTACCCATATCTAATATCATTCTAAATGTTCTAATTCTTCTTTTGTCTCCCCCACATTACAGAGACAAGGCACCCTAAACTTAGGCAACTGATTTTTCTGAGTAAAAGTCTTAATTTATAATTGAACCTTGTTCTTGATTAAAACTAGAGAGTGAAATGACAGTGCAAACTAATAGCAACTATAACCTTGCATTCACTATATGAATCCAATTTGTCCTCAAGCAACAGGAGTGTAATAACATAATTCGGAATTGCAGCTTCTTAAAAACTTTTTAACAATATCATAAGCACTTTTATCCAAAAAACAAATGCGGTAACTGCTCTTTTACCATTATTACTGGTCTTTATACAAAGGATTCCGGAGATTACATATAGTACAAACAACAGAGTCAAATAATTCAACTGCATGTCATATCTTATTGTTCTATTTGGTCGATCCACCATTACTTTTCAGATCAGCACCATATTCATGCCAAAAAGATGAAATCAGCAACATGCAAATTCAATGACGGGCAAATCCTAAAATTCTTCTGCTTCCTACAAGGGAAGTGAAACACAAGAATTTATGAATAACAAAATCATTTAGTCCCTGTTTGGTGGAATTTAAAAGTAGTATTTTAAGAGATTTTGATAAAAATTGATGAAAGTTAGAAAATGGAAAATGAAGTATACCAGCTGAATTAGAGATAATTTGTAGTGAGGACGTTGGATTTCTTATTCAATCAATCATCATCCAATGAAGGAATACATAGCTGCTATTTATATACAAGTTGAATGTACTTGATCTATGTAAATATAATTCAATCTATCTCTATACATGGTGAAACAATGGTGCTGAACAGAATTGGTTGCAACTGCCTGCATGTGACAGAAGCTTCTATCATCTTCCAATTTAAACAGCATTCTGGTAGATTAAAGGTGTCATTCCCAGCCTTCACGTTTTATCCTTTTTCACACATTTTTTCCTTGCTTTTCTGGTTTGAACATGTTGGTCCACAATTATATCCTTTTCTAACACCCTCCTTCAAACTGGAGGAAGTTTCAATTACTCCAAGTTTGCTGCGTAGATATAAGTTTCTGGTATTCATCAAAGGTTTGGTCAATATATCTACGATTTGATTTGCTGCAAGAACATAGCTTATCACCAATTGTTTAGCTAGAACCTTGTCTCGAACAAAGTGCATGTCAAGTTCTATATGCTTGGCTCTTGCATGGTAGACTGGATTAGAGGCCAATGCACTGGCTCCTAAGTTGTCACACCAGATTCTTGGGACTTCAGTTTGTGTTATATTTAGTTCTTGCAGAAGAGATTGAATCCAGATGATTTCTGTAGTGGTATGAGCTAGAGTCATATACTCTGCCTCAGTACTTGACCTTGCCACAACTTGTTGTTTCTTTAAGCACCAGGAGATTAGATTGTCACCCAGATACACACAATAACCCACGGTGGATTCCTATCATCTGGACATGATGCCCAGTCAGCATCTCCATAAGCCACAATGTTGCAATCATGTGCTTCATGAATGATTAATCTCATATCAAGAGTTCCATTTATATACTTGAAGATTCGTTTTAGCACATTCCAGTGAGCATCTGTAGGACTTTGGAGGTACTGGCTAACTCTATTCACAACAAAGGTGATGTCTAGTCTTGTGTGAGTCAGATATTGAAGAGCCCCTACTGCACTTCTAATTTGAGTTGGATTTTTCAGGTTTATTCCTTCTGTTTTTCCTACCAGTTTTCCAGCTGCCATAGGAGTGACATTAGGCTTCAAATTCTCAAAATTGGACCTCTTCAATATATCCATTGCATATCTCTTTTGTGACAAGTGAAGTCCAATCTCATCTCTGTAAAATTCAATTCCTAAGAATTTCTTCAGATTGCCCATATCTTTTAAAGCAAAGGATGCATGTAACTTCTCAATTTGCTTCTATAGTGCTGTTCGGCAGTTCCCAGTCACTATAATATCATCAACATACACTAGCAGATAGATTATCTGATCTTGTGATACTTGATAGAACACTGAATTGTCAGCTCTTGATTGTTTAAAATCCCACTCCAATAGTGTTTCCTTCATTGTGTCATGCCAAGCTCTAGGAGCTTGTTTAAGTCCATATATAGCTTTGCTGATTTTGCACACATAGGATGGTTCATTTTGATCTATAAACCCCTAAGGCTGCTCCATATACACTGTTTCTTCTAGCTTCCCATTAAGAAATGCATTGTTGGTATCTATATGCCTTATCTCCCACCCTTTTGAGATTGCTACTGTAAGAATGACTTTCAAGGTGGGTGCTTTAGCTACTGGACTGAAAGTTTCATAATAATCAACACCTAAGGTTTGTGAAAAACCATTTGCCACTATCCTGACCTTATGTCTCTGAATTTCACCATTTGCATCAAATTTCAATTTGTATACCCATTTGCATCCTATGACTTTCATTGTAGATTCATAAGGTAATAGCACCCATGTTTGATTCTTGATCAAAGCATCATATTCTTCCTTCATAGCCTTGTACCACTTTTCACTCTTTAATGTTTCATTTAGGTTGACTGGTTCCATTTCATATAGAGATGGTAAGATGGCAGTAGTGGTATACACTATAGGTTTCACTATCCCTGCCTTGGATCTAGTTACCATAGGATGACCATATTTGTCAGCATCATTACACCTCCATACTCATCTGCAACATTATCAACTTCTAGCACTTCATCATTACTTCCATACTTATCTGCATCATTAACAACTTTTGGCATTTCAACCCAGATTTTGATTCCAGCTTGAGATTCTGAAGATTCAGATTGTATATCCTCATGTTCAATCTGTTGAGGCAGTCTATTAATCACTTCTTCATCCTTTTCTATCACACCATCATTTTCAACAGAAGTTCTGTGTTCAGGTGCACCTACAGAGTTTCTTATATCAATTGAATCTGGAGTTGTTTTGCTGGAATTAACTTCAAAAGGAAGATGATGAAGAATAGTGGTAATAGTAGGAGAACACTTGGACTGATGTGTTTTGTTAAGAAAACCTTGTTTGAAAGGAAATGAGTTTTCATCAAAGACAACATGTCTTGAGACATAAATTCTACCATTAGAGCTTAGGCACTTGAATCCTTTGTGAGATGTACTAGGTCCTAGTTAAACACACCTTTGGGTATGAAAATCAAATTTGTGTGTCTAGTAAGGTCTTAAACAGGGATAGCAGGCACAACCAAACACCTTAAGGGATTTATGGTCTGTGATGTGTTTGAATAAGGGTTCATAGAGTGATTTTTGTCGATGAAGTAAGGTAGGCATTCTGTTTATGAGATATGTTGCAGTTAAGAAGGCTTCCCACCAATAATACAAAGGCATACGTGCTTGAGCTAATAGGTCAGACCAGTTTATGTAATGTGTCTGTGCTTTATTTCAGCTCTACCATTTTGAGTTCATGTATGTGGGCATGAATATCTAGTATTAATGCCTGTTTCATAGGCTAATTTTTCTAAGCTTTTATATTCTCCTCCCATATCAGATTGTAAGGCTTTAATCTTCCTTTCAATTTGGTTTTTAACTAGTCTTTTGAATTGTGTAAAGTAGTACAGCACTTCAGATTTTTGTTTTAAAGGGTAAATCCAGGTGTATCTAGTACAATCATCCACAAACAACACATAGTACCTAAACCCTAAAGTAGAATTAATGGGGGATGGTCCCCAAACATCAATATGGATTAGATCAAGTGGCATTTGTGCATGAGATGAAGATGGTTTGAAAGGTAGTGCGTGTGATTTGCCAAACTGACAAGCTTCACAGAATGAAAAACTTTTATTATCAGTGGCTTTGAAACTATTACAAGACTTAAAGACATATTGTAGCACAGAGGCATGAGGATGTCCTAGCCTTCTATGCCAGACTTCAACCTTAGATTCTAGAGACTTATTACTAGTTGACTCAACAGATTGGTTTAAATTGGTGTTGAGAAGAATGTGGTTGCTGTTAGGCTGATACTGGATGGTTGAGCTTGAATTTTGATGTCTTGAGTTGTGGTTAGGCAGATTCAATTGATATAGTACATTTTCAAGTTTCTCCTGCACTACAGCCTTCCTTGTTGGTAGATCCTTCACAACACAACCATTAGGAAAAAATTCAACTGAGATATTATTATCAGCAGTTAGTTTTGAAACACTTATGAGATTTTTCTTGATTATAGGAACATGCAGCAATTTCTTCAGAACCAAAGTTTTATCAGATTCCACATTAAAACTTTTAGTGCCAATATGTAGTGATGGCAAATGGACCGAGTCGCCTGTCGGCCCGGCCCCGTCGCTCCGTTAAAAATTCCACGAGCCGACCCGTGGATTTGGCCCGTGGGCCGATCTACAGACCGGCCCGTAGCCTGGTCCACGGATCAGGCCCGTGGTCCGTGGTCCGGTAGAGACCAATTGTTGCAATATGCAACGGTCAGAAATATGACCGTTGCAGTGCAACGTGTCATATTTCTGATCGTTTGTAATTTGGTCCCCAATAATTTTTTTTTCCAAACGACTATTTTTTTTTTCCTATATATACCCTATAAATTAGTTCGATTCTCTTCAAAAATCTCTCAAGTCTCAACTTACAATCTTACATTCATACTTCCATTTTCCGAAAAAATTATATTGTGCAATTTTTTGTTGAATTTGTAGATTTATAAATTATAATCTTATTCTTCTTATCTTCTACATCCCTACATTCCAATTTCCACATTTATTTTTTCTACTTCTACATTTCTATTATCTACAATTATTTATGGATCAATACAATTTTTAAGGAAGTGCCGAGTCTGTCGAAAACCAAAATCAAGATGATTTTAGTGGTTTAAATAATGTTCCAATTCCATAATTTGGTGATGATTTTGGAGTTGGGAACACTGGTTCAATTTTTTATTTATATGATATTGACGAAGAGTTAGAAACGACCAACACTACTCAATCGACTACTAAACGAAGAGTCGCAAAACAAAAGGCTCGGTGTTGGGATCATTTCAATAGAGTGCAGACCGGTGTATCTACAGATGGGCAACCAATTTTCAAGATAGTTTGTAAATGTTGTAAACAACAGTTGCATGGCAAAAGGGTGGTGGAACGAGCCATCTTAACTGACATTTTTCGAAGTGTATGCAAAAGCACTGAGGAGTTGATACCAACCAAGCACAACTACAGTTCGGATCTCCAGGTGGATCTTCTAGTTCTTCTCTCAATCTTAACAATTGGGTTTATTCACAAGAGTCTTTGTGCCGGTAAGGCATGTGTCAGTTGGTGGCCAGTGGTGAGTTCCCGCTTAGTATAGTGGAAAGCCCTCATTTCACACGGTTCGTATGAAAGTATCTTGAACCAAGGTATTTACCCTTTGCTAGAAACACTCTTCGTTCTGATACTATTGCTGCATATAATAAAAGAAAACAAAATATAAAAAATAATTTAAGTAAATATGCTGATGTTGTATCATTCACTTTGGACTTATGGTCCTGTCTAAATCATAAAGGATATATTGCGGCTACTTTACATTATATTGATAAACTATGGATTATGCATAAAAGAATAATTGCTTTTAAAGTATTTGACTACCCTCATAATGGCCTACAAATTTTTAATTATTTAATGGAAATTATTAAAGAATTTAATTGTGAATCTAGAATTCGCAGTATCACGTTTGACAATGCTCCACCTAATAATATTGTAATAGAAAAATGAATTGATGAATTACAACCGGATTTCAGTGGAATTTTGTTTATGTTAGATGTGTATGCCATATTTTTAATTTAATTGTCCAAGATGGTTTAAAGTATATAGGCCTACAATTAGAAAAAATTAGGTATGCCTAAAACTATATTACTGATTTACCTTCTAGAAAACAAGTATTTGATGAATTATGCATAGAAAATTCTCTTCCAACTAAAACTATATGTACAGACATACGTAATAGGTGGAACTCTACTTATTTAATGCTTGAATCATGTGAAGGTTATGAACATTGTGTAACTGCTTATTATAATGACCGACATTCAACGGTCCACAATACGATTTGCAACTACATGATTGGCAAATTGCATTTCATGTTCGAAAATTTTTAAAAGTATTTTTCGACGCCACAAATGCATGTGGTGGTGTATACTACCCTACTAGTCCATTAGTTTTAAATCATTTTTATTTTATTGCAAATAATTTCAATAGATATAAGACGTATGCAATTTTTTCTGATATTGTTGAAATAATGAAAATGAAGTTTAGAAAATATTGGGAAGACATGTCTATGTTGTTTCCGTTAGCATCAATTATGGACCCTAGAGTAAATTTACAAGGTACTAAACATACTATTTCTAAAATTTCTAATAATTTGAGTTACGGTAATCCATTAACTTACGGTAATTTAGAAAAAATATTATGTGAAATATACGAATTTTATGCGGAAAAAACCGGTAGGAACGTTAAAAGACCTCTTGCGCCAAAACCTTTTTCTTCTTCAAATAACCCTAATCCTAATGATTATTGGAGTTTCCTCATTTATAAGGGAACTCAAAATCCTAGTTCTTCTTCTTCTTCTTCTTCGCTTTCCCGTGCCACAAATGTTGAAACTAATATTAGAGATATATCGTTAGAGTTAGCTAGATATTTTGGTCACGACATGCTTAATTTGTTAGAGGAAGACGAGAGGAATAATTTTGATATACTTAGGTGGTGGAGACAAAACGAGTGTCAATACCCAATTGTTTCTATTATAGCACGTGATCTACTAACACTTCGGTATCAACTGTAGCATCGGAGTCTGCTTTTAGTACAGGTGGTAGGATTCTTAATGATTTGAGGTCAAGACTTAAACCAGATATATTAGAGAGTTTAATGTGTTTGAAAGATTGGGAAGATGCAGAACTTCGAATCCAAGATAAAATAAGCTTGATATTGGCCGAAGAGATGGACGAACTGAATACGTAAGTAAAATATAAGTATATTTATTATTTTGTATAAATTCATTCCATTTTTATTCATTTTAACTTGTAAGTTTTCATATTTAAGTTTACAAAAAATTGTACACGTAACAACTTGTTCGTGTACAATTTTAACTTTGCCTACGCTAATAGTAGCCGGTTCCAAGCCCGGAAAAAGGAAGAGGGATTGAATTTAAAATTTTTAATTTTTTCTTGACTTATTTCTTTTTTTTTTTAAACTTCTCAAAAAATATATATATGATTTCACGTGGGTCCGCGGACCAACCCGTGGCTCACAGCCACAGGTCGGTCTGTGGACTGGCTCGTGGTTCGTGGACCACGGGCAGGTCCACGGACTGGCCCGTGGATCACGGGCCAACGGGCCGGTCCGGATCATTGTTCTATTCATGAGGCTCGGCCCGTTAAAAAGGCCGAGCCGGGCATTGCCATCTCTACAAATATGGGATATTTGTAATGAAGTACCATTACCTACAACCATTTTCTTCTTACCTTCATGCTTAGAAATGTCAAACAGACCGGGCTGCCCGTCGGCCCGGTCCGTAAATATTTAGACCTGGGCCGGCCCTGGCCGTGAAATAAATCACGGGCCGAGCTTGGCTCGGCCCGTGAAGTGCACGGATCAGGCCCATGGACCGGTCCATGGTCTGTGGTCCATTTGGGTTGGGACCAATTGTTGCAAATTGCAACGGTCACAAATATGACTGTAGCATTGCAACGGTCATATTTCTGACCGTTTACAATTTTTTCCCTAAATTTTTTTTTTTTCAAACGGCTATATTTTTTGTCCCTATAAATACCCCATAAATTAACTCTATTCTTCACAAATCTCTCAACTTCCAATCTTACATTCATACAACAATCCAAAAAAAATTATATTGTGCAATTTATTGTTGAATTTCTAGATTTATAATCTTCTACATCCCTACAATTGTCCAATATACATTCTAGTATTCTACATTCCACATTTCTTTTTTCTACTTCTACTTTCTATTATCTACAATTATTCATGGATCAATACAATTTTCAAGGAAGTGCTGAGTCTGTCGAAAACCAAATTTAAGATGATTTTAGTGGTTTAAATAATGTTCCAATTCTAGAATTTGGTGATGATTTTGGGTTGGGAACACTGGTTCAACTTTCGATTTAGATGATATCGACGAAGAGTTCGAAACGACCAACACTACTCAATCGACTACTAAACGAAGAGCCGCAAAACAAAAAGCTCGGTGTTGGGATCATTTCAAGATAGTGCAGACCGGTGCATCTACAGATGGGCAACTAATTTTCGAGACAGTTTGTAAATATTGTAAACAACAGTTTGCAGGGCAAAAGGGTGGTGGAACGAGCCATCTTAACCGACATTTTGCAAAGTGTATGCAAAAGCACGGAGAAGTTGATACCAACCAAACACAACTACAATTCAGATCTCTGGGTGGATCTACTAGTTCTTTTCACAATCTTAACAATTGGGTTTATTTATAAGACTCTATGCACCGGGAAGGCATGTGTTAGTTGGTGGCCAGTGGTAAGTTCCCACTTAGCATAGTGGAAAGCCCTCACTACACACGGTTTGTACAAAGGTGTCTTCAACCAAGGTATTTATCCTTTGCTATAAACACTCTTCGTTCTGATATTATTGCTACATATAATAAAAGAAAACAAACTATAAAAAATGATTTAAGTAAATATGCTAGTGTTGTATCATTCACTTCGGACTTATGGTCCGGTCTAAATCATAAATGATATATTGCTGCTACTTTACATTATATTGATCAACTATGGATTAAACATAAAAGAATAATTGATTTTAAAGTAATTGACTACCCTCATAATGGCATACAAATTTTAATTATTTAATAGAAATTATTAAAGAATTTAATTGCGAATCTAGAATTCGCAATGTCACATTTGACAATGTTCCGCCTAACAATATTGTAATAGAAATATTAATTGAAGAATTACATCCGAATTTTGGTGGAATTTTGTTTCATGTTAGATGTGTATGCCATATTTTTAATTTAATTGTCCAATATAGTTTAAAGTATATAGGCCCACAATTAGAAAAAATTGGATATGCCTTAAACTATATTACTGCTTCACCTTCTAGAAAACAAGTATTTGATGAATTATGCGTAGAAAATTCTCTTCTAGCTAAAAGTATATGTACAGAGATACGTAATAGGTGGAACTCTACTTATTTAACGCTTGAATCATGTGAAAGTTATGAACATTATGTAACTGCTTATTAAAATGGTCGACATTCACACGGTCCACAATATGATTTGCAACCATATGATTGGCAAATTGCATTTCATGTCCGAAAATTTTTAAAAGTATTTTATGACGCCACAAATGCATGTGGTGGTGTATACTACCCTACTAGTCCATTAGTTTTAAATTATTTTTATTTTATTGTAAATAATTTTAATAGATATAAGACGTATGCAATTTTTTCTGATATTGTTGAAACAATGGAAATGAAGTTTAGAAAATATTGAGAAAACCTGCCTATGTTGTTCCCGTTAGCGTCAATTATGGACCCTAGAGTAAATTTACAAGGTACTAAACATACTATTTCTGAAATTTCTAATAATTTGAGTTACGGTAATTTAGAAAAAAACATTATGTGAAATGTACGAATTTTATGTGGAAAAAATTGGTAGGAAACCCTTCTTGTTCTTCAAATAACCCTAATCCTAATGATTATTGGAGTTTCCTTATTTATAAGGGAACTAAAAACCCTAGTTCTTCTTCTTATTCTTCTTCTTTGATTTTCCTTGCCACAAATGTTGAAACTAATATTAGAGATATACCGTTAGAGTTAGCTAGATATTTTGGTCACGACTTGCTTAATTTGTTAGATGAAGACGAGAGGAATAATTTTGATATACTTAGGTGGTGGAGACAAAACGAGCGTCAATATCCAATTGTTTCTATTATAGCACATGATCTACTAATACTTTCAGTATCAACTGTAGCATTGAGTCTGCTTTTAGTACAGGTGGTAGGATTCTTAATGATTTGAGGTCATGACTTAAACCAGACATATTAGAGAGTTTAATGTGTTTGAAAGATTGGGAGGATGCAGAACTTCGAATCCAAGATAAAGTAAGCCTGATATTGGCCGAAGAGATGGACGAACTGAATACATAAAATGTAAGTATATTTCATTATTTTGTATAAATTCATTTTAACTTGTAATTTTTGATATTTAAAGTTACAAAAAATTGTCACATAACAACTTGTTCGTGTATAATTTTAACTCTGTCTACGCTAATAGTAGCCGGTCCCAAGCCTGGAAAAAGGATGAGGGTTTGAATTTAAAATTTTATCTTGACTTATTTCTTATTTTTTTTAAACTTCAAAAAAAATTAAATTATTTCATGTGGGTCCGCGGACTGGCCTGTGGATCGTGGACCACGGGCCGGTCTAGATCACTTTTTTGGGACGGGCCGAGCCAGCCCGGCTCTACCCATTGATATCTCTATTCATACTCTTTTGTTTCATCTACATTATCTTTGTCAGTAGCGACATGGTGACTAGCTCCAGAGTCAGAATACCAGGCCTGATCATCTACTGAGATTGGACTTGCAGTGTAGGCTGAAGGATTAAGACTGCGGTTCTGATCAGTTGGCCTTTTTCCCATATACTTTTCATCAAATCTATTGTAACACCAGGCAGCTGTATGATTACTCAGACCACAAATCTGGCAAGGATTTCTTACTTCATTTGGCCTTCCAAATCTCCATCTGCCTCTTGTTCTACCTCTGGGGTTTGAACTTCTTCCACCTCTATTTCCTCTTCCACTATATGAATTTGAATTCTGTGAGTTTTTTTGCATTAGGTTGATTGACCCAAAATTGCTTCTCACATGATTAAGATATTATAATCTGCTTTCAAATGTCATGAGTGTAGAAGACAGCTTATGCCAGGAAACTTGATCTCTGTTGTTTACCTGCACCACAATGGGAGTGTATTCTTCATCAAGTCCAGCTAAAACTTGGGTCACCAGATCACTGTGATCAACCTTCTTTCCAGCAATTTTCAGCTTATCAGCAAGCTGTTTGACAGTGCTGAGATATTGATCCATAGACATGGATCCCTTCCTCATTCTCTGCAATTCAGAGGTAAGAAAGGTCACTCTGTACCTATTGAGAATTCCATAGTTTTCATTTATAGCCTTCTAAAGCTCACTTGAGCTGTTACAACCCATGACACGCATCACAATTTCTAATGTCATTGAGGAATACATCCATCCCATTAGAAGTTGATCCACAGAAATCCACCTAGAATACTCTAAATTAGGACACATCTCCACTGTTTCTCTAGATTCATCTATAACCTGTGTGTTAATGAATTGTGGAGGGCATTCCTTGGTGCCTAGTAAGTATCTTTCCAGACTGTGACCTCTTACCACATGCATGATAACATTCTTCCACAAGAAAGTTATCTCTATCTAATTTCACATATGCTGCCTTTCTTAAATTCGTGCCAAATGGGGATAGGTTGTTTACAAGAGTTGGAAATTGAATTGTGGGGTTAGAGTTTGAGCTATGAGATTGTTTACTGGAGTTGAAATTTGCCATTGAGAAGGCTCTGTTACCAAGTTAGAAAATGGAAAATGAAGTATACCAGCTGAATTAGAGATAATTTGGAGTGAGGACATTGGATTTCTTATTCAATCAATCAACATCCAATGAAAGAATACATTTATGCTATTTATATACAAGTTAAATGTACTTGATCTATATAAATATAATTCAATCTATCTCTTTCTATACATGGTGAAACAATGGTGCTGAACAGAATTGGTTGCAACTGCCTGCATGTGACAGAAACTTCTATCATCTTCCAATTTAAACAGCATTCTGGTAGATTAAAGTGTCATTCTCAGCCTTCACGTTTTATCCCTTTTCACACATGTGTTCTTTGCTTTTCTGGTTTGAACATGTTGGTCCACAATTATCTCCTTTTCTAACAATGAAATGTGTGTTATTAATTCAGAGGAGTACATGTCTCCATTGGTGTTGAAATCAAGAGGGTTGGATCATCCACAACTAATTACTCCAATAACAATCAATGGAATCTCTGTCTATAATAGTGTAGAATAGAAGATCAAAAAATTGTGATTAACTTGGAGATCATAACCCTTATTTATAATATTCTATATACCTTAGTCCAACTAGAAGTCCATCAATCCTAATTGGACTAGGATACAGTTTCTACACATTACAAAGCTCGTACTCATTTTAGATGTCTCTAGGGCGCAATCAACACATCACTTAATAGTCCTAGTAATTAGATAGCCCATATAATTGTAATTTAATATGTAGCCCATTATAGAGATAAATAATCCAACAATCTCCCACTTGAGCTACATACGTTATCCAAAACAATTATATATTAAATTTTATGCGTACACTTAAATTGCTATCTTACCTTGAAACTTCTATGTAATTACAATCTAGTTCATCTACTACTATATCAGCATGAGATCAAAGCGGTCTTTGTCACATTAATTCATAACTAAACCCATCAATGGTCATCATACCAACATATTCAATAACATAGATCGAGTATGGATGTGTAGCATAGAAATTACATGCAATGTGATCTTAAACATGTCTATTTCCAACTAGTCCTACTTTATTCTTTAATGAGATCATACCACAATTTTCCAATCTTAAAGTCAAACCACATTTGGAATAAAATTCAGAGACTGAAATAAATTATTTATTATTCAAAATAATCATAAAGTGTGTCTATTACATCAAAACAACAAACTCCTACTAAACCAGCACATTATCAAATAATACAACACACATATGAGCAGTGTTCTCATGAAACACCTTGGGCAGTAATCCCTTGGTGAGCGAATCCGCAATCATGGAGATTGTACTAATATACTCTATAGACACTTGACCACTCTGAACTCTTTCTTTAACAACAAGAAATTTGATGTCTATGTGCTCAGATTTCATAGAGCTTCTATTGTTGTTGGAATATAATACAACTAATCTATTGTCACGATGTAACTTCAATGGTCTTTCAATACCATCTACAACACACAGCCTAGTGACAAAGTTCGTAGCCATATCCCATGATTTGATGCCTTATAACAAGCTACATATTCAGCTACCATGGTAGATGGAACTATAGTGTCTGCCTAACACTCTTCCATGAAATAGCTCCTCTAGCCAGAAGATAGATATAGCTTGATGTAGATCTCTTTCTATCTTGGCATCTAACAAAGTCGGAGTCAGAATACCCAATAATCTTCAAATGATCTGATTATCGATAGGTGAGCATGTAATCTTATGTTTTCTACAAATAACGCATAACCCTCTTAGCTACAGTCTAATGATCCATCCCAGAGTTACTTAAAATATCTACATAATAATCCCACTATGAATGCTATATCATCCCACTATGAACGCTATATCTCGACGCATACATACTTGGGCATACGTAAGACTCCCTGTAGCTGATGTATAAGGGATCTTCTGCATTTCAGTTACTTCAAAATCATTCTTTGGGCACTGATTGGGACTGAATTTGTCTTCCTTAGATATGGGTGTATCTCCTAGTTTACAATCCTTCATGCCGAATCTCTTGAGAATTCTTTTGATATAGCTCTTTCGTGACAACCTAAGGATACCTCGAGGGCGATCTTGATGTATCTGTATGCCTAATATAAAAGAGACATTCCCAAGTTATTTCATTTCAAAATTTTTAGTTAGAAACCTATTGGTTTCGTGCAATAAGCCCATATCGCTGCTACCAAGCAGTATATCATCAACATGTAAGACCAGGAAAATGTATTTACTCTCACTGAACTTGTGGTACACATAATCTTCCACTACATTTACTTCAAAACCAAATGAAGTAATGACTTGATGAAATTTGTGATACCATTGATGGGAAGCTTGTCTGAGACCATAGATGGATTTCTCCAATTTGTAAACCATTCTCTTTGGATCACCTGATACAAAGTATTCTGGTTGCACCAAATATATCGTTTCCTCAATATCACATTAAGAAACGTAGTCTTTACATCCATCTGATGTAGCTCCAAATTAAAATGATCAACTAATGCCATTATTATCCTGAAAGAGTCTTTCGAAGAAACCGGAGAGAGCCTCTTTATAATTAATGCCTTTTTTTAAGTGAAACCCTTGGCAACCAGATGAACCTTATACCTCTCAAGATTACCTTTTGAATTCCTTTTGGTTTTAAATATCCATTTACAACCAATAAGCTTTACACTAATAGGAAATTCGACGAGATCCCAAACACCATTGGTTTCATAGATTTCATCTCATAATTCATGGCATCAATCCACTTTTGAGAATTAGTACTTGTTCGGTGAAATCACGCAACCATACGGGTTCATTGACAAGTAATTGTAAAAGTGAGTAAAAGAGTATCGTTCCCATGAGGATTTAGACTTTAGCTTAATTTTGAACCATTCAAGCTTAAATCGAATACACACAATTAAAGTTTGGATTGAGAGAGTATGAAATTCTCTAAATTATAACTATGATTTAACTAAGTGCAAATATAGTTTTTGGAGAAAAATCAAGTAAATGAGTTATGCTAGGAATTCGACTCGACCATTAGAACTATCTTAATCCTCAAAATCCCACGTTCTAATCCAATTTATGTTCAAGTTGACAATAGATAATCCTAAGTTATCTAATAATCTCTTTCGAGTAGAATTAAATCTATTTTCATATACGCTCCAAAATATTCCTATTTTGAATTCGAATATACAAAAATGCTTTCAACCACAAGATTGTCTAATTTGATTGCACCAAGCATAGGAAATTATTTCTAATCTCTATAGGACTTAGTGTTTAAAACTATAACGAGCTAATCTATTTTGAACCTTTCAGAAGCGAAAATAAATCACAAACACGTTCAAACGGTGATATTCATTTACCATACCTCATAATCATAATGAGCTGCAATGGTAAGAGAATCTGAATAGTTTTAAGCATGGCTATAGGTGAGAAGGTTTCATCGTAATTGATAGGTTCTCTTTGGGTAAAACCCTTAGCCACTAACCATGCCTTGAAGATCCCCACCTTTCCATCTAGTCCCATTTTTCTCTTGTTGACCCATTTACACTCGATGGGTTTTAACCCTTCTATTGTATCTACAAGTTCCAGACTTGATTGGAATGTATGGATTCCATCTCACCATTCATAGCTTCTTGCCATAAATATACATCCACATCTTCCTTAGCCTCCTTATATGAAATCAGATCATCTAGTTGTTCTGCAGAGATCGTCTCTTTAGGCTCTTCGACTAACAAGTACTTAGAAGGTATTCTAATGACCCTCCAACTTTGTCTAAGAGAAGGCAGACATGAGGAAGATATCTCCAAATTCGAATGTGATGAATGTTTGGCCTACGCCCAGTCCTTGATTCCAGAGAAGTCTTGGAACAAAAGGAACTAGGTTAACAGTGTATGCAGCTATCTCATGGGCATATCCCTAAAATGAGATAGGTAGAGTTGAAAAACCCATCATTGACCTAACCATGTCTAACAATGTTAGGTATCTTCTCTCTGAAACGTTGTTGTGTTGGAGTGTACCAGATGCACGCAATTGAGAAACTACACAATTTTCTGTTAAGTAATCTCTAAATATTCCTGAGAGATATTCGCCACCCCCGATCTAATTATAATATCTTAATACTTTTACCCAAATGTTTCTCGACCAACCCGATACACTTTGAATTTTTCTAAAGCTTCTGACTTTCGAGTCATTCGGTAAATGTATTCGAATATAGAGTAATCATCTGTAAATGTGATGAAATACTCATAGGCCTTATTGTAGATGTACTCATGCGTCCACATACATCATAATAAACTAGTTTCAAGACTTCTTTGGCTCTATGACCATTTGCTAAAATGGGCATCTTGGTCATCTTACCTTCCAAACAAGAATCACATAATGACAATAGTTCGACCTCAATTGAGTTGAGGAGACTATCCCTTGTCAGTCTTTGTATTTTGTTAAGGTTCATGTGTCCAATTTTAAGATTCCATAGGTTTGTATCACTAGTATGGTATGTATTTTGTGCTTTATGGTTTGTAAATTTATTATAAATTTCATTTGTGGAATAGTTAAAAATATAAAGACCATTTGTCAAATATCTAGCACAAATAAGAGTTTTATTCATCAAAATGTAAAGCGCATCAAACACAAATTTAAGAGAATAACCATATCCTAATAAACAGCAATAAAAATTAAATTCCGCTTCATATGTGGAATCTAATAACAGCCTTTAAGAATTAAATGACTAGCACTACTGAAATAAAAATAAACTACTCATACTGCTCTTGTGCTGACTGTGATATTGAAGTGGCCTTCACTGAGTTTTCTATTCTCCTGAAGCAGATGCACATACATGCAAACATAATTAGTAGCTCTATAATCTACAACTCAGGGCTATGTAGAATCAACCACCAAGCTAGACCCAGTAATGAAAAACCCACCAACAATCCTGCTTCTTTTTAGCTAGTTTATTAGGGCAGTTTTTCTTCTACTGTCCTTTCTGCCCACAGTTGAAACACTTGTGTTCTGTCTTTCCATCAGCCTTAATATTTTTGCTACTCTTCTACTTCTTGTTAGCTCTCTTTCTCTTCATTCTACCCTTGTCTTTCGGCTTGGAATTAGATGAGCTACTAATCGTTGCATGAGCATCATCACTCTTAAACTTAAGACCACTCTCTATATTTTGCAACTCATTTATCAACTCAGTCAATTACATTTTCATCTTGTGCAAGTGATAGTCCATAATAAAATGTGAAAATATATCAGATAAAAAGTTCAATACTATATAAGTCTGAGTATCTGAATCAATAGTAGCACCCAAATTCTATGTCATATTGAAGTGTTCAAACATAGTCAACATATGATCTTTCACAGGCATTCTGATTTCCATGTGGATGTTCTGTAAGGTATGAATGGCTTCAAAATATGATCTCCTACTTTGATGTTCAAACATGGCATGGAGGCTCTGCATTGTGTCGTAAGAGCATTCAGACCTAGATGACAAAATGTAACAACGAGTGATTTTGTATGTAGTCATCCACTTATCATATTGTGTAGCGATTGGAAAAAATTTCGTTTTTAATTTCCTGAATATGAAAACTTTAAGTTCTTCGCGTCGCTATGAATTTCTTATTACGATTTAAATATTTTAGTCACGTTAAATGTTGTGCGCGTTTACTTTAATTCTTGTTGAACAAATATATGGAAGATTGTTTTATCCCTTGTAAATTTTTGTCGAATTGAATAAGTTTTTCTTGTTTATTTTCGGCCTACCATTTCATCTAAAAATCGAGAAATTTTTCAACATAAAATACAGCCCATGCTAGTCCTAATTTTTGGTCCAAAAACCAACTCGTTAAGCCCCATAAAACCAGTTTCTTTTTAGCCTAAAACGCATCTCATTTTCAACCAAAACTTTCTATCGTAGGCAGCACTAACACCCGGCCATAAGTCCCAAGTGTGTTTATCCCCCAAAATGTAGCCCAAATCCATCCTTAAACAACTCAAAAATTGGCCCAACATGTCCCTGCAAAACTGTCAATAAAACTCTAACCAAACAGCCCTTATTTCCCAGCCAAACAGCCACTTGCCACTATTTGAAAGCTGCCTTCCAACACTCCCAAAAACCGTCCCATACTCCCACCTTCCTTCTCCCATTTTCCCCAACTATTTTTCCCTCAAAAATCATCACACAAATCAGTCCGAGCATTCTCCTTTCCCCTCACAAGTACAGCCCCAAATTCCCAGATTTTTCACCTTAATTTTTCTCCTCACAAATCTCAGAATTCATCCTTCACTTTAGAAATTCACTAAATATGGTATGCTTTAAATTGTATGGTGATTCCAATTGAGAAATGTCCCTTTATAATTTATCTATCACCTAGACTTGAAATCACATCATTTTGAGGCTTCTAGAATTAATTATAAGACTTTTAGAAAACTGCATTGGGTTGTACCCGAGAATAGAATTCATGAGGAGAGAAAAATATTTTAACATGCCGATCATCACTGGAGGGAGCCAATTTTTAAACAAGATGTACTTCTAGGAGTTTTCTACCTTTTATACAAATTTTACACTTTTCCTAGGTTGTTTCATATTTTAAAATAATTTTGGAAATTTTTTGCCCCGAACAGAAAATCTGCTTTGGAATTGCAGCCCTAACTCTTTTCCTTATTCCAAATCGTTTCTCAATCGAAAGATTTTATAAAATAAAGTAGAAAAATCCTTCATCAACACACAAAACTCATACACACATTTCTGCAAGCATAAATTTTAAAGAAAACAAAAGGCAAGAGCTCTCTGAACATTTTGAGAAAGTGGTGTTGTACAGATCACATACGTCGGCTCAAACTCTAGAAAGTTTTTAAAGCTTTTGCGGTAGTTTTATACTTTAAATTTATGCACATGAATTATGATTTTTAATGTGCTAACATATGTGACATGTTCTTGTTTTGACGTTGCCATGCCTAGACGAAAATTATGAATTGTTCTAGCATGTTATGGCACATTTAGTATGATGGGTGATTGAATGTAATCACTTAGTATGATATGTGATTGAAGGTAATCACTTTGAAAAAAATGTGGAACCGGTTACAAAGAATTTGCATTTCTTATGATTTTATGACGCTTGACATGTTGTGTATGGGTTGTATATAATTTTCTCAATTACATGTATAAACACTATGGAGTATTTCCACGAAATGCTCATACCCCCAAAAATAAATTTATGTTCCACATTGAAAGGCTTGGCAGCAGTAACCACTACAAGAAAAAGTAACTATAGGGACGACACGAAATTCATCTCTATATATAGCATTTATAGGGACGACAATAAAATGTCGTCTCTAAAGATTGTACATATATATAGCAAGGACAAAATTCGTTTCAACACACAGTAGTCGTCCCTATAGGACCAGAATCTATAGAGACGACTTATTTATCGTCCCTATAGAGTACATACCTATAGGGACAACACATAATATCGTCTCTAAAGAAATAAAGTCGACTAATATCATCCTTATAGCCTAAAAAATTCGTCCCCGTAGGTCATAAGAAATGGCGCAATTTTTCCCGCTTTGTAAGCTACTGGGACGACTGCGGTCATCCTAATAGTGTTTAATTTCGTCCCTATAGGACCAGAATCTATAGAGACAACTTATTTGTCGTCCCTATAGAGTACATACCTATAGGGACAACACGGTATATCGTCTCTAAAGAAATAAAGTCGACTAATATCGTCCTTATAGCTTAAAAAATTCGTCCCCGTAGGTTAGAAGAAATGGCGCAATTTTTTCCCGATTTGTAAGCTACTGGGACGACTGCAGTCGTCCCTAGAGCGTTTAATTTCGTCCCTATAGGACCAGAATCTATAGAGACGACTTATTTGTCGTCCCTATAGAGTACATACATATAGGGACAACACGGAATATCGTCTCTAAAGAAATAAAGTCGACTACTATCGTCCTTATAGCCTAAAAAATTCATTCCCGTAGGTCATAAGAAATGGCGCAATTTTTTTCCGCTTTGTAAGCTACTGGGACGACTATAGTCGTCCTAATAGCGTTTACTTTCGTTCCTATAGGCCCAAAATCTATAGAGACGATTTATTTGTCGTCCCTATAGAGTACAGACCTGTAGAGACGACGGAGGATGTCGTCCCTATAGAATCAAAGGCAACTATTGTCGTCCTCATAACCTAAATATTCGTCCATATAAGTCGTAATTCCCTAAGCATATTGGCGAGATTTTCTCGTGCCCAATTCTGGCAATTGGGACGACATAATGTCATCTCTATAGATCCAGTCTACAAATTGGCAACAGAAGCATCATTTCTTCAAATTCTCTTTAAAGTCTTAGTCCACAAATTCAACCATTTCAAATCTCTCTTTCTCTATTGCAGTCCCCAAGTTTAAAGGTCTTATTTGCCGTCTTCAAGAGATCCTTGGTAAGTCAAATTTACATATTTGACTTATATATTTAAGATTTAGTTTTTTGTTTTTTGTTTTATTTTCTATTTTTTCTTTTATTTTCACAATACATTGCAATTTCATTAAACTTAGAATGATGTTTGAAGATTAGTTTGTTAAGCACACACAACCTCAATTTGGGGTGTTTTTTTATGTTTACAAACTAATCTTCGAATTGCCCTGTTTCGGACAGTTTGACATTGATTTGTATGTTACGAGTTGTGTTATCATACATTTTTCCTATGATTGCCTCGACTATCACGTATGATTTTTGGTATTGTCTCCATTTTATTCTCCGGGTGTGGACTGTGTTTAAAATAGTGCGCGCACTTAGGAGAATAGAAGGAAGATGCTACCAAAATTTACACGTGAAACATAGGCAACCATAGGAAAAATTAACACAACTCGTAAATTACAAATCAATGTCGAATGGCCCTGCTAGGGCCTACACCTAAAATTAGTATTTGAGCAACAAGGAGTTAGGACATTCTCACACCACGTGTATACTGCACTTAATTATTGTTATTTTTTTGGTTTTGCAGCAACTCTAAAGTGGAAATGGAAATCGATAAGAGTTGGATAAAGTTGAATAGAAGACGGGCAAAGTCTGCAGAGTTTTGGCATGGTCTGAAAGCGTTCATAAATATGGGGAGGCCATTAGTAAATGATAGGGAGATGATTCAATGTCCGTGCAAAAGATGTATAAACATGATGATGCAATTGGTAGATGATGTTGAGTCTCACATATTTCGTCACTGTTTTTACGAGAACTACGAGAGGTGGATTTATCATGGGGAGAGTGAGGAAGGGCCTGTGAATATGCAAGGACAGAACAAAGGGCTTGTTGCAAAAGATGAGATGGTAGATGTTCTTAACGATGTGGTCGGGGATGACTCAGCTGCTGCAGCTTCTGATTTAGGTTACAACGCTTTGTTCGATGCTCTGCATTCAGAGTTGTATCCAGGAGTATCTTCTTTCTCGTCCCTAAACTTTTTAACTAAGTTGATGCATTTGAAGGTGGTCAATAAGTGGACAAATAAATCTGTAGATGAGCTATTGAAGTTGTTAAAATCAGCCTTTCCCAAAATCAATCTTGTCGACTCTCACTACGAGGCTAAAAAATTAATGTTGAAGTTGGGATTGGTGTACGAATCTATTCATGTTTGTAGGAATGATTGTGGGTTATTTTGGAAGGAAAATGCTGATGACGAAATTTGTCCAGTCTGCTATGAAAGTCGTTGGGTGCAAATAGCTGACAAATCCTCTGGGAAGAATGTCCCGTATAAAGTGTTGCGTTATTTTCCATTGACCCCTAGACTGAAGCGTTTGTTTGCAACAACACATACTGTGAGACTAATGAGGTGGCATAATACAGGTCGCTCGAGAGACGAGGATGATATGGGTCATCCCGTGGATGGAAAAGCTTGGAGGGCCTTTGACATAAATCACCCTGATTTTACCTGTGAGATAAGAAATGTTCGGCTGGGATTGTCGTCAGATGGTTTCAATCCTTTTGGTAATATGAGTCAGTCTTACATCATGTGGCCGGTTGTTTTGGCAACTTATAATCTACCACCTTGGCTGTGTATGAAAGAAGAAAATTTAATGCTAACCCTTTTGATCCCAGGTCCCCAATCACTAGGCAAAGATAATGATGTATTTTTACGGCCATTAGTGGATGAGTTGAAGGAATTGTGGACATCTGGTATCGATACATGTGATGTATCAAGTAATAACTTATATTCAGAATGTGAGCAGTGTTGTTATGGACAGTTAGTGATTTTCCTGCTCGTAGTAGTTTATCAGGGTGGAACGGTCAGGGTTATGAAGCATGTCCAACTTGTAATGAAGAGACACCTTCGACGTGTGTCATTGATAAGACAGCTTACGTGGGTCATCGACGTTTCTTACCAAGTACTCATCATTGGCGAAATGACCGTACTTTCAACGGAAAAACAGAGAGAAGTGGGCCACCACCTCAATTGACTAGTGCAGATATCCTACAACAACTTAGTCGTGTAAAATTTAGAACACCAGGAAAATACCCAAGCTATGGGGGTGTTAAAAGAAAAAGGGATAAAGATGAGCTAAACTGGAGAAAGAAAAGCATTTTCTATGAGTTGCCCAATAGTCGACAAATGAGTTGAAACACAATCTCGATGTCATGCATGTAGAAAAGAATGTCTGTGATAGTTTGTTGGGTACATTATTGAGAGATCCTCAGAAATATAAGGATACAGACAAAGCGAGACATGATTTGATGAAATTAAAAATAAGACACGAGCTGCACTTGTACGAAGATAAGGAGAGATTGATGAAGCCTGTAGTAGAGTACACATTTATTGATGTTGATCGTCAAAAGTTTTGCAATTTTATACAGGAAGTCAAATTTCCTGATGGTTTTGCATCGAATCTGAGAAAGAACGTTGCGCCTAATGAAAGCCGAATAATTGGTTTGAAGTCACACGATTGTCATATCCTCATGCAAAGATTGTTGCCCGTCGAGTGTCGAACATTTCTAAACAAGACAATTTCATCCACTATTATTGAACTTTGTACATTTTTCAAAAAATTGTGTGCAAGGTCAACAAAGGTTAGCAACATGGTTAATGCTCAACAGCAGCTCATCCTCATATTGTGCAAGCTTGAACGAATCTTTCCACCGACTTTTTTTGACATTATAATTCATCTTGTGATGCATTTGCCTGAAGAGGTAATTCTTGGTGGGCCCGTTTACATGAGGTGGATGTATCCTTTTGAGAGATATCTTAAGAAACTAAAAGACTATGTGCGAAATCAATCGAAGCCTGAGGGTTCTATAGCTGAGGGATATGTTGTTGAGGAAGCATTGACTTTTTGTTCACGGTATTTCGACGACGTCGAGACACGATTCAACCGACCAGAGAGAAATGACGATGTATGCCTTCCCAAAAATCAGCTATCTATTTTTGAATCCCAATGTCGTCCTATAGGAAAGAGAAGTTTAGTTGTCCTTGAAAGTGATGTTCGAGCTCAAGCTGAGTTTTATATACTTAACAACTGTCCTAAGATTGAAACGTACTTAAAGTGAGTGCGTACGTATTTTTTTTAATATCTTTAACATTAAACGGTTTTATTATTATAACAATTGCTCAATGTAATTTTTACTTCAATAGTGAGCACAAGGATCAGTTGTAGACTCGTGGAGTTACTAATGTTAACCAGTTGCATAGAACCAATTTTCCTGCTTGGTTTCATACAAAGGTAGAACAATAATAGTGTTTGCATTTATAATTAGTATAATGTTTGATTGGTTAATGACATCACATCTTATTAACACATATTTATGCTCTACATCGGATAAACGCTGATGATGTGTCTCTAGAATTGCTATCTTTGGCGTCTCGAACAAATGCTGTTGTGCATTCCTACTCAGCATATATCGTTAATGGAGTTCGATTTCTAACTTATGATCGTGATATCCGATGTAAAACACAAAATAGTGGTGTGAGTATTGCAGGGACCGAGGATGAAATATTTTACGTCCAGCTTCAAGATATATTAGAGCTTTCATACATAAACGGTTTCTCAGTTGTGGTGTTTCGGTGTAGATGGTTTAAGTGTGATGGAAAAAGAAAGGTCACAGAGAACAACATCACAAGTATTGACACCAGCAGAGATGCTTACAAAGATTACCAGTTCATACTTGCTTCACAAGCGAGGCAAGTGTTCTATATTGATGACCCGTCACGTAGTCATAACTAGCGAGTGGTTCAAGAAGTCAATCATCGTACTACGTGGAATACGCCAGCGACGGTTTTGACTGAGATAGATTTACTCCACGATGATAGCTCGTCAAACTTCTCGCTGTTTTGTTGATCTTGGCAATTTAGAACACATTACTATGCAGCGGGTCGACAATTATGCCATTCAGTTGGATCGTCCTGCTAAGAGAGCGTCCACTACAAAAAATCGTGGCTTCAGAAACGAATTTTCCGTTGCTGAAGCCATGATATCCGTGCCTAATAATCGCTACCAACGGACTATTTGCAACAGAATTTCCGTTGCTATTTTGAGGATCGCTAAAAGTTACCAATAGAATTTCCGTTGGTGATCTTCACAAACGGAATTTCCGTTGGTAATGTCCCAACCTTTTACCAACGGAAATTCCGTTGATAACTTTCAGCGACCCTCAAAATAGCAATAGAAATGACAAACACTATTACAAACAGAATTTCCGTAGGTAATGTCCAAGTCTTTACCTACGGAATTTCCGTAGGTAATAGTGCAAATTTTTAATCATTAAAAAATAATAATTTTATATATTTGGTGGACCCCTGACCCGACTTGCCAATTATGGGCTTGAAACTCGACCCACCAAAGGCACGACCCAATCCGCTAAGCTTTGTCAAGCATTTTTATTATTTTATTAATTTAGAATGGATGTAATGTGACTTGAACCTTTGACCTAAGAGTTGTGAAGTTACAGCCAAACTATTTGAGACAAATGAATTCTTGTAATTGTTTTTGTTTTTATAATATATATTAGTTCAATGAGCAACATTTTCTATAATTTCTTAAAAGTAAAAAATAAATATTAGTGAAAAATCAAATTCCACATTGTGTTAACACTTAAACATAAAATATCACATTGTTCAAAAAAAATTTATAGCTGTATAAACTGTATGAAATGACGATAAACATTATTTGCTTTCACATTTAAACACGAAATGCCCAACTAAAGTGATGTCGTACAATAGGTAAACTACTCCACCTATATTTTCTTCATATGAGATTATAGTTTGAATCTTTTTTATTATTGTAATTGCACATATAACTTCGTTCAAGAAAATTCGAATGTTAAATGAGTGCTTGTTCGGCTGCCCTTTTTTTCATCTCCAAAATCTATTTTTCATTAAATTTGGTGGGCCATTACTGAATTCCTCTTACACACTTTTTGAGTTACATTGCTATTTGACAAAATTGCCCTCAATCAATTAAATGTTATTTGAAAGTTAAAAGGGTAATTTGGTCATTTCATCTCAAATTTGTTTGAAAAGTCAAAATATTCATGCTCAAAAATAGATTTTGGAGATGAAAATGCCTACCGAACATGCTCTAAATGAAACTTAATTTACGACTAATCCTTAAGTGATTAACATTCAATTCCATATAGTTGAATCTTTTTTCATTTTCAAAATTTGATTTACATTACTCATGAAAAATATGCGGGTAACAAGATTTACTCTTTATCAACATTTTCTGTAGATTAATGGTTGAAATAGTAATATTACATATGGATTATCTGTGGGTAATAGGTTGAAAGATTTTTTCGACTTATGAATTACTCTTCACATAAATTTCTTTTATTTGAATAGATGAATTGTGTTTTTTAGTCTTTAAAATTATTTATATCACCTACAGAATTTCTGTAGGTAATAAGAATCACTCTTTACCAACGGATATTCCGTATGTGAAAGGTCAAAATATTTTTTGGTTTTCAAAATTAATTAATAACACTAACGAAATTTCTGTAGATAATATGATTCACCATTCACCAACGGATATTCCGTAGATGAAAGGTTGATAATATTTTTTGCTTTTCAAAATTAATTAATATCACCAACGAAATTTCCGTAAGTAATATAATTTACTCTTCACCAACGAATATTCCGTAGGCACTACAAGAAATATCGCTTTTATCGACGCAATTTTTTATCGTAGATAGTCATATTTAGATTGTTTCGTCGAAAAATGGTCGTCGAGAGACTTTACAAGACCAAAATTTCCGTCGTTAAAAGTGAAATTTCTTGTAGTGAGGTGAAAGGTCGAATTATTTTTTGGTTTTCAAAATTAATTAATATCACCAACGGAATTTCCGTTGGTGATATGATTCACTCTTCCCCAACGGATATTCTGTTGGTGAAATGTCGAATTATTTTTTGGTTTTCAAAATTAATTAATATCATCAACGAAATTTCCGTGGTGATATGATTCACTCTTCACCAACAGATATTCCGTTGGTGAAAGGTGAAATTATTTTTTGGTTTTTAAAATTAATTAATATCACCAACGGAATTGCCGTTGGTGATATGATTCACTCTTCACCAACGAAAATTTCATTGGTGAAAGGTCGAATTATTTTTTGTTTTTCAAAATTAATTAATATCACCAACGGAATTTCCGTTGGTGATATGATTCACTCTTCACCAACGGATATTTCGTTGGTGAAAGGTCGAATTATTTTTTGGTTTTCAAAATTAAGTAATATCACCAACGGAATTTTCGTTGGTTATATGATTTACTCTTTATCAACGGATATTCTGTAGGTGAAATGTCGAATTATTTTTTTGGTTTTCAAAATTAAGTAATATCACCAACGGAATTTCCGTTGGTGATATGATTCACTCTTCACCAACGGATATTCCGTTGGTGAAAGGTGAAAATTTGTTGGTGAAAAACTATTACTTTTACCAACGGAAAAGCCATCGCTAATTATCGTAGTTAAAAGGTCGTCACTTTTACAAACGGATAATCCGTTGCTGATTACCAACGGAAATAATCCGTTGGTAAATTTCCGTTGGTGAAAAGGCGATTTTTAGTAGTGGTCATCGTCGAATGTTAGTGGAGATGGATATAATTTTATAAACGATGACGAGAGGGATAATGAGGACGAGGACGATAACGATGAGGGCCATGATGGAGGTGAGGTTGAGGCGTCTGACACGGAGACAGACTGCGACAGTGTCGAATATGACGATGATGCTGATAGAAGCAATGATAGTGACTATGAGTGATAAAACAACATTTTGTAGTCTTGTACTCTGTTATTTAGTATAAATTTCATTATTGAATAACATATTGATAATATTTTGTCTAATATTTTATTTAAATTAAATAAATAATGACGATAACATAATTTATTTAGTAGAAATTTCGTTATTAAATAAAAAATGACCAATCAATTATCTAATTTTTTATTTAAATTAAACAAATAATAATGATAACGTAATTTATTTAATACTTTGTTATTAAATAAAAATTGAAAATCGATTATCTAATTTTCGTTATTTTAATTAAAGAAACTATTACAATAACGTCATTTATTTTTTAACAATTTCGTACTAATTGTCTGTATTAAAAATTAACTGAAAATGCTATTGTGGCGCCATCGAAAGTGACGAAAATGTGTTCTTTATAGAATGGAAAAATTGAAATTTGCGCATTTACAATTCAGCGCTTTTTTTTTCCATGTGTTAAATGTATAGGGACGACTAAAAGTCGTCCTTTAGAGCCCACAAATTTACAAAAAGTACACGTAAAAATAAAACAGCCCTAAAAGAATTTTCGTTTCCCACCAATTTTTCTTCAGTCTGTTTCTCCCACCATAACAACAAGAGACGTTCTTTTTTTTTTTTTTCAAAACAATGTCTTCAATCTCGCCCCTCAAACCAAACCCTCCCTCAACAATCATCTTCAATCTCTACTCACCACCTCAATCTATCACCCTAAAACCATAACCACCGCCCTCGCCCATCAAGACTCCATCCAAAAAAAGTTAAACGTTGGGTAAGCCATCTTTTTCATGGGCGTTTGGTAAAATTTTTCAATTTCCTTCTATCAAATTTGGGTTTTTTTGGTCAATTTTCTTATTACTCGCGGTCGCGGAATTCAAGAGACGTTCATTCTATTGTATAAATTATTGGTTACGGGATTATGTGAAATGGGTTTGTTGCAAGATTGGATTTTGATGGTTATTGCCTCTGTTGGTTGATTCAATTGCACTTTGCACGTCTGTACATGAAAATTTTCGATCGGTTTTCACAAAAATCATCTCCGGATTGATTTTGTGTTTGGTCATCTTCGGTTGGTGATTCCAAATTTAGGGGGAAAATAGATTAAAGGTTTGATTTCAATCTGTTTTTCTTTCTTGTTTTGTTTTTTGTGACAATTTTTTCGATGATAAAATTCGATCCCTGTTATTGGTAAAGAAATTTGGGCAAGGTTATATATGGTGGTTGCTTAGAATTTTAAGATTCAGAATGCTTGTTTATAAATGGAGTAAGAAATGTCAGCAATATGAATTTATATTTCTGGATTTAGCTTTTCATTTTCTTCATAAAATCTGGAGACTATAATTGGAATGTTAAGCTTAATTAGAAGTCTTATTTCTTTCATTGTGTTTGATTTGATTACTCTTTCACTTCTCTTGAATAATTATGGGAACGAACAGTTTTCTTCTGTTGAATAATTATGGTCAACGTGTACAGTCCCTGGATCCATTATAATTGATGGTGTGTATCCTTGATGTTCTCATACTAGTTTCACAAAATTGCCTTTTGTTTTTATACAGCATTCCTTGGAACTTTCATGTTTGATACTTGGAACTGTTTTTGCCCATTTATGCACTGTATTTGGACTGATTTTTGTAGAGTGTTATGGGATGTAATCGATCCTGCAAATCCTTGTAACGGATTAGCATCAGATTTTCTATTGGATAGAAGAAGTTATCAATCAATGGTGAAGATCAGTTGTTGTAACTCTCCAGAGATGACATTGCCTCTCTTCCTGTAAGCAATGTGTTGTTTGTACCATGTAAGTTTCTAAATTTTGTTTCAGCTGTTCATAAAGGAATTGTTGTATTTGTTTTACTTTCTGAATCTTAACATGCAAATTGGTATTGTCAGATTTTAGATAAATATTGGAAAAACATGAATGTTAATTTGCCTATGCTTACTCTTTCTTGTTGTGTTGTTGCCAATTCTATACTGAGACTGACTGAAGTATAGTTATATATAGATAGATACCTTTAATTTCTGGTCCTTAAAAGTTGACTTACATCAATTTTGGTAGTTTCGAGGTTTGTTATGTTGCGTAGATTTAGGATATATTAAAATTAATATTAGGAAAAGATTAATTAAGAGAGAGTTAAATAGGAAAGAAACTTCATTCTGGTAATGAACCACTTTTTTGTTGACAGCATATGTCCTTGCAAAAGACTTTACCGAACAGATCAGAAGAGTCGTGTAAGATTGAATATCCATATATGGGATGGGATTGAAGCATGCATTGACCAAATTGGCCAGGAATTCTTTTCTTTGTGGTTTGAGTATTTGACTCTCAAAGGCTGAAATTTTATGTATTATCAAGTATGTATGGTTCCCCCAAAATAACATTTCTTTCTACTTTATGGAGTATTTATAATTTTCATTTACCACCATATATTGTCCTGTATATATATACTGATAGCCCAAGAATAACTAACCAAGAGAGGGGTGAATTGGTTTTCTCAAATTTTTTCGAAAAATATTCTAAATAAAATGATATTTAAGAAATAAAAATTAATCCACAAAAATATAAGCACAATATAAGTAAATGAAAGGGAAGAGAGAGTGCAAACGATATTTTTATGGAGGTTCGATCCAACCAATGATCTACGTCCCCCGTTACCAAGCTCTCCAACACGAGCACGGCCTTTCCACTATTTTGATTGACTTATGGTGCAATCCAAACCCTTACAATGTATCCGGTGACTTACAAGCAAGGAGCACCGATCCTTGTACAATATTGAGTTTTTCAAGTGATCTCAATATGACCCAAAAATGTAAAGAGATTGATTTGAGTATTTCTCTGTAGATTAATGATAAATATAAGTTTAGTTCTAAGAGAGACTAACACTTTAATGAATAGCAATAGATGAGGAAAGCTCAAGTGTTAGAAGAAAATTTTGTTGAGAATGATGAATCAAAAATTTGATCTAATCAAACAAAGTTTTTCAATAAGAGATATTAAAGATATAAATGCAATGAAGCTTTGAATGAAGTTTTTCAATATGATTTTCTCTATAAATGCTCTTGTAAGTGTTGTTGAATGATAATAAATGAAGTGGTAATTATAGAAATAAATTTTCGTCACTTTCTGTTGAAACGAATAACCAAACGGTCGATCGGTTAGATTGGTCAGAACTAGCCGTTGAACTGCAAAAATCAGAACGGACACTTTTTGGAAAATGGCATTCAAACGGTCGACCGGTTCAACCGGTTTACCAAACGGATTGTCCGTTTCCACAGTTTTGAAAAATTGATTTTTGGCTTTGATCAAAATATTTTTATGCAAGTGATAAAAAATATTTTTGAACTTTTGTTCATTTAAATGCTAAGGATTAAAGAGTTAATACCTTTACAATTTTATCTAGAAATCTATTCTTCAATCTTGATCTTTGAATCTTGAATTTTGGATCTTGAGATACTTGAACTCTTGTATTGATTTTGACTTGATCTTGACATTGCATGAGAGTTCGATTTGTAGCGCTTTGAATATTGCTTGAAAATAGATTGTTAGAAAACACACTATTTTGTTTGTTATAATCAAAACATTAAAGTTTAAAGTTCACCATAGGTCAACATATACGTGATCGTTCAATTAATATTGCATATAATAATGCAGTTGCCAACCAAAAAAAGTTGAAATATACGAGTCTTCCTTTATAATTTTCCAGAAAAATTTACTACTTTTCTCTTTCTTTCATCGACTTTCCACTACTAGTGACATATAGCTTGAGCATCCAGAAGGACATTTATTTCTCCTACTCCTTGATATGGGTGCAATTTTTTTACTTATTTCATAAATTTATACACCAATCGTCTAGTTACTTTTGTTAATTTACTTAAATTTAGGTTTTACGTTTTTAAGGCTAGCAAATCATTTATTTTCAAAACGACCAATATACTAGTATCTATTAATCCTTTTATATTGGAGTAGATGAAGAATAAAATATATCTTGAAATGGAAATTATTGGTACTAATTAATGCTTGGTTAATTAGGACTAATGTAAGCTAATGACGTAATACAATGGCCGATGTATTAAACCATGGAGGGGATGGTGGAGATGTGCCTCCACATCAGCATGCAAATAGGCTACAAGCGGACTGCCAGACAGGTAAGATAATTTTTTTGGCAAAACATAGTGTGTATTCAAAGTGATTTACATATTAAACCATTTTTTTTGTGAATTCGTAGCACCTGTGGCTAAAAAACGAGGCCCTTCTAGATCGTTACATCTTGTTAAACTATTCCAGTCTAACGGGAAAAAAACCCCTCCCCATAGATTTTGATACAAAAGAGGAGACCTATTTACCTATAGGAGAGAACCAAAAATACTTATCGAGGGTTGTAGGGACACGCGTGAGACAATTTGTGCACCCCTACTTCAATAGATGGGCGAATGTGTCAGAGGAACAAAAAGCCCGTGCCACGGGCTACGTATACGTAAGTGAATTAGCTGTCATTTTATACCTTAAGTACTTTTAATAAAGTCTAACTTCAATTACTCAAACAAGATTGATTTGCTATAGGAATTCTTCGACGTCAATCCAAGGTGTTACTCCAAGGCTGATTACAAGCTCATTGTTGACGGTATCGAAGATACAGCGGCCTGACGATTTCGTCAGTACAAGGCCAATGTGAATGCATACATAAGAGATAAAGGTAATGATGTACCTTACCGTGGCCGGACGGTGGACGTATGGGAAAAGTGCATAGAGCGCTAATCGAGTAAAAAAATTAAGGTAAGCACAATTCATTTAATTTAATTAAATAAATTTCCATTAAATATTAAAATTAACATTGTATTCATTTCAATTAATTTTTATAGGATATTTCAATGACGAACAAGGTAAACAAGGAAAAAATAAATTATACTAGCCTGCAGGGGTCAAAAACTATCATTGCTACGCGTTTCGATATGGTAACATATATTATTTTTCGTCCATAATTTCATTTTCAAATTATGGAATACATTTGAGTTATTCATTTAATACTGCATACTTATACAGCGGGACCGCTAGACCTAGGAGTGGTCGAGTGTCATTGAAACTTTCAAAGTCAACCATCAAAGAAATGGCGAGTGGGTGAACGAAAGGGCTACGCAAGATTATGTACGTAAAAGTTAATAAAAAGTGATGTATTACTGTTAATTTTGTAAGTTTCACATTTAATTGATAAATATTTCAAATTTGATTATTTAAGAAAAAAATGGTAGAGGAACGGGAAGAGCAAACGCAGCAAGCTAGCTCCAGCAACGTAGCAGTTAACGAGCACGACGTTGTTCTTAAGGTCCTGGGAGAGAGGAGAGGACACCGGCGCACAGTGGGACGGGTTTTTGAAGGGCACTTTCCGCTCTCACTCGTCCACTACGACATTGCGGGACCAACACAGTACCAGTCAATCTACTCAGGCAACCAATGCATTGAAGTCCAAAATAGAGACATACATGCATCAAATGAATGAATTTATCACACTGTGAACGAGTAATCTGCAATCTATCATGCTGGGAATTCAGCTTTTTGACACCGCCACCACCACCTCCCATGTCACCTATGCATGAAGAAGAGTTAGATTCTTCAAACGACGAAGATTATTTATCTGATATTTAGTCTTCCTCTGTCTATATATTTTGAGTTGCACATACTTTTGTTTTGTACATTATGGTTATTTTGTATTGGAAGTTTTTGTTTTTGTGCATAGTTTTTTAGGATGTTTTGGTACAATTTGTTTTTGTGCACAAATATGATAATTTAATTAATATTATTTAAGTTGTTTTTAAACATTTTATTTAATGTTTCTATTAAGTCATTGTTATTAAATAATTTTAATTAGTATTGAAAGTGTAATAATTACTAGAATCAATAAATTTGAAAAAAAAATTAATTAAGACGACAAATAGTTTAACAGTCCCTGTAGATATTTTTCTATAGATATTGGGACGATAATAGTGGTCCCAATAGTTTGTCCCTGTAGATATTGTTCTATTGGGACGATAATAGTCGTCCCAATAGTTTAACCTATTGGGACGATAATAGTCGTTCCAATAGTTTTACATATTGGGACGACAATTTGTCGTCTCAATAAATAAGTTGAAACGGGAACGACAAATGTCGTCCCTATAGATTTAACATATATTGGGACGACAATTTGTCGTCTCAATAAATAAGTTGAAACGAATATCCAAAAACACGAAAATAAGGGCTATAGGGACGATAAAAGTCGTCCCTATAAATCGTGAATATATTGGGACAACTAATGTCGTCTCTGTTGACTTACTAGGATGGGCTTATTGGGACGATCGTTAGGGACGACTATGTCGTCCCTGTAAACTTTTAGCGACGACAATTCTATCTATAGGGACGACAAAGACTTTAACTCTCTTTCCTTGTAGTGGGCGCGATGGCGAAAAAGTAGTGACAAGAAATGTTCAATATTTAATATAATTTTGGCGTCGATATAATCGAGCCTTTTTATATGTAAATTAAATTATCATGCTTTGACTATGTTTAAATGGTGTAACTTTGAAAGGTGACAACAACTTTATTAGCTTCAATGAATGAAAGTTTAAGATGAAGTTTTAGTTTCTTAGTGTTGAAATTCTAGCTTTCTACCCCAGTTTTCAAAATAGCACAACATTTAACATACTATGAATTTTTGAGTGAAATCATTGGCATAGGATATATTGATAAGTTTTCTATTAGTAAAATTTGGAATCACCTTAAAATCACATTGGAAGAATTATGTACGAGTGTTTCTCAGACAGTACCTATTGTTCTCGAGGCTTAGTTTTCTGGATACTTGACATACTAAATGACTTGATAAAATTCTACATTTTTTATATGTTTTTCCTTAAAGTGTCAAGTAGTCCCAGTTCAAAAAACATAATATTTTGTTAAGTTGATCAAATAATTTTTGGCAACATCAAGTTTTATCGGTAAAATTATAAAGTTTTGATGTCCATTTGAGTTTTCCATGTGCGCTAGTTGTTTTTCTGCTAACTATATTTTGAAACCACTCACGGCCTACGGGAAAATTTATTAGGAGTTGTCAAGTATTATTATAAGATTTTTAGTGACCTTCTGGGTTAAAAAAATACGAAACATTACATATGCAGCTCTCTCAGACTTGCCTTTTGTCTTAGTAGGTTCTTCAAGACATTCCTCCTCAAGCACAAAGTAAATTTTCTCAGTAATGAGCACAAACTTCAAGTTACTTTTCCAATACGCATAATTTTTCCTAGTAACTAGGTTTTGTTTCAAGACAACAAAAAATGTACTAAGAGACATTTTTTTTGCCGAAAAATAACAAAACATTGCATATTAAAATTGAGCATCGAATGACAATTTAGCATATGATGCATGAATGCATATGTAGATCCATAAAACAACAGTAATGCAATGACTACTTAATCGTTGTGATCTAATAGACTCTCTAGATAAGCCCAATATTGTTTAATTTGTTCACCAAGATCATAAACGGAAGCATCCATAGGACGTTCGTAGATGATCTCAAATAACATTTGTCTAGATGTCTAGATACTTAAAAACAATTTTGACATCTATATAATGATCTCAAATCGTATTCTACCTAGACGATCTTACCAAAAAAGAATCCAATCAAGTAACTAGAATTATGCAACACTCATATAGGGAGTCCGTTGTGTTACTAGAACCAGGCTAACTTATTATGTTGCTTGTGGAAGAAGGAGGTCACACGTTTTTATTTAAATAAAAACCCTCTCTCACTCAATTTTTTTAAACATAATAGAGTTTAATTTTAAATAATTACCAACTCTTCACATTAATCAGTTTAACATATGGTTTAAGGGCATCCCTTTATAGGAATAAATTTAATTTAAATTAAATTAATTGAGGAAAAACCGTTGTCCAATGAAATGCATTATATTATTAGTTACATCAGCGATATCAAAAATAAGTCTATATGTCATCATTCACAAAACAATAATATTTCAAAATGAAAATTTTAAAGCAATCAAAAGTGATGAATTAAGAATAATTTTTGACCAAAAAACAATGGACACAAGAATTAAATTAAAAACTAATTAGGTCCAAGCCTAATATTTAACTTAAATATTCAACTCATCCTCTTGTCTATCTGCCAAACAAGCCCAACTATCCACGCAAACAAACATTCACTATCCAGGTAACCAAACGGGAACTAAACAATGGTCTCCTTCTTCCTTGAGACTTCTTCCCAAAGAAAACAATCACCAAGTCACCGAAAAATACCATGACCGCCAACCCCGCCGGAATCAAGCCAAAAAGCCCAACGCATATTCGACTGGACCTTCACGATCTGACTTACAGATCTAGTGAGATTTGTGCGTTGCCATGAAGATATAGTGGGATTTGTGTGACAGTTGCACAAATCCGACGAGATCTACATGGTGGTCACGTAACTATATCCAACACTGATCTAAATTTTTATTTGTTCTTGCTTCGTCACCTTCATCGAGTCTGATCTTCAATTCCTTAATCCATAAACAAAAAGTCCCAATTTGCATAAATTGAGCAGATACTAAAAAAATCATATGTCCTAATTTAGGGGTCACAGTTTTGTATATTATTAAAATTAAAAATAAACCAAGATAATGGAGTGGTAATCTACTTATTTGTTACCTGCTCGAAATAATGAATTACAATACTTCAACAAGGGCCACAATTAATTAGATCACAATTTAAAATATTCTCAATCATTCAATCATCATATAAATAAATAATCCTAGACATCGCTTGACTAGAACATACAATCAATCAACTACAGAAAATTATAACAGGCACGTGAATGATCTACACTGTTGTGATACCATTTGTTGAAAACTAGCACGAGAATTAGCCAAAAAATAAAATAAAAAATCAATTCAATAAGCCATGATATTTGCTAGATGTTCACATGTTTGTTATAAATGAATACTAAGTATTTAAAATTTTACGTAAATCAATGTTAATTACAATATTCAATCTCATTTACGAACATCCTACTTCTAATTCACGATGTTGGGATTTTTGTGATCTCAAATAAACTCGGGGCACTAATGATTAATAGACCCGTTATATCTTCATAGGCTTTGAGCTCAGGATTGAATGATAATTATATAGTCCACTCCACAAGTGTGTCAGCCCAAATTAATGAAGGACGTGTGTGGGTCACTTAGATGTTTAATGTATCTTTGGGTCGTTGCTCAGTGATCCAGTGTGTTGGACTCGATTTAAAATGGGACAGCTAGATTTAGGGTATAATATTATTGGAGTATATATATATATTTAGGGTATAATAAATTATGGGTTAATATATTATAATATTACCATTACCATACCTATATATTATATTATACCATATTAATATATATTATCACACACACACACACACACACACACACACACACACACATATATATATATATATATATATATATATATATATATATATATATATATATATATATATATATCTTGGTTTTAGGCAGAAAAAAAATCACCATTTATCACACGTGAGCAGCAGCCAAAACCAGGAAAAAGTTCGAGCCATTGTTAAGCCAAAGCCAACCTTATTTTCTTTGTGAAACTTGCAGCTCACTTCCCTCATTAATTTTCTTTGGTAAAATTGGTCCTTCTTAGTTTGTCCTTTAACTTGGTGTTACCTTTGTGGAGTTGGACAGTATTAATCTTAGCCATGTTGATAGTTCTTGCAAGTAAACAAAGATTCAGTGAACTATTTTCCCCAACAATTGGTATCAGAGCCTCGGTGGCATTCCATAGTGCAAGAAAATTAATTTTGAATTGTCGGATTAACGAAGAAGAAAAAGCACAAATCTTTGTGAACGGAGACCATTCCGATTCCTGACGTCAAGGCAGAGCTAACAATGGAGTGCGTGCGGTGCGTGGGGCAACAGAGACGGCACGTGGTGGCGCGTGAATTTCGGCTGCAATTTTCTTCCAGGGGTGCGTGGGGGTGCGTGTGAGGGTATTCGGGCGAGTGGCTGGTGGCGTTGTGATCCTCGTCCTATTTCTGACCTTCTGTGGTGGTCAGTTATAATTTTGGTGGTCCAGATAGCTTGGACAGCGGTTCGATAGTAAACGTATTCGACGTTTGCAAAACCTTCGTGGTTTTTCCAACTTGTGTGGTTGCTGGAATTCTTTAATTTGTTTCGCATCTCTCCTATTTAATACGGACCTTCAGATTTGGTTCGCTCTGGTAAATTGGCTAATCTCTTTTACATTCAGTACTAGCAGGTCATCGTGTGGGGTGGCCAGTAGGTTTTGGGGTTACCGTGTGGTATAACCATTGCTTGTTGCTAGAAATTTACGTGCCAATTATTGTGACTTGTGTTAGCTTTTGTTTTGGTGCTAATTATTTGCGATACTTTGTTTCTGTGTATTATTATTTAGAACTGTCACTTGGACTTTACCCATTTGACAATTCTCTTGATCTGAGATTGCGAACCTCACGAAACCCTGGAAATCTGTATATTGAGACCTTTTAGGTTTTTCTACGTGATTATCTTGAGGTGCTTGTTGGTGTGTATTCTTATTTGTTAAGATGTCTGCACATCGTTTTGACTTGAGTGTCTTTACTGGTAAAGGTGATTTTTCTATTTGGCAACAAAAAATGAAAGGTATTTTGGTTCAGCAAAAGGTTTCAAAAGCTATTGATAATTCTTATGGTTCTAATGTTACTGAGGATCAGGAAAAGGATTTTGATGAACTTGCTTACACTTCTATTATATTGCATTTATCAGACCCTGTTTTGCGAAAAGTTGGAAAATTTGATTCCATAGAAAAGCTTTGAAAAAAAAATTAGAAGAGCCTTATTTAATCCAATCCACTCCAAATAAAATTTATCTCTTTCAAAATTTTTGCAGCTTCAAAATTGATCCCTCAAGGAATTTGGATGACAATCTTGATGTTTTTAATAAGCTTGTGCAAGATATTACAAACTGTGGTGAAATGGTCCCTGAAATTAACAAAGCTATAATTTTGTTAAATGTCATTCCTGATTCATATAAAGAAGTCAAGAATGCAATTAAGTATGGGATGGAGACCCTTACACCTGACATTGTCATAGACTCTTTAAAAAGTAAGGAGAGAGAGTTGAAGTTCGAGAAAAATAAGAGAAAAAATGGTGAAGTCAATTTTGTAAGGGGTAGACTTCAGTCGGGGATATGAGTGGAAGTAGAGGTGGGCAAAACAGTGGTAGCAATAGAAAAAGTAGAAGTCGTTCTAAGTTACATGGGAGGGCAAAAGGAAATAAATGTTACGGGTGTGGGAAAATAGGACATTTCATTGTGAATGTTATAAAGAGAAGAACAAACAGAGAGGAGAAGATCAGAGAGAGACAAATGTAGTAACCTCTAGTGATGAGTCTGGTGAGGTTTACATGCTTTTAAATTCTGAGCCTGGTAAGATTAACCTGTCTATGAACTCCCATATACATGAGTGGATTCTTGACTCCGGTGCATCTTTCCATGTCACTTCTAATAAATATTGGTTTGATCATTTGCATGAGGCTGATCATGGATATGTAGTTGCATGGGGTGGAGTTGCATATAGAATTACTGGTGTTGGTAATGTAACTGTTAAATTTGATAGTGGCTTTGTGCATACATTAAGAGAAGTCAAATATGTTCTGCATATGGGTAGGAATTTGATTTTTATAGGGGAGTTAGAGAGTACAGGTTTCATGGGTAGGCTTGGTGATGGCATGATTAGAATGTGTAAGGGTGCACTTACAGCTTTTAAAGCTACTAGGAGAAATGGCATATATATTACACATGCTGAAGTGATGAGTGGTCTAAATTCTGCTATATCTTCCATTGACACTGATCACACACAAATGTGGCACAATAAGTTAGCTCACATTAGTGTGAAGGGACTTAAGTTCCTTAACGACAAGGGTGTGTTTGGTAAGGATCAGGTGTTTGACATCCCATTTTGTGATCATTGTGTGCTTGGAAAACATCGTAAGATATCGTTTTCATCTAGCACACACAAGACAAGTAGAGTGTTAGAATACATTCATACTGATTTGTGGGTTTCAGGAGCAATCTCACTTTTGGTGGTAACAAATATTTTTTATCTATTGTTGATGATTTCTCGAGACGTGTGTGGGTTTATCTATTGAAAGATAAAAGTGAAACTTTCATTAAATTTAAAAATTGGAAAGTTCAAGCGGAGAATCAAACAGGTAAAAAGATAAAATATTTGTGTAATGATAATGGTCTTGAATTCTGCAATGCTGACTTTGATAATTTGCAACTCCCCAACAGAATGGGGTTGCTCAAAGGATGAATCGTACTTTGCTTGATAAGGTTAAATGTATGATGTTGAGTTCTGGTATGCCTAAATCGTTTTGGGGTGAAGCTGTTATGACTTCTTGCTATTTGACTAATATGACTCCTTCTATTGTTTTAAATGGTGATACACCGTATGAAAAATGGTATGGTAATTGTGTTTATTATTCCATACTTAAGGAAAATGATGGTATGGTAAATGGCTGATTATCAATTGGCCAGATATAGAGAGAAGAGACCCTGTAAGGAATCACAAAGACTCTCTGACTTCACTATAGCCTATGCCAGTTATCAAGAACTAGTTGATAAGGAGCCAAATACCTTTGTGGAGGCTATAAAGAGTGAGAAGTCCGTAGAATGGTTTAGTACCATGAGAGGACACTACAACAAAGAGGGTCTATAGCGGCGACATATATTGCGACGACAAAAAGTCGCCACTATTAATTCTACGTAGTAGCGACGACATAGAAATGTCGTCGCTATACCTACAAAACTTATAGCGACGACATATGTCGTCGCTATAAAACCTAACTCGTCGCTGTTGTATAGAGGCTATAACGACGTCTTTCTGTGTCGTCGCTACTAAGATTAGGAAAGGGCGGGAACTAATGGCGGCATGTTGGTGCATATATAGCGACGACATATGTCGTCGCAACTGATATGCTGATGATGATGTAAGTCACGTGAATCATGCATTTTCTCGTAAAGTGTGAAGGGGTCTATAGCGACGACATATGTCGTCGCTATATACCAACATCAATTTAGGCGGGAAAATTGGCGCCCAATTGTTATATATAGCGACGACATATGTCGTCGCTATAACTATTTTGATTAAATTGTGCAGGCGCGTGAATAATTGATTGCCTCGAAAAATGGGAATGATGCTTTAGCGACGACGTATTTCTATAGCGACGACAATGTCGTCGCTATAGACTCTTCTTTATCTTCTTCAAATGTTCGCATTTCTGTATTACCTCTCTGTATTTCTTCCATTTCCGATTTGCATCTCTGTATTTCTTCCACTGCAGCATATCAATTCTTCTCCATCTCCATTTTTTCATCTCCATTTCTTCATAATCATCCTCAATTATTATCAGTACTGTATTTGTAAGAATATAGTATTTTACAAGTATGGATATTGATAAAAGTTGGACAACAATTAGAAATCGCACAAAGTCTGCAGAATTTCGGAACGGTTTGCAAGCATTTATAAACATGGCGAGGCCATACGTTAACGACAGAGGAAGAATTAAATGTCCGTGCAAAAAATGTTTAAACGGTCTCACACATCCATTGGAAATTGTCGAGGCTCACATATTTCGTAATGGTTTTGCGGAGAGTTATGTCACTTGGATATATCATGGCGAGATTGATGTTCGTACTGCGAATGTGTATAGACAGAATGAGCGAGATGGTGTGGAAGATGAGATGATGGATGTAATAGACGACGTAGTTGGTGATGAGCATGCAGGTACAAGCACCGATGGTTACTATGACGAACTGTTTCAGGCTCTCCATTCAGAATTGTACCCGGGAGTTTCATCATTTTCATCCCTAAATTTTTTAGTCAAGTTGATGCATATTAAAGTTATGAACAAATGGACAAACAAGTCTGTCGATGATCTTTTGAAATTGCTGAAGTTAGCATTCCCAAATATGAACCTGGTTGACTCTCACTACGAAGCTAAGAAGCTGATGACGAAGCTTGGTTTGGGTTACAAATCCATTCATGCCTGCAAGAACGACTGTGCACTGTTTTGGGGTGAACATGCTGATAGACAAACTTGCCCGATTTGCCAGGAAAGTCGTTGGGTTCACAGTTCTGGGAAAGTGAAGGGGAAGAATGTTCCGCATAAGGTGTTGCGATATTTTCCCTTGGCCCCCAGACTAAAACGTATGTTCGCGACGAAGGATACTGCAAAACTTATGAGGTGGCACAGTATAGGAAGGTCTAGGGACGATGATGAAATGCAACATCCCGTTGATGGAAAGGCATGGCGGGATTTTGACTTGAAACATCCAATGTTCGCAAGTGAGATCAGGAATGTCAGGTTAGGTTTGGCCGCAGACGGATTCAATCCATTCGGTGACATGAGTCTGTCGTACAGCATGTGGCCAGTAGTTGTAACAGTTTACAACTTGCCACCGTGGTTATGCATGAAGCCCGAATATCTCATGCTTACTCTATTGATACCTGGTCCTAAAGCACCGGGTAAGGACATTGATGTATTTTTACGACCATTAGTGGATGAGTTGAAGGAATTGTGGGCCGATGGGATTGACACAGGAGACGGTGGAACCAACAGCAAGTCGGTATTCAGACTGCGTGCAGCTTTGTTGTGGACTGTTAACGATTTCCCAGCGAGAAGTAGTTTGTCCGGTTGGAGTGGTCAGGGGTACAAGGCATGTCCGACGTGCAACGAGGATACTCCTTCAGTCCGTGTCATAGGTAAGACAGCTTATGTGGGTCATCGTCGGTTCCTGCCATCCAGGCATCATTTTCGGAGCAATTTAGACTTCGATGGGAGGACAGATAGGCGACCACCTCCGCGTCGGTTAACGCCTACAGACATTTTAGCACAGTTAAGTCATGTCAGATATAGAAGTCCAGGAAAGCACCCAAATTACGGTGGCGCTACAATTCGGAGAAGTGATGACGAGCTCAATTGGAGAAAAAAGAGCATTTTCTATGAGTTGCCGTATTGGACTTCTACCGAGCTCAAACATAACATCGATGTCATGCACGTAGAGAAGAATGTTTGTGATAGCTTGCTCGGCACAATTATGGACGATCCATTCAAATCAAAAGACACAGTCAATGCGAGGCGCGATCTAATGCAATTAGGGATCAAAAGGGAGTTGCACTTGTATCAGAACGGGAATAAGTGGATGAAGCCTGTCGCATGTTACACCATGTCGTCTTCAAATCGTAAGAAATTTTGTCAATTTATCCGATCGGTTGAATTTCCAGATGGCTTCGCTTCTAATCTTCGGAAGAATATTGCTCCAAATGACAGCCGTATTATCGGGTTGAAGTCACATGATTGCCATATTATCATGCAACGGTTATTACCAGTCGGATGTCGGGCGTTCTTGAATAAAACAATTTCCACGGTCATTATTGAACTGTGCACGTTCTTCAGAAAGCTTTGTGCAAGAACACTAAAGGTTAGCGACATGATAGCTTCCCACGATCACCTTGTACTCATTCTCTGTAAGTTGGAAAGGATATTTCCGCCAGCCTTCTTCGACATCATGATTCACCTCGTAATGCATTTACCAGAAGAGGCAATCCTTGGAGGTCCGGTGCACATGAGATGGATGTATCCATTCGAGCGATACCTGAAGAAATTGAAGGGCTACGTCAGAAATCGAGCTAGGCCCGAGGGATCAATAGCTGAAGGGTATGTTGTGGACGAGGCATTGACCTTTTGTTCGAGGTACTTCCAGGACTTAGGTACAAGGTTCGATCGACCAGACAGAAGCGAGGATGCTACTGTTCCACAGACACAGCTTTCTGTTTTTCAGTCGCAGTGTCACCCACTTGGAAAGCAATCACCAACGACGTTTCCTACTCAAGTTCGAAATCAAGCAATTTTTTACATCCTGAACAACTGTTTTGAAGTTGAGCCATTCTTGCAGTAAGACGGCGTTAATTCTTGATTATTATGCTTTTATCTCGAATTAACTTTATCATTTGAAACGAACTAATGAACGTTGATCTTCAATACCTTGTTCAGGGAACATAGGCAGGAACTACTGAACAGTGGCTGTCCAAACATCGAAGTAGTGCACAGAAGAGACTTTCACGGTTGGTTCTACAGAAAGGTAAACGAACATCGACTGAATAAAATTGCAAGTTTTCAACATACTTGCTTTCAATAACTGAGAATAATTATTGTCATGCAGCTATATGCAATGCGCCAAAGCCACAACCATCAAGTTGGGAATGAGTTATTTGCGTTGGCCAGTGGATGTTACCAGCAGGTTATGTCATACACGGCTTGTGTTGTCAAAGGAGTTCGGTTCGTGACATATGATCGTGATATTCGAAGAAAAACTCAAAATAGTGGTGTGTCCGTCCCAGGGACTGGGGGTGAGGTTTACTTTGAGCAGCTGCAAGATATACTGGAGTTACAATATGGATCGAAACTTTCAGTCTATCTGTTCCGATGCAAGTGGTTTAGGTGTGATGGGAGACGGATGGTAACTGAGAATAACGTTACCAGTATTGACATCAGTGCAGAGGCGTTCAAGGATGATCAGTTCATACTTGCTAGCCAAGCACAACAAGTGTTCTACATTGAAGATCCATCTCGTGGTCCGAACTGGCGAGTAGTTCAAATTGTCCATCATAGGAGCACGTGGGACACAGTGGGAGCTAACATCACAGAGATTGACCTGCTCCAGAATAACAACTCTTCCGGTTTATCTCTAGTCGTTGATCTTGGCAACATAGAGCATGTATCCTTGCACCGCGATGATGATGAAGCTGATGAGATCGATGCATCGGTTATCAGGAGAGCCTCGTTAGATAGTGCAGGAGAAACTTCGTTTATAAACGACGATGATGTTGAAGACGATACAAATGCAGAATACGAGGATGAAGAAACATCGAGTGAAATCAATGAGGACGTCAGTGATGATGACGTAGATCAATCGTATCATGATAGTGAATCAGATTGAAAAGTTATTTTGCGTCACTAAATTTGTAATGAAATTACTTTAAAAAAACGCATGTTCAAATTGTTGTTACTGTTTTCGGCTTGAATGTTTGTCATTCATTCATCGGTTCATTGTTATTGGTCAAAACGCGAGTTGAAGGACTTCAGTTGCAAATAAAATTTAAGGAAATTGAAATAAAAGAAAAATTAAGAGGACTCAAATGAAATTAAATATTAAATATTAAAAATTCAAAATGAAATAATAATAATTATTATTGATAATATTAAATATTAAAAATAATTGATAATATTAAATATTAAAATATTAAATACTAAAAATTATTATTATTAAATCTCATTAAATATGAAATATTAAAAATTACAAATTAAAAATTCCATATTAAATACTAATAATTTATAATTGATATTATTAAATATCAAATATGAAAACATAAAAATTAAATATGAAATATTAAATACTAAAAATTATTATTCATAATATTAAATATCATTAAGTATGAAATATTAAAAATTAAAAATTAAAAATAAAAATTAAATATTAAATATTAAATATGAAAAATAAAAATAAAATATTAAATATTAAATATTAAATACTACAAATTATTATTCATAATATTAAATCTCAATAAATATTAAATATTAAAAATTCAAAATTAAATAATAATAATTATTATTGATAATATTAAATATTAAAAATAATTGATAATATTAAATATTAAAATATTAAATACTAAAAATTATTATTATTAAATCTCATTAAATATGAAATATTAAAAATTACAAATTAAAAATTCCATATTAAATACTAATAATTTATAATTGATATTATTAAATATCAAATATGAAAACATAAAAATTAAATATGAAATATTAAATACTAAAAATTATTATTCATAATATTAAATATCATTAAGTATGAAATATTAAAAATTAAAAATTAAAAATAAAAATTAAATATTAAATATTAAATATGAAAAATAAAAATAAAATATTAAATATTAAATATTAAATACTACAAATTATTATTCATAATATTAAATCTCAATAAATATTAAATATTAAAAATTCAAAATTAAATAATAATAATTATTATTGATAATATTAAATATTAAAAAAAATTGATAATATTAAATATTATAATTTTTTCATAATTTGAAAAACCGGGATAATTAATAATTTTAAAAATTATTGCAATTAAAATATTACCTTCAAATGAGAAAGCAACATATAATTTTCTGCAATATGTATTTTCAATAGAGACGACAATTGTCGTCGCTATTGTGCTGATAATTGGGCGCCACATTTAAGGCGCGTGTTCAAAAAAAATGAAAACATGTCGTCGCTATAGTTCTAAATAGCGACGACATATGTCGTCGCTATTGAATCAGACCTATTAATCAATTCGACCGTAGATTTTCCACTCTCACTGCCACAATTTTTCCGTCCTCGCCTCAAAATTCCAAGCCGATTCTCACCTCAACTGATTGTGGGCAATCGCAATCAAATAATCCCAAACCGAAACTCCAAATTTCACATTCGAAGTCCTGTATCCACTCTCTGGAAATCCAAAATCCCCATCCAAAATCAGCATCTGTGCACAACGATCTACGATTTCTGGGCTCCAAAAATTTATCTGTCCCTTCAATTTTTTCTCTATTCTTCTATGTGTAGTCAATAATAATCCATTTTTAAGGTCTCAAATCTGTTATATTTTTGGTAGTAGAGGCTCGATTTCCACCAGGTTTGAATTTCATATTTTTTTTTCCATATTTTTTGTCCATTTATTTGAGCACAGATGGGACTGATCCAAATTCTATTTTTTATCTATAGGTTTGTTAAGGCTGTGATTTTGAATTAGTACTATAATGCTTCGAATTTTAGTCATATGATTTACGGGGCATCACTGCAGCAGCCGAGGTTTCTGTCAGGTATTTTCTTTTAATTTTTTAATTTTTCTATTCTGTTTGGGAATTCTTATGTTCACTTTGATTTGTAATTGCTTAGAAAATGTGCAAATAAAATAGAATTTATGTCATGGGAGTTTCTGGCAGCACTGAACAATTTTGATATGCATTGCTGTGTTGTTGATGAGCAAATGTTGGAATAGATTTAGAACCTTGTATATTTGATTGCAATCATTCAAATATTATGTAAATAGTTGTTATTTCATGAGTATTTTGTTGTGGGTAAAACCTTCATCTTCAACTCCGACAGTAATACTAAATAGAATAGAATATGAACGCTCAAATTAAACACACAATCCAACACATTTTCTGTGAAGCATACTGACATTAGTCTGAAGCAAAGCTGCAATATGTATCAGCAGTGTTTATGCTGAAATTGGAAATGATTTTGGTTCTGCAATTGCTAGGTATCAGTCTAGTATAGATATCCGTACTCTTCTATTTTTCCTGGTAGTTCTCTTCTTGCTGATACAGATAGGGAGTTGCAATTCCTTTCACCAATTTATTGCTTCTAAGTGGCAGTGTGTGTACATGTACAATTACATTTAGCACTTAGTAGCTAGGTTGCTAAATAGTTTCACTTTTTAAATGCCATTTTCAGAATTGGAATGTAGTAAATGATGAATTTATTTTGTTCTTTGTTAAACAAATACAATCATTCATTTTAAAATGTAGTAAATTAATCACATTCTATATGTGTGATTATCTTATTTTTCCTAGTTAATTATAGCACTAGGAATGGGGTTTAATTATCTGGGTCAAATTTTATCTGGGATTTATCATTTTTCCCTTCTGTTTCTAATTTTCCTTTTCTTCTATATTTATGTTTGGGGGATATGCTCAAGAATTGATTTTGTTTATTTTGGTAGAGAAATTCTAGTAAAATTTGCGGCTCTGAGGATTTCTGCGCTTAGATTTGTGAGATTCCAGCGACATTTATCTTAGTTTAACGGTTCGTGTACTTTTCGGAAGAGGATACCAAGCTTCGCTCTGTTAGAGCCCGTTTAGAAGGTTAGATACTTCTTTCTTGGGAGTATTGTTGCATTATGGGACAGTCCAATGTACAAATTTCTGCTTATATTTCTTTCTCAATTCTCTCAAGTCGAGAGCGGGGTGCAGCCATTATGGTATACTTTGTTTTTACACTTTAAAGCTCAACTCCAAAATGACATTTGAAGCTCCAAATATTATGTTTATTTAGCTTTATTCAAAGGGTGCCTGTAGGTTTCATAGTTCCATATGTTTAATTTAAAGCTTTTAGATCAAATGGTTCAACATGCTATTGGATCTACGTAGAAGCTTTTTATGAATGAACTTAGACCTTATTATAATTAGGATTTAATTTTTGGAAATGGGTTCAATTTGATGGTATAATTTGGGAAAAATTTTCCATAATATCAAAGTTTAGGGACTTATTTGCAATAACAGTAAGTTTACGGACCAATTTATAATAAAAATCTAATAAAGTCAAATTTTCCCATAATATCAAAGTTTAGGGACTTATTTGCAATAAAAGTAAGTTTAGGGACCAATTTATAATAAATTTTAATAAAGTCAAATTTTTCCATAATTTCAAAGTTTAGGGACTTATTTGAAATTACAGTAAGTTTAGGGACCAATTTATAATAATTTATTATGAAGTCAAATTTTCCCATAAATGCTAAATTTAGGGACTTATTTGCAATTTTACAGTAAGTTTAGGGACCAATTTATAATAAAATATAATAAAGTCAAATTTTCCCATAAATTCAAAGTTTAGGGACTTATTTGCAATAAAAATAAGTTTAGGGCCCAATTTATAATAAATTATAATAAAGTCAAATGTTCCCATAAATTCAAAGTTTAGGGACTTATTTGCAATAAAAATAAGTTTAGGGTCCAATTTATAATAAATTTTAATAAAGTCAAATTTTTTCATAAATTCAAAGTTTAGGGACTTATTTGCAATAAAAGTAAGTTTAGGGACCAATTTATAATAAATTTTAATAAAGTCAAATTTTTCCATAATTTCAAAGTTTAGGGACTTATTTGAAATTACAGTAAGTTTAGGAACCAATTTATAATAATTTATTATGAAGTCAAATTTTCCCATAAATGCTAAATTTAGGGACTTATTTGCAATTTTACAGTAAGTTTAGGGACCAATTTATAATAAAATATAATAAAGTCAAATTTTCCCATAAATTCAAAGTTTAGGGACTTATTTGCAATAAAAATAAGTTTAGGGACCAATGTATAATAAAATATAATAAAGTCAAATTTTCTCATAAATTCAAAGTTTATGGACTTATTTGAAATTAAAGTAAGTTTAGGGACCAATTTATAATAAAATATAATAAAGTCAAATTTTTCCATAAATTCAAAGTTTAGGGACTTATTTACAATACAAGTAATTTTAGGGACCAATTTATAATAAAATATAATAAAGTCAAATTTTACCATAAATTCAAAGTTTAGGGACTTATTTACAATAAAATAAGTTTAGGGACCAATTTATAATAAAATATAATCAAGTCAATTTTTTCCATAAATTCAAAATTTAGGGACTTATTTGCAATTTTACAGTAAGTTTAGGGACCAATGTATAATAAAATATAATAAAGTCAAATTTTCTCATAAATTCAAAGTTTAGGGACTTATTTGAAATTAAAGTATGTTTAGGGACTTATTTATAATTTTACAGTAGTTTAGGGACCAATTTGAAATAAAATATAATTAATTCAAAATTATCCATAATTTAAAGTAATTTTAGGGACTTATTTGCAATAAAATATGTTTAGGGACCAAATTGAAAAAAATTTAATACATACAAATTTGCACATACATTTAAAGCTAGTATGGCTGACGTGATATTCGCAATTATGTCATGTGTTAGTATGGCTGACGTGATGTCGCACGGAGGTGATGGTGCAGGAGATCCTCCACAGCAGCCATCTCACCGGCTCCCTTCGGCATGCGAGTCTGGTAAGACGTTTCTTTCAAATTGTAATTATTTATTATTTTATACATATCGTTGAAGAAAATCGTATGATCAATACATTTTTCGATTTTTTCATTTTCAGCACCCCCGCCAAAGCGACGGGGTATATCTCGAGGCATCAATCTCGAGATGGTTTGGCAGGCGAATGGGAAGATGCCACTTCCTATCGCGTTCGACAATGTCGAACGCACAATGCAGCCGATCGGAAATAACGCGAAGTATTTCACGCGCTTGGTTGGGAACCAAGTGAGATTCACCGTGCCCCCGTGCTACCCTTCATGGACAGAGGTTCCAGAGGAGCAGCGGGCACGGTTACGTAGCATTATCGAGGTATGAACGTAAATTAGTTTTGTTATTAGTACACTTCATTAATACTTGTTTTACGACTTGTACACTAACGACTTCTTTTTTCACTCTTGCAGAGCTACTTCGATCTGCAGGGCGATCGGTCGCCCGACGAGTACCGGGCAGTATGTGCCGCAGTAGATCGTCTGGTGGCCGATCGTTATCGCGATTACAAACTCAAAGCGCATAATCACTTAAAAGCGCATGGACCGAGCCGACCATACGGCGAGATGTCCACCGAGGACTGGCAGAAGTGCATTGACTTCTTCACCAGTCCTACTTTCGTGGTAAGTATTGTTTATATATTGTTTACGATATGTTATATACTCTTTTAACTAATACATTTTATTGCTAATTAATAATATGTTATACTTTCAGGACCGGTCCTCCAAAAATAAAGCCAATCGGGGTAAGGCTAAATACCCGAGCGTGCAGGGGTCGAAGAGCTTCTCTGCCACGCGTTACGATCAGGTACAACATATAAATTTTCAATATATCTTCACTACATTACGTAAAAATGTATACTAAATTTCATGTTTAAATTGTCGTAGCGGGACCCCGAGACCCAGAAGTGGCCGGGGATTATTGATTCGTTCCGGACGTTTCACACCTTCCGGGATGGCAATTGGGTGAACCCGCAGGCGGCTGGTGACTATGTGAGAATTTTTAAATTATGTGAATATAATTTTATCTGACATGCATGATATTATGATATTATTATTTATTATTATTTTTTCACTAAACAGGATAAGCTTGTTGAGTTCAGAGAGACTCAACAGACACAAGTCGCCTCCAATAGCGCGTCATTAGACGAGCGTGCTATTGCAAAGGAGGTGCTCGGAGAACGACGAGGTCACGTCCGTGGGGTTGGTCGGGTTCCGAAGGGCACCTCTCACTCGCTCGATTCGACCGCTGCATCGTTTGCCCCACAAGGAACTTCCCATCAGTCCTCTGCAGACCCCCAGAGTAATGATGTTCGATTTGCCATGTACGAGGAGCAGCTACGCCAAATGCAGCGTGAAATTGAGCTTTTAAAAAGTAAAATACCAGCTGCGCCTGCGGATGAGGAGGACGGGGACGGGGACGGGGATGGGGACGACGGTTTACAGGGTCTGTAGATTTTTTGAATTTTTTATATATTATTTATATTATTTGGAAAAAAAAATTTTTTTTTAAAAAAAATTCATAACGTTTATAGCGGCGACAATGTCGTCGCTATAGGTATTTACATTATTTAAAAAAAATTTTTTTTAAAAAATTCAGAACGTTTTATAGCGACGACATTGTCGTCGCTAAAACTAAATACATTATTTGTATTAGCGACGCCTTTATCGTCGCTGTAATGGATGAACGTGTGGCGACGACACAATGGTCTCTACTAGTTTGTCTATAGCGACGGTTTTTGCGACGACTATGTCGTCCCTATAAGTGCGTTTTCGAGATATGGTCACGACTCTATTGAGACGACAATGTCGTCTCTATAAATACAAATTTTTATAGAGACGACATATAGTCGTCGCTATAACTCTAGAGACACTAACTTGTTGCGGCGACATATTGCGACGACTTTGTCGTCTCTAAAACCTTAAAGATACGACTTATGAACATTTAGCGACGACAAATGTCGCCGCTATTTCCCTCATTTCTGGTAGTGGGAGAGATGAGTTTTCTTGTTAGGAATTAAACTTGGGATTTAGTTCCTAAACTTAAGGATAAATCCATATTGGGATGCAAATGGGTTTATAAGGTGAAAAAGGGTACCGGTGAGATTGAGCCTGTGAGATACGATGCTAGGCTAGTAGCCAAGGGTCAGTGGTATAAAATGTTTGATTCATATGTTTTTTATATTGGTTACAAGATGAATGAGTTTAATAATTGCTTGTATTACCTGCACCAGCACAAATGATGATTGTGTGTATTTGTTACTTTATGTGGATGACGTGTTATTGGATGGCCTTAACATGAAAGTGGTAAACAAGATAAGTGTTGAGTTAAGTAAAGAATTTGACATGAAATACTTAGGATATTCTAGAAGATTCCTTGGTATGATTGATAGAGGTAGGTCAAATTCATGCTTATTTGTGTATCTAACTCCTTATATGATTAAATTTTTGAAGAAATTTGGCATTGTTAATTGCAAACCCACTTCTATGCCTCTTGGTAACCAATTTATCTTATCTGAGAAATAGGATAAGAAAAATGAATTTATGAGTAAAAACTCATACTCAAATGTTATTGACTCCGTTATGTACTTGATGGTTTGCACTAGGCCAGTCTTAGCCTTTATTGTTAGTGTTTTAAGCAGGTACATGTTTGATCCAGTTTCTAAATATTGTGAAGCTTTAAAGTTATTGCTTAGGTATTTGAAGGTTTATAACCTTGCAAATATGGGCACTAAGGTGCTCACAATGGTAAAGTTTAGAAGTTGGCTGACACTTTTAAATTTCGGTAAAGGTATGTAAAGTTCCAATTTGTTTGGAATCCTTTTTAAGCAACTACTAAGCTATTTTTTTACTTTTGGGGTTTGCATGTATATTTGGATCAAGGTGGAGGTTTGTTAGGATTTTTGTGATTTCAAATAAACCCGGGGCATTGATGATTAATAGACCCGTCATATCTTCATAGGCTTTGAGCCCAGGATTGAATGATAATTGTGTAGTCCACTCCATAAGTGTGTCAGCCCAATTTAATGAAGGACGTGTATGGGTCACTTAGAGGTTTTAATGTATCTTTGAGTCGTTGCTCAGTGATCCAGTGTGTTGAACCCGGTTTAAAGTGGAACGGCTAGGTTTAGGGTATAATATTATTGGGGTATATATATTTAGGGTATAATATATTATGGGTTAATATATTATACTATTACCATTATCATACATATATATTATATTATTCTATATTAATATATATTATTACACATATATACATATACTTGGTTTTAGGCATAAAAAAAAAATCACCATTTATCACACGTGAACAGCGGCCAAAACCAGGAAAAAGTTCCAGCCATTGTTAAGCCAAAGCCAGCCTTATTTTCTTTGTGAAAATTGCAGCCCACTTCCCTCATTAAATTCTTTTGGTGAAATTGGTCCTTCTTAGTTTGTCTTTTAACTTGGTATTACCTTTGTGGAATTGGACAGTATTAATCTGAGCCCTGTTGATAGTTCTTGCAAGTAAACAAAGATCTGGTGAACTATTTTCCTCAACACACAAACTTGGCGCTCTCAACCTTCAAGTCATTTATAATTATTTTTTCCCAGAATATATACTACACCGGTGTATTGGCACCTTTTCAATTAAACCAAAAGTTGAATCTAGACTGGACACACCAAGAAAAAGAGAGAAACATTTTTTCTATTTTATTGAAGTTAAATGGCGCCTTGGATGCATTGGATTACACCTATCTTTATTTATAAGGAAATGTGTTTCTAATTCTAATCCAATTCTAACTAAACCCAATTTAAATAATTGCATTGTAGTCCTTGAACTTTAATCACAATTATAATTAAGTCAAAAATTTCATAATATTTGCAATTGAGTCCAAAATTTGATAGAGATACCATATGACCTGCTTGGACATATATTATCCAAACTTCAATAACTTTATCATGTTTAGTTGATCCTAAATCACCCAATCTAATTATTAGTCTTTCGTTTTTTCCCACTAAAAGCAAAAGCAAAAGACTGCACTCTTGGAATTTATAAAATCACATAAACTAAAATATCTTTAATATTTTTCTCTGACCAACCGTATATATATATTTCATCCCTCATCTGAGATTTAATAATTAGAAACGAGTATAAATGACTATTTTGCCCCTCTAAATTTTCTCACTAAACACATGTCAAAGTTTAGTCACTGCTAAACACTACTGTTGAACAAAAATACTTAAGTAGTCACTGTATCCATTTTCAGGACAACAATTCTTGATCCATATTCAGATTGTCTACTACGCTCATTTTCAAACTCCCAACTCACGAGATATTTGATTAATCAAATTAATCTCACTCATTGGTAAATCAAAGAACTATTAAACTAAGGAAAATATATACACAATCATAATTAGAATTTAATTCTTCACACAACCGTATTATAGAATTAAAGTTGACATGTGGTTCGTTCAATACATTTCAAGTGTATTAGTGTCACCATTAAATCAGTTCAACGGTAAGGAAAAATCGCAAGTTAAGTGGTAAAACAGACAACACTACAAGCTTCAGTTACAAGGTGTTAGCCCTCATATATTAGTTGTGAACAATTTTATTAATGTTCAAATTACAAGTTGTGTTACATTGTGCTTCTCTATGCAAGCTACCGACTTATATTGTCCCTAATGATAATTGACATTAATATTCGTATACTCAATATTAAATAAATGCGACTACAAAAAAAATTATTTATTATAAAATTATTATTTTTTTACAACAAAAACTATATTATATGAGTACACGACTCAATAACGACGAAATAAAAACCAAGCACATATTTGTTTAAGCATTTATGCACCCTAGTCGAGCTTCGCACTAAGAAAGCACTTATTCATGCTTCTTGGTGCAATTAACAAGGCTCGCAGTCTAGAAAATAATTAAATTAAATTAAATCTTAAATATATATAATTACTCCATCAAATTATCTTATGTTTCTTCCCATATTTCTGTAGCAGTGTTTGTATTTAGAGCTTGTTTGATATAATTTACGGAAAATGCTACTTGTACACCCAAAATTTATACACTCACTTACACTCTCACTTGTGTCAAATAATGATTGGGTCACTTTATTTATTTGGCCAAATAAATAATGATTTGAACCAACTAGTATTTGACACATGTGATAGTGTAAAAAAAAGTGTAAAAGAGTGTCTACATGCTCTATAATTTACACCAAAAAGGCTCTTACATATCTGGAAATAGCATATTCTCTGGCAATGGTTGTATTGACTTATGAGGAAAATCATGGTTTTGTGACTTTTGTCCGCACATCTTTGCACCTATTGCCGTAAAAACTAGACTAACTAATATTTTATTTGTATGTCACTCAATGATTTGACTTGTCAACACTAGATTATTCTACTATGTTTGATGTTTCTGTGTATTCAAATTTAGTGGGCGAATATTGGACTTGACAAACTAACGTGCATAGAGAAACTTGTGTACATGCCAACTTTTCTATAGTGATGGGACAAACTAAATTAACGTGCATTGCAAAACTTCCCTAAATGTCTACTTTTTGAAAAACTAAGAGTGAGGTGACAAACTAAATTACTTAAAACTAGAAAATTTTAAATTGTGGTCAAAAGTAAATTGTGGATTATAAAAATCCGTTTGACAGAGATTATAAACTAGTTTATTGACTATTCATATTAAAAGTGGATTGAAAAGTCAAAAATGACGACTGAAAAAAACCAAAATGGATTTTTAATCTGTGTCAAACAAGGCCTAAATATGATAAGTTATCATAACATTTGTAAATATATCATTTTTTAAATGTAAAATTTCAAATATACTATTTTGTAAAAATAACTACCTCTTTGTGTGACTAAGATTTAACGGTAATTAATACTCATACAATAACTTATAAGAGAAGCTACCAGTCTAAAAATCGATAGATAAATTTGAAAATCGACATATCCATCCAAAAAAAATCAATATTTGAAACAAAAATTTTAGAAATTAAATCGACAAAAAAAATCCAAAAATAAGGGCAAAAATCGACAAAAAACTTTTTCCCAAAAATGGACGGTCATTTTGTCGATGATATCGACGTCCATTTTGTCAATAAAGAGTCGAGTTTTGTGTTCATTTTTTCTATTTTTGACCAAATGTAACCAATTTATTCTCTCAACAAAATATACCAACAAATTAGATAGACAAAATTTGTAAATTAAACTCAATATCTAACAATCTACTAATATACAAATTAAATCGAAAAAAAATGACCCAACAACATAAAATATATTGACAAAAAAAATAGAAATACAGTATATCAAATTTAAGTTTCATGTCATCTACAACAAAATTACACTAATTTTTTCAACTTATTGAAATGGCTCAAAAACTGATTCCCCAACTAATTTATTATTAATTGCTTATAACATATTCCAAAAATTTCAATCAATCAACTTTTTCAAATGGCTTAAAAACAGTGACAAATCTATCAATTTATTTAAATCTAGGATAAGAATAAGAGAATTTGGTCACAAAAATAACAAAGGGGGTGGGAAATGGAGCTTAGGATGACGGCAATGATGGAAGAATTGAGGAAAGATAGTGTTTAAGTTAGAGAGGGAAAGAGAGAGCGTGAGAAGATAAAAAAATAAATATAATAGATATTCAATTGGGAATCATAGGATAATTTTGTCCAAATTTTTAAATTTTGTTAATTCATCAAATATTTTAAAAAATAGATATATTTCAAAATACAAATGTAGAATTAGGTAGTTTGTCTATTTTAAAATCATACAAGTGTCATATAAAATTACCAAGACCTTGTTGACTAAAAAAAACTGCCGTAAAAAGAACATTTAAATAATATTTATTACAACCGTCATGGTAACATTAGTTTTAAAAATAAGATTTGGTCTAGATCAAATACTTTTATGACGACGAGATTTGGTTTGAATCAAAACATTTGTACGACTCTTAGGTAAGAGCTGCCATGGATACTTTTGTTGTATCCTTTAATTCTCTTGTTTGCGCATTAAACAAGTTTAGTAAAAAATCCAAATCCAAGCTGATAATGGCATGCATCAAATGAGAAGCCAAATGCGACCCTAACTTGAATATTCGAACCCGAACAAGGCAGTTAAAGAGCATGTTTGGCTAATGTTAAATATTAGTAAAAGTGACTTTTTATTAAATTTTTATTTCCTAACATTTTTTGATATGTTACCTCTTTTTAGTTTTACAGCTTTTGGGCATCTTCATGCCATTGTTGACCATGTGAAAGTCCAAAATTATCAAACTGCCTCCATAAGACTATGTGCAGTTCTGGAAATTGTGTGGATGGGAATGAGTAATAATGACAATAATGGGATCTAAGCATTTATTTTTTGTTGTCATTGTCCGGCTCAAATTCTATCATAATTTGATTGCATAATCTAAATCACACAATACAAATAATGGACTTAGTCCATTTATTGAAAGGAATATTGTAACCACAATTTCCATATATACGGAAATTAGTGCTTTATTAGGGTTCTATTTTTGAGTTCCCTATGACTGTATGAGTTTATAGAGTAATGAACAGAAAATGGTAAATCACACTAAGATTACTAATTGAGCACGAATTTAATGAAATCTTCATCAATTTTTGAATATTATAATGCAATCAGAATGATAAATATTTTTGGGTTGTTAATCTAATGTTGACAGAAACAAGCAAGGATAATAAACACGATCCTGATTCGCTGTTGTGCAGAATACCAAGATCTATATCGTAAGCGTCAGTGTCCTGTACAAAAGACTGGCTAAAGTATAACATGTGAAGACTGGCTAGAGTATAACATGTGGCACGTTCAAAACTTGTACCGTTCCAAAATTTATAAGCCTGCTCATAAATGGTTCCTAAACTTTCAGCGTCGCCATTAATTAGTTAGAAAGCATCATAATGTTCAACCCTTCAGTCACTAAAATTGATTCCGTGAGTCCAAACTATAAGTAATGCTCATTTGGCTCAAGTTATGCTTATGTGGAGTAACGATGGACACTAATTGTCTAACTCGAGTGTTCATTTTAGAAGAATTTTTTTTTTTATTGAACAATTAATATGTATTTTGTGTTGTTTTGATCATGTACATTTTGATTGACCATACATTATATTGTTTGAAGGGAGCCAACCTTAATTTTTTTTAAACAATTAATGTCCACGGACTAGCCATTATGTATACCGTTGGCCAAATCATTTAAATAATTGATTAACGTAAATACTAATGAGGCAGTCTACATGGAAAAATTACCGAGTAAATGAGAAGATAAACAAAAAGTTAGTCTTACTCCCTTTAGTTTGCATGCATTTTACAAGTCTGTTTACTTTTATTCGCATCCTTCTTTCTTTTCAAACAAGTCTGCATCTTCCAAAACAAAGATAATTTACAAATTCAGTCTAACTTACGTACTTCAGTCCAACATTCTTTCTGGTTAGACAAGTCTGCATTTTCCAACACAATAATTGTCAAAATATTCAGCAAAATGCGTTAAGAGCATCTCCAACAACAATCTTCAAATTGGTGCAACTTTTACTTTCACTATATATAGGAGACATTTTGCATGCATTTTACATAACAAACCAAATAGGCAACCAAATGGAGATCCAGGTTCTTTCTTTTAACTTCATTGCTTTCTTTCTTTTCATATCCTTCATCATCAACTTGTTGTTTAAGGGATGGAAGAAATCGAATTCCCTTGATAAGCATAAAAAATTGCCTCCAAGTCCTTGGATGCTGCCTTTTATCGGACACCTACACCATATGATGGGTCCACTCCCACACCGTTCTCTCAGAAATTTAGCTAAAAAATATGGGCCAATCATACATTTGAAGCTTGGCGAAGTTTATACAATCGTCATATCATCACGTCAAATTACTAAAGATGTATTGACAACTCATGATCTTGCTATTTCAGATAGGCCAGAAAGTATAGGGATGAAGATTTTGTGGTATGATTATACCGATATTGCCTTTAGTCCTTATAATGACTATTGGAGGCAAATGCGTAAAGTATGCATTGTGGAGCTCTTGAGCAACAAAAATGTCCGCTCATTCAGCTATATAAGGCTAGATGAGACTTCACGCCTTATTAAATCTATTCAATCATCTTCTGGAGAACTCATCAATCTAACTACCAATATATTTTCATTCACAAGTTCAATCACATCTAGAGCAGCATTTGGTGAGCTACTGAGAGACCAAGACACTTTGATAACGTTCATGAAGAAAGGAGTAGCCTTGGCTGCGGGATTTGATTTGGCTGGTTTTTTCCCCTCGATGAAGTTCCTGAAGTACATCACTTGGAATAAATTTAACTTGGTGAAGATGCGTCGTCGATTAGATTCAATTCTTGATGCCATTATCGACGAGCATAAAGATAAACTAGCTACAGGGAAAAGAGGCAATGGGGAGTTGGGTGGTGAAGACATAGTAGATGTTCTGCTTAGATTGAAAGAAAGTGGAGAACTTGGTATTCCAATAACTAACGACAACATCAAAGCAGTAATTTTCGTAAGTTGTTTAATTACCCTAAAAAACATCTTATTTTTTCTTAACCGTTATAATTGTTTTTCATAACAACAAGAATGGTGTTATTGTTATAGGACATGTTTACAGGCGGAACTGAAACATCAACCACAGCAATGGATTGGACCATGACAGAATTGATGAGAAATCCACGTGTGATGGCAAAGGCACAAGCTGAAATAAGACAAGCTTTTGAAGGAAAAAAGACTATCGAGGAAAGTGATGTTCAAAAACTAAAATATTTGAAGTTGATAATCAAGGAATCTTTGAGGATGCACCCTGTCGTTCCTTTACTACCAAGAGCATGCAGGGAAGAATGTGAAGTTGATGGGTATACTATACCTATGAAAGCAAAAGTCACGGTTAATATATGGGCTTTGGGAAGAGATCCAGAATACTGGGATGAACCAGAAACCTTTAAACCAGAGAGATTTGAAAATACTTCTGTCGATTTCTTGGGAAATAACTTCGAATATATTCCATTTGGATCAGGAAGGAGGTTTTGTCCGGGCATGAGCTTCGCCTTGGCAAATATTGAGTATCCTTTGGCACAACTTCTCTACCACTTTAATTGGAAACTTCCCAAAGGAATGAACCCTAATAATATGGACATGACTGAGCTACTAGGAATAAGTGGAATGAGAAAAACGAACCTTTACTTGACTGCCACACCCTACCACCCTCTCGTTGACGGTTAAGGCACAGGCCAATTCATCTTGCAAATAAGCTTCATCTTCTAGATCCTGCTAAAATGTTTGTACTCTTTCATCTTTATATTTATTTTCATGTATGCTGTCAGTGTTTATTATTAGAATGTTTTGTATTAATTACGTACTCTAGTTCAGAATTATGCATGTCGTAATGTAAGTTCCCCCACAAAGTTCAAAATTTTCATCATGTACTGTATGCTATAAATATATTGGTTCAATAATGTTGTTCGATCATGTTGAAATATTTTATTTATGTATGTTAGATTGATGCATAGAAAAAGTCTCCATTTTAAGCTTATTTGCGGATCCAGGAATTTATTCCGCGGGAGCGAAATATATAAAAGTCAATATAATAAAATTTATATATAACATAAAAAATCACTAAAATAATATTATTTATTGAAGTTCTCGACAAGATTTTGAAATATAAAATTCATCTATGATAAAATCTACATCAATTTTCTCAGTAAATTCCCGTTCGATGAAGAGTGTCCTACAAAAAAAACCACAAAAAATGGCAATCTATCAACAATATACAAATAGGCCGGCAATGCACAACAATTTAATCGTATTCCAACAAGGCACAACAATTCAATAATAAGCCTACAAGGCAACAAAATAGGCCAGTAAGACACAACAATATAATAATAAAAAGATTAAGGATACAAAATAAGCCAGCAAGGCAAAAATATAAATTAATGACAAAATTGCAAGTGAAATACCTGTAAGGCGTGTAAGCGTATTTTTCCTTAAATTTTCTTCATGTTGGCCGCTGATTTCTTCTTACACAATTAAATCTAATGTTCAATCGCTAGAAATTTTAAAAAAAAATACAAAAGCTTCACAAATTGCAAAAGAGTTAAGCAAATAGCAAATGGGCACTTAATAGTTAATAGTGTCTCTCATTTCATTTCAATTTTCAAATACCACCTTCTTTAATTCATTCATGAAAATTTAATTATATTCGTTTTGCTTTTGCAGTCATATTTCAATTTTCTCCATAGTTGAAAAAGTGAAAATAATATACAATCAATCAATTAAGAAAATTGCATAAAATCAAAAATCAAATATGCAAATAATATAAACATTACATGTTAAAAAAACAAAAATAAAGAAAAAAAGAAAAATACATGTTCTTCAACACAGGAAAGGAAACACTGTTGCTGGCGGAAAATAATGAATTTCTGACTAATTTAAGGCTAGGTTACGGAGCGTCCAAGTTGAGTTAACGGATTTGCATTTGATTTTGAGTTATTGGATCTGTAATTTGAGAAAAATGAGAAGAAAAAAATGATTAAGGAGATTTCGCCTTCACGAGCACACTTCTCTGTGATTTGGGAATGAAGGCAGTGAATGTATTTTGTTTGGGCAATTGCCAATTGGACTGATATAGACCAGATGAAGGCGTTCCATTTTGTTTGGGCAATTGGGCTTGAAAATCAATTAAAAATTTTTGTTTTAAGAATTGGGCTTGGTTTTTTTTTTTGGGGGCTAATTTTGGTTTTGGGTTGGGTCTTCATTGAATTTGGGAAGGGCTACTACTAAATAGGGAAAATTGTCAATAAGTCATCTCCACATGACTTGTTTCAAATTAGGTCAAAACTTTTTTTTAAATTGTGATTAAGTCATACTTCACATCAATATTTTATATTAATTCCAAAACCACCCCTTTTAACCATATTTTTCATTGACACAATCTTCCAACTCCACAAACCTCCTCCACCTCCGGCGACAACCGTCTCCACCTCCGGCGACCTCCGGCGACCACCGTTTCTACCTCCGGCGACCTTCAGCGATAACCGCTTCCACCTCCGGCAACCTACGGCGCAGTGTCACTTTTTAGGCAATTTTTTGGTGAAGATTTTGGATCAATTTCCAATTGGAAATATTGTTATTAATTTCTATGTTTTAATCTTAATTCTTGTATTTGATTATTTTTTCAGGCTAATGATCTAACAGCTAGCATTGATATATCCGTGCTGCAAGAGAGGCTGACCAATATGATTAACCTGGGTTGATTTTAGCAATTATGTAAACAATGAGCATTTTCCAAGTTATGTAAACAATGAGATAACATCTATTGTTGATACTGTATTATAGAATAGCAACTTGATATTGTATTAAATTGGTCATTAGATTATTTCTTTGTGTTGTTAATTAGTTGTGAAAGTTGTTTGATATTGTATTATACAAAACAGTATCACAACAGAAATGGGCATAGAATGCTGTAAATATGAGTTTGAATGCTGTAAATATGAACTTGAATACTCCACTATCTTATGTAAATAGGAGCTTGAATGCTCCACCATCTAATTGCTGTAAATAGGAGCTTGAATGTTCCATCATCTAATGTTTAGTCATGATATGTTATTTGATACTGTATTATACAAAACAGTATCACAATATAAATGGACATAGAATTGTTGTAAATAGGAGCTTGAATGTTCCATCATCTAATGTTTCAATGTATTAGTTTTAATCCATGATACTGTTTTAATGTCTTAGTTTTAATCTATGATACTGTTTAATTATGGCAAGGTTTAATAGATTGAAACTTTGTCATAATATTTCACTATCATTTGAAACATGTTTTAATCCTGTGATACTGTTTAAATATATGTGATCTTTGATACTGTTTAATTATGGCAAGGTTTGATACTGTTTGAATCTATGTGATCTTTGATATTGTTTAATTATGGCAATGTTTGAATAAGTGATATTGTTTGAATGTCTTAGTTTTAATCTATGATAATGTTTTGTTTAGGTAATGTGCATTAATATAAATTGATATTATTTCAATCCATGTTTTAATCTATAATACTGTTTTGTATAATACAGTATCAAACAAAACATATGACTAATTAAACAGTATCAAAGATTAAAGCATGATATCATAGTCATGTGTGTTGTTTGATATTGTATTATGCAAAACAGTATCACAATAGAAATGATCATAGAATTTGCACACGTGCTCAGAATTTTTATTATAATATGTTTTCGGAATGGTCTCGACGAGACGGTCAAGACCAGCCGCTTTGCCGCTGCCTATGATGGATTTTACCCCTTTGAAGTCGTCTCTTTAGCTTAAAATGGCAATCTTTAATTTTTTTTTTCAAAACAGTATCACAAATTCTTTAAAACAGTATCAGGGATAAATGTGCATCCTTTTGTTGCAAATTAAAGCTCTTCTAAGGTATCTGAGTCTCTTAAAAGCAAACACATACTTCAGAGCAATGCTAAAATGAAGAAAGAAGAACTCACAATCATTCTCAAGTTAATGGGAAGTCATGCAAAGGGTTCTCATCTAAAACTATAAACAATGTTTCTAATTTTTCCCTTGAATTTGAATATGTTTGAGATTCAATTAGGACATAGATTCTCATTGAATAGATAAGTATAAATTTATAAGGTGTTTAATGGTAGGTAGAAGAATTAATCAGTAGAGAATAAACAAGAGAATACTATTGTTCTTAAAATGTCTCATTAGTAGTACAAAATTATAGGTTTAACAGTATCACAACAAAACAGTATCACCGCAAAACAGTATCACCACTCAAAATCCGCGTTTTTTACAATTAAGGGTATGTTAGTCTTTTAGCTCTAAAATATGACTTTAATTGAATTAAGTTTTGAGCATATGACTTTAGAGCCCATAAGTGCCCAAACAGTGACCGGCCCTGAATTTACCCTACTAAATATTTGCATGTGCTATTTCAAATTTTAAAAAAATGGCTTTCAAAATTGGATCTGGGCTGGGCCTGACAGACACACACTGTAGTCGGGCCCAGTCCCCTTGCACCGCCTATTTCTAGTTGCCTCGTTGAAAATAATAGTTGAATGATATGAAATGTTTTCTCATCATTTTAATTTGATTCCAAGTCTTCTTCTTTAGAGCAATCATATAAAAGCCATAATTCAAGTAAAAAAAGGTTATACCAACGTTGTCAAGATCATAATTTCGAGTCAGATTGGTGAAAGGGTCTTGCGGATTGGATCTAATAAGAATAATTCAAAATATTAAAAGATAAATAAACGTCAAATATTCTTAATAGTAAATTAATAACTATAACTAACTAGAATTAATCAATAAAACCAAGGTTGCAACTACTTTATAAAGGTCAACAATCAGTGATGGAGCTATGAACATTTCTTTGGCTAGGCAAAAATTAAGTAGCAAAAGCGTTATAATCTCCTTGTTCCTATTTGATTTGAAAAGATAACAACAAAAGTAAAATGCGGCATCTCAAATATATTCCAACCAAGAAGGAAATTTATTAAACCAAGAAGGTTGGAAACGTCTCAAATTCAATGATGATTTTCCATATTGTTTCCGTCGAATTTATGCTTGCGAGGTTGACAAGGATCCAATTGCATGTATGCTCTTCGTATTTTATCCTGAACATTAACATTATATTCTATAATTGGAATTTGAAGTCCAAAATCTGTAGGAAGTTGTGCAACATCAATTCTACCATGAACATACCATCCCAGTCATCCCAAATATCACTTTCATACCGAAAAACATCCATTACAACCCAACTATTACTTTTCACTCGAACACATGACTTTCCACACGAACATCAGTTTTATTTCGAACAACATCACTTTCAACCTGAATATCACTTTCATCCCAAATAACACAACTTTCAACCCAAATATATCTTTCTCTTGAATAACCCCGCTAACATTGCTCAATTTCTTTCCACTTCAAATAAAAAATGGATATTTTCTTTTAAAAAATCTCCCCATAAATGTTGACATTAAATTCAGTGATTAAATAAGCAATTTCTATAAAGATTAAAAAAATCAACAAAGTTTCAGTAAACAATTCCTATTAACAAATTATAATATCAATAATAGCTAAAGAAAATGCTCGCTTAGTAGTTGCGGTAAAAACATGTAATATGACGTCCTGAAGTTCTCTCTATAGAATCCTAGTGTGTAGTGTGTACACCGTATCTCGAGCAGGCAAACCCCTAGCGTGGAACTATAACATCGATTTCAAAATACTTAATTGGTTTACCACGCTATTATCAAGCTTCTTATTTCATGTTTCATTTGTAAGGATTAACAAGAATTTGATACTAATGTCCATTGCATATCTCTTTTGTGACAAGTGAAGTCCAATCTCATCTCTGTAAAATTCAATTCCTAAGAATTTCTTCAGATTGCCCATATCTTTTAAACCAAAGGATGCATGTAACTTCTCTCAATTTGCTTCTATAGTGCTGTTCGGCAGTTCCAGTCACTATAATATCATCAACATACACTAGCAGATAGATTATCTGATCTTGTGATACTTGATAGAACACTGAATTGTCAGCTCTTGATTGTTTAAAATCCCACTCCAATAGTGTTTCCTTCATTGTGTCATGCCAAGCTCTAGGAGCTTGTTTAAGTCCATATATAGCTTTGCTGAGTTTGCACACATAGGATGGTTCATTTTGATCTATAAACCCCTAAGGCTGCTCCATATACACTGTTTCTTCTAGCTTCCCATTAAGAAATGCATTGTTGGTATCTATATGCCTTATCTCCCATCCTTTTGAGATTGCTACTGTAAGAATGACTTTCAAGGTGGGTGCTTTAGCTACTGGACTGAAAGTTTCATAATAATCAACACCTGAGGTTTGTGAAAAACCATTTGCCACTATCCTGACCTTATGTCTCTGAATTTCACCATTTGCATCAAATTTCAATTTGTATACCCATTTGCATCCTATGACTTTCATTGTAGATTCATAAGGTAACAGCACCCATATTTGATTCTTGATCAAAGCATCATATTCTTCCTTCATAGCCTTGTACCACTTTTCACTCTTTAATGCTTCATTTAGGTTGACTGGTTCCATTTCATATAGAGATGGTAAGATGGCAGCAGTGGTATACACTATAGGTTTCACTATCCCTGCCTTGGATCTAGTTACCATAGGATGGCCATATTTGTCAGCATCATTACACCTCCATACTCATCTGCAACATTATCAACTTCTAGCACTTCATCATTACTTCCATACTTATCTGCATCATTAACAACTTTTGGCATTTCAACCCAGATTTTGATTCCATCTTGAGATTCTGAAGATTCAGATTGTATATCCTCATGTTCAATCTGTTGAGGCAGTCTATTAATCACTTCTTCATCCTTTTCTATCACACCATCACTTTCAACAGAAGTTCTGTGTTCAGGTGCACCTACAGAGTTTCTTATATCAATTGAATCTGGAGTTGTTTTGCTGGAATTAACTTCAAAAGGAAGATGATGAAGAATAGTGGTAATAGTAGGAGAACACTTGGACTGATGTGTTTTGTTAAGAAAACCTTGTTTGAAAGGAAATGAGTTTTCATCAAAGACAACATGTCTTGAGACATAAATTCTACCATTAGAGCTTAGGCACTTGAATCCTTTGTGAAATGTACTAGGTCCTAGTTAAACACACCTTTGGGTATGAAAATCAAATTTGTGTGTCTAGTAAGGTCTTAAACAGGGATAGCAGGCACAACCAAACACCTTAAGGGATTTATGGTCTGTGATGTGTTTGAATAAGGCTTCATAGAGTGATTTTTGTCGATGAAGTAAGGTAGGCATTCTGTTTATGATATATGTTGCAGTTAAGAAGGCTTCCCACCAATAATACAAAGGCATACGTGCTTGAGCTAATAGGTCAGACCAGTTTATGTAATGTGTCTGTGCTTTATTTCAGCTCTACCATTTTGAGTTCATGTATGTGGGCATGAATATCTAGTATTAATGCCTGTTTCATAGGCTAATTTTTCTAAACTTTTATATTCTCCTCCCATATCAGATTGTAAGGCTTTAATCTTTCTTTCAATTTGGTTTTCAACTAGTCTTTTGAATTGTGTAAAGTAGTGCAGCACTTCAGATTTTTGTTTTAAAGGGTAAATCCAGGTGTATCTAGTACAATCATCCACAAACAACACATAGTACCTAAACCCTAAAGTAGAATTAATGGGGGATGGTCCCCAAACATCAATATGGATTAGATCAAGTGGCATTTGTGCATGAGATGAAGATGGTTTGAAAGGTAGTGCGTGTGATTTGCCAAACTGACAAGCTTCACAGAATGAAAAACTTTTATTATCAGTGGCTTTGAAACTATTACAAGACTTAAAGACATATTGTAGCACAGAGGCAGGAGGATGTCCTAGCCTTCTGTGCCAGACTTCAACCTTAGATTCTAGAGACTTATTACTAGTTGACTCAACAGATTGGTTTAAATTGGTGTTGAGAAGAATGTGGTTGCTGTTAGGCTGATACTGGATGGTTGAGCTTGAATTTTGATGTCTTGAGTTGTGGTTAGGCAGATTCAATTGATATAGTACATCTTCAAGTTTCTCCTGCACTACAGCCTTCCTTGTTGGTAGATCCTTCACAACACAACCATTAGGAAAAAATTCAACTGAGACATTATTATCAGCAGTTAGTTTTGAAACACTTATGAGATTTTTCTTGATTATAGGAACATGCAGCAATTTCTTCAGAACCAAAGTTTTATCAGATTCCACATTAAAACTTTTAGTGCCAATATGTAGTGATGGCAAACGGACCGAGTCGCCCGTCGGCCCGGCCTCGTCGCTCCGTTAAAAATTCCACGAGCCGACCCGTGGATTTGGCCCGTAGGCCGATCCACGGATCAGGCCCGTGGTCCGGTAGGGACCAATTGTTGCAATATGCAACGGTCAGAAATATGACCGTTGCAGACCGTTGCAGTGCAACGTGTCATATTTCTGAACGTTTGTAATTGGTCCCCAATAATTTTTTTTTTCAAACGGCTATTTTTTTCCCTATATATACCCTATAAATTAGTTCGATTCTCTTCAAAAATCTCTCAAGTCTCAACTTACAATCTTACATTCATACTTCCATTTTCCAAAAAAATTATATTGTGCAATTTTTTGTTGAATTTGTAGATTTATAAATTATAATCTTATTCTTCTTATCTTCTACATCCCTACATTCCAATTTCCACATTTATTTTTTCTACTTCTACATTTCTATTATCTACAATTATTCATGGATCAATACAATTTTCAAAGAAGTGCCGAGTCTGTCGAAAACCAAAATCAAGATGATTTTAGTGGTTTAAATAATGTTCCAATTCCATAATTTGGTGATGATTTTGGAGTTGGGAACACTGGATCAATTTTTGATTTATATGATATTGACGAAGAGTTAGAAACGACCAACACTACTCAATCGACTACTAAACGAAGAGCCGCAAAACAAAATGCTCGGTGTTGGGATCATTTCAATAGAGTGCAGACCGGTGCATCTATAGATGGGCAACCAATTTTCAAGACAGTTTGTAAATGTTGTAAACAACAGTTGCATGGCAAAAGGGTGGTGGAACGAGCCATCTTAATTGACATTTTTCGAAGTGTATGCAAAAGCACAGAGGAGTTGATACCAACCAAGCACAACTACAGTTCGGATCTCCAGGTGGATCTTCTAGTTTTCTCTCAATCTTAACAATTGGGTTTATTCACAAGAGTCTTTGTGCCAGTAAGGCATGTGTCAGTTGGTGGCCAGTGGTGAGTTCCCGCTTAGTATAGTGGAAAGCCCTCATTTCACACGGTTCGTACGAAGGTATCTTCAACTAAGGTATTTACCTTTGCTAGAAACACTCTTCGTTCTGATACTATTGCTGCATATAATAAAAGAAAACAAAATATAAAAAATAATTTAAGTAAATATGCTGGTGTTGTATCATTCACTTTGGACTTATGGTCCTGTCTAAATCATAAAGGATATATTGCGGCTACTTTACATTATATTGATAAACTATGGATTAAGCATAAAAGAATAATTGCTTTTAAAGTAATTGACTACCCTCATAATGGCCTACAAATTTTTAATTATTTAATGGAAATTATTAAAGAATTTAATTGTGAATCTAGAATTCGCAGTAGCACGTTTGACAATGCTCCGCCTAATAATATTGTAATAGAAAAATTAATTGATGAATTACAACCGGATTTCAGTGGAATTTTGTTTCATGTTAGATGTGTATGCCATATTTTTAATTTAATTGTCCAAGATGGTTTAAAGTATATAGGCCTACAATTAGAAAAAATTAGGTATGCCTAAAACTATATTACTGCTTTACCTTCTAGAAAACAAGTATTTGATGAATTATGCATAGAAAATTCTCTTCCAACTAAAACTATATGTACAGACATACGTAATAGGTGGAACTCTACTTATTTAATGCTTGAATCATGTGAAGGTTATGAACATTGTGTAACTGCTTATTATAATGACCTACATTCAACGGTCCACAATACAATTTGCAACTACATGATTGGCAAATTGCATTTCATGTTCGAAAATTTTTAAAAGTATTTTTCGACACCACAAATGCATGTGGTGGTGTATACTACCCTACTAGTCCATTAGTTTTAAATCATTTTTATTTTATTGCAAATAATTTCAATAGATATAAAACGTATGCAATTTTTTCTGATATTGTTGAAATAATGGAAATGAAGTTTAGAAAATATTGGGAAGACATGTCTATGTTGTTTCCGTTAGCATCAATTATGGACCCTAGAGTAAATTTACAAGGTACTAAACATACTATTTCTGAAATTTCTAATAATTTGAGTTATGGTAATCCATTAACTTACGGTAATTTAGAAAAAACATTATGTGAAATGTACGAATTTTATGCGGAAAAAACCGGTAGGAACGTTAAAAGACCTCTTGCGCCAAAACCTTTTTCTTCTTCAAATAACCCTAATCCTAATGATTATTGGAGTTTCCTTATTTATAAGGGAACTCAAAATCCTAGTTCTTCTTCTTCTTCTTCTTCACTTTCCCGTACCACAAATGTTGAAACTAATATTAGAGATATATCGTTAGAGTTAGCTAGATATTTTGGTCACGACATGCTTAATTTGTTAGAGGAAGACGAGAGGAATAATTTTGATATACTTAGGTGGTGGAGACAAAACGAGTGCCAATACCCAATTGTTTCTATTATAGCACGTGATCTACTAACACTTCGGTATCAACTGTAGCATCGGAGTCTGCTTTTAGTACAGGTGGTAGGATTCTTAATGATTTGAGGTCAAGACTTAAACCAGATCTATTAGAGAGTTTAATGTGTTTGAAAGATTGGGAGGATGCAGAACTTCGAATCCAAGATAAAATAAGCTTGATATTGGCCGAAGAGATGGACGAACTGAATACGTAAGTAAAATATAAGTATATTTATTATTTTGTATAAATTCATTCCATTTTTATTCATTTTAACTTGTAAGTTTTGATATTTAAGTTTACAAAAAATTGTACACGTGAAAACTTGTTCGTGTACAATTTTAACTTTGCCTACAATAATAGTAGCCGGTTCCAAGCCCGGAAAAAGGAAGAGGGATTGAATTTAAAATTTTTAATTTTTTCTTGACTTATTTCTTTTTTTTTTAAACTTCTCAAAAAATATATATATGATTTCACGTGGGTCCGCGGACCAACCCGTGGCTCGCAGCCACAGGTCGGTCTGTGGACTGGCCCGTGGTTCGTGGACCACGGGCCAGTCCACGGACTGGCCCGTGGATCGTGGGCCAACGGGCCGGTCCGGATCATTGTTCTATTCATGAGGCTCGGCCCGTTAAAAGGGCCGAGCCGGGCATTGCCATCTCTACCAATATGGGATATTTGTAATGAAGTACCATTACCTCCAACCATTTTCTTCTTACCTTCATACTTAGAAATGTCAAACTGACCGGGCTGCCCGTTGGCCCGATCCGTAAATATTCAGACCTGGGCCGGCCCGGGCCGTGAAATAAATCACAGGCCGAGCTTGGCTCGGCCCGTGAAGTGCACGGATCAGGCCCATGGACCGGTCCGTGGTCTGTGGTCCATTTGGGTTGGGACCAATTGTTGCAAATTGCAACGGTCACAAATATGACTGTTGCATTGCAACGGTCATATTTCTGACCGTTTGCAATTTGGTCCCTAAATTATTTTTTTTTCAAACGGCTATATTTTTTGTCCCTATAAATATCCCATAAATTAACTCTATTCTTCACAAATCTCTCAACTTCCAATCTTACATTCATACAACAATCCAAAAAAAATTATATTGTGCAATTTATTGTTGAATTTCTAGATTTATAATCTTCTACATCCCTACAATTGTCCAATATACATTCTAGTATTCTACATTCCACATTTCTTTTTTCTACTTCTACATTTCTATTATCTACAATTATTCATGGATCAATACAATTTTCAAGGAAGTGCTGAGTCTGTCGAAAACCAAATTTAAAGATGATTTTAGTGGTTTAAATAATGTTCCAATTCTAGAATTTGGTGATGATTTTGGGTTGGGAACACTGGTTCAACTTTCGATTTAAATGATATCGACGAAGAGTTCGAAACGACCAACACTACTCAATCGACTACTAAACGAAGAGCCGCAAAACAAAAAGCTCGGTGTTGGTATCATTTCAAGATAGTGCAGACCGGTGCATCTGCAGATGGGCAACCAATTTTCAAGACAGTTTGTAAATATTGTAAACAACAGTTTGCAGGGCAAAAGGGTGGTGGAACGAGCCATCTTAACCGACATATTGCAAAGTGTATGCAAAAGCACGGAGAAGTTAAGAACCAAACACAACTACAATTCAGATCTCTGGGTGGATCTACTAGTTCTTCTCACAATCTTAACAATTGGGTTTATTTATAAGACTCTATGCACCGGGAAGGCATGTGTTAGTTGATGGCCAGTGGTGAGTTCCCACTTAGCATAGTGGAAAGCCCTCACTACACACGGTTTGTACAAAGGTGTCTTCAACCAAGGTATTTATCCTTTGCTATAAACACTCTTCGTTCTGATACTATTGCTACATATAATAAAAGAAAACAAACTATAAAAAATGATTTAAGTAAATATGCTAGTGTTGTATCATTCACTTCGGACTTATGGTCCGGTCTAAATCATAAATGATATATTGCTGCTACTTTACATTATATTGATCAACTATGGATTAAACATAAAAGAATAATTGATTTTAAAGTAATTGACTACCCTCATAATGGCATACAAATTTTAATTATTTAATAGCAATTATTAAAGAATTTAATTGCGAATCTAGAATTCGCAATGTCATATTTGACAATGCTCCGCCTAACAATATTGTAATAGAAATATTAATTGAAGAATTACATCCGGATTTTGGTGGAATTTTGTTTCAAGTTAGATGTGTATGCCATATTTTTAATTTAATTGTCCAATATAGTTTAAAGTATATAGGCCCACAATTAGAAAAAATTGGATATGCCTTAAACTATATTACTGCTTCACCTTCTAGAAAACAAGTATTTGATGAATTATGCGTAGAAAATTCTCTTCTAGCTAAAAGTGTATGTACAGAGATACGTAATAGGTGGAACTCTACTTATTTAATGCTTGAATCATGTGAAAGTTATGAACATTATGTAACTGCTTATTAAAATGGTCGACATTCACACGGTCCACAATATGATTTGCAACCATATGATTGGCAAATTGCATTTCATGTCCGAAAATTTTTAAAAGTATTTTATGACGCCACAAATGCATGTGGTGGTGTATACTACCCTACTAGTCTATTAGTTTTAAATTATTTTTATTTTATTGTAAATAATTTTAATAGATATAAGACGTATGCAATTTTTTCTGATATTGTTGAAACAATGGAAATGAAGTTTAGAAAATATTGAGAAGACCTGCCTATGTTGTTCCCGTTAGCGTCAATTATAGACCCTAGAGTAAATTTACAAGGTACTAAACATACTATTTCCGAAATTTCTAATAATTTGAGTTATGGTAATTTAGAAAAAAACATTATGTGAAATGTACGAATTTTATGTGGAAAAAACTGGTAGGAACGTTAGAAGACCTTCTGCACCAAACCCTTCTTGTTCTTCAAATAACCCTAATCCTAATGATTATTGGAGTTTCCTTATTTATAAAGGAACTAAAAACCCTAGTTCTTCTTCTTCTTCTTCTTCTTTGATTTTCCTTGCCACAAATGTTGAAACTAATATTAGAGATATACCGTTAGAGTTAGCTAGATATTTTGGTCACGACTTGCTTAATTTGTTAGATGAAGACGAGAGGAATAATTTTGATATACTTAGGTGGTGGAGACAAAACGAGCATCAATACCCAATTGTTTCTATTATAGCACATGATCTACTAATACTTTCGGTATCAACGGTAGCATTGAGTCTGCTTTTAGTACAGGTGGTAGGATTCTTAATGATTTGAGGTCATGACTTAAACCAGACATATTAGAGAGTTTAATGTGTTTGAAAGATTGGGAGGATGCAGAACTTCGAATCCAAGATAAAGTAAGCCTGATATTGGCCGAAGAGATGGACGAACTGAATACATAAAATGTAAGTATATTTCATTATTTTGTATAAATTCATTTTAACTTGTAAGTTTTGATATTTAAAGTTACAAAAAATTGTACACATAACAACTTGTTCGTGTATAATTTTAACTCTGCCTACGCTAATAGTAGCCGGTCCCAAGCCTGGAAAAAGGATGAGGGTTTGAATTTAAAATTTTATCTTGACTTATTTCTTATTTTTTTTAAACTTCAAAAAAAAATTAAATTATTTCATGTGGGTCCACGGACTGGCCTGTGGATCGTGGACCACGGGCCGGTCCAGATCACTTTTTTGGGACGGGCCGAGCCAGCCCATCTCTACCCATTGATATCTCTATTCATACTCTTTTGTTTCATCTACATTATCTTTGTCAGTAGCGACATGGTGACTAGCTCCAGAGTTAGAATACCAGGCCTGATCATCTACTGAGATTGGACTTGCAGTGTTGGCTGAAGGATTAAGACTGTGGTTCTGATCAGTTGGCCTTTTTCCCATATACTTTTCATCAAATCTATTGTAACACCAGGAGGCAGCTGTATGATTACTCAGACGACAAATCTGGCAAGGATTTCTTACTTCATTTGGCCTTCCAAATCTCCATCTGCCTCTTGTTCTACCTCTGGGGTTTGAACTTCTTCCACCTCTATTTCCTCTTCCACTATATGAATTTGAATTCTGTGAGTTTTTTTGCATTAGGTTGATTGACCCAAAATTGCTTCTCACATGATTAAGATATTATAATCTGCTTTCAAATGTCATAAGTGTAGAAGACAGCTTATGCCAGGAAACTTGATCTCTGTTGTTTACCTGCACCACAATGGGAGTGTATTCTTCATCAAGTCCAGCTAAAACTTGGGTCACCAGATCACTGTGATCAACCTTCTTTCCAGCAATTTCCAGATTATCAGCAAGCTGTTTGACAGTGCTGAGATATTGATCCATAGACATGGATCCCTTCCTCATTCTCTGCAATTCAGAGGTAAGAAAGGTCACTCTGTACCTATTGAGAATTCCATAGTTTTCATTTATAGCCTTCTAAAGCTCACTTGAGCTGTTACAACCCATGACACGCATCACAATTTCTGATGTCATTGAGGAATACATCCATCCCATTAGAAGTTGATCCACAGAAATCCACCTAGAATACTCTAAATTAGGACACATCTCCACTGTTTTTCTAGATTCATCTATAACCTGTGTGTTAATGAATTGTGGAGGGCATTCCTTGGTGCCTAGTAAGTATCTTTCCAGACTGTGACCTCTTACCACATGCATGATAACATTCTTCCACAAGAGAAAGTTATCTCTATCTAATTTCACATATGCTGCCTTTCTTAAATTCATGCCAAATGGGGATAGGTTGTTTACAAGAGTTGGAAATTGAATTGTGGGGTTAGAGTTTGAGCTATGAGATTGTTTACTGGAGTTGAAATTTGCCATTGAGAAGGCTCTATTACCAAGTTAGAAAATGGAAAATGAAGTATACCAGCTGAATTAGAGATAATTTGGAGTGAGGACGTTGGATTTCTTATTCAATCAATCAACATCCAATGAAAGAATACATTTATGCTATTTATATACAAGTTAAATGTACTTGATCTATATAAATATAATTCAATCTATCTCTCTCTATACATGGTGAAACAATGGTGCTGAACAGAATTGGTTGCAACTGCCTGCATGTGACAGAAACTTCTATCATCTTCCAATTTAAACAGCATTCTGGTAGATTAAAGTGTCATTCTCAGCCTTCACGTTTTATCCCTTTTCACACGTGTTCTTTGCTTTTCTGGTTTGAACATGTTGGTCCACAATTATCTCCTTTTCTAACAATGAAATGTGTGTTATTAATTCAGAGGAGTACATGTCTCCATTGGTGTTGAAATCAAGAGGGTTGGATCTTCCACAACTAATTACTCCAATAACAATCAATGGAATCTCTGTCTATAATGGTGTAGAATAGAAGATCAAAAAATTGTGATTAACTTGGAGATCATAACCCTTATTTATAATATTCTATATACCTTAGTCCAACTAGAAGTCCATCAATCCTAATTGGACTAGGATACAGTTTCTACACATTACAAAGCTCGTACTCATTTTAGATGTCTCTAGGGCCCAATCAACACATCACTTAATAGTCCTAGTAATTAGATAGCCCATATAATTGTAATTTAATATGTAGCCCATTATAGAGATAAATAATCCAACAATCTCCCACTTGAGCTACATACGTTATCCAAAACAATTATATATTAAATTTTATGCGTACACTTAAATTGCTATCTTACCTTGAAACTTCTATGTAATTACAATCTAGTTCATCTACTATATCAGCATGAGATCAAAGCGGTCTTCGTCACATTAATTCGTAATTAAACCCATCAATGGTCATCATACCAACATATTCAATAACATAGATCGAGTATGGATGTGTAGCATAGAAATTACATGCAATGTGATCTTAAACATGTCTATTTCCAACTAGTCCTACTTTATTCTTTAATGAGATCATACCACAATTTTCCAATCTTAAAGTCAAACCACATTTGGAATAAAATTCAGAGACTGAAATAAATTATTTATTATTCAAAATAATCATAAAGCGTGTCTATTACATCAAAACAACAAACTCCTACTAAACCAGCACATTATCAAATAATACAACACACATATGAGCAGTGTGCTCATGAAACACCTTGGGCAGTAATCCCTTGGTGAGCGAATCCGCAATCATGGAGATTGTACTAATATACTCTATAGACACTTGACCACTATGAACTCTTTCTTTAACAACAAGAAATTTGATGTCTATGTGCTCAGATTTCATAGAGCTTCTATTGTTGTTGGAATATAGTACAACTAATCTATTGTCATGATGTAACTTCAATGGTCTTTCAATACCATCTACAACACGCAACCTAGTGACAATGTTCGTAGCCATATCCCATGATTTGATGCCTTATAACAAGCTACATATTCAGCTACCATGGTAGATGGAACTATGAGTGTCTGCCTAACACTCTTCCATGAAATAGCTCCTCTAGCCAGAAGATAAATATAGCTTGATGTAGATCTCTTTCTATCTTGGCATCTAACAAAGTCGGAGTCAGAATACCTAATAATCTTCAAATGATCTGATTATCGATAGATGAGCATGTAATCTTATGTTTTCTACAAATAACGCATAACCCTCTTAGCTACAGTCTAATGATCCATCCCAGAGTTACTTAAATATCTACATAATAATCCCACTATGAATGCTATATCATCCCACTATGAACGCTATATCTCGACGCATACATACTTGGGCATACATACTTGGGCATACATAAGACTCCCTATAGCTGATGTATAAGGGATCTTCTGCATTTCATTTACTTCAAAATCATTCTTTGGGCACTGATTAGGACTGAATTTATCTTCCTTAGATATGGGTGTATCTCCTAGTTTACAATCCTTCATGCCGAATCTCTTGAGAATTCTTTTGATATAGCTCTTTCGTGACAACCTAAGGATACCTCGAGGGCGATCTTGATGTATCTGTATGCCTAATATAAAAGAGACATTCCCAAGTTATTTCATTTCAAAAATTTTAGTTAGAAACCTATTGGTTTCGTGCAATAAGCCCATATCGCTGCTACCAAGCAGTATATCATCAACATGTAAGACCAGGAAAATGTATTTACTCTCACTGAACTTGTGGTACACATAATCTTCCACTACATTTACTTCAAAACCAAATGAAGTAATGACTTGATGAAATTTGTGATACCATTGACGGGAAGCTTGTCTGAGACCATAGATGGATTTCTCCAATTTGTAAACCATTCTCTTTGGATCACCTGATACAAAATATTCTGGTTGCACCAAATATATCGTTTCCTCAATATCACATTAAGAAACGTAGTCTTTACATCCATCTGATGTAGCTCCAAATTAAAATGATCAACTAATGCCATTATTATCCTGAAAGAGTCTTTCGAAGAAACCGGAGAGAGCCTCTTTATAATTAATGCCTTTTTTTAAGTGAAACCTTTGGCAACCAGATGAACCTTATACCTCTCAAGATTACCTTTTGAATTCCTTTTGGTTTTAAATATCCATTTACAACCAATAAGCTTTACACTAATAGGAAATTCGACGAGATCCCAAACACCATTGGTTTCATAGATTTCATCTCATAATTCATGGCATCAATCCACTTTTGAGAATTAGTACTTGTTCGGTGAAATCACGCAACCATACGGGTTCATTGACAAGTAATAGTAAAAGTGAGTAAAAGAGTATCGTTCCCATGAGGATTTAGGCTTTAGCTTAATTTTGAACCATTCAAGCTTAAATCGAATACACACAATTAAAGTTTGGATTGAGAGAGTATGAAATTCTCTAAATTATAACTATGATTTAACTAAGTGCAAATATAGTTTTTGGAGAAAAATCAAGTAAATGAGTTATGCTAGGAATCCGACTCGACCATTAGAACTATCTTAATCCTCAAAATCCCACGTTCTAATCCAATTTATGTTCAATTTGACAATCGATAATCCTAAGTTATCTAATAATCTCTTTCGAGTAGAATTAAATCTATTTTCATATACGCTCCAAAATATTCCTATTTTTGAATTCGAATATACAAAAATGCTTTCAACCACAAGATTGTCTAATTTGATTGCACCAAGCATAGGAAATTATTTCTAATCTCTATAGGACTTAGTGTTTAAAACTATAACGAGCTAATCTATTTTGAACCTTTCAGAAGCGAAAATAAATCACAAACACGTTCAAACGGTGATATTCATTTACCATACCTCATAATCATAATGAGCTACAATGGTAAGAGAATCTGAATAGTTTTAAGCATGGCTATAGGTGAGAAGGTTTCATCGTAATTGATAAGTTCTCTTTGGGTAAAACCCTTAGCCACTAACCATGCCTTGAAGATCCCCACCTTTCCATCTAGTCCCATTTTTCTCTTGTTGACCCATTTACACTCGATGGGTTTTAACCCTTCTATTGTATCTACAAGTTCCAGACTTGATTGGAATGTATGGATTCCATCTCACCATTCATAGCTTCTTGCCATAAATATACATCCACATCTTCCTTAGCCTCTTTATATGAAATCAGATCATCTAGTTGTTCTGCAGAGATCGTCTCTTTAGGCTCTTCGACTAACAAGTACTTAGAAGGTATTCTAATGACCCTCCAACTTTGTCTAAGAGAAGGCAAACATGAGGAAGATATCTCCAAATTCGAATGTGATGAATGTTTGGCCTACGTCCAGTCCTTGATTCCAGAGAAGTCTTGGAACAAAAGGAACTAGGTTAACAGTGTATGCAGCTATCTCATGGGCATATCCCTAAAATGAGATAGGTAGAGTTGAAAAACCCATCATTGACCTAACCATATCTAACAATGTTAGGTATCTTCTCTCTGAAACGTTGTTGTGTTGGAGTGTACCAGATGCACGCAATTGAGAAACTATACAATTTTCTGTTAAGTAATCTCTAAATATTCCTGAGAGATATTCGCCACCCCCGATCTAATTATAATATCTTAATACTTTTACCCAAATGTTACTCGACCAACCCGATACACTTTGAATTTTTCTAAAGCTTCTGACTTTCGAGTCATTCGGTAAATGTATTCGAATATAGAGTAATCATCTGTAAATGTGATGAAATACTCATAGGCCTTATTGTAGATGTACTCATGCGTCCACATACATCATAATAAACTAGTTTCAAGACTTCTTTGGCTCTATGTCCATTTGCTAAAATGGGCATCTTGGTCATCTTACCTTCCAAACAAGAATCACATAATGACAATAGTTCGACCTCAATTGAGTTGAGGAGACTATCCCTTGTCAGTCTTTGTATTTTGTTAAGGTTCATGTGTCCAATTTTAAGATTCCATAGGTTTGTATCACTAGTATGGTATGTATTTTGTGCTTTATGGTTTGTAAATTTATTATAAATTTCATTTGTGGAATAGTTAAAAATATAAAGACCATTTGTCAAATATCTAGCACAAATAAGAGTTTTATTCATCAAAATGTAAAGCGCATCAAACACAAATTTAAGAGAATAACCATATCCTAATAAACAGCAATAAAAATTAAATTCCGCTTCATATGTGGAATCTAATAACAGTCTTTAAGAATTAAATGACTAGCACTACTGAAATAAAAATAAACTACTCATACTGCTCTTGTGCTGACTGTGATATTGAAGTGGCCTTCACTGAGTTTTCTATTCTCCTGAAGTAGATGCACATACATGCAAACATAATTAGTGGCTCTATAATCTACAACTCAGGGCTATGTAGAATCAACCACCAAGCTAGACCCAGTAATGAAAAACCCACCAACAATCCTGCTTCTTTTTAGCTAGTTTATTAGGGCAGTTTTTCTTCTACTGTCCTTTCTGCCCACAGTTGAAACACTTGTGTATAGTCTTTCCATCAGCCTTAATATTTTTGCTACTCTTCTACGTCTTGTTAGCTCTGTTTCTCTTCATTCGACCCTTGTCTTTCGGCTTGGAATTAGATGAGCTACTAATCGTTGCATGAGCATCATCACTCTTAAACTTAAGACCACTCTCTATATTTTGCAACTCATTTATCAACTCAGTCAATTACATTTTCATCTTGTGCAAGTGATAGTCCATAATAAAATGTGAAAATATATTAGATAAAAAGTTCAATACTATATAAGTCTGAGTATCTGAATCAATAGTAGCACCCAAATTCTATGTCATATTGAAGTGTTCAAACATAGTCAACATATGATCTTTCACAGGCATTCTGATTTCCATGTGGATGTTCTGTAAGGTATGAATGGCTTCAAAATAAGATCTCCTACTTTGATGTTCAAACATGGCATGGAGGCTCTGCATTGTGTCGTAAGAGCATTCAGACCTAGATGACAAAATGTAACAACGAGTGATTTTGTATGTAGTCATCCACTTATATTGTGTAGCGATTGGAAAAAATTTCGTTTTTAATTTCCTGAATATGAAAACTTTAAGTTCTTCGCGTCGCTATGAATTTCTTATTACGATTTAAATATTTTAGTCACGTTAAATGTTGTGCGCGTTTACTTTAATTCTTGTTGAACAAATATATGGAAGATTGTTTTATCCCTTGTAAATTTTTGTCGAATTGAATAAGTTTTTCTTGTTTATTTTCGGCCGACCATTTCATCTAAAAATCGAGAAATTTTTCAACATAAAATACAGCCCATGCTAGTCCTAATTTTTGGTCCAAAAACCAACTCGTTAAGCCCCATAAAACCAGTTTCTTTTTAGCCTAAAAGGCATCTCATTTTCAACCAAAACTTTCTATCGTAGGCAGCACTAACACCCGGCCATAAGTCCCAAGTGTGTTTATCCCCCAAAATGTAGCCCAAATCCATCCTTAAACAACTCAAAAATTGGCCCAACATGTCCCTGCAAAACTGTCAATAAAACTCTAACCAAACAGCCCTTATTTCCCAGCCAAACAGCCACTTGCCACTATTTGAAAGCTGCCTTCCAACACTCCCAAAAACCGTCCCATACTCCCACCTTCCTTCTCCCATTTTCCCATCACTTTTTAGCCATCAAAACAACTATTTTTCCCTCAAAAATCATCACATAAATCAGTCCCAGCATTCTCCTTTCCCCTCACAAGTACAGCCCCAAATTCCCAGATTTTTCACCTTAATTTTTCTCCCAAATCTCAGAATTCGTCCTTCACTTTAGAAATTCACTAAATATGGTATGCTTTAAATTGTATGGTGATTCCAATTGAGAAATGTCCCTTTATAATTTATCTATCACCTAGACTTGAAATCACATCATTTTGAGGCTTCTAGAATTAGTTATAAGACTTTTAGAAAACTGCATTGGGTTGTACCCGAGAATAGAATTCATGAGGAGAGAAAAATATTTTAACATGCCGATCATCACTGGAGGGAGCCAATTTTTAAACAAGATGTACTTCTAGGAGTTTTCTACCTTTTATACAAATTTTACACTTTTCCTAGGTTGTTTCAGATTTTAAAATAATTTTGGAAATTTTTTGCCCCGAACAGAAAATCTGCTTTGGAATTGCAGCCCTAACTCTTTTCCTTATTCCAAATCGTTTCTCAATCGAAAGATTTTATAAAATAAAGTAGAAAAATCCTTCATCAACACACAAAACTCATACACACATTTCTGCAAGCATAAATTTTAAAGAAAACAAAAGGCAAGAGCTCGCTGGACATTTTGAGAAAGTGGTGTTGTACAGATCACATACGTCGGCTCAAACTCCAAAAAGTTTTTAAAGCTTTTGCGGTAGTTTTATACTTTAAATTTATGCACATGAATTATGATTTTTAATGTGCTAACATATGTGACATGTTCTTGTTTTGACGTTGCCATGCCTAGACGAAAATTATGAATTGTTCTAGCATGTTATGGCACATTTAGTATGATGGGTGATTGAATGTAATCACTTAGTATGATTTGTGATTGAAGGTAATCACTTTGAAAAAAATGTGGAACCGGTTACAAAGAATTTGCATTTCTTATGATTTTATGACGCTTGACATGTTGTGTATGGGTTGTATATAATTTTCTCAATTACATGTATAAACACTATGGAGTATTTCCACGAAATGCTCATACCCCCAAATATAAATTTATATTCCACATTGAAAGGCTTGGCAGCAGTAACCACTACAAGAAAAAGTAACTATAGGGACGACACCAAATTCATCTCTATATATAGCATTTATAGGGACGATAATAAAATGTCGTCTCTAAAGATTGTACATATATATAGCAAGGACAAAATTCGTTTCAACACACAGTAGTCGTCCCTATAGGACCAGAATCTATAGAGACGACTTATTTGTCGTCCCTATAGAGTACATACCTATAGGGACAACACATAATATTGTCTCTAAAGAAATAAAGTCGACTAATATCATCCTTATAGCCTAAAAAATTCGTCCCCGTAGGTCATAAGAAATGGCGCAATTTTTTCCCGCTTTGTAAGCTACTGGGACGACTGCGGTCGTCCTAATAGTGTTTAATTTCGTCCCTATAGGACCAGAATCTATAGAAACAACTTATTTGTTGTCCCTATAGAGTACATACCTATAGGGACAACACGGTATATCGTCTCTAAAGAAATAAAGTTGACTAATATCGTCCTTATAGCTTAAAAAATTCGTCCCCGTAGGTTAGAAGAAATGGCGCAATTTTTTCCCGATTTGTAAGCTACTGGGACGACTGCAGTCATCCCTAGAGCGTTTAATTTCGTCCCTATAGGACCAGAATCTATAGAGACGACTTATTTGTCGTCCCTATAGAGTACATACATATAGGGACAACACAGAATATCGTCTCTAAAGAAATAAAGTCGACTACTATCGTCCTTATAGCCTAAAAAATTCGTTCCCGTAGGTCATAAGAAATGGCGCAATTTTTTTCCGCTTTGTAAGCTACTGGGACGACTATAGTCATCCTAATAGCGTTTACTTTCGTTCCTATAGGCCCAAAATCTATAGAGACGATTTATTTGTCGTCCCTATAGAGTACAGACCTGTAGAGACGACGGAGGATGTCGTCCCTATAGAATCAAAGGCAACTATTGTCGTCCCCATAACCTAAATATTCGTCCATATAAGTCGTAATTCCCTAAGCATATTGGCGAGATTTTCTCGTGCCCAATTCTAGCAATTGGGACGACATAATGTCATCTCTATAGATCCAGTCTACAAATTGGCAACAGAAGCATCATTTCTTCAAATTCTCTTTAAAGTCTTAGTCCACAAATTCAACCATTTCAAATCTCTCTTTCTCTAGTGCAGTCCCCAAGTTTAAAGGTCTTATTTGCCGTCTTCAAGAGATCCTTGGTAAGTCAAATTTACATATTTGACTTATATATTTAAGATTTAGTTTTCTGTTTTATTTTCTATTTTTTCTTTTATTTTCACAATACATTGCAATTTCATTAAACTTAGAATGACGTTTGAAGATTAGTTTGTTAAGCACACACAACCTCAATTTGGGGTGTTTTTTTATGTTTACAAACTAATCTTTGAATTGCCCTGTTCTGGACAGTTTGACACTGATTTGTAAGTTACGAGTTGTGTTATCATACATTTTTCCTATGATTGCCTCGACTATCACGTATGATTTTTGGTATTGTCTCCATTTTATTCTCCGGGTGTGGACTGTGTTTAAAATAGTGCGCGCACTTAGGAGAATAGAAGGAAGATGCTACCAAAATTTACACGTGAAACATAGGCAACCATAGGAAAAATTAACACAACTCGTAAATTACAAATCAATGTCGAATGGCCCTGCTAGGGCCTACACCTAAAATTAGTATTTGAGCGACAAGGAGTTAAGACATTCTCACACCACGTGTATACTACACTTAATTATTGTTATTTTTTTGGTTTTGCAGCAACTCTAAAGTGGAAATGGAAATCGATAAGAGTTGGATAAAGTTGAATAGAAGACGGGCAAAGTCTGCAGAGTTTTGGTATGGTCTGAAAGCTTTCATAAATATGGGGAGGCCATTAGTAAATGATAGGGAGATGATTCAATGTCCGTGTAAAAGATGTATAAACATGATGATGCAATTGGTAGATGATGTTGAGTCTCACATATTTTGTCACTGTTTTTACGAGAACTACTAGAGGTGGATTTATCATGGGGAGAGTGAGGAAGGGCCTGTGAATATGCAAGGATAGAACAAAGGGCTTATTGCAAAAGATGAGATGGTAGATGTTCTTAACAATGTGGTCAGGGATGACTTAGCTGCAGCAGCTTCTGATTTAGGTTACAACGCTTTGTTCGATGCTCTGCATTCAGAGTTGTATCCAGGAGTATCTTCTTTCTCGTCCCTAAACTTTTTAACTAAGTTGATGCATTTGAAGGTGGTCAATAAGTGGACAAATAAATCTGTAGATGAGCTATTGAAGTTGTTAAAATCGGTTTTTCCCAAAATCAATCTTGTCGACTCTCACTACGAGGCTAAAAAATTAATGTTGAAGTTGGGATTGGTGTACGAATCTATTCATGTTTGTAGGAATGATTGTGAGTTATTTTGGAAGGAAAATGCTGATGAAGAAATTTGTCTAGTCTGCTATGAAAGTCGTTGGGTACAAATAGCTGACAAATCCTCTGGGAAGAATGTCCCGTATAAAGTGTTGCGTTATTTTCCATTGACCCCTAGACTGAAGTGTTTGTTTGCAACAACACATACTGTGAGACTAATGAGGTGGCATAATACAGGTCGCTCGAGGGACGAGGATGATATGGGTCATCCCGTGGATGGAAAAGCTTGGAGGGCCTTTGACATAAATCACCCTGATTTTACCTGTGAGATAAGAAATGTTCGGCTGGGATTGTCGTCAGATGGTTTCAATCCTTTTGGTAATATGAGTCAGTCTTACATCATGTGGCCGGTTGTTTTGGCAACTTATAATCTACCACATTGGCTGTGTATGAAAGAAGAAAATTTAATGCTAACCCTTTTGATCCCAGGTCCCCAATCACTAGGCAAAGATAATGATGTATTTTTACAGCCATTAGTGGATGAGTTGAAGGAATTGTGGACATCTGGTATCGATACGTGTGATGTATCAAGTAATAACTGTATATTCAGAATGTGAGCAGTGTTGTTATGGACAGTTAGTGATTTTCCTGCTCGTAGTAGTTTATCAGGGTGGAGCGGTCAGGGTTATGAAGCATGTCCAACTTGTAATGAAGAGACACCTTCGACGTGTGTCATCGATAAGACAGCTTACGTGGGTCATCGACGTTTCTTACCAAGTACTCATCATTGGCGAAATGACCGTACTTTCAACGGAAAATAGAGAGAAGTGGGCCACCACCTCAATTGACTAGTGCAGATATCCTACAACAACTTAGTCGTGTGAAAATTAGAACACCAGGAAAATACCCAAGCTATGGGGGTGTTAAAAGAAAAAGGGATAAAGATAAGCTAAACTGGAGAAAGAAAAGCATTTTCTATGAGTTGCCCAATAGTCGACAAATGAGTTGAAACACAATCTCGATGTCATGCATGTAGAAAAGAATGTCTGTGATAGTTTGTTGGGTACATTATTGAAAGATCCTCAGAAATATAAGGATACAGACAAAGCGAGACATGATTTGATGAAATTAAAAATCAGACACGAGCTGCACTTGTACGAAGATAAGGAGAGATTGATGAAGCCTGTAGTAGAGTACACATTTATTGATGTTGATCGTCAAAAGTTTTGCAATTTTATACAGGAAGTCAAATTTCCTGATGGTTTTGCATCGAATCTGAGAAAGAACGTTGCGCCTAATGAAAGCCGAATAATTGGTTTGAAGTCACACGATTGTCATATCCTCATGCAAAGATTGTTGCCCGTCGAGTGTCGAACATTTCTAAACAAGACAATTTCATCCACTATTATTGAACTTTGTACATTTTTCAAAAAATTGTGTGCAAGGTCAACAAAGGTTAGCAACATGGTTAATGCTCAATAGCAGCTCATGCTCATATTGTGCAAGCTTGAACGAATCTTTCCACCGGCTTTTTTTGACATTATAATTCATCTTGTGATGCATTTGCCTGAAGAGGTAATTCTTGGTGGGCCCGTTTACATGAGGTGGATGTATCCTTTTGAGAGATATCTTAAGAAACTAAAAGACTATGTGCGAAATCAATCGAAGCCTGAGGGTTCCATAGCTGAGGGATATGTTGTTGAGGAAGCATTGACTTTTTGTTCACGGTATTTCGACGACGTCGAGACACGATTCAACCGACCAGAGAGAAATGACGATGTATGGCTTCCCAAAAATCAGCTATCTATTTTTGAATCCCAATGTCGTCCTATAGGAAAGAGAAGTTTAGTTGTCCTCGAAAGTGATGTTCAAGCTCAAGCTGAGTTTTATATACTTAACAACTGTCCTAAGATTGAAACACACTTAAAGTGAGTGCGTACGTATTTTTTTTATATCTTTAACATTAAACGGTTTTATTATTATAACAATTGCTCAATGTAATTTTTACTTCAATAGTGAGCACAAGGATCAGTTGTAGACTCGTGGAGTTACTAATGTTAACCAGTTGCATAGAACCAATTTTCCTGCTTGGTTTCATACAAAGGTAGAACAATAATAATGTTTGCATTTATAATTAGTATAATGTTTGATTGGTTAATGACATCACATCTTATTAACACATATTTATGCTCTACATCGGATAAACGTTGATGATGTATCTTTAGAATTGCTATCTTTGGCGTCTCGAACAAATGCTGTTGTGCATTCCTACTCAGCATATATCGTTAATGGAGTTCGATTTCTAACTTATGATCGTGATATCCGATGTAAAACACAAAATAGTGGTGTGAGTATTGCAGGGACCGAGGATGAAATATTTTACGTCCAGCTTCAGGATATATTAGAGCTTTCATACATAAACGGTTTCTCAGTTGTGGTGTTTCGGTGTATATGGTTTAAGTGTGATGGAAAAAGAAAGGTCACAGAGAACAACATCACAAGTATTGACACCAGCAGAGATGCTTACAAAGATTACCAGTTCATACTTGCTTCACAAGCGAGGCAAGTGTTCTATATTGATGACCCGTCACGTAGTCATAACTAGCGAGTGGTTCAAGAAGTCAATCATCGTACTACGTGGAATACGCCAGCGACGGTTTTGACTGAGATAGATTTGCTCCACGATGATAGCTCGTCAAACTTCTCGCTGTTTTGTTGATCTTGGCAATTTAGAACACATTACTATGCAGCGGGTCGACAATTATGCCATTCAGTTGGATCGTCTTGCTAAGAGAGCGTCCACTACAAAAAATCGTGGCTTCAGAAACGAATTTTCCGTTGTTGAAGCCACGATATCCGTGCCTAATAATCGCTACCAACGGACTATTTGCAACGGAATTTCTGTTGCTATTTTGAGGGTCGCTAAAAGTTACCAATAGAATTTCCGTTTGTGATCTTCACAAACGAAATTTCCGTTGGTAATGTCCCAACCTTTTACCAACGGAAATTCCGTTGATAATTTTCAGCGACCCTCAAAATAGCAACAGAAATGACAAACACTATTACAAACAGAATTTCCGTAGGTAATGTCCAAGTCGTTACCTACGGAATTTTCGTAGGTAATAGTGCAAATTTTTAATAATTAAAAAATAATAATTTTATATATTTGGTGGACCCCTGACCCGACTTGCCAATTATGGGCTTGAAACTCGACCCACCAAAGGCATGACCCAATCCGCTAAGCTTTGTCAAACATTTTTATTATTTTATTAATTTAGAATGGATGTAATGTGACTTGAACCTTTGACCTAAGAGTTGTGAAGTTACAGCCAAACTATTTGAGACAAATGAATTCTTGTAATTGTTTTTGTTTTTATAATATATATTAGCTCAATGAGCAACATTTTCTATAATTTCTTAAAAAGTAAAAAATAAATATTAGTGAAAAATCAAATTTCACATTGTGTTAACACTTAAACATTAAATATCACATTGTTCGAAAAAAATTTATAGCTGTACAAACTGTATGAAATGACGATAAACATTATTTGCTTTCACATTTAAACACGAAATGCCCAACTAAAGTGATGTCGTACAATAGGTAAACTACTCCACCTATATTTTCTTCATATGAGATTATAGTTTGAATCTTTTTTATTATTGTAATTGCACATATAACTTCGTTCAAGAAAATTCGAATGTTAAATGAGTGCTTGTTCGGCTGCCCTTTTTTTCATCTCCAAAATCTATTTTTCATTAAATTTGGTGGGCCTGAATTCCTCTTACACACTTTTTGAGTTACATTGCTATTTGACAAAATTGCCCTCAATCAATTAAATGTTATTTGAAAGTTAAAAGGGTAATTTGGTCATTTCATCTCAAATTTGTTTGAAAAGTCAAAATATTCATGCTCAAAAATAGATTTTGGAGATGAAAATGCCTACCGAACATGCTCTGAATGAAACTTAATTTACGACTAATCCTTAAGTGATTAACATTCAATTCCACATAGTTGAATCTTTTTTCATTTTCAAAATTTGATTTACATTACTCATGAAAAATATGCGGGTAACAAGATTTACTCTTCATCAACATTTTCTGTAGATTAATGGTTGAAATAGTAATATTACATATGGATTATCTGTGGGTAATAGGTTGAAAGATTTTTTCGACTTATGAATTACTCTTCACATAAATTTCTTTTATTTGAATAGATGAATTGTGTTTTTTGGTCTTTAAAATTGATTTATATCACCTACAGAATTTCTGTAGGTAATAAGAATCACTCTTTACCAACGGATATTCCGTAGGTGAAAGGTCAAAATATTTTTTGGTTTTCAAAATTAATTAATAACACTAACGAAATTTCTGTAGATAATATGATTCACCATTCACCAACGGATATTCCGTAGATGAAAGGTTGATAATATTTTTTGGTTTTCAAAATTAATTAATATCACCAACGAAATTTCCGTATGTAATATAATTTACTATTCACCAACGGATATTCCATAGGTGAAAGGTCGAATTATTTTTTGGTTTTCAAAATTAATTAATATCACCAACGGAATTTTCGTTGGTGATATGATTCACTCTTCCCCAACGGATATTCCGTTGGTGAAATATCGAATTATTTTTTGGTTTTCAAAATTAATTAATATCATCAACGAAATTTCCGTTGGTGATATGATTCACTCTTCACCAACAGATATTCCGTTGGTGAAAGGTGAAATTATTTTTTGGTTTTTAAAATTAATTAATATCACCAACGGAATTGCCGTTGGTGATATGATTCACTCTTCACCAACGAAAATTTCATTGGTGAAAGGTCGAATTATTTTTTGTTTTTCAAAATTAATTAATATCACCAACGGAATTTCCGTTGGTGATATGATTCACTCTTCACCAACGGATATTTCGTTGGTGAAAGGTCGAATTATTTTTTGATTTTCAAAATTAAGTAATATCACCAACGGAATTTTCGTCGGTTATATGATTTACTCTTTATCAACGGATATTCTGTATTTGAAATGTCGAATTATTTTTTGGTTTTCAAAATTAAGTAATATCACCAACGGAATTTCCGTTGGTGATATGATTCACTCTTCACCAACGGATATTCCGTTGGTGAAAGGTGAAAATTTGTTGGTGAAAAACTATTACTTTTACCAACGGAAAAGCCGTCGCTAATTACCGTAGTTAAAAGGTCGTCACTTTTACAAACGAATAATCCGTTGCTGATTACCAACGGAAATAATCCGTTGGTAAATTTCTGTTGGTGAAAAGGCGATTTTTAGTAGTGGTCATCGTCGAATGTTAGTGGAGATGGATATAATTTTATTAACGATGACGAGAGGGATAATGAGGACGAGGACGATAACGATGAGGGCCATGATGGAGGTGAGGTTGAGGCGTCTGACACGGAGACAGACTGCGACAGTGTCGAATATGACGATGATGCTGATAGAAGCAATGATAGTGACTATGAGTGATAAAACAACATTTTGTAGTCTTGTACTCTGTTATTTAGTATAAATTTCGTTATTGAATAACATATTGATAATATTTTGTCTAATATTTTATTTAAATTAAATAAATAATGACGATAACATAATTTATTTAGTAGAAATTTCGTTATTAAATAAAAAATGACCAATCAATTATCTAATTTTTTATTTAAATTAAACAAATAATAATGATAACGTAATTTATTTAGTACTTTGTTATTAAATAAAAATTGAAAATCGATTATCTAATTTTCGTTATTTTAATTAAAGAAACTATTACAATAACGTCATTTATTTTTTAACAATTTCGTACTAATTGTCTGTATTAAAAATTAACTGAAAATGCTATTGTGGCGCCATTGAAAGTGACGAAAATGTGTTCTTTATAGAATGGAAAAATTGAAATTCGCGCATTTACAATTCAGCGCTTTTTTTTTCCATGTGTTAAATGTATAGGGACGACTAAAAGTCGTCCTTTAGAGCCCACAAATTTACAAAAAGTACACGTAAAAATAAAACAGCCCTAAAAGAATTTTCGTTTCCCACCAATTTTTCTTCAGTCTGTTTCTCCCACCATAACAACAAGAGACGTTCTTTTTTTTTTTTTTCAAAACAATGTCTTCAATCTCGCCCCTCAAACCAAACCCTCCCTCAACAATCATCTCCAATCTCTACTCACCACCTCAATCTATCACCCTAAAACCATAACCACCGCCCTCGCCCATCAAGACTCCATCCAAAAAAAGGGGTTCTTCTATCGGGCAAATCATTGAAGGGGAAGAAAAGAGGCAGAACTGGACAACACAGACCTTGTGCACAAAGACTGAAGAAGAAGAAGAAGAAGAAGAAGAAGAAGAATCAAATTATCGTTATTAAACGTTGGGTAAGCCATCTTTTTCATGGGCGTTTGGTAAAAATTTTCAATTTCCTTCTATCAAATTTGGGTTTTTTTGGTCAATTTTCTTATTACTCGCGGTCGCGGAATTCAAGAGACGTTCATTCTATTGTATAAATTATTGGTTACGGGATTATGTGAAATGGGTTTGTTGCAAGATTGGATTTTGATGGTTATTGCCTCTGTTGGTTGATTCAATTGCACTTTGCACGTCTGTACGTGAAAATTTTTGATCGGTTTTCACAGAAATCATCTCCTGATTGATTTTGTGTTTGGTCATCTTCGGTTGGTGATTCCAAATTTAGGGGGAAAATAGATTAAAGGTTTGATTTCAATCTGTTTTTCTTTCTTGTTTTGTTTTTTGTGACAATTTTTTCGATGATAAAATTCGATCCCTGTTATTGGTAAAGAAATTTGGGCAAGGTTATATATGGTGGTTGCTTAGAATTTTAAGATTCAGAATGCTTGTTTATAAATGGAGTAAGAAATGTCAGCAATATGAATTTATATTTCTGGATTTAGCTTTTCATTTTCTTCATAAAATCTGGAGACTATAATTGGAATGTTAAGCTTAATTAGAAGTCTTATTTCTTTCATTGTGTTTGATTTGATTACTCTTTCACTTCTCTTGAATAATTATGGGAACGAACAGTTTTCTTCTGTTGAATAATTATGGTCAACGTGTACAGTCCCTGGATCCATTATAATTGATGGTGTGTATCCTTGATGTTCTCATACTAGTTTCACAAAATTGCCTTTTGTTTTTATACAGCATTCCTTGGAACTTTCATGTTTGATACTTGGAACTGTTTTTGCCCATTTATGCACTGTATTTGGACTGATTTTTGTAGAGTGTTATGGGATGTAATCGATCCTGCAAATCCTTGTAACGGATTAGCATCAGATTTTCTATTGGATAGAAGAAGTTATCAATCAATGGTGAAGATCAGTTGTTGTAACTCTCCAGAGATGACATTGCCTCTCTTCCTGTAAGCAATGTGTTGTTTGTACCATGTAAGTTTCTAAATTTTGTTTCAGCTGTTCATAAAGGAATTGTTGTATTTGTTTTACTTTCTGAATCTTAACATGCAAATTGGTATTGTCAGATTTTAGATAAATATTGGAAAAACATGAATGTTAATTTGCCTATGCTTACTCTTTCTTGTTGTGTTGTTGCCAATTCTATACTGAGACTGACTGAAGTATAGTTATATATAGATAGATACCTTTAATTTCTGGTCCTTAAAAGTTGACTTACATCAATTTTGGTAGTTTCGAGGTTTGTTATGTTGCGTAGATTTAGGATATATTAAAATTAATATTAGGAAAAGATTAATTAAGAGAGAGTTAAATAGGAAAGAAACTTCATTCTGGTAATGAACCACTTTTTTGTTGACAGCATATGTCCTTGCAAAAGACTTTACCGAACATATCAGAAGAGTCGTGTAAGATTGAATATCCATATATGGGATGGGATTGAAGCATGCATTGACCAAATTGGCCAGGAATTCTTTTCTTTGTGGTTTGAGTATTTGACTCTCAAAGGCTGAAATTTTATGTATTATCAAGTATGTATGGTTCCCCCAAATAACATTTCTTTCTACTTTATGGAGTATTTATAATTTTCATTTACCACCATATATTGTCCAGTATATATATACTGATAGCCCAAGAATAACTAACCAAGAGGGGGGTGAATTGGTTTTCTCAAACTTTTTCGAAAAATATTCTAAATAAAATGATATTTAAGAAATAAAAATTAATCCACAAAAATATAAGCACAATATAAGTAAATGAAAGGGAAGAGAGAGTGCAAACGATATTTTTATGGAGGTTCGATCCAACCAATGATCTACGTCCCCCGTTACCAAGCTCTCCAACACGAGCACGGCCTTTCCACTATTTTGATTGACTTATGGTGCAATCCAAACCCTTACAATGTATCCAGTGACTTACAAGCAAGGAGCACCGATCCTTGTACAATATTGAGTTTTTCAAGTGATCTCAATATGACCCAAAAATGTAAAGAGATTGATTTGAGTATTTCTCTGTAGATTAATGATAAATATAAGTTTAGTTCTAAGAGAGACTAACACTTTAATGAATAGCAATAGATGAGGAAAGCTCAAGTGTTAGAAGAAAATTTTGTTGAGAATGATGAATCAAAAATTTGATCTAATCAAACAAAGTTTTTCAATAAGAGATATTGAAGATATAAATGCAATGAAGCTTTGAATGAAGTTTTTCAATATGATTTTCTCTATAAATGCTCTTTTAAGTGTTGTTGAATGATAATAAATGAAGTGGTAATTATAGGAATAAATTTTCGTCACTTTCTGTTGAAACGGATAACCAAACGGTCGACCGGTTCAACCGGTTTACCAAACGGATTGTCCGTTTCCACAGTTTTGAAAAATTGATTTTTGGCTTTGATCAAAATATTTTTATGCAAGTGATAAAAAATATTTTTGAGCTTTTGTTCATTTAATTGCTAAGTATTAAAGAGTTAATACCTTTACAATTTTATCTAGAAATCTATTCTTCAATCTTGATCTTTGAATCTTGAATTTTGGATCTTGAGATACTTGAACTCTTGTATTGATTTTGACTTGATCTTGACATTGCATGAGAGTTCGATTTGTAGCGCTTTGAATATTGCTTGAAAATAGATTGTTAGAAAACACACTATTTTGTTTTTATAATCAAAACATTAAAGTTTAAAGTTAACCATAGGTCAACATATACGTGATCGTTCAATTAATATTGCATATAATAATGCAGTTGCCAACCAAAAAAAGTTGAAATTTACGAGTCTTCCTTTATAATTTTCCAGAAAAATTTACTACTTTTCTCTTTCTTTCATCGACTTTCCACTACTAGTGACATATAGCTTAAGCATCCAGAAGGACATTTATTTCTCCTACTCCTTGATATGGGTGCAATTTTTTTACTTATTTCATAAATTTATACACCAATCGTCTAGTTACTTTTGTTAATTTACTTAAATTTAGGTTTTACGTTTTTAAGGCTAGCAAATCATTTATTTTCAAAACGACCAATATACTAGTATCTATTAATCCTTTTATATTGGAGTAGATGAAGAATAAAATATATCTTGAAATGAAAATTATTGGTACTAATTAATGTTTGGTTAATTAGGACTAATGTAAGCTAATGACGTAATACAATGGCCGATGTATTAAACCATGGAGGGGATGGTGGAGATGTGCCTCCACATCAGCATGCAAATAGGCTACAAGCGGACTGCCAGACACGTAAGATAATTTTTTTGGCAAAACATAGTGTGTATTCAAAGTGATTTACATATTAAACCATTTTTTTGTGAATTCGTAGCACCTGTGGCTAAAAAATGGGGCCCTTCCAGATCGTTACATCTTGTTAAACTATTCCAGTCTAACGGGAAAAAACCCCTCCCCATAGATTTTGATACAAAAGAGGGGACGTATTTACCTATAGGAGAGAACCAAAAATACTTATCGAGGGTTGTAGGGACACGCGTGAGACAATTTGTGCACCCCTACTTCAATAGATGGGCGAATGTGCCAGAGGAACAAAAAGCCCATGCCACGGGCTGCGTATACGTAAGTGAATTAGCTGTCATTTTATACCTTAAGTACTTTTAATAAAGTCTAACTTCAATGACTCAAACAAGATTGATTTGCTATAGGAATTCTTCGACGTCAATCCAAGGTGTTACTCCAAGGCTGATTACAAGCTCATTGTTGACGGTATCGAAGATACAGCGGCCTGACAATTTCGTCAGTACAAGGCCAATGTGAATGCATACATAAGAGATAAAGGTAATGTTGTACCTTACCGTGGCCGGACGGTGGACGTATGGGAAAAGTGCATAGAGCGCTAATCGAGTAAAAAAATTAAGGTAAGCACAATTCATTTAATTTAATTAAATAAATTTCCATTAAATATTAAAATTAACATTGTATTCATTTCAATTAATTTTTATAGGATATTTCAATGACGAACAAGGTAAACAAGGAAAAAATAAATTATACTAGCCTGCAGGGGTCAAAAACTATCATTGCTACGCGTTTCGATATGGTAACATATATTATTTTTCGTCCATAATTTCATTTTCAAATTATGGAATACATTTGAGTTATTCATTTAATACTGCATACTTATACAGCGGGACCGCCAGACCTAGGAGTGGCCGAGTGTCATTGAAACTTTCAAAGTCAACCATCAAAGAAATGGCGAGTGGGTGAACGAAAGGGCTACGCAAGATTATGTACGTAAAAGTTAATACAAAGTGATGTATTACTGTTAATTTTGTAAGTTTCACATTTAATTGATAAATATTTCAAATTTGATTATTTAAGGAAAAAATGGTAGAGGAACGGGAAGAGCAAACGCAGCAAGCTAGCTCCAGCAACGTGGCAGTTAACGAGCACGACGTTGTTCTTAAGGTCCTGGGAGAGAGGAGAGGACACCGGCGCATAGTTGGACGGGTTTTTGAGGGGCACTTTCCACTCTCACTCGTCCACTACGACATTGCGGGACCAACACAGTACCAGTCAATCTACTCAGGCAACCAATGCATTGAAGTCCAAAATAGAGACATACATGCATCTAATGAATGAATTTATCACACTGTTAACGAGTAATCTGCAATCTATCATGCTGGGAATTCAGCTTTTTGACACCGCCACCACCACCTCCCATGTCGCCTATGCATGAAGAAGAGTTAGATTCTTCAAACGACGAAGATTATTTATCTGATATTTAGTCTTCCTCTGTCTATATATTTTGAGTTGCACATACTTTTGTTTTGTACATTATGGTTATTTTGTATTGGAAGTTTTTGTTTTTGTGCATAGTTTTTTAGGATGTTTTGGTACAATTTGTTTTTGTGCACAAATATGATAATTTAATTAATATTATTTAAGTTGTTTTTAAACATTTTATTTAATGTTTCTATTAAGTCATTGTTATTAAATAATTTTAATTAGTATTGAAAGTGTAATAATGACTAGAATCAATAAATTTGAAAAAAAAAATTAATTAAGACGACAAATAGTTTAACAGTCCCTGTAGATATTTTTCTATAGATATTGGGACGATAATAGTCGTCCCAATAGTTTGTCCCTGTAGATATTGTTCTATTGGGACGATAATAGTCGTCCCAATAGTTTAACCTATTGGGACGATAATAGTCGTTCCAATAGTTTTACATATTGGGACGACAATTTGTCGTCTCAATAAATAAGTTGAAACGGGAACGACAAATGTCGTCCCTATAGATTTAACATATATTGGGACGACAATTTGTCGTCTCAATAAATAAGTTGAAACGAATATCCAAAAACACAAAAATAAGGGCTATAGGGACGATAAAAGTCGTCCCTATAAATCGTGAATATATTGGGACAACTAATGTCGTCTCTGTTGACTTACTAGGATGGGCTTATTGGGATGATCGTCAGGGACGACTATGTCGTCCCTGTAAACTTTTAGCGACGACAATTCTATCTATAGGGACGACAAAGACTTTAACTCTCTTTCCTTGTAGTGGGCGCGATGGCGAAAAAGTAGTGACAAGAAATGTTCAATATTTAATATAATTTTGGCGTCGATATAATCGAGCCTTTTTATATGTAAATTAAATTATCATGCTTTGACTATGTTTAAATGGTGTAACTTTGAAAGGTGACAACAACTTTATTAGCTTCAATGAATGAAAGTTTAAGATGAAGTTTTAGTTTCTTAGTGTTAAAATTCTAGCTTTCTACCCCAGTTTTCAAAATAGCACAACATTTAACATACTATGAATTTTTTGAGTGAAATCATTGGCATAGGATATATTGATAAGTTTTCTATTAGTAAAATTTGGAATCACCTTAAAATCACATTGGAAGAATTATGTACGAGTGTTTCTCAGACAGTACCTATTGTTCTCAAGGCTTAGTTTTCTGGATACTTGACATACTAAATGACTTGATAAAATTCTACATTTTTTATATGTTTTTCCTTAAAGTGTCAAGTAGTCCCATTTCAAAAAACATAATATTTTGTTAAGTTGGTCAAATAATTTTTGGCAACATCAAGTTTTATCGGTAAAATTATAAAGTTTTGATGTCCATTTGAGTTTTCCATGTGCGCTAGTTGTTTTTCTGCTAACTATATTTTGAAACCACTCACGGCTTACGGGAAAATTTATTAGGAGTTGTCAAGTATTATTATAAGATTTTTAGTGACCTTCTGGGTTAAAAAAATACGAAACATTACATATGCAGCTCTCTCAGACTTGCCTTTTGTCTTAGTAGGTTCTTCAAGACATTCCTCCTCAAGTACAAAGTAAATTTTCTCAGTAATGAGCACAAACTTCAAGTTACTTTTCCAATACGCATAATTTTTCCTAGTAACTTGGTTTTGTTTCAAGACAACAGAAAAATGTACTAAGAGACATTTTTTTTTGCTGAAAAATAACAAAACATTGCATATTAAAATTGAGCATCGAATGACAATTTAGCATATGATGCATGAATGCATATGTAGATCCATAAAACAACAGTAATGCAATGACTACTTAATCGTTGTGATCTAATAGACCCTCTAGATAAGCCCAATATTGTTTAATTTGTTCACCAAGATCATAAACGGAAGCATCCATAGGACGTTCGTAGATGATCTCAAATAACATTTGTCTAGATGTCTAGATACTTAAAAACAATTTTGACATCTATATAATGATCTCAAATCGTATTCTACCTAGACGATCTTACCAAAAAAGAATCCAATCAAGTAACTAGAATTATGCAACACTCATATAGGGAGTCCGTTGTGTTACTAGAACCAGGCTAACTTATTATGTTGCTTGTGGAAGAAGGAGGTCACACGTTTTTATTTAAATAAAAACCCTCTCTCAGTCAATTTTTTTAAACATAATAGAGTTTAATTTTAAATAATTACCAACTCTTCACATTAATCAGTTTAACATATGGTTTAAGGGCATCCCTTTATAGGAATAAATTTAATTTAAATTAAATTAATTGAGGAAAAACCGTTGTCCAATGAAATGCATTATATTATTAGTTACATCAGCGATATCAAAAATAAGTCTATATGTCATCATTCACAAAACAATAATATTTCAAAATGAAAATTTTAAAGCAATCACAAGTGATGAATTAAGAATAATTTTTGACCAAAAAACAATGGACACAAGAATTAAATTAAAAACTAATTGGGTCCAAGCCTAATATTTAACATAAATATTCAACTTATCCTCTTGTCTATCTGCCAAACAAGCCCAACTATCCACGCAAACAAACATTCACTATCCAGGTAACCAAACGGGAACTAAACAATGGTCTCCTTCTTCCTTGAGACTTCTTCCCAAAGAAAACAATCACCAAGTCACCGAAAAATACCATGACCGCCAACCCCGCCGGAATCAAGCCGAAAAGCCCAACGCATATTCGACTAGACCTGAACGATCTGACTTACAGATCTAGTGAGATTTGTGCGTTGCCATGAAGATCTAGTGGGATTTGTGTGACAGTTGCACAAATCCGACGAGATCTACATGGTTTGTATATTATTGTGTGACAGTTTTGTATATTATTAAAATTAAAAATAAACCAAGATAATGGAGTGGTAATCTACTTATTTGTTACCTGCTCGAAATAATGAATTACAATACTTCAACAAGGGCCACAATTAATTGGATCACAATTTAAAATATTCTCAATCATTCAATCATCATATAAATAAATAATCATAGACATCGCTTGACTAGAACATACAATCAATCAACTACAGAAAATTATAACAGGCACGTGAATGATCTACACTGTTCTGATACCATTTATTGAAAACTAGCACGAGAATTAGCCAAAAAATAAAATAAAAAATCAATTCAATAAGCCATGATATTTGCTAGATGTTCACATGTTTGTTATAAATGAATACTAAGTATTTAAAATTTTACGTAAATCAATGTTAATTACAATATTCAATCTCATTTACGAACATCCTACTTCTAATTCACGATGTTGGGATTTTTGTGATCTCAAATAAACTCGGGGCACTAATGATTAATAGACCCGTTATATCTTCATAGGCTTTGAGCTCAGGATTGAATGATAATTATATAGTCCACTCCACAAGTGTGTCAGCCCAAATTAATGAAGGACGTGTGTGAGTCACTTAGATGTTTAATGTATCTATGGGTCGTTGCTCAGTGATCCAGTGTGTTGGACTCGATTTAAAATGGGACAGCTAGATTTAGGGTATAATATTATTGGAGTATATATATATTTAGGGTATAATAAATTATGGGTTAATATATTATAATATTACCATTACCATACCTATATATTATATTATACCATATTAATATATATTATCTCACACACACACACACACCCACACACACATATATATATATATATATATCTTGGTTTTAGGCAGAAAAAAAATCACCATTTATCACACGTGAGCAGCAGCCAAAACCAGGAAAAAGTTCCAGCCATTGTTAAGCCAAAGCCAACCTTATTTTCTTTGTGAAACTTGCAGCTCACTTCCCTCATTAATTTTCTTTGGTAAAATTGGTCCTTCTTAGTTTGTCCTTTAACTTGGTGTTACCTTTGTGGAGTTGGACAGTATTAATCTTAGCCATGTTGATAGTTCTTGCAAGTAAACAAAGATTCAGTGAACTATTTTCCCCAACAATTGGTATCAGAGCCTCGGTGGCATTCCATAGTGCAAGAAAATTAATTTTGAATTGTCGGATTAACGAAGAAGAAAAAGCACAAATCTGCCCGAATCTGTCCGTCCCTTTTTCGTCCAAAGCAGACGTCATCTTTGTGAACGGAGACCATATTCCGATTCCTGACGTCAAGGCAGAGCTGACAATGGAGTGCGTGCGGTGCGTGGGGCAACAGAGACGACACGTGGTGGTGCGTGAATTTCGGCTGCAATTTTCTTCCAGGGCCGCGTGGGGGTGCGTGTGAGGGTATTCGGGCGAGTGGCTGGTGGCGTTGTGATCCTCGTCCTATTTCTGACCTTCTGTGGTGGTCAGTTATAATTTTGGTGGTCCAGATAGCTTGGACAGCGGTTCGATAGTAAACGTATTCGACGTTTGCAAAACCTTCGTGGTTTTTCCAACTTGTGTGGTTGCTGGAATTCTTTAATTTGTTTCGCATCTCTCCTATTTAATACGGACCTTCAGATTTGGTTCGCTCTGGTAAATTGGCTAATCTCTTTTACATTCAGTACTAGTAGGTCATCGTGTGGGGTGGCCAGTAGGTTTTGGGGTTACCGTGTGGTATAACCATTGCTTGTTGCTAGAAATTTACGTGCCAATTATTGTGACTTGTGTTAGCTTTTGTTTTGGTGCTAATTATTTGCGATACTTTGTTTCTGTGTATTATTATTTAGAATTGTCACTTGGACTTTACCCATTTGACAATTCTCTTGATATGAGATTGCGAACCTCACAAAACCCTGGAAATCTGTATATTGAGACCTTTTAGGTTTTTCTACGTGATTATCTTGAGGTGCTTGTTGGTGTGTATTCTTATTTGTTAAGATGTCTGCACATCGTTTTGACTTGAGTGTCTTTACTGGTAAAGGTGATTTTTCTATTTGGCAACAAAAAATGAAAGGTATTTTGGTTCAGCAAAAGGTTTCAAAAGCTATTGATAATTCTTATGGTTCTAATGTTACTGAGGATCAGGAAAAGGATTTTGATGAACTTGCTTACACTTCTATTATATTGCATTTATCAGACCCTGTTTTGCGAAAAGTTGGAAAATTTGATTCCATAGAAAAGCTTTGAAAAAAAATTAGAAGAGCCTTATTTAATCCAATCCACTCCAAATAAAATTTATCTCTTTCAAAATTTTTGCAGCTTCAAAATTGATCCCTCAAGGAATTTGGATGACAATCTTGATGTTTTTAATAAGCTTGTGCAAGATATTACAAACTGTGGTGAAATGGTCCCTGAAATTAACAAATCTATAATTTTGTTAAATGTCATTCCTGATTCATATAAGGAAGTCAAGAATGCAATTAAGTATGGGATGGAGACCCTTACACCTGACATTGTCATAGACTCTTTAAAAAGTAAGGAGAGAGAGTTGAAGTTCGAGAAAAATAAGAGAAAAAATGGTGAAGTCAATTTTGTAAGGGGTAGACTTCAGTCGGGGGATATGAGTGGAAGTAGAGGTGGGCAAAACAGTGGTAGCAATAGAAAAAGTAGAAGTCGTTCTAAGTTACATGGGAGGGCAAAAGGAAATAAATGTTACGGGTGTGGGAAAATAGGACATTTCATTGTGAATGTTATAAAGAGAAGAACAAACAGAGAGGAGAAGATCAGAGAGAGACAAATGTAGTAACCTCTAGTGATGAGTCTGGTGAGGTTTACATGCTTTTAAATTCTGAGCCTGGTAAGATTAACCTGTCTATGAACTCCCATATACATGAGTGGATTCTTGACTCCGGTGCATCTTTCCATGTCACTTCTAATAAATATTGGTTTGATCATTTGCATGAGGCTGATCATGGACATGTAGTTGCACGGGGTGGAGTTGCATATAGAATTACTGGTGTTGGTAATGTAACTGTTAAATTTGACAGTGGCTTTGTGCATACATTAAGAGAAGTCAGATATGTTCCGCATATGGGTAGGAATTTGATTTTTATAGGGGAGTTAGAGAGTACAGGTTTCATGGGTAGGCTTGGTGATGGCATGATTAGAATGTGTAAGGTGTGCACTTACAGCTTTTAAAGCTACTAGGAGAAATGGCATATATATTACACATGCTGAAGTGATGAGTGGTCTAAATTCTGCTATATCTTCCATTGACACTGATCACACACAAATGTGGCACAATAAGTTAGCTCACATTAGTGTGAAGGGACTTAAGTTCCTTAACGACAAGGGTGTGTTTGGTAAGGATCAGGTGTTTGACATCCCATTTTGTGATCATTGTGTGCTTGGAAAACATCGTAAGATATCGTTTTCATCTAGCACACACAAGACAAGTAGAGTGTTAGAATACATTCATACTGATTTGTGGGGTTTCAGGAGCAATCTCACTTTTGGTGGTAACAAATATTTTTTATCTATTGTTGATGATTTCTCGAGACATGTGTGGGTTTATCTATTGAAAGATAAAAGTGAAACTTTCATTAAATTTAAAAATTGGAAAGTTCAAGCGGAGAATCAAACAGGTAAAAAGATAAAATATTTGTGTAATGATAATGGTCTTGAATTCTGCAATGCTGACTTTGATAATTTGCAACTCCCCAACAGAATGGGGTTGCTCAAAAGATGAATCGTACTTTGCTTGATAAGGTTAGATGTATGATGTTGAGTTCTGGTATGCCTAAATCGTTTTGGGGTGAAGCTGTTATGACTTCTTGCTATTTGACTAATATGACTCCTTCTATTGTTTTAAATGGTGATACACCGTATGAAAAATGGTATGGTAATTGTGTTTATTATTCCATACTTAAGACTTTTGGCTGTGCTGCTTTCTTTAATCAGAGTGAGAGAAAAATAGATCACAAGACTAGGAAATGTGTTTTCTTAGGATACCCAGAGGGTGATAAGGGGTATAGGTTGTGGGATAGGAGCCAAAATGGTGTGAAAATCATCATTAGTCAGGATGTCTTTTTTAATGAGTTAGATATGCCTTGTTTATAGAGTGAAAAACAGCAAGAAACTATTAGGGAAGAGTCCCTAGTTGAGGTGGAGAAAGTGAGTACACACATCCCCATCACCCTTAGTGAGGTGGAGAGTGACACGCATCAAAATCAGCAGAACATAGATGCAGAAGATAACGAGGATGTGATAGAGGAAAATCCCGTTGACCAAAATCATTTGGCTGACACTACAACAAAATCTCTATTTCGCGATAAGATATTTTGCGACATACATAAAATTGTCGCAATAAGTGATTTAGCGCGACACATTTTTAAAGTTTGTCGCAAAAAATTTGGTGGAAAAATAAGTACAAAAAAAAAATAAGGCAACATAAAAAGTTGTCGCGAAATGTCGAAATGCGCGACAAATAATAAAGATTGTCGCCAAAAACATGATGGGAAGCTTGGCGCCAAAATATATTTGGTGGGAAACTTATGGCGACGAACTTTAATTTATTGCAACAAAGTTTTTTGTGATGCAATAGGTTTACTTTTTGCTACAAGTAATATTTGTTGCTAAAAATTATAAGATGGAGGAAAAAATTTGCGACACATATATTTGTTATTGCTCTAGCTTGTAGGGATGGTGGAAAACAAATAGTGACATCCACATTTGTCGCCTATTAGTCTTTGTAATTAACATAATTTGTCACAAGTCTATTCTACTATTGTTCATAAATAAATATTTCAATTAATTAACAAATCATAATAATTTATTAATAAGTATACACAAACATGCAATTGAGTTTTTTTTTTCAATTTGAATTTATTTTTTATACTATTTTATTGCGTGTAACGTGTGAATCGTAAAATTTCAAAACATTTAAATTCGATATGCAAAGATGAATGAAGAGCCGTCAAATTATTTTTACAAATAATTCATAGTAAGATAAGAAAGCCCAACTATAGCAATACCCAATACATTAATCGACATAAGTAGGAAAACTTGTTGTTCTAGTATGGTAGTATCTCAAAATGGTACCATAAATAAGTGGCATTGAAGAACTGGTAAGTTTGAAGAATAATATAAAGTTTAAATTAGTTTTAAGGATGGCCTATAAATTTTAATTGGGCAACTCAAGTATACCCACACTTGAAAGGGTATTATATCCAAACAATTTATCTTAGGTGGTTTAAAGTAGAAAGAAAAAGTCAAAAATCATAATACATCACAACCTATGTGAAGAATTTGTGATTAATCTGTGGTAAAACCTTTTTAACACAGATTTTATTTTGTGTAACAACGGTTATCTATTGCAGTAAAAAGTCTTATTTCTTGTAGTTTTAATCTCTAATATCATTACATCCTTTTTATATCGTTGAATCCGTATTTCTTGCTTCATGTGATAATATGGGCATCTTCAGTAGCAAGGATAGGCTTATTGTTTGCCTTACATTTTGTTATATTTGTTATTTTGGTTTACAATAATGTGTTACAAAAATAAAAAATAATATTTTTAGAATAAAAAAAGTTAAATAGCATTTTTTAAATTATTTTATATTTTGTAGTGTATAGTGAAATTATCACTTTAAATAAATATGAGCAAAGTTGACAAGAGCTCTACTTTTTGTAAAAAAGTTGAAAAATACCTCTTTTTTTAATTTTTTAAAAAATACCTCATTTTCATGATTTCATTTAAAAAATACCTCATTTCATTAAAAACAATATTTTATAATGTGGCATGATGATGTGGTATTTATTTGTTGTATGATAGTTTATGTACTTTAAATAATATTCACTTTAGTCCTTCTATTTTCAATTATATTTCAATTAAGTCATCCAAAAATTATATCTTAGGTCCTTAATCTTTTACATCTTTACACTTTAGTCCCCAAAATTTTAATTATTTTTCATTTAAGTCCTCCAAAAATTGCATCTTAGGTCCTTCAACTTTTTACATATTTACACTTTGGTCCTCAAGTTTTCAATTATCTTTCAGTTAAGTCCTCTAAAAATTGTATTTTAGAGGTCTTTCAACTTTATACATGTTCAAAGTTTAGTCCTCCAAATCCTTGATTTTAGTGGCCAAAATAAGTATAATTTTAGTTGTCAAAATAAGTGCACTTTCAATTAAATCTCTGACTTTACACTCGAATTTTCACCTAAACGAACAAAATAAATATTTGTATACTATTTTAAATTATGGTAACACATATGTTAGTTTAATTTAAATTATGGTAACATATATATTACTTTAATTTAAATTAGATTAACACGTGTTACCACCACCAACTATTATATTTGTATACTATTTTAAATATAATAAAAATTATAATCATATTTTACAATTTATTTTCTTTGATAATTGTTTAAAAATATATTATTTTCATAAAATCAATATTTTCATTTTTTTTATTTGAAAAACAATATTTTTACACGAGTAACATATGTGTTATTTCATCATTTTCATTGAAATTAATACTTTATAATTTACTCATTTTATTATTTTTTTTAAAATATATTATTTTTATTTAAAATTAATATTTTAATTTTTCATTGAAAAACAATATTTTTTAATGGATAACATATATGTTACTTTCTCATATTTCATTAAAATAAATATTTTACCATTTCTCTATTTTTATAAATTTTTTAAAAATACATTATTTTCATTTAAAATCAATATTTCAATTTTTCATTTAAAAAAAATATTTTTATACTTGTAACATATATGTTACTATGTGTTACTTGCTCATTTGCAATAAAATCAATATTTTATAATTATTTAAAAAATACGTTATTTTTCTTTAAAATTAATATTTCAATTTTTTTTTTGTTTTAAAATAACTTTTTTACACGGATAACATATATGTTACTATATGTTACTTCCTCATTTTTCATTAAAATCAATACTTTACCATTTTTCTATTTTTAAATTTTTTTTAAAAAAAATACATTCTTAAACAACATTTTTATACTAGTAACATATATGTTACTATGTGTTACTTGCTCATTTATAATTGCTATTTTATAATCTATATTCTTGTAAATGTTTTTATAAATTATGAATTATGTTAAATAAAAATAATATATTTAATTTATTCACTTTTAATATCAACAATTTCACATGTAACGCATATGTTATCACCTGTGTTACTCTATGTTACTTCATCATTTTCAATGCAATTACTATTTTATAATTTATCTTCTTGTAAATGTTTTTAGAAAATACATTAATTTCGTCTAAAATCAAATATTTCCAATTTTCATTTTGTAAAACAATACTTTTACGCGAGTAATATATATGTTACCATATTTGATAACATATGTTACTTTCTCAATTTCATTAAAATCAATTTTTAGCAAATTATATCATTCTATAATTTTCTGAATTACGAATTATGTTAAATAAAAATAATATATTTAATTTTTTTCATTTTTAATATCAACAAATACAATTGCTATTTTATGATATATCTCCATGTAAATGTTTTTTAAATAATACATTAGTTTGGTCTAAAATCAAATATTTCTAATTTATATTTTTAAAAACAATATTTTTACGCGTGTAACATATATGTTATTGTATTTGTTACCCTATGTTACTTCCTCAATTTTATTAAAATCAATTTGAAACGGGTAACACATATGTTAGCACACCTAAGATGCAATTTTTGAAGACTTAATTGGAAGATAATTGAAATTTTGAGACCAAAGTGTAAAGATATAAAAAGTTGAAAGACATAAGATACAATTTTTGGAGGACTTAACTGAAAGATAATTGAAAATTTAGGGACCAAAGTGTAAATATATAAAAAGTTGAAGGACATAAGATGCAATTTTTGGAGGACTTAACTGAAAGATAATTGAAATTTGGGGACCAAAGTGTAAATATGTAAAAAGTTGAAGGACCCAAGATGCAATTTTTGGAGGACTTAATTGAAAGATAATTAAAAATTTGAAGACCAAATTGTAAAGATATAAAAGATTAAGGACCTAAGATGCAATTTTTGAAGGATTTAATTGAAATATAAGGACTAAAGTGAATATTATATAAAATATATGGACTACTATACAATAAATAAATATTTTTAAAAGAGTTTATATAATAGAGAAAAGGTATTTTTTATAAGTATATTTACACGTGGGGGTAAAAATAAAAAATTTAAAAAAGTGGGTATATTTCAACTTTTTATTAAAAAAAGGGTGCATAAGCTAATTATCCCTTTGTAAAATTATAACAGAGATTCAGCCCATTTAACCATTCACTGCCAAGATAGGTGAGGGCAAGACACTCATAACTCTTTACACAAGGAAAAGACGACTTTGGCGGCCGGAAGATTGAAAATTCCAAATATTAAAGCCATAAAAAATTTACCCACTAACCCACGCCACAGGGTCTCTCATATGCATCTGTATCTCTCCCTCTTTCTTTCTCATCACCCGCCTCTCCTCTCTCTCACCGGTGTTGAAGCGTCTTCTTATTACCAGGTATGAAATACGATGCTCGTCAATGAAACAATGAAAATTTGGGTTTAAATTTTTTACTTATCAATTGAAAAATTGGGTATAGTAGTTTTATTTAATTTGATTTTGTCTTGGAAATTTAATGGAATGTCCTTTGTTTTTAGGGGTCCTTGAGTTTATGGGTATTCATAGATGCCTTTCTCCTCTTTTGTTGCTGAGTTGGGTTTTCTGTTTAGATATGCCATCCACACTCTTTCTGACTAGATTAATTTATTGTATATCATGAAGATGTTTGTCATGGAAGTTAGAAGTCTTGTGTTACATTTGGATCCAATTGATTTTAACAAGTAGTTAAATTCAGTGAAATTTAATTCTTATCAATTTGGGTATTCTGCAATGAATCCTTGTTGTAGGCTAGGGGTTTGGAAAGATATGGAATCATTCCTTTAGGAGTATGAATAGTGAGTTACTACTATAAGCGGGGGTGGAATATATTCTAATTTCTGATTGGTGTTGAAATAAAGCATTCATTAAACTATCTTAGTGGTTATCCCTTATAGTTTATTCATGTTATGACGGACTCTGCACGTTGAAGGCGATTATCATTGAGAAGAATTCTCTAGCACAGGTGTGAATTCTTAATGCAGGTTTGACATTGTTATGATGAAACAATGTAAATCACATTATAATACATCACGCAAGTAGTTAAGTGGCACATTATTATATGAATTATTGACTTTCATCACCTCAACCACAATTGACTTCATATCTATGATAGGATGCAAAGGCCGGAGGTTCGATTCACATACGCGAGGCGCAAGCAAAACCCATAGAAGAAGCAATGTTGAAGCATTGAAATGTTAACTGTGTCTTTTACAATTTTTACTTAGCTATATTATTTGTTTTAATTGTAATAAAACAATAGTACAGAGGGGTATGAAAGGAAATAGAGAAAAAGGGGAACACATTCAGAATCAGTTTGGGAGAGAGACAGGCTCTCAAAATTCTGTCAAATATTCATCAGATACCAAACAGATTTTCCATTAATATTCAGTTTCATTTCAGTTTAACACAATTACAAATCAGGTTTATGATGTCAATTGCTGAGCAATCCACTGCTTGAGTTCCATATCTCAGCCGAGCATCCAAAGAAGCAGCGAAGTCACCTGTAGAAGTTATAAATCCCATCAATCTAGTCTATAAACACAACTTTGGTATGACCATTCTACTGCTTCTTATCTGTGAGCAAGAGTAGGTTGTATTGACTTTTTTTATCCCACTAATTCAACTTGTTAACAATTTGTCCAGGATATGAATGCAAGTGATGAAGATTTGGCTGGTTGAGACTCTAATGCCTCTACAATAGGTAAGATTGATGATAGAACAATTTTTATTCAAATGTTTCCATATTGGCATTTCTTAATTTGGCTCCTGAAGATATATGTTGTTGTTTAAGCAGAAAGTCTTTCAGGTACTATATATGTTGATGAAATAGATATTAGTTTAATCTTTTGAAATTGAGTTCAAGATCTCATTGCTTCTTGAATCACCATGTATGGATTTTCAGCTGGTAGTGATCTAATATTTTCTAATTGAATTTGATGATCGGAAAGAAAATTAAAGTTGTTTAGTTTCAAGGAAGAGTATATGTGGCTATCATTAGAAAACAACATCTGCTAATGGATTTTTCTTTTACAAAATTTCAATTGGTCTTTGTAGTATGTGGAAGCTTTATGCATATCGAACTTTGCGGACAATGATAGAATCATATGCACATTACTTATACCCCTTGATATTTTGTGTTAAATTTGAATTGATATTTCATTTAAATTGGATCCCCTTGTAGTTATTAGTTAATGGTCTCTAACCAAGCTTATATATCCCTTTATATTTATTAGTTAATGATAATTTTGAATTGATATTCTTTCAAATGTTTTCCTTAAAAATATGTTCAAAATTAAAGATTTTAATACCTTTAAGATCTACTCATAATTAAGAATATCAACAAGACAATTATAAACTTGAACTTATTTTGTGTATGACTGTGTGATATTATCCTTGTGGCACACCATTCTTGTGTAATATCTGTTTCACTGTAAAGCTGAGCAATCCACTCTCATTTACTTCCAGTTATTCTTTTATCCCAAAATGAGTTTCATTTCAAATAAGTAAACCTTTAAGCTTCACGATTCTCATCTATCTTCAAAAGTAGCCCAGAAACACGAAATCAATTATTTGCTTTGTTTTATGGTTCTGGAACTGCAAAAATAATTTACTTAGATGAACTTTGTTGTTTACCTATTCAGAAACTTACCCAATGGTGCTAATTTACTTAGATGAACTTTGTTGTTGTTTACCCATTCAAAAACTTACCCAATGTTGTGATGGGAGGTGTTTGAGATATTCTTATAAGCACTTCAAGTTATTCTTCTAGAATTAGTCCCTAAAAGAAATGTAAAGCTTTTGGCATTGCTTATAAACACAGAAAGTGCTTATTATATTTTATAAGATTTTTAGTTTGCCAAACAAGCTCTAAGATCTTATAAATACCCAACATGTTTGGAGGTTTGCCATGAAGTAACCTATTTGACTCTTGTGTTTTATTTTCAACAAGATGTCACATTGTAGTTTAGCTTTTGTATTATTGCTAATCCTTTGGGGAGTGGTTTTGTCTTCATGCAGTGACTTCCTCCCATGATGAGCATGCCTTGAATTTCAAGACTATATCATATTTTGATAGTGCATTGGTAAGTAAAATATGTTTTAAATATAATTTGTTTGTTTATATTTTTTTAATTACGAAATGTCTTTCTATTTTGTCTTTTAATGATTATTTACATATTTTCCATTTTCTATGTTGATTCCAGTACAGATGATGCATCTACTAAGAGTCGATGAGAGATTGATGAATACTGTAGCACTATCTTCACAAGCTTTAGTATTACAATTTTAAGACAACAATATAAATTTTGGAATCATTTATATTTGATTAATTGTAAAGCACTCTTTTTATTAAGTCATGAGTTATTTTTAAGGATGTAAGTTACATTTTCAAATAAATGTGTACCGTAGTAACAATTCTACTGCGATGCAAGAAATTAAAAATTTATTATTATTGATAGTATTATGCAATGAATATTCATATTGTTATAAAATGATATTTACATGTTGTGAAATGGAATACGCGATATATATATATAAAATAGATTGTGCAACAATTATAGAGCGTTGCACAAATGTTGATGCGACAAATTCTCTGTGTTGCAAAATAAATTCAACTACAAATATAATTTTTCACATAAACAAATATTCATTGTCACAAAATAATATTAGCAACAATTTTATTTGTTGTAAAATATAATACACGACATATATAAGTAAAGATAAAATAAATTGCGTAACAACTATACATTGATACGCGACAAATTCTGTGTTGCAGAATATATTCAACTTCAAACTCAACCTGTCATATAAACGAATATCAATTGCCACAAAATAATATTTGTAACAATTTTATATGTTATAAAATATAATACGCGACATATATTAATAGTCACAAAATAAATTAGGCGACAACTATACATCATTGCACAAATGTTGATGCGACAAACTCTCTATGTTGCTGAATGAATTTAACTACACACAGAACTTGTTACATAATAAATTATACTACAAACATTAAATATCTTATAATATATTATGCAACGAAGCAATCTCATTGTAAAATAAATTAAGCGACAAACATGACCTATTATAAAATGTATATTACTACAAGCATGTTTTGTTGCAAAATAGAATAGGTAACAAATGTTATAATTTTAAAATAGTTTTCGCAACAAACACTTCTCCTCGCAAATTTTTTTTTGGAATAAACGTTGCGACAAATTGACTTGTTGCCCTTTTAGTTTTTCGCGACATCTATTTATTGCAACGACATTATGGCGACAAATATGTTGTTGCTATTTCATTCTTTTTGCGGCAAACAAAAAATGTCGCAAGTTTGCTTATGCGACGACTGACTGATAGTTGTCGCAGAATACATTCTATGGCGCTCATAGCGCGACAATGCCCGCAACAAACAGTTTGTTGTCGCTAAATTATTTTTGCGACAAAATCTCTATTTAAGCGACAACATTTTTTTGTCGCAAAATGGGTATTTTTTTGTAGTGTGATTATCAATTGGCCAGATATAGAGAGAAGAGACCCTGTAAGGAATCACAAAGACTCTCTGACTTCACTATAGCCTATGCTAGTTATCAAGAACTAGTTGATAAGGAGCCAAATACCTTTGTGGAGGCTATAAAGAGTGAGAAGTCCGTAGAATGGTTTAGTACCATGAGAGGAGAGATGAGTTTTCTTGTTAGGAATTAAACTTGGGATTTAGTTCCTAAACTTAAGGATAAATCCATATTGGGATGCAAATGGGTTTATAAGGTGAAAAAGGATACCGGTGAGATTGAGCCTGTGAGATACGATGCTAGGCTAGTAGCCAAGGGTCAGTGGTATAAAATGTTTGATTCATAGGTTTTTTATATTGGTTACAAGATGAATGAGTTTAATAATTGCTTGTATTACCTGCACCAGCACAAATGATGATTGTGTGTATTTGTTACTTTATGTGGATGACGTGTTATTGGATGGCCTTAACATGAAAGTGGTAAACAAGATAAGTGTTGAGTTAAGTAAAGAATTTGACATGAAATACTTAGGATATTCTAGAAGATTCCTTGGTATGATTGATAGAGGTAGGTCAAATTCATGCTTATTTGTGTATCTAACTCCTTATATGATTAAATTTTTGAAGAAATTTGGCATTGTTAATTGCAAACCCACTTCTATGCCTCTTGGTAACCAATTTATCTTATCTGAGGAACAGGATAAGAAAAATGAATTTATGAGTAAAAACTCATACTCAAATGTTATTGACTCCGTTATGTACTTGATGGTTTGCACTAGGCCAGTCTTAGCCTTTATTGTTAGTGTTTTAAGCAGGTACATGTTTGATCCAGTTTCTAAATATTGTGAAGCTTTAAAGTTATTGCTTAGGTATTTGAAGGTTTATAACCTTGCAAATATGGGCACTAAGGTGCTCACAATGGTAAAGTTTAGAAGTTGGCTGACACTTTTAAATTTCGGTAAAGGTATGTAAAGTTTCAATTTGTTTGGAATCCTTTTTAAGCAACTACTAAGCTATTTTTTTACTTTTGGGGTTTGCATGTATATTTGGATCAAGGTGGAGGTTTGTTAGGATTTTTGTGATTTCAAATAAACCCGGGGCATTGATGATTAATAGACCCGTCATATCTTCATAAGCTTTGAGCCCAGGATTGAATGATAATTGTGTAGTCCACTCCATAAGTGTGTCAGCCCAATTTAATGAAGGACGTGTATGGGTCACTTAGAGGTTTTAATGTATCTTTGAGTCGTTGCTCAGTGATCCAGTGTGTTGAACCCGGTTTAAAGTGGAACGGCTAGGTTTAGGGTATAATATTATTGAGGTATATATATTTAGGGTATAATATATTATGGGTTAATATATTATACTATTACCATTATCATACATATATATTATATTATTCTATATTAATATATATTATTACACATATATACATATACTTGGTTTTAGGCATAAAAAAAAATCACCATTTATCACACGTGAACAGCGGCCAAAACCAGGAAAAAGTTCCAGCCATTGTTAAGCCAAAGCCAGCCTTATTTTCTTTGTGAAAATTGCAGCCCACTTCCCTCATTAAATTCTTTTGGTGAAATTAGTCCTTCTTAGTTTGTCTTTTAACTTGGTATTACCTTTGTGGAATTGGACAGTATTAATCTGAACCCTGTTGATAGTTCTTGCAAGTAAACAAAGATCTGGTGAACTATTTTCCTCAACACACAAACTTGGCGCTCTCAACCTTCAAGTCATTTATAATTATTTTTTCCCAGAATATATACTACACCGGTGTATTGGCACCTTTTCAATTAAACCAAAAGTTGAATCTAGACTGGACACACCAAGAAAAAGAGAGAAACATTTTTTCTATTTTATTGAAGTTAAATGGCGCCTTGGATGCATTGGATTACACCTATCTTTATTTATAAGGAAATGTGTTTCTAATTCTAATCCAATTCTAACTAAACCCAATTTAAATAATTGCATGTGTAGTCCTTGAACTTTAATCACAATTATAATTAAGTCAAAAATTTCATAATATTTGCAATTGAGTCCAAAATTTGATAGAGATACCATATGACCTGCTTGGACATATATTATCCAAACTTCAATAACTTTATCATGTTTAGTTGATCCTAAATCACCCAATCTAATTATTAGTCTTTCGTTTTTTCCCACTAAAAGCAAAAGCAAAAGACTGCACTCTTGGAATTTATAAAATCACATAAACTAAAATATCTTTAATATTTTTCTCTGACCAACCGTATATATATATTTCATCCCTCATCTGAGATTTAATAATTAGAAACGAGTATAAATGACTGTTTTGCCCCTCTAAATTTTCTCACTAAACACATGTCAAAGTTTAGTCACTGCTAAACACTACTGTTGAACAAAAATACTTAAGTAGTCACTGTATCCATTTTCAGGACAACAATTCTTGATCCATATTCAGATTGTCTACTACGCTCATTTTCAAACTCCCAACTCACGAGATATTTGATTAATCAAATTAATCTCACTCATTGGTAAATCAAAGAACTATTAAACTAAGGAAAATATATACACAATCATAATTAGAATTTAATTCTTCACACAACCGTATTATAGAATTAAAGTTGACATGTGGTTCGTTCAATACATTCCAAGTGTATTAGTGTCACCATTAAATCAGTTCAACGGTAAAGAAAAATCGCAAGTTAAGTGGTAAAACAGACAACACTACAAGCTTCAGTTACAAGGTGTTAGCCCTCATATATTAGTTGTGAACAATTTTATTAATGTTCAAATTACAAGTTGTGTTACACTGTGCTTCTCTATGCAAGCTACCGACTTATATTGTCCCTAATGATAATTGACATTCATATTCGTATACTCAATATTAAATAAATGCGACTACAAAAAAATTATTTATTATAAAATTATTATTTTTTTACAACAAAAACTATATTATATGAGTACACGACTCAATAACGACGAAATAAAAACCAAGCACATATTTGTTTAAGCATTTATGCACCCTAGTCGAGCTTCGCACTAAGAAAGCACTTATTCATGCTTCTTGGTGCAATTAACAAGGCTCGCAGTCTAGAAAATAATTAAATTAAATTAAATCTTAAATATATATAATTACTCCATCAAATTATCTTATGTTTCTTCCCATATTTCTGTAGCAGTGTTTGTATTTAGAGCTTGTTTGATATAATTTACGGAAAATGCTATTTGTACACCCAAAATTTATACACTCACTTACACTCTCACTTGTGTCAAATAATGATTGGGTCACTTTATTTATTTGGCCAAATAAATAATGATTTGAACCAACTAGTATTTGACACATGTGATAGTGTAAAAAAAAGTGTAAAAGAGTGTCTACATGCTCTATAATTTACACCAAAAAGGCTCTTACATATCTGGAAATAGCATATTCTCTGGCAATGGTTGTATTGACTTATGAGGAAAATCATGGTTTTGTGACTTTTGTCCGCACATCTTTGCACCTATTGCCGTAAAAACTAGACTAACTAATATTTTATTTGTATGTCACTCAATGATTTGACTTGTCAACACTAGATTATTCTACTATGTTTGATGTTTCTGTGTATTCAAATTTAGTGGGCGAATATTGGACTTGACAAACTAACGTGCATAGAGAAACTTGTGTACATGCCAACTTTTCTAAAGTGATGGGACAAACTAAATTAACGTGTATTGCAAAACTTCCCTAAATGTCTACTTTTTGAAAAACTAAGAGTGATGTGACAAACTAAATTACTTAAACTAGAAAATTTTAAATTGTGGTCAAAAGTAAATTGTGGATTATAAAAATCCGTTTGACAGAGATTATAAACTAGTTTATAAATCAAATTTTAGTTTATTTGACCAATATTAGTTTATTTGAGTTGAAATTATTGTCTATTCATGTTAAAAGTGGATTGAAAAGTCAAAAATAACGACTGAAAAAAACCAAAATGGATTTTTAATCTGTGTCAAACAAGGCCTAAATATGATAAGTTATCATAACATTTGTAAATATATCATTTTTTAAATGTAAAATTTCAAATATACTATTTTGTAAAAATAACTACCTCTTTGTGTGACTAAGATTTAACGGTAATTAATACTCATACAATAACTTATAAGAGAAGCTACCAGTCTAAAAATCGATAGATAAATTTGAAAATCGACATATCCATCCAAAAAAAATCAATATTTGAAACAAAAATTTTAGAAATTAAATCGACAAAAAAAATCCAAAAATAAGGGCAAAAATCGACAAAAAACTTTTTCCCAAAAATGGACGGTCATTTTGTCGATAATATCGACGTCCATTTTGTCAATAAAGAGTCGAGTTTTGTGTTCATTTTTTCTATTTTTGACCAAATGTAACCAATTTATTCTCTCAACAAAATATACCAACAAATTAGATAGACAAAATTTGTAAATTAAACTCAATATCTAACAATCTACTAATATACAAATTAAATCGAAAAAAAATGACCCAACAACATAAAATATATTGACAAAAAAAATAGAAATACAGTATATCAAATTTAAGTTTCATGTCATCTACAACAAAATTACACTAATTTTTTCAACTTATTGAAATGGCTCAAAAACTGATTCCCCAACTAATTTATTATTAATTGCTTATAACATATTCCAAAAATTTCAATCAATCAACTTTTTCAAATGGCTTAAAAACAGTGACAAATCTATCAATTTATTTAAATCTAGGATAAGAATAAGAGAATTTGGTCACAAAAATAACAAAGGGGGTGGGAAATGGAGCTTAGGATGACGGCAATGATGGAAGAATTGAGGAAAGATAGTGTTTAAGTTAGAGAGGGAAAGAGAGAGCGTGAGAAGATAAAAAAATAAATATAATAGATATTCAATTGGGAATCATAGGATAATTTTGTCCAAATTTTTAAATTTTGTTAATTCATCAAATATTTTAAAAAATAGATATATTTCAAAATACAAATGTAGAATTAGGTAGTTTGTCTATTTTAAAATCATACAAGTGTCATATAAAATTACCAAGACCTTGTTGACTAAAAAAAACTGCCGTAAAAAGAACATTTAAATAATATTTATTACAACCGTCATGGTAACATTAGTTTTAAAAATAAGATTTGGTCTAGATCAAATACTTTTATGACGACGAGATTTGGTTTGAATCAAAACATTTGTACGACTCTTAGGTAAGAGCTGCCATGGATACTTTTGTTGTATCCTTTAATTCTCTTGTTTGCGCATTAAACAAGTTTAGTAAAAAATCCAAATCCAAGCTGATAATGGCATGCATCAAATGAGAAGCCAAATGCGACCCTAACTTGAATATTCGAACCCGAACAAGGCAGTTAAAGAGCATGTTTGGCTAATGTTAAATATTAGTAAAAGTGACTTTTTATTAAATTTTTATTTCCTAACATTTTTTGATATGTTACCTCTTTTTAGTTTTACAGCTTTTGGGCATCTTCATGCCATTGTTGACCATGTGAAAGTCCAAAATTATCAAACTGCCTCCATAAGACTATGTGCAGTTCTGGAAATTGTGTGGATGGGAATGAGTAATAATGACAATAATGGGATCTAAGCATTTATTTTTTGTTGTCATTGTCCGGCTCAAATTCTATCATAATTTGATTGCATAATCTAAATCACACAATACAAATAATGGACTTAGTCCATTTATTGAAAGGAATATTGTAACCACAATTTCCATATATACGGAAATTAGTGCTTTATTAGGGTTCTATTTTTGAGTTCCCTATGACTGTATGAGTTTATAGAGTAATGAACAGAAAAATGGTAAATCACACTAAGATTACTAATTGAGCACGAATTTAATGAAATCTTCATCAATTTTTGAATATTATAATGCAATCAGAATGATAAATATTTTTGGGTTGTTAATCTAATGTTGACAGAAACAAGCAAGGATAATAAACACGATCCTGATTCGCTGTTGTGCAGAATACCAAGATCTATATCGTAAGCGTCAGTGTCCTGTACAAAAGACTGGCTAAAGTATAACATGTGAAGACTGGCTAGAGTATAACATGTGGCACGTTCAAAACTTGTACCGTTCCAAAATTTATAAGCCTGCTCATAAATGGTTCCTAAACTTTCAGCGTCGCCATTAATTAGTTAGAAAGCATCATAATGTTCAACCCTTCAGTCACTAAAATTGATTCCGTGAGTCCAAACTATAAGTAATGCTCATTTGGCTCAAGTTATGCTTATGTGGAGTAACGATGGACACTAATTGTCTAACTCGAGTGTTCATTTTAGAAGAATTTTTTTTTTTTATTGAACAATTAATATGTATTTTGTGTTGTTTTGATCATGTACATTTTGATTGACCATACATTATATTGTTTGAAGGGAGCCAACCTTAATTTTTTTTAAACAATTAATGTCCACGGACTAGCCATTATGTATACCGTTGGCCAAATCATTTAAATAATTGATTAACGTAAATACTAATGAGGCAGTCTACATGGAAAAATTACCGAGTAAATGAGAAGATAAACAAAAAGTTAGTCTTACTCCCTTTAGTTTGCATGCATTTTACAAGTCTGTTTACTTTTATTCGCATCCTTCTTTCTTTTCAAACAAGTCTGCATCTTCCAAAACAAAGATAATTTACAAATTCAGTCTAACTTACGTACTTCAGTCCAACATTCTTTCTGGTTAGACAAGTCTGCATTTTCCAACACAATAATTGTCAAAATATTCAGCAAAATGCGTTAAGAGCATCTCCAACCACAATCTTCAAATTGGTGCAACTTTTACTTTCACTATATATAGGAGACATTTTGCATGCATTTTACATAACAAACCAAATAGGCAACCAAATGGAGATCCAGGTTCTTTCTTTTAACTTCATTGCTTTCTTTCTTTTCATATCCTTCATCATCAACTTGTTGTTTAAGGGATGGAAGAAATCGAATTCCCTTGATAAGCATAAAAAATTGCCTCCAAGTCCTTGGATGCTGCCTTTTATCGGACACCTACACCATATGATGGGTCCACTCCCACACCGTTCTCTCAGAAATTTAGCTAAAAAATATGGGCCAATCATACATTTGAAGCTTGGCGAAGTTTATACAATCGTCATATCATCACGTCAAATTGCTAAAGATGTATTGACAACTCATGATCTTGCTATTTCAGATAGGCCAGAAAGTATAGGGATGAAGATTTTGTGGTATGATTATACCGATATTGCCTTTAGTCCTTATAATGACTATTGGAGGCAAATGCGTAAAGTATGCATTGTGGAGCTCTTGAGCAACAAAAATGTCCGCTCATTCACCTATATAAGGCTAGATGAGACTTCACGCCTTATTAAATCTATTCAATCATCTTCTGGAGAACTCATCAATCTAACTACCAATATATTTTCATTCACAAGTTCAATCACATCTAGAGCAGCATTTGGTGAGCTACTGAGAGACCAAGACACTTTGATAACGTTCATGAAGAAAGGAGTAGCCTTGGCTGCGGGATTTGATTTGGCTGATTTTTTCCCCTCGATGAAGTTCCTGAAGTACATCACTTGGAATAAATTTAACTTGGTGAAGATGCGTCGTCGATTAGATTCAATTCTTGATGCCATTATCGACGAGCATAAAGATAAACTAGCTACAGGGAAAAGAGGCAATGGGGAGTTGGGTGGTGAAGACATAGTAGATGTTCTACTTAGATTGAAAGAAAGTGGAGAACTTGGTATTCCAATAACTAACGACAACATCAAAGCAGTAATTTTCGTAAGTTGTTTAATTACCCTAAAAAACATCTTATTTTTTCTTAACCGTTATAATTGTTTTTCATAACAACAAGAATGGTGTTATTGTTATAGGACATGTTTACAGGCGGAACTGAAACATCAACCACAGCAATGGATTGGACCATGACAGAATTGATGAGAAATCCACGTGTGATGGCAAAGGCACAAGCTGAAATAAGACAAGCTTTTGAAGGAAAAAAGACTATCGAGGAAAGTGATGTTCAAAAACTAAAATATTTGAAGTTGATAATCAAGGAATCTTTGAGGATGCACCCTGTCGTTCCTTTACTACCAAGAGCATGCAGGGAAGAATGTGAAGTTGATGGGTATACTATACCTATGAAAGCAAAAGTCACGGTTAATATATGGGCTTTGGGAAGAGATCCAGAATACTGGGATGAACCAGAAACCTTTAAACCAGAGAGATTTGAAAATACTTCTGTCGATTTCTTGGGAAATAACTTCGAATATATTCCATTTGGATCAGGAAGGAGGTTTTGTCCGGGCATGAGCTTCGCCTTGGCAAATATTGAGTATCCTTTGGCACAACTTCTCTACCACTTTAATTGGAAACTTCCCAAAGGAATGAACCCTAATAATATGGACATGACTGAGCTACTAGGAATAAGTGGAATGAGAAAAACGAACCTTTACTTGACTGCCACACCCTACCACCCTCTCGTTGACGGTTAAGGCACAGGCCAATTCATCTTGCAAATAAGCTTCATCTTCTAGATCCTGCTAAAATGTTTGTACTCTTTCATCTTTATATTTATTTTCATGTATGCTGTCAGTGTTTATTATTAGAATGTTTTGTATTAATTACGTACTCTAGTTCAGAATTATGCATGTCGCGTAATGTAAGTTCCCCCACAAAGTTCAAAATTTTCATCATGTACTGTATGCTATAAATATATTGGTTCAATAATGTTGTTCGATCTTGTTGAAATATTTTATTTATGTATGTTAGATTGATGCATAGAAAAAGTCTCCATTTTAAGCTTATTTGCGGATCCAGGAATTTATTCCGCGGGAGCTGAAATATATAAAAGTCAATATAATAAAATTTATATATAACATAAAAAATCACTAAAATAATATTATTTATTGAAGTTCTCGACAAGATTTTGAAATATAAAATTCATCTATGATAAAATCTACATCAATTTTCTCAGTAAATTCCCGTTCGATGAAGAGTGTCCTACAAAAAAAACCACAAAAAATGGCAATCTATCAACAATATACAAATAGGCCGGCAATGCACAACAATTTAATCGTAATCCAACAAGGCACAACAATTCAATAATAAGCCTACAAGTCAACAAAATAGGCCAGCAAGACACAACAATATAATAATAAAAAGATTAAGGATACAAAATAAGCCAGCAAGGTAAAAATATAAATTAATGACAAAATTGCAAGCGAAATACCTGTAAGGCGTGTAAGCGTATTTTTCCTTAAATTTTCTTCATGTTGGCCGCTGATTTCTTCTTACACAATTAAATCTAATGTTCAATCGCTAGAAATTTAAAAAAAAAAAAATACAAAAGCTTCACAAATTGCAAAAGAGTTAAGCAAATAGCAAATGGGCACTTAATAGTTAATAGTGTCTCTCATTTCATTTCAATTTTCAAATACCACCTTCTTTAATTCATTCATGAAAATTTAATTATATTCGTTTTGCTTTTGCAGTCATATTTCAATTTTCTCCATAGTTGAAAAAGTGAAAATAATATACAATCAATCAATTAAGAAAATTGCATAAAATCAAAAATCAAATATGCAAATAATATAAACATTACATGTTAAAAAAACAAAAATAAAGAAAAAAAGAAAAATACATGTTCTTCAACACAGGAAAGGAAACACTGTTGCTGGCGGAAAATAATGAATTTCTGACTAATTTAAGGCTAGGTTACGGAGCGTCCAAGTTGAGTTAACGGATTTGCAGTTGATTTTGAGTTATTGGATCTGTAATTTGAGAAAAATGAGAAGAAAAAAATGATTAAGGAGATTTCGCCTTCACGAGCACACTTCTCTGCGATTTGGGAATGAAGGCAGTGAATGTATTTTGTTTGGGCAATTGCCAATTGGACTGATATAAACCAGATGAAGGCGTTCCATTTTGTTTGGGCAATTGGGCTTGAAAATCAATTAAAAATTTTTGTTTTAAGAATTGGGCTTGGTTTTTTTTTTTTTTTGGGGGCTAATTTTGGTTTTGGGTTGGGTCTTCATTGAATTTGGGAAGGGCTACTACTAAATAGGGAAAATTGTCAATAAGTCATCTCCACATGACTTGTTTCAAATTAGGTCAAAACTTTTTTTTAAATTGTGATTAAGTCATACTTCACATCAATATTTTATATTAATTCCAAAACCACCCCTTTTAACCATATTTTTCATTGACACAATCTTCCAACTCCACAAACCTCCTCCACCTCCGGCGACAACCGTCTCCACCTCCGGCGACCTTCGGCGACCACCGTTTCTACCTCCGGCGACCTCCGGCGATAACCGCTTCCACCTCCGGCAACCTACGGCGCAGTGTCACTTTTTAGGCAATTTTTTGGTGAAGATTTTGGATCAATTTCCAATTGGAAATATTGTTATTAATTTCTATGTTTTAATCTTAATTCTTGTATTTGATTATTTTTTCAGGCTAATGATCTAACAGCTAGCATTGATATATCCGTGCTGCAAGAGAGGCTGACCAATATGATTAACCTGGGTTGATTTTAGCAATTATGTAAACAATGAGCATTTTCCAAGTTATGTAAACAATGAGATAACATCTATTGTTGATACTGTATTATAGAATAGCAACTTGATATTGTATTAAATTGGTCATTAGATTATTTCTTTGTGTTGTTAATTAGTTGAGAAAGTTGTTTGATATTGTATTATACAAAACAGTATCACAACAGAAATGGGCATAGAATGCTGTAAATATGAGTTTGAATGCTGTAAATATGAACTTGAATACTCCACTATCTTATGTAAATAGGAGCTTGAATGCTCCACCATCTAATTGCTGTAAATAGGAGCTTGAATGTTCCATCATCTAATGTTTAGTCATGATATGTTATTTGATACTGTATTATACAAAACAGTATCACAATATAAATGGACATAGAATTGTTGTAAATAGGAGCTTGAATGTTCCATCATCTAATGTTTCAATGTATTAGTTTTAATCCATGATACTGTTTTAATGTCTTAGTTTTAATCTATGATACTGTTTAATTATGGCAAGGTTTAATAGATTGAAACTTTGTCATAATATTTCACTATCATTTGAAACATGTTTTAATCCTGTGATACTGTTTAAATATATGTGATCTTTGATACAGTTTAATTATGGCAAGGTTTGATACTGTTTGAATCTATGTGATCTTTGATATTGTTTAATTATGGCAATGTTTGAATAAGTGATATTGTTTGAATGTCTTAGTTTTAATCTATGATAATGTTTTGTTTAGGTAATGTGCATTAATATAAATTGATATTATTTCAATCTATGTTTTAATCTATAATACTGTTTTGTATAATACAGTATCAAACAAAACATATGACTAATTAAACAGTATCAAAGATTAAAGCATGATATCATAGTCATGTGTGTTGTTTGATATTGTATTATGCAAAACAGTATCACAAAAAACAGTATCATAATAGAAATGATCATAGAATTTGCACACGTGCTCAGAATTTTTATTATAATATGTTTTCGGAATGGTCTCGACGAGACGGTCAAGACCAGCCGCTTTGCCGCTGCCTATGATGGATTTTACCCGTTTGAAGTCGTCTCTTTAGCTTAAAATGGCAATCTTTAATTTGTTTTTTCAAAACAGTATCACAAATTCTTTAAAACACTATCAGGGATAAATGTGCATCCTTTTGTTGCAAATTAAAGTTCTTCTAAGGTATCTGAGTCTCTTAAAAGCAAACACATACTTCAGAGCAATCCTAAAATGAAGAAAGAAGAACTCACAATCATTCTCAAGTTAATGGGAAGTCATGCAAAGGGTTCTCATCTAAAACTATAAACAATGTTTCTAATTTTTCCCTTGAATTTGAATATGTTTGAGATTCAATTAGGACATAGATTCTCATTGGATAGATAAGTATAAATTTATAAGGTGTTTAATGGTAGGTAGAAGAATTAATCAGTAGAGAATAAACAAGAGAATACTATTGTTCTTAAAATGTCTCATTAGTAGTACAAAATTATAGGTTTAACAGTATCACAACAAAACAGTATCACCGCAAAACAGTATCACCACTAAAAATCCGCGTTTTTTACAATTAAGGGTATGTTAGTCTTTTAGCTCTAAAATATGATTTTAATTGAATTAAGTTTTGAGCATATGACTTTAGAGCCCATAAGTGCCCAAACAGTGACCGGCCCTGAATTTACCCTACTAAATATTTGCATGTGCTATTTCAAATTTTAAAAAAATGGCTTTCAAAATTGGATCTGGGCTGGGCCTGACAGACACACACTGTAGTCCGGCCCAGCCCCCTTGCACCTGCCTATTTCTAGTTGCCTCGTTGAAAATAATAGTTGAATGATATGAAATGTTTTCTCATCATTTTAATTTGATTCCAAGTCTTCTTCTTTAGAGCAATCATATAAAAGCCATAATTCAAGTAAAAAAAGGTTATACCAACGTTGTCAAGATCATAATTTCGAGTCAGATTGGTGAAAGGGTCTTGCGGATTGGATCTAATAAGAATAATTCAAAATATTAAAAGATAAATAAACGTCAAATATTCTTAATAGTAAATTAATAACTATAACTAACTAGAATTAATCAATAAAACCAAGGTTGCAACTACTTTATAAAGGTCAACAATCAGTGATGGAGCTATGAACATTTCTTTGGCTAGGCAAAAATTAAGTAGCAAAAGCGTTATAATCTCCTTGTTCCTATTTGATTTGAAAAGATAACAACAAAAGTAAAATGCGGCATCTCAAATATATTCCAACCAAGAAGGAAATTTATTAAACCAAGAAGGTTGGAAACGTCTCCAATTCAATGATGATTTTCCATATTGTTTCCGTCGAATTTATGCTTGCAAGGCTGACAAGGATCCAATTGCATGTATGCTCTTCGTATTTTATCCTGAACATTAACATTATATTCTATAATTGGAATTTGAAGTCCAAAATCTGTAGGAAGTTGTGCAACATCAATTCTACCATGAACATACCATCCCAGTCATCCCAAATATCACTTTCATACCGAAAAACATCCATTACAACCCAAATATTACTTTTCACTCGAACACATGACTTTCCACACGAACATCAGTTTTATTTCGAACAACATCACTTTCAACCTGAATATCACTTTCATCCCAAATAACACAACTTTCAACCCAAATATATCTTTCTCTTGAATAACCCCGCTAACATTGCTCAATTTCTTTCCACTTCAAATAAAAAATGGATATTTTCTTTTAAAAAATCTCCCCATAAATGTTGACATTAAATTCAGTGATTAAATAAGCAATTTCTATAAAGATTAAAAAAATCAACAAAGTTTCAGTAAACAATTCCAATTAACAAATTATAATATCAATAATAGCTAAAGAAAATGCTCGCTTAGTAGTTGCGGTAAAAACATGTAATATGACGTCCTGAAGTTCTCTCTATAGAATCCTAGTGTGTAGTGTGTACACCGTATCTCGAGCGGGCAAACCCCTAGCGTGGAACTATAACATCGATTTCAAAATACTTAATTGGTTTACCACGCTATTATCAAGCTTCTTATTTCATGTTTCATTTGTAAGGATTAACAAGAATTTGATACTAATGTCTATGTTCTCTAACTTGATTAATTAAACTTGTGACTTAGTTCGATCATCTAGCTACATGGTCCAAATCCCTACGTCCATGACATGAAATACATCCATAAAATAAAATTAACTTACATACTTAACCAAGAAACAACCTATCATATACCGTGTCACAACCGTAGGTATTAATCCCTTTTAGTTAAGCCATAACAATTATAAAAACAAAACAAAAAAAGACACAATAAATGGGCTTAGCCAATTTATTAGGCAATCTGCTATAGGGACACCTCAAACAGACACTAATATTTCTAAATTATATACAGAAAGCTCATAAATCATCCATCTATAAGATATTAAATTTTAGAATTTTCCTAATTCGATAAGAACTTCCAATAGATGAGTAGAGTGCATAGAAATCAGATTTTAGAAACTGCATTCAATGTCAACTTTTCAAGCATAATTGACACTCCAAATGAAGTCATATAATTCTAAAAATTTAAGGGAATATGCATAAAATATCATACTAAATCATATTAAAATTTCAGAACATAACCATTCCAAATAATCCTCCAAGTAAACTAGTAAAACAATCAAGGCATCTTCCCGGACAGAATTGTCCATCATAACCAAAACATGTATCTTGCTCCAGGTCGCCCTATTGATGTGATTCCAAATCTTAGATGCAGGAAACTTGTCAAGATATCAAGCACAACTGGTTTCACCCTGAATTTTTAAATACACAACACGGGGAGTCCACTCAAAGTCAGACTTGCTTGCTAGAAATTCTGGTAATCTGTTTTAATCTTAAGTCCTTTAAACAACATCTATTAATATATAACTTGATTTTTCTCAACATGAATAAACTCTAAAAGGATTGTTAAACATAATTAACGTGTCAGAAAACATAAGGATTATTCAATCTCTTAAAATTCAGCAAGGCAAATAACATTAAAACTTATCATTAATGGCAAATAAATGTCTTGAATTTCTCTTTATTCCTAAGGCATATCCACTCTATCATCAATGCCTCCATTCCTGACAAAAAAATTATCCTATAAGAGAAGGGAAAGGAATGAGTTCGGGCCGGAACCTCAATAGGAATACAAACTTCTTTGTGCAATCCCAATTCAAAAATTATTTAGAAATAAAATATATCATACCACATATTCTTAATCCGTGAGCTCAAGGGTCCTAAAATCCAATATTTTTTCTTGGCTTAGGGCATGTTCGGTGTATTTTTTTGGGAAAAATGGGTTTTTTTGGGTACTTTATTGACTTTTCAAATTTTTTTGTAGTGTAAAAAGTTTGAAAAGTCAAAAATTGTAGGCAAAAAAATGGGTTTTTGGGGAAAAAAAAATGGTTACCGAACATGCCCTTAATCTCAAAGATTTAAACCATGTTCTTTCTTTCTTGGACACCTAAATAGGATGAACTTCTTTCTTGTTTATTCCAATGGAATAAACATCTTTCTAATTCCGGATGGCCATATAATCTCAAACAAATTCTTTACTATAATAGATCTACCAAAAACATACAAATTTGAAAGGCATAAAATCAACATGCACATGTATTCCGACATCTTGTCTTGAATGAAGTAGGATGAAAACCTGTGGTTTTTAACTTTAAGCTCTCTCTTCTTCTTTCTTATGACTTCTTTTCTTCTTCTTTTTCTTGTTCTTTCTTGATAGGATTTTGTGGGTGTGTTGCGTGTGTGTGACCAACGGAGGGAGAGATATATGAGAGAGATGGAATATGGAAACATTATTTGGGGACATGCTTTGGAATGTTTTCTCTGACTTTGTACTATTTCTTGGGTAAGTGAATATGGAAACTTTCTTTCATGCACTTTGGTGACTTTCAAACTGATGAAAACAAATTTGAACTTATTTATTGGATTAAATTTAAAATTTTGGGAATCTCTACAAATTAGATTAATAATTGCTTATTTAAAATAAGCTATTTTAATTCTTCTACAAAATAAATATGAAAGTTATTGAGGATAATCAAATAATCAATCCATTGAATTGAATCGCCTTTCTTTTCTTAATAAATGGCCTCAATCAGACTTGGATCTTCGAGTGACAAGTAGAAATACACTTATACTCTGAATAAAATTCTCAACAAAAACCTTAAAATTCGAAGTGTTGCAGGTTATGTTAACACAGCAATAGACCGGCAAGGCACAACAGTCTAATAATAAGCTGGCAAGACAACAAAATAGGCCAGAAAACACAACAATTCAATAATAATCCGACAAGGCAACAAAATAAGCCAGCAAGGCAACAACAATCATCCAAACAAATTATTTAAATGTAAACTATTATCAACACCAATTAGCAAATACAAAAATGCTGAAAAAATTAGGAACCAGGAAGAACAAATCAAGTAAAAATAAAATATACAAAGCAATCTAAACATTACAATTTACACAAATGCAAAAAAAAAATACCGGTTGTTTGGTCATACTTAGCAGTCTGTTGGTCGGACACTCCTCGCCTAGTCGCGTGTCGAACTATGCATTCGTCGGTCGAGGTAGAAAAGAAACAGAGTTGGCCAACTGGGTTAATGGATTTGGGGCTGATTTTGGCTTATTGGAGTTTTAATTTGAGGAAATTGAGTGAAAATACATGAAACTATGGCAATTAGACTGATGACGCTACTGATTTCGGGTCATGTTCATCTTCACAGAAAATTGAATATATTAGATCAAATTGGGCTGAATTGAATTAAAACAAATTGGGTTGGGGCCATTTTTTGGACTGGGTTCGTTAGATTAGATCAATTTGGACTGAGACTTGAATGTAGAAAATTTGGAAAATTCAAGGCCGGTCACTGTTTTGACACTCATAAGCTCTAAAGTTATATGGTCAAAACTTAATACAATTAAAGTCACATTTTAGAGCTAAAAGACCAATATACCCTTAATTGTAAAAAATGCTAATTGTGATATTGTTTTGTCGTGATACAGTTTTATATAGATAATGTGTTATGATACACTTACACCATACTTTTATATTTGATATTGATTTATTACGATAATGTTTCAACATATGATAATTTTTTAATCTATAATAATGTTATTAAATACAAACAGTATCAATGGTATTATACTACTAATGGATAATATTAAGAACAATATAATTACTTTAACTAGTAAAATATCTATGATACTGTTTTAATATATGATAATATTATTGAATGCAAACAGTATCAATGTTCTTGTACTACTAATGGAACATTTTAAGAACAATATAATTACTTTAACTAGTGTGTCTTATAGTGGTGAAAATCAAATCCTGACTTCTTTTTTGTTTGGAGGAGGGTGGCTTGGCTATATTCATATATTAAGTTATTAATTTCAGATTTTACAAGGGTGAGACATAAGATCAGCCATTCCATAGTTACATTTTGTAATACACACATATGTCAAACTGAACTAGTATTGAACTAGTAAAACAAATCTATGATACTGCTTTAATTAGATAAAGTGGTATGGTATACTTATACCATGTTTTTATTTTTGATACTATTTTATTATGATAATGTTTCAACATATGATACTGTTATTTTATTAGGTTGTAATTTGTGTATGTGATACTATTTTATTAAGATATTTTCATGTATAATATTAATATATTAAGATATATTTAGCTGTGATACTGTTTTAGAGAATGTATGATACTATTTTGACAAGAAAAATTAAAGATTGTTATTTTAAGTTAAAGAGACAACTTCAAATGGGTAAAATCCATCACACACAGTGGCAAAGCGACTGGTCTTGACCGTCTCGTCGAGACCATTCCGAAAACATATTATAATAAATATTCGGAGCACGTATACGAATTCTATGCCTATTTATGTTGTGATACTGTTTTGTATAATACAGTATCAAACAACACACATGACTAATTAACAACACAAAAAAATAATCTAATGGGCAACTTCGATCGTAGCAATGCCCAAATCGAACTTTTTCATTCCTACAGAAATTCAAGCTGCTATTTACAATAACAAATCATAGCAACTCTATAGAAATTCATCAAACAAATCTTCCTTAATATTTTCTATAATACAAACCAAACCTTCCTTAATATTTTATATGTGGAAGCAGTAACCACAAAGGAAAAATAAGAGGTTTACTCAACCTCCAGCACGTTCCCCCAAGAAAAAACAAAGAAAAATAAGATAAAACCAACATATGCATGAATAGAAAACTAGGATCAGACCAATAATGAATTATTCTATCTAGGACAGTTCAGAATTCAAGTGAGCAATAGTCTCCAGCAGAAATTTTGAAGGGCAAAACCATCCTTGAGGTTATTGAAAAGAACATAATCAGTGAATCCAAATATCAACGAACACGATATAACAGTTGCTGAAATCTTGAAGATTATCTATAGAATATGTCGCGTATTCTAACAGGAATGCAACTCTTCCTTCAGTATACTTTTGCAGAAACAAGAGGTATAAAGGATTTGTGTTTATGAATTTTTAGATTTTACAAGAAGACACTCAATGGGGAAAGAATGCATCGTTGCTTCAAAAGATTGTGAAGAATAAGAGAACAATGAAAAATGTCACAAGAATTTCATGTCTCCAACAATTTTTGCAGCCTCCAAGTTCAGTCCATCACTAATAAAGAAGTTTTGGTGCCGAGTCAAATTCCAGATTTGAATAAGATTTAGGAATGTTCTCTTGACTCGGCGGCAACAACAGTGACGGGGGTGGTGGTGGTGGTAGCGGCTGCCTCGGTGTGTGAGAAATATAGATCACATGGATAATTTTGAGATTAATATGAAAATTTGATGAAGAGTATGACTTATTGACAATTTTAAAATTTGTTTTGACCTAATTTGAAACAAGTTACTTGCAAGTGACTTTTAGGCAATTTTCCCTATTTTCTTGTTTAATTATAAAAAAAAAAAATCAAAACCTTTTGGGGGTCAATTGACCCACTCATCCCTTGGTGGCTCCGTCCACAGTTGATTTTTTAAATGCAAAAAAGGTCAAAGAAAATCAGAGTAACATGAAAACTTTATTTTTAAGCTCGTGTTAAATCAAAGCACAAATCAAAGTTTGTTTCCATTTTACTTTATTTTGAAGATCAAAATTTTAATTGCAATTAGTTTTTATATGACAAAAATATCGACACCAATCTCCATGGATATGTGCATAAATTACACATAATCATAAATCTTATAAACAATTACAACATTATGAGCTAGAAAACAAAGTCTAATTTTGGGCTGATTTTCAACAAGTCAATTAGAAATTCAACCCAAAAATACATAGAGATTGAAAACCAAAATGCAAATGAGTTGCATTAAAAGTGAGCAAAGAAAAGGTAAAAATTAAAAGAGTTCAAAAATATCATGAACGGAGGAATGTCGTCGTCGATTTCCACAGATGCGACATAAAACAAAGGAAACATATTTTCATATTAGATATTCTTAATTTTGCCGTTTTTTTTTTCTTTTTTTTTTTTTGTTTTGTAAAAAAATCTAATTAGGGTTTCAATTCAAAATGAAACTCAGACCAGAGGCCACCAACCCATCCCACTTAATTCATTAAAATGATGCTAAAAAGTCCATAATGATTAAAAAAAATGAATGATCGTCCACAAACGGTATCGTAAGATTCTACATTTTTAAGATCCTACAACAAGATGTGATTGTTTTAATTGGACTTTCGGTAATGGCTTCTCTAATATTTTAGTAAGTCTCATATATCATTAATTTACTCCTAAAATAATTCCAAAATCTTCTAGGATTTTCCAAGATGTTGATAGAAAAATAAATGTAGAAATAAGTACTATCATGTTGGCACTCTTAATTAACTACTAGAAATGGAGGCTATAGAAACGGTTTTTTATCAACGGACGGCCATCCGTCGCTTTTAGTAACGCTTTTAGTAACGGATACCAACAACTTTCCAACGAAATATTTTAAAATATCTATAAATATAAAATAAATAATGTAGCAACGGGATTACCAATGACATATAAAATTCTTATTGCTAGGGGGAAAAAAAACCTCTGCTTGAACAAGTGATCTCCTCCCTAAATAGATGTCTTTTGGATTTGAAGAGCAGACTTCAATTCTTCAAAAACTGCTTGAAGATACTCTGTTTTTTTTTTTTTTCGTTTACTATTGAAGATGAATTTTCAGGGTTTTTGTATGTTTTACTCTTGGGTAAATCTACCAAATCTAGAAAATATTGGACACAATCTTCACTACAAAAAAATACCCATTTTGCGACAAAAAAATGTTGTCGCTTAAATAGAGATTTTGTCGCAAAATTAATTTAGCAACAACAAGCTGTTTGTGTCGGGCATTGTCGCACTATAAGCGCCACAGAATGTATTCTGCGACAACTATCAGTCACTCGTCGCATAAGTAAACTTGCAACATATTTTTTTTGCCACGGAAAGTATGAAATACAAACAATATATTTGTTGCTATAATGTCGTTGCAATACATAGATGTCGCAAGAAATTAAAAGGGCAACAAGTCAATTTGTCGCAACGTTTATTCCAAAATACAATTTGCGAGGAGGAATGTTTGTTGCGAAAACTATTTTAAAAGTATAACGCTTGTTACCTATTCTATTTTGCAACAAAACATGCTTGTAGTAATATACATTTTATAATAGGTCATGTTTGTCGCATAATTTATTTTACAATGAGATTGCTTCATTGTATAATATATTATAAGATATTCAATGTTTGTAGCATAATTTATTATGTAACCAATTTTGTGTGTAGTTAAATTCATTCAACAACATTGGGAGTTTGTCGCATCATCATTTCTGCAATGATGTATAGTTGTTGCCTAATTTATTTTGTGACTATTTATATGTCACGTATTATATTTTACAACATATAAAATTGTTACAAATATTATTTGGTGGCAATGGATATTTGTTTATATGACAGGTTGCATTTGAAGTTGAATATATTCTGCAACACAAAGAGTTAGTCTCTTATCAATGTATAGTTGTTCTGCAATTTATTTTATCTCTACTTATATATGTTGTGTATTCTATTTTACAATAAATAAAATTGTTGCAAATATTATTTTGTGACAATGAATATTTGTTTTTTTGACGAGTTGTATTTGTAGTTAAATTTATTTTGCAACACATATAATTTTTCGCATCAACATTTGTGCAACGCTCTATAATTGTTGCACAATCTATTTTATAATTATTTATATATATCGTGTATTCCATTTCAAAACATGTAAATATCATTTTGTGACAATTTAAATATTCGTTGCATAATACTATCAACAATAATATATTTTCAATTTCTTGTATTGCAGTAGAATTGTTACTACGGTACACATTTATTTGAAAATGTAACTTACATCATTAAAAATAACTCACGACTTAATAAAAAGAGTGCTTTACAATTAATTAAATATAAATGATTCCAAAATATATAAAAAAAAAATTTATATTGTCGTCTTAAAATTGTAATACTAAATATTCTAAAGATAGTTCTATAGTAATCCTCAATCTCTTATCGATTCTTAGTAGATGCATCATTTGTACTGGAATCAACAAAGAAAAGGGAAAATATGTAAATAATCATTAAAAGACAAAATAGAAAGACATTTCGTAATAAAAAAAAATATAAACAAACAAATTATATTTAAAACATATTTTACTTACCAATGCACTATCAAAATATGATACAGTATTGAAATTCAAGGCATGCTCATCATTGGAGGACACTACAAAAAAACACCCATTTTGCGACCAACATTTGTGAACATTGCTTCACTCATTCGTGAATGCTTGACAACATTATGCTGTCGTACTCCACTATTTTGTCCATCAAAACTAGATTACAAAACTATCAATTGGCTGAACATTTTGATAAAAAAAACGACATATCGACGAACTAAAAAACAAGTGGAACTCTAAATGCATCACAAAATGAGAAAAATGGCAAGGTAAAAAGTTTTCTGCAAGAGCATAGAGGATAGAAGTATAGAACCTCTCCGTGTTCAAAGTTTGATTGGCAAAGAATATAGGCATTGAATGTCAGGAAAAGATTGGATACATTGAGGGGTCCAGGGCAAGTTACCTGTAGTGTTGGATCCAACATTGAAGAAGCAAGTGCCACCAGTTTTCAAGTATGAGGGTAAGTTCAGTTAATGGTATGCCTTTCAAATTTGACAAGAAGGGCAGAAAGAAGAGTACAAAAAGAGCCTGTAAGTGAAAATTGTCAACTGGCACAATTAATCACAATTAGTTCAACCATAAATTAAAATACAAAGTGTCAACTGGCACAATTAATCACAATATTCTTTTGTAACTTTCTTACAAGATTTACTCTTCGTTAGTCAAAATTCAATTGATTTAATTAAGATTTAAGGCGTCATAAGTCAACAAAAGCAACCAACAAAATAAGCAGTGTTTGATTAGCAAGAAAGCTTCACAAAAAGAGGGCCTATAACTGGAAGTTGATGAAAAGATATCAAGTGAGTTTGCAGAAAATATATCATTCAACTCCAAGACAAAAACAACAGGTTGAACTAAAATATTTAAAACAAAAAAAAAAAAAAAAAATGGCGTCTGCAAGCGAATAAAACTAATTGAAAGACAACTAAAATGGCAGTAAAAGTGGCTTTAAATATGGTTGAGATATTATTGCTACTTGATCATTAATCATATGACAAGTTTGAAGATCTCTGATGTTACTTCTTACCAGCTACCACATTAATCAACCAAGAGAAGCCAAAGAAAAAAATATCGAAGTTAACCCGAACATCATTTTAATATTTAACAACAATATTGTCTAGCTAATGTTTCAGTGGAATTATTTCCAGATGATTACTCATTCCTTTTAATATTTAACTTCTCATAAACACTAAAGCATAAAGATTTGTACCATTGTACCATGTTTTGCAAGGATCACGCCAGTTGCAAATCAATATGTAGCAGCTTTCAGTGTTTCCATAACTTAATCTATATGTTCAATGCTTTTGAATCACTTAGAGAAGTAATAAAAAAATTTATTTCCTCGAATGCAATTTCACAGATGTCATTTCTTAAAAAATTGTGTATGGCAAACTTTTTATACACATATGTTAGTAGATATAACATGCATAGTGTACCATACGAATAGTAATTTTCAACTTTAAGAACTCCATAATGTAGGCTTATTTCACAACTGATGAGCACTATCTTTTTTAAGGTGTGATCTCCGAAAATTCGAAATGAAAATTAAAAAGGCGTACTGTTTCACTAAAACTGCATAAGCTTCCACTTGGGAAAAAAGCAGCTTCTAGTTCTATTTTTTTGTCTTTCAATACCCAACTCACATGCATAGGTTACATAACTTAGATTGTGCAATTAAAGATGATTATTGATAGAACACACAAGTTTTTTACACTTCTATTCTATGACAGCCGAACATTAGCCGATATCTTTCTTCCCAAACTCTTTTTATCAATTATATGATTTCCTCCACAAACGATAATTCTTAATAAGTATCCCACCATAAAAATCTCCCAATCTAAAGTGAATCCTATCCAGTAATTGAGTAATTCCATGTTAAGAACACCCCAAACACCGCCTCTGCCTTGACCTCATATAGACATCTATGTTACCGAGTCTGGTTCATTGCTACGTCTACTTGAATCTTGTTAATAGCTTATGTTTGTAGTTTATGTTTATAATCACATTATTGAGCTTCAAGTACTAAAACTCAGAAAGAAGTGTTTCTTTTTTTGCAGAAATTGAGAATAAAGTAAGAAGGATTCTTAAACTCGTCAAAATCGTTGATCAAGGAAATAGAGATACTATGATGAAGATAAAGTCACATCTTATCCTACAGATTAGCAGTACCAATCCCTCTACCCTCTTTATGAAGATTTAAGAGGATAAGTGAGAAAAAATATTTTCAAGAATAAATTTATTTATACAAGTGAAACCATAGACGGACGGTCAGAAAGTGCACGACGTGTAGCGGTGGATGCAGGATGAAGGCAAAAGAATGGTTCAAAAGAAGGACAACTTAGATGGTCTAGCCTTGAGCTTCAATTCCAAGATTGAAACCCAATTCACAGAGAAAAGAAAATTGGAAGAACGGATCAATTTCATGTCGAAGGAAGCTAAAGAATGAAAGGGAAGAATTTAGAATTGGAAGCACATATTTTGGAACTTGAGGCTGCATCTAAACAAAAAGATAATAATTTTTCCTAAGTGGTTCTAAAGAAATACTAACCTGCAATATTTAGTGGCGACTGGTGGCAAGGGTCGCGGCGACTGGCGGCGAGGGCTCATAGCGATTGAGGAGGCCCTTCTTCATACGGTTAGAGGTTTAGGTCTTCAATTGAAAGAGTTTATTTGGATCGTTAGTTTAGATCTTCTTCACAAATCAAAGGTTTAGATGGGCTACACAAAAATGGGCTGAAACATGGGTAGGGATGGCAATGGGGCGGGGCGGCCCTTTGACCCTCCAACGGCCCCGTGAATTTTTTTTTGTTAAACTAAAAATTAATTTTAAAAAAGAAATACAAATTTTTTAAATATTTGTACCAAACAAAGCAAAAAAATTATAAGATTTGAGTTTTTGTGTAGTGGTTAAGGTTGGTAGTTTATAAGTTTCAACCCAGGTTCGATTTTTCTTTAGTCCATTTTTAGTGAAAATTATAATTTCTACTATATTTTATGATTTTTCAAAAAAAAAAAAGAAAAAAAAATTTGAGGGGGCAGCGGGTCGCGGTGCAGGTTTTTCGGTTGCTCACGGAAATTGAAAATTTTAAAAAAGGATTTTGCTACGGATTTTCAGTTGTTGAAGGAAATTGAAAGTTTTAAAAAAGGATTTTTCTACGAATTTTCGGTTTCTAATGAATTATTAATTTTTTTTATCTATTTTATTTATCTTTTAATTTTAAATAATTACCAAAAATTTAATCGATCCTCGTAAAAGCTATGCTGAAGACAATAATGAAGCTCCATAACTTAACACTTAAGTTCTCATTAGCAAAAAATGAGAATAAACCTTGTTTTAGTATTTATTTTATTGTGTTAACACTTAAACTTAAAATATCACATTGCTCGAAAAAATTTCATAGTTGTACAAATTGTATGAAATGATGATAAACATTACTTAATTGCTTTCACATTTAAACAAGAAATGCCCAACTAGAGGGATGTCGACGTACAATAGGTAAACTACTCCACCTATGTTTTCTTCGCATGGGATTAGTTTGAATCTTTTTTATTTTTGTAATTAAATAACTTCGTTGTAGAAAATTTGAATGTTAAATGAATGAAACTTAATTTATGGCTATTCTTTAAGTGATTAACCTTCAACTCCACATAGTTGAATTTTTTTCATTTTCAAAATTTGCTTTACATTACTCATAGAAAATATGTGGGTTACAAGATTTACTCTTCACCAACATATTTTCCGTAGCTCAATGGTTGAAATATTAATATCACATACAGATTATCTACAGGTGATAGGTCGAAATATTTTTTCGACTTATGAATTATATTTCACATAAATTTCTGGTGGGTGAATAGTTTATTTGTGTTTTTTAATTTTTAAAATTGATTTATATCACAAATGGAATATTTGTATGTAATAAGAATCACTATTCACCAACTGAATATCCGTAGGTGAAAGGTCGAAAGATTTTTTGGTCTTCAAAATTGATTAATATCACCTATGGAAATTTCGTAGGTAATATGATTCACTATTCACCAACACAATATTCCGTTGGTGAAAGGTCAAAAGATTTTTTGGTCTTCAAAATTGATTAATATCACCTACGGAAATTCCGTCGGTAATATGATTCACTCTTCACCAACGGATGTTCCATAGGTGAAAGGTCGAAATATGTTTTGGTCTTCAAAATTAATTAATATTACATATGGAAATTCTATAGGTAATATGATTCACTCTAATTAATTAATATCACTTACGGAATTTCCGTAAGTAATATGATTCACTCTTCATCAATGGATATACCGTAGGTGAAAGGTCGAAACAATTTTTGGTCATCAAAACTAATTAATATCACCTAAGGAAAAGCCATAGGTAATATAGATCACTCTTATAGGCATGGAAAATCCATTGGTGAAAAGCTATTACATTTGCCAACGGAAAAACCGTTGCTGGTTGTCGTAGGTGAAAGGCTATCACTTTTACCAACAGATAATCCGTTGCTGATTACCAATGGAACAAATCTGTTGGTAAATATCTGTTGGTGAAAATGCAATTTTTAGTAGTGAACATTAAAGTACGTTAGATATTAAAATAATTTACAAAAAATATAAACATTAACTGGAAGAATAGACACCAAAATTGAAAATTCATAAATTATGGTTAAAAAATGAAATTACATCTCAAAATTGATGACTCGTTTCAATTATAAAGGAGTTTCGTCTTTGTCGTATCAATGCATGTTGAGCGAGAGAGAGAGAGATGAGCGAAAGTGCGAGACAAATGACAATGTTTGAATTGAGTATCTGAGCAAATAGCGGTTGAGTTTGAGTTTGAGTGGTGTGTTTGAGTCAATTGAGTTTGAGTTTAAGAGTAGTGGGTTTTGTACTTTTGATTTGGGTCTTGGACAATTAGACTCTTGTTTTTAGTACCATGGTGTTGGGTTGTTGGTCATTAAATTAGGGTGAATAAATTATATAAAATAAAAAATAAAAAATTCGATTCCAATCGGATACTCACAGTTCTAGTTCAAGAACAAAGAACTGACTCGCACTCAGTCGGTTCTCGGTTCTAATTCTTAATTTTATTTTTTCAGAACCGGACCGAAACCTCTGGTTCCAGTTCGATTGCGATTAAAATGTCCACCCCTAATATTTGATTATTCGATGGAATAGCAATTGCTAACTTTTGGCACCTTTATTGAAGATAATTGCACAATATAATCAATTATATTATCTAAAACGCTTGGTAATACTATAATAGATGTGTACATTGAATGTTTCGGTTTGGGTATCTTGAAAAATGGACTAAAATAATTTTCATTGGAAATTGTTAAAAATTAATAATTGGTTCTATGGGGGGAAAAAGGATTAGGACCAAACAGAACCAATCGATTATAGTCTCATCTGGTGTGATTCTTTTATGCTTCAAAAACAGATTTTTAAAGTATAAATCATTGTGTAGATTTGCTTATTTTCACGTTCACGCTTTATATTTCATGTCTAATGTCGCTATTGTTGGTATAAAATTATAAGTGTGCGATGTTAATTAAACAAGTAGTAAAGTAGAGTATTTCGGATTATCGTCTCACTTAGACTATTTTACCCAAATATCGATTTAAATAACTATACCCCTTATTTGACGAAAACAAAGTTTAAGCCAAAGTTTTGATTATAAGTAAGGCTAACCAAGACAAACAAGAGTAATTAACAATCAAATATGATGGTTAAAGTGTCAGAACTCACGATTTTATCGTAGTTATCAATGTTAATCTTGTCTCTCAAGTTCAATTCTTAAAATTGTACTTGGTCAAATTCACCAATTAAATCAAGTTACCTCTATCGATTTCAAATCATTCTTATTTAGTTAAGTCAACTCATTACATCTCTATGTCAATTTGAATATTTGAATAAGCTTTAAATAAATGCACAGCTTTCAATTTGTTACAATCTTTACATCATGAATTTAGTCATCAAGTAATTTAGCACATGTTTGGAGTTGTTTAAATTATAATTTCAGCAGGTCAAACTAGTCAAACATACTTTTTAACCACACATTTCGTAGGACCCACAATTTACAACCCATTTTTTATCCAAACATTCACCAACATTTTATAATTTCAGAACTTAAAAATGCGATTAACCATTAAAAAAATATTTTAAATCAGTAGAAAAGTAAATTAACTATGCAAAAGTTCAGAATTGAAATTAACAGCAGTTCCAAATACGTATCATCATTAGCCGACAAGGTCATTCTTTTTTTATTTTTTTGAATTCTTTTATTTTTTAATTATTTTAAGTAATGAAATATAAAAAGACTATTTTGCCCTTGTTAAAGTCAGACTTCAGTTTTGTAAAACATCCAAAACTTGTTTGATCTAGTATTTTTGAAATGCAATTATGAAAAATAAGGTTAAACTTATAACATAAAACTCAAAATAAGTTTTGAACGCTTTTAATGTTTTAATGAAAATAGCATAAACAATCAATACACGGAAATAAGCATTTAAATAAAAATTCTAAAAAAATAAAATTCTATAAATATATATATTTTAGTATAAAACTCTAAAATTCTAAAAAATAAGTCTAAAATTCTACAAAAATAAAAATACATTAGCATAAAATTCTTTAAAAAATAAAATTATAAAATTATAAAAGAGTAAATATTCTAAATAAAAAAGATCATACGCATTCAAGTAGCCTATTGATTTTAGTTAGGGGGGTTTTTTCATAAATAAGCCACTTTTTGAAAATAATTCCAAAAAATCATTATTGTTCCATTTATTTTAAAAATACTGTTTATTTATTTATTATTATTTTAATTTATTATATTAAATAATATATGGTAACTGAATATGCAAATTTGTTGCTTGAGTCATTGATTATTTTTACAATAAGTCTTTCATCTTTATAATATCTCCACTTTAGTCCCTACACTTTCTCTTTCATTTCAATTTCGTCCTCTTTTATTTGCAATACAAGTCCTTCAACTTTTGAATTTTTGCAACTTGATCCCCATATTTATACTTTTATATCAATTTAGTCATTTATAATATCACTATTTGATACATATGTTACAAATGATATTGCGTATCAATGTTTGATACAAATGTTACAAATTATATTTTGTAACAATCTGTGTTACAAATTGAGATGTAAAATATTAGTGATACAAAATATCAATTCATGTAACATGTGCTGTGTAAAATAACATAATATAATCTGTAACATATTCAGTGATACAAAATATCATTTGTAACATCTGTATCAGATCGCGATACGAAACAGAAACTGTTACAACTGAAAATCAATTCTAAACTTCAATAAGTTCGTATTAATATACACATTGAACTCTAAAAACCTATTGATACTGTGTAACATCAGTATGATATAGATATGTAATACAATATTTAACAAATAAAACTATTGATTTCATCATTTGTAACATACGTAACATCAGTGATATATGATATCAATTCATGTAACATGTGAAGTGTAAAATAACATAATATAATATGTAACATATTCAATGATACAGAATATTATTTGTAACATCTATATCAAATAGTGATACTATAAAGGACTAAATTGACATAAAAGTAAAAATATGGGACCAACTTGTAAAAATTCAAAAGCTGAAGGACTTGAGTTGCAAATAAAAGAGGATGAGATTGAAATGAAAGAGAAAGTATAGGGGCTAAAGTGGAGATATGGAGATATTATAACGATGAAGGACTTATCGTGCAAATAATTAATTCATTAATTAATATAATATTAATTATGTAGTATTTTTAAAATAAATTTGTTAAGTTTTTAGATTTGTAATTATTTTAAATATTCTCTTTATTTACTTTACTTATTTTCAATATGAATGAAACAAAGTTAATGTAAACTCGAATGTTGGTTGTAGCCTAGTTGTGGATTCTGCCTCATGTACCAATTTTAACATCAAAGTTCGAAACGTAGCTACAGCACTTTAGATTAGAGAAAAATCTAAACGATTTATTTTTAGTTCTCTTTCAAAAAATTCTAAAATTACTTACCAACGGATAGGTATAATTTTATTTTAATATTTTTTTATGTATATTACCGAAGGATAGATTCGTAGGTAAATTTTGATTCTTTTTTAATTTATTTTTTAGTTTACTACCAACGACTAATACGTCGTAATATCCGTTTGTAGTTTTTTATATTTTATATATATTTATATTTTAAAATATTTACCAACAATTTACCGACGGAATTTCAAAGTCGGCTATATGTCGTTCGAAGCTCGTCGCTATGTGCTTTTATTTATTTATTTTATCATTTTTACAATATTTTGTTGGAAAATTGTTGGTAATCCATCGCTATTAGAGACAAACTATGTTCGTCATTAAAATTCTGTCTCTATAGGAGCAATTTCTAGTGGTGTAAAATTTTTAGCAACAAATATTCATTGTCGCCAAAGATAGATCTATTGCATCACAAGAAACTTTGTTGCAGGAATTTAAAGTTTGTTGACATAAGTTTCTCACCAAAAATATTTTGGCGCCATACTTCCCATCATGTTTTTGGCGACAATCTTTATTACTTGTCGCAAATTTTGACATTTCACGACAACTTTTTATGTCGCCTTATATTATTTTGGTATTTATTTTTCTACCACAATTTTTGCGACAAACTATAAAAACGTGTCACGCTAAATCACTTATTGCAACAAATTTATGTATGTCGCAAAATATATTGTCGTGAAATAAAGATTTTGTTGTAGTGCTTGATAGATGTAGCCACTAAAGATGCTTTGTCAAAATATTTGTATTCCGCAATCTTGACTAAGTTCTATCAAAATCTAAATGTGTTTATGTGAGAGAATCAATTCTTCAATACCATAACAGTCATTTCATTTTGATCCTGGTTCCCTTCATCTGATTTTGTGCTCTGTGAAGATGATAGTGAACTTAGGATATTTGCTAACTCTTGAGGATTTGAACATTGGGCTAAAGCAGCAATATTAACTGTTGCTTTTGAGTAAGAAAATTAAAATATTGATGTTTTTCAATTGAAGGCTGTTGAAATTTCTTGAGAAGACTTGGCCAGTTACGTATTTGTTATTCTTAGTCACCTTCTGATCCATGCGTGAACTGTGGGAACACTTACAAGACTATTATTAAACTTAACCCACCATTTAATTTTGAAATGGCGAATTAAGGTATTTGGGGAAAAACGAGAAACTTGGTTTATTGATGAAAAAATCCCAGCAAAAATCGAGGAAATTGAGAATTGTCTTGAAAAATAGATTAATGGACATTCATCTTCGCAGTTGAAAGTTGGAAGATAAAATTTGAAACCTTCAACAACGGGGGTGGTAAAATATCGAGAGTAATCCCAAAATAAATCTACCAATCTTGGAACCATTTTGGATAGGTATTTGGACAGTTTTTGTCAAATTGAATATACCAAGAATGGGAGAAACTTCTTATGTAGAAGAAGTTGTACCATGCTCGACAAATATCTGTGTAGGAGTATGTTTTAGGAGAAAAGGTTTCATAATGTTTTCTTGTTGAGTAAATGCTAGCATCCCATTCAGGGATCGTGAGGACATTTAAGACCCGTATTTGAAGGCAAGATAATTCGGAAAATTTGGAGAAATATAATCTGAAAATTTACTTCTTTTTTCGCCTTATAAAATACTTCAACGTGTGGTCCTATTTATACATACCAAGATAACATAGGAACCAACAAATCATTTTGTAACGCCCGGGATTTTCTCAACCCGAAGGGTCACTAAAATAATCTCTAAATAATGTTTGATGACTCCAAATAATATTTCTCATGTCCCTGAAGTGTTTTAAAAATGTAACTATCGCGGAAAATAACAAGCGCGCAAAGGATAAAGAATTTTACTTCTAATTTTTAAGGTTTGCCTATACTATAATAGGTGTCGCCACTATTTATTTGACTATTCAAATGAACTCCAAAAATTTCACAATTTAAACTGTAGATACTTGGGATCTTGGACTAGGCCATTTTAAAATTTTAGAACTTATCTATGTTGTTTGGTAGGTTAAAACATTAGACAAAATTGCTTGAAAACTGTCTCAAGGCAGCTCGCTAAAACATTCATAAAAAATTCATTCGATGGAATTTTTGAGTGATTCCAAATTATTCATTAGATCACATATAAGGCTTTCCATAGCCACTGATTTCACTTAAAAATTCCAAATGTACATAGAGTTATGATTTTTCAAATTAAGGGCACGAAGCTGAAAAGTCAAAATATGAAATGAGACAAATTTCTAACTTAAAATTTTAAACGGCAATTAAACAAACATATTGATTTTCATGTACATTACATAATTAAATACTGGAAAAACAAATACTAAAATTATAGTATTTACATATTGATTGACTTGGTCATCTTTACGCCAAAACTTAATTTTAAATAAAGAAGTCCACTTCGTGTTCGCTAACATACGTCATCGCGTCAACGCCAACCATTTCAATATGTAAATTTGTTCATTTGGGATGAGTATTTCATAAGAAACACTCAGTACAAATATATACTAACATATGGGAAAAATTATACACAAACATAAATGCACATACCATAATTTCAAACGTACATAAGAATAACATAAATTGGTAACAGCACTCGTGAACTTAAATGTGATTTCCTTCAATCACTATCATGCATATGTTACATTCAATCACAATCATAAAGTTCCTTCAGAAATAAATTTACATGGCATTTATATCACATAATAATTGTCCCAAAATCATTTATAAATCATGGTTTGAGTAGTAAATAAAACTACCTCAAAATAGAGTTTTCGGTTGAAGTTGTGCTTGAGAATGAATCGTTACTACTCCTTTTCCAAAATCAAACCCGCACGCTTGCTCTTTCTTTGTTGCAAAAAAAAATGTATATATGATGGATATTATAGGGAACTTTTGTGAAGTTTTTTAGAATCAACACGGCCGAATTTGGAGAAAATAAGGAAGGTTTCTGCTGACGTTTTTGGGACTGATTTTTGTAGGAAGAAAGAGATGTGAGTTGGTTGTATTTTGAGAGGAAATGGGGAAAGTATGCTGGCCGAAAATGAGAGTGGAACATGTAGGTTTCTGAAAATGAAAAGAAGAAGAAGAAACAAGTTTGTTGGATCCTTTTCTGCTAGCCGAGAAAGGAAATGAAAGGAGGAAAGAACAAGTGATAATTTGACTAAGGTTGAGAGGGAGGACGAGGAAAGAAATGAGTATATATTTGCTGAAAAGTAAAAAGAAAAATGTTAGGTAAGATAACTTACTATTGGGGCCGAAATTTGGAGAGAAAAGGGAACCAAAGCTGGAATTTTGTTTTGGGACTGAAAAATGAAGGGAAACTTGGGACTTAAAGGGCTGAAAATGGACAGTAAAATGAGGAGAAGATTTTGTAATTTTTGAGGTTGAATTAGTGAGGGAAAATGAGGTCTTGGAGGGGCCGAATTCTTTGAAAAATCTGGAGGGAAAAACAGTTAATTTGTGGAATGAAAAGTGGGGAAATGGGGGGCTGCATTGCCGAATTCAGGGATAAATTGGAGAAGTTATTGGCAGTTTTCTGGTAGTGGAGAAGGGCTGAAACATGAGGGAGGAAGTGGGGAAGAAAATGAATTTTTTGGAATTTCATGGGGGACGGTTTTTTCTTCACTGCATGGGGGCTGATTTCTAGTAGTGGAGTGGGGTAGTTTGGGGAGGTTTTTCCGAGCTAGTGGAGGGCAATAGGGCCGGGTCTTCATGGCTGAAAAAGGGCCGGAATGGACAGGATTTGGGATGCTCATTAGTCATGTTTTTGGACTGAAAACTTGTTGGGTATTTGGGCCAAATGAAATGTAATATATTGAGCCAAAGATGGACTTTTGGGCCAAATTTTTATTGGTTTTAAAGGGTTGATTTTTGGACTAAACATTAGGATTAGCTTGGGTCGAAATAAATGTTGTAAGATTTTTCATTTTTTAGATTAGATGCGTTTGTCGAAAGTTGACCAAAAATTAACTCAATATAAAAACTTTTTGATCTAAAAGTTTATGGGGCTCAGTGATAAAATAAAATTTGATAATCATCAAATCAAATATATGGCAAGAACGTGCAAAACCATTAACGCGACTAAAGAATTTTAAATAATACTCAGAAGTTCGTAGCGATGCCAGAAGTTAAATTTTTTTTATTATTATTTTCTTGAAAATTAAAAGACGAAAAATTTTCTGGTCGCTACACAATTAAAGTGAAACCAAAAAACAAGGTGACTCCTCAAACAACTTAGTCAAACAATGAATTCAAGATGACTTCTTAAACTACTCATTCAAAGTTCAAACTAGGAATTTTTTGAGACGCTTGAATAAATTTAATACATGAATTATAATTATTCTAGGAAATGTGATGGCCAAATTCGGTTTATTCCTACGATGCCTCCCGTAAACCAAATTTTCTTTTGATTCCCAAAGCTGCAACTCGAAGAGCTTTTATAAAAACATCAGTAAGTTGTTCCTCACTTCAGCAATATTCAATGTTGATTTCACTTTCATTAACAAGCTCTCTTAAGAAATAAAAATGAAAATGAATGTGCTTTGTTCTTCCATGTAGAACCGGATCCTTTGAAACAGGGATGATTGAACTAATATCACAATACAATGTTGTACGTCCTTCTTGCTTGAATTTCAAGCTTTCTAAAACACCTTTTAACCACATAATTTGACATCCAGGAAAAGAAGCTGCTATATACTCGGTTTCACTGGTGGAAAGCGCTACAATTGGTTGCTTCTTTGAACACCAAGAAATTGTGCCACTTCCAAGATTCAAAACATAACCGGAACTCCGGAAGTGCTTTGAGAATCATCAATACTTCCTTCTAAATCACTATCAACAAAACCAACAAGTTTGATGGGTATATGTGCTTCGTAGAAAATGCCATAGTTAAGGGTTCCTTTAACATATCTTAAAATTCTTATTCGAGTCTAGTGGCTATGAGATACATCAAATTTCCAATTAAGCTTCGAAACATGGTTGGATTCACGAACTTTACTTCAACTTCCTTGCTTAACTTCAAACATGTGATGCACAGAGTAGTTACCAGATTTGCATGCTCCATCTAGAATTTTTTCAGAATATCATTTGCATAACTCTCTTGAGAAATGAAAATTCCTACCTTTGATTGATGAACCTCAATGCCCAAAAAATGATGCAATTCCCCTAAATCGGTCATTTGAAATTCTTTCATCATGGACAATTTGAAATTAGTCAACATTTCCAAATTATCTCGAGTAAAAATAAAATTTTCAACAAAGAGACTTACATCCATAAAACCACTTTTAGAATTCCTTTTAATGTAAAGTGTGTGCTCAAATGGACATCTTTCAAAATTGGATTTCACAAAAATAATCATTAATTTGTCCATACCATGCACAAGGTGATTGCTTCAACCCATATAATGCCTTATTGAGCTTGTACACTTTATATTCCTCGTCTTTTTTAACAAATTCAGATGGCTGCTCAAGATATATTTCTTCTTGAAGAAAACCATTCGAAATAGCTGATTTGGCATCCATTTCAAACAACTTCCAACCATTTTGGGCAGTAAGAGAAATAATCAAATGAATTGTATCAAATCTAGAAACGGGAGCAAATACCTTGTTGAAGTATTCACCTTCTTTTTGCTTGTATCCCTTTGCACCTAGTTTTGCTTTGTATTTGTTGATGGTCCAGTCAGGATTGGTCTTTATTTTGAACACCCATTTTACACCAATAGGAGATTTGTGTGAAGGCAAACAGTGAGATCCCATGTACCAATCTTTTCTATTTGCATTGATTTCTTCATTCATGGCTTGAATCCACTTTTCTTCTTTTGATGTTTGTTCATATGTAATTGGATCTTCACCTGCAAAGAAGGCAAAGAATACCATATTTGCTTCATTTACCTCTTGAGTTTCCTCATAAATTTATCTCAAACTTCTTGTGCTTCTTCCCGGTGTTGATGGTGAATTTTTAGGAGATTCGTTTATTTGACCAACATCATGTTGTGATGGTTGAGAATCATTCTCTTCAAAATAAAAATTTTGCCAATTTGATGAATTTGAAAAAACTGAAAAATCATAAGAAGCTTTCTCATCAAAATGAACATCTCTACTAATCACAATTTTCTCTATCTTCGGATTGTAAAGTTTGTAAGCCTTAGTCCTTTCACTGTAGCCAATGAAGATGCATTTTTATCATCAAGCTTAGTTCTCATAGAATTTGGAATATGTGAAAAAGCAATACGTCCAAATGGTCTCAAGTGATGAACACTTGGTTTTCTTCCATACAAAGCCTCATTTGGAGTAGAATTGTTCATGCTCTTTGTAGGTGATCTATAGCTCATGAAACTGATTTGGCCAAAAATTCGGCTGGCATATTTTTCTTCTTCAACATACATCTAGCCATTTCCATGATCGTTTTTGTTTTTTCGTTTGGCAACACCAATTTGTTGTGGTGAATACCGAGCTGTCAATTCATGTCTAATGCAATGTTCTCAAAAAAATCTTCAAATGAAACAGATAAATACTCTCATCCTCGATCACTTCTAAAATTTATTATTTGACAACCCAAAAATTTCTCAACTTGAACTTTGAAGTCCTTGAAATAGGAAAGAGCTTCAGATTTTTCTTTGACAAAATAAACCCAAATTTTTCTGGTATAATCATCAACAAACAACCAAAAATACTGGTTGCCTCCAAGCTGAAACTAGAATAAGACCACAAAGATCAGTGTGAACAAGCTCTAATGGTTAATGTGATTTCCAATCAGATTTGATGGAAATGGCTATCGGTGTTGTTTTCCCAACTGACACTCTTCGCGAACTTCACTTAGAATATCAATTTTGGGCAGCCCTTGAACTATAGTTTTGCTTGATAACTTCTTCAAGCTCTAAAAATTGAGGTGACCAAATCTGTCATGCCACACTTGGAAATCTCTTCATTAGCAGTAAGGAAACAACTGTCATTTACAATATCAAGTTTGAGAGGAAACAAGTTACTTGAACCCAACCCAATGTTTGCAACCAGATGATTTTTCTTCTTCATGATGCAAAATTTATCAACAAAGTAAATATCAAAGCCTTTCTTCATTAGATGGCCAACACTAAGTAAATTACTTTGCAACCCATGTACATAATATACTCAGACATCTTCTCAACCTGCCCTGTTTTTGTTCTGGGTAATGTCTCCAACACCTTGAATTTCGAAGGACTAAGCATCTCCAATTTTCACATGTCCATGGTTAACCTCTACGACTTCGAAAATAAATTCTTGTTTCCAGTCATATGCCTGCTGGCTCGACTATCCAAATACCAAATATTACAAACATTTCCATCGGAAGCTATCAATAAAGTTTCATGAGATTTTTTCAGATTTATCTTCATGTACCAAGCCGGCTTCACATCTTTTTTCTAGCTATTTTATCCAACAATCACTCATTTTTTGCCCGGGTTTATTACAATGAAAACATTCAAAATATAGGTTGTGTTACCTTTTTTATGATAAGAGCCATGTCCTCTTCCTCTTTGAGAATTGTGAAAGGATTGTTTCTCCACTTCTTCTTTTAACACTTCATTTCCTTTGCCTCTGTTGGAAAATTAGTTTTATAGAAATGGTTTTGACCATATTTTGACCAATTAATTAAGTGGGTCCCGTGGTTGGAAACGGGAATTTCTTCGGCCAAGTTTGTTCTACTCCGCAAGTAGAATAACGTAGCATATTTAGTTTCTTAAAACCAATTTCGGGTGAATGAGAAATTAAATTCAAAGTATGCCAATTAAATAAGGGAATGTCGGAATTGGAAAATAATGGGGATTGGAAAGGTGCCAATCCCACATTGGAAAAATAGAAGCAAAGTAGTCACATTAAATAACTCAAGTTGTACAATTGGGTTTGGGCCACAAGGGGTACCAATTGTCTTTAAACGGGATGAGACCTACATGTTAGTAGGTTGAGCTAAAGCCCACACACGCGCGCCGCCACCGCACGCCCGCCGACTGGGCCTCAAGTCGTGGGTCACAGGTCACGTCGGTATACAGCTTTTTATAGAAATAAAATACATATTATTTTATTTCAAACCTCTCAAATTGTGACATGTGGCAATTCAGTAAGCCTCTTTAGAACGCGCCACATGTCATGCTTCTAGAATCTGTTCGAACAGACATGTCTGTTTGAACAGATGGGTTATGTCTTTTCAGACATAACCTTTCAGCAGTTGTGCCTTTTGGGATAAAACTTTCCAACAACAATAAATAGGTCCCCCATATCCATAAATTATTTATTCCAAATTCGTCTTTTGCAGTTTAATATTCTTTGCTTCTTGCACTTCTGTGTTCGCTATTTCAGTCCCTATATATTTTTTCTGCGTTCCAATTTTCGTTCAGAGAGTTCAAAACTCTAGTAGGTTCATTGGTATTATAATTTGAAGTACTTCTATTCCAATACGAGGTCGTTGTACCTTAGGAGACGAGTGCCAGAGAACCGTGCGGGACATTTTCGTCTTAAGGACAAAGAGTCAAACTCTTGCCTCGACCAATATTTATTTTTTTGTCCAATTATTCAAGTAAGCTGTTACTCTGCTCAATTTTCTGCCCGTGGCTATTTAATTAATAAATATAAATTATTTATTAATTCACCAACAATCTTAAGACGAAAATTCAGATTAATTTATTTTATGTTTATTTATTTATATGTGAAATAATTTTTAAACAAATCTAAATTTATGTTTTTAGATGGCAACTACTTCAAATGACGTACCTCCTGCTCATGGAGAGAGAAACTGGAGAAATTAACGGGGGTGGATTTCAAGAGATGGCAAAAAAAGATGTTGTTTTATCTCACTACTCTGAACCTAGCGGGGTTTTTGAGTGAAGATGCTCTGACCATTGATGAAAAGGAAACTGATCTTCAAAAGAGCAGCTTTTGATGCATGGAATCAGAGCGATTTTCTGTGCAGAAACTACATCCTCAATGGCCTTGACAACACTTTATACGGTGTATACAGTTCAATCAAGACTGCCAAAGCTCAGTGGGAATCTTTGGAAAAGAAGTACTAAACTAAAAATGGCGGTTTAAAGAAATTTGTAGTTGTCAAATTTCTTGACTTCAAACTGATTGATTCTAAAACAGTAATGAATCAAGTTCAAGAACTTCAGATCATCTTGCACGATATACAAGCAGAAGGGATGAAGCTATATGAATCATTTCAAGTTGCTGCAATAGTGGAAAAATTACCACCGATGTGGTAAGATTTCAAAAACTACCTAAAACACAAACGCAAGGAGATAGGACTTGAAGATCTTATTGTAAGATTGAGAATTGAGGAAGACAAACGAAATTCTGACAAGAAATTCAAAAAGCTGCAAACAGAGGCTAAAGCAAATTTGGTAGAGTCAAATGCTAACAAAAATAAGAAGCACTCTAGTAATGGCAAGCAAAAAGGCAAAGCCAATAAATTCAAAAGAAAACGCTATAACTTTGGGAAGACCGAATATTTAGCAAAAGACTGTCGACAGAAAAAGTAAAAAAAAAAACCAATTGCACATGACCGAGGAAGACAATCTATCTAATGGGGTGGCTGATCTAATGCTCTCGGCAATAGTGTTTGAAGCAAACATGGTAGACAATCCAAGAGAATGGTTTGTAGACATTGGCGCTACTCGTCACGTCTGTGCTAAAAAGGAGATGTTTTCATCATATACTACGATCAACGGACGACAGCTATTCATGGGCAATTCAGCAACATCAAAGATTGTTGGATTGGGCAAAGTAGTGCTTAAAATGACCTCGGGCAAAGAAGTAACTCTCATTGATGTGCTACATGTTCCAGACATTCGCAAGAACTTGGTATCTGGTGCTATCACTACAACAAAATCTCTATTTTACGACAAGATATTGTGCGACATACATAAATTTGTCGCAATAAGTAATTTAGCGCGACACATTTTTAAACTTTGTTTCAAAAATTTTAGTGAAAAAATAAGTACCAAAAAAAATTAAGGCAACATAAAACGTTGTCGCGAATTGTCGAAATGCACGACAAGTAATAAAGATTGTCGCTAAAAACACGATAGGAAGCTTGGCGCCAAATTATATTTGGTGGAAAACTTATGGCGACAAACTTTTATTTCTTGCGACAAAGTTTTTTGTGATGCAATATGTCTATTTTTTGCGACAAGTAATATTTGTTGCTAAAAATTCTAGGATAGAGGAAAAAATTTAAGACACTTATATTTGTCATTACTCTAGCTTGTAGAGATGATGGAAAACAAATCGTAACATTCACATTCGTCGCCTATTAATCTTTGTAATGAACAACATTTGTCACAAGTCTATTCTACTATTGTTCATAAATATATATTTTAAACTAATTAACAAATACATAGTAAATTATTAATTAGTGTGCACAAACATGAAATTATATTTTTTTAATAAGAATTTACTTTTTGTAATGTTTTATTGTGTATAATGTATGAAGTGTAAAAAAAATTATTTCTGCCAAAAATAAAAAAATTATTAAACTTCCAATCGTATATATATATATATATATATATATATATATATATATATATATATATATTTCAATAATATTTCATTGTACAGTCGTGTATGAAGCATCAACAACAGTGAACAACAGATGGTTCTATTTTTTCTTTTTGAAACATGATATTACGAGTATCCATGACAAAATACTTTGGCATTTATGTTTCGAAATTACAGAAACGAATAGAGAGACTATTATTCATAATGTGGTCAAATTATTCCAACATTTCTACCATCCACATGAGCTAAGAAACTGAATAACAGGTCTCAATGTCTTATCCATTGCTTTGTTCCATATGTGTGCAAGCTCCTTTTTTTTTTTGCCTAAATTTATAATTAATTAATTTTGGAAGTAAGAGGCACTAAATAATACAGACAAAAACTCACCAAAAATCTGGTTTCACAATATGATAACCATACATGGAGATAAACGTTGAAGTTGATTTCTTCAAGTTGTTCTTTATATGTATATATGAATATGACAGTGAGTCTATTATTTATTGGTGTATGTGTGTGGTTATATATATATATATATATATATAATGTTAAGTGCAATTCAGCCATTGACATTTTGTGTTAAGTGTGCTTGATGAAGCCATTGAGCTTGAATTTGTTTCAACAAGTCAAATACTGCAGGTTCCATCTCTTTATAAGAATACAAGTGCTATTAACATATCACACAGGAAGAAATTCTTTTAGAGAGAGAGAGAGAGAGTGTGTGTGTGTGTGTGTAGCTTTCATGGAGTCTACTATGAGAAAATCGGTTTTGGAGGTGAAGTCAAGGAAGAAATAAAGGATGTGAAGAAGATGATGTTCTTCAGGTGGGAAATGGAAAAGGGGACCATGGATATGACAGCTTGAAGCCATCTTCTGTTGATCAGAAGAATTTATCAAAGAAGGTTAGCTCTTCATCAGCTGAACCTGACTCAATGGCACCTTCATCTACCAAAAAGGAACAGGATGATCATCAGCTTGAATTGGTGAAAGCCGAGATGGGTGAAGTGAATGAAGAAAATCAAAGGCTAAAGATGCGTTTAGATCGAATTCTAAAGGATTATCGGACCCTTCAAATGCAATACCAAGATGTTGTTCAACAAGAAACTGTTAAAAAATCAACAGGTTCAGTTCAAGATACAGAAGAAGAATCTGCAGAACTTCTCCCTCAGCCTAGGAATGAGTTCAAGTGATCCTTTTATAAAAAAGACGGATCCTGTAAGATTTCAAGAAAAGAAAAAGTGGATGAAAAATTAGAGAAACAAGGAAGCTTGGATCTAGGACTGGACTGCAAATTTAGAGTGCCACCTGTTGAACCTTCTCTGATTGGTAGCCCCGAGACTAGTATAGAAGAAATGAAGGAAGAAACTGCAAGAGAGAATTTTCCACCCCATAATATGCTGAAGAATATTGTTAGAAATGGTGGTGATGAACTCTCACAACAGAACCCTGCTAAAAGAGCTAGGATTTCAGTTAGAGTCAGATGTGACACCCCAACAGTGAATGATGGATGCCAATGGAGGAAATATGGGCAGAAGATTGCGAAAGGAAACCCATGCCCTCGAGCATATTATCGTTGCACCATCCAGCCCAGTCAGAAAGCAGGTGCAAAGATGTGCAGATGACATGTCCATCTTGATCATTACATATGAAATAACACATAACCATCCACTTCCTGTCTCCGCCACCGCCATGGCCTCCACCACTTCGGCCGCAGCCTCCATGCTAATGACTGGGCTCATCAACCGCCGGATCATCAGGCACAACCTCATCGTCCACTCTCAGTACTACAAACTCTGTGAATCTCAATGGACTCAATTTCCATTTCTCTGATAACTCAAGATCAAAGCCATTTTACCTTCCGAATTCATCGCTTTTGTCTTCCCTTCCTTTCCAACTATCACTCTCAATCTCACTTCAAACTCAGCCTCCTCCGCTCGACTAGGTAACTTTCCTCCAAGATATTATACCACAAATCTCAACTTTAGTTCTTTGGAATCAAATGCTCTACCAATTTCTTGGAGTAATGGTGTTCTTAGTTATGGAAATCCACCATACAACAAAAACCAAACTGGTTCTTTAAGCTTTGGATCACATCCTCAAGAAACCCTATACCAATCTTACTTGCAAAAGAATCTAAACCCTACACAACAGTCTCTTCCACCAGATACTATTGCAGCTGCCACAAAAGCAATTACATCAGACCCAAGTTTCCAATCTGCATCAATCATTGGCTCGGGTAGTGCTACTGCTAGTACTTCAGGCAATCAAACTGCAGGTGATAAGTCCAGTACAGAACCTAATTATCCTATTCTCTCTAGTTGTCCATCAACTTCAAATGTAAACAACTGTGCTCCAGGTTTTCTGAACAAATCCCCGTCCACATCAAGTTCTCATCCAGCCAGTGGCTTGACGATGTTTCTTTCGAATTCATTTCCCTATTCCACCTCCAAGAATAAATCTAACTCTCCAGGTGACAACTAGGGATCATCGGATCATATTATTCCATTGGTTTTTACATGCTTAACTGCATTGATTTTTTATTTAATCTACAAAGATAGAGCCTGGTGGAACTCGTAGCAGGGCGCAATTTTTGCATCTTTTTCTAAATTTGTCCGGCGGGATGATGTGAGCTGAAGAAAAATTGTGCACATAGATAGTGACTGGTGGTAAAGAAACTTGAATAACTGCCAGAAATTTTTATATATTTTTAAATGTATATGACCAACTTTTGTTAACAAATGTGGATAGTTTTATGTAATTTGATGACTCCATGAATTAAAAAAAAAAACCATACATGGAGATCAGTGGAGGAATAACAAAAGATGGCTTTCTCATCAAACTTTTCTTACCAATAAATTGAAAACACTGCCTAAAATAGAAAACCTTTTCGTCCATAGAAAGTAGAATTACAGACAGGTGTGTTCATGCAACACTGTTGTCAGCAGACATTCATGCTTGAATCTATGTTGTTAATTTGCCAATGAAGCTGTTGTGTTCTGTACTTTCTATTGCAGTTGTTTTTGTTTATGTCTCAACAGTAACTGAGAAAACATGTCTCAACTGTTGTTATTATTTGATGTCTTAAGAAATAATAAATGGACTCCTTAATACTATCCTACAAGTTCTCACCAAAAATGGTTCAGTATGTTGATTTTTGTTGGTCTTTCCTTTCTTCCGTGCTACCTTTTGTGAGAATTCAGTTGAAATGATTTATTTATATGTTTTGTTCTCATCTTTCTTATCGACCGACGTAATATTGACTATAACCTTCTCATCAATGTGATATTTCACAGTCTTGTTGAAGAAGCTAAGAGTGGTCGCTCTCCACCATCACTGTCTAAGAAAGCTTCCCCAACGCCAAGGTGACATTATGTTCAAAATGTTAGCCACCTGGAGTTATTATGGAATGGATACTTATATTAATTTTTTTTTTTTTGTTTATATACAAAATGCTACTTTTGGATGATTATACTTGTTTGTATCACAATTTCAAATCTATCTGAGCTCAATTTTTGTGGTGTTGCACTACATTAGCTTAATTATGCTCCTTTGCAAGCTGAAGTTGAACACATTAGTTAACTGACACTTTCCCTTTTCTATGTAGATTCCAGCACAGATGATGCATCTACTAAGAGTCGATAAAAGATTGAGGATTACTATGGCAATATCTTCACAAGCTTTAGTATTACAATTTTAAGACAATAATATTATTTATATTTGATTAATTGTACAAACTTTAATGCTATGAGTTACATTTTTCAAATAAATGTGTATCTTTGTAACAATTTTACTGCAATGCAAGAAATTGAAAATTTATTGTTGTTGAAAGTATTATGCAATGAAAATATTGTCACAAACTATTATTTACATGTTGTGAAATGGAATACGCGATATATATAAATAATTATAAAATAAATTGCGCAACAATTACAGAGCGTTGCACAAATGTTGATGTGACAAATTCTCTGTGTTGTAAAATAAATTCTACTACAAATAAATATTGTCACATAAACGAATATTCATTGTCACAAAATAATGTTTGCAACAATTTTATTTGTTGTAAAATAGAATACACGACATATATAAATAAATATAGAATAAATTGCACTACAACTATAAATCGATACTCGACAAACTCTCTATGTCGTAGAATATATTCAACTTCAAACACAACCTGTTATATAAATGAATATCTATTGTCACAAAATAATATTTGTAACAATTTTAAATAGTGTAAAATATAATACGCGACATATATAAATAGTCACAAAATAATTTAGGCGAACTCTATAATTCGTTGCACAAATGATGATGCGACAAAGTCTCTATGTTGGTGAATGAATTTAACTACACACAAAACTTGTTACATAATAAATTATACTACAAACATTGAATATCTTATAATATATTATGCAACGAAGCAATCTCATTGTAAAATAAATTACGCGACAAACATGACCTATTATAAAATGTATATTACTACAAGCATGTTTTGTTGCAAAATAGAATAGGTAACAAACGTTATACTTTTAAAATAGTTTTCGCAACAAACATTTCTCCTCGCAATTTTTTTTTTGGAATAAACGTTGCGACAAATTGACTTGTTGCCCATTTAGTTTTTTGCGACATCTATGTATTGCAACGACATTATGGCGACAAATATGTTGTTGCTATTTCATTCTTTTTGCGACAAATAAAAAATGTTGCAAGTTTGCTTATGCGACAACTGACTGATAGTTGTCGCAGGATACATTCTATGGCGCTCATAGCGCGACAATGCCCGCAACAAACAGCTTGTTGTCGCTAAATTATTTTTGCGACAAAATCTTTATTTAAGCGACAACATTTTTTGGTCGCAAAATGGGTATTTTTTTTGTAGTGTATGCTTAGCACGAATGGATTTAGACTCGTGTTTGAATCTGACAAATTTATACTTACCAAAAATAGCATGTTTGTAGGTAAGGGGTACTTAGCCAATGGGCTATTCAAAATGAATGTAATGCCTGTAATTTGTGATTTTGATGATAAAGTTAAATCTTCTGCTTACTTGGTAGAGTGTTCTAATTTATGGCATGATAGATTAGTACATGTTAACTTTAATACTTTACAAAAATTAGTAAGTTTAGATTTATTGCCTTCTTATTCTTTTGATCAAAATCATAAATGTGAAATTTGTGTAGAGGCTAAGTTCACCAAAACACCGTTTCATTCGGTTGAATGGAACACAAGTCCTCTAGAATTAATTCACAGTGATATCTGTAATTTAAAGTTTGTGCAAACTAGAGGTGGTAAAAAGTATTTTATTAATTTTATAGATGATTGCACAAGATATTGTTATGTCTATTTGCTAAGAAGCAAAAACGAGGCCTTAGAATCTTTTAAACTTTACAAGAATGAAGTTGAGAATCAACTTAGCAAACAAATAAAAATTATTTGTAGTGATAGGGGATGAGAATATGGAGCACTGTTTGAAGAATTTTGTTCAAAATCTGGAATTATTCATCAAACTACAGCTCCTTATTCACCTCAATCAAATGGTGTTGCTAAACGCAAAAACCGTACTCTTAAAGAGATGGTGAATGCTATGTTGATAAGTACCTGGTTTACCCCATAATTTTTTGGGGGGAAGCAATCGTCTCAGCGACCCACATTCTTAATAGAATTTCACATAAAAGTAAGAATCAAACTCTTTACGAATTATGGAAATGTCACAAATCTTTGTACAAATTCTTAAAAGTGTAGGGGTGTTTAGCTAAGGTAAAAGTACCAAAAGCTAAACAGATCAAGATAGGGCCTAAAACTATTGATTGCATATTCATTGGATATGCTAATAACAATAGTGCATATTAGTTCATAGTGCATAAGTCGGACATTCCATGAAAATACTATTATTGAATCTAGGAATGCTGTATTTTTGAGAACATATTTCCTTGTAATAGGAAAGAGATAAGTTTACAAAAATGAACTTTTAATACTACTAATAGTGATCATCAAAGTAATGAAGAACCAAGATGTAGTAAGAGGGCCATGACATCAAAATCTTTTGGTCCAGATTTTCTAACTTATTTGTTAGAAAATGAACCAAGGACATTCAATGAAGCAATGTCTTGTCTAGAAGCTCTGTTATAGAAAGAAACTATCAACAGAGAAATTGATTCTATTATACAGAATCATACCTGGGAATTGATAGATCTTCCACCTGGAAACAAACCATTAGGTTGTAAATGGATTTTCAAAGGGAAATTAAAACCTGATGGATCGATAGATAAGTACAAGACCAGATTGGTAGCTAAAGGATTTAAACAGAAAGAAAGCATTGACTTTTTCGATACATACTCACCAGTAACAAGGATCACATCTATTAGAGTATTAATTGCAATCGCCGCATTGCACAACTTAGAAATCCGTCAAATGGACGTCAAGACAGCATTATTAAATGGTGAGCTAGATTAAGAAATTTACATGGAACAACCCGAAAGGTTCATTGCTCATGGACAGGAGAAAAAGGTGTGTAGACTAGTTAAATTGTTATACGGACTAAAGCAAGCGCCAAAGCAATGGCATGAGAAGTTTGACAAAACTATGTTATCAAATAGTTTTAAGATTAACAAGTGTGATAAGTGTGTTTATATAAAAAAAATTACCAAATGCTTATGTAATTGTATGTCTTTATGTTGATGACATGCTGATTATGGGAAGTAATCATGATGTCATAATGGCAACTAAGAAAATGTCGACAAAACATTTTGACATGAAAGATATAGGGTATAGCAGATGTCATATTGGGAATTAAAATCATTAAGACATCTGAAGGACTTGTTGCATCTCATTCTTACTACATTGAAATTATACTTAAGAAGTTTAATCCGTATGATGAAAGTCCAGCAAATAATCTGATAGACTTAACTCTACATTTGGCCAAGAATAAAGGCGAACATGCATCTCAATTGGAGTATTCTCGGATCATAGGCAGTCTAATGTATATTATAAACTGCACACGTCCGGATATTGCTTATGCAGTTCACAAGCTTAGTAGATTTACAAGTAATCCAGGCGATGACCATTGGAAAACATTGATTAGAATTCTTAGATATCTAAGATTCACTACAAATTATGGATTAAATTTTACAAGATATCCAGCTATATTAGAATGATACAGTGATGCAAATTGGATATCAGACACAAAAGCCCACTCGCGCGCGCCGCCGTCGACTGGGCTCAAGCTTAGGCTATCGTCCTCGGGTCGTGGGTTGTGGGTCACGGGTCACGTCGGTATATAATAACTTTTTATAGGAACAAAATAAATATTATTTTATTTCAAACCTCCCAAATTGCGACATGTGGCAATTCAGTCAACTTCTTCAAAATGCACCACGTGTCATGCTTCTAGAATTTGTCCGGACAGACATGTCTGTCTAAACAGATGGGTTATATCTTTTCAGACATAACCTTTCAGCAGTTGTGCCTTTTGATACACAACTTTTCAACAACTATAAATAGGTATCCCATATCCAGAATTTATTCATTCCAAATTCGTCTTCTATAGTTTAATATTCTTTGCTTCCTGCACTATTTTGTGTTCTCTATTTTAGTCCCTATATATTTTTCTACGTTTCAATTTTCATTCAAAGTGTTCAAAACTCTAGTAGGTTCGTTGGTATTATAATTTGTAGTGCTTCTATTACAATACGAGGTCGTTGTATCTTGGGCGACGAGTGCCGGAGAAGCGTTAGCACCAGTGCGGAGTATTTTCGTCTTAAGGACAAAGAGTCGAACTCTTACCTCAACCAACATTTATTTTTTCATCCAATTATTCAAGTAAGTCTTTACTCTGCTCAATTTTCTACACGTGGCTATTTTATTAATAAATATAAATTATTTATTAATTCACCAACAGCCTCCTCCATGTTGATTATAAGAATGTCTTCCACCTCATCTTCCTTGTCTGCGACCTCTTCCACGTCCATGATGAGAGTCACGATCTCCTGTAAATGTGAATTGGGACTTTAAAGCTTGATCTTGTGAAGAAGTAATTTGAGAACTTCTTTGAATAATTCTAATTTCATGAGCCTCCAATCTTCCTTGCAAGCTCTCCAAAGACATTAATGAAAGGTCATGTGATTCTTTAATAGCTATCACCACATGATCAAATTTACTTGGAAGGCTTCGCATAATTTTTTTGACAACCTTTTGATCTCTATTATTTCTCCATTTGATGCCATCTGATTCACTATGGAATTAACTCTCGTAAAATATTTTGAAATTTTTTCATTGTCTTTCATCTCCATCTTCTAAATTCAGCTCTCAAGGATTGCAAACAAACTTTCTTCACTTGATCTTGGCCGCAATAAGTTGTCCCAAGGATTTCCCACGCCTCTTTGGAACTATTTGCCTTGGATATCCTCTCATAGACTGGAATTTCAATAGCTTGATATATTTGGAAGAATGCTTTTTCTATCTTTTTGCTTCTTGCTCTTCAAGAGGTTTCTTTGTGCTTCGGACAATTGGTTTTCACTTTCATGTCGTTGTACTCCTTCTTCAACAACACTCCATAAGTCTTGAGATTCAAGATACAACTGCATTAGATTACTCCAATGATCAAAATTTTCTCCATTGAAACGAGGCACATAGGAAACAAGGTTGTTGTCGGACATTTTTTAAGCAAATTTGAGGCTCTCATACCAGTTTGAAGGTAATAAAAATTGGAGAAATATAAACTTATCATTTACTTCTTATTTTTCCTTATAAAATACTGCAACATGTGGGCCTATTTATACATACCAAGATAACAAAGGAACCAACAAAACCTTTAAAATGACAAACCAAAAAACAAAGTGACTCCTCAAACAAACTTAGTCAAACAATGAATTCAAGATGAGTCCTTAAACTACTCATTCAAACTAGGAATTTTATGAGACACTTGACTAAATTTAATAAATGAATTAATTATTCTAGAAAATGTGATGGTCAAATTCGGTTTATTCTAACCGTATTTTTTAATAATTTGGTTGAGGATTGCCTTCAGGAAAATGGGTAATTTCAATTGAATCAGTATCTACAAGAATAACTCCTAGTATTTTTATGATTTATTGAGGTTGTCTAGAATGAAAGAGAAGTTTGGAGGAATGATTTGTTTCATATTTCCCTGAAGAGTTGTAGCTCGAAATTCTTCTTCGAGAATGACAATTGTCTCAAAAGATTCTTTGGTAAAGTATTGAGAAGTAGGTTGTTAACTTTCATTGAGAATGTAGTTTTAACTGGGCTGATTGTTCCGTGTTTTGATTAGCTGCTTGGAGGAAATTGGATGACTATTGAGGAATTTTTCCTAGAGATTCAAATTTGTTTTGAGTAATTTGCTTATCTTTTGAGGAGGAGGATGCCTTTGGAGGACACATTAGGGCTAAGGTTGATAAAGCTGGTTTTGCTATGGAATATACCTTCTTTGAAGATGGGGAATGGGAAGATTGACGGGGACTTTTTGAAGGAAATGTGTTTTGGTTTTTGGGAGCAATAGACTATGATTTTTTAGACTCAGGTCGAAGAACTAGGAATGTTTTTGCTACTCATTTTGATCATTGCCTTTTCCTTGTTAAAGGACATTGTTAGCACCTTTAATGTATTCTAAGGAAAAATCAAAGCCCGGTAACATTGCTTGCCATCTAACAAAATTTTGTTTCAGACATTAAATATTTTACGTTCTTTATAAGAATTCTTTAGAAGCTTTACACTTAGTACGTATCAAAAAAGTCTTAATTATTTGCCCTCCATTGAAGAGGTTAAAGAAGTAGTTTTCTCTACGAACAAAGATAGTGCAGCAGGGCCTAATGGATATTCTGCACTATTTTATCAATTCTATTGGGAAGTTATTTTGAGAGACTTATATGATGTTGTTGTGGATTTTTTTTGTGGTAAAGTGGTTCCTACTAAGGTTACTGTTACTTCTATCACGCTGATTCCAAAGAAGCAAAATGCTCAGTAGTGGAAAGATTATAGGCCTATAAGCCTATGCAACGTATTGAATAAAATATTGACATAACTCCTAGCATCCAGATTAAATAAGATTCTACCCAAAATCATTTCTCCCTCTCAAAGTGGATTCACCCCGTGAAGAGATATTGGGGATAACATTCTTCTTGCTCAAGAATTGATATATCAATTGGACAGAAAAATCAAAGGTGGCAATGTGGTGCTTAAAGTAGATATGGAAAAGGCATACGACTGAGTGGATTGGACCTTTTTATTGAAAACTTTAGAGAAATTTGGATTCGACCAAGAATGGATAGAAAAAATTGAGAGATGCATCAATAATTGTGGTTTCTCCATTATCCTAAATGGCGAACTAAATGGATTCTTCAAATCTAGTAGAGGTCTTAGACAAGGTGATCCAATTTCTCCCTCTTTGTTTATTATAATGGCTGAAAGTTTTTCTAGGAGATTAGACAAGCTATTTACTAGATATTCTACTCTAGACTTTGTGTATGGTGGAGGAGTACCTATCTCTCATTTAGCTTTTGCAAACGATATGATCATATTTACTAATGGTCATAAGAAATCTCTTACTAAAGTGATGGAGTTCATCACTTCTTATACAAAAGGATCAGCTCAGAAAATAAATTGCAGCAAAAGTTCCTTCACAGTGACGAAAGACAAACACAAAGGTGGAAGCTTTGACTGGTTTTCAGTTTCAAGCTCTTCCTATAACTTATCTTGGAGTTCCTCTTTGCAAAGGACAAAAAAAATTGTGTGTTATTTGAAGATTTGGTAAACAAAATTAAAAATAGACTTATTTGATGGGAACACAAAATATTGTCTGCTGGATGGAGGTTGGTTCTTTTAAAATCTGTTCTGAATTCTATCACAATGCATCTCTTGCAAGTTATGGATCCTCCCATTGGAATTTTGAGTAGAATTTCAAAAATATTTAATGCTTATATATAGGGTGATACTAGTCACACAAAACAAATACATTGGGCAACTTGGGAGAAGATATGTTATCCCTATAATGAAGGTGGAATTGGATGTAGGATGATGAAAGATATGAGTATGGCCTTTGATTGCAAATTATGGTGGAAATTTAGAAATCATGAATCATTATGGAGCTGGGTTATGAAGGCAAAATACTGCAGAATTGTCCATGCTAATTTGATTACTACAAGGCCTCAAGACTCTCCTTTATGGAGAAGAATGCTTCGTATTAGACACTTGGTAGAACCTCATCTAGCATAGAAACTTGGAAAAGGAAAAATTGATTTTTGGTGTGATCAATAGATTAAATCAGGAGCCATTCAATACTTGCTGCCCAAGCAACATTACAGTAAACAATATGTACTGGAATTCAGAAAAAATAACTGCTGGAAATGTGATAAATTGAACAGCATCTTACCTCCTGAGTTGGTGAATGAAATCAAGAACCTCCTTTTATCCAACCAAGCTAATAAACTGTATTGGAAGCTGGATAATACATATCAGTTTTCTGTTTCGTCATGTGTTGAATTATTTCACCAAAAGAACTCTCTCAGCTGTCTTTTAAGTTCATCTGGAACAAATCCCGCCCAAGATATTTGTGTGGAGACTTTGGCATAATTGGGTCTCGGTGGATGACATTATTTAAAAAAAAAAAAAAACTTGGAATACAATTGGCATCTAAATGCCAATGTTGAGATGAGGAGGAAACCATTAATCATGTATTTCTAAATGGTAAATGTGCTAAAGTAGTCTAGAAACATTTCTGCTTGAGATTTGGTATGTCACTCAAGAAATACTCACATTCTAGAGCTATGTTTATGATGTGGATTACCAGTAAACAAGCTCGGCCAGGAACTTTAATTGCTATTGTGCTTTTGTTCATTTTGTGCTTTCTATGGAATGATAGAAATAACTCTAAACACAATGTGTGAGAATGAATTCAACTAGAATCATCAAAAAACCCCATCATCTGGTGGAATTCCTTCTAAAAACTGGGATCATTCATGCTAATAAGGAAATGGTAACTTACCATGTGGCTATTACTTGGAGGAAACGCAAAGACAGGTGGAGTAAATTAAACACAGATGGTGCACTAAAAGGTTGTGGTCTTGCAAATGGGGGTGGAGTAATCTACAACAAACTAGGAGATGTTACATGTGGTTTTTATGACTTTTATAGGACTTGTTCCATCCTAGAAGCTGAACTGAAAGCTGTGGCTACTGGTCTTCAATTTTGTTGGAAGAAGGATGTCCAAAAAGTTTGGGTAGAAGTTGATTCCAGTGTCGCAATGTTATTTTGCACTCAACAGAATAAAGGTCCTTAGGATGTTCAATGCATTATGGAATCCATCCACCAAAATGTTAACAAAATGGAGGTTCATTTTTCTCGTATTTGGAGGGAAGGAAATAGAGTAGCCGATTGGTTTGCCAATAAGGGATATACTAAAAATTGTTTCAAAATGGTACAAGAAATTGATTTACAAGGTGTTGTGAGAGGCCTCATTCGTATGGACAAGTTGGGTATTGCATCAATCAGGATGATGGAGAGAACAACATGACTTATAGTGTAGGAAGTAACAATTTTTGGCTTACAGTAGTGTTCGGGTGCTCTGGATTGTTGATGTTCATCAGATTCTGATTCTGCAGAAATGGGACTTACCAGGAACATCATAATTCGAGCAAATTAAGGAGGATGGAACTGGTACTTTGGAGAAAGATTTTCTGGAGGCTATTCTTTCATACTCGACTTTCAACTTAATTTATTTTAGAATTTGTGGTTTTAACTTGTAAAAAGAGTAGTACTCTTTTATGCATTCATATACATAAATAGGTCTCTTTGTAAGATTTGGAGGTAAGGCTCATACGTCCCTCTCTATGTACTTCTTTTAGGATTGTAATAAAATGTATATCTCAAGCTAGGATTTTCGAGCTGAGATATTTCCCAAAAAAAAATCTTGAAACTTTATTATACATAGAACTAAAGATAAAATCTCTTTTTTGACAGTGGAGTAATTTCTTTGAGCAGAAATCCAAATAAACAGTGTTGGTTTTTTGCTTTAGGACACCTCCATAACCTATAGATGCATCCGTCTCAACAATCAAAAATGAGTGGGGATTTAGAATACAGAGGCAAGCAAGATTTTGAACCAGGCCCTTAATTTGTACAAAACATTAGTTTGAGAAGAACCCTAGCTACTGGATTCCTTTTTAACCTATGGTAAAGATGTTCGTAAATTTGTCGAATGTTAGGGACAATATCTGCGGTGTAGTTAACACATCGTAAAAATCTTTGTAGTTGGTTTTTGTCCCTAATTTCATTCAGGAATTTATTAGAAAATTCTATTGATCTATCGATAGGAGTAACAGTTCCTTGAAAATCTCGTGACCTAAAAATTTGACTTTAGTTTGAAAAGGTTTAACCTTCTTTTCAGAAATAGCTAAATCATTATGCTTGATAACCTTTAAAAATATAACAAGGTATCATCAATATAAACAATTGAAATTTTTTGATAAGGATCATAATTTTTTGAAATTCGAATGAGTGTTTTTAAGCCAAATGGCATAACGTTCTATTCATATTGGCCAAATGGGCATTGAAATTTGTTTTATAACGATCAGTTTTGGTAATATGAATTCACCAAAATCTGTACTTAATATCGAACTTTGAAAATATAGTGGCACTATGAAGGCAATAGAGGAAAATTTTCTTTTGAGGAATGGATATTGTATCCATTGAAGAACTTTGTTCAAGGGCAATTACAAGCCTTGGGGCATCTATTTCTATTCCACTTTTGTTGTTGACATAAAAGGCAGAAGGAGACTTGCTAGGGCTAATTAATCCTTTGGCAAGAAGATCATTGATTTCTAGATTTGAATGGGCCTCAATTTGGTAGGAATCATATCTTCATGAAATTTGAAATATAAGATAAAGAAAATACATATTTCTTTCTTTCCAATAAAGCATTAGGAATGTTGGGATTTATGGTCCCAAACAAACAAAAGGGCAATGATGATTAAATAGGTCGATTTAATTATACATCGTAGGCTTGACTGATGATCGAAAACATATTATTAATGTCCAATCTCGAACAATATTAGGCAGCCCAATTAAAAAGACGGGTCAAAGTATTTTGAAGTTAACTTTGAGTGATAGGCCACGACCCAGTTACTCGGTTAATTAATGTAACGCCCCAGATTTTCTCAACCCGGAAGGTCACTAAAATAATCTCTAAAATATATTTGAAGACTCCAAATGACATTTTCCATGTCCTTGAAAGGTTTTAAAAATATAACATTTGCGGAAAATAACAAGCGCGCAAGGGAAAGAGGATTTTTTTTTAAAATTTCCATGGTTTTGTCTATATCGTGATAGGTGACGCCACAATTTATTTGACCATCCAAAAAAATTCTAAAAACTCCAAAAATTGAACTGTAGATACTTGGGACTACAGACTACAAAATGTCAAAATTTCAAACCTTACATACTCTGTTTTGTAGGTAAAAATGTTAGCCAAATTTGCTTGAAAAACTGTGACAAGTGCCTTAAGGCCGCCCGCTAAAATATTCATAATAAATTAATACGATGTAATTTTTGAGTGATTCGAATTTCTATTGTTAGACCACATATAGGGATTTCCATAGCCACTGATGTCACTCAAAAACGCCAACCATAAAAAAGTTATGATTTTTCAAAGTAGGGATAGTAAGCTGAAAATTCAGAAAAATGTAACTACGCGATTTCGAACTTGAAACTTTTAACGGCAATGAAACCAAGTTTTCCATAAATATTACATAAATAAATACTTAAAATACAGTATTTACATCATAATTAACTCGATCATCTCGACGTCAAAACTTAAATTAAATAAGGAAATTCCACGTCATGCTTGCTATCCTACGCCATCGTATCAACGCCAGCCAATTCAATTTGAAAATTTGTTCATTTTGGAGTGAGTATTTCATAAGAAACACTCAGTAGCCATACATACTAACATGTGAGAAAATTATACGTAAACATAAATGCTCATGCAATCATTTTAAACGTACATAGGAACAACATAAATTGGTAACGGGCACCACATAAAATCATAGTGATTACCTTCAATCACTAACATATTAAAGTGATTACCTTCAATCACTATCATAACGTTCCGTCATAATAAATTTGCAAGGCATTTATATCACAAAATAATTTCCCAAACATCATTTAAAAATCATAGTAAAAGTAGTAAGTAAAACTACCTCGAAAACGAGTTTTCGGTTGAAGTTGTGATGTGAACTATAGAAGCACATTTCCTCAAAATAATAACTCAGTGTCCTTGAATTTTTTATTTACAGAGTCCTTGTGTTGTAGTGTGGTTTGAGTGACTAAAATAGAAGGGAAAAAGGAGAAGGAAAATCTTATCTTGCCGGCTGAAATTGAGGGCTAAAACAAGAGCAAAATTGACGTCAAAATGGTTGCTGACTTTACATTGTTGAAGCCGGGTCTTTGGAAAAAAATAGGGGAAAATGATGAATCAAAAATAGGGTATTGAATGTCTACTTTTGGAGGCTGAAATGTATAAGAAGAATATATGAAGAATCTGATGTAAAATTCGAGTATGGAAGGCAGGTGTTGGGGCCAAAAATTACTGAATGGGGCTGCTGGATTATATTTGTGGGGACTAAAAATAGGGAAAACAAGAGGACTTATGGAAGCTAAAATCTGGACAAAAAGAGGGCAAAATGATGAATGAAATGGGTGTTAGTTTGCTGAAAATAAAAGGATGAAATGAAACTTTAAAATGGTTGAAAAGTGAAGAGAAAATGGACAATTTGCTAGCTGAAAAATGTAGACCTCGTGCATGGTATTTCTTCAGTAAAAAGAGGCTGATCAAGGAAGTTACCAAAGAAAGTAGGTTTAGTTGTGTATAAGTGGGAAGAAAACTGGTCTGATTAGTGGGGCTAAATGGGGCAGAATTTCTAGCTTGCAAGTCCAGTTTCAAATGGTCATCCTTAATGGTAGATATCAGGTTTTGGGATGACATTTAGTGAGATTGATGACCTATCAATTTCGGTCCTTTGAAACTTGTAATCACCTTGTTCGGATATATGTAGAGCAAGATATGCAGGTTTTGGTAATGACGGACAGTTCTACTCGGGAATCTACCTTCCATGTTTTAGAGGTTAATTTGGAGACCTTACTTATTTTATTAAATTCTGAATTTTAGATATGAGTTAATACATTATGTGATGTTTTATATCTGAATATATTAGAATTTTTCAAGGTCTTTTGATAGGGAAGATTTGAGATTAAAAATGAGTCTAAAAGTTGTCTAGTTTCTATTTTTCGTATACTTTGTATTCCCTTTCGATGACCTTAACTATTTCCTAAAATCGTGAAAGAAGGATAAGTTATGATTATTTGGTTAAAGCTTAGAAAGTTTTTGAGACTATTGAGTTGCTTGTTTCTATGCATAAGTGATAAAACAGCAGTAAACTTATGTCACAATTTAATTAACTAGAAATTTCGGCTTTAAGGAAAAACCATTAATGTTTCTTAACCTCAACTTTAAAGTCATTATAGTTGATAAGTCACATTTGTAAACTTTTAGAATAACATCTAGAATTCCGCATTTTTAGTTTACTGTCGGACTTTAAAAGGTAAGAATAGGAGAGACGTACTGGGGCCTTGTAAAGGAGGTTTTTGGGCATCACAGTTTGGTATCAGAACCCAGAGTTTCAAATCGATTTTGTAGACTAAGAAATGTTTATGAACCAATGGAGAACGAATCAAAAAAAAATGCCATCGAGCGTGTCTCTATCTGCTCGAACGGACAAAATTACCTCTCTGTCCGCTCAAGCGAACACTGTTCAAAAAAACAAAATTCTTTTCTCGTAATGTGTATTTATTTAAATATATGATGATTTCTTGTATTACTGAAATATGTTACATGATTGCATTAAAGTTTGTATTCTGTTGGTAATAGAAAAAGTTTAAAATGTAGAGATTCTCCATGGCTATCCTACATCATCTAACGACTACCATCCTCAAACCCTCAAGTATGATTTTAATTGGGACATGAAAGAATTATTTCAAAGTTTTCTAGCATTTATTTTTGCTAAGTTGAATTGTATAAAGTTATAATTTTTTTGCAAATAATACAATGCTATTTATTTTGATTGAAAGTTTCTTAAATTTCCTTGGACTTACGTTGGATTGGTCTTAGGATAAGATGGCTAAATTGAGACATACCGCCATAAAGTCTACAAGTTTACTGCGCCACCTAAGACCAAAAGCCTTAGCGCTACAAGCCAATGAGAACTTCGATTCCAACATGCCCCTGCCTCAACACACTGACATATTCCTTCAATTGTGGCGAGATGCGACGAGTTATGGGAATAGAATTGGTAACGTTGAGGTTATCAATCACCTTTTTCGTATCTTTACCCCATCTGTAGTAGAGATGGGTAATTTTATCAACAACGAATTGTTGAAAGAAGACCCAAACCATTTCGACGTCGAGACATATTGTTGTACCCTAATTCAATGTCATAAAGATTATGTGAATGGGAAATTTTCAAGTAATGAAGAAGACTCAGATACGGAATCAGAGACTTCCGTCAATCAACCAACGCCCAATCGGGAACAAGATTCAGCTTAGGTGTCAATTACTTATTTTCCATTATGTATTCTCATGTAGACTTTCCTTTAGAGCACTTTCTAGATTTTCAGTTATAATCTAATTTTGCTCTTGCTACTTTCCGTATTATTATTTCTTTCCAAACCATATCGACATCGAAACATTTTGCTAATAGGAGCAAAAATTTGAATGGTTATCAAAGTATGCTCCTCACCATGTTGATACTGAAGCTAAAAAGATCTAAAGGTTTGAGTAAGGATTGAACACATACATAATCTTAATTCTCTTGTCCCCAACTTCACTTCTTATCAAGAAATGCTAGCTCGAACCAAGACAGTTTGGTAGGGTAAGGTGAGTTTAGTTAGTGTGTTCTACAAAATAAGGATTTTTTTAGGAAGAGAATGTGAAGTGGACAGGACAAAGAAAAAGGAAAATGACAAGAAAAGAAGCCGAATACTGGATCCAACAACATCAAAATGTAATAAGACAAGCCTACGATCCTCCCTACCCAAAATGTAATAAGACTCACCTATGAGAGTGCTTGTTTAGGAGAAACATATGTTATCGGTGTGAAAAATCGGGCCACATGATTATGAATTATCCAGAACCACCCAAAAGAAGAGATGTGAAGGAGAAAGAGAGAGATATAAACAAGAATAAGAATGGAAAGTGGCGAGTGTTTGCCCTTACCTAGCAAGAAACAGACGAGAATCCCAACTTGATAGCAGGTACCCTTCTGTTGTCACATTTTCCTGCTTATGTGCTTTTTTATTCTGGAGCAATGCATTCTTTCATCTCTGCATCTTTTATCACTAAGGCTAGGCTTGCGTGTGATAAATAAGCTAGTACACTAGAGCTTAGCATCCCTTTAGGCGAGTCGCTTTTTACAAATCAACTAGCCAAATCAGTTAAGAAAGAAATTGGAGGGAAAGTACTAGAAGCATATTTGTATATCTTAGAAATGAGAGACTTTGACTTAATCCTAGGCATGGATTGGTTGGGATGTAACCATGCGTCTATCCAATGCCACGAAAAGGAAGTAGTACTTCAGAAACCAGGAGAAGAGAAGTTTTGTTTCTCAGGGATGAAAAGGTCATGTAAAGGAAAATCTTTTAGTGCCTCAAGTAAATCACAACTAGAGGTAACTGTTGAAGACATAGAGGTGGTACGGGAATTTCTCGACGTGTTTCCTGAAGATCTACTAGGAATTCCATCGGACTGGCAAATGGAGTTCACCATTGATTTCATTCCTGGAGCGGTACCGATGTCTAAAGCACATTATAGAATGGCACCGAAGAAATTACAAGAACTAAAGTCTCAACTTCAAGAATTGTTGGATATAGGCTTTATCCGACCAAGTGTGTTACCGTGGGGTGCACCAGTTCTTTTTGTGAAGAAGAATGATGGGTCGATGAGAATTTGCATTGACTATCGAGAATTAAATCAGTTGACAATAAAGAATAAGTACCATCTTCCAAAGATTGAAGATTTGTTTAATCAACTGAGAGGGTCAAAAGTGTTCTCTAAGATTGACTTGAGATCTGGATACCATCAACTGAAGATTAATGCTAGCAACATACCGAAAACAACTTTTCGAACTCGTTATGGGCATTACAAGTTTGTGGTTATGCCTTTTGGCTTAACCAATGCACCAGCAGCGTTCATGGACCTAATGAACACAGTGTTTCATTAATTCTTGGACAAGTTCGTCATAGTTTTCATCGATGACATCTTGGTATACTCTGAGAATCATGAATAACACGAAGAACATCTCAGAATAGTGTTGGAGATTTTAAGAAATGAGAACTTGTACGCCAATAGATCGAGTAGGTTTTCTTGGGCACGTAGTAAGGTCCAAGGGATTGAAGTCGACCCAACCAAAGTGGAAACAGTAACGAATTGGAACTAACCAACCAATGCTGGAGAAATGCGCAGTTTCTTAAGGTTAGCCAGTTACTACCGAAGATTTATAGAATGTTATCCTAAAATTGCTAGATCGTTAACTTAATTAACCAGGAAGGGAGTAAAGTTTCGGTGGTGTGACAAATGTGGACAAAGTTTTCAAGATTTAAGCAACGTTTAGTCACAGCTCCAGTACTGGAAGTACTAGAAGGATCGGAAGGATTTATCATTTACAGTGATGCATCCAAACTAGGATTGGGAAGTGTGCTTATGCAGCATGGGAGAATGATCGCCTATGCTTCGAGACAACTAAAACTGTATGAACAAAACTATCCAACGCGGGACCTAGAATTGGTTGCAGTAGTTCACGCCAATTCTAGGTTGACCCACTCTCAGATAATGAATTCGAGAGGCACAAGATAATCGACCCACTCTCAGAGATTGAATTCAAGAAGCACAAGATAAGGATCTTTTTCTACAAAAGATCAAGGCCGAAGTTGGTACAGATAAATGCACGGATTTTAGTTTAAATACAAACAGTGCACTCATGTTCAAAGGAAGATTATGTATACCCAAGGATGAGAAGTTGAGAAAAAAAATTGGAGGAAGCTCACTCAATTCATTACACATCACATCCTGGAGGAACGAAGATGTATCGTAACATCTTAGACACCTTTTGGTGGAGAAACATGAAGAGAGGTATAGGGTTGTTTGTGGAAAAATGTTTAGTCAGTCAACAAGTCAAAACAGAACATCAAAGGCCATCAAGTCCGTTGAATGCGTTAGAAATACCACAATGGAAGTAGGAACATATAAACATAGACTTCGTAGTAGGTTTTCTGAACTCAGCAAGAGGTCACAGTTCTATTTGGGTAATAGTGGACCGATTGACCAAGTCGGCCCATTTCTTACCAGTAAAGATGACTTTCAACATGGATCAATTCTCGTAACTATACCTTAGAGAGGTTGTCAGGTTGCACAGAATCCCCTTATCAATAGTATCGGATATAGATCCGAGGTTTACATCAAAATTTTAGAAGAGTTTACAGACAGCCTTAGGCACCAAGCTTAACTTTAGTACGACATATCATCTTCAGAAAGATAGACAATCTGGGTGAACTATTCAAATCTTAGAAGACATGCTTCGGGCATGTGTATTGGACTTAGACGACAACTGGAAGTCCCACTTGCCGTTAGTGGAGTTTGCTTACAACAACAGCTTTCAAGCTACGATAGGGATGGCTCCTTACGAGGTACTATATGGCAGAAAATGTAGATCGTTAGTACATTGGGATGAAGTTGGAGAAAAGAGAGTGTTAGGCCTTGAAATCGTTGATCGAATAGTTCAGGCTATTGATACAATAAGAGCTAGAATAAAATCTGCCCAGGACCGACAGAAAAGTTATGCAGATAAAAGAAGGAAAGTTTTGGAATTCGAAGTTGGCGAAAAGGTTTTCCTCAAAGTAGCACCAATGAAAGGCATTCTCCATTTCAGTAAGAAAGGAAAGTTAAGACCTAGATTTATCAGACCTTTTGAAATACTTGAAAGAATTGGTAATGTCACTTACCGTCTCGCTTTGCCTCCAGAACTCTCAACGGTGCATAATGTCTTCCATGCGTATATGATTAGAAAATATGTTCATGACCCCGGACACGTAGTAGACTACTAGTCTTCAGAAATGCAAAAGAATCTAACCTATGAAGAGATCCCAATCCGTATTTCAGACAGAAAAGTTCATGTTTTGAGAAACTGAGAAGTGCCATTAGTTAAAATTCAATGGCAAAATTATGGAGTGGACGAGGCCACTTGGGAGAAAGAAGAAGAGATCAAAGCCAAAATACCCTTCGCTATTTCTATCACAAGGTAAATTCCGAGGACGAAATTTTTATAAGGAGTAGAGGATGTAACGCCCCAAAAATTTAGAATATTATTTCGAGCTAAGTAAAAGTCTTAGCAAGTAATTGTGGCCACATGTTCGTCCAAAGTCCAAATGGGGTTCGATAATAATAAACTACATAAGTCTACTACAGAAATTATCCAACGATTTTTGAGATTTATTAATTAATTAATTAAAATTAATTAATTATATTTATGTTTCTAAAAAATGGAAGAATTGTAAGAAATTTTGACTTATGGTAATTACACCAGATCAAAGACTTACCAAATCCCAAATAGGTAAGTTCCTTGATATGCATGCAAAATGATGGAAATAAGCTAAAATCCTCAAATTCTTCCAATTATTTCATCCAATACACACACTTAAGCCATTTTTACAAAGAAAATAAAAGAGAAGAATGAGGAAAGAAGAAAGATATTTCAAATGGTTTTTCATTCATTTTTCAAGAAGTAATGTAGGAATATTTACATACAAGTGATTTAAATCATTTTTATGTATTGTAGTTATGTGTATGCTATCCTAAATGATTTAATGTTTATGGCCATCTGGATATGAATGTAGTTTATTCCTTTGGAATGAACAAGAAATGATGTTCATTATACTTTGGATGTAAATGAAAAATGTTTATAGTTTTTAAATCCTTCGGGATTAAACCTATGAAAGAATTTGGGGTTTCGACCCTTGAGCTCGCCGAAAATTGATGTTTGCATGGTTTGCTTACATTTAATTGCAGTATATAAATTGGGATTTGCATATTTATAAATGTTGATATTCCTATTGAGTTTTCTCCAAAATCACCCTTCTCCCATTCATAGATTGATTGTAGGGTTGGATGGAGGCTTGATGATGAAGGGATTGAGCCATGGGAAAAGAGATTTCGGTTAATAAGACGAATAAATAGAAATTGCTTTATGATGTTATGAATTCTGAATTTTATATGTTATAAGATGATTTTGATATAAATGTTTATTGTTAATTTGGCATAAACTTGGTTGGAACTCTATGAAATGATATTTTTAATCTTGATGAGTGTTAGAGGGTGTTTAAATGGTATAATGTTGACTGAGATGTAAACTGTCCAGAATTTCCAGCTTGCAAGTCCAGTTTCAAATGGACGTCTCGAATGGTAGAGATTAGGTTTTATGATGAAAATTTATAGATTGATGAACTATCAATTTTGGTCCTTTTAAACTTTGAATCACCTCATTCGGATATCTTTAGAGCAAGATATACAAGTTTTGGTAATAACAGATAGTTCTACTCAAGAATCAGTCTTCCATGTTTTAGAGGTTAATTTGGAGACCTTACTTATTTTATTAAATTCTGAATTTTAGATATGAGTTAATACATTATGTGATGTTTTATATCTGAAAATATTAGAATTTTTCAAGGTCTTTTGATAGGGAAGATTTGAGATTAAAAATAAGTCTGAAAGCTGTCTAGTTTATGTTTTTCGTATACTTTGTATTCCATTTTGATGACCTTAACTATTTCCTAAAATTGTAAAATTTTAGTATGTATTAGAAGGATAAGTTATGATTATTTGGTTAAAGCTTAGCAAGTTTTTGTGACCGTTGAGTTGCTCGTTTCTATGCATAAGTGATAAAACAGCAGTAAACTTATGTCACAATTTAGTTAACTAGAAATTTCGGCTTTAAGAAAAAACTATTAATGTTTCTTAACTTCAACTTTAAAATCCTTATAGTTGATAAGTCACATTTGTAAACTTTTAGAATAACATCTAGAATTCCGCATTTTTAGTTTACTTTCGGACTTTAAAAGGTAAGAATAGGATAGTCGTGTCGAGGCCTCGTAGATGAGGTTTTGGGGCGTCACAGAGATAATGTCTGGTTTACGGAGTAGGAGAGAAGGCTGGAAGTGGGTTGAATAATTGTAAATTGGTGGCTGAACAATCACGGAGAGAAAGGGACTAAGTGGCTAATTTCATCACTGATCATGGAGCAATTTTTGGGAGCACTTGGGCACGTTTTTTGGCAGTTAAGAGAGGGAACTTGGGACATTTTTCTGGGAGTAAAATGGCTAAAATTAGAGGGTGGAAGATGTAGGGAAAATGGGTAGGAAATGGGATGAAATGAGGGACATCATGGGTTGTTAAAAAATTGGATTTTAGGGACTGTTTGGGGATATTTTGGCATGAGAATTATGGGCTGTTTGGGGTCTAATCTGGCATGAGATTAGGGGTTGTTTGGATGTTTAATTAGAATAAAAAAAATTAGTTTGGTGATTGACAAAAAATTCTTTTTGTTTAACACAAAATATATTTTTAATACGAGAAAATATATAACGCGACTAAAGTGTTTAAAAGGCACTAGGAAGATCGCAACGATGCCGAAAATTGAAATTAATTTTTTTGTGAAGTTTTAAATGTCAACAAAAAATTTCGGTCGTTACAACCCTCCCCACTTAAAATAATTTCGTCCTCGAAATTTAACTTACTTAGTTTATGAGGTCTGGGTACTTAGCTGAAACATCTTCTTCTCTTTCCTAAGTAACCTCATCCTCCTCGTGTTTACCCCACTGAATATTAACTAAAGGGTTCTTCTGGTTTCTCAGAACATGGACTTTTCTTTCTAGGATCACCACACATGCTTTATCGTAAGTCATATCATTCCTTAAATCCAATGACTCATATTCTACCACATGCATAGGATCATGCACGAACTTCCTTAACATCGAAACGTAGAATTGCACTGTCGAGAGCTAGGGTGGTAATGCCAAACGATACGCCACATTTCTAATTTTTTTTCAAGAATCACAAATGGGCTGAAGTTGGTCTTAACTTTCCTTTCTTTCGACAACGTAAAATTCCTTTCATCGAATCGACTTTAAGAAATACTTTCACACCGACTTCAAACTATAACTCATTCTTCCTTTGGTCGGCATAAATTTTATGACGATCTTGTGCTGTCTTAATTCTAGATCTAATCTTGTCTATAACTTCTACCATTTTCTCAAGAAATTCTGGATCCAAAATTCTTCTTTCACCAACCTCATCCCAACAAATTGGCAAATGACATCAACGATTTGAAGTGCCTCATATGGTGCCATGTCAATATTAGCTTGAAAACTATTATTAAATGTAAAATCTACCAACGGTAAGTGACATTCTCATTTACCACCTAGATCTAGAACACATGCCCTCAACATATCTTCCAAATTTTGAATGGTTTATTTTGATTGCTCGTCGGTTTAAGGATGATACGTTGTACTAAAATCCAATTAAGTTCTCATAGCTCTCCAAATGCTTTTCCAAAATTTGAGGTAAACCTCGGGTCTCGGTCCAATACAATAAAAACTGGCACTCTATGAAGTCAAACAACTTCTCTGACATACAACTATACTGCTGTTTCAACTAAAATTCTTCTGAATTGGCAGAAAATTGAGCAAATTTTGTCAAACAGTCTACTACAACCCAGATGGCATCATGTCCTCTTGCCGATCAAAGAAAACCCTTAACGAAATTCATTGCGATTTTCTTCCATTTCCACTGTGGTATATCCATTGGATTTGATGGCCCTGACGGCCTCTGATGTTTTGCCTTTACTTATTGACAAACCAAACACTTAGACACAAACAACTGATAGGCCTCCGCCTGATTACGTAGCCGTCCATGCATGCTCCATGGAGTCCGATTTTCGCCTTCTCTTCCATCATTTTTTAGAGAGCTCTTGAGTGAATACAGATTGGCCCCAACCCAATTAGGACCCAATAGCTGGGCAGTTATGACAGCCTACTTCCTGATATGGAAAAAGGTAGAGTTAGAGGATGAACTTTCGTCCAAAACCTTCTGCTTCTTCTACCACCCAGTCCAGGCTCGGAACACAAAAAATCCTAAAACTAAAAATTACTACCTAACACCCAGGTCGAAGATGACCCCAAAATTAGTGGAGATCCCCAACAAAGTTAAGGACTAGAAAGAGTCATTTTTCTTTGTAAAGAAAAATTGGGAGTTTCAGTCGGTCGACCCCAAGCCCAAAACATTTATGCCTCGCTTCTACAATGTGCTTTGTAGTTCCATTACTATTTTAGGGTATTTTTTATTTATTTTCTTTGCATGATATGCTTATGAATATTCTGACTTTAACTGTTTCATGGTGCGTTGGTAAAGATCGGGAGCCTCACTTTTTCGAGGATCAAATTAAGCCGGTTTTTTAGGATCTAAGGTCCAATCTTAGATAACAAGCAATTATGCAAAGAAACGAAGGCAATCCTTGAACTAGGAAGCTCAGAATTTTACAACGCAGGCTTGGAAATGACTCTCCGAGAGTATTCCTTTGACAACTTCTATATTATTCTTTTGCCATTCATTGTATAGCGGACACTAATTCAAAACCTTGTCTTTTTGGCAACTAGCATCAATTTCAATCGGAACACCACCCTCGTTGCTGAAGGATCCAACCACACTTCTCCTAAGACGAAAGTTCATTCTCCTGCCAATGGGTTGTTATCAACTAGCTTTCAGCTTGCCCTTCCTTCCAACCTACTTTAAAAGAGATAGTAGGCAAGGAAAAAGCTTTGGCAGATACACCGGTAGAAGAAAGGGTTCATTTGAGCACTGGAGCATATGCCTCATATTCTGGTCCTTCACTGGCAAAACATTTCCAAAACTAGCCTAAGATTTTGGAGAACCTCATGATGGCCTCCTTCTTTAGTTTTGTTTCACAGGAATATGCTTCACTTTTTGTGGCCTTTAACTAGTCTTAAGAGACTTGGTCGTAGACCATGATAGTCGACTAGATGGCAGCTCTTTCAGATAGCCAAATTTCCAGGGCCTTTGTTCTCCTCCAAGACCAGAATGATGAGTGGGAAGCTCTGGCAGATATGGCTTAGAAGCTTGATGAGGAGGTTGAAAAATAAAAGAAAGATCTGGAGGCTTCCAAGAAGAATCTAGAGGCTAACAAACTGAGGTAGATGTTCGTCGCCTCATGTTAAATTTGGAGGCTTCGAGGAAAGCCTTCGAGAAGGGCAAGAGAAAACTCATGGAGAAATGGAGAACAAAAAAGGTGACCTAGATAGTTTCCACGCCAACAAAGGTCATGGGAGAAAAGGTCTGGTAGCCAAGGAGGCAGAATTAAACGAGCTTCAGAAAAAGCTGGAGGCTGGTGAAAATGCAATATCTTCTTTAGAGTATAGGCCTTGACCTTTATGACTAAGTGGAGGCTCTTCAGTATAAACTGGTAGTCCCCAACGATATTGAAGATATTTTCACCATCCTTAACTGCCAGCTCTAGCTCATTACATTTCTTGTTATTTATTGCTTTCTGTTACAAGTTATTTCATATGCTTCTTTTAGTTTCATCTCTTATATAAGCTGAATCATTCTGTGAAATAATGCATGAGAAATAAATTATCAATACAGAAATTGAGCTACTTCTTTCTCCATTTTTTACTTTCTTTTTGTAAAATGGTATCAGAGATTATTCACACTAACGCTACTTTGAAACTCTGCCTTCTTTAAATTCATCTCATTCATGGCTCAAGGAGGAGGATCTCAAGCAGCAAATCACAACTTCAACTCTAGTCCATACTGGAAATCTATTCACTCATCTTGAGGTTGAAGATAGATCTCATTATGATGATCATCGCAGTCCTTATTATTTAAGCAATGGAGATCATCTTGGACTCCACCTTGTTTCCTCATTGTTAGTAGGTAACAATTATAACTCCTGGTCTCGTGCCATGTTAGTTGCTTTGGTTGCTAAGAATAAGATCTGTTTCATTGATGGCTCTCTCCTCTCTCATACATCTGATGATCCATCATACAATTCTTGGTCAAGATGCAACAGTATGGTTTTATCTTGGTTGATCCATGCTATTTCCAAAGAGATTATAGAAAGTATTATGTATCTGGATAACAATGTTTCTATATGAAATGATCTTCACGAGCGATTTCATCAGAGTAATGGACCAGGGATATTTCAATTAAAACAACAATTGAACAGCCTAACTCAAGGATCTACTGATATCAGTGGCTATTTCACCAAGCTTAAAATCCTTTGGGAAGAATAAGAGAATATAAACATGTTTCAACTTGTACTTGTGGAGGTCTGAAAGCTGTTATGGATTTTCAACAACGTGAGTATGTATTACAATTTTTAATGGGACTTAATGAATCATATTCTCATGCTCGAGCTCAAATACTGATGTTAGATCCTTTACCTCCTATCAACAAGGCATTCTCTTTGATAATTCAAGAGGAAATGCAGAGAGATTTAAGCTCTGGCATATCAGTCTCCACATCCAATCATTCAAATTCCAATTCTGTTGCTTTTGGAGTTTCTACCAGCAACTATAAAGGGAAACAAAACAGACCTATATGTACTCATTACGGAAAGTTAGGCCACACTATAAATGAGTGTTACAAACTTCATGGTTTTCCTCCAGGCTACAGATTTAAGAATCAATTTGCAGGACAACATGCTCCTTCCAAATCTGTTATTAATCAAGTTGAAGCTCACTTTGAAAACAATGATGTTAGTGGTAATCCTAACAACAATTCAGTAGATGCCAAGGTTGCAACGCCTATGCTTACACCATTTCAATGTCAACATATCATTGTTATGTTGAGTTCACAACTTCAAGGGGGCAACCACGGTATCAGAAGATCAGCTTTCAGTTTCCAACTTTATTGGTATACACACTCTTATCCCTAATAATGTTTTGATTGTGGATTCTGGTGCAACTCATCATGTGTGCCATGATTTAAGGTTTTTCACTGCTTTTGATTCTGATTTAAACGTTTCCTATATCAATTTGCCAAAAGGACAAAGTGTTGGAATAGCTGGAGCAGGGACAGCTTGTCTGAACACATCCCTTGTTCTTAAAAGAGTACTCTATGTTCCAAGCTTCAGATATAACTTATTATATGTTAGCTCATTGATAAGAGATAGCAAATGATCATTGATGTTCTCTTATAACAAATGCTTGATTCAGAACAATACACAGGACCTCATGATTGGGATTGCTGAGAGAATTGGCAGATTGTACTACCTGGACACTGAGAAGTTTATAACTGAGAATGTTCCAAACAATAAGGCAACTATATGTAGTGCAAGATCAGACACCTTATGGCACTACAGATTGGGGCATCCCTCAAGTCAGGTGTTACAACATTTGACTGGACATATACCAATTTCTAATACATGATGTAAAGGTCTTCATTGTTCCATTTGTCATTTTGCTAAACAGATGAGATTATCCTTTGTATCTCAAAATAGATTTTCAGATACAATTTTTAAGTTAATATATGTTGATGTTTGGGGACCTTTATCCACTATTATTCATGATGGTTATAGATACTTTTTTACTATATTTGATGATTGCTCAAGATTCACAAGGATATACCAGTTACACAATAAAGCATAAGTACAGCAATGCATCCCTTAATTTTTTAACCTAGTTACAACACAATATGGAAAAATTATTAAGGGGGTTAGATCTGATAATGCTAGGGAATTGAACCTCACTTCATTCTATCAGACTAAGGGAGTTGTGCAGTATCATTTATGTGTTGAAAGACCCGAGCAAAATTCAATAGTTGAAAGAAAACATCAATATCTATTGAATGTAGATAGGGCTCTTGTTTTTCAATCCAAATTACCTTTAATATATTAGGGTGAGTGTATTGAGGCTGCAGTCCACCTTATTAACAGGTTGCCATCATCCATTCTTTCTCATAAGTTCTCTTTTGAGATTCTACATAAAAAGGTTCCCTCTTATGCTTACTTAAAAGCCTTTGGTTGCTTGGCTTATAGCTCTACCCTTTTAAGCTCAATGACCAAATTTACACCAAGATCAAGGGCTTGTGCATTCATTGGTTATCCTCAGGGTATGAAGGCCTACAAATTACTTGATTTACATACTAGACAAATATTCATCTCTCAAGATGTGGTGTTCCATGAATTAATTTTTTCTCATTGCACTCAAGACAATATTAAGGAGCTAGCAGATATATTTTTTGATAGCGTGTTGCCACTTCCAGCCTTAGAAAATCATTCCAATACCTTACCTGATGTGCAAACCCCAGCTGTGACAGATTCTCCCACTGATATTGTTTCAGATAATTTAGTTGGCTCACCTACTGCACCAGTTCAAACCAAATTTATAAGGACTGTCAAAAGGCCCTCCTACTTGAAGGATTATCATTGTAACCTGATCACTCAAAGTTCTAAAGTTCACCCTCTATCCCAAGTTCATGGATATGAGTGATTGCATCCTAATTTCAAGGCTATGGCTCTTTCCATTACAGCGATCACAGAGCCTACATCTTTTTCTCAAGCTACAGATCACCATCAGTGAAAACAAGCCATTGCATCTGAACAAGAGGCACTTGAAATTAACAAAACCTTGTCAGTACTTCCCCTTCCTCCTAGACACCATGTTGTTGGCTGCAAATGGGTATATAAGCTTAAACTTCGTACTGATAGCTCTATTGAAAGATACAAAGCTCGCCTTGTAGATAAAGGTTACACACAACAAGAATGTATTGATTACATAGACACTTATGCCCTAGTTGCCAAACTTGTGACTCTAAAACTTCTACTAGCTTTGGCTTCTTTACATGGTTGGCTGTTACACCAACTTGATGTCAACAACGCGTTTCTTCATGGGAATTTAATTGATGAAGTATACATGACTCTACCTTAAGGGTATAGTCCTAAGAGGGAGAACTTACCTCACAATCCAGTCTGCAAGTTACATAAATCCTTGTATAGATTGAAACAGGCTTCTAGGCAATAGTATGTCAAATTCTCTCAGCTTTGCTCGATAAAGGGTTCATTCAATCCTCTACTGATCATTTTCTATTTATACAGAGAAAACATACCAAATTTATTCTCTTACCTATGTATGTTGATGACATTATCTTGGCAAGTAATGATGAAGAAACAGTACTGGCAGTCAAGAAATCTTTGGATGCCAAATTCAAATTTAAAGATCTTGAAAATTTGAGATACTTCCTTGGATTAGGAATAGGAATGTCAGCCAAGGGAATTTCCATTTCTCAACGAGCTTATGCCTTACAGTTGCTAAATGATGTTGGATTCTTGGTATGTAAATATGTAAGCACTCCCATAAGAGATACACAATATCATTTGTAACATATGTATCGAATAGTGATACTATAAATGACTAAATTGATATAAAAATATAAATATGGAGACCAACTTGCAAAAATTTAAAAGTTGAAGGACTTTGGTTGCAAATAAAAGAGGACAAAATTGAAATGAAAGGTAGAGTATGGAAACTAAAGTGAAGATATCATAAAAATAGAGGACTTACTGTGAAAATAATTAAGGACTCAAGTAGCAAATTAACAAATTCAGTTACCATATATTATTTAATATAATAAATTAAAATAATAATTTTTAAAAAAATAGTATTTTTATAATAAATGAAACAAGAATGGTTTTTTAGAATTATTTTCAAAAAGTGGGTTTTTTTATGAAAAAAACTCATTGTACAACTTGAGCCATTTAAGTTGACCACTTTGCTTCTAGTTTTTCAACGTTGGATTGGCACTTTACCAATTCTCATTATTTTCCAATTCAAATATTTCCTTATTTAAGTGGCATACTTTGTATTTAATTTCTCATTCACTCGAAATTAGTTTTAAGAAACTAAATATACTATTTTATTCTACTCACAGAGTAGAACAAACTTGGCCAAAGAAATTCTCATTTACAACCTTGGGACCCACTCAAATAATTAGTAAAAAGATGGTCAAAACTATTTTATAAAACCAATTTCCAACAATCAAAACACTCAACATCCTCTAACTTTGCACCAATTTCCAACAATATAACAATATTTGGAGCCATGTTAGAATCTGATTTTCCTCGGTTTTTTATTAGTCAAGATAGAACTCTAAAAACCACAAATTTATTTATCCAAATTTTGTCTTTAACATGGACTTCACGTACAATTCGAGTTTATTTTTTTTCATTTGTTTACCTAACATGTACATATGACGTGGAAATGTACTCAAAACTGATTAATCAACAAATATAAAGAATTTGTTTAGTCAATAGGTGTCGTATTCATGGCACGAATCAATATAAGGGCCACAAAGCATGCTGAATAAATTTGACTGGGAGATATTTGCATAACTTGTTCAACGAAGATTGTTCAAGTTGTCAAGAAAAGAGTGGAGAATCAAAATAAAAAATGAAACTGCTCTTTAATTTCTTTTCGTCGGCAATAATACAAGTTCACATATCACACTGTTTTTGTTCATTATGTATTTTTGCTTCTTGTTCATAATTATTTGAACTGACATTTCACGCTGCTCACTCTTTTGTTATTAAGCGTGCAAGTCCATATAAATATGTTTTGTTAATAGAATTGAATAAGATAGGATATTGTAATAGACAATACTTCAGTTCGTTTTTCTTATTTAATATCGTGCACTATTGTCCCACTAGGATGGATACTTGTGTTATATTTTATCAATTGAAGCAAAAGGAGTTTATGTGATTGCTAAAAGGAAAATTTGCTCTTCACGTTCATGTATACAGAAAAAGAGTACATATATTAAAACAGGAAATGCTTCAAGTAGTATAGCTTATTCGCATCAAGAACAGCCCAACTAGCCTCTGATAAATTAGCCTTCAATTGGAGGGTTGTAAGGAGTAGCGATCACGTAAAGGTTATTCTTTCTCTGCACACTTACTCCCGGTATCTCACTCATGTCTAGATCACCCGGGTTCTCTCCATGAGGAAGTTTCCAGTCAAAGTGATAGAGAAGTTGAGCTAAAGGCACGTCAATATTTGCAATGCCAAAGTTCATGCCAGGACAAAACCTCCTTCCCGATCCAAATGGAATATATTCATAGTTATTTCCCAAGAAATCAATTGAACTATTCTCGAATCTCTCTGGTTTAAAGCTTTCTGGTTCCTCCCAATATGCTGGATCTCTTCCCAAAGCCCAGATATTTATGGCAACTTTAGCTTTGTAGGGTATGGTATACCCATCGACTTCACATTCTTCCCTGCATGCTCTTGGGAGTATAGTGACGGCGGGATGTACCCTAAAATTTTCCTTGATTATCAACTTCAGATATTTTAGTTTTTGAATATCACTCTCCTCGATTGTCTTCTTTCCTTTAAAGGCTTCTCTTATTTCAGCTTGTGCCTTCGCCATCACATGTGGATTTCTCATCAGCTCTGTCATTGCCCAATCGAATGTTGTGGATGAAGTTTCAGTTCCGGCTGTAAACATATCCTGCAATAACACCACCATAATTATTGATTTGAAACAAATAAAAAATATGACGTTTAAGAGAACATATGCAATGTTTTATGGACAAAGGACTTACAAAGATGATTGCTTTGATGTTGTCATCAGTTATTGGAACATCAAGTTCCCCACTTAGTTGTTTACGGAGGAGAACATCTACTATGTTTTCACTACCGAACTCCCTGTTTTCTCTTTTTCCTCCTGCTAGCTTTTCTTTATGCTCGTTGAGCATGACGTCAAGAATTGAATCAAGTTTACGACGCATCTTCAACAATTGATGTTTATTCCAACTGAAAACTTGCAGGAACGTTAATGATGGGTACAAATCGGCCAATTCGAATCCCCCTGCCAATGTTACTCCTTTCTTCATGAACTTTATCAAAGTGTCTTGCTCTTTCAAGATCTCACCGAAGGCTGCTCTAGATGTGACTGCACTTGTAAATGAGAATATATTATCCGTCATATTGAATGGTTCTCCCCGATATGATTGAATAGTTTTAATAAGACTAGAAGTCTCGTCTAGCCTTATATAGCCGAATGACCGAACATTTTTGTTGCTCAAGAGCTCCATAATGCATATTTTACGCATTTGCCTCCAATGCTCATTATATGGACTAAAAGCAAGATCTTTATAGTCATACCATAAAGTCTTCATCCCTATGCTTTCTGGTCTGTCTGCAATAGCAAGATCGTTTACCGTGAGTACTTTTTTAGCGATATCACGTGACGATATGACGATTGAGGAAACTTCACCGAGCTTCAAGTGTAAGATTGGCCCATATTGGTCGGATAGTTTACTTAGGGCACGGTGTGGGAGTGCACCCATCATGAGGTGTAGGTGTCCGATCAAAGGCAGCTTCCATGCCGGACTCGGAGGAAACTTTTTGTTATTGTCAAGGGACTTTGATCTCTTCCATCCCTTAACTAACAAAAAGATGAAGGTTGTGAAAAGCAAGAAAGTAGTGAAGTTGAAGGGAAGAAACTGGAATTCCATTATTTTTGGTACTAGCTTTTCTCCTCCGAGTTTATGAGCTGCGAGTTTTGTTTGTTGTACTTAGTGCACACACAACGTTACCTATTTATATTTGTATTTCTTCACTATTATTTTGTAATTATTTATCCACATATATTGACTTGAATTGCCTATGTTGACTTGAATTGCCATTTGACAGATAGATACTATTGGCTTCTCAGCCGTTTCTTGTAGTATTTGTTAATATTATTTATAGTTACTAAATTTGACTGGTACATGCACCTGATATATTTTATTTGTTTCTTGCTTGATTATTCTTCCAAGTTTCTTTTTATTCAAATTTATTGGGCTTAATATTTGACTGGAATATTTTCATTCTAAACAAGTGTGCTTTAATTAACGTGCATATAAAAACATAGGAGAGAGATATGAAAAACTAAATTATCTTGGAGAATTAAACTAATAGTCCAAATCCGAGTAAGTTAAAACTTAATTCAATTTTGATGGGCTGATTTTAAATTTTATTTTCATAGGCTAGAGTTCACTATTTTTTTACAACTAACAGGTCGTTACCAAAAGTTATCTACGATCGTCACACAAGTGCCATACAAAATTATCAAAGCTTTTGCAACAATTGTTGTAAAAATAACATTTCTACAATATTTATTGCAATCTTCGTGATAACTTTAGTTTTGAGAATAAGATTTGGTGTAGATCAAATATTTTTACAAACGCCAAGATTTACTCTGCATCGAAACATTTTTACACTCTTAGAGGTGGCATGGAAACTTTTGTTGTACCCTTTAATATTTTAGTTTCCACATCAAACAAGTAATTTAGTCCAAAGAAAGAAAAAAAAATAAAAAATAAAAATAAATAAGAGAGAGAGAGAGAGAGAGAGAGAGAGAAAACCAAGCTGATAATGACCTGCATGAAATGAGAAGCCAAATGCTTTTTTAAGAGCATGTTTGACTAAGGTTAATTAAATATAAGTAAAAATTACTATTTAATAAACTTTTATTTCTAAACATTTTTGGATCTGATACTTTTTTTTTTTTTTACATGAAAAATTATGTATTTGAAAGTAATTTTGACTCTGTCAATACAAATAATGGACTTATTTTCAATTATGATCAATAAAAATAATTATTTTAAAACTCACTTACTTTTAAGTAAGTTTACCTTAAAGTAAACTTTTTCGTCAGCCTTTTGAATTCCCTATGACGATACGAGTTTATAAAGTATGAACAGAAAATGGTAAATCACACTAAGATTACTAATTGAGCACAAATTTAATGAAATCTTAATCAATTTTTGAATATTATAATGTAATCAGAATGATATTAAAAAAAATGGATTGTTAATCTAATGCAGATAGAGAAGAGCAAGGCAATAAATACACGATCACGAATCATTGATCTCTCAGAATATCAATATGTGATCAAAGATGGGAAGAAAACTCCAATTTTTATAATTTTAATCAAACAAAAAACACTGACAACGATGCCAAAAACTTGTTTCGAAAATAGTGTAATAGTAAGTGTACAATATCGCAAACAAATAATAAAGTAGACCTATTGAGTCCGAATTATCTTTCTCACGAATACTATCTTATTTAGATATTAGCTCAATTAATCTTAATTCTAATATGTTTAAAACACTTTAAATTAAATTGATTTGAGAGTTTAAACTATAACTATTAATTCTAGAAAATAATGTTAATGCAAAAATCAAGAATTTAGAAAATATGATAGTTGAAGAATTTGGATTCACGAGTTCAACATAGTTGTCATTGCTAATTTCTCCTCTCAAGATTTATTCCTAATGTTGTATTCGATCGAATTCACGAATTTAACTTAAGTTACCTCTCTCGAGTTCAAATTAGTCCTATCTAATTAAGTCAACTTAGGTAGTCAGAATGGTCCTTAATTAGATGCATTAATTCTCCTAAGAATTCGATTTAGACCGCAGCAATAATAAAAGCATATATATACCTTTTATCCAATTATCGAATTTTACTACGTGATCTAGATTAATAATTTACTTCTCAATTCATTAAAAAATCACTTAAAAGTACTCACAATCGTCCACTTTTGATGATCCAGATAAATGTAAAACCACACTTATCAAATACCCCCAAACTTGAACATTTGTTCGTCTTCGAACATTACTATTTATTTAAACAATCAAGCAAATAATATTATAATATATAGCTTGCCGTATTAGCTTCATGTTTTTTAAATAACTCAATCAATTCATAAAAAATTTCTAAATTATGCTACCAAAATCAATTTTTACTTATCCGATGCTCGATTGATATATGTGTGTGCGCATAGTCAATCCAATCAACATAAACATTTAAGTTGGTAATATACCGCCCCCCAATGGTCAAATATTTCATTTCTCTCTCGTAAGAATACACACTCCCATATTGATATTCATTCTCTCACCTTGGGTGTTAACTCTAAAGTTTCCATCAAAACACTTATTTTTTTACTGCTCAAAATTTGGTTAGGTCTAGCCAATACAGTTGCTAACTAGATCTGTGATGATTCTCCTTTTATTGAATGGTTTGGCCATCAAGCTTCAACTAGTTAAGTCAAACTCACTAGTCATCTAAATCTCCAAGTTATGCGCACAAATGCTCAATCTTGCTTTTGCTTCTTTTTTTTCTCTTTATATAAATAAAGAGAAATAATCTCTTAAGCACCGGTGATGTGAGATATTAATTACATGTTGATTATATTGCACATTTATTAACAACAAATGTAATCAACACTGTAATTAATATGTCACATCATCGATACTTAGCATAAGCTAAGCACCGGTGATTAGGAGATCATTTCCGTAATTTATTTATTATTTATTATAGATTATTATAAATAAATGTTATTATTTTTTTCCGTAATTTTTTTCTTATTTTTTTTAATTATTCCCACATTCGTCTAGTTTTTCATTCAATTTTTCACCATTTTTTTATTTTTTTTTTATTTGAAAAATTAAAAAAGTTGGAGCCGAGTTTGAAGAATGAGGGTTTGGTCCAATTCAAATTTTCAAAGTGGTGCAATTCAATAAAAATATAAAAATGGTCACTTTACCAAATCATTTACGAATCTTAGTTATTTAATTTTTTTTTTTTTTGTAGGAGTTATGTATTTATTTGATTCTACTTTTCTTAATATAATTTCAATATTTTACTTAATTAATTTTATTAAATAATATATTTAAAAATATGTTTTTCTTATTTATTATTTATGTATTATACATTTAAAATTTTTTATACATATATATTCAGATAATATTTATGTGCAATACACGTATTAAAAATTAGTGTGTATATATATATATATATATATATATATATATATATATATATATATATATATATATCGTCCGTCTCACCCCAGTTACAATCTGTCCCTTGGACATCTTGAGCTCTTATAGTTACTTTAAGCTTTCCAGTTGCCAATGTGACATAGGGTTAAATTGATATTGTTCTCAAAAATATGCCGAATTGTAGATGCTTAATCTACATATATTAAAATGACATATGTTCTTGCCGTTTGAGTATATTTTCTCTTCGTATTTGTTAGCATGGTCTACACCACTACAAGAATATAAGAAGCTTACATGAGAAGAAAAATACATTTTGACAAATATGCCTAACACGTTAATATATAAAAATACCGATGTGTGCCTTTTTTAAAATCAAACCAGCACGCGAGCAGATATTTCATCGTAAGAGATAAAAAAAATATACAAACTTATGGTGAGGAAACTTTTGACCTCCAAATACAAATTACTACCATAAGGGGCCAAAAAGAATTGGGATTTCACAAAAATAAAATTAATAAATAAAAAAATAAAAAATAAAAACAAAACAGTACATTACGTAAGACATGAAGGAGCCTATTTGGACCGTTTCTTACTGAAAGGATAGTGACATGTTATAATACTACACCATAAAAGAAATTTAACGAAATAATAATAATAATAATAAGACTTGTGAAAGTGATAATAAAGATAAATAAATTAAATATTAAAAAAAAGTATATAAAACGATAAAACGGTACATGACAAAATAATATATAATACACAAAATAACACGAATGTGTGCTAACCACCTGTAATATATATTTGAATAAGATAAAATATCTTACCTCTAATTGGTTACATTTTTGTAATTATTTTAATTAAAAGTTTATATGCCCAACGGGGTAGGTTAGATTTAAGGTCACCCAATTTTGAGTAAAATTTCATTTCAGTCCCCCAATTTTCTTGATTCCAGACTCATCACCGATGCTTTAATTTCATTTCAATTTGGTCATCGATAAGGATCCAGTCACAAAATCTAACATCCTTTCTCACGTAATATGCGATTCTTCTTAACTTGGACAGCATGAATTGAAGGTTACAAGGGTCGTTAGTTGTTTTAATTGTACAATTTTATTACTAAAAATGCAAGTTTACATCGTTATCCAATCACAAGAGACCATACAAGAAAATCGTTATGTCGTGCATGAAGGGATGTTAAATCTTATGACAAAGATTTTATTGATGATCAAGTCGAAACCAATTTGAAACTTCTGCAATGATCACTTTTTAGTAACTAAAATAAAACTTTACTCAAAGTTGGATTACTTGTGGTGTTTTTACCCAATAATTAAAATAATGTAGTGTATCATTACTTAATGAGAAGAATCTCTCCATGATCAGGTTAGTCAAGTTTGACTGTAGAAAATTTTCGTCACACAGTGGCTTTTTTAGAATAATATAAAAATTCTGCTAGTCAATATTGGCACTTCAAATTTGAAGGAGAAATAACAAATAAATAAATGTTACCAGTCCGATTCATGCACCAAAATAATATTAAAAAACAAAATATCTATATATGCAAATGCCAGTCAATATTGATACAATAGGAAAATAATTTTCCTACTACTAGTACTATATATAGGAGATATTGTTAGTGCATTTAGTACAAATAAAATAAAACAGACAACTAAACTTGCCACAAATAATGGAATTCCAGCTACTTTCCTTCAACTTCACCACTTTATTGCTTTTCATATCCTTCATCTTTCTCTTAGTTAAGGGATTGAAGAAGTCGAATTCCCCTAACAAGAACAAAAAATTGCCTCCAAGTCCATGGAAGCTGCCTTTAATCGGAAACATGCATCAGTTGGTAGGTGCTCCCCCGCATCATGCTCTGAGAAAGGTAACTGATAAATATGGTCCTGTTGTGCATCTGCAGCTTGGTGAAGTTCCTGCAATCATCATATCATCGCGTGAAGCTGCTAAAGATGTATTGAAGGTTCATGATCCTGCTTGTGCTGATAGGCCAGAAAGTATTGGAAGTAAGATTATGTGGTATGACTATACTGATATTGCTTTTAGTCCATACAACGAGTATTGGAGACAAATGCGTAAACTATGCATTTTGGAGCTCTTAAGCACCAAAAATGTCCGATCATTTGGCTCTATAAGACTAGATGAGGCTGCAAATCTTTTGAAAACTATCAAGTTGTCTTCTGGGAAACCCATCAACCTAACTGAGCAAATATTCTCATTTTCAAGTTCGATGACATGCAGAGCAGCATTCGGTGCAGTACTGAAAGACAAAGACACTATGATATTGCTGATGAAGGAAGGAACAGCCTTGGCTGGGGGCTTCGAATTGGCTGATTTTTTTCCTTCGTCAAAGTTGCTACAAGTCATGAGTTGGAATAAAAGTAGATTGTGGAAGATGCGTGGTAAACTTGATGCAATTCTTGACTCCATGATCCATGAGCATAAAGTTAACCTAGCTACAAACAAAAGAGGCAATGGGGTTTTGGGTGGTGAAGACATAGTAGATGTTCTACTGAGATTGCAACAAAGTGGAGAACTTTCTCTTCCAATAACTAATGACAACATCAAAGCAGTCATTTTTGTAAGTATTTTATACATGAGAAATTACTTATTTCTTCTTAAAATTTATTATTCCAACATCAATAACAATTGTTATCGTTAATTGCAGGATATGTTTTCAGCTGGAACTGAAACTTCATCAACGACAATGGATTGGGCCATGGCAGAAATGATGAGAAATCCACACGTAATGGCAAAGGCACAGGCTGAAATAAGAGAAATTGCTAAGGGAAAGGAGACAATTGAAGAGAGTGATGTTCAAGCACTAAAATATCTCAAGTTAGTAATAAAGGAAACTTTTAGGTTGCACCCTCCAATTCCTTTACTTCCAAGAGCATGCAGGGAAGAATGTGAAGTTAATGGGTATTCAATACCCCTCAAAACCAAAGTCATGATTAATATATGGGCTTTGGGAAGAGATCCAGAGTATTGGCCTGAAGCAGAAAGCTTTAAACCAGAGAGATTTGAGAACAATTCAGTTGATTTCTTGGGAAGTAACTTCGAATTTCTTCCATTTGGAGCAGGAAGGAGGTTTTGTCCAGGCATGAACTTTGGATTAGCAAATATTGAGCTTCCTTTAGCTCAACTTCTTTATCACTTCGACTGGAAACTTCCTAAAGGATTGAAACCCAGTGAAGTCGACATTTCCGAAGGAGAAGGAATAACTGTGTCAAGGAAAAATGGTCTATACTTGATTCCCACACCCTACAACTCTTCCATTGATGGTTAACAATAGGAGGATTGAGGGATGTTCCGAACTTGTTTCCAATGAAATAAACATGTCACTGTTTTTATTTTTCTTACTTTTTATCTGAATACTTCATTCATGTACTCTTATTCACTGCAGTGATCTTTGTATCATTGTCATGTATAGGCTCAGCTTCTATAACGAGAATATTTATTATACATTTCGGAGTTTCGTGTCTTACATTTTTCAAAAATGACATTTTTACGCACTGACTGGTATTTTTTGTATTTCGGAGCAACATAGGCTTGGTGTGAAAAACAAATTATTGTATGATATAACTATATGGACTTGTATTATTGACAAGAAAACAGTGAATGAACACTTTCCCTTGTATTTTACAATTTTATATATCTTATAATCCAAATCAAAGTTTTAAAAAACCTAAAACGTGGATAGTTATAGAGGTCGAGTTTAAAATTTTTTAGTCTATGCGAGATATAAACGAGAATGAGACAAATGCAAGACGAGAGCGAAGCGTGAGACATGAAGGCTGCATTTCAGGTCTAGACGAAATTTAGACAGACTTTTTAAAACAGTAATCCAAATATGAAGGTCAAAATTGTTCAGCCTAACTTCGTACAAAGAATAAAATATGGATGACTTTTATTTTATGCTTTGGATGCTTATTGACAACGATAAGTTGATCACTCATTTCCTAATAAAAAATTCAAGCATGACTTTTTTTTGAAAAAAAAAAAAAAATCACAAAGCTTACGTGTTTTTATTAATGACAGAATAAATAAAAAATATAAACTTAAAAAGTAGTGAAGTCCGATTTTAAAACGTTACATGGATGACTTATATATTTTATTATTTTGGCAGGTTTGATTCATTTTCGAAAGACTTAAACAATATACCATGATTTGTTGTGCCACATTGGGCACACCTATAATTTTTTTTTAATTCTTTGTCCAGCAGAGGGACTTAGCCTTTTAAAATAAAATATGCCAAGGACACGTACGCGCAAACAACAATAAAAACAAAAGTTTTGATAACAGGTAATTATATTGACATTATAAATTTTATTATTTACGTTGTGTTTTAATTACAATAAATATCATATAATTTTTAATATTTTAATACTTAAGTTTTTAATTTTTTTTTCATTGCATTTTTATAATTAGCTTTCAATTAATTTTCACATCTTGTCTCAAATAATAATTTTTGTCCAAATATTATCCTAATGTGCATTAAAATGAGAGGTAAATATTTTATCAAACTTTTGTATTAATTATTTATTTAACTTATTTTAAAATATAAGAGGCAAATTTTTTTTTTTACATCTTTCTAATTAAGTTCTTAGATAGAAATCATCATCAAAGACAAAAATAAAATATACAAATTAATAGGTTGATGATAAAAAATAGTTTGGGACATAAATGCAGAAATTGACAATTTTCGACAGCTCACCAAGGTAGCTGTCAATTCCCAAAAAGAAAATTTGAACGGTCAAAAAATTGACAGTTCATCAAGATAATTGTCGATTCTAAAAAAAATTAATTGTCGATTTTTCAACTTAACTATCTAGAATTAGACGGTTCACCAAGTTAATTGTAAAACAAATGAGGAAATATCTCGAAGTTGGCTAGTAGTTGCGTCAAGTTTTGTTTACTAGCAAATAAGTCGCCAATCTATTTGACAGTGTGTCCTAAGAATATTTTATTTATTTTTGCAATTGAGAACAATGATTAAATACCAAATGAATCATAACAAATCAGTAAAATTTATCATTTAATTGAGTGAATATACAAAATGGAGAAAATAAATGCATCCACCGAAATAAAATTAAAGTAAAATCAAAAATTTATTGGTCCAAATTTTTTGAATGGCTGTGAGAAAATAGTCAATTGAATGCTTGAGTGGAGCGGCAATGCAATGAATGCGTCGCGGTGGCGGTTAAAGCATGTGATTGATGATGGATCTTGAAATTTGTTTGATTGTAATGGCAACAACGGTAGAATCTGACAAAGAAGCTGTTGGTGTTAAATAATAAGTTGTAGAGAGAAGATAAAAAAAAGTCGGATAAAGAAGATAGTAAAAATTAAAATTTTAATTGTTTGTTAAAAATATTTTCGTCAAATTTTTCCTGTGTTAGTCCCAACATTTTTTTCATATATTGAAGAGTTTTTCATGAAAATATTGTACTTATTATTTATTTATTGCGTTTAATTTCCTACTTGTATTTTTAAACACATCAACATATGAATGTATTTAACTGCGGAAATTGATCAAGATTTAAATAATTAATGAAAAATAGATACATCAGATACCAAATGAACATCTTGTAATTATAAGATAAAGATAAAAATACTCAAAAGCCTTACTGTAATTAATTGGTGCCTCTTGCTATGTTGTTTTGCCTCACTCCCTGATTTCACTGCACGTACACGCTGAAAAAGCCACCTGCCTACTTGGTGTAATGACTTGAAAAATGCAGATCCGTACAAAATGATATATGAAGAATAGTGTGAAATTAAAATGTGAAATTTTATTTCACAAGACTTAAGAGAAAAATTCTCTTTAGCTTATTTAATTACAAAAGATTATCAAAAGGATCTAATGTATCTAATGTAAATTAGTTACAAAACATTTTGGAAGCTGACAGAATTTTACAAGAGAAAATTTTCTAAGTGTGTGTGCTTCTGCCTCTGAATGTCTGGAGAAGGTTTGATTAAATAACCATTCTGAAGATGCTTTTCTTTTCGTGTGTGTACAGCTGTTTTCGTCTTTATCAAAAGCAGATTATTCTTCTTTTGTCTGATTTCTCTTTTAACTGTAGATGAACAGTTAATTCTATCTAAAGCAGAATTCTTTTTCAAAAGGCGATTCCCAATGTCTGTAATAATGTGTTTTCTTTCATTTGCAGATTTCAATCCAAAATTCTGATAATGGATGTAATAATGGATGGGTCCACCAACGATTTCGTCAAAAGGTAAGATTCCTTTTTTGAATTCTTCTGCAACTTGGTTATCTGATGTGAAGGTAATTCCTGTTGCTTTGGCACGCGTTTCACCGGGAAACATCAGACAAATAATGTGGAATCCAGCTATTACTCTAAATGGTATGCACTGTCTGCATGTTGACTGACTTTTTCAATTCTTGAACATTTATCTTCAACAAAATCTTCATTATCATCAAGATGAACTTCTTTTCTTTTCCTTTTCCTGTTGTCTTTTTGATTTTGCAAAATTTGCAATTGTGGTAATCTCCAAGACTGGATTTCAGTGCTTCACATAAATGTCCATTGTATTCAGAAGTAGTATTGAAAATGTTGTAAAAATTCTTTTCAAAATTACAAATGATTTTTACTGCCTCAGGCATAATGGGAGATCCAGTTTTACTGGTCATAAGAATGTATTTGGAGTGATAATTGACTTTGGCTTTTGACTCGCCACTGAATGTTTTTGAACTGGTAACAATTCTTTGGAAAGATAAGGCTCTCCAATCTTCAAATATCAATTCACTGACACTAGATGATTGTCCTTCCTTTGGTTGGTCCAAATAAACTTGTTGAGAAGTTTTTATCTGGATGTGATGATAGCCTTTAAAAAGAATGTTGTTTTCATCCTAAAAAGGTATTGTGCTTGAGACTTTCAAAATAATTTGTAACTCAGGGTTTTTCACAACATATTTTTTGAAATCTTTTAAACACTGTAAAAGCTTTGGATCAATTAAGGATAATTCATTGAAATCAGGTCCAGGAATTATCATCTTAATTAAGCCACAGTAAAATACATTTCTTACAAAAGTAGGTTCAGCTCCTTCAAAGAAAATGAACTGTCCAAATTTTTTCTCAAATGTTCCAATGTATGTTTGTTCGGGTGCAGAGTCACCAATGACTCTTGCTTCTTCTTCAAGAGAAAGAAAGTCTTGAAAACTAATGTCTGAAAGAGTTGAAGTCTCTTTGCTATGTGTTTTTCCTAAACTTTTGAATCTGTCAGGAAGGATTTCAGGAGTGGTTTGAACAGCTTCTTTGTATGAGAAATTTCTAAACCTGAGATTTTCAGAAATTGGCATTTCGAAGGTAGGCATTCTTGCTCTTGATCGAATGTCTTTTTGGAAAGGTTGGGGTCTTAATGACAGCTAAGTGTGATCATAGAGTTGTTTGTAAGGGATTGGGTTTGTTCCTTTGGCTTTGTAGAATTCAATGAAGGCTGTTTGAACTTCGATGAAGGATTTAAAACTTTTGTGTTTGTAAGGTTTTCCTTTTACCAAGGGTTCAACTTGATCCCAATTCGTATAATATCCGCGGTTTAATCCATCGAATATTACATAGAACTTTTTCCCTGGGGTTGATGTATTGATTCCTACAAGAGGAGAACTGTCTTTCTGTTGCGGACTTGGAATGTCCTTTTTTCCTTGCGAGTCTGAAACAGGATTTTGAATATCCTTTTGCCCTTGTGAGCTTGTTTCAATTGAATCATTGACATGTAATGTATTTTTGGTTTCATTACTCATGGTAATGTCGCCTTTTAATTTTTTCTTCAGATTTGAAATCTTTTTCTTTATTACATGTATTTCCATTTCTTTGATTTCTAACTGTTCTTCAAGTGCTTCGAGTTATTTTTCAAGGTCTGTCATTTTACCTGCAAAAATTCAATTCACGGGTTAGTGAATCAGCAAGAGAATTATCTTTACTTTTAATAATGTCAATTTCAAAGTCATAATGGGAAAACCACATTTGCCATCTGACTAGTCTTCCTTGCTTCTAATCAGGGTGTATCTTGCATTTCAAGAATGACTTGTAAACAGATGAATCTGTCCTAACAAGAAATTTGTTTGAAATAATGTAAAGTCTAAATTTTGAAATAGCTTTTTTCATTGCCAAAATTTCCTTTTCATTAATGTGATAGTTCTTTTCTGAATCTGTAAAAGTTCCAGAAGAATAACTACATAATTTTTCTTCTTCAGAAAAATTATTTTTTGCTTTTAATACTCCCCCCCCCCCCCCCCCCAAAAAACTCTTGGGAAGCATGAGTTTCAATAATCATTTTATCATCTGGTAAATGATGATAAAGAGATGTAAGATTTTTAATTTTTGTTTTAATCTTTTGAATGTAGAGATTATCTTCATGTGTCCATTGCCATTTATAATTTTTCTTTAATTTCTTTTGAAGAGGTGCTCTCATTTTTGCAAGGTTTGGAATAAATGATTCAGCATAATTTAAACAACATAAAAATCTCATAAGTTGTTTTTGATCTGTTAAATCATTGGGAAAATTCTGGATATGACTAAGGATATGAGGCTTAAGTTGTTTGAAACCATAAGCTATTTCTAATCCTAGGTATCCAATTTTTTCTTTGAATAATTCTGCCTTTTTCTTAAACAGAACAATTCCTTCTTTTTGGACTTTCTTGAGAACCTACAAAACATGAGATTCATGACACTCTTCATTTTCTGAGAAAACAAGGATGTCATCAATGTAAACACAACAAAATTCGTTGAGTTCTTTGAATGTATTATCCATGTGTCTTTGAAAGATACATGGAGCTTGTTTTAGTCCAAAAGGTACTACTGTCCATTGGAAGTATCCTTGAGGACAACTGAATGCAGTGAAAGGTTTTGTTGATTCTTCAAATCTGACTTGATGAAAACCAGATTTTAAATCAAATGATGAAAAAATCTTTTTTCCTTTTATAAGGTGAAGAAGGCTTTGCATATTTGGTAGAATGTAGCCATCAGCTTTTGTGATTTTATTAAGTTGAGAATAGTCTATGACCATTCTAGCTTTTCCTCTTCTTTTTTCTACTTCTTTCCTAACCATAAAGGTTGGAGAAGAAAAAGGAGATTTACTAGGTTCAATGACACATAGTTCAAGGAGTTCTTTGATCTGGATAGAGAATTCTTCTTTATCTTTTGGACTGTATGCCATAGCTTTTGCACGGATGACTTTATCTTTGAATTCATCAAGAATTTCGATTTTTGCTGTGAAAGTTCCTTTGTTGATTCTAGGATCAAGAGGATTCTCATAACAGCAAATTTCAAAGAGTTTAGCAATTTCTTGCCTTTTTGTATTTATTTGGAAATTCTCTAATTCTTCATTAGAGATAAAAATGTTTGAATTTTTTGCAATATTCTCCCCCTTTGGAAGAATAAAATTTTTGGAATTCTTTATTTTAAACATTTCTAAAAATTTTGTTTTCAAAGAGTTGAAAGCTAAAGCTTTTCTTTTCTTTAAAATTCAAATCTTTTTGTTTTGTAATGTAAAACTAATTGAATTGATTTCTTGTATAAAAGGGTGATATAATTGGCAAAAAAATATTTCCAATTTTGAAGTCAATTCTGGTTTCGAGTTGATAAACCGTTGGTATTTTGAAGTCAAAAGTTTGAAGAAAAGAATTGTGAAAACCACAAATTCCTATACTAAGATTTTTAACAACTTTGGAAGATGAAACTTCGGAGTTGTTAGCAATTTTTAATTTTAAGGTTCTTTCAGATTGAACCCAAAATTGTTCTGATATTATCCATTTGCTTGCTGTACATACAGATGCTCATGTATCAATGTAAGCATGGATAGTGTATTTTTTCATCCTTTGATTTAAAATCTGGTTTTCATCAAGTCAAATTTGAAGAATCAACAAAACCTCTCACTGCATTCAGTTGTCCTCAAGGACACTTCCAATGGACAGTAGTATTTCCCTAGTTTGTTGTAGGGATGGCAATGGAGCCGCCCCGCCGCACGAAAATTTTTACCCGCCCTGCTACCCGCGAATTCACGGGGTGGGGCTGGCCAATCTTTTGACCCGCCAACCGTCCCACGAATTTTTTTTTTCTTATAAAAATGAAAAAAAAATAGTTAAAAAGAAATAATTTTTTTTTTAAATATTTGTAGCAAACAAAACAAAAAAAATTCAAGAATGGGATTGTGATGTAATGGTTGAGATTTATAGTTTATAATTTTAATCCGAGTTCGATTCTTCTTTAGTCAATTTCTAGTAAATTTTAATTTGTATTCTATTTTATGATTTTATAAAAAAAAAAAAAAAAATTCTTGGTGGGGCGGGGCAAGGCCGTTCTCGCGAACTCCGCGAGACAGAAAAATCCGCCCCTATTACCCGAATAAGCGGGGCAGGACAGCCCGGGGTGGGGCGAAGCACGGGGCGCGTTCGGAGCGGCAGATTTTTTTGCCATCCTTAGTTTGCTGGGATATTTCTTCCAGGCATCTCTGTTGATTAGATAATTTGTCCTTGGTTTACTGGATTCAAACAAGACAAAATTTGTACCAAACATCACTAACTAATATTATACATCTTGGTTTAAATTGATTAATATTAAGGGGAATTTATATTATTTTTTAAAATTTCCCAAAAATAATATAAAATTTTGGGCCCCAAAGATTCTAGGGTGAGTCGGCCACCTCAGACCCGACCTACCTCTCACGTAATATTCTAAAAAATGTAAAATGTGACTAGGCGTCGATGTCGAGTTTCAAGCTTTTCGAGCCTAGGTCGAGAGCGGGACAAAGACAAAGCAAGAACGATGCGTGAGGCGTGACTAGGCGTGGAGGCCAAACTTCACGCTTAGACGAAGCTTAAGCGGGCTTTTTAGAAAAGTGCTATCACATAACAACTTGAATAATATGATGAAATAACATGTTTTTTATAGGTAAAGAGATGTCTAATTTCCTAGTTCAACTATAATTTTATTTAGGGATAGTTTTACCATACGCCACAAAATATAAAATAATTTAAAAAATATTGTCTAACTTCATTTATTCTAAAAATATTGTTTTTACCTTTGTAACACTTGTTACATTTGTTATGTTTGTTATATTTCGTATAAAAAAATGTGTATTACATGTATTACATTTGTTACATTTAGAATTTAAAATATTAAAAAGTAATCATAAAATTTTAATATAAAATGAAGTATGTAGCAAAATTATCACTTTTATTTTCCATCAAAATAAAGTCCTTGTATGAAAATAATTAGGGCTCATTTGGTATATAGACAATAGTTAAAGACAATGAATAAAATTTGTTTTATCCTATTTGGGCGGAATTAATGTCCGGATAAACTTTTATTCGAATAACAATTTAAACCAAAAAATAAGGATAATTTTTGTTCTCAGAAAGAGGGGACAAAAATTTTTATTCAGATAATGATTCACTCATTTAAAAAATAAAAAATAAAAAAAAATGTACCATTTTTAATATAGAACAAATCTCTTTGTCAAGATCCATACCCTAGGTCCTAGGATAACCGCCGAATGCCATCGCTCCACCCATTTTTTTCGCTTTTAGTTTTTTTATTTACTTTTTTTGTTTAATTATTATTAAAAATAATAGTATAATTGTATTTTTTTTAATCAAAAACTGACTTTTTAATAGTGATTTTTTTATTCTTATACATAACTGAACTAAACAGGTAATAATAAACATATTATCCAGATAAATAATTTTATCCACAAACCAAACGAGTCCTAAAAGATAATATTAAATCCAACAACTTATTATGTGAGCTGCATTTAGTAAAACATTATTAGGTAATTTACATTTTATTAAGTAATTTACATTCCATATTTATTCAAATTCCTTCTCACTTTTAAATATGGTTTTGGTAATATTTAATTTTGATATTATGCATTTCTTTCTTTATTTTCTTTTTTCTTCATTGAAGTTTGAATATATTGAGTCATATAGACAACACAAGTATTATCGATTTTTTTTATATCATCGACATTTCACCTTTTTCAATTCAAAGCAAAGGATGGATTTAAAACATTTGCCAATTGTGCTCGCAGAATGACTAGACATGGTCGAGGGAAATTATTTTCTTACACAAGTATACTTATTTGAATCTTAGTAGATAATTAAGAATATTTTGTCTTAAATATGGACCACCATGCATTTCTTATGGTTACCTAGTTATGCATCACTAAGGAGAAACATTTTTTTTTTAAATATTAATGAGTGTATATTTTAATTTATTACGAATTAATGACATTGGATTGGGGGGTCACCAAGCTATAACAAAATTTCAAGCGGGCCAATAAACTTTAATTTTGTTTCACTCCACAACTTTCATGCACACTTCCACATCAGCGTGTTGTTATGGGTATCCATCATATAGGACTTTTCGTTAGTTTTGACCAACTTTTAAATAAACTATAAGTAAGTGTTATAGATTGTAATTTATGTAATTTAGGTACCATGTAAGTTTAAAAAATTTCGATTTACATGGTATTGATATCTAATGAATAAATACTTAAATTTAAAATTGATTTCTAATAAATTTTATCTACAACTCAATAATATTATATAATTATCTTTTATTTTTCTAAAATAAAAATAAAATCACACCCAAATTTGTATAGAAATTAGAGATTTTGTAGAATTAGCATGTCTAAAAGAGTTTTTGAATCTAGACAGATCTCTATATAATGTCTATTTTTTATGTTATCGCGTCAATTGGACAAAATTCTTATCAATTTACATTCAAAATAAATTTTGTTCAATTTATTTACGAGACAAATTTCATTTTAGCATCACAATTACATTGGAGATGATCTTATTTTGGCCAAACATGCACTTTTGACAAGTGGAAACGCTTGTAATTTTGTATGTATCACAAGGAGTGGTTTCGATCAAGGGAAAGAAACCTTCTTTTCCGATCGATTTGACACTATAATTTTTTATAAGTATATTACAGTTTAATTAGATAAAAGATCTATAACACTTACTCATTATTATATCATCAAATTTTTTTCATCGCATTTTTATCATCAACATTAGATTAATTAGTACATCTTATCCATGATGACAATTTCCGTCTAAAAAATTTAGAATGAGATAAAAAAAAAATTATTACAATTAAATAGTTGTACTTTATTTTAAAGCACGCTAGCTTATTTTTTAGACAAAAACTATTATTAATGATGAGACGTACTAATTAATAGAATGTTAAAAATAAAAATTCAATGAAAAAAATTAAGGACATAAATATAACAATGAATAAATATTATAGACCTTTAATACAATAAAAATGTGGTGCATTTATTAAAAAATGTGGTTCCAATATAGGATAATTATATTCACATTTTAATTGCAATGAAAATATCCAACTATTGCCTATTTTTGTATTTATGATCTTAATTTTTTTATCTCATTTTTATCACCAGCTTATTAATTTGTATGTTTTTGTCTTTGTTTTTGTTTTTTGGATGATGATTTATGTCCAAAAAGTTAATTAATAATTTGTCTATCTCTCGTATTTTCAAATAAGTAAAATAAATAACAATTACAAATGTTTGACAAAATAATTTTTTCCCATATTAATGCACATTAGTAAAATATTTGGACAAAAATCGTCATCAGATATGAGATGTGAAAATTAATTAAAAGTTAATAATAAGAGTGCGACAAAAAAATAATTAGAGACAGTGCCAAAATGTCAACAGCTGGGGATCTTTATTGAAATTAAAATATAGTGCAAATAATGGAAATCTCTATGTGTGGCGTGATAAAGAATCCTAGAAAACACCGGTTGAGACTCTTTGGATGAGCATATATTATTAGAGATCATTTTGGTTTGTGGCACTGCAATAGAATCATTATCAATGGCACAACGTCCCAACTTCGTACCTTTTTGGCATAAAACGTATATCTTAGAGGTGGCCATATGTTAGAACCGCCCGAAAAGGAAATACAGTAGTAGTTTTGCTCAATATGGTATCCATAGCAGTAAAAACTGTATTCTTCAATAACTTATGGGTAATTATATTTACACAACATTTTTTATTTTTTGCACTATATTTTAATTACATTTAACATCTTTAATCTTTTAATATTATAGTACTCATGTCCCCAACTTTTTCTTATCACATTTTTGTCTTTAAACTTTTCATTAATTAGCACATCTTGTATTTGATAACTGTTTCCATAAAAAACATTTGTTGGAAATTTGTAAAAATACTTATTTTTTATCATATTTTTAAAAAAACAATAAATACAAAAGTATGATAAAATATTTTTTTCTCATTTCAAAGTACATAAACAAAATATATCGACAGAAAGCATCATCCATGATGAAATATGCTAATTATTAAAAGTTAAAGATAAAAATTCGATGACAAAAAATTAAGAATATAGTTACAATAATAAACAAAAGTTAAAGATCTTAATTACAATTAAAATGTGATGCAATTATAACAAATTATAGTTTGCATATAACCGCCCATAACTTATAAACCAACTATTTCATATTCCCATAATACCCTCCACTCCGATATGTATCAACAATTTTTTATTTATGCCCCCAATTTTATTTTCCCGCACGAAAAAAAAATAATAATAAACCCTAGAAATCAAAATTACCAATCAAGTGCTTTTGTTTAGAGATCAAAGGAGATAAAATTTCCAACATCAATTGTCCAGTTCGAATTTTTCCTTCAATTTCAAGAGAAGGTGAGCGATTTTCATTTTAGGGTTTCAATTTTTGGACTTTCAGTCTCTAAATTGATTAGCATTTTTTGTGGGTTTTTGGGCATTTTATCAAAAATTGAGTCTTTCTTTGGTGTCAATTCGTTTTAACTGAGATTTGACATAATTTTGTTAAGTATACAGTTCGTATATTTTGCTGTTATCTTCCCAGTAAGTTTAGTCTAAAGAAATGTGAAATCGTGTGTGATTAGATTTCTTGATTGGGAATTAGAATGCTAATATGTCTTTTTTTTTCCTATCAAAAAAGAAATTGGTTTGTTTTAAAATTTTGTGAATTATTTTGGAGTAATATTTATCAATAGAAACTTTTTTTTATTTAAAACAGTTGCAATGATTTCTTGATTGGGAATTAAAATGCTAATATGTCTTTTTTGCTATAAAAAAGAAAATGGTTTGTTCTAAAATTTTGTGAATTATTTTGGAGTAATTTTTTCATTAGGAACTTTTTCGATTTAAAACAGTCACAATGATTTCAGGGAGTCATGAATAATTTGATTATTGTGATTTAACAGAAAGGAAATAGATATTCTTGGATATATTTCTTTTCTTGGATTTTCAAAATGATCCTTGGAATTATAAGAGGACTTGAAATGTCTATTTTTTAAAAAGTTTATTCTGTTTGGTCTAGCTATTAACGAGATACTGTTGATGTTATCCGATATTTTATGAAAGATACCGAATGTGATCGTTGAATTGTTAGTGCTACTGCTATCTACAAACAGATTTATTAGTATCTTTATGTTAATTTTGATATATAATTTTGTCAATTATAAGATGCATCATGCAGATTATGTTATAAATTTTGGTCAACTCTAAGATGCTGATTATATTATAATTTACTTTCCATCAGTTATCGGATTTTTTTGTTCCAGTTGGATTTTTTAGCTCTCAGATTTATGTGCAATTATAGTAATATCTTGTTTTCTTGGTCCTGGCAGGTTGTGATTGTCTTTATCTATAATGAGGTTCAAAAGAGGGAGTAAAGTGGAGGTTATGAACAAAAGGGAGGCACCAGTCTCGTGGAGTACCGCTGAGATAGTCTCTGATAATGGTGACACTTATAGTGTGCGGCGTTATTATTATGTAGGAATGGCATGTGAACCGATCGTGGAGAGGGTATCAAGGAAGTTAGTGAGACCATACCCTCCTGTGGTGCAAGTAATGGAGAACTATGTCACTGGAGATATTGTGGAGATGTTTGACAATTTTTCATGGAAGATTGCCAATATCCTGAAGGTCTTGCATGGCAATCAATATTTGATAAAGCAATTTGGATCCTCACAGGAATCAATCATCCCCAGATCAAACATCAGAGTGAGACAAACTTGGCATGATGACAAATGGATTATGATGGGAAAGGTGTGTTTCTTTTACGTGTACATTGTATTATTTTCTTTTTCCTGATTTCAATTTTCTTGATACAGGTGAAACAGCCCTATATTGTGACAAACATATGATGTTACTAATGATTAATGTCTCTGCTGTTTTTCTTGCCTGATGACTTGTAAATTCATTTCTTTTGATGAATCTGGACCTCTTCAAATTGATTTAGAAGGACTTGCTTTTGCTAGTCAAATGAATTTAGCTGCTCTCAATTTCCAGTTCAAGCATAGCATAGGAGGACTGCCTCCTTGTTTTACCCCAGTTTCATATCATTTTATCCCAAGTTTCATGTCATCCTATTATATGTAGTATAAAACCACTTGATCTAAAAGTTAACATATTAGATAGGGCCACATGTATATTATTTAAATATCGTTTTCAACACGCCCCCCGCGCGCGTAGGCAGGATTCATTTTTTTTTAGTCAAAGTCTAACATGTGCACAATATCATTTAAATGGATGGCAGCAAGTCTTGAACTCAAGACCTTTGTCTTGTTCTCGTACTATGTAGAACTACTTGATCTAAAAGCCTAAACATTTAGATAAGGCCACGTGTATATCATTTAAATATTGTCTTCAACATCTAAAATGGTAAATATGGAAATGTTTTAAGTGCTCATATTGTGTACCAATATATAAACCCTATATTTAGGAGCTCTCTCCTTTTATTCTTGCAAGTCTTTCTTTTGTAAGAAACTCTGATTTTGTAATGTCTCCTGATTGTAGAGTTGCGGAAGACTTGAGGATGGAAAAGTTAAGGAGCCGTCTGCTTTAAATTGTCATAAAAATAAGAGCTTCATGGGGGCACAATTTAATGCAAGAGATAAAATTCCACAAGAAGATTGCATAAACATTCAGAATTATGTTGGATTTCGAGGATCTCCTGTAGTCTCTTCAAGGTCCCGGAAGAGGATGTTCCCCTACTGTTCATCTATTTTTGAAGCAGATACTGGAAATGTTCAGAAAATAAAAGCAATTGAAAAAGAAGGCCAGAAGCGAAGAATAGCAGTGCCAATTCTTGAAAAGGTAGATGCTGTTGCTTACCCAAGAGAAACTCTGGGTGAAAAACACATGCACTCCTCCTTTAAGAAGAAATCAAATGGGTATAGTGAAATGGAGAGAGCAAAAGAAAATGACATTCTTGCCGGTTCTGGAGTGAGAAGCTCAGAATTCAATTATTCAGATAGTGATATTTGTTCTGTTGGTAGTTGTAGTGTTGCTAGTCAGAGTCCAAATGATTTTCATAGTCATTTTCCACCTATGCAATGCCTACGCACTAATTCACTTTTTGGTGATGCAGAGTCGTTTAATGGTTCAGGCTCTGAAAAGAAAAGTTATCTTCCTCCAAAAGAGGAAGTAGAAGCCAGAATCCATGAGTTAGAGTTTCATGCTTATTGCAGCACACTGGAGGCATTTTATGCTTCCGGTCCCTTAAGTTGGGAGCAAGAATCATTGTTGGCTAATCTTCGGATCTTACTTAATATTTCAAATGATGAACATATGATGAAGCTGAAGTACCTAATATCAGCCAAAGCTGGTATTCACATTAGTTAATATTGGATCCAATTTTTTTTTTTTTTTTTTTAAATTCTTCTATAGAATTTGGCTTTGTTTTTGTAGGTTTATTATGAGAAATATGTCCTGTTAGACTCTGTATCTTCTGTCTTGGTTATAATCTTCTGGTCTCTAGACTGCTGGCTTTATGTAACAACGAGATTATGTATCAACATTTCTTATTTAGTCAATTAATGTAGCCATCCTTGCAAAGAAATGAATATGTTCATTCCAGATGTGTATTTGTTAACTACCATGGTCTTATATATTGTTTTTCGTGGTGTAACTATTGCAATAAAATTCACTAGCATATTGCTGATGCATGAAAATTAATTTTGGGACCGAAAGCATTACATATATTATTTGGCAGGTTATCCATGCAAGTGTTAATATGTGGGTGATGACAAAATGAACGTATATATTTTCCTATTTAGTGTCAGTTCTCTTATGAACTCCTGTTTGTTTTTATTGGTTGGTACTATGAGCTTCTATTTTCATTTTGGCAGCACGTGAACATCTTTTTGTGGATTTTATTGATCAAGTTTCAATCCCCTGAATCTTCCAGGGCCACCATTGGATGCATGCACCTCTTGCGAGCTGTTTCTGTCATCACTATTAGCCAGTAGGGAGGAACCATCTTTAAGCGAGGCCAACCGAGAGGTGCATTGCAAAGGTTTAAAGACTGCCAAGGTTTGCACCTTTCCCTTGGAATTTATTACCTGTGGACACTACATTTGTCAACTTTCGCACAGATTCGCCAATTTATGGCCAATCCCTGGTATTGCTATTCAGTCTACATAATGGTTTTACTTTAATTCAAGTTTTCCTGGATTTGGCAACACGTCTTCCTACTTGTTGAACCACCTTATTTAAAAGCTTGATGACATAGTTCAACGTGGTATTAGAGTAGACATAGGTCCTAGTTCAACTCTCGAACACCCATACACGAAAATGGTGCATGTGCGACGAAACAGGAATATAGATCGTACGTGAAGGGACGTGTTGAAGACTCTAATTTAAATAAACATATTTGTCCCATCTCTTGCGACTTAAGCTTTTAAACAATGGGACAAATACTTCCAATATATCTTGATGTAGGTTTTTTTTCTTTTTTCTATTTATAATTTCAATTGCATTCATTTGTATGCAACATGCTGAATCTGGAAGTTTTCATAATCGTAACTGAGGGAATGATTTCGGTACTTTTATAGTTCATCCTACTTTGTTCAGATCATTGTTTATCTTTACATGGTAAATTACAGAGGAAGATGAAGGAAAATATCGGACGTCTCAGAGAAGCATATAAGAAATATATAGAAGAACAAATTGAAGTATCAGCATTTAGTCAATTTATGCAAATAAAGTTTGTACATATTTATAACAGATTGCAAATATTTAATTGTTTATGATTGACATATCAACATTTGGAAAAGCCCTCATCAATTCTATTTTGTATAATTTAACATGTTCTTGCAAGTGTGCTGATGAATGCAACTTCAAGGTTTTTGCTTATAATTTTTGATCCAGTATGAATCTTGGCAATAGTAATTTCTGACCTGCATGCAGTGAATGAAAACAAAGTTCCCATCTGCATTCAACCAAAGAGAAGCAGGTAGAAATTGTCCCTTTGGTTGACCCAATATCTATATTTGCAGTAAAATAATTACTTATTTACTTATAAGTAAACTTTTTAAGCCTAACTAAGCATGCTCACACATGAAACTCTGGTCTGAGAACAACTCTGATAAAAGCTTTACCATTATTATACGTTTCTGTTGCTGAGTGACTGTTCCCATAGGTTTGTGCTGTGTATTGCAGCTCAAACAAAAAGCTTTTAGGAAGTTTTAACTCCAGTCCAGCACACGAGAAAAAGGAAAGAAAAATAAAGTGTAATGAACCTTGTGGCTTGGAGCTTTCCCCATTAAAAGGATAGGATAAGATTTTTATGTAGAGCATGATATTTGCTTTTCATTGTTCAGTAGCAAGTCATTTGTTTAATTAATCTGCTTATCGTGCCAGTGTCCCAAATTAAACCCACATATGTCCAGACTCCACATTCCACTGTCTACGGTCTCATCTCTTCCCCTCTCATCTCTCGTGCCAGGCCGAATTCCAATTTATTTCTTCCTTTTTTAGCCTCAGCCGTCCATACCCGAGGCCCGCCAATTTCTTTCTGTTGCAGACACCAGCTGCAACATTTAAGGTCAAGTGAATTGATTTTGTTTTTATTTTTTTCTGCCTCCAGCCGCAGCAGCAAAACAATATTTCCTATCCATAATTGATTTTTGTTTTGCTGCAATTTCTATTCCAATGATGAATCTTCACTTACAATGTTATGTAATTTTAAGTTTATGAAAATAGTTTAGGGTTTATGATAAATTAGTTCACTTATTTGTTGAGTTGGAGGTATTTAGCTAGTCTTTGTACTGTGTTGCTCTCGGGTTGGTGTCCCTTTCTGAATTTTGACCATGTAATCTGTATTGGTGGTGGCTGAAGTTTTAGTGCATATTATTAAGATGGCTTTACATATTGAACTGAAACATATGTATTTGGTTGAATAAAGGGTTAAGGTGAACTATTATCCTCAATCTTTGCTTACCCCACAATAAAAAAATGTCTGGCTCTGCCATTGGTTGCCTTTTCTAATTTTCAGTATGACTTTTGATTCTAGATTATATCAAGTGGTAATGAATTTCTATTAACCTTCATTCACTGTTTTAAGGATAATCTTAGGACTGGAGATCTGGGTTCTGACTGATGAATTATACGTGCAGGTTGCATTATAGATGCTTGCTGTTGCCACTCAAATCTTATGGGAGATGAGGGTTCTAACGGTTGAAGTGAGAGGACATAAGCAAACTCTTTTGAATTATCCAAATTAAAACCAACATCTCAGCTGATAAAAATCAGCATCATGACCAAATATCCGGTGGATCTACAGGATTAACTTATACCTACCTCTCCCTGTCAAAGATGGTCGGGATTTGGGAGTGTTTTTTCTTCAACTCGACCTGCTTCTATCCAAAAGTAGTGATAGCAAGCTTAGTTTTGCAGTGCCTGGCGAGACAGAAAAGAAAGTGAGGCTATGATGGAAGAATAACATGGATATCCTTCCTGCTCTAACATACCAGACGTGTCATGCTCCAAAGATTGATCCCCTCGCGAAAATGGCATGTTAAATTTTGAGACTCCACAGAAAACTAGCATTGCGAGGAATTGGAAAAGACTGGATCATTCACGAGCATTGGGAGGAATTGGGAAAGAATGGATCATCGTTGAATAACATGGGAAAGATGAACTAAAATGCCAATATTGCAAATCTTTGCTGGACCAAATATAGGGAATTATGAAGTTTGTAAAAGGTATTTTTTCCAGTTCATTGAATCTAATAGGTTGCATCTATTTTTAATAGGGTAAATAGCACAAAACGTCCCTACCTATTGAGGGTATTGTGGAAAACGTCCCTACCTTCTAAATTTTGGCAATTTTACCCTTACCTACTAGATTTCTTGCGCAAAAGGTCCTTCAGTCCAAAAATCAGCCTTTAACATAAGGGTAAATTAGTCCAACCACTTTTTTCACATATATATTACTTCTTTTAAAATTGGGGGGCTTCCCATGCAATTTCTAAAATTGCACGACAGGCCCCCATTTCCAAATCTAGCCCTTGTTTCTGAACTTCAAAAGGTTGTATCTCACCTCCTTCTTCTTTGGTGAGCTCACCTCCTCCTTCGTGGCTGAGATCTCTGCTCTCCCTTAACAGTATATATTTTCCAAAAGAGAAACAAATCCAATCCACGGATGTATAGATTTTATATTTTAAACTTTGACTTGTTTGCTCTACAGCCATACACTTGGAACCAACTACTGTAAATTATTTGCGATCATGGGGCATTCATGTAATTCATTTAATATTTTCCCTTTGTCCAGTTGATTCATCATTTGCAGGAATATATCATGTGGTAACAATTGTGACTGTTACTTTAGTTGTATGCTTATGATTGTTCAGTCCCAGAAAACAAAGCTATTTTCATGTTATTTAGATGAGGCACCCAAATCACATTGGTGAACTGAAGTAGGTATAGAATGGAAAAATAGAACTGTTAAATTTTCCATAGCCCAAAACGAGACCAAATGTGATATGGACTGCACTTTATAAACACAAGTTTTCGTCGTTGTACACAACTTATTCAAATATGTTTAGGCTAACTTTAAATGGTAGACACACGAATTGCCATTTAGAGAGTTTGCACATGCTGGATATTGCTCAAACTAAAGAAGAATGGAATGCAATTCGAAAATTAACTAGAAATTGGGTTTCTGCGTCGTTTTCTGCAGATTTGGGGATAGGAGCCTGCCGTGCAATTTTGAAAATTACATGGAAAACCTCATAATTTTAAAAGAAGTAATATATATGTGAAAAAAGTGATTGGACTAATTTACCCATATGTTAATGGTTGATTTTTAGACTGAAAGACCTTTTGCGCAAGAAATTCAGTAGGTAAGAGTAAAATTGCCAAAATTTAGAAGGTATGGACGTTTTCCACAATACCCTCAATAAGTAGGGACGTTTTGTGCTATTTACCCATTTTTAATAGTACCTTAACCCTCCTCCCCCTTTGTTTTTGAGTGGTATACAGATTTGAATTGTGTAATTACGTACAGAAAGCATTCAACAAAATTAGCAATCAACCGAGCAGAATAGAAAAGAAAGATTTACGCAGTCACCTTTAAATTTACTAAAAGCAATACTTGCAGCAATTGCTACAAGATCTCAGTTTGCTTTCGCCAGATACCTCTATCTTAACAAATGGGGCAGGCACCTATACCTATCCCCCTTGTCCCCTTGTTGACGAATCTTCCGATTCAAACGAAAGCACTGTATCCTCTAGCAGAAGCCTTATCCCGTGGAATTGGCTGTTGGCTCTTCCGTAAAGAGCAAACTAGACAGAACAGGTCCGACAGGAGCAAGGAATAGACCTGCCCACCTTCTGAAAGAAGCTGAACTGTAGGTCAATTTCAATCTGTTTGTATCCATTTTCTGGTTGCAAATACAACATCAATATATCATGATCTTGTAGCCTAGGGCAATACCACCTCACAACTTATATAGCTCACTAATTTACCCCGAAGATGAATATTTTGCAATAACTCCGCCAAATTACAACCATAATATGAAGTTGAAAGACAATATGTTCCCATTTCTAGACATGACACAGAAAATCTTCCCACAAATAAAGCAGATGGCAATCCATCAATAGTTCAAAAGCACCTACATGTATCATTAAACCTCACACTTTCTGGACTAGACGTCCTCGGCAAGAGAATACCACAAATTGGGCAAGAAAAATGGGGAAACCATCATTATATAGAAGGTAATGCACCACAAAATATCATCTATGCTTAGACTCATTTAATCAAATGACTCGTCGTCGTCGTCAGGAAGGGGTTGACTGGCAGCTGCAGCAAGCTCTGCCTCATGCCTGAGAACAGTCAACAGGAATTATTCTTAAGATCTTTAACAAGAGAGGAGAAAAAGGTTATACTAAGATGTGTCCAGATTAGAGAATGTAAAAGATGGTTCTGAACCTAGCATCTACTACGGCTCAAAAGAGACGGTGGCTCCAAATCTACCAAATTTACCTTAATAATGCGTGTGTATGTGAGAGAGAGAGAGAGAGACTTACTGCTGCTGTGCAGCCAAATCAATCTGCACTTCTGGTGGAGCAAGGGCAGGAGATTCCACAAAGTGCAAGTTAGGATCACTACAGCCACCAAGAAAAGGCATTTGTTCAAATAGTATTCCATTAGAGACGTCAAAAGACATTTTAGTGAATAACGCTTGTTTCCAATATTTAAAGTAGCAAAAGGTTAGCTACACACCCTGCAAGTTTCCTGGCAAGGTACAGAAAAGGCTTCTCAAAGTTGTAGTTACTCTTTGCAGATATTTCGTAGTACTGCAAATTCTTTTTCCTGTGGAAAGTAACCTGTTTTGCCTTCACCTGCCTGTTCTTCACATCGACCTTGTTTCCGCAAAGCACAATTGGGATGTTCTCACAAACCCTAAGATTGGCAACAAAAAGAAGTCAGTACTATGTCTATCCCAAGATGATGTCCAACCAAATAACAAGCAAACTCAATGTAGAAGAAAGCACACACCGGCAAAGATCACGATGCCACGTAGGGACATTCTTGTAAGTTAACCGAGCTGTGACGTCAAACATGATTATGGCACATTGTCCATGGATGCTGCAAAAATTAAACATTAGCAACATGTTTGATCGAAATGGATATTTGAATGTCACAGAAGAGGAAAAAATTGCTGAACAATGAAAACAAAAATAATAGAAAATGCAATGTTTAAAAAGGCTTGATTGGATACTGAGACATTTTAACTACATGAGGCAAGATGTAAACCTCAAGGCATTTTCAGGTTTACACCTCAACACAAACCAATAAATAAATGAGATAATAAGATGCTCCTTTTATACTTACTAGTATCCATCCCTAAGGCCACCAAATTTTTCTTGACCAGCAGTATCCCAACAATAAAACCTGATTTTGCCACAGTTAGTGAAGAAATCCAATGGATGAACTTCCACACCAATAGTTGCTATACGTAAATCAAGAGTCAGTTAGAAAATAATGCAACAGAAAATATCCAGAATTATAGAAAATATATATCCATAGGGCTTACGTTCATATTTCTTCTCAAATTCGCCAGTAAGATGCCTCTTCACAAATGTTGTTTTCCCTATAGTGACAAGAATCCAAAATCTGCAATGAGAACATAATAAACAAAAGGTCCAATTTTTATTTTTTTTATCTTTGCCTCTATCTTTCATTTCTATTTGCTTTTTGGGTTTTTTTGTACATCAGAGTGTGAGTGTGACTGTGACTGTGAGTGTGTGTGTGTGTGTGTGTGTGTGTGTGTGTGACTGTGACTGTGACTGTGACTGTGACTGTGGGGTTCAAAACATGCCAAATTACTCGATCTTTGTTGAATAGCATAGATGCGGCTTTCCACATTAAGATTTCTATGCATGTACAGCCTATATAATATGTGGATATTTACAGTTATGGCAATTTGAACTTCAAATTAAATTCAAGCTTTATTTCACAATAAAGCTTCAAATTTTGATTATAGAGCTTTTTCAAGAAGAGCTGTTTTAGAAAGTGATGTGAATATTGCATCGAATGTTTACGTAACTATAAAAGTGCTTTTAATTTCTAAATTATACATTTACTTGACGTAACATTATTATTTTCTTATAAATAATATTTATTTCATATTTTGTAAATCAATTAAAATGAATATCAACATTAAATTCATTACAGAATTATTTTAGTAAAAATCATATTATTTATCATTTTTTGTTCCAAAAAAATTACTACTTCTAAAATTTAATCATCAAGATCGATGCATATACATCTTATTTAATGATTTATGAATTATACTGTACTTCTTTTTAACTTTTTATGTACTAACAAATATATTCTGTAACAATTAAATGAATTTTTCAAAAGTATTTGCACTAGAAATTTCATTAAATAATTAGTCAATATTTTACAAATACAATTTATAGCAACAAAACGAGTTTTTAGACTTTTTTTTTTTATAGAAATTTAAAGATGTTATATTGTATAAGTTGAGTCAAAAAAAAAAATTTTTTTTTTTAATTTGGATGTATTCGACATTTTATTAAAAGAACAAGTATAATATAGTCAATTTCAAAGTTGCATTAAATGAGAATTTCAACTTCAAGTATAAGCTCAATTTAGGTCTATTTTAAAAAGCTCAAAATTTGAACTTCTCTAAAACATCTTAAAAAACTGTTTTTTTAGTCAACAAGTACTTCTTGACTGCAATCAAACAACCATTGTTTAATAAAAAGTGATTTTTCTCTCCAAGAGCAGCTTCTAGGTTCTAGAAAAGTCCACCAAACCCCAAACCCTAAAGTGCATATCAATGGGGCCTACACAAGCAATTACATCCAGGCACCCAAACACATTCTAAACCTCACAACTTCAAAAAAATAAAATAATAATAAAAAAATAAAAAAACAAAAAACTTAATGACCAACCAAATTTATTATATTCCCATTGGAAGAAAAAAATCAATTTTAAAAGACGGGTTTATTCATAAGCCAATGATAATTTACTAATTTCCCAAACTACATAATAGAATATAAAATCTAACCAAAAAAAGCAGTAGTAGAAGAATTAATATTTTCATCAAAACTTGTCGGAAATGAAATTAAGAAAATTACCCGTGCCACCATCGCCAACAATTACAAGCTTGAAACTTGGGTAGTCCACAGTCTGTTGATTTGGCAACGCCTGAAATTAAATAGAAACATGGAAAACCCCATAAATCAATTAAATCCCACACATTTGACCACTTCAAAATATTTAACAAACTTAAAAAAACGAAGATTTAAGGGAAAACTAGAATGATTGAAAACCCCATAAATCAATTAAAATACCCCCAAATATGACCATATAAATTTCAGGGAAAACATAAATTCTTACCATAGATTCGTGCTGCTTTTAGGGAGAGAACAATTGGGAGGCCGAAAGTTGTGTATTGTTAGCCCTAAAATGCGACGGTTTTTTTCTTGTTTATTTTGTAAAGGGTTTCGAAAATCGGGTAGCTTTAAGATGACGCGACTATCTGGACCGTTGGATCAGAAGCTGTGTGGCATCACGTGTGTTTCACGTGCTCGGTGCAATCTTGACTGGACTTTTGCAAATTGCAGCAAATAGTGCGGCCCAACGTTTTGGTCCCTTTTGGCCCATTACTTAATCTTGTTCAGCGTTTCTTGGGAATTAAAGAAAAATGATTTTGGGTAAAAATGCCTTATTTTCAAATTAGTTTTTTTTTATAATTAAAATAACATATTTTTTTAACAAGAAAAATTGGCGTAAATGGTTTTTAACATTTTCTCTCAGTGCAAAAATAGTCTCTAACGTTTATTTTTTTACAAAAAAATCTCTTTCCGATATATTTTGGTGCACAATTGATCATTATTTGATGAAAATGACAAATATGTTTTTAATTTTAATTAAAGAAAATTATAATTAGATTCCTAATATTTATAAAATATGCAAATGCGATATTTAAAAGTCACGTGGTATTCAATTAAAAATCTCTGTAAGTATAGGATATTCAAATTCAGAATCATGATTAAAGAACTCTTTACTTATCAAACTTTTTGGGAGTAAATTTAATAAATGGCCACCAAACTTATTAGAGGTTACTATGTGTTCACTCAACTTGAAAATGTTTTCAATCCCTTACCCAACTTCCTAAATAGTTTACTATCCATCACTCATAGAGAAAACGTTAAACTGAACAGACAAATTACTATATTGCGAATGAAAAGTTGATATAGCATAATTAAATTGTTAAAATTGTCCATGTAAAAAAATCGTAATAGCCAAACATGCCTTTTATATTGCTTTAAATAACGTTTCTCCAAGTTTGAAAAACGTTTTTAGCTTAGAAAAACGTTTTTTAAAGCAAGTTAAAGGCATGTTTGGCTATTGCAATTTAGTTACGTGAACAATTTCAACAATTTAATTATACTACTTAAGTTTTTCGTTCACCATGTGACAATTTTCGTCCACTCAACCTAACATTTTTCCAATGAGATGGTAAACTATCAACACTTCTCCGCCTTACTATATTTAGAATAGTGGTCGATACCTCGGGAGTTACATTCGTAACTCAATGTTATGTTCATGCGGTAATATTCTTTGAGTGAGCAATTGGAAATCTTTTTAAGTTGGGTGAGCAAGTAGTAATCTTAAATTAGTTCGGTGACCATTTATTAAATTTACCCAACTTTTAGAGACTTTTTTATAGACAGTATGTTAAAAAGTATAAATAGTAAATCATGAAAAAAAAATTCTAGTATATCTGTGAAATTTGTGAAAACTCCAAAGCTTCCAAAATAAAAAACGCTTATGAGACGTTGAAGAATAAATTGAGACGTAAAATGAGATGTTACAGTGCATATTTCTCTACTCTGGGTAGGCTTCTGGATCTTATTTTATGTTCACAGTAAGTGGAATTAATAATCTTGAAATCCTCCAATTTCAACCGCAACTGCAAATGGGTTTTGCATATTCAATAATGAAAACTAGGAAAAACAAAGAACTTTCATAATCACCTATGTATTGGGTCATTAATTCAGTTAAAATAGAATATATTTGTCGATAATTTGAATCATAATACATATAATTATCGAGAAAACATAATATATTTATCCAATTTCAACTAATAATGCAAATGGGGTTTTTATATTGTGATGATTGAAGGATTTCAGTAGACTTCCCAAACAAAACTCAGAGCTCCAGTAGCAAAATTGAGAAAACAATAATGTACTTTAATGGATAAAAGAAAATAATTAAAAAAGATGTTACGAAGAAGATGAATGGAAGAATTTAATTGTAATTTCAGCTAACAAACATCCAAATTAACAGAGCACTCTGTAATGCATATATTGTACTTATACAGCTTACACATTCAGTTAGAAAAACGTATTGTGCAAAAAAATAAAGTCAGTACAAGAAAACTGCTTTTAGCAACAGGTGGAATATATTGCAGCAGAGATTTAGCAACGTTCATTCGTACGTTGCGTCTTTTGATGTTGCTGAAAAGTTGATGTCTACATTAACATGTAGTGTTTGTCAGTGGCAGATATAGGATTTTATTTAAGAGGGGGCACTACGTAATACATAAGCAAAAAATTTCAAAATAAATTATACATAAAAAGTAACAATTAAAATTTTCAATACATTAAAATTGTCCACAACGAGTTTTCATATTCTTAAATCGTTTAACAATATCACTATTACAAATATTATCAAAAACATCTTTCTCAATATATGCAATCATGCAATCATTCATCAATTCATCTCCGATCCGATTGCGCAATTGATCTTTGATAATATTCATAGTTGAAAACACTCTTTCCACAGTGGCAGTAGCAACTGGTAAAAGAAGAACCAATTTGATTAGCAAATAAACTAAAGGGTAAATCTTGTCTTTTCTTGTTTCAACTAGCTTTCGTGCAAGGCCACTAATTCCTTGCAAACCTGAAAATTATGTATTGGAGCGCAAATCCATTATGTAATTATCAAGTTGATCACCAAATAGCACAAGTTGTACAGTAGAGAAGTCATTTGGATAAAATTTAGCAAGTTGAACCAACTTAGACTTATCAAAAGCTGAAAATGAATCAGTTGGATCCAAACAGGCCAAGCAAATAAGTAACTTGGTGCTTGTCTCACTGAAACGACTGTTTAACTCTTGCAACTACAAATCAATGACAGTATAAAATATCTCAATTTGATAATGATGCATATTCGTGGTTTCATGTACTCTGCGTCTGGAGGGCAAAATACATCATTCATATTTCAAACATCAATATCATGTTTCTCACAAAAGGAAGAGACTTCATCTAATAAGATATTCCAACCACTATCCCTCATTATTTGCAATCTTTCCTTACATATTCTTACCAAAGTCATAGCATTCCCAATATTTTGATCTTTTTTCTGCAACGCTTGTGACAAATCACTTGAGATTCCCAATACAGTCTTCATTAAATATAGACAAAAAACAAAATTAAATGACCGAATAGATACCAATGCTTGTTTTGCTTCATTTCTTTGATCAGAGCTTAATTTAACATTGTCCATTACTATCTCAAGTAATTCAACAACAGATGAAAACATGCCAATCAACATGATTAAAGCGATATGGTGTGAGCTCCAACGCGTATCACCAGGTCTCTTAAGATTGATTTCTTGATTAAGACCTTTCCCACTTGAAATTTCACCATTATTATAAGCTTCAATAACAACATTAGCATGTAATTCTCGAAGAATATCACGACACTTAGATGATGATCCAACAATATTTACCACATTAGCAACCACAGTAAATAAATCAGTGACTTCAACATGCTTCTTTGCAACGGCAACAAGAGCTAATTGGAGTTGGTGAGCAAAACAATGAATATAAAAAGCACATTCATTCTCCTTTAAGATAAGTGTTTTAAGACCATTGAACTCACCTTGCATATTACTCGCTCCATCATAACCTTGTCCTCGCAAATGAGATATACTTAGACTGTGTCTCGAAAAGAAATTGTCAATTGAAGCCTTAAGAGAGAGAGCTGTAGTACCAACGACATGCTAAATACCTGCGAAACGCTCAATTATGAAACCCTTTTCATTAATATAACGTATCACAATAGCCATCTGCTCCTTTGAAGATGAGTCACGAGATTCATCAATAAGAATAGAAAAATAATCACCACACATATCCTTAAATATTGCATTAACTATTTCAGTTGAAATAGATCTTACAATATCTTTTTGAATACTTGGTGAAACCATTTGACATCTCCCAGGAGCATTCTTTAAAGTAACAGCTTTTATGTCTTCATTATGATCACCTAACCATTGCAAAAGTTCAAGAAAATTACCTCTATTGCTTGAATTTTTAGATTCATCATGCCCACGAAATGATAGTCCTTGTCGTAAAAGGAACCTAACACAATCAACCGATGCAACCAAACGTGTATGATCTTTAACATTTTCTTCATCTGTGTGCTTGGTAAACAATGTTTCGATATGTTGTTTTCTATTCATGAGAGCTTCACAATTTCTAAAAGTTTGATTGTGAACACCAATTGAATCCCCAACATGCTTTTGTAATTTATCTTTCTTCTTCCAATTTCGAAACCCTTTGACAACAAAAGAATCGCCGCCTCCTCTTTCTCCTTGATGTGGTTTAAACAAATAACAATATAAACAGAATAAAGCATCTTTTTTCTTGCTATACTCTAACCAAGTACGACCATCTTCAAACCAACCAGAGTTAAATCGCCTTGACTTATCCCCATGCATTGAGTAAGGAAAATCATGACCTGAAGGTTGACAAGGACCTTTTTGCAGATATGCTCTTCTAACTTTGTCCTGAATATTTGGAGGGTAATCTAAAATTCGTGGCCGCTCTCCTGGATCTGTAGGAAGATTTGCCAAGTTCACTTCATTACAACATTGTTTTGCACTTTTCTCATTTCTATTTGGAGATAATGGTAGCTCCGGGGTTGAAGTTAAATGAGTCGATATTGTATTGAAGTATCTCTTCATCACTATTTCCTAAATAAAATGGAATAAAAATATAATGTTATATATATAATGAAATAACTCATTTAGTAATGACATAGAACATACTTTCAAGAATAAGTTTAGTCATACATGCTTGATCATTAAATTTCATTTCTAAATCAAAATGAAGTCATGTGATTTAAAACATCAAATACATGTCAATGCATCAATGTTAAAACATCAAAGGCCATCAATGTTGACTTGATAAACTCCAGTGAGTTAAAACACCAAAGACATGCCAATGAGGCAAAAAGATCAAACATTTCAACTATAAATAATTAGGTGACTCTCTATAGTTCTTCAAACAGGTGCTTGCCTAGTGTTAACAAGACAAAAAGGTTTTAAAATGTTCAAAATGCTGTAACAAAAAATAAAGAGCAAGGACCTTCAATTCTTTGTAAGAATTTCTTCACTTTCTGCTTATACCCATCATAGGAACAGCCCACAAGTCACAACATAGCTTTACAATTTACTATACATTATATATAAATATACGTACATGATGTTTTATAAAAGTTGGGACTATAAACAAATTGAAGGTGTTTTAATCTGAATCAAATCCTTGAATTTCCCTACTCGGCTACTCTTTAGTCTTCACCAATCACGTGTAAAGTAAATCAATATCCAATATTCAATATTCAATGATTCAATATCACATTATCACTACTTTGCACATTGCTGGTTGCAATTCCAAATTTTCAATGGCCCATTTGTCTATCAATATTTTTATCAAACACTTTAAGTGCATTAAAAATTCAAGTTTGCCCACCTCAAAATTAATGGTGTAATTAAGAGATTTAGTAGACTTACATTAAAAATTAATGTTAACAAACTCATATCAAATAAGAAATAAAGTAATGAAAACAAATAAGTGATGAATCGAGCCCTAACCAAGCAAGAAGATAATCCGTCCTTTGATAGTTTGATTCATTTATGTCTTCATTTTCTGCAAGTCTGTTTCTTGATAGAGAGGTGGCGAGTGATTGAATCTGAATGCTTGAATCGAGGAGAATTTTGTGCTCGAATCAATTGCAAAGATTGAGAAGAAGAAATGACGAAGAAATAAGGGTTGGGGCTTGGATTGGGATTGGAAAGCTGGGAACTGGGAAAGACCGAAGGAGGATACGTTGGAGTTTGGACAATCTGAGAATTATGGAGTTGAGAAGGGGCCTGCTTAGTTTTGGGCCTCTTGTTGGACTTCAAAATTTTTTAAATTGAGAGGGGGCCTGGGCCCCCTCTTGCCCCTATACAAATCCTCCTGTGGTGTTCGTTGTGAAAGATAAAAAGCGCGTTGTCATTTATGTTTTAGCAATGTACCGTTGGGCTTTAACAACGTGGATTGCTTGTTGTGGTAATTTTGGGCGCGTGGTCCTATAACAATGTTCAACGGTATGTTGTTATTATTTTTTTAGCAACGTGCATATATACGTTGTCATTTATTTTTAACAATAATCTTTTATCCGTTGTCATTTCTTTTTAACAACATTCTCCTGTTCGTTGTTATTGTTTTTTTCACAACGTGCTTCTGTACGTTGTCATTTATTTTTAACAATGGTCTATTGTCTGTTGTCATTTCTTTTTAACAATGTTTCCATGTACGTTGTTATTTCTTTTTAACAACATTCTTTTGAACTTTGTCTTTTCTTTTTAACAATAGTCTTCCACTCGTTGACTTTTAAAAAATTTAAAGTTTTTAACAACATTCACATGTATGTTGTGATTTTTTTTTTTATCTATTTTTATTAAAATATAGTGTATATGTTATTTTGCATTTGTAGTCACATAAGCCTTTAAAGGAAATTTATAAAAAAAAATAATAAAATATGGACAAGACTAAACAATTTAAATATATTATAATGTAAGAGAATCTATATTTAGTCATAAAAAAATATGGTCTAGAAGTTTCTTAAAACATGAAACAATGTTTGAACTAAAATCTAACTAAACACACATGTACTAGAAGTTTCATATCTACCAAAATCTTGAAATCGACTATCTTGCACTTCCCAAAAATATCAATACAACTCTTCCACCACTTCCTCCAACAAAACCACTGTCCCCATAAGCACTTATGCTACTAGTTTCAATCCTGCACTTCATAAAAAATCAAGAAGATTAAAATTGCATCAAACTTCATATCTATAGCTTATCTCAGTGAATCCAAGCATCTAAGAACACAACTAATCCTTTATCTTTTTCCACCAAAAGTAATAAAGTAGACGAGAATGAATGAACCAAAAATAGAAAAAAGAAAACAAAAATATATACTAATCTTTAAGCAATGTTGATTATGAATATGTGTCTAGTCTAATAACAACTTACAACTTCATTGTAAAATCTTACGATGCCTTGACAATTTTGATCTCCCTAATAAGACATGACAAGAGACAGAGGCAGAGAAATTCATAACAACACAAAATTCATTGCACTTATGAAAACTATAATTTCAGTTGGCATATGAAAACATAACAAAAGGTAGTGTGAAAATAAAATTATCAAAGAGCAACCATGAGCCATATCAAAATGCCAGAAAAGAGAAAAAGTAAAGAGAAAAAGGAATTAGAGAAGAGTACAAGTAAAGAGCCATGCATACCCATCCTCCTAAACTGAAGTGCAATAATGTCCTTAACAAATTGAAGTTGCAAGTGGCAGATGGCATGCAACAGTTGGCAAAAATGGATTATGGAACAATTGTCTAAAGCTTGGGATAATGATTGAAGAAGACATGGTTTATGATTCTGAAGGGGTATGGATCACTTGAACTATAAATTACAATATTGAGTTAATTTTTGGTCTTTTAACCATTTTTCCATATCTATTTAAGATTGTCTGATGAATAAATATGCAAGATATACTATATAAACCCGGCCTAAAACTCAAAGTTTGCTAGTTGGTAAGTTTATCTATTGTTATTTAGTATACAATATACAAATAGCTCCAAAAGTCAATGAAGCACAGATGGCAACTATATCTGGTTTTAACCTATGACAAATTCTTGTGGCTGGAGCTTAAGTAGTAAAATAATCTTTGAAAATAAGAGGGTGAAAATAATTCTTCTACTATAATAATTTCTCCCCCACCTAAACCAACCACCAAAGGCATAGAACTGCCAATCAAAAAGCCATTCGGGTTTATCCCAAAATCAAAGGAAAAGAACTAGTAGCTGGTTCAATTAAAAAGGCTTAACAATTAATATCCAAGAGCACATGTCATTCTTGAATCAAGGTGAATGAAGGTCCAGGGTAACTATGTAATTAAGGAAGCCAACAAAAATAATAATTGTGGAAAATAAAAGCCTATTTTATGCCAATTAATATATTCCAAAATGATTCAAACATAGAGGCTCATTCTCGTTGAGGGGAAGATGTTCGTCTCAAATAACAGGGCTCTTATTCCCATTTTGATCACACACAATAAACAAATTAAATCTTAAATATTATGAATATTTGTTATGGATTAATTGTTAATCTGAATAGAGCAATAATAAGTAATAACACACAAAACAAAAATTGAAAACATGAAAAATATTTGAAGAAAAATGGTACATTCATGTAAAGCAACAGCCAGAAAGAGATATGCAACTTCAAAAACATTGCACGCATTATTATCATGCACATCAGCTAATCAACTAAGAGTTCATTAAAAGCACCTGATAAGCATCATACTTCAAGGCTACAGGCAAAGGTTCATCATCCACACCTGGTTTCTCAAGATCTTCCAAAGTTGCATAAGAATTTGTCTTCCAAAGCTCTTCTATTTTGTTTATCTGTTGTGCACTAATTTCGCGAGCTCTCAACTGCTCTTGCTCATATGGGACCTTCATTTTGCAATCAATTAAGAGGTTCAATACGAGACCACAGGCCATAGAATGCACATATATAATAGCACTCCATAGAATGCATTGGAGACCAAATTTGAACTTGGATGTCTATTCATTAGACATCAATGTCATGTAGATTGAAAGTCTTCTAATATTTGTGACACCTTCGTAGCAATCCATATAATACATCAGAGATGTTCTAAGAGAACAACATATTCTTTTCCCACATGTCAAATGCCCATCGCCACGTAGACGTTAAAAAGTACAAAACATAATCAAACTAGAACCAGTTGTTGATAACAACCTCATCAATAATGATGCGACACATGTCCAAAAAATGTAAATGGTATAAAATACATTTGATCTTAGTTTTTTCTATAAATATTCCATGCATTGTGAAGAAAAATGTATCGAAATCAAACTCCTAACTAAATCATTTTCTATTTCGTTTCTCTTGCAAGGTAATGATCTCCTACCGGTGGGTAGGAGATCATTTGCCCACTGTGTATGGACACATTTGTGTCCACGCACAGTTGTGTATTGTGTGGGCTGATGTGGTACTCTCACATCAATCCACATCATCAATGGATAAATGATCTTCTACCACTGTGGGTAGGAGATCATTACTCATCTCTTGCATATTTGTCTTATTTTTCGAACAACTATTTTGACTGTCGGAGTGCAAACGATTGTCAGACCACATCCTTGGATGATTGCCTTTGCAAGCTTAATGGTGATAAGTGTACAACGAGATGGCAAAATCTATTAACAACTCAACCCTATGAGATTTTGAAGTCAACACTGTTGGGATTTTAGGTCCCAAACAAATAAATGGACTATGATGATTAAACGGGTCGGTTTAATTATACTTCGTAGGCTTGACCAATGATCAAAGACTTATTTTATTGCCCAATCTCTAACAATTAGGCAGCCCAATTACAAAGACGGGTCAAAGCACTTTATAGTTCACTTTGAGTAATGGGCCACGACCTAATTGCTCGGTTAACTAATCTTAGATAACCCACTTACCTTTAGGGCTCTTTTGTGTGTCATTGGTTGCAATATCTATATATGGTAATTCCTTGGTTGTAATTATATATATAGTGGCTGCCCATTATTGTTTAGGGTGTGAGAGAAAGTGCAAAAAGGCTGTGACTGCGTGAATATGTTTTTTCCTTGGTAGATTAACAATATACACACATACAGAGAGATACATATTGCGGCCATTGTTTCTGTTTCTTCCCGCGTCTCTGTGTGTGGGCGTTTCCTGTCCCTTTTTCTTGGCCCTTCTTTTGCTTTTTCTTTGTGGAGAATAACATTTCCTTTGTATGGAATATTGTGGGTTATTTAGGAGTGTGCTTTGGCCAAGATTTGTGATGTTACCATTGTTGGAGATTAACTAATCTGAGCCTCTTACATTCACCACTGTCATCCCGTTGATTGAAGATTGAAGACTTTTATTTTGCTTTCAATATTGTCCATTGTTTAATTTGTTTCTCATTAATAAATAAGTATTAATAATCTTGGTGATTGCAGATTTATTATTCCAATAAATTGGTATCAGAGAGTGGTTTGCTTTTGAGAACACATTGGACTGGAAACTACAATGGCAGCAGCACAACAGACTACTTTTCAGCCAAAATTTTATTTTTCACAAATTAATTTTTTTGGGCTGAAATAGCTTATTATGCAATTTGACTTTTTTATTTTATTGACTGCAGGTTAAGTATTTGGACAGCAGTGTATTTCTTGGACAGATTGAATTCGAGCTTGGTGTCATCTTTCTGCTCCAAATCTGCTGAAAGTTAAAATCTGTAAAAGTGAGAATAAAACAAATAAATTCGCATCTCTCCAATATTACGGACCGTCAGAATGGTCCGCTCTGGTAAATTGGCTGATCCCTTTTAAATTTTTGTAATAGCAGGCCATCGTGTGGGGGTGGCCATTAGGTTTGGAGTTACCGTGTGGGATAACTATTGACTGTTGCTAGGAATTTACGTGCCCATTGTTGTGACTTGTGTTAGCTTTTTTTGTGCTGATTATTTGCGATAATTTATTTCTGTGCATTATTATTTAGAACTGTCACATAGACTTTACCTGTTTGACAATTCTCTTGATCTGAATCGCGAATCTCACAAAATCCTGTAAATCTAAAACGGTGTATATTGAGGCATTTAGGTTTTTCTGTGTGATTATCTTGAGATGCATGTTGTTGGTGTGTATTCTTATTTGTTAAGATGTCTGCACATCGTTTTGACTTGAGGGTCTTTACTAGTAAATGTGATTTTTCTATTTGGTAACAGAAAATAAAAAGTATTTTAGTTCAGCAAAAAGTTTCAAAAGCTATTGATAATTCTTATGGTCCTAATGTTACTGAGGATCAGAAAAATAATTTTGATGAACTTGTTTACACTTCTATCTGACCCTGTTTTACGAAAAGTTGGAAACATTTATCTGACCCTGTTTTGCAAAAAGTTGTAAAATTTGATTCCACAGAAAAGCTTTGGAAAAAATTAGAATAGCTTTATTTAATCCAATCCACTCCAAATAAAATTTATCTCTTTGAAAAATTTTTCAGCTTCAAAATTGATCCCTCAAGAGATTTGGATGACAATCTTGATGTTTTTAATAAGCTTGTGCAAGATATTACAAATTGTGGTTAAACGGTCCCTAAAATTAACAAAGATATAATTTGGTTAAATGATATTCCTGATTCATCTAAGGAAGTCAAGAATGCAATTAAGTATGAGAGGGAGACCCTTACACCTGACATTGTCATAAACTCTTTAAAAAGTAAGGAGAGAGAGCTGAAGTTCGAGAAAAATGAGAGAAAAAATGGTGAGATCTATTTTGTGAGGGGTAGACCTCAGTCGAGGGGTGGGAGTGGAGGTGGAGGTGAGGTGGAGGTGGAGGTGGAGGTGGAGGTGGAGGTGGAGGTGGGCAAAATAGTGGTGACAATAGAAAATGGTAGAAGTCGTTCTAAGTCACGGGGTAAGGCAAAATGGATAAAGTGCTATGGTTGTGGCAAATTAGGCCATTTCATAAGTAACTGCTATAAAGAAAAGAATAAACAGAGAGATTAGATAGAAAATAATGAAACGAATGTGGTAGTGCCCAGATAGGAGTTTGGTGAAGTTTACATGCTTTTAAATTCCGAGTCTGGTGAGATTAACCTATCTATGAACTCACATATGGATGAGTGGATTCTTGACTCCGGTGCATCTTTTCACATCACATCAAATAAACATTGGTTTAATCATTTGCATGAAAATAATCATGGGAATGTCGTTGCATGGAGTGGTGTTGCATATAACATTACAAGCATTGGTGATGTGACTGTTATATTTGATAGTGGCTTTGTGCATACACTAAAGGGAGTTAGATATATTCCACACATGGGTAGAAATTTAATTTCTGCGGGGGGTTGGAGGAAATAGGTTTTGTTGGTGTGCTTGGCAATGGCATGTTAAAAATGACTAATGGTGCACTTAGAGCCTTTAAGGCTGTTAGAAAAAAATGGCATTTACATTGTGCGTGCTGAAGTGGTAGGTGATTTAAATTCTACTATTGCTTCCATTGACATTGATCACACACAGAAGTAGCATAATAGATTTGCTCACGTTAGTGTTAAGGGACTTAAGTTCCTTAAGGATAAGGGTGTGTTTGGTAAGGATCAGGTATTTGACATGTCATTTTGCGATCATTGTGTGCTTGAAAAACATCGTAAGATATCGTTTTCATCTAGCACACACATGACATCTAGAGTGTTAGAATACATTCATACAGATTTGTGGGGTCTCGAGAGCAATCCCACTTTTGGTGGTAACAAATATTTTTTTATCTATTATCGATGATTTCTCTAGACGTGTGTGGGTTTATCTGTTGAAAGATAAAAGTGAAACTTTCATTAAATTTAAAAATTAAAAAGTTCAAGTAGAAAATCAGACTGGCAAAAAGATTAAATATTTGCGTAATGATAATGGTCTTGAATTCTGCAATGCTGATTTTGATAACTTGTGTAATGAGTATGGCATTACTAGACATAAAACTGTGCCTTACACTCCTTACACAAGTGTGGCATTACTAGACATAAAATTGTGTCTTACACTCCCCAATAGAATGGAGTTGCTGAAAGGATGAATCGTACTTTGCTTGATAAGGTTAGATGTATGATGTTGAGTTCTGGTATGCCTAAATCATTTTGGAGTGAATCTACTATGACTGCATGCTATCTGACTAATTTGACTCCATCCGCTGCTTTAAATGGTGATACTCCTTGTGAAAAATAGCATAGTAAATGTGCTGATTATACTATGCTTAAAACATTTGGTTGTACTGCTTTTTCTCATCAAAGTGAGGGAAAACTTGAACATAGAGCTAGGAAGTGTCTTTCTGGGCTACCATGATGGAGTTAAGGGATATAGGTTGTGGGATAGAAGCTAAAGTGGTGTGTAGATTATCATAAGTAGAGATGTCAAATTTAACGAGTTAGAGATGCCTTGTCTAGAAAGTGAAAAACAGCAAGAAACCATTAGTGGTGAATCTCTTGTTGAGGTGGAGAGAGTTAGCACCCCATTACCCGTTTCTCATAGTGAGGTAGAGAGTGATAACCAACAAGATCAGCAAGTTGTAGAGAATGAGAGGGTCGAGGATGTGATAGAAGATCATCCCGTTGACTAAAACCCCTTAGCTGATTATCAATTAGCTAGAGATATGGAGAGAATACCACGTAGGGAACCCCAAAGGATGTCTGACTATACCATAGCCTATGCTATCAAGAACTAGTAGATAGGGAGCCCAATACCTATAAGGAGGCTATGAGGAGTGAAAAGTCTAAGGAGTGGGTGAGTGCTATGAGAGAGGAGATGAGCTTTCTAGCTAAGAATCAAACTTGGAAATTAGTACATAAACATAAGGATAAATCCATTGTGGGATGTAAATGAGTGTACAAGGTAAAGGAGGGAACCACTGAGACTGAACGTGTGAGATATAAGGCTAGGTTGGTAGCCAATGGGTATACACAGAAAGAAGTGGTTGATTACAATGAGAATTTTTCGCCTGTTGTTAAGTATACTACTATTCGTATCATGCTTGCATTGGTTGCTCATTATGATTGGGAACTTGAACAACTTGATGTAAAAACTGCTTTTTTACATGGTGACCTTGATGAAAAGATTTTCATGTATCAACCAAAAGGTTTTGAAGATAAAAACAAACTTGGTCATGTGTGTTTTCTTTAAAAAAATCTCTATACGGTTTAAAACAGTCTCCTAGACAGTGGTATAAGAAGTTTGATTCATATGTTCTTTCAATTGGTTCAAGAGGAATGAATTTGATCATTGTTTGTATTACCAGCACCACAGCACAAATGATTGTGTGTATTTGTTACTCTATGTGGATGACATGTTATTGATTGGTTCTAATATGAAAGTGGTAAACAATATTAAAATTGAGTTAAGTAAAGAATTTGATATGAAAGACCTTGGGCATGCTAAAAGGATTCTTGACATGGAAATAAATACAAATAGATCTAATTCTTACTTAATTGTTCATCAAACTCCATATGTGTTTAAGGTTTTGAAAGAGTTTGGAATACTTGATTGTAAACATGTATATGTGCCTCTTGGTAATTATTTTGTTTTGTCTAAAGAACAATCACCTAAAAATGAAAAAGAAGTTGCATATATGAATAAAATTCCATATTCAAATACAATTGGTTCTGTGATGTATTTGATGGTTTGTACTAGGCCAGGCTTGGCTTTTGCTGTTAGTACTTTGAGGAGGTACATGTCTAATCCAGGACCCACTTATTGGGAAGCTTTGAAATGGTTGCTCAGGTATTTGAAAAGTATCTATGATGTAGGGTTAATATATAAAACGGTTTCTAATGGTGTGAAACTAAAGGGTTTTACTGATGCTGATTATGGTGTAGATAGAGATAATAGGAAATATACTTCTTCATATGTATTCACTTTGTGTGATTCGTGTGTTAGTTGGAAATCTCAACTCCAACATATTGTTGCTCTTTCCACTACTGAATCTGAGTATATAGCTGCTACTGAAGCCTTTAAAGAAGCTATGTGGTTTAAAGGTTTACTTAATGAACTATGTGTTTTAAGTGATAATGTGACTATATATTCTGATAGTCAATCACCTATTCATTTGTGTAAGAACCCTGTTTTTCATGAACGCACTATACATATAGATGTTAGACTGCATTTTATTATAGATGTGGTATCTTAAAATTTGATTAAACTCGAGAAAGTGCATTCAGATTATAATCTCCTGCAGATATGGGCACTAAGGTGATGACTTTGGTAAAGTTTAGAAGTTGTCTTACACTTCTAAACATTGGTACATGTACATTGAGTTCTAGTTAGTTTAGAATTCAATTTTTTGTCATCTACTGAGTATGTGTCTTTATTTGGGTTTTGCGGATTTTTTGTTTGTTTGGAACCAAGGTGGAGGTTTGTTGAGATTTTTGATCCCAAACAAACAAATGGGCTATGATGATTAAACGGGTCGGTTTAATTATACTTCGTAGGCTTGGCCAATGATCAAAAACTTATTTTATTGTCCAATCTCCAACAATTAGGCAGCTCAATTACAAAGACGGGTCAGAGCACTTTATAGTTCACTTTGAGTAATAGGTCACGACCCAGTTGCTTGGTTAACTAATCTTAGATAACCCACTTACTTTTAGAGCTCTTTTGTGGGTCCATGACTGCAATATCTATATATGGTAATTCCTTGGTTGTAATTATATATATGGTTGCTGCCCATTATTATTTAGGGTGTGAGAAAAAGTACAAAAAGGCTGTGACTGCGTGAATAGGTTTTTTCCTTAATGGATTAACAATACACACACATACAGAGAGATACATATTGCGGCCATTGTTTCTACTTCTTCTCGCGTCCTTGTGTGTGGGTGATAAGTGCATTTTATTCACTTATTTTGGCCTTTGAATTAATCATTTATGCCGTTATATAGTTGTTTTTCTACTTAATCTAGTTTATTATTGTTCTATTTCAGTTTTGGACGCGTTTGTGAACAATTGGAGAAGATTGGGTGAAAAGAGCAATAAATTAGAAGATATCTCATAAGTTCGAGGACTCAATTGCACTCAACCCAAAGTTGAGGGACCAAACTAGAGATGATGTAAAGTTGAAGGACCAAATGGAATGTTATAAAAAGTTGGAGGACTGAAATGACCAAGACCCAAAGTTGAAGGACCGAATAGACAGATGTTGAAACAAAATGGACTGAACTGCAAGGATTCCAAAGACACAAGCTGGGCGATCGCCCAGATTATAGCTGGGCAAGTGCCCAGCATATGAAGACAGAAACAGTGACCAAATAGCCAACCTGGGCAATCGCCCGGGAATAGCCTGGGCAATCGCCCAGGCCATTTTTTGCCTGCGTTTTAATGTTTTATTTTCTTTCCTTTTTTAGTTCTAATTTCTTTTCCTAACTCTTGGCCCACGAAATTTGTAATCTTTTGAGATATTTTGGGGCACAACTAGGGTAGTATAAATATGAGATATATTCTCATAATAAGGGTTGGATTTTTGGGAGCCGAATCAAGGGAAGACGGAAGAAAACAAGAGAAGACAACTGACTGACAATCAAGAGTTTTTGAAGATTTCTTCTCCTTCAATCCATGCCGGGTTCTATCAATTCTTATTTTTCTAGTTTAATCATGTTCTTCTAACTTTCTTTAGCCAAGGTAGACGATGAAACCTTGTTTTAATTAAGTAATTATTTCATTATTCGTTTAATTCCTTTTTAGGGCTTTAACGTTCATGGCTCGTTCTTAATTAGATTAATTAAATATAATTTCTTTCATCTTAAATATCATGTATTTTTTATAGTTAGATATTGGTTTAATTAATCCATGCTTGATGCTTAAATAGGTTCTATTAATTTCTTTTGATTTTTCATCTTCTTTTATTCGTATTGGGATACATAGAATGCTTAGGTAATCTTTGATTCTTTGTCTTCTTTCAATAGAATTTGATATGAAAAATACTTAAGTAATTTATGTTTGAAGCATAAGGGGAGCCTATATTTGATTTTCTTCTTTTGGACTTAATTGATAAATCTTTAGGAACGACAATAGATTGATTTCGTTTTGTCGTATGTTTTTGAGAATTAATTGATAATTAGATGATTGCTAAGTTAGACAATGGTGGATTCCGAAACCTTGGTATTTTATACAACTTGAATTATCAATTCATCTTTTTATCATATTTCTTTAGTATTTTACTTAAACAATTTCAACAAAAATCTCTTCAATTGAACTAGCTTAGAATAACAGTTAATTTGGATTAAATTAGACCTTCCTCATAGCAGACTCTGTGGGATCGACCTCGTTTTTACTTATCTATATTCCAATAGATTCGTACACTTGCGAGTTAATTAAAATTTGACATCAAGTTTTTGGTGCCGTTGCCGAGAACTGCGTCTAAAGGTTAATTTAATTTTAGTTAATTTTATTCTTGACTAGTTATAATTTAGGATTTTATTTGTTTCTTGTTATTTTATTAAAAACAGAAAAAAAGATTTTCATTGTGCATGCTTGGTCGTAGATCTTTGGATATTAAGCCAGAACCTCTAGATAGTGAGATAGAAAGAACTTTTCACCAGAGATCTCGACCTACCAACTTAGATAAGATTGGAGGAACCGAAGCAGTAGTAGTTATGGGGGATGAAATTGAGGAGAGACCTTTCAGGGACTATTTTAGTCCATTAGCTAACTTGAGCACCTCATGCATACAATACCCACAGGTCACTGTTAGAAATTTTGAGCTTAAACCGAGTATGCTTAACTGTCTTCCATCTTTCTATGGTTTAGATAGTGAAGAACCCTACAATCATCTCACGGACTTCTATGCTGTATGTGAAACATTTAAATATGAGAATGTATCTCCTGATAATGTTAAACTTCGTCTATTTCCCTTTTCTCTGAAAGATAGATCTAGATCATGGTTTAATACGTTACCTGCTAATAGTTTTACTTCTTGGGAACAAATGGTTGCTAAATTTTTGAATAAATACTTTCCTGTTCACAAAACTAATGCTATTCGTAGGGAAATTTCAGAGTTCGTGCAAAGAGATGAAGAACCATTCTTTGAAACTTGGGAGAGATTCAACGGGCTTCTTATGAAATGTCCACATCACGGCTATGAAAAATGGCATTTATGCCAATATTTTTTAGAAGGCTTGCTATCGCATATTCAAGAATGGTTGACGCCCACAATCAGAGGAGAGCTTATGTCTAAGAATGCTACAGAGATCTGGACATTCTTTCAAAAGCAGGCTGACAATTCACAACAGCGGAGCCGATCATCTAGAACTGAACCAAAGAAGAGGGGGATTTATGAGATTCGCAGCAGTGAACCTAGCTTAGAAATCAAAGAAGTCAAATGCATGATAGAAGACATTTCTCGCAAATTGACCTCGTTGACAGCCAACAGTTCTACTGAGCCAGATGCATGTGCTGATCAAGTGAATGCCCTAAACATGATGAGGAAGCCTCCTTGCAATCCTTACTCCAACACCTATAACCCAGTTTGGAGGGACCACCCCAATTTTTCTTGGTCACAGGGTGTTCAACAGGATAATACAGCAGATCAAGCCCCTCAGCAGACTAATCAACAATTCAATCAAAAATTTTCACAACCAAAACCATGGGAGGAGGCAATTCACAACTTGACAAAAGCTACACAAGCTGCATTAGAGCGCCAGAACCACACAATTACTAAGTTTAAGAATGAAGTACGCGCCAGCCAGAACTCTCAGGCACAATCCATCTCCAATTTGGAAAATATGATGGGACAACTTGCTTCATCAGTCCAACAGTTGACAACAACCATTGAGAAAGGAAAGTTTCCTAGTCAGCCATTTCCTAATCCTAAAAGAGTACAACATGAAGAGGCTAAATCCATCATGACTTTGCGACGTGGAAAACTGTTTGACAACAAAGTGGATATCTCAAAGCAGAACACTTCTCAACCACTTTCTCCAGGTACTGTCACAACTGATAATTCAATCCAAGAAGCTTCCAAAGAGGACAATGAGCCATCTTACATTCCAAAAGCCCCTTTTCCTCAGAAGCTCACAAAGGTAAAGCAAGGTAATTCTATCAATGATATGATGGACATCTTCAGGCAGGTAAGTATAAATATTCCTTTACTTGATGCTATTAAGCAAGTACCTGCTTATGCTAAGTTCTTGAAAGATCTATGTACGACAAGACAAAGAGACAACTACATATGCGCAAAAAGGTATTTTTAACTGAACAAGTTAGCTCTATAATTCAAAGCAACACTCCTCCGAAATTTAAACATCCAGGTTGTCCTACGATATCATGCATTTTAGGAAAACATAAAATTGAGAAAGCTTTGCTAGATTTAGGAGCTAGTGTTAATCTTCTTCCTTATTCTGTGTATATGCAACTTGGACTAGGCGAGCTAAAACCAACTTCTATGATTTTACAACTTGCTGATAGATCTGTGAAAGTACCCCGAGGAATTGTAGAGGATGTTTTGATACAGGTTGACAAGTTTTATTTTTCTCCTGATTTTGTTGTACTTGATACTCAACCAGTACGAGACTCTACAAAACATATTCTTGTAATTTTTGGTCGTCCTTTTCTGGCAACATCTAATGCTATTATTAATTGCCGGAATGGAGTTATGCAACTATCCTTTGGCAACATGACAGTCGAATTGAATATTTTTAATGTCAACAAGCTACCACATGATAATGAAGATGTTGTTGATGTTGACATGATAGAAGCATTAGCTGATGATTGTTTTGCTTATACTAATTGTGATGATGCGTTAAACATGTGCTTAACTCATTTGGGTTCTTATTAGTTTTATTTTATTTAGTGCACTTATTAGGCCTTACCATGTCACGCGCAGGATGTCCCACTTTGCGAGCCGCTTGTATAATATTTAGGCAATCATCTTTTGACCAAGGGTCCCAGCACTACATCTGAGTCCACTACAGACTAGGTAGATCCTTCTTCTCCACATCTATCTCTGAGGAGTAACTGATCTTTTCTCTCATATTCTTTGCTTTATTTTATTCTTACATTGGGGACAATGTAAGGTTTTTGTTTGGGGGTGTGTTATAAAATATCATGTTACTTAAGTCTGATTTGCTAATCACTCTCGTCTCTATAACTGAAATACTTTTAAAAAAAAAACAAAAAAAAAATTTTGTTTAGTTGTCTGGTCACTGTTGAATACCCTGCCATGATGATATTTGTTCAAAATCGAGCACATTTTTAGTAGACTATTAGACAACACTTGAACTCGTTCTTTTATCTGAATTCTTATCCATGTTAGACCTGATTATGGAAGCACATAGCCACCTTGACTTATCGTTTATTGGAGACATGACTTGAGTGTTTGTGTTGATATTATTGACTGAGTATCATGATAAAAATTATGTTCCTACATTCTTAGAGCTAGTGACTAAACTGTTTTGAGAACAGTTTAGGGGTGTTAAAGTTACTACTTTTGTTCTAAGACTTTTGATGGTTTGGATTTTCTGGGTCTCATCTTTGGTTGAATAGGTTATAGTCAAGGAATCTAAACTGAGCACTACTCGCAGCTGATAAATTTAAATGAAATATCTGACTCGAACAATTAAGCCTGTAAGGGTATCTTAAAACCTGGTGCCCTATGGTCATCTGATTTGGGAGTCATCGGCCCAAAACTCGCTACATGAGTCATATATAAAACAAGAAAAAGAAAAGAGAGAGACATTTATAAATTTACATCTTCACTTCTCTATTAGCCTGTGAGACTCGAGCAATTAAGTTTGCTAGGGTATTTTCAAACCTGGTGCCCTATGGTCATCTGACTTGGGAGTCATCGACCCAAAGCTCGCTACAAGGGTCACACAGAAAGCTAGTGAAAGAGAAGTATTGTACATGATGTAAGACTGTTAACAGGAGTTGAATAAATAAAAAGAGTAGAAGTGCTCAGAAAGAATTGCTAGACTAGAACCTTAGAGACTGAAGATGAGAATTTAGAAATCTCTCACCATCCTAATTCTAAGAACACAAGTGCTAAGTTTTACCACTTTTGTGAAAAGAAAAAAAGTATTGTGATGATTAATAGAAACCAATTTCGCTATAACACCTCGGAATTTGAGAGAAAAGCTTTAGAAGTGTGATAACTTACGAGAGGTGTAAGGAATAAATGACTACAAATGGTTCAGAATTGTAAAAGTATCAACAACACAATATTGGTCATGGTCTAATACATGTATAAGTTTAATTTTTGGCTATTCACACACTCACACAAGGTAGAGCATTGGATAAGTGAAAATTTTTGTGCTGTTGTTTGATATCCTTTTAATAGTGTTGCTTTATTTTGAACTTGGGGCATATGGTAAAGAGTTTAACATTGACTAATTTTTCATTGATTCTTTTAGCGTAGTTTTAATTTATATTTTAGTTTTGTTTTTGTTCGAGGACGAACACAGGTTTAGTTTGGGGGTGTTTGATAAGTGCGTTTTATGCACTTATTTTGGCCTTTGAATTAATCATTTATGTCGTCATATAGTTGTTTTTCTACTTAATCAAGTTTATTATTGTTCTATTTTAGTTTTGGACGCGTTTGTGAACAATTGGAGAAGATTGGGTGAAAAGAGCAATAAATTAGAAGATATCTCATAAGTTCGAGGACTCAATTGCACTCAACCCAAAGTTGAGGGACCAAACTAGAGATGATGTAAAGTTGAAGGACCAAATGGGATGTTATAAAAAGTTGGAGGACTGAAATGACCAAGATCCAAAGTTGAAGGACCGAATAGATAGATGTTGAAACAAAAGGGACTGAACTGCAAGGATTCCAAAGACACAAGCTGGGCGATCGCCCAGATTATAGCTGGGCGAGCGCCCAGATTATAGCTAAACAGTGACCAAATAGCCAACCTGGGTGATCGCCCAGGCCATTTTTTGCCTGCGTTTTAATGTTTTATTTTCTTTCCTTTTTTAGTTCTAATTTCTTTTCTTAACTCCTGGCCCACGAAATTTGTAATCTTTTGAGATATTTTGGGGCACAACTAGGGTAGTATAAATATGAGATATATTCTCATAACAAGGGTTGGATTTTTGGGAGCCGAATCAAGGGAAGACGGAAGAAAACAAGAGAAGACAACTGACTGATAATCAAGAGTTTTTGAAGATTTCTTCTCCTTCAATCTATGCCGAGTTCTATCAATTCTTGTTTTTCTAGTTTAATCATGTTCTTCTAACTTTCTTTAGCCAAGGTAGACGATGAAACCTTGTTTTAATTAAGTAATTATTTCATTATTCGTTTAATTCTTTTTTAGGGCTTTAACGTTCACGGCTCGTTCTTAACTAGATTAATTAAATATAATTTCTTTCATCTTAAATATCATGTATTTTTTATAATTAGATATTGGTTTAATTAATCCATGTTTGATGCTTAAATAGGTTCTATTAATTTCTTTTGATTTTTCATCTTCTTTTATTCGTATTGGGATACATAGAATGCTTAGGTAATCTTTGATTCTTTGTCTTCTTTCAATGGAATTTAATATGAAAAATGCTTAAGTAATTTATGTTTGAAGCATAAGGGGAGCCTATATTTGATTTTCTTCTTTTGGACTTAATTGATAAATCTTTAGGGACGACAATAGATTGATTTCGTGTTGTCGTATGTTTTTGGGAATTAATTGATAATTAGATGATTGCTAAGTTAGACAATGGTGGATTCCGAAACATTGGTATTTTACACAACTTGAATTGTCAATTCATCTTTTTATCATATTTCTTTAGTATTTTAGTTAAACAATTTCAACAAAAATCTCTTCAACTGAACTAGCTTAGAATAACAGTTAATTTGGATTAAATTAGACCTTCCTTATAGCAGTCTCTGTGGGATCGACCTCGTTTTTACTTATCTATATTCCAATAGATTCGTACACTTGCGAGTTAATTAAAATTTGACATCAGTGGGCGTTTCCTGTCCCTTTTTCTTGGCCCTTCCTTTTCTTCTTCTTTGTGGAGAATAATGGAATATAGTGGGTTATTTAGGAGTGTGCTTTGGTCAAGATTTGTGGTGTTACCATTGTTGGAGATTGGCTAATCTGATCCTCTTACATTCACCAATGTCGTCCCGTTGATTGAAGATTAAAAACTTTTATTTTGCTTTCAATATTGTCCATTGTTTAATTTGTTTCTCATTAATAAATAAATTTTAATATTCTTGGTGATTGCAGGTTTATTATTCCAACAAACACAAATGTGGTAATATAACTTGATTAATGTATTTATCTATGTTATAAAAATTAAGGTGGACCGACCAATTCAACTAAAAAATCGAGAATGGATTTGAAACTCAGCCTAACCATAGACAAAAATTCAAAAGCGTAAGATATGTTAAAATAACCTCAGATATAGTTGGTTTACAAGAAAAATCGACAGATTGATGACTGGTTTTATCATTTTTTTATAAAATAAAATAAAAATTGATATTTAAATAATTTTTTTGACCACTAGTTTGATAGTTCGACCTTTGTCTTTGACTAAATACTTTTATGAGCCAATACTTGAGTCAATTTTTAAAGTATTGGTATTTATTAACTGTATTTTAAGAAGCAAAAATCTATTGTAATTCTAGTTTTTGTTTGTATATTTATGCACTTATAGAAGCTCGGTTTTTTGTTTTTTTTTTGTTTTTAGTTATCGACATAATAACTCAATTCAAACATGATAAACTTAATTAATGCATTTTTTCATGTATTTTAAGAAGTGAAACTCCATCGTTATCTTGATGTTTTTGTTTGTGCTCGCGCACCTATATATAATCAATCTTTTTGAATTGTAAACAAGATAACTCGAGTCAAATCTACATAGTATAGTATACTTGAATGCATGTGCTCACCTTATTCCAAAAAGAGAAACTTCATTGTCATCAAGACATTTTTTTATGCATGTTGGTGTAATAAATTCGATCTTTTTTAATTGTAAATAGACTAACTCGAGTCAAATGTAATAAACTTGATAGTGAATCTCTTCATCTTATTCTAGAAATAATATCTATCATTTAAATATGAACAAAATAACTCAGTCTAGACGTGATAGACTTGACTATAGAATTTATACACGTATAGTACAAAATGGGTTAAAAACTTGGACGGTCCCTAATTAGTCATTAAACTTTTGTATTAGTTCTTATTTTTTAAACTTTGTTAAAGTTTGAGGATGGATTATATATTAGCTTTGTATCACGTAGATAACTAGATTCTTATCTGATTGATCTCTGTGTACATCGGACAAGAATGACTCAGAGTGCCACTTGATTTTTCACTTGGGGAAAAAAAAAAAAAAAAAAAAACTTTTTAGGATAGGACACACTGCACCAAAATCAGGATCAAACACAAAACCGCACAAATAGTCGAATGAGAACTGAAGCCTTAGTTAATAATAACTTTATAACATTTTTGTCTGTATTTTCTTCAGCACCAATGTTCTCTGTTGGTACAGTGCATTTGTCTGTTTTTGGTGGATTGAGTTTAAGGCTTGACACACCAAATTACCGAGCCAATATGTGGCTCACAATCAGGCTCTTCATTATTCAGATATTGTGAATATTTTATCTCACTTCCCAGTAGCAACATTTCGTGCATGAAGGAATTTGAAGACAAGGGACAATCTAAGAAAGTACATTGACTTCTTGGAGCATCCACAGACTCACTGTAATTATAATTTAAGTACTTATATTATAAGTTTTGGTGAATGTGTGGATAAAAAGTAGTTGTAAGTTGTGGGTCTCATAAAATGTGTGGATGAAAATTATGTTTGACAAGTTTGACCAGCTGAAATTATAATTTAAATGATGCCAAACATATGCGACTGATGATTGTGAGCTATTATTAGGGGCGGAAATTTTGGATCGATCTGTTCGACTGAGTATATTTTATGTTCGTGTTTCAACATTTTTATGTTTTATTTTATTTTTTTCATGTTAAATATTGTATTTTGTTAATTGTGATATTAATTGTAATGCCTTTTTAATTTTGTTGTGATAAATGCTATTTTTTAGGTAATTAAATTAAAATTTTAATTTATAAGTTTTAGTAATAAATAATTATTTAATTTTTTATTTATAAATTTGAGTAGTGATAGAATACTTAATTAAATAATTTTTGAAATCAATAAATTGTTGAAAAAAAAATAAGGAAACAAAATAAGTACTATTCATTTGATGCAATTTTTGAAGATCATGGTTGGAGATAGTAAAAAAAATAGTATGAAAATTGTACTATTTTGGTGTAAAATTTACACTATTTAAAAATTATGATTGGAGTTGCCCTTAAAATTCACAATCGAGGCCTACTTATTTTACTTAAGAAACATGCCAATTGTTTTTTTCTATTATAATTAATCGCGAACATTTTAGTTTAATGTTCTAAATAAGTTTCAAACTTTTAGTATCTTGGTTTGACCTCGAAAGGGGAAATCGTGTGTTTGTTTGGTCAAGTTTAAATTAAATTATAATTTAAATTGGTTAAATTGATTAAATATATTTTTTATTCACGTATTTTATAGGACTTAACATTTACTATCTATTTATTATTTACATATTTTATAGAATCCATAATTTATAAACACTTAAAAATAATTATAGAACCGCCAAACATGCCCTTTGTGTTTGGATGGCTAAGGATTGAGTAATTAATTAGTGTGTTCTCGTTTGTTTGCAGAGAGATGTCGTGAAAAGGGAGTTGAAGACAAGTGGTGAAGGTGGGCAGTCGAGGACACGTTCTGCTGTAGTACAAAACATGACAGACAGGGTAAGAAAAAAGCTTTTTATTTTCCTTCAAAAGATTTAAATGGTTATTTAATGAGTATGAATTGTTGAGAGATATAGTTTGGGATTGATTAAAAAGTTGTCAAAATTAACAATTAATTTTAATTATATAATATATAAAATTCATAATTTTTATTTACTTTTCACGTATACATTTTATTAATTTTTCAAAATTTACTAAAATTTTTATTAAACATTTGTTAAAAAGATCCTAAATGATATTAACTACAAAATGAGTGAAAAAAACATTTAAAGTTAACTTGAAGATTTATGAACTTTTTTTTTTCTTTTAAAAAGATAATACATAAATGCTTGAAGATGATATAAAACATATCAAGTTCAGGTACATAATTTCATCTTCTTGTCACCATATTATATGTATACATATTCATATAAAAACATAGGAATTAATGCATCTATATATAGTATGCTTTGTGGGATACTAAAATGCTTGATAAATTTGAATTGGACAGTGTTATGGTACTTTTTGGTTTGTTACAGTGTTTTGAGGAACATCAGATGAATATGGTCCACATGATGAAGAGGCATGTTGATATTTTTTAAATTTGCAGCTGTCTTTATTAAGAGGTTCAACTCCAAGATTGCCACCAAGACAAATTACATCAAGTGGCAATCTAGAAATTGAGGCTCCACAAAGCATTCATGAAAGGTAGATGATACTCTGGATCTAGCCACTCTGGTTCAAGTGTGATTTCTTTATAAAAAAGAATAATATAATTCTCTTTGCATGTATAGAAATTCATGTTGATTCTCATAAAGATTGAATTATGGAATACTGCAGCCTGCAGGAACAACTCGAACTCTACATCCATAGACTCTTTGACTAGAAGATGACGACATACTTAGCAAGATATCTGTTTGGAAAGTGGTTTAAGAATTCGAGAAATTAATTAAGTGTTTTAAACAACTAATGTGACTTTGTGTCAACTTCTGCCAAAATATTCAGACCCGACCCAATCCGTTTAGGCAAACTAGTTTGCCACTTCGCCACTTTGGAACATCGAAACGGAGATAGACCTACCCGGTCAGATCGCGGGGATTGCAACATATTTTAACCATGCGATCGTATAGGTTTACGCACGAACAGACATGTCATTTTAAAGTGTTGCACGATTTGACTCCACACCATTTCGTTTTCAACTCTTCATCATCTATATTTAGGACCCTTTGGACGTCTTTTTGACACATAATTGATATGCAAATACAACCAACTCATATATTCATTCTTTGAACCAAATTTATTGCATTGTTGCATAATTTCTGGTTTTTTCTATTTCATATTCATCTTTTGGAGTACAAACCATCTCTGGTTTGTTGTGCTTGTGTTTTGAAGTGCAACAAACACAAGCAGAAGTCGTTGTATCTTGGGAGTTGATTGCCATAAACCATAGGCACCGTTGCGGGGCAAAATCGACTTAAGGAAAAAGTGTTCAATACTTGTCTCGACTTTGCATTTCATTTATTTTCGGTTTATTGTTTCTACTCTTCTTTCCAGTCACTATATACAAAAATCCACCCAACAATATCTACGAACTCTTTATCCTCAATCATTTTAAATATACTTGCATCATCTGTCTCACTACGTCTGCTATTTAGCTCGCATTACCAAGAAAAGGGAGGAAGAAATTTCTTTAGGATTTGTCTATTTCTTCAATTGTTGGTGATTTTAAAAAAAAATTCCGCAAAATTTTCTTTTTCTTTTTCTATTGCCATGTGTGTGCTTAATATTCGAGGGCCGTGTTTCTGTAGAACCCGTGTCATGATTGTCCACAACCAAAGTGGAAAATCCCCGTCCCCCGATGAGCTTGAGCGCGTAAATAGTGCTCGAATAGCAATCGAAGACCGTCCTTTCATACAATTGATTAAAGGCCTACTTGCACTCGATTGATTAGGTCAGCTTAGATGCTACCATTGATACATACAAACAAGGTTAAGAAAAACAAAGGTTAATTAAAAAGACTACCATCCCAGTTACTTTAAATTTTGAGTTTATTATGCTGCAAGAACATTTAACAATAGTCACACACTTCTGTATATATACTATCTCACTTAAATTGTATGGAAATATTGCTAATAGTAAAATGCAAGTACAATTAAACATCACCCTTTTCCTTACAGCCAAAAATATTCTAGTATAAATTAACCAAAGATATAGGCCATTATGTTTGCTTCAATCACACAAGTCGCCGTGGATTACGAACACTCAGCAGCTTCACGTCGTCGACGACAGGGCCACAGAGCGATGCAAAGTCTTTACTGCTTGTATGGTAGTATGTGCTAAAGAACATGACACGAGTTCTAGTAGAAACGGCTTTAAAACGAATTACAGCACGTTTAAACCCGCCTTTGCCCTTGGATTCGTAAGGAACCTTAATAGTGTCTCTGCCGGCAAATGCTTCAACAATCATTGATCCTTCACAAGAATTGCTAGCATCTCCTACGGCAAATGTGAGTTGATAAGTTTTGCCAACAATTGTTCGTGCCACTTGTGCAATGGCACTTTCCTTTCCACCAACTAGTTCGATTGCTCGTTTCCCTTGTGGTACCTGTTGAAGATTAAACATAAATAAATAAACGTGCCATTTCTCTAACAACTTAAACTTTTAGACGAGGTAGTTCAACAATACCGAGAAATGATCAGAATCGATGTATTTGACAGCTTTGAGAGATTCGACCATCCAGGCTGGTAAAGGAGAGTTATCATCCTCGATGTTAGGTGGGATAAGGACTCCCCAGCTTGTGTTAGGCAATATATATGGACCTTCCTCAAAGTCTCCATTTTTCAATAGGTTTTCTGCATTATTAGGACAGCTCATGTAAACCAAATTGTTGTATGATTAGGCAATCTATTGATTTAAAAAAGTACTGCCAAAAGCCACAGAAATTCTTAATCAGTAAAATAAAAGTCGAATGTAATCAGACTAAATCTTAGTCACGGTAAATGATGATTAAAAATATATGCTGTCATCGTCACCTTTAAAAAGATAAAATATAGTACTCGGGCTAAAGTATATGTTCTTCTACAATTAAAGCTCAATGCATTAAAATTTGTTGAATACAAAATTTAAATGAATAATTTTTTCATTTGCTTTTAGATGAGATTATTCAATATGGTAATAGATTCCACAAAAAAACTGGGTTCAAGGCTTTTCGTCACCAAAAGTGTGCGTCAGACATTTCATGAAAAAAGATCTAGTATGCATGTGAGGGAGCGTCTAAAGACTATTTAAATGAATAAATACATCCCACGTCTAAGAGCTTAAGCTTGAGGTGGTTCAATAGAATCGACTCTGAAGACTAAGGTAGCTATCGGAAGAATACTACATAATGCACTAGGGGTTGAATGTTGACAATCAGAATAACTGTAACTAGAGAATACATTGCTTTTTACCACTTTTTGCATTTTTGAATGAATGAAGAGAAAATTACATTCCATGTACCCTAAAGAGGTGTATAAATGGACCAACAATTTATTTCATGGGGCCTTCATTAACAGGAGCCAGCTAAGTAGGATGTGATGTTTATATATGTAAATGATTGCATGATTATGTCTATTTAGTATTTACTGCTGCTATATGGAGTGCAGGCAGTAATTATGCATTAACAATGCAAAACGAGTAGCCTCTAGCTAAACCAAAGGTTACTTCCTGCAAAAATAAACCCGTATTAGGAGAAGATGATCTTGTGATTGAAAATGTCTTTAGAGTCCTAATCGGACAACAAGCATTTAAATAAGCTACTGCAATCAATTAGTGATGATACAGTACGAGGTGTCTCCAGTCGACATCAATGAAATTTTTCTTCAATCAATTAGAGCATATTGGATGATTATACATAATTCATCTAATAGTAATTCATGGCATGTGATTCTAAAGTTCATTTTCAAAGATGCACAAGGACAGAGTTATGTGTACAAGTTGCACCCAGTGACGTAGCTTACGATGTGAAATGAATACGATCAATTATTCATAGTGGTCCAAAAGGTCACACTAGGAATATCAGGGTAAAAAAGCTCCAAATTCCAGAACATCATACTTTAGAGCATGTCTGGTGCTTAAAAGTAAGTCAAACTTACTTTTTAAGTTGCTTATTTCCCCTACCATGATTTCCGAAGTTAGTTACTTTTCTCGAAAGTAACTGAAAAAAGTATACTTTAAGCACACTAATCTAATGACATGCAAAAGTATGTAGCTAAAATACTAACAAGGTACTGGATATAATGGCTCGAGAAGTACGTTAGTTTGCTTTTTTTTTAATATTTCATTGATCAAATATTGTTAGGCAAAGATATGGAAGATAAACCGAGTAAAGTTGAGATATGATGAACTCACGATTAGTCGCTTTGGGAGGGTAAAGAGCTCGAATGGCAATCGAATCAATCAGTGGTCCACATGCTGGATCTTCCTCGACTCCTGGATTGTGGAGTAGTATCATAGCCACGCTATAGGACGCTCGAAATGCCCAAGCATACGAGTCCCAACCATTACTACTATAAACTGTTTGAATTGGTAGCACCCCAGAATCTGGTGCCACAGACACATTCAGCATCTCTTCTTGTGCACACGTACGGGCAGCAGAAAACGTTAACGAATAGTACATTCCTGGCGTAACATTTAATCTTTGCTTGATTGACGCCTCGTTTCCTAGCCTAACAGCAGCATAACCCTCAGGAACCACTAGCAGCATGTCACCTTGCTTTTGCCCAGCCTTTATGTACTCGACAAAGCCAAAAGTTTCCCACTTTGGTATTGCATTGGATTTTAACACAACCGTTCCTTTCAGGTCGGAAGACTTGGGTGCCAATTCAAAGTTGCCATTGCTTAGTAGTCCTGCAAGAATTCACATTATTATTGCTTTAATCGCATTGAACAACATTGTAATTGTAGTCTAAAGTAGTATTGCAGTACGTCAATTATGCTTGTCAAAAGCTTTATGATAGGAATAAAGGCATCTTGGATTGTCTGTAGACATTTTAAAAACAATTCAGATTTTCAACAGGCCCCTTTGAAATTTGAACAATTACGTCGAAAACTTATTACCACCAGTGCGCTGTGGGTTGGCTAGAAGCCAAAGGCAGACGCTACAGAGTGCTTGGATAATTTAGAATTAATAAGGCAGATCAAGAAATGAACTAAACAGAGTGAAGAAAAAAATATTCATGTAGCCGATTGTCCCCAATGCCAGAGCCGGGGTCTTGGCGAAAGTAGTGTTATCAAGGCCGAGTTCTACAGTCAAGAAAGTCAAGACCTCAAATTTATCAAAAACCAGGCTTAGTTGGTTGACTCCCACCCCACCCCCATGACACTGAAACCTCAGCCTAAGGTGATGAGATTCTTATCCCTAATAGCAAACGGGTCACAGACTCACAGCCCATCAGCAGATGTTTTACTTACTCCTATCATATAGCTGTAAAAGGACTCAATTTTTATATTTTTTGTAAAAGGACCCAAAATTTGTTTCTCTTTAATTTATTCGTTTTAAATCAAGAATTAGAGCTGTGTAATTGAACAAATAACTTGAGATCTTGTAATGTTATAACAGTAAATCTTCACTTCTTGTCATTACTAGGATATGACCTCTTCGGACAATCAAAGAACAACATTATTATCAACAAAATAGATTGAAATGTCCAGAGCTGATAAATATTCAGCTTGTTGAAGACCAAATTGAAGTAATAAATGTCGCCCCCAACAGTTAACCATTTAGTCGAGATAGTTCAACATGTGTTGAGACCGTTAAACAAATATGAGAATGCACATCTTCAAATGGAGATTGTCTACCCGATTTGAGTAAGTGGTAAGAGCATGTTGGACACTACTAAAAAAAATTTGCATAAACCATGTATTATATATGCTATGCTCGAACGGACAGCAATATATTAAGAAACAAAAATATATTAAAATATAGTGCATCATCCTTAGCAATGCGGTTAGTGCTGCATATCAAACATGTCCCAAACACTTAAAACGGAAAACCCAGAGAGACATATTTGTAACAAAGAAACGTTTCTGAACTCACCATCAGTAAAGGCCAAGGCAAGATGGCTGGTAGCCACATAAAACAGCACCGCCAAAACGACGACGGTTCCCATTCTTGAATTACTCTGCATTTTTCAGGGCGTTGGGGTGGGGGATAAGGGAATGATTTCAAATGAGGGGTTCAGAGGGCCATTTTATGCATGCCAAGCTTTAAAAATAGCCTTTGATTTCAGCATAATTACACCGGTGCCCAACATGATAGAGTTTTAAGTTTTTGCATTTTGGACCATTGCATGATGACAGTACAGGCTTCACATGGCTGTATTTAGTGACGATTTTGCCCTTTTGAATTTTTAAATAATTCTGTACTCTCTATTTAGGGGAAATCTGATATTCAGGAAAGTGATGACAAAAGCTGCTTGTAGACACATGGTTTTCACTCTCCCATGCTGGTACTCAGCATCTACAACCTTTACAGGATTTTCATTTTTTTTTGTATTTTAGCCTTGCTAGTAAGGACAATATTTCAAAAATCAAGCCGACCTGTCCAGTTCAATTAAATATATTGAGAACTCGATTTTGATTCAATCACTTTTCATTGAATCTTTTGACCTTTAATTATTTCTCTCTTTTTTTTTTTAATTTAATGTATGAGTGGAATTTAAAAATATCAGTAAGTACACACAATGGGTTTTGTATGAATCAAGAAAAAAAAAGCATTTGGTATACAACGACGAGTGTATTAAACATATAAATTAAATAAATAAATAATTTTTTTTTAATAATACTTTAAATTTTTAAATGAAATAGTTCAATGTATAAGTCCTTGCTCCTTTTACTTATTCTAATTAACTTATATGCGTACGTACCAAATTTGTTAGTAGAATTTGAATATCGAACAAGAAGTAGTTACATTAAAGTGAACTATAAAAGCCTTTGTCAGGACTTATTTGGATTGGGTAACAAAAATTTTAAGTAAAGTCGAGTTTGTACTTTTTTCTAATATTGGACTAAAAGTATATTGACTTGATATAATAGCTATGTAGTACTGTGAATGATTAAACATATAAAAACACTATAATTCAATTTTTCTTTTTTAATATTGTTTAAATATTATTTAATAATATGTAGCAAACATGTGACGGTTGTATTTGGTCACGATGAGTATGGTTTCATCCAAAATGATATCAATAATTATCTTATAATAATATTATAGTTTGTTAATTAACAACGAGAATTACATGTCATTGTATTAGCAAAATATCATAGATAAAGTTCGTAATTTTAAATCTACGGTATAACTAATTATATTTTTCCACGTGTCTCTGATACAAATCTTTTCACACACTCCATATCTCTAGTGTGTGTATTATTATATATGTATGGATATTTGTTTATTGAATTATTTATGATACAAATTTTGGTATGTTCGATTTTGAAGTTAGGAAATCAAGTTTATTAATAATTAAATTATCCCCGTGAATCTCCACACATTAAACGAAATATTCCTAATACACTTGTCAAAGGTATATTAAAGCATTAAAAAAAATTCTTTTTAATTTTAATATTTTATTATGTAAAATATCTTAAATAGAAAAATGCTTTCTTTTTTCTTTATAACTTAGTCAAATCTACCCTATTGCAATCAAATTGTAACATTTCTATGTTATCATCTATCATAGACGCGATCAACTTAAGTGCAATACGCGGAATCAAAACTCCTTAAGAGCGTAGAGTGAAATCCCTACCACGGTCCCACCCAAAAAGCTTTAATATTTTAGCAATAACGTACTCAAACGATATTCACATTATTTTATCGATTCTTTAAAAATAAAAGAATAAAACCCGTAAGAATCGACTTATACGGCCAGTGTCTTGAACAATCGATCATATCAAGCTATTTATTGACCGTCTCACTAACCTTTACACTTTTATCGAGGGATCTTAAACCTATAGTATTACTTTTTTAAGAATAAATACACATAGTATATAATTCAAAACTCACTTGTAAATAAATATAATAAGTCAAAAGACTTCCCTTAAATTTCTCTTGGGTCGCCTCGTTTACAATGGTAGGTGTCAATATTTGATGAAATTGAGGTACCACGAGGACCAACATATTTTGACTCTATTCTTGTGACTAATAGAATAAATATTTTAGGCATTTTATAAGTACAAAACCCCAAGAATTCAATCAATGCTTGCATAATATTACACTGATTTAAGAAACTTCGGCATTCTCCTTAAGAACAAACATTTGAATTCAATGTCCCCATGTGAAGTATAATATATTTCACGTTGTTCGAGAAACTTAAAACAAAATCGAAGTAACGTTGAATCTTTATCTCAAAATCTGTATTATTTGAAAATTTTACTGAAATACTCTATCTCAAATTCTTACACATCCAAACTGTTTAATCGGTAATATTAATTTTTTGTTCTCTTTTTGAGGATGCATTAAAAATTAATAAATTAAGATATTTATCGAAATTAATATGATATTTGACATATTTTTGTCCATTTGATGTACTTACTGTTTTTTACGTTGGAAAATAATTATAGTGGAAAAGGAACAATAAAAAAGGAAACCAAAAGACAAAATTGATCTTTTTGAGGATCAAACTCCACAATTTCAATAATACTTTTAGATTACAAGGTTAATGGAACATGTCACGAGACTAGTGGGCCCTGTCATTAGTAAAGACAGGGCCCACAAAAGGAGCAGATTGAATTACATCTGACCCAATCCAAAAAAAACAGGGATCATGGGGTTTTTTGGGCTTTCTTGAGGGTACAGTGGGCATGTGGACCTATTAGAACGTGGGCCAATAATTAACCTCTGCCGCATCATCTTTTCTTTTGATGTTGTGGAGGAGCTGGTTAGTCCAGATGTACCTTTTGTAGAGGTAATTTAAGATAAGTTGGGATGTAAGTCGGCCTAGCTCTTAAAAAATGCAACCTTGCACATGCGTTTGTTGTTTTTTTTTTTTTTTTTTTTTTTTTTTTTAGAAATTCGACAAAAAGTACAAAAAAAATGAAAAAATTTTGATTGAGTAATCCCATCTAGCACAAAAATGTGGGTAGTATCGAGCCTTAGACGACAAGCACCAGACTATTCTAGAGATAGATTAAGTCTGACTCACTTTACACTTTTCTTTATTTTCTTCAAATTTTATGTGATTAATACAAATAGCAATAGAAACGTAGAAGTTAACAATTTTTTAGCTTTTTATAGACTTTCAAATTTAATATTTAATTCCACTCGTAAAAACACAATTGTCACCTTTCTAAAATAGAAATGCTAGAAAAGATTTCAAAATTTTGAACCATTTACACGTAAGGTTCTTTTCTCGTTTCAACATATTGTCTATGCTCTTTTTAAAGATTCCAATTTTTATTTGTCTAATCAAATTAAAATATTTTATTTGACAAAAAACATTAACATATATTTTTAAGACAAATAACGTTATTTAGTTCATTTTCTAATATTCAACAAAACTTATTCACAATACAAATTTATAAAAATTGTAGATGTGTTCTACAAAAGTTGAATATTGAATTTAAATAAATAAATAAATGTGACATATTTCTAACAGTTTAAACTTTTAAAAGAGACGATACGGTTAACACAAATCAATCCGTATTATTACTAAACGCAAAATTTTACTTTAAAAATCTCTCTGTTTGATTAATATAATTATATCAAGACAACAGAAAATTATTATATATGTGTATGTATATAGAGGACAAAAATTCTATATGTAATTTGAAATCGATAGAAATTAATAATTTAATAGGAAAATTGGCCAAAAATGTCCCGAACGTATGGATTTGGTACGCAAATCATCATTACCTTTCAAATTTTGGCAATTACATCCCTTACATATCCATGTAGTGCCCAAATTATCCTTTTGAACGGAATCCATCCAATATTTCGTTAAACCTTTGAGATTTTGGCGCAAATGGTCCCTAACATGTTGTTCTTAGTGTGGAATTGGTTCTTAACGTTTATATTTTGACAAACAAGTCTCTATTTTATGTGTTTTAGTGCGAAATTGGTCCTTATGGGATGAAAAAGACAAATATACCCTTAGTTTTAATGAAAAGAAATTGTATATGGATTCCTAATCATTACAAAATGTGCAAATACGTCCAATATTTTTATTTTTTATAAAATAAAATTAAAGAAAACTAATGATTTTTTTTAATTAACACTTTAGTAATAAAAATGTCAAATAAAATTATTATTTTTATTATGAAGTAATAAATATATTATTTAAAATTAAAACTTTTATTTTATTGTTATATAAAAAAAATAATTTTTTCACAAACTTGATGTTCAAATACTTTTATTTAATTGAGTTATATGTTTATTAACTACAAATATTAGAATTCCAACTATATTCTTTATATTTTAATTTATCGTTTTATTTTTATTCAAAAATAAAACACATAATATGTAAATTAATTTTTATTAGTATTTTTATGTTAAATAAAAATGTAATAAGTTTAGTTCAATGTCATAAAATTATATACGTCATTTTGTTATTTATTTAACTTAATTTTTAAAGTGGGGGTGGGGGTGGGGGTGGGGGTGGGGGTGGGGGTGGGGGGGGGATTTATAAGTAAAGATGGAGAAAAATGATTTCTCACAATGATTTCTCTTTATTACTTAATAATAAAAATAATAAATTTATTTGACATGTTTATTTCTAAAGTGTTAATTCAAAAAAAATACTCATTAGTTTTTTTAATAAAAAAAATAAAAATATTGGATTTATTTGCACATTTTGTAATGATTAGAAATCCACATACAATTTCTTCTAATTAAACTAAGAGTGTATTTGTCTTTTTCATTCTATAATGACCAATTTCACATCAAAACACATAGATTAGGGACTTGTTTGTCAAAACATAAACGTTAGGGACTAATTTCACCCTAAGGACAAAAGTTAGAGACCATTTACGCCAAAATCCCAAAGGTTTAACGGAATATTGGATGGATTCCGTTCAAAATGATGATTTGGGCACTACATGGATAGGTAAGGGATGTAATTGCCAAAATTTGAAAGGTAAAGATGATTTGCGCACCAAGTCCATACGTTATGGACGTTTTTGACTAATTTCCCAATTTAATATGTTTTATGATGTAATGTTCGAGAAAATTTGATAAAATAGAATAGAAATTACATATATAAAGCAGTCATATTTTCTACTATAAATCTATAGAGTGGTGATTCATCACTTACAGTGGGCACTGATCCGTGGAGGTGAATATTAGCACAATAAATGTGACAACAAAAATACATTCTACGTGTCTTTTTTCTTCAATTCTATCTAAAACTATTAAGTTTACATAGCGACAAATCACAATTGGATTTACATATTAAACACAACACACGATAGACAATTAAAAATGTAATTTGCATTGTTAAGCTTTGGTTTCGGCGCAAATATGGTATCTAGTCTCACTATTTTCAATTGATCGAGAGATAAAATTTAATAGAAGTCATAGAAGAATTTAAAATGCGTCTGATCGATTAAATAGATGAAAATTCTATTAGCTTTTCCTCCCAAATGATGGATGGGTAGATGATGAGTGAGATTAGCAACTTTTGCTTAACTCTAGCATTTAAAATTAAGCTCACTCATTTTTTACACGGAAACAATAATTGAACAACTTGATTAATTTAAAAATTGACTCGATATTTACAAAGTTTAATTGGTAATCAAATTTGGCTTACTCTAATTCTCAATTCAAATACAAATAAACTTAGATCGACTTAAACATTTTGTCGTATTTGATATATTGTACATACTAAAATTAACGAAGATAGATATTTTATATTATTATTTATTAATTCAGTCTAACATACTAAATATATAATTTGAACGATCGATGGGCCATATCAGAGTTCAAATCTTGGGCTTTGGATTGGGCTTTATCTGTCGAAAGGGACGCAACACCAAACCAATGTAAAAGAAAAATAAAGCGGATCGTATTTGAGACACAATTGTTGATTTCTCACATGGGTCTCCTTAAATGCACCTGTCTCCTATTATTCATTATTCACCAAAATATTGCAATATTAACTATTTTATCGAAATAATTTGTTTTATCCGTTTTTATATAAGTTACGTGGAAAAATAAACGTCACAAAATCTTAGTTAACATTGAAAAATAATCAATATAAATAATAATCTACAAATGATTAGATTGAGACGTTAGTACTTCGCTTTCTTTAAAAACGATCAAGTTCAAGTTCGCTCTAAATTATTTGAAATTTCAATCTTCAATGCAACAACTATCTTTTGTCTTTTAGAATCGTATAATTCAACTAATTCTTTATGCATGAAAAATACAAGTTACAAGATGTTTGTTTGATAAAGCTTATCGTAAATTATAAGCACTAGATTTTACGCACTATTTTAAAAAATTCGACTATGAACCACCTAGGTATGAGGCTCAGTCTCCACGTTCGAAAAATTTGAAATTTGGTATGCACGTATAACTACGTTTTACGTCTTTTAGAACACTAATTTTACACAATGTGTAAATAATAAAGTAGAGAAAAATTGTAAATTCTATAGAATATGTGAATAAAAATACTATTTAACCAATAAACTAATAATTGTCATTTTGTGTTGAATGTGTGTGCACGTGTGTGTGTCTCTTGAAAGTATAGTAATAACAATGTAGCTGTCAATTTCCTTTATTTGGTCCATTATGTACGTTGAACAATGCTATTAAGAAAATGTTCATTTAATATGTTACAATGGAATCATCCAAATAATCAAAATCTTGTCTTGCCTTGCCAATTTATGAATGGATAATCTTGATACTAACCACAAGAACAAAGATCTCCTGCCCCTTGGGGGCAGGATACTTTCACCCAGGGCTGGTTCTGTAAATTTTAGAGCCTGAGGCGAACTTCGAAAATTGGGCTCCCTTATGAGTCGCAAATTATATTATACATATAGCGCATGTTCGGTAGCTATTTTTCCCATTTTTTTGTCTACAATATTTTACTTTTCAACTTTTTTACACTATAAAAAAATTTGAAAAGTTTATTAGTATTCAAAAAAAAACTAAACCGAACATGCCCTTAAAATTCATAAGATTTTTACAAAACTAATGTTAACTTAAAACTCAACAATAAAACGACAAACAAAATATGTTATAATAAAGTAACAGTATTAAAAGTGTTCTAAATGATCACTTAAATACAACCCGTCTTGCAGTTTTAGATGCAAAAATATTAATCAAATTTAAATAATCTAGTTGTTCAACTATTTCTTTCTCAATTGATAACATAGCCAATCCATTCAATCTTTCCTGTGACATAGATGAACGGTGATACGTCTTGATCAACTTCAACTTAGAGAAACTTCTTTCTGCAGATGCAACTGTAACCGGTATGGTTAGCAAAATTTTATAAGCAATATAAGCATTTGGGAAACAACCATTCAATGTCTTCAAATGTTGTAGTACTTCAATTGCTCTCTTGGTTTCACTTGGTAAATAACACCTCAAGATTGTCAGCTCAGAGCATAAATTATCTCCATTAATGTCTAAACGGCCATTATGTTCCAGATACTTCTCAAGATTCATACATGATTCCAACAAACTTGCAATACTTACACTCTGTAACCTTTCCAAATTAAACAAAAACCCAAAGGACTCTTCATATTGTTTGAATTGTTCAAATCGAGTTTAGAGTAAAGATCGAGCTTGATCAATTATAAAGAGGAAGTAATCAATTCTAAAAGATTCTTCAGCTGATTGCTTGATCTCATCATCGCCACTTTCATCAAACTGCTTCTTCCTTTGAATAGTACGTTTTTTCCGAAATAGAGTTTCAATTCCCATTTCACCTGCAATTTTTTTTGCTTCATCCATGGCAATAAAAAATCCAGTTTCTCTATAATCATCGAGAAAGGAAACAAGTCTTTTTAAGAGGTTGATAACACAATCAATATCCACATTTTCGACTTGAAGAAATTTACTTACAGTATTGACTGCATGCAACAACCTATACCATATCACCATGCCAAGCAAGAATTCAAAATTTTCAAGTTCATATGTTGCTAAGGACTCAGCTTCACTCTTTATTTTAGGATCTTCACTAATATCTACCAATTCCAGTAAAGCGTCTCTTATTTGTGCAGTTTGCTCTTTAATTAGTCGGACACTTTCAACATGACTTTTCCAACGTGTTTGTGACAATGGCTTCACCGTCAGACCTTCCACCTTATCTTTGAAAATTTTCCATCTCTTGGTAGAAGAAGAGAATAATATGTAGATGCGTTGTATTACTCCGAAGAAAGACATAGCTTTAGGACAACACTTCGCCATATCACATAATGTCAGATTAAGACTATGACAGCCACATGGAGTATAGAAAACTCTCGGATTAATTTCAATTACTCTTTTTTTCACACCTTTGTGCCTTTCACTCATATTAGATCCATTGTCATATCATTGCCCTCTAATATCATCAATATCAAGTTCAAGATTGGTTAAAACATTTTTAAGCTCATTTGAAAGTCCAAGTCCTGTTGTATCATCTACCTTCAAAAATGCAAGCCAATACTCTTGTATCGTTGGTGCGTTTGCTGAATCATCCACACATCGTATTACTAGAGACATTTACTCCTCGTGACTTGCATTTGGAGTATAATCAAGTATGACTGAGAAATATTTTGCATGTTTAACTTTCTTAATAATTGAACTTCTCACCTCACCTGCCAACATCTGAATCAGTTCATTTTGTATTTTTTTACCGAGATATGTATAATGAATCTCACACGCTTTAGCACACTGAATGTGCTCTTGCATTACTGGATCAAACTCAGCAACCATTTCTATCATTTGCAAAAAGAGACCATTGTTCTCAGCATAAAGGTGCTCATCATCTCCTCGTAGTGCCAATGTATTTTTGGCAAGTCTTTTCACAATAGCGATGATCCTCGTTAACACTTGTCTCCAATGTTCTCTTTCTTCATTGATCACCAATTGTACACTTTTATCAATGGTATTTTTTGTTCGAAGCCTGCTTTCCAATTCAATCCAACTAGTCATGCAACGCATATGCTCCTCATTTCCATCATGACTTTTAAGACACCGATGCAGATTATGCCAATCTTTGTATCCATCATCACCCAATTGCCCAATTTGATTCATTGTTTTTGGCATTTTAAATAACTTGCAACAAAAGCAAAATATCCGGTCCAAATAAACTGAATATATTAGCCATCTTCTATCAATTGTCTGCCCATTTGGTAGTAATCGTTTATAGTGTGATGAATCGAAATGTCTATTTCTACCATCTTTGGGAAACAAGATGCCATCAACTCTTTTTGGACCAATTGCAACTAAATAATCTCTCATTTTTTGATCAATTTCTTTCCAATTCCCTGGATCTTCTAAATTCAAAGACAAACAATCATCTTGATTTAAATCTTTATGTTCAACATTTTCATCATCATTCTCCTCTAGTTCTTTCAAACTGGCAAGTTCATTCATGCCATTCACTTCCACATTCTCAGTCAATTCATTCACATTGTCATTCTCATTCTCATTCACATTCACATTTTCCACAGTTTCTTCCTCCTCTCTTATTTTGTTGCAATTGAAGTACTTATCAATATTTCCTGCTTGACTTTGAACTAATGCCAATTCCTTTCGTTTCTTTTTTCTTTTTTGAGCTCCAAACTCAGGCATCGTATAAGACTATCGTTCAATGATTAACCTAACAAAATGGAGAAATAGCAAATTATATTAGGATTATGAAAGTGACGCAGGCAGAAACGTAAAATAATGAAACAAAGCTCAAAATCAATTCGTTGATTCCTATGAATACCGAATTAAATTGATTAAGGTGGAGAAAACTCCAAAAACAATATTCTTATTCAATAACAACTAACTTGATCAATGAAAAAGGACCCTGAAATACTAAACTTCTAGTTAAAATAAAACTCTAATTGATAAATAAAATGCAAAAAGACAAAAATACACATGGCAACTTAAAGAAAGCCGTTTTAAACTAACTAGACGACTTCAAATGGCTAAAATCTATCATCAGCAATCGCAAAGCAATTGGTTTTGTCCGTTTGTTCGGCTCGTCGAGACGATTCCGAAAACATATAATAATAAAAATTCTGAGCCCTATGTCTGTTTCTTTGAAAATCACAATTATGATCCCTTGCGTCTAGATAAGCCAATTTATTATTTATCATTTATCCATACAGTATTATCACAGAAATTGGCGCAGGACATCACAACAGCTAACCATGCGATCGTATGGTATTCCAAATCTGCGATCGCAAGTTTGACATTTTTGAGGCAGAATGTAATTTCTACGAACCATGCGATCGCACGTATTAAGCCAATGCGATCGCATGGTAATCCAAATCTGCGATCGCAAGTTTGACTTTTCTGAGACAGAACGTAATTGATAGAAACCATGCGATCGCACGTAACAATCTCATGCGATCGCAAGGTATTCTCTTGGAGGACCTGGAGAAGTTTGGCAAATTTTCGCTTATTTTTCTGACTTCTGATTTTGATTTTTGAGTTAACCAAAAATCCAAAATGTCCGAAAGGACCAAAACCAACTACAAAATTCATCTTCTTGAAAAGAACTTAGGATTTAGGAACAAAAACTGAAAATATATAAAAAAATTTTTACTTGGCTAGCTTTCTTTCCACTTTCCAGACAGGTGCTTCTGCTGTTCTGCAGTTGAGTTGAGATGACGGTATTCACGTGAATCACGTTCACCGTTCACAGAAGAATCACAGACTCACAGTGAAGTCTTTAGACTCTTCATGGTGAAGAATGAAGATTCAAGCAATGAGGCAAATGGCAATAGCACTGACCACTGAGGCGGGAAATGGAAATGGAATCAGCAATCAGAGAAGCTGGGACTGGGAATTTGGGATCACCGATCATGTACTAACTACTAACGTACTATTCACGTAGAGTCTTCACAGAGAAGATTCAGCTAAAATGGACATTGGGCATTTGGACTGAAATCTGAAGTAGGCCTTGTGGTTGAGGAGTTGGGCTGATAATTGATAATTTTTTGGGCTGAAATCTTACATAGAGAATTTTTGGGCTGAAAAAGTGAGCTGATCAATTTTTTTTTTCCCATTTTGGACCCCCTCAAGGCAGGACCGGCCCTGCTTTCACCCACCTATTGAGGTGTCAGCAGGTAAGTGGTTAATGATAAAATAATATCATTAACTACCCACCTTATTTTATCATTAACCACCCACCTGCTAACACCTCAGCAGGTGAGTGAAATTATCCTGTCCCCAAATCACCACCCACCAAAAATAATAGCAATTATTAGTTTTTAAAGTTAAAATTTTTTTAAATTTGTTGAGAAAAATCAAATTTATATAATAAAATATTAAAATAAAATTAAGAATCAAATACGTAAACAATTAAATAATTCGAGAATTGTTCGCAACAAGAATTTAAGGACTTGTTATGTTCAAAATGTAGGGTGTTCAATAATTAAAGTCTGGCCTCAACCTATCACATGGAATGTTTAATATTGCATTCATAACCACCTGAACCCTAACACAAAATTTTAATGTTGCATCACATGATAGAGACAATAGATGTATGTCTAACTATTTAGAATTTCAGTGGCACTCCTCAAATTATACCTCTTGGAGCACATTGGACCTCATTTTAATTTTCTTGATTTTCACCTCCTCAGATATTGATTTTTGGTGCGCGTAGATCCTCTTGGATGGGAACAGACAGAAAATCTATTAAACAATCATGTGCCATGCACATGACCTCTTTTTTATGGGTATTTTAGTGCATGTTTAGCTAAGTTTAAATTATAATTTAAATTGGTCAAACATATCTTTTTTATTTACATATTTTATATGACTCACAATTTATAAACATTTAAAAAACAATTCCAACACTACCAAACATACTATTAGTCGACTGCCATTGTTTCTTCAATAACAATTTTTAAAAAAAATACGAAAGAAAAGAGCAACAAAAATTAAAAATAAACTGTATGAGTATTGTATTGCACCTTAACTTTTAGGCAAATAAAGTGTCATAGGAGGCCCCCAAATTTTAAGAATTTATTTTTAAATAATTTTACCAACGAATTTTTCGAGTGAAATTTTTTCTTTATATAATTAAAAATAATAATTTTATTAATTTAGTTTACCAAAAAATTCTATCGTAAAATAAAATAATAAAAATAAAAAATAAATATTATCGACGAAAAAATCTATAGGTAACAAAATAATAATTTAAGATTAACGACCGGATCTTTCGTTGGTGATAATTTTTTTTTTAAATTTTTATAAATTTAATTTATCGATAAAACTTTCGTCTTTAAATAGAACAATAGTTTATGATTGGAAACAGATTTTCAGTTTGCAAACATTTTCAGTTTGTAATATTCAAAAAATTAAATATTAACATTAGAAAAAAAAATTTCAATAATAAATTTACCAATTAGAAAAATAACTCATCCTATATTAACAATATAAATAAAAAATAAAAAGAGTATTAAGTTATCGATATAATATTCTGTTAATAATTTATTGAAATAATAAAAAATAAATATTCGTTAGTTACACTATCAATTTTTTCTATCAGCGATAAGCGACCAAAGCGTCATCTATGATTGATGGCAAAATCATCTACAGAATCGATGTCGGTAATCATTGATGAAAATATCTCGATGAATGATGATAATTGACAATATTAGTGTCGTTAATTTCGTCTGAATATTAATAAGTATTAATTTTCATTAATTTACCAAGAATAATATGGTCGACAACATGCAAATTCATGTATTCAGTCAAATATGTGGTTGTAATTCGATATATGGACGAAAATGACGTAAGTGGCCATTTTTGGAAACATAACATGTTCAAGTGAAAGAGAAACTCGGCCAACTACCCCCTTTGGATGCAATAATCCAGTTATTGAATGAAAATGAAAATGAACAAAGTAAATATAAATAATAAATTCAAGCCCATTAAAATTAGAATTTTGGACGAAAAATAAGAAATAGAATCAAAAGAGACTAAAACTAATAATTAGCTACGATTGATTCTCTTGTAAATAATTAGTGGAATTTATTATATTTAATTATCATAAGTTATATAATTCATTATTAGAATAATAATTGTCAATTTATATTTTTACTTTATAATCAATTAAATCTCCTAACTAATAATAATAATAATAATTCAATCGACTCCTGTGGTTAATAATGTTATGTTTTAAAAAAAATTATAAAATTGAAATTTAATAATATTTTTAGCGTAATTTTTAGCCATATCATCACATAATATTAATATTGTATTAAGTGTAACTTACTACAAAAATAGCATATAAATTGTGATTTAAGAGTAGCGGTTTTGTTCTAATGCCCACCGTGGGCATTAGAACGGTGCTGTTAATAGTAGAATTAAGAATTGCATAAACGAAGAAATATCTTCTAACCATGGGGATGGAGAAAGGGAAAGGCAAGATTTGTCCGAGAGGGAGAAAAAGTAGAGAGATGCAAAGTTGGAAGAGACATTAAAGAGAGAGAGAAGAAACAAAAGAAAATCGACGAGAAAGAGAGTCGAAAAAGTGGAGAGTGATTTCAATATCGATCAAGGACTAAATTTTTTAAGATTTTATAATTGAATTCCCTAATGAGAATAGAAAACTTGCGGACCCAATAAATTGGAAAGTTAAATTTAGTAATCTGCTCCCCCTATCTTTTTAAAAGCAGAACCTGCAAATTATAAACACTTAAAAATAATCTCAACACTACAAAATATTTAGTCAGTTGTATCATGACAATCTAGCTTTTTGTCTACTTATAATATTTTCAACAAGTTCTTTAAGTATAAGATGGTCTTTAATTTAAGGAGTCAACTCTTAAAATTCTGCTCCAGTAGACTTTCCAATTTAACATTTTAATTTAGAGAGTGGGTTTGGGTCTCCAAATTCTTTATTATTAAATATATTGAAATAATTTCAATTTTCAATACTTGATTTATTGATTTTAATTAAACAGTATATGCAAATTGGAAATGAAACATATGGAAAAAAAAAAAAGATGACAGAAAAAGATATTAAATGTTTCTTGAAAAAAGTAAAATGAAGAGCATGGAGATAAAGAGGCTGCTGGAATGTTTTAAAAAAAAAATTGCTTTTTAAATTTATAGATGTTCTTTAAAATGCTAAAAAATGCTCTTTAAATATAGATAAGATGTTGTAGATACTCTTATGTGTCACGTCAACATTTGAATTTGTCAACTTATGTGTCACGTCAACATTTGCATTAGTTAAATTAAGTGTATATTTGGTAAAGATATTCGTAGATTATAAACAGTATGTCCTATAGAATGTGTGGATAAAAATAGATAAAAATTATAGATCCTACGAAATGTATCAATAAAAATTATATTTGACCAACTTATAAATACTTAAAAGCACTGACAAACATACTCTAAAGTATGAAGTTATACAATTTCTATTTATTGCGTTACATTTTAATTGCATTTAAAGTATTCAATCATTGTTGATTTAAGCATTTAAATCCTTGAAATTTTTTTCTCGAATTATTATCCTTAAATTTTCAATAATTAGCATACTTTGTCTCTAATAACTGTTTTCATCCAAAATTATTAAGAGGGGCATAGAACGACTTATTTGTCAATCATATTTTTTTTAAAAAAATAAAATAAATACAAAAGTGTGACAAAATATTTTTTTCTTAATTTCAAAGTCTGCGAACATAATATTTTAACAGAAACAATCATCAAAGATGCGATATATTAATTAATAGAAGTTGAGAATAAGAATGCAATAAAAATATTGAGAACGTGAGGTTACAATAAGTATGAGGCAATTAAAAGATTTTTTTTGCATAAATGGTCTCTATCTTTTGCACTTACTGCGAGTTGAGGACCTATCATTTCATTTTTGACAATTTAGCCCCTATTTCAAACGTTTCTGGCGACAATTGTCTTTTATGTCCAATTCCGTCAAGTTTAAACGGGTACATTACAAACACTTCATTTTTTGAGAGCATTTCTGTCATTCCACTAATCTGACTATTTGCTAGTGAAAATCAAGAGACGTCTAAAGAAACTGAAAACTCATTGCATTTGGAAATTTTTTTGCCCAAATAGTGAAACAAATCCCTTGTTGTCCGAAAATTGTAGATATTGAACAAACCCTTTGCATTTTCGGCGAAATACCAGTGACAGACGAATAACAAGTAAGTAATATAGTGTATATTGTATAATTTTTGGATTTAGTGTACATTTGGAGATGTTTTGATCAACCAAATGTTGAACAGTCTTATTGAGTTTGCAATTTTTTTGTTTTCACAGTGAGTTATCTTTCAAACACAGAAGCAAACGAAACTCCAAGAACAAGATTCAGACTTTATCATGAACAAGCGCCTCTATACGGTTAGTATTTTGAAGATTCTCAAAAAATTAGTAATGCTTGAAGATTGTATTCGTTTGCCTATTATGTTTGGAAATTTTGTAATTTCTGTTTGTCATGTACCAAATTAGTTATTTTTTTTTATTGCATGCAAGTAAGGAATCACCATACTTTATTGTGAAGATTCATCATAGAGGTATCATGATTATCACAAAAATATTTTTTGCTTAATCATCTTTCAGCTCAATTATAACAACTGAGTTCAATTAATGAAATAGGAAAAAGAATAAAGATGAAAGGAAAACCAAAATTTGCAGAAATGGAGACAGGAGTGAATTTGACTTAAATTCAGTTAATACGTTTGCCCTTGCTGGTTCTCTTCCTCATTCTTCACCACTTTAATTTAGCAGCTCTAGTTGGTTTTCCATCATAACAAACAGTATTTGTAAATTACTGCTGATACTAATGAAGATTTGTGCTTTTGGTATTGTGGAGGTTTTCAGTCTATTACATGCCAAAAAACTGGGGATGGCATGCTTGCTATGTTAATTGATTGTGTATTCTGTTATGTATGAATAAAGCGATTAACCTTATCTATGAATAAAGTGATTAACATTATCTGTTCGAAGGACAAAATATTCTTATGTGTGCTAGTTGTGTTAAGCAGCATCAGAATACAAAAATGATGTGAATAAAATTATGCAAGTTGCGAAATGAAAGATAATAGCATTTATTTGATTCTTTTGGATCTGAAAGTTTACAAGTGACTGCAGTAAAGCGAAGTAATGATAATTGGGTACGGTAAAAGCAATGTTGGACATTTTGATTTGAATGGTTTCTTATGAGTTCAGTTCGTTGAAGGAATTGATTTTTTCCTTAAATAGATCTTGGAAGTAGTTGTTAAAAATACAGATCCCTTTGTATTCCTAGGAGGAAATTCGTTCTTTTTATTCCTATGGCATTTGAATATTCAAAGGACTCGTATCAATTGTTTGTCATTACAGATTGCTCCTTTCGACCCTACAAAGAAGAAGGTCGTAATTCAAGATCCTGCCGAAGATGAGACTGTTGATAATCTGGCTGAGAAAACTGAGAGCCTATCTGGTAAATAAATTTAGTTCAGTTGAAGAAGAAGAAGAAGATATGAAAAACCTTTGAGCCTGTTGATAATCTTGACATCAGTTGAAGACGAAGAAGATATGAAGAACTTTTTTGTTTTAACATCTCTCTTCTTGGTTCCTTCATTATCAATGGAATAGACACATTTTGTATTTATTATTGTATTGTTTTAATTTTTTAGGTTTTGTGATTGCTGCGAATGTTGTAAGCGTCTCACTTTGGTGTAATTTACAGATATGAAGCAATCACAGTCTGTTCGTTGTCATTGTGAAAATTTTTGTTGATTATAATGTGTTGCTCATTTCAGCCAATTTATTTTGTTTTGCGTCAATATGGGGACTAATCCTGCCAAAAAATATAATACGATAGGAACCAAATGTGCCAAACAAACCCAATTATTAGGACCATCCATGTCACACAATGTATAACATAAGGACCAATCATGCCAAATATTCCAAAAGATAGGGACCAAACATGCCAAAAACCAAAAACCATTTTTTTTTCATTTGGGGATCTTGCACTATACAATGAACTGAAAAATACAACACTAACACCATAAGCTTTTCCTACAATCTACATAGTTCACTATCAAGACTGTAATACGAACATTGTGAGAACGCCACATAAAAATCAAAACACCCACATTTTCCATGTACATCCCTTCTCATTTTTTAGGATCTTCATTGCTTCTTCGTACTCATTCTTCGACCTAATCAAGCCAGGGATTATCTTTGTTGATCTAATGCACATGGGTGGGTCGCACCAACTGAAAAATCCACACCCACCTGTTTCGGGTACAAGAATAACAAATACATAAACAAAAATAAGGCAAAACATGAAGTTTTAGCCAAAAACATAAAAAATTGTTCTGCAATAAAGTACCGATCTTCTTGGACATGTATGAAACCTTCTACCAGGATTAGCATATGTCCACGACGTCTTCAACTCAATTGGCAAGCCATAATTACAAAAACGGGGATCCATCTGTGCAAAGAAGGAAATTTTTCTAGCAAAACAAGTCTCCCACAAAGAGAGAGGAAAAGTCAGCAACCAATATACGCGTGTTAGAGTCGATTAGTGAAATGGCAAAAATGCCCTCAAGAAATGAAGTGTTTTTAATGCACGAGATGAACTACCGTTTAAACATGACGGAATTGGACTGAAATGACCATTGTCGCCAAAAACGTTTGAAATAGGGGTTAAATTGTCAAAAATAAAACGATAAGTCTTTAACCAGCATTAAGTATAAAAAATAGGGACCATTTGTACAAAAAAATCTCAATTAAAATATAGTGCAACAAATAAAAATTGTAGTAAATATAAATACCCATTAAGAAATGTAGACGGGATTACTAAATTGTAACAATTGTTTAAGTCCAATTAACAACTTGAAACAAATTTAGGTATAACTATCTTGTTGAAACAAAATCAAACTTAGCTCAAAGTTACAGTAACTGCTGGTGTTTTTAACCCTTTTTGTAGTGTATGCCCCAGTTAAGTTAGAATTGACTTAGAATTGCACTATCGCACAAAAAAGATGGTAGGCTGGGATCCTCACTCCGAAAGCATAGAAAGTGGGAAGGGATTTACCACCAAAAGGAGGGGCAGCTGATAAGGAGTAAGTTGGGTTGTGAGACTTATGTTTAGGATTAATGGAGGAAAGAAACAGATTAAGTGCATATTATTTGGGTTATGTTACCGCACGATTACGATATGGCCGCCACGTCAGCAAAAGCCCCATCTGAGCCCAGTAAGGGCCCAGTTCGTAATCTATCAAGAACCCTATCTGGGCCCTGCTAGGGCCTTGGAGGGGCCCGTCACGCGCTTGGGCCTTCGGCAGATAGAAATCCGCGAGTCACGTGGAGGGCCTCGGCGCCCTCATTCGAACCATAGGGCCTCGTCAGGCCTCGCATCATTCATAACCAGCAAGCAACTCGATACGCCGGGGCAACCAGAGAAGTAATTAAAGAAAGATTGCGTTGGATTGGGCGCACGAATCTCCACAAGGAAACACAATCATGATCTCCTAAAATCATGCAACGTGATAAACTCAAGGAAGGTAGGCAATCTCGGGTATCTTTATCACATAAGGAAGGAGGATCCGATTGGAAACCGAATTGATTTGTCTTCCAAATCAATTAGAATTCTTGCGCTATAAATACAACGTCTCCGGTTGTTCCAAGGTACGCACTTTTTACGCTTAAGAATCCCACTCTAAACTCTGCTCAAACTTCTGCCTGCTTGTCTCTCCCACACCCCTATTTTGTTCCCGCCCCTGCATATTTCTTATATACCGGCTGTTGACTTAATCGTCGGAATGCCAACGATCGCCGGACCCTTTTTCTTCGGAGATCTTGGTGCCTAACGGTCGTCCTAGTGTCCAGGTAACATACGAGCTGACAGAGAAGTGACTGGAGATCTGTTGGCACGTGGACTGGTGCAGGTTCAGACGTCAACAGATTGGCGTCGTCTGTGGGAAACGAAAAATCTTACACGACCCAGTGCTTGTGGTAAAGCGTGTCTTCTACCCAAAGAAGCATGACATCTGAACGGTCCACAGAAGAAGAGGTGGAGTCCCACCACACCAACCTGCGACAGGAGAGCGTTCAGGACCTGCAGAACGTCACCCGTCGTAGAAAGAAAAGACATCAGAAGAAACGGACGATAGAACAGGAGAACCAGGACCTCAGGATGGACAACGCCCGGATGAAGGCCACGCTTGAATTGTTGGAGAATCAATCCCTCCAACATGGACCCAAGCGCAGCCGTGCTCGGAGGAGTCCCTCACCCACTGGTTCGTTGGACAGCCATGGTTCCTGAGAGGAATCCCCTGTTTCTAACGACCGGAACCTTCGGAATCCAGCTCTGAAACCCCTGCAGGACGGTTACAAAGGGAGACACTTCCCTGTACGGGAAAGCCATCCTGTCCCTGCAGCTAGCGTGTTTGACAAGCTGGGAGTAGGGTCTTCGATCGCACCTCCCAGCCCTCGCACAGCAGGAGCGGCGAACACAGCGAGGCCCGTACGGAAAAGAAGAAGGACCCAAAGAATCAAGAAAAGACCGAGGACGAAAAAGAAAGACTGGAGTGTTATGAGGACGATGACGACGAGAATCTATCCTTCACCAGCTACATGAAGGCAATGGAAGTGCCAGTCAACTTTCGAATGCCCATCATGGACAAGTATAACGGGAGAGGTGATCCCACGGATCACATAAACACCTACAAAACAAAACTCCAGGGCCAGTCTCCCGCAGTGAAGTGTCGAAATTTCCATACCACGCTCACAGGTGACGCGAAGAGGTGGTACAACAAGCTAAGGCCAGGGAGCATCCGAAGCTGGTCACAGCTCAAGAGGGAGTTCGTCAACGCCTTCATTGGCAACCGAACGATGATTGCTGACATCGCCCAACTTAATGATATCCGACAAAAGGAGGGAGAAACCGTCAAAAGCTACTTTAAACGATTCAGCAACATCATCAACAAGATCGAGACGGTGACCGACGAGAAGGCCCTGGATGCGTTGATAACAGGGCTCTACATGCGAACCCCCTTTTGGAGAGACGTCCAAAATAGTCAGTCGAAAGTCTACAGCCAGCTGGTGGACATGATCCAGCGCGAAATACGATCAGAAGAAACGATCGAGAACAGAGAAAGGGCTGAAAGGGAGAGAGGAGATCGATACAGGAGAGAGGGGCGTCGCTCCCCAAAACCTCGGTTCTTCCGTTTTCAGAGGAGGCGTTCCCCAGAACCCACCAACAGCCATTACCGGAGGTTCAATCAGACAGAGGTAGCCCCAGCCCCACGGGCACCAGTAGTGGCCCCCCTACCAGTGGTGACCCCGTCCATGTTCTGTCGTATACACAGGACCAGGGTGCATAACACGAAAGATTGCCCAGATGTGAGGGAGCTAATCAACCACGGGAACCACGGGCTAGGCGAGAGGGATCAAGCGACGGGAGGACGGCGAGGACTGCCCACACAAGGGCGAAGACCACCTCCTCAGCGCCACAACGATGGACCCCACCGCGATGAAGGGAGGAACGAGGAGAATAGGGACCAACCAAGGGCCGATAGGCCCCAAGGAGCCCCGCCTGTCCGAGAGATAAATACCATCTTTGGAGGACCGTACGTCGGAGGAAGCATGATGAACTCACAGCGTAACTACGCGAAGGCTGCCAGGGGGGAACCCCTAGAGAGTTGGCAGGTACACGGGCATCAGCCTAGAGTACCGCCAATCTCATTCACTGAGGATGACGAGTCTGGGATACATTACCCGCATTGTGACGCCCTAGTGGTGCGCGCCATTGTCGCTAGGAATGGTCTAGGTCGGATGTTAGTCGACGACAGAAGCGCCGTGAACATCTTATTCGACAATGCATTCGACCAAATGGACGTAGATCACGAACCGACGGCCATCACCGAGCCGCTATTTGGTTTCACCGGGGACAGTCTCGTCCCACGAGGAAGGATTACCCTGGCAGTAGATTTCGGAGAACCACTGTGCCACCTCCAGAAATTCATGGAATTCCTGATAGTGGACACCCGCTCAGCCTACCACGGGGTCCTCGGTAGGCCCGCACTGAAGGATTTACAGGCGGTTACGTCCATACACCACTTGGCTATGAAATTCCCGACTCCCGGAGAGATAGCTAAAATCTGTGGTAATCAGACGGAGGCACGGGCATGCTACATGAACGCGTTACGAAAAGCTACTAAATGCGAGGATATCACTCCGGCCACAGCAACTTGAAACCCTGCCGACGGCATTTCTGCTTTGTCTTTTCTTTCCGCATTGTTTTGATCTCTTTAGAGATTTTTCCTTTTTGCCGGACGCCAGGAAACTAGGCACCGTTCAATAAATATTCGTCTTTTATGCAACCAACACGTCCCCCAAACGGAGAATACCAACACGGCAGCGAGGGAGTATGGTTCGCGGCCAACTCTGATTAACTCACTGGGTAAACATTTTACGCGTAAGAAAGCAAGTACAAAGAACACGGCAGCGAGGGAGTATGGTTCGCGGCCAACTCTGATTAACTCGCTGGGTAAACATTTTACGCGTAAGAAAGCAAGTACAAAGAACACGGCAGCGAGGGAGTATGGTTCGTGGCCAACTCTGATTAACTCGCTGGGTAAACATTTTACGCGTAAGAAAGCAAGTACAAAGAACACGGCAGTGAGGGAGTATGGTTCGCGGCCAACTCTGATTAACTCGCTTGGTAAATATTTTACGCGTAAGAATGCAAGTACAATTAACCCTACAGCGAGGGAATGGGGTACGCGGCCGACCCTATCAGACCGCTGGACAAATAGTCAACGCAAAAGTACGCAATTAGGATTTATCCGATTTTACATAAAATTCGAACATGGAGCGCGAACCACCCCGCGCTACCAGAGACGCTATTTGTGACCTCGAACTTGTGCCCAAAATTCCGTAAGCAACACTAAATGCCGATGAGGCCCGAAGCAAACATGCAATTCAGGGGCACGATAAGAGCACACACAAGCAAGTAAAAAAAAAATACCTCGGCTCCCTTTTATTACATACGACACATAATACAAAAGAAGATACAACTGCAGTATGTTCTAAAAACCCCCGCTGCCTCTCTGGGCCAGCACATAAATGGGGTAACTAGATCTGCTAACCCTATCCCCTGATCCACGCTGGCCCCGTCCCAGTTGGGGAACCTGACTTCACCATGATTGGGAGTCTCTCAAGCCATATATGAGTTGATTTGGTGGTTTATTAGACCATACTGCTCAAAAAATACCGTTGATGCCCTTTTTGGTAGTGGAGACCCCCCTAGTCCCGTCAACCGTTCAGGGGAGGGTCAGGCTAAGACTGCTAAGCCCAAGTCCCCACCCCGTACGTTTGGTCCCCTAAACGTTGATTGGCCGAATTTTTGGTCCTCTGAACGTTGATTCTTAGATTAACAGGCATCTGGACAGATGCCAGCCCTCCAGCCGCACCACCATCACACGTTTTCTATCTCTATCTTGATCACACAATAATGGCAGGTCATGTGCAACAGTCTCACGATGGGAAAGTCTGGTTGGGCTTACATCCTATTTATAACGAGCTACGATGGGAAAAGGGATAATGCAATAAATACGGTCATAACAGGGAATCCAGAATGGCGCATGGACGTTCTACCTCTCCAAGGCGTTGAAGACGCCAACCTTTTGAATTCTACCAGATATCTGCGTCATCAATGCTAGGGGAATGATTCCCCAAATCTAAAACACCTTCCTCTCCACACGCGCACAGAGTCGAATCGTCGGATAAACAAAAGGTCAAATCCAATCTTGTTTTTCAATTAATTTGGGCAAAATAAAACTTAAAGATTACAAAATATAAATGCCCTGCCGCCTCTTCAAGGGTCGGCACATTGCGGGCCTCTCTCCGTTGGAGGGGGTGTCTGATCACCTGCGGTATTAGGCCCAGCGTCAGGGACCTGAGCCTCGGCAGGCCCTGCCGGAGAAAAGAAAGGTCACATTCCGGGTGGACCTCCATGATGCTCTCCACCAATTGCTCACCTCCAACTGTCATCAAACGCTGGACAAGGTCCTGATACTCAGGCGTCTCCACAAATGCATCCTGGTAAGCCTCCACCGCCTTGGTCCCGGCAACCGCACATTCGGCCCGGATCCTCTCCAGTTCCAGCCTCGTGTCCGCCAACAACTTGCCCTACTCCGCGACGAGGGTCTCCATCCTGCTAGTCGCATTAGCAAGAGCTTCATCGGCAGCCAGTGCCCGGTCCTCTGCCAACTTTTGGGCCTCCTCCGCACGCTTCTGCGCCTCTTCGGCACTCTTTAGAAGCTCTTCAGCCCTCGTCCGAGAGGCCTCGGCAGCCCGCTTTTGTTCCCGGGCATCCTTCAGGCACTCCTTCGAGGCCTTCAACTCGATCTCATATTTCTCCTTGATGTTCGCCTCCCTAGCTACAGAGGCATCGAGCTTGAATCGAAGTCCTCCTCTTTCGGACTCCAACTACGCCTTCTCGAGCTGAACCGCTTTAAGCTCCTCGGACAGCTTGGCGGATTTGGCCCCCTTCTCCTGGCACTGGCCATCATAACTTTCAACGTTACTGAACAGCTCCTTGCTCAGCACCAGGCCCTGTATCAGGTTCATTTCAGCCATCTTCAACCGCTCCCATACAGTGGTCTCCTCGGCAGTCTTTTCCTATTTCTAGGTCCAGTACTTGTGCATACTGGCCGCCATCATCGCGGGATGGGCCGGAAGCATTTCCAGGACGGACGTCTCCAGTTCTCCTCGACGTTGAGTTATCCGGACGGGGCTCTCTTGGTCGGGTGAGGGACCAGGTTTCTTTGAACCCTCGGTTCACCCCGACTTGCAGGCATCCCCCATGAACTCCTTTCAGATGCGGGAGCCTTCTTCTTTCACGCAGGAGCGTCGCCCGCATCCTCGGCAATGCCCTTCCCTTTGTCCTTGGCTGGAATGCGGCCGGGAGACAGGTCAGTTGCCGAAGGAGAAGGGGAAAGAGAAACGGCCTGATTGGGGACAGGCTCTGGTGGCGCAGCAGTCGGGATACCTTGCGATGGCCCGGGCGCCTCCTGGGCAGGCGCTTGAGCAGAAGACCCCTCGCCGCTAGCAGGGCGGGCGAGGTAGAGTGTGGGCACGCTTCTGAACCTGAAAGCTGTTAAGAACATACGTTAGTGCGCGATGCGCCCAGATCATTCCTCGCCATAGCAACAAAACACCAAAGCAAGTGAGACTTACACATTAGTCCACAGCTGGCCAAAAGTTTATCATCTTTCAGGAGATTCCCAAGGCTCCGGAACTCGCTACTGAGGGACCGAACCTTATCCCACTTCAACCTCAGCTCTCCTTGGCTTCTCTTCGGGATCGGTGGCTTCCCGCAATCTGCAAAAAAGAATAAATGCATCAAGTCAGGCGTCATAATCAAAATTTCATATGATTGTGGGGAGTTATACCAAGATCCCCGAAATGTCGAGGGATGGACACGTGCGGAAGAAGGTCCTCGGGCATAAATTCCCAATCTCTGCCAACGAAGATGAACCTCTCTTTCCAGTTGTGCACCTTGTTAGGACTGTCGGTGGCCGTCCTCCATTTCTGACCAGGCCGGGGAGATATGTTATACCAACCGGCAGGGTCGGTAGATGGACTCAAACTCCCTGGGAGATAAGTCTCCTCCAGACTTGGCAACGCTCCACAAAATATAGGAGGCTACCATCTACCTCCAGCCATTTGGCGTTATTTGATAGGGAGCCAGATTCCAGTCCCTCAACACTTGGCGAAAGAAAGGGTGCATGGGTAGTCGAAGGCCTTGCTGCATCGCAGGCTCGTAGACCGCCACGTACCCTTCGGGCGGATGGTCGGCACGTTCTTCTGGGCCCGGGGCTCTGAGCGTCACGGACGAAGGAATATCGTAGGACAACCGTATGTCCTCCAACTCCGCCTCCGTGATCCTCGACTGAGTCATAGAAGCTTTGGTTGCCGACCGTTTCAGTTCCTCGTCCAGAGCCCTCGCTGCCGGAGCATCCCTCTTGTCCAAAGACCCCCTCATTTCAGGCACCCCCGCACCCGACTTCCCCTTCACTACTGCCTCTCCCGTCGACACGGGGGGGCTGAGCTCCCTCCCACTCGTCGACGGAGCCGACGGGTTCGCAGCCAGGGGCTCCGGATTCACCCCTCCTGCGGCTCCAAAAGAAGAAGGCAATGTAGAGGCCGACGAAGAAACACCCCCAATAATACTAGGGTTTGTGGGAGCGTCGGACGGATTCTGTGAGTCGTCGCCTTCAGATGACATTTGGCCGTACCCAAGTAATGAAATCGTACTGTGGCTACGAAAATAAACAATGCAAACAAATTTCAACCGCTGTCTGAACGCTTACCTCGACTGTACGGCTCAAATGGCACACCAGCGTCAAGCGTCTCGGCTATCGGCAGAAAAGCTACAGTAAGCACGGCAGTAGGAAGAAGGTGCAGCTTTGGAGTGGATGCCTGGTTTTATATAGGCGCGTTCACACATTCACCGTGCAGATCCCAAGCGTCCAATCTGGGCATACGGACGGTCGACGCATGTCTTCAATGGTGTAGAAGGCGGGAAAGCGAAACCTACGCATTTAATGATTCGGGGGCGCACGCGTTCCACGCGCTCCCCCATATGCCCTTTCACGCAACCGCATTTAATGCGTACCCCCCCTCTCACTCATGATTGCCTGACCAGAGAGTGACAGTCTTGATAGACAGAATCACTCCATCAGAGAGCACGTCAGCATTGGCCTGGCCCCTTGAAGCCCTCACCCATCATAAATGTTCGGCTTCGGACTTGGGGGACTATACTGGGTAGTACGAATTACTTCCTGTCGGACCACTTTAAGAACACATTTTTCGCGAGACATATTCCTGCGAGGCACACCGACATTCTGTTTATCCTCAAAAGTCCCACGCCTATCATTAATAATAGGCTTGGACTTGGGAGACTATTGTTACCGCACGATTACGATATGGCCGCCACGTCAGCACAAGCCCCATCTGAGCCCAGTAAGGGCCCAGTTCGTAATCTGTCAAGAACCCTATCTGGGCCCTGCTAGGGCCTTGGAGGGGCCCGTCACGCGCTTGGGCCTTCGGCAGATAGAAATCCGCGAGTCACGTGGAGGGCCTCGGCGCCCTCATGCGAACCATAGGGCCTCGTCAGGCCTCGCATCATTCATAACCAGCAAGCAACTCGATACGCCGGGGCAACCAGAGAAGTAATTAAAGAAAGATTGCGTTGGATTGGGCGCACGAATCTCCACAAGGAAACACAATCATGATCTCCTAAAATCATGCAACGTGATAAACTCAAGGAAGGTAGGCAATCTCGGGTATCTTTATCACATAAGGAAGGAGGATCCGATTGGGAACCGAATTGATTTGTCTTCCAAATCAATTAGAATTCTTGCGCTATAAATACAGCGTCTCCGGTTGTTCCAAGGTACGCACTTTTTACGCTTAAGAATCCCACTCTAAACTCTGCTCAAACTTCTGCCTGCTTGTCTCTCCCACACCCCTATTTTGTTTCCGCCCCCGCGTATTCCTTATATACCGGCTGTTGACTTGATCGTCGGAGTGCCAACGATCGCCGGACCCTTTTTCTTCGGAGATCTTGGTGCCTAACGGTTGTCTTAGTGTGCAGGTAACATACGAGCTGGCAGAGGAGTGACTGGAGATCTGTTGGCACGTGGACTAGTGCAGGTTCAGACGTCAACAGGTTAGATTTTGAAAAAAAAATGAAACCAAAGACTATTAGATTTGGGTTGGTATTATGAGCTAAAATTAATTGTGGAAAGAAAAAAAAAATTGAAAAGTTAGATTCAAAGCGTAGTCCAGTTGGAAGCATTTGGAAATCCAATGAGTGTAGTCTACACCCACTAGAACCTTAATAGGTCTGCCCCCTGATTACCGTCTGTTTATAACACCACTCTTCACTAGTTTGAAGTGTTCTCAACACTTTAAACGTATTTTTCAAATGTCGTCATTTTTTGCTTGATCCGATACCATTTCTTTTTCTTCTTCAAAATCATCATCCAACAATTGGAGGATTTATACTCCCATCACCCAAATTCGAACATATTTTAAACCACTAAAATTGACTGAACTAATTAGTTCCGAAGATTCTACTATAATCTATTTGAAATAACATATAAAAAGAAAGAGGTAAAATAAAAGAATTTATACTATAATTTGAAAAAAATAAGCAAATTAGAGAGAAAAAAAATTGAAATTGCACAATAAGAGACCTAATATAGAGATTGTAACCTTGCTGGACATTCATTTGCATAATGTCCTGCTTCATTACATAGCCAACATCTGCAATTTTTCTTTTTCTGGGAACAAAATTTCTTTTTATTTTCAAATTTTCCTTTTGAGGGTTTGCTGAGTTTTTTTTAAAGAATTTTTTCTTTTTAAAGAATTTCTTTTTGTATGGAATTTTGTATTTTCTGAACCTATAATTTTTCCTTAAAATCTGCAATGCATACATTAGTTCGCTTAAAAATAAGTGTAATTTGTATGAATACTATGAAGAATACAGATTTCAACTCAAAACTTGAAATATGTGCAAACAATTAGGTGAAGTTGGAATTTATGAGGAAAAAACGATCATTTTTCTTTTATAACTTCTTTAAAAAAAAAAAAAATTAAATTATGACCATTTTCAAACAATCCGATTTATGACAATTTGAAAACAGTTATAATGACCCACAAGTAGCTCATTTTTTTCACAAGCCAAGTGGGCTCTGCCCTCGATTCATGTGCAAAATATGAGCCCAACTCAACCCATGACTCATAATCAAATGAGCTTGAACTGTCCCAAGCACAAACGAGACAAGTCCGCAAGCCCATGTACAGATCGACCAAGCCCTGGTTCAGTCATATATTGTGAAACACTGTGTTCACAAGTTTTATTTGTCGATCCTCTGAAGTGAGACGAGGCAACAAGTCATTCAGAAGTTTTTTTTTATCTCTCTAAGGGTCCATTTGGTTTGCGGATAAATTTATTTATCTAGATAAAAATTATATAGATAAAAGTTATCTGAATAACATGTTTATTATTATCTTGTTTGATTCAGTTAAGTATATAAATGAAAAAAAAATCAGTTTTAAAAAGTAAGTTTTTGATAAAAAAAAAAAAAAAAGACAATTATAATATTATTTTTAATTAAATGAAAAAAAGTAAATAAAAAAAAAAACTAAAAGCAAATAAAATTGGGTGGAGTAGCAGAGGGTGGTAGCGATAGTTGACGTGCGAGCGGTGGCTAATGGTGGTGGAGTAAGACGGTGGTGGAGGAGGTGGCTGAAGGACGTTGGAGGTGGCAAAGGGCGATGATGAGAGGACGGTGGCGGTGGGGATGATAAAGGGCTCAAGCGGTCATTACCATCTCCACCCCGTTGGAGATTTTTGAAATGTGGGGACAGGGGACTAAATAAAATCTCCATTCACTGTTGTTTAATTAATTAATTAATTTTTAATAATATTTTTATTTTTTAAATATGATTTAAATTTTAAAATATAAATATAAAATATATTAAAAAAGGGATTTTGGACGGGTTCAGAGAATTTGGAGCATGAACCATGATCCCCATCCTCAACCCGATTACTAACGGGATAAGGTTTGAGTATTTTGTTTTCCTACGGCAGGCGGGTGGCAATAATTATCTTAGATTATGTATATTCAAAAATATATGTTTTTGTTTTTTTATATTTTAAAGGGTACATTTGTCTTTTAAAAAAAATGAGTAAATCATTATCAGAATAAAAAATTGGGTGATTATATTCACACTACATTTAATTATAAATGCACCACATTTTAATTATATAAAAAGTCCTTAATTATTATTTATTGTCATATTTATTGCCTTAATTTTTTGGTCGTCGAATTCTTATATTTAACATTCTATTAATTAACACATCTTGTTCATACTAACGATTTTTCTCTAAAAATCCATTAGTATGTTTTAAAATGAAAGACAAACATTTAATCGAAATTTTGTATTTATTTAATTTTTTGCTTATTTAAAAATACGATGAGAAAATGAGTCTTTTCGTTCTTTCTTAATGAAATTTTTGGACAAAAACCATTATTAGAAACAATATATGCTAATTAATAAAAAGTTGATGATAATAATACGATGAAAAATATTAGAGATATAAATATAATATTAAGTAAAAATAATAGACGTTTTATGCAATTTAAATATAATACACTTAAAAAATATATATAATACAAATATGTTTAGACTAAAAAATTGTCCTCCCTTTTCTAAAAACAAAATTTATCATCATTTTTTGTTTAAATTGTTATCCGAATAAAAATTTATCCGAACACTACTTCCGTCTAAACAAGATGAGACAATTTATCCATTATATTTAATATTTGTCCACATACCAAATGGCCTTAAAAGCAAGGCATATATTAATCCACTACAATTTTCTGAAATTTTGAATTGAATGAAAAATATTGTCTTCGACAGAAATCACTATCTACTCATAGCAGAAAGTTTTGTTCAAACATTGTCAAGGGCGAACAAACAGCCCAAATAACAAGTCGAAGCGATTCAGATCATCAAACATCATGAAATACAAAAATTCTGACAAATGAAAAATAATCCTCCATTTCCTGGTCCATGACCTAGAGCAGGATCACCACTGTTCTTATTAATGAAAATATGAAAATCAATCAGAAATCGAGGTTGGCGTAGCCCACAGGTGCCCAAATCTGTACTGTAAGATGATCAAGGAATTGTTCGCTGATAGAGGGGCAAAGCACCCAAAGCCTCACGTTCAGCTCGCTCTTTCTTTACCTGCACAAAAATTATAATTTGAGATAAATTAGTACTTCGAACATAAATATTCATCGGAAAAAGAAGATCTAGGCCCTCATTACATGCACAAAATCATTCCATGTTGAGCACTCTCTGCCCACTATTTTGGAAAATTTCATGAATATAAACCCAAATCACTTGCACTAATTTTTACCAATACCATGTGCACAATAGATTGCAAATAAATGACATCACAAGGGCAGAGCAATTCATTATTTTCTTGCAATACGAATAGAAAGACCAAGATAGTGAGAGATAAAGACCTCAAGATGATAAACTTTTGAATGCATCAGCCACCAAGACACCACCTTTTTACTAAAGCACAGCATTTACTGTTTAACATCTGAAACTACATACCGAGGCTAAAATAAAAGACACTCGTTCAAATAAGCCAACAGAAAAATTCTTCTTTTTGACTGCATTAAACGGAAATAGGAATCCAAAGGCCAATTCAGAAAATAAATAGAAGATCTTTTGGCCAGTTAAGAAAATACATACAAGATCTAGCGGCCCAAGCCAAAAACATACATGCATGTGTAAATTTCCAAAATTTTGTAGTAAATCACTGATAGAACTAAATTGGATCCTACAAGAGGCAATTGATTAATCTACAGAACACGTTGTCAAAATGATTGTGCATATAGAGCAGTCGATGCATATAAAATCCTAACAATGATGTTGGTGCCACAACATCAAATACAGGTACTTACAAGAGATAACATTTCCTGAAGATAGCTTCTAAATGGTGTCTGCATAGCCTGTGAGAGAAAATAGGTGAAATATATTAATTGCCACAATCAAAAGACTTGTTCAATACAATCCAAAAAGGTCGATGGGACAATCTAGCACATGAATAAGCATCAAACTTGGAAGATGTGGCAACCAGTCACCACACAACAAACTCTGAGTGATTGAGTAATACCAGAATAGTATGAAATTTATTGAAAAGTGGCAACTCCAAGACAAAAAGGGTCAGGTGAGCACAAACTTGATTAGTACAGATTTCACCTTAAAATCTGACAGCTTAGGTTATCATGAGACCCCGGTAATATTAATATCAAGAAAGAAAAGCATAGAGGTACAAGAAAATCAATCAAGCCGTTATTGAGTTTGAGCATATGATGATGGAGATTTCATTGACAGGTTGCCATAAATGTGCACTTATTTTAGGCATAAATATAAAAAATAAATTCTACTTTATTTTCTTGACATAATTATTAGGAAATATTCATTTTTCTAGTTTGGAGACTAGTCATTTTTGTTAGGATTTTAAGTATAAATAGGACCAGTACTTCTTCTGAACCACATGTACATCAATCTGACATATTAAGTAATACTGAAGTTCATCTCTGCATTTTTCTCCCAATTCTCCAATTTTTTTCTATTTCTCTCTCATTTCTCTTCCCCTTCTACTTAATATGACTTCTTCAAAATGGTTTGCAAAAGAAAAGCAAGTGAACTGCAGCAGATATATGTTTCAAATAAACTCTATTTCAAATTAGGAAGCATGTTGTAAATGTCCATATGGAAAGACATCAAACCAAGGAAATATTCCTGTATGATTTTAGATAAGTAACACCATTAACCTTAACATGACTTCCATTTCATCTTCTTCACTATCCCAATTTCTCAGTAGATTTGACAATGTAATTGATTTTACAGATGGTTATTAAAGATCACATTTTTCTATTCGAAACAAAAATTAAATTTCTTTAAGACGATCAATTGGATTGGTACAATACAATATTTCAGAAGTTCAGGAAAAATGTAATTTTAAAATTCCGAAAGTGTCAATTATTGTGCTAAATTTTGCAGTCATAAAGGACTTCTAAAGCCACATGCTAGCAACAAACCATTAGTCTATTCTGAATCAGATTTTATTCACATTAAAGAAATAAGTCTTCTAGCTCAAAACTGACCAAAGGCATAAATGAGTGAAGTATGCGGAAATCCCTATTTGTGATCCATTTCTTTTGAACCACAATTGTGTACCAGATAAGACTGTAAAGGTGCTAAACGCATTAGAAAAAGATGTTAAAAATTTTCTTCCAAGAAATTTACTCACTGAAAAATTACATCTACTTAACTTTCTGCCTAGCTTGTGAATAGTTCAATAAGAATAGAGACCAGTGGAATATAATATCTTATCCAACTCCATTAAAGTCATCTATTCACCTCTGCAAAGGCCAACCAAAGAGAGAAAAGGGAAGAGTTTCTCTAAAAGCAGGCATAGTTATTATTCCAACAATTGAGGATGGCAATGCAAAGTGATCCTCCACCAGTAACTTCCCTCAAAATTACTCCATCCAAAATGACTGTTGACAAGACTACAGTCTCAGTCTCGAGGTCTTTAAACCAGCCAACATGATGCGAAAAAATGCAGAGATCTTACCGTGTGAACCACTTAAACAACACATGTAAAATTCTTTCTCCATAGATATGTGTCATAGTAAGAAGCAAACATAAGTGAGAAGTGCAGCTATATTCCATTCTGAATGTAAAAAGCATGGTGCATCTAATACATTTGAATAATTTCCAATGGTTGAATTAAGAAGATAACAACTTTTAATTGGGCATCAAAAAGCTTTAAACAAGTACTGGAAATAAAATAAGTAACACGTTGGAGAAAATAACTTACAAATGTATGTGTTTTAACTACATTATTGCGTATATCATTTTAATTAGCGTCCCAAAGCCCCAAATTACTCATGGTAACTCGGAAATTAAAAGGGACTCATGTAGCTATAGACACACACCAATTAGTAACAAAATCAAATTCACAACTCAGCAATAAAATGAAACCCACAAACTCTACATACAGCTTCATACATTTGTACGCAAATACGCTCGTATAACCCATACCTGGAGGTCTTCGGGGAGGTACTCGTGCTTCATGGAGAGATCTATAGCGCGCTTGAGGCGCTGATTCCTCGCGTCCACGATCTCTCTCGGGAGCCGATTCAGAGCCTCCTTAACGTCCAACTCGTACTTTGGGTCATACAGATCATCATATCGAAGCCCTTTTCAAGCAGAATAATAACAAAAACAATACAGTCAAAGATCCAAACACAAATGAACAATCAATCTAAAAATAGACAAAAGAAAACATAAATTCTTACTAAACATATACGTATATATATTATATAGATACCGTATTTGCGGAGGCGGCCGGAGACGGTATTTTTGTGGAGGGCGGCGAGAGGATTCTTCTTTGGGTCGACAAGCCACCGAGACAACGATGATGCCATTGGTTTCTCTCTCTCTACTATCGATTTGATTATTTTTGGGGGTGTGCAGTGTAAAACAATTGTTCACTGTCAAGTGTTGTTGAATAGAAATCGCGTAAAATCAAATTTGGGTAAATAGCACTAGGGGTCCCTAACCTTTGGACCTTGTAACGATAGGGTCCCTAACCTTCTATTTTAAACTCCCGGGTCCTTAACCTATGAAACATTAGCATCTGAAGTCCTTTTTTGACCAAAACTGTTAGTTTGACCGTTAAATAGTCAAAACTTTGTTGAATAGACCAAATTACCCTTAAATTAAATGATAAAAAAAGAAAAGAAAAAGAATAATAAAATAAAAATTACAACTATACCCCAACCAACAAAATAAAAAATTGCAACTAAACCCCCAAATCTTCTCCAAAATACCGCCACCAACCACTACCAACCGAAAATATTTTTGAGCAACTGCCGCCAACCACCTCCCACCGGTGAAAACTCCAGCTGAGACCTATTGGAGCAGGAGATCATGTGAAAACTGTAAGTTTTAAAAAAAAAAAAAAAAAAGAACCATGAGCAATTCCTTCAATCCGGCCCCAATTGGCCATGACCCGATCCCTCCTTCGACGGACCCGGACTCCAATGAGGGTGGACCACCCTCACCACCATCCTTATCGATCTCACGCCAACCCAAATAGGCCCCACGCCAAAAAACAGCACCACATCCGCGGCGGACCTAGGTTCAACCTTTAGCGCCGCCACGACCTACTCTACTAGACGAGTGACCACTGGCTAGCCTTTGGTCAGTTCGCCTACCAAGGACAACCAGTTTGATGTCTCCATTGGCACCCTAGGGTTGGCGCCTGCTAAATTGACATCGAATTCTTTGTGTGGGGGCAAGCCACACCCATTTTGAAAAATCAGTGAATGCAGTTTCATTTAATTTTGTTGCCATCGCCATTCTCATTTCTACGTTTCTTGTCATGGCTGTCTTTGAGTAGACCATCAGGAACACCTCGCTGTCCGGTGGCCTCCGTCGCCACACAAAATGAAGCGGCTGTAGGTGAGGCCGGAGACGATCAGGAAGAAGAGGAGAGTGAAGGTAGATCTAAGGTTGGGATTCAGCTGGGGTCTGGGGGTGGGTAATCTCTATTACTTTGTATATTGAGCTTTTTGGTGTTAATGGAGATGAGAAGTTGATTTACCGGTGGGCAGTGGTTGGTGGTATTTTGGAGAAGATTACGTGTTTGGGTGTTTAGGCCCGTTTGACAGAGATTATAAACTAGTTTAAAAATCAAAATGGGTTTATTTGACCAATATTGGTTTTTTTGAGTTGAAATTGTTAACTTTTCATGTTACAAATGGGTTGAAAAGTCAAAAATTACGGCTGAAAAAAACTAAAATGGGTTTTTAACCTCAATCAAACAAGCTCTTAGTTGCAATTTTTTATTTTGTTGGTTGGAGTTTAATTGCAATTTTTATTTTATTATTCTTTTTCTTTTCTTTCTTTTTTTATCATTTAATTTAAGGGTAATTTGGTCTATTCAACAAAATTTTGACCATTTAACGGTCAAACTAACAGTTTTGGTCAAAAAAGGACTTCAGGTGCTAACGTTTCATAGGTTAAGGACTCGGGAGTTCAAAATAGAAGATTAGGGACCCTATCGTCACAAGGTCCAAAGGTTAGGGACCCCTAATGCTATTTACCCAATCAAATTCTACAAATTTGAAAAGGCGATATTAGTTTAAATTAAATTAGATCTTGTAACATGCGAGTTTAGTTGTAATGTAGCGTGAACAAACGGACTGCGTTTTCGGACTTCTTTTTGCCCTTATAAATTTGGGCAGGCCGCTCAGGCCCAACACTACCTTCTTCTGGTAAGGGGAAGTCTCGAAGGCGAAACCCCTCCACTTGTGTCAGAGGTCCCTTGACCAGGCGGGTTGTAAATCGAGAGATGTACACGAGTGGCAGGGACTTGAGGGAGAGAGCCAACAGGCCAACCTCCAAGACAAACCCCCACAATATTTCAGTGAAAATCTGCCCCACACGAGAATCGAACCTGCGTTGCCGGAGAATTTCTCCCCACGTCACCTCAAGCCTTACCAACACTGCCTATTTTTGTTATTTAGAAGTAGAGGTGTAAATCTGGACAGATAATTTTGTTATTTTATTATTAAATTTGTTATATTTCGCACTCTTGTATCTTATTCACGTACATACATCTTGTTATTATCATAAACTGGAAGATTCGATAATGTTATTGCAATGAAACTACTTTTGAAACGCTACAATCACAAGTTTTTAATTGAGCATGGACACACTCGACTTCTATATGTCGTGATAGCCATTCTCTTATTCTCGAGAAGGGTCAGCATTGTTAATAGGGACGAGAGATTTACAATTCATTTACAATGTATTCATATGATGTTCATTAAGTATACGTTGGGTATGCAATATTTGACCGTCCACAACAATATAATGAACAAAATTTTAACTTCTTAATATTTCTTAATACTGTCTCTGTAATTCACTTAACTGAGCATGCTACAAGACTACTAAAAACTGTCTTAGCAAAAGGGCAAAAGGGCAAAGAAAGATCAAAGTTATCCTTTTCACGTATTCTTTCATTTTCCAACTTCAATACTAAAAACTTAAAATTTTATCCAATATCAATCAGCAGTCCAAAGTAAATACGAATAATACTTGGGTATCACTACAACTGTTTCAAGTGAAGATGGATAAATTAGAAACTTCAATCGACATCAACCAACACATATAAGGCATCATGCCGCGAACATAAGCCATGAATAAATATTTAGCATGCCAGCACCTCACTAAGATAAATTCATCTTAGGTCAACTGCAGACAGTTTTTAAATGGCAATTAGATATCCCCACAATTTCCTAGCTGCCAAAAACAACACATTCCTCCTACAATCATATATTCAAAGAACACTGCACGCTAGGCCGAGTCTATAAAGAAGAGAGAAAACAAAAGCTGGACACCATTAACTACCTTAGTTCATCCACAAAATCCAAATATGCTAGATGCATTTTCAGTCAAGAACCCATGTCTAACGAAAATGTTGGGAAAGGGAAACTCCTGTTTTAAGTATTATATAGTCGAGACCTTAGGAACCTCCACGGGGAATTGGTGAATCTCATCGATCCATGGGCTCTTCTCCTTTTCCGGATTTATGGTCCTCAAAGCTTTCCACACCGCACTGTTACATTTGAATCCTGATCCAAAGGCTATCTGCCACATCCTGTCTCCCCTCTTAATCCTCCCTTTGGCTTCGGAATATGCCAATTCATACCAAAGTGAGCTGCTTGAGGTGTTGCCAAATCGGCATAGAGTCATCCTTGAAGGCTCCATCTGCCAATCAGATAGCTGCAAATTTTTCTCTAATTCATCCAACACGGCTCTTCCACCAGCATGAATGCAGAAATGCTCGAAAGCCAATTTGAAATCTGGAATGTAAGGCTTCAGCTTCATTTTAAACAGCTTCCTCCCGACCAATGTGGCAAAGAAAAGCAACTGTTCTGACATGGGCAGCACAAGGGGACCCAATGTAGTGATATTTGTCTTCAAAGCATCACCAGCTACTGCCATCAATTCTTTTGACAAAGCAACTCCAACTTTCCCCTTGGAATCCTCCATCTGGGTGACACAAGAAAAGCATTTATCGTCAGAACCTTTGTGGGTTCTGACAGTATGGACTAATCGGTACTTGGATCGCCAGCGGTCAGATCTTTTGTTGGAAAGCAAAATGGCAGCCCCTCCCATCCGGAACAGGCAATTTGAAACAAGCATTGACCTCTCATTCCCGAAATACCAATTTAGTGTGATATTCTCCATGCTGACTACTAGAGCATAAGTGTTGGGATGGACCTGTAGAAGATCTTTAGCAAGATCAATAGATATCAAACCAGCACTGCAACCCATCCCGCCTAGATTGTAACTAATTATGTTTCCCCGAAGCTTGTAATGGTTAATAACCATGGCAGACAAAGAAGGTGTCGGATTAAACAAGCTGCAATTCACAATCAAAATCCCAATGTCCTTCGGCTTTAGAGAGGTTTTAGAAAGCAGCTCATCAATGGCACCAAACATTACAGCTTCAGCTTCTTTTCTTGCTTCCGCCATACACGGATTTGGTGGTATCCTAAGTACAGCCTCAGGGAGATAAGTTGACTCACCAAGGCCCGACCTTTCAAGAATTTTCCTCTGAAACTCAAGATTTTCCTCAGTAAATGAACCAGTCAACCGCGATCTCTCCATGAAAATCTGCCTAGTGCATTTCCTATCATCATCAGGCTTATAACACGAGAAATTCACTAGATACACCGGTCGAGGGCGAGTGAGGAAATAGACAGTTGATAAAAAGACCAAGAGGGTCGAGCACACAATTACGGATATCAGATTGAATCTGAGATGGTCCCAAAGAACATAAAGGTCTTGAAGTGAAAATGTGGACAATTGGGCGGCAATAACCACCACCAATGGGTATAAAAATAGATACATTCCATGGGTTATAAGGTAATGGTATCCAAGTTTCACATATTTCAATTTCACAGATTTTTTGAAATCCGGAAGCTCTCGCGAAAATGAAGCTGGAATCGAGGGTGTCTTTGCTACTGATTCGCTCATTTTGTTTGCAATTTTCCTTCAGTTTCCTGCAAAATAAGTACTACTGCATTTCTGGAAAAACGAACTATTTGGATGTTGCAATAATGCAATTAATTAAAGAACATATTGAAAATTTAACTCCTAAAACAAGATCTTGCTATTAATTCTGAGATCTAAAGTTCTGAAATGACAAGGTCTCCATATGAAATGCCTGATTATCCAAATATGTAAAAAAAAAAAAAAAAAAAAAAAAAAAAAATCAAGTATTTTCCAAACGAATATGCCGCTTTTGCAGAGAATCAATAATGCTGTTCAAATATTAAGAAAAATCCAGAAAAATTAAACTCATTTCACAAAATAAAGAAATAAATAGCCCAAAAAATCAACTTTGTCAGATTTTTCTTTCGAACACCAATATTTATTAATAATAAAAGAACAAAAACATACCCAAAATTTTCGAAATAAAACTGGGATTTGCAGGACTAAACAGAAGAGAAGATTGAAGATAGAGAAACAGAGGCAGATCAGAAAGCTAACCTTAATTAGATGTAGCGATGATCTTCACGGAGATATCAATGTCTTGAGAGAGAGAGAGAGAGAGATGGGCAAATGTTTGGATTTTAAGAATGAGCAGGTGGCGACAATGTGAAGACGAGAATTGACTGTATATCTTTGTGTTGTACACTTGGAGTTTCTTTAAAATTGAAAAAATATATAAAATTAGTATAAAGCTTTTTTTTTTTTTTATTTGTGGTGGAATCTGAAAGTAGGCTCAATTATGATGATTATTATAACGGTGAATAGATTTTGAAGATGATTTGGAGGGAAATTATCAATTGAGGGAGATGAATTGAGGAAGTGAGTAGATTTTGGAGATGATCGAATTAGAAATATGGATTGAAACGATCTGCAAATTTTGAAAGAAATGATTTTGTTTGAGAAGAAATTGAAAACGTAGTGACATATAGATAGTCTTTTTTCCTTTCCATAGCGGAGAAAACTTCCATGCATTCGGTGATAAATAAACTAGAATACCGATTCTTTGTGATATGATCTGATCGTATGCTCTATTATGATGATAGATTGATGCGGATAACAGATTTTGGAGATGATCGGTGGAGAGAAATAATCGATTGAAGGACATGATCGATTGAACAGTCGAGCACATTTTAGTGATCATCAATTGAAGAAAATAATCGAATGAGAGAGATTGATTTAAACGTTCAACAAATTTCAACAAATTTTAGAGGATGAGATGATGTGGCGATGAGGTGAAAAAGACAAAACTCATGTATCAACATTTATTGTACTAAGCGATCCAACAAGCCGTCCAGTTTTAGACATCCAGATGCACTGCCTTCCACCTATTTTTTCATTATATTGTGTTTATCTCTATAATATATTTTTTATTTTTCGAGACTTTCTTTTTATTTCTTTTATCTTTTTTGTCACATAAATTTTTTAGAACACGTCTAGTATTGAAAATGCTCTTATTGTCACGTCAACTGGACATTAAAAATATAATACAATTAGATGCTCTAAACATTTATAATATACTTAGACGATTTATAGTCGTACATTTATTATGTTAAACTAAAAATAATAAATAAATAAATGCATCATCGTACTATCATACGAAGAATTGAATTATAAGCATTTATTACTGCCGTACAAACAATTATAAGACTTTATATTTTTGTTTGTCCCGAGTTTGCAATTTTTTTTTTTTTTTATCGTATTTTTAAATTTTTTTGATCGTGAGTTTGCAATTTTTTGTTAGTTGGAAAGGGGAAGGAAATGAGCCTTTAATGCATTGGCCGCCCTTTCTAGAATGTTTTTCCTCTCCTTTTCCTTCCTATTTCTTACCCCATTCAAGTGGGAATATATTTTCTTTTTCTTTTTTAATTATTGTAAATATATTGATAATAAAAAATTGGTATAACATATAATATTTGATCGAAAAAAAGGAAAAATTAGACAAAAAAACACTATAAATAAATAAAATAATATAGAATATATAATTCACATTTATGAATATTTATAGAATAATATTATAGTTTGTAAAATTACAAGACTTGCATGCACAAAATCTTCTCTTCGAAAATAAAAATATATAGTAAATATAAAAATTTAAGATTGATTACATTGATAATTAATTTAAAACATAAAAATATATATACAACAAATGAAATATAAATTTATATTTTTATATATGAAAAAACCCAATTTTAATTATAAAATGGGAAATATTTTTTCGAAATCTATAATTCTATACGCAATTTTTTTTATGGGAATGGATAATATTTAGAATTTTTAATGTGGAACAGAAATAATTTCGAAAATTCCTGATGATAAGCTTGGAATTTGAAAAGTCAAAGGGGGTGCCGAAATTTGAAGTCAAAATTAGACACTTTGTGCGTTTTCCAAATTGAAAATTCAAAAGCCTGGCGATTTGCTGGCGCCTAAAAAAAGGTCAATGGAGTGTTGTCAAAAATTCATATGTTGTGTGTAGTGTCACGTTCGATTGGGCATAATTAATGGCATAAAACAAGCAATATCAAATGCTAGTATATGTAAATTTTATAATTTAAACATATTCGATACATCGTAAATAAATATAATTGAACAATATATTTTTTTTAAAATACAGACAAAATATTCAGTCTAATTTATTGTACCAGACGTGAACAAATAGTACCAAACATATTATTATTATTATTATTATATTATTAAAATTTAGCACCATTTTTTTATGTAGTACTTCATCAAATTCTTTTTAAATATGAGGTATACAATCAAGTTCTCGAAATAATGTTTATGTGATGGTTCACTAATAGTGTGTTTATATTTGAATGAAAATTTATAACAATATTTAAATAAATACAAATTAAAAGTTGTGTCATAACTAAAATCTACAACATTTATATTTTCTTGTTGACACGTTTATTCGAGAGGATAAGGTTTCGTGTTTTGATAAAATTTGACAAATTAGAGATGTAAACTAGCTAAAATATCCAACATGCCTTAAAATTATTTGATTTGGCATGACATGTGAACCCTTTGCATACTCTGCATACTTTAAACATTCTTAGGTACATTAAATTAAATAAAATAAAATATTAAAATAAACAAACATCTTACATCCTTATTTTCTTTTAATTTTATTTAATTGAGTGTATCGAATAACTTTCGTATAAACACTACAAATGGTAGTTTTTCCTTTTATTTGTCTCTCTAGTCTCAAATGAATAGAAATGTGAAAATTGTTACAAAATAAAGAGAAATATAGAGCTTTACAAGAGAATCAATTATGAACGGTAGGGTTGAACAACAAAATTATCAAACCGCAAAATCGAATCGAAACCATTTTTTCAAAACCGTTGGTTTGAGTCCACGTGGATCCGTCAATGTTTTGATTTTGAACCGAACCAAACCGCTTCAAAGTGGTTTGGTTTAGATTTCAATTTTTCCAAACCGTTTAATAAAAAATAAAAAATAAATTAATTTAAATTTTATTCAACTCAATTAAACCTAAATCTATCCATTATCCATATTAGACACAATCCAATTAAACCAAATACTCAACCCAATTAAAATCTACCATCATTCATATTACCGTTTATCTCTCTACATTTTGTTTTTAATCCTGACGGCCGCTGCCAAAATCCTTGATTCACCTTCACCTAAACAACAAATATATCTTAATTTTCTTTCATCAAACTTCCTATGAGTTTTGAGAAGTGATTTAATCTGTAATTCAGACAAATTCTCTATTTTCTTTGTAGCGATTTAATTTATTTTTTGTCAAATTTGTGGATGTTATAAGAAAATGATGACTACATCATTAGTTCCATCAAAATATGCTACTCAATTTGATAGCCCAAGTCTTTCACAAGCTCCTTTTGGTATTTTTAAACCTATTCCATCAATTTTTAAAGCTATACTTGTTCAAAAAGCTCAAGCTGAGAATAATGATTTGATAAATTACTTAAATGATCGTTGTGAAGATTTAATCAATGAACTTTTGAACATATTACTTTAGTGGAAATTAAATGTAAATCAGTACACGATTGTCTCCTAAATTGTCAAAGATGTGTTAGTCATTTAAATATCAACAATTACTTCTAAGTATGCATTCTCTTCTAGTGGTCATAATGTATTATCGTTTTTGATATTTATATTCATTTTCTTTGATTACTAGCTTTATATCATTTAATTATAATTAATGAATACGTTTGCTATATTCTTATCTTTATGCAGAAAATGAATCACGTGTTACAACTAAAGATATTGTGCCAATTAATATCGACTAAGAGGTTACTCTAAACTAATGCTATCATGTTATTGTATTATAATGATTATATTTGAAACTATAGAATTATGATTTGGAATATTTTGTTTTGGTTGACAGTGATGCTAATACATTTTTTTTTGTCTTTTATTGATACTAATATTTATGTTTTATTGTAATATTGTAGACTAATATTTATGATTTAACTTGTTCGATATATTTTTTTTTGTTTGTTTGTTAAACCGTAGTTTTAAACCGATCCAAACCGCAAAAAGTGGTTTGGTTTGGTTCGGTTTAGTTTCGAAAGTGAAGTGGTTTGGTTTGGTTTGATTTGAAATTTTTTCAAACCGCTTTAAATAGTTTGATTTGAAAATTTATCACAAATCGTTCAAATCGAACCGTATTCACTCCTAATGAACTGTATATATTATTATGTTGGTGGACTAATATATAAGGTTCCATTTAAAGTAACACAATGAACATAATATTAAATTATAGATTCGGTAAGATAAATGTCTAGGTATCGTGATAAGATCAAATAACAATTTATTATTATCTATCATTTTATAAAACTCTCATTTGAACAAGTATGTACGGAATAATTGTCTCTTCAAAAATCTTAGTAAAAATTCAGGTAAATAGCACTAGGGATCTTGAACCTTTAAACTTTGTAACGATGGGGTCCTGAACTTTTGTTTAATAGCAACTATAGTCTAGAATCTATGAAACGTTAGAGCCTGAGATCATTTTTTGATAGAAACCATCAGTTTGACCGTTAAATGGTCAAAATTTTGTTAAATAGATAATTTTACCCTTAAATTGAATGATAAAAAAATAAAAATAAAAATAAAATAAAAATTGCAACTAAACCCCAATTAACAAAATAAAAAATTACAACTAAACTCCAAACACTTCTTCTTCTCCAAAATACCGCTGCCAACCACCACTAAAAATTTTCTGCCGCCGCACACAGTGTACAAAACCACTTACAATTAATTTCATGTTACTCTTTGAAAAAAGAAAAGAGGGAGCAGCACTTAAAGAGCACTATTCGAGGAGAGTCTGGGATCTGGGTTCAAAACCCCGCACACACTTTGTGGAAGATCACTGTCATTTTTAATATTTTGTATATTTCTTAGAAAGTGGGATCAGAGTGGTTGGCGGTGGTTGAATCTAAGTGGTTGGCGGTGCTTGAATCTATACAAAATTACTACAAAAACCGCTTTTGGTGAATGCTCCCAATACACATGATGGTGTATTGAAGGTAATTTTATACTTACAATACATATGCATTGCGTGCATATATCTATGTATTCGGCATTGGAAACTAAGGGCATAGTTTAATTGATTGAAATGCGAGAGTGAGATAATCTCAGCTTTGCTGGCAACTGTAGGGTGGAAGTTCGATTCCTACTTTTAGTATGGAAGATGCTCCTTGTAAGCGCATTTAAAAAGTAAGCTCTCAATCCTGCTCCACTGAAGCATATCTTGTGATTTACATCTTCCACCAAGGCTTCATGGCAGATGTGGTGGGGGCCTCAAGATTAGAGTTCAACCTTTATGTATTCGGCATTGGAACTTAATTTGATTGGTAGTTATTTTTTGCTTATTGTTACATGTGGCAAATAAAATGGAGATGGAAAGAAGATCATCTCCAGTGAAGTTGTGGATTGAAAAAAATTGTGGTCCACATGTACAAGAAATAGTGGTAGATAAATTATAAAAAAAATTAAATAAAAGATGATTAACACATATTTTAATAGAGATAAATTATAAAAAATTAAATAAAGTCGCTTTACACACATATTTCACCTTTTTTTTTTGTCATCTAAATAATTTGAGATAATTTAGAAATTCTCTAAGCACTTATTTTTTTCGTTTGATCTGAGTTTGTAATTTGTTTGTTGTTGGGAACAGCCCGAATGGGGAAGGAAATGATCATTTTAAGCAACGTAAAAGTATTTCAATAGAGAAAATGATTACCGACGAAAAATGAAAAATTTCAATCGACAATTGCCAATGATATAAGTATTGATAGTTCTGATTAAAATCAATTTACGTTAGTGATAAACTGTTAAAATGAGGGTATGAAATTAGACTTGTCAAGATTGCGGCTTAAAAAAAAAATGTTTCCACAAAATGAAATTCTTCCGAGCAAAAGGATGAAATCAAATGGACAAAAGACAAATCATATAAATTGCAGTTTTCCCTTTTCTTTTATTCATCTCTGAATCGAGTAAAAGGATGAAATCGATAATAATTATTTAACAATTTAAATTTTTAAACAATATAATTATTTTGATAAAAAAAATGAAACTATTAATTGGCCATCTCTTATTTAATTTTGATACTAACTCTGCTTCACATGGGCACTTCCTTTTTTCAATCACATATTTGATTAGTTGTCATGCGTTCGAGACGTTAAAAAAATGAGAAAATTATAAAAAATGTACTTTTGAAAACAATTTGAAAAATAGTTATTTTGAACAAAATATTCTCAAACAATTTCTTAAAATTCTAACATAACCTATTAAAATTTAGGACAATTTACAATTTTAGTCCCCAACTTTTAAAATATGTAACTAATATACCCCCAATCAATTTTTTTAGCAATAAACATCCCAACCTTTACAGTTTGTTGCAAATCACATCTTTATTGACATATTTTGACAGATTTACCTCCTTCTTTAAACAAACAAAAATTGCATTAAAGCTAGAAACAACAAAAATTAAAAGAAAATTGTAAATAAAGCCCTACAACTTTTAAAAAGTACAAATAACTTCACCCCACCCCACCCCACCCCACCCCACCCCACCCCTAACATTTCTTTCACCAACATTGACAAAAAATACAGTAAATATGTATGGGTAAATGTTTGTTCCTTTGATTAGATTGATCTCCCATATGTTGTACCAGTAAACCATTATTTTGGTGGACAAATCACTTAAGCGGTGTTAAAATTATAATTTAAGTGTTTATATTATAAGTTATTGGTGAATGTGTAGATAAAAAGTGATTATAAGTTGTGGGTCCCATAAAATGTGTGAATAAAAATTATGTTTGACCAATTTAATCAATTAAAATTATAATTTAAGCACCTACAAATATATGCTAAATTAGCAATCCTAGGACTAATCTCATGCTGGAGCACTTTGACGATGGACAAAAGCCAACTTTTTCTCAAACATGTTTTGCACACTTTGCACAGTTGCAAAACTGACATCTCAAGTTTAGTAGAAAATTGGTTCAGTGAATTATCTTTCGCATTGTACAGTCTAATAAGACCAATAATGCATAGTTTAAAGTAAACGGACACCTAACCCTTTTTTGGAATGCAAGTGTTTAACTTGATAACCGAACTAGTATGTCACGAAACACCGAGAAATTTAATAGTAGAAAAGGCAATGGGGATTTGAGACGAAAGTGGTTCATCAACTTAGTATATCTCTGAATCATTTACAATCCACGTTCGAAGCATGCGATGATCACTACTATGACAATATATTGACTTTTATCAAGTATGGTGAGAGGTGGGTGAAGAATCTTTGTATATTTGAAGGCGGGAAAGTCACAAAAATATATGTTCGTGTTGATATAACATTCTATAAATGTTTTATTTTTTTTATTTTTAAAGAATTAAAATTTGAAGGATTAGTCGATTTAATGACCTTAAAATTTAATTTTAGATTTTAGGGGCCTTATGGTGATAATGAAAAACGTAAAAGATGTTTAATTATGATTGCAGCCTTGCAGGGCACAAAATTGCGCTTTATTTGTGTAAACATATTTTTAATTTGAAAGATGAAATGAATATGAAAGAAAATTAAAGTAAGGGTCCCTAATCTATTAATTTTATGTAAACACATTTTTAATTTTTCTTTATTGATATTTAAGTTCTCATTCTTTTAGTTAGTAACAAATCAAAAGAAAAGAACTAAAAAGAAGAAAATAAAAAAGAAAATAGACAAAATTATTTTTCCTTCAATATCAATAAATCGGGTTTTGTTTTGCTTCAATTTACTCTTCCTTAAATAAAATGATATTTTTGGGAGGTGATAACATAAAAAATAAAATAAAAAACAAAAGAAATTTAAAACTTACATACTTCACACGTGTGCATTAAATCCTCCTCTTGCACCAATCCTCTTGTTCCACCTTCCCCCAAGAATCAAGAGAGAGAGAGAGAGAGAGAGAGAGAGAGAGAGATGACGGAAGAAAAGAGGAAGGGCAAGGTTGTGGTGGTGGGAGGCAGCATAGCAGGGATATCCTGCGCGCACGCGCTGCTTGCAGCAGGATGGGATGTGGTGGTGCTGGAAAAGACATGCTCTTCTCCCACTGGTAGTGCCACCGGGGCTGGCCTTGGACTCGACCCTTTGGCTCAGAAAATCATCCAGTCATGGATCCAACAACCCCAGCTTCTTCAAATGACTACCCTGCCCCTCACTATTGATCAAGTAAGAATTTTTTTTCTGGGAATTACTAATGCAGCAATGACATGTATTAGTATGTTCAGGTTTTTTTTTCCCCGGAATGGTTAGTCAATCCTACTTCTGATAAGGGCAGTCGAAAATTGAATCCGATAGCCTTGAAGTATGTATAGTTTGTTATCTTTGTTCTTTCTTCCGATAGAATACCAATAATCAGTACCCTTGTAGATTATTTGATAAGATGGAGTATGTTGTGGAAGAAAAATAAGTTAAAATCTTGTCTTTTGTACTGTTCAAGTTCAACGCTGTAGTGCATATCAAATGTGCGGTTATGTCTAGTAGTTAAGTAGCTATTTGGAATGATGGAGTTTAGGTCACGTTGTTAATTATACAATTGAGAATGATAAGCATAGATATTTGAGTGCTGTGATTTAGGTCATCAATTTATTGATTGACTCTAAATCTTGCATTATATTTTAATTTCAACAATCTAACGATTTCTTCCAAGTCATTGGAAATTATGATTACGGGTTAATTACACTATATACCACTGAACTTTACAATTAATTTCATTTATACCACCAAACTTTAATTTATTTCATTTATACCACCAAACTTTTTACCATGTTTCATTTATACCACCGAACTTTAATTCGTTTCAGTTATACCACCGAACTTTAAAGTTATTTTTATTTACTTATATTTTGTTTTTCTTTCTAGCCCATTCACTTTTACTTTTATCTATTTCTGCCCATTTTCATACAGTTTTTATTATAAATTAAATTAATATAATTATTTTGTTGTTGAGTCAAGACATTTAGTGAATTAGCAAGTAACACAATAACATTGAGATAAAGAAAATGACTTCCTTTTGATTTGGTTTAAATTTAATCAATAAAATGATAAATTTTTAAGTTGAGGATCTTAATTTTTTACCCGTCTCAACTTAAAAATTAAAAATTATGACATTAAATTTTATCTTCAACTTAATTTTTATCCGTTGAAACGAATTAGTTGAATTTAATGTCATAAATAAAGAGTTATTAGCAAAGCAAACAAAAGTTAAAGTGAAGGGGCTAAAGAGAAAAACAAAATATGAGTCACTGAAAATAACTTTAAAGTTCGGTGGTATAAATGAAATGAATTAAAGTTCGGTGGTATGAATGAAACGTGGTATAAAGTTCGGTGGTATAAATGAAACATGGTATAAAATTCGGTGGTATAAATGAAACGAATTAAAGTTTGGTGGTATAAATGAAATTAAGTGTAAAGTTCAGTGGTATATAGTATAATTAACCCTATGATTTCTCTAATCATTTTTACAACTTTTTATTTTAATTTTGGTATTATATTTTGAAAAGTGAAGTAGGAAAGGTTAAAACTGAATGAATGCTGTGAAATATTGGTAGTCGGATCACTAAGGCCCACTTTCATCTGTGCTCGACGGGACGTTCTTGCAGTCAAGCTCCTTTATGCCTTTGCACTTGATGGTCAGTCTCCATCCATCTTGATGAAAACTTTGCAGCTTAAGTTACCTTTGGGAGGCTTATGCCTCTTAGAAATTGTCTACCTGAGATTGTCCCTTGACTCCTGCCACAAAGTTAGAATTCTAGCTTTTAAATAGTGGTCGAATTCCCCCACAATAGAATGATAGATTACAGTTGATACTTCCTCAACTGGTGGTGGCATTTATTATCCTGAAAGTTATCAACTTCTAAAGGCTAGACCCTTATTTATCTTTTATCTATTGTAATTGGTTTGTGTAATTACTTATATTTTCATACATTTAAATAGTTTGAAGTAGAAAGATGGATTTGGCCAATGCATTTATATCCGACCATAAGCGGAAGTGAACACTTGGTGAATGGTAACACTCAGTGTTAGTATAGAATTCTGCAACTGGTGGCTTTTGCTCATTCGGAATGAATTTCAACACTCATGAAATTTTGGATTTAAATGTCATAGTTTATATTTGTTGTTTCCTAATTGTTGTCTAAGCCAAATGCACTCTTGAAATTTAAAAGTTTTCATTGACTTCAAAACGAAATAGGAGTTTCTATGTTCTCCACTGTAAACAATCTTGTTTAATTGCAGAACCAAGCTACAGATGGGAACAAGAAAATCAGCTGGACGCTGACAAGAGATGAGAACTTCAATTTTAGAGCAGCATATTGGGCCGACCTCCATAGCCTTTTGTACAAGGCATTACCGCCGGAGATTGTTTTGTGGGGAAATTTGTTCATCTCGTTTTCTATTTCTGATGACAAATCCTTTGTGAAAGTAAGAACCAAAGTTCTTCAAACCGGTGATACAATTGACATTGTTGGTGATTTGCTTATTGCAGCCGATGGTTGTCTTTCTTCTATCCGGAAGAGTTTCCTTCCTGACCTTAAATTGAGGTTGTTGAATAGAATTGTTGAATAGAACTGAAATTTCCTTATGTTCTTAATCCAAATTAAAATTTGAAAGTGATGCCTTTTTTGTAATAATGTTGGTTTTATGGTAGGTATTCAGGTTACTGTGCATGGAGAGGGGTCCTCGATTTTTCAGATAACGAGAATTCTGAAACCATTCTTGGGCTTAAGAAGGCATACCCTGATCTAGGTAGATGCTTATATTTTGACCTGGGTTCAGGAGGTCACAGTGTGTTTTATGAGCTATTGAATAAAAGAATTAATTGGATTTGGTATGTTAATCAACCTGAGCCCGAAATTAAGGTACGTTCTTTCTCCCAGTTTTACCCATCTAATTATATGCCGTGAGTTTAACATAATAAATGGAAGTCCCTTTTTCCCTAATTTATTCCCGAGTCTAACCAGGTGAACCTTTAATGCCATGTTTGGTAGACTAGAATAGATGGTATGAGACAGGAGGAAAAGCAGCTGAATCAAATTCCATTTGATGCTTTAGAGATAGATGGGGAAGCCTATCCTTCACTGCATCTTTGTTCTTACCAAACCTACCGTAGTAGCATGTTTGGTGCGTAGTATTAGACACCACTGGATAGTACGAGGGACAAGATTTGAGCTTCTTTTTCTCTATCTTTTTTTTTTTTTTTCCCAATAGTGTCCAGTGTTGTCTAATCTATTTACCAAACATGCCATGCCACAAATGTTTTTGGTGGGGAAAGGGTTGAGGCAGGGAGCTAAAAACTTATATAAGGGCTTACTTAAAAATGCAAAGTGGATGAATGTTGTCTTGGGATACACATTTGTATTTAGACAAGAGCTATTTTTTGAAGATGTACTTTTTGATGCTCGAACTCAGGGAAACTCGGTTACCATGAAAGTTAGCAGCGACATGGTTGAGAAGATGCACGAGGCAGCAGAGAAGGTTTGGGTCCCCGAATTGGTGAAGGTAATACGAGAAACAAAGGAACCATTCTTGAACTTCATATATGATAGTGACCCTCTTGATCAAATCTTTTGGGACAATGTGGTTTTGATTGGAGATGCAGCTCACCCTACGACTCCTCATGGTTTGAGAAGTACAAACATGTCGATATTAGATGCTGCAGTCTTGGGAAAATGCCTTAAGAAGTGGGGAGTGGAGAGTCTAAATTCAGCTCTTCAAGAATATCAATCTACTCGGCTGCCAGTCGTTTCGGAGCAAGTTCTACATTCAAGACGACTGGGACGTACAAAACAGGGTTTAATCCTTTCTGATTTCAAGCCTTTTGATCCAAAGACAGCAAGTGAAGGAGATTGCCAAGAATTGATGCAAAAAAACATGCCTTTTTTCTCCCATATTCCTCCCATATTGAACTAAAATTGCACTGTTGGATAAGCATGCTAATTAAGTGAGCATTGTTTGGTACTTTTTAGGCTTTTTCCAGTATACTACATGTTTTGAATTTGTATAACCAACTGAATGCTGGTATGTGTAATTGATGATATTGTATATACATGGATATTCTTTTGAGTGGAGTGTAGGTGTTCATCACGTATTGGACACTTATAGACGTGCCTGAGACGCCACGTGGTGCATTGATAACTGCCACCAAGAACATTGGGTTTTCTGGAAATTTTTACACTGTATTCGTCTAACTCAACGAGCCGTTCGTTGATATATTTCCATTGTTCTCGTTGCATCAGGGAGTGATCTGAAGCACTTAATGTTGGAAAAAATAGTTCACCGGATCATTGATTCTTGCAAGAACAATTGACAGTGCTCAGATTAATACTGTTCAACTCCACAAATGTAACACTAAGTTAAAAGGACAAACTAAGAAGGACATATTTCACCAAAATAAATAAATGGAAAGGGGCTGCAATTTTCACAAAGAAAATTCAATATCAATGGCAGAGGCTTCTTCCTTGGTTTTGGCTTTTCTGCTGTTACTTCCACTGTTCCCGTGTAGTATAATGTGGTTGTGATTAATGGTGATTCTTGGTTGCCAAACCAGCTCTAATATATATGCTAAATAATATATATTATATATGGTATAATATAATATATATGTATGGTAATGGTAATAATATAATATATTAACCCATAATATATTATACCTTAAATATATATACCCTAATAATATTATACCTTAAACCTAGCCGTCCCATTTTAAGCCGAGTCCAACACACTGGGTCACTGAGCAACGATCCAAAGGTACATTAAAACCTCCAAGTGATCCACACACGTCCTTCATTAATTTGGGCTAACACACTTGTAGAGTGAACTATACAATTATCATTCAATCCTGGGCTTAAAACCTATGAAGATATAACAGGTCTATTAATCATCACTGCCCCGGGTTTATTTGAGATCACAAAAATTCCAACAAACCTCCACCTTGATCCAAATATACCTGCAAACCCCAAAAGTAAAAAAAAAAATAGCTTATTAGTTGTTAAAAAATGATTCCAAACAAATTGGAACTTTACATACTTTTACCGAATTTTAGAAGTGTCAGCCAACTTCTAAACTTTACTATTGTGAGCACCTTAGTGCCCATATTTGCAAGGTTATAAACCTTCAAATACTTAAACAACAACTTTAAAGCTTCCCAATATTTGGGACCTGGATCAAACATGTACCTGTTTAAAACACTAACAGTAAAGGCTAAGATTGGCCTAGTGCAAACCATCAAGTACATAACAAAGCCAATAACATTTGAGTAGAAGTTTTTACTCATAAACTCCTTTTTCTTATCCTGTTCCTCAGACAAGATAAATTGGTTACCAAGAGGCACATAAGCGGGTTTGCAATTAACAATGCCAAATTTCTTCAAAAATTTAAGCACATACGGAGTTTGATACACAAATAAGTATGAATTTGACATATCTCTATCAATCATACCAAAGCACCTTCTAGAATGTCCTAGGTATTTCATGTCAAATTCTTTATTTAACTCAACACTTATCTTGTTTACCACTATTATGTTAGGTCCATCCAATAGTATGTCATCCACATAAAGTAACAAATACACACAATCATCATTTGTGATGTGGTGCAAGTAATATAAGCAATTATCAAACTCATTCCTCTTGTAACCAAAAACATGTGAATCAAACATTCTATACCACTGACCCTTGGCTACTAGCCTAGTCTCGTATCTCACAGGCTCACTCTCAGTGGTACCTTTTTTCACCTTATAAATCCATTTGCATCCCACTATGGATTTATCCTTAGGTTTAGGAACTAAATGCCAAGTTTGATTCCTAACAAGATAACTCATCTCTCCTCTCATGGTACTAAACCATTCTATGGACTTCTCACTCTTTATAGCCTCTACAAAGGTATTTGGCTCCTTATCAACTAGTTCCTGATAACTAGCATAGGTTATAGTAAAGTCAGATAGTCTTTGGGGTTCCCTACATGGTCTCCTCTCCCTATCTCTGGCCAATTGATAATTAGCCAAAGAATTTTGGTCAACGGGATTTTCTTCTATCATATTCTCGTTACCTTCTGCATCTATGTTCAGCTGATTTTGATGTGTGTCACTCTCCACCTCACTAAGGGTGATGGGAATGTGGGTGCTCACTTTCTCCACCTCAACTAGGGACTCTTCCCTAATGGTTTCTTGCTATTTTTCACTCTCTAAACAAGGCATATCTGACTCATTAAAAATGACATCCTCACTAATGATGATTTTCACACCCTTTTGGCTCCTATCCCACAACCTATATCCCTTATCATCCTCTGGGTATCCTAAGAAAACACATTTCCTAGTCTTGGGATCTATTTTTCTCTCACTCTGATGAAAGAAAGCAACACAGTCAAAAGTCTTAAGTATGGAGTAATCAGCACATATACCATACTTTTTTTCATACGGTGTATCACCATTTAAAACAATAGAAGGAGTTATATTAGTCAAATAGCAAGCAGTCATAACAGCTTCACCCCAAAACGATTCAGGCATATCAGAACTCAACATCATACATTTAACCTTATCAAGCAAAGTACGATTCATCCTTTCAGCAACCCCATTCTGTTGGGGAGTGTAAGGCACCGTTTTATATCTAGTAATGCCACACTCATAACAAAAATTATCAAAGTCAACATTACAGAATTCAAGACCATTATCATTACGCAAATATTTTATCTTTCTACCTGTTTGATTCTCCATCTGAACTTTCCAATTTTTAAATTTAATGAAAGTTTCACTTTTATCTTTCAATAGATAAACCTACACACGTCTGGAAAAATTATCAACAATACATAAAAAAATATTTGTTACCACTAAAAGTGGGATTGTTCCCGGGACCCCACAAATCAGTATGAATGTCTTCTAACACTCTACTTATCTTGTGTGTGCTAGATGAAAAAGAAATCCTACGATGTCTTCCAAGCACACAATGATCAAAAAATGGGATGTTAGACACCTGATCCTTACCAAACACACCCTTGTCGTTAAGGAACTTAAGTCCCTTAACACTAATGTGAGCTAACCTATTGTGCCACATTTGTGTGTGTTCAGTGTCAATGGAAGAGATAGTGGAATTTATACCACTCATCACTTCAGCATGTGTAACATATATGCCATTTCTCCTAGTAGCTTTAAAAGCTCTAAGTGCACCCTTACACATTCTAATCATGCCATCACCAAGTCTACCCATAAAACCTGTACTCTCTAACTCCCCTATAGAAATCAAATTCCTACCCATGCGGAACATAACTGACTTCTCTTAATGTATGCACAAAGCCATTGTCAAACTTAACAGTTACATTACCAACACCAGTAATTCTATATGCAACTCCATCCCATGCAACTACATATCCATGATCAGCCTCATGCAAATGATCAAACCAAAACTTATTTGAAGTGACATAAAAAGATGCACTGGAGTCAAGAATCCACTCATGTATATGGGAGTTCATAGATAGGTTAATCTCACCAGGCTCAGAATTTAAAAGCATGTAAACCTCACCAGACTCATCACTAGAGGTCACTACATTTGTCTCTCTCTGATCTTCTCCTCTCTGTTTGTTCTTCTCTTTATAACACTCACTAATGAAATGTCCTATTTTCCTACAACCGTAACATTTCTTTCCTTTTGCCCTCCCATGTGACTTAGAACGACTTCTACCCTTTCTATTGCTACCACTATTTTGCCCACCTCCACTTCCACTCCCATCCCCCCACTGAGGTCTACCCCTCACAAAATGGATTTCACCATTTTTTCTTTCATTTTTCTCGAACTTCAATTCTCTCTCCTTACTTTTTAAAGAGTCTATGACAATATCAGGTGTAAGGGTCTCCATCCCATACTTAATGGCATTCTTGACTTCCTTATATGAATCAGGAATGACATTTAAGAAAATTATAGCTTTGTTAATTTCAGGGACCGTTTTACCACAGTTTGTAATATCTTGCACATGCTTATTAAAAACATTAAGATTGTTATCCAAATTCCTTGAGGGATCAATTTTGAAGCTGAAAATTTTTTCAGGGAGATAAATATTATTTGGAGTGGATTGGATTAAATAAAGTTTTTCTAATTTTTTTCAAAGCTTTTCTGTAGAATCAAATTTTCCTACTTTTCGCAAAACAGGATCTGATAAATACAATATAATAGAAGTGTAAGCAAGTTCATCAAAATCCTTTTTTTGATCTTCAGTAACATTAGGACTATAAGAATTATCAATAGCTTTTGAAACATTTTGCTGAACCAAGATGCCTTTCATTTTTTGTTGCCAAATAGAAAAATCACATTTACCAGTAAAGACACCCAAGTCAAAACGATGTGCAGACATCTTAACAAATAAGAATACACACCAACAAGCACCTCAAGATAAGCACGCAGAAATACCTAAGGCCTCAATATACACCGTTTTAGATTCCCAGGGTTTCTTGAGATTCGCGATCTCAGATCAAGGAAATTGTCAAACAGGTAAAATCCAGGTGACAGTTCTAAATAATAATACACAAAAATAAAGTATCGCAAATAATCAGCACCAAAGAAAAGCTAACACAAGTCACAATAATGGGGCACATAAAATTCCTAGCAACAGACAATGGTTACCCCACACGGTAACCCCAAACCTAATGGCCACCCTACACGATAGCCTGCTAGTACTGGAATGTAAAAGAGATTAGCCAATTTACCAGAGCGGACCAAATCTGACGGTCCGTATTAAATAGGAGAGATGTGAAACAAATTTAAAAAGAAATCCAGCAGCAACAGCAACCACACAAGCTAGAAAAACTACGAAGGTTTTGCAATCGTTGAATATTTCACTATCGAACTGTTGTCCAAGCTGTCTGGACCACCAAAATTATAACTAACCACCATAGAAGGTCAGAAATAGGACGTGGATCACAACGCCGTCAGCCACTCGCCATAATACACCCTCACACGCCTCCACGCGCCACCTGAAGAAATCTGCAGCCGAAAATCACGCGCCGCCTCCGTTGCCCCACGCGCCGCATGCGCTCCACCGTCAGTTTCACTTTGACGTCAGGAGTCGGAATATGGTCTCTGTTCACAAAGATGATGTCTGCTTTGGCCGAAAAATAGACGGACAGATCTGGGCAGATTTGTGCTTCTTCTTCTTCGTTAATCTGACGACCCAAAATTAATTTTCTTGTACTACGGAATGCCACCGAGGCTCTGATACCAATTGTTGGGAAAAATAGTTCTCCGGATCATTGATTCTTGCAAGAACAATTGACAGGGCTCAGATTAATACTGTCCAACTCCACAAAGGTAATACCAAGTTAAAAGGACAAACTAAGAAGGACCTATTTCACCAAAGAAAATAAAGGAAGGAAATGGGCTGCAATTTTCACAAAGAAAATTCAATATCAATGGCAGAGGCTTCTTCCTTGGTTTTGGCTTTTCTGCTGTTCCTTCCATTGTTCACGTGTGGTATAATGTGGTTGTGATTAATGGTGATTCTTGGTTGTCAAACCAGCTCTAATATATATATGCGTAATAATATATATTATATATATGGTATAATATAATATATAGGTATGGTAATTGTAATAGTATAATATATTATACCCTAAATATATATACTCCAATAATATTATATTCTAAACCTAGTCGTCCCACTTTAAACCGGGTCCAACACACTGGGTCACTGAGCAACGATCCAAAGATACATTAAAACCTCCAAGTGACCCCCACACGTCTTTCATTAATTTAGGCTAACATACTTGTGGAGTGAACTATACAATTATCATTCAATCATGGGCTCAAAGCCTATAAAAATATAACGGGTCTATTAATCATCACTGTTCCGGGTTTATTTGAGATCACAAAAATCCCAACACTTAATATGGACGATTAAACAAGTTTGAGCATTTTCCCATGTTTCCCCGTTATATTAATTAATTAAACACACATTGGCTCATAAGAAGTAAATTCTGCTCACTGTCAAAATAGTCATGAAAGCTTCATTCTCCAGCAAATGTGGGTTTGTTTCCTCCTTTTCCATTATCTACATATAGTACATGTACTCCACAGGCCTAACAACAAACTAAGAGCACTCAAGATCTCCATGGCTGAAGTTTCGCTTATCTGCAAACGAACCGTGATTAGCACAAAACCCGTGCAGCCTGGAAAGTTCTGCCCTCTATCAGCTCTAGATCGCCTTATGGAACGCAACTACCTTCACATTGTGTTCTATTACCAGTCTACGGTGGAGAGGAATCCAGGAGAGCTCACTAAGAAACTTAGAGAGGCAGTAGCTGAAATGCTTTCTGCTTTTCCTATAATTACAGGACGATTATTCAAGACTCCGGAAGGCCACTGGACGATCAAGTGCAATGATGCCGGGATGAGAATGGTGGAGGCAAGGGCGAAAGGCAGCGTTGAGAAGTGGCTGCAGAATTTGGATAGGGAAAAGGAGCTTCAACTTGTTCACTGGGAGGAAATGTTCCATAAGCCGTATTTTTGGTCGACATTTTATGTTAAGGTAATGATACAATTACGAATTGAATCCGAGGTTTATTTATTGCTACTTGCAAACATATACTGCAGTAACAATGTTTCTGAAAAATTCACAGAGAATTAAGAAAAAATACCATTTGAATTATTTCAAGTTGCATGTAAACATGAATGAGAAAAGAGAAAAATGGGAGAATTCTTTGGAATAACATACTGTATAGAGTAGGGAACTAGGACGACCCAATACCGATATATATCTAATATACCCCTATGATAAACAGAATTTGCTGATACCGCAGTCGAGAGATAAGTGAGCAGTACAATTAGGATTACACAGTTCCAACAAAATGACAAGCCTTAACATTGTGTAGATAATACCATGCTTGCACATCCAAGAATCTAAAATTTGCATATTATTGTGTAATGACATTTATTTTCCTTCCATATTCAGGTTACTGAATTTGAAGAAGGTGGAATAGCAATTGGATTGAGCTGCACTCACCTGCTTTCAGATCCTCCCTGCGCCACCATGCTTATAAAAGCATGGGCAGACATGACCTTGGGTGGCAAAATGATCACTCCACCTCTGTTTCACCCCTTGCCCGGACGAAGACCGGGAAACACAAACACCAACCACGAACCTTACGTGGAATTGATCGACTACTACAAGTTGTCTATAGAGAAGCCAGCTCCAGTTTTCAACACGAAACAAGTCACCATAATATTAGCATTCGACGATGAAATGGTTAGACGCTGCATTACCCGAATTGCCCCTGTTGAGTCGAGCCGAACACCATTTGAGGCCCTGGCAGCACTATTTTGGGTTGTTGTGAGCAAGGTAAAAGGAACGAAAGGTGGTTTAACTAACATGTCGATATGTTTAGATATGAGGAACGTGCTAGGGCTCGACCGGGGCTTTTTTGGAAATTGTATGGTCTATAACAAGGTGAATGGAGATGGTATAGAAGGCAATGAATTATGTAAAGCTGCAAATGCTATAAAAGAAGTGGTTAGAAAAATGGATGCTGACAGGATTATGGACTTGATCGAGTGGTTGAAAGAGAGAAATTACCAAGATCTGCCTTGGATGAACGGTTATGATCTCATTTGTGTAAATTTAGAGGCCGTGGACTCGTATTCTGCCATTTTTGAAGACAATGCTCGGCCACTTCGTGTCTCGTATTACATCGAGCCTGCTGTTGGAGAAGGGCAGATATTGATCATGCCACCACCGGCAGGCAGCAGGAATACATTCAGCCGAGTGGTTACGATCACACTACCAGAAGATGAAGTAAACAAGCTTCTAGAAGATGCATTAATCCAGGAGTTTTCCCCAACCATTTTGATGGGGTTGAATAAAATGCATTCTTCAACAAGTTTATGAAATACAAACTTAAGAAATACAAGGGTAGTCTGACCTCCGCCAATATGAAATAATAGAATGAAAACCTGAAAATTAACCGAGACGAGAAGGCTAGGAGGTAAAGAGTTTACTAAATCTCGAGATTCCTGTAAATGGACAAACTTTCTGTGGCTTTGTAATAATCTCAAAGAATTATAAATTGATCGTAGTAATAAACTAAACATTTTCTTAAATAAACATGAGATCGACTCAGTAAATTCTTTTTCACGTTGATTTCATATCTACACAAGGATATAAATCGACTTGATTCTTCACAATCACATGTCATGCATGCTATCTTCTAACATGTAATTGGTCACCCAGTTACAAATGACAAAAAGAAAATTCTTTTAAATATTGAATTTTCTGCTTTGTGCCATATATGGTATGAAACCCAATCTTTTTTCCTCTCCTTGCCAAATGCCAAAAAGTTTAGCTCCCTTTTCTAATTAAATTATGTTTTGTTATGCATCACGTATCCTTTAAAATATCGAAATTCAACCCATCTTTTCATTTAGTGGAAAAATTGGGGTAATAAGAAAATTAGAACATGAAATCTAGTGTGGATTATGAAGCAACATGATATTACATTTCAATGAACGAAACTAGAAAAACAAATAAGTCAAATTTTGAACCAACATATCAAACATGTCTTTAATTTGTAAATCTATATCTCGCATGGATATACGCATATTTTTTATGCCATTTACTCACTATATATGGGGAACCATTCAAAATTTTCTAATGTACAACTCCCACGCCACGTAGATAAGTTGCAACCGTTAACCAAAATTTCCTTAGTCGGAACATGTTCAGTCCACCATAATAAACATGCCATAAACATTTCAAATTAAGATAACATAGAAAGAGAACCTCAAGCATCCAAATATTGCATACTACAAAAATATTTGCACAGCACATTATTGATACAAATATTGCAAATAATATATTTTACTTCCACTATTTCCGAAATAAAATGCACAACTACGAGCAATAATCAATAAGCAGAGGAGCCTTCGATATCAAGTCACAAATAATTGTCTAATTAATGCAAAGTAGGTAAACAAGATTCGTGCAAAGGATCCCATGCACTATAGTCAAGTCAATGTTAACATTAGTTAGAATGTCACAAAGAAACAATTTGGAGAAAATCTGAGAAACCTAAAAAAAAGTGTCATAGCCGCATATGTTACAGTTGGACAATACATCCTCTCCCAACTCAACATCAAACAAGAACGAAAAGTAAAGTAGAGAAGAAAAGAAATTACGAAGAGGATGAAGAAACCTTCATGTCCATCTCAATTTTCTAGGCAATCCAAGAAGCTTTGCAACTCCTTCAAACCTTCAGCTGAAATGCTCCTGTGTACCCGTCCACGAGGAACAACCAAGTTTGGAGGCGGTTGTTGTTGAAAACACACTGTAACCACAGCTAAATTGTCTCCACTCTTTCTCTTCAAAGCCTCGTTAACGAGATCCTCGCTACACTTCACTGGATCATTGTGTTCTTGTAATCTTCGACGGGCAAAGTCAACAGCATTTTGACTCATAAAAACTTCCCATATACCATCACAGCCTATGATGAGGAACTCGTCTTCTGCTGTTAGTTTAGTGCTCATGAATTCGGGCTCTGCACTAAGTGGTCCACCATCCATATGTTTCAATCCTTCCATATGCCAATCTCCTAAAGCACGAGCAACATTTAGCTGTCCATTGAGATATCCATCATAAACATATCCTCCAGATGCTTCTATACGCCTCCTTTCTTTTGAACAAATGGGTTTGTGATCCCTTGACATCTCAATAGCTTTACCACGACGACATAGTACTGCTCTGCAATCTCCAGCATTTGCCACCACTAATGAGCTGTCTCAAGTGAAATTACAAATGTAAAGAAGTCATGGAGCATCACATTCTAAAGGAAAACAGACTTTTCAAAAGCCATAATTCAAATTTGCTACATCTCTGTGAGAAAAAAGGCAACAAATTCTTGTATTGTAATTGTCGAGTATTGCAACCTGACATCAAGTTTTAACTGTCTAAAGACAAAATTCAAATATTCTTATCATTCATGAAGCATTCTAGTCTTAAAGTTCCATTAGAACCATAATCAAGCAATCTTTTAACAATGCTCTGATCAACTATGTCTAACATTATTTTTCAAAGGCTGGAAGTTTCTCAAATGTGTAGCACAATGCACAACACTTCAGAGTTATAAATTGACTAGTTCTAGAATTATACCTGAAATTTTTTAAAATAAAAAAAAAAAAAAAAAAAAAAAAAACTAACCACATTCGAAACTATAAAAGGTAATAATGAAAATAATATAACACTCAAAAGCACGAAATTGATAATGCAAGACCTCCCAGAAGCCATATTCTAAAGTCAAAGAATTTTGGAATTGAAATGATTCAAAAGTTCATTCACCAAGTTCTTATCTAAGGAATTATAGGAACTCTAACCTTCCAACTACAACAACTGCCAAAGCAGTGGTACCAGAAGCAAGATCAGCATCTAACAAACAAGCTTCTGCAAAAGCGGTATCTGTTTGCAGAAATGCTGATGATATGACCCTCTCAATCTCCTGAGGGAAATCTTCATCCTTAACAATGAACCTTGGCAAATGGTAACATGCAAAGTCAGCGGCATGCTTTCCTCCATGTCCATCAAAAACCTGGCACAATCAAGGGAAAAAAGTATTTAGTTGTACACTTATCAGATACAAAGAGAAACTAAGGCATATCAACAAATTCCATTGCTGATTTGCTTCAAATATCCCATTTTTTGAATCCGAGGACTACATATTTGAATGCAACCAGTAAATTGGAACTATTAGATAACATCTTGGACTACAAATGGTTCTGAGAGCATATGCAACTAAACGAAGCCAGTAATGCAAAATGTACTTCCAAGTAATAAATGACCTAGTTTTCTTGCTCAAAATACTCTCAAAAGAAGAAAAGTTACAAACAAGGAGCTAGCCACATGTGTCAATACAAGCATTCAAGATGCACAAGGTATATAATCATTCAAAAGTCTTATTTATCAACAAACGAGCCAAACTATGCAATCTACATTGTAATGAAAACACAATCAAGAGAACATAAAGTCCTGCTACAACGAAGCAAGCTACACAATGAAAATATCCCAAAGACTAACCCTTCAAGTAACCTTAAGGCTTTAATAAATAGCAAACATGGTGATGCAGAACTTGATGGAGAAAGAGAGAAGGAGAGAGGAAGAAGAGAAAATATGAGACTTTCGGAGGCGAAGATTTCAATATATCAATAAATCAATCGATTCAAAAGACGAATGTAAATAGAAATCGCAGATTTTGTTTTATAGAGCAAATAACTTAAACTCAAGGGGGGCGTCTAGTAGATCACGACCTTATCAAAATATCAAAACTAATCAAATCTAACCAACGTAATCATAATCCAAATCAGATTCTGTTTTTAATTCTATTTCTCTTAAAATACTCTATTAATATCGAACCATATGGTTTGTACACAAAATTTATCCTTTTTCCTCTTCAAGTAATGGAAATTTGTTATTTCACATTTCTAAGCAATTAACAAATAGAAATTAGTTATTTTGGTAACAAGACCAACCACTTGCCAATAGCCTAATTATTAAATCAGTATTGTCTGCTTCAGAAATAGCAATATCTTAATAAGTTAACATTTGAGCTTCCGAGTGAAGATATTCGAAATGATCCAGCAATATGTGTTCAATTACTTTACTTCCAAAAAGTAGTAAAGCAACTTTTGACCTTCTGTAGATAACCCAATGTAAAACACAGCAATAGTTTCCAAAAGATTATAAGACTTGCATATTTCTTCAAACGATTTTCTTACTTTCACTGTGTCACAACAGCTCAAAATGTCCATCCAACTCTAGCAAGTCCTTTTTCTTCCATCATATGATAGATATTACATAGAGCTGGAACCCACACAAACATTTGCTCACATATATCTAACAGAGAACTGGAATTTTAATTTTCACAGCAGACTCTTTGGATGAAGGAGTAGAAAAATCTACTTCTGTTCCATAATTTTTAGCTTGACTTTGAAAAACAAACGGCCTCTAATGCTCCTCGGACTCTTTCTTCGAGAATAGATGAGTATTTCAGCAACGAACAAGACATGAACTTATCGAGTAAGCATTTAATGTGTAATGTTTTGAATAACTGACATTTGAATTTTTTTTCCCACAAAATTTTCAATCATTTTTGTCTTTTTGTTGGGGTGCAGTCGGAATGTAAGATATAATAAGTTTGCCTATCCGAAATGAAGCGACTTCTTTATGGACATCCCAAAATGGGAAGCCTAACAACATTTCTGCCTCAAATTCCTAACCAAACCTAGACTTTAGCGGTCCAGCACACTCATTTGTCATATTCGAAAGTAATCACAGACACTGTGACATAGAATTCCTCATATTCTTAAACCACCATCTTGGAAAAATATAACTTCAATTGCTAGCTGACATTGCCTCACCAAGGAGCTATTAGCATTAAAAACTCTACGAAAGTAATTATTTAATCCAAAATCAGTTTAACAACATTCTTGCTGGATGGCTAAAAGCAAGGGGAAAAAATGAAACAATAAATACAAGGAGACGTATGCCAAAAAACTCATGATAATCATTTTCATCACTTATTTAAAGATTTTTCTACTTCAAGTACTCATGAATAAAGACAAATATGAGAAATCACTAGCAATAATCATTATAATTTGTGTTAAGAAAACATCTTGAATTGTGTTGCGTAAGATGAGAAGAATTACCCCGTAGAATGCATTAGGTCCTTCGTCGGATTTCTTAAACCCATAATCAAGCATCATATTGTCAGCACAAACACAGACATCTTCCATGCTGGGGCGTAAACCAATGTCTGACCACGCACCTGAGCGAAGTATCGGAATGAATTCAATCTCACTATCATCTAGATTCAGTCTTGGTTCGTTGGTAATATTGGAGGACCTGGTCTTCACCTGCCAAAGCTCTTGTCAAAATGTTATCCTCATACAGTAACATACAACACAAACACCAAATTGCAATAAACATATTTACAGTCTAAGACAAAGGCAGAACTAGTGTTTCAAATTGATGGTTTAAAAAACTAGATGGGTAAGTCTTCCATGCATCAGGTATATATATCCTCCGTGTTTATTTCTCTCACACTCAATTCATAATCCGAAGAGAGGACAAATCCAGTGGTGTATACAACAGATATATGTAAGCATTATCCTGTTAAATGACTAAATATGTATCTATAAGTGTCATGTCTAAAAATGAAGTTCGATTTGGGAGTGAACTAGAAGTATCTAAGTACGGTATTTAATCAACACAACAAGATTCTAATTAGGGCAAAAAGACTAGATATTGGCACAATAATTTTTTTTAATATATAGGTAATAATTTAATCAACATCTTTCAATATTTATAGCAAGTACATTCTTAATCTATATGTTATGATTAATGCCCCACTTTTATTTTAGCACAAAACCTCATTCCATAATGTCATCTCTCTTTTGCAACTATTTCGTCAGCTATGTTTGTTTTGCCCCCAGAAGTCCAAGTTGGAATTCAGAGTGTCTCAAGAACTCTATATCTCTCTCAGTCACATTTTGGAATAATTTGGTAACCCTCTAAGGTTGTGAATCATCAAGCATTGGGCCATCTCCTATTAACGGAAATGTTTTTATTCTGATAAGATGCACCATGGATACTATATGCACCCTCCAAAAGATTATACTATACAGACCATAACTTTCTTTTTTTTGGTAAGCAGAATTCATTTACGAGCAAACAACAACAATAATGACTACTACAGCATTTATAACATAACCAACAATAATTAGTTGTACTTTATTAAGCTGCAAAAATTAGGTATTTACACAATTTAAGTACCCGAATTAGAGCTCATTAAGAAATGCACAGACAAATAAACATTTCATACATTAATAAAATTCTCCTACCTTCGAAAGAGCTTAATTTACCAAATGCGACCATTTATTCATACAAAATTAAAATAATATAAAAAATAGAATATTTTAATGTAAGTTGAGAGAATCGAAATTACCAGAGACGGGTGTCGAAGAAGGGACTTAGAACACGGTAGCGGTGTGCTACCAGAGCTCAGGCAGTGTCGGTAGGCGACGGCAGCTGTGAGAGGATTGGGAATCGGCGGGCGGCCATCGCTGGAGCTGCCGTTCTCTCTACTACTTTCAACAATGTTGATAACTACTTTACTGCCCTCCATTGTACATCTCAACCATCATTCCTTCCCAAATTTTTTCAAAATTCAAAATTCTTAAATGTAGACAAAGAGAAATCGGAATCAAATTCCAATGCAAATGGAATATGTCAGGTTTAGGGGTTTTTGGTAATTTTGTTGATTTGCTGGGGTTTCAATTAGAGATCTAGGGTTTACTGGAAGAGATTGAAACAGTCATGTGTTGGTGAACAAATACATACAGATGTGTGTATGTATAGAGAGAGAGAGAGAGAGAGAGAGTCGGGTTCAGCTCTGCGGGTAGAGTTGTCAATCCTGTCAGGAACGAGTCGGCCCGCTCCGATAAAGCCCGATAATGACCCACGTTAGAAAAAGTTTGTACCATAACAGATTGCGGATCGGGTCAATTCAATCCACAAAATTTTTTCACGAGCCCAACTCACCTTTCGGTCCATTCGGATCGAGCCCATATGGGCCACCGTTTGACCCGTATGAATAATTTTTTTTTTTTAAATTACTAAAAAAATTAGTAACTTTTTTTTATTAAGAGATAACAACAACTTGCAAATGCTGCAGCTGTCACATTTTGCATTTATGGCAGAGCTCTCTGCCATTTGAATTTTTTAATTTCTTAATATTTTTTATATGGGCTAGTGATTGTTGAACCACCCGAGTTGGCGGCTCAGCCTCCTCGACCCATGAACCGCCTGCTCGGTTCACGGGTCAGCCTACAATTTCAGGTCGAAGCAGGTGGGTCGATGCAGGTTCGGCCATCCATTCATCTTGACACCTCTATTTGCGGGTTGGATTTGTGGAAATTTGATGTCGCGATTAATGATTTATATATTGGAGGAGGAGAGATGACGTGCGTAAAGGGCGTCGTGTAATGTGGCACAGAATTGACACGTGTTCCTATATTTAGGAAAGGTTTTGTTTGGCACACGATGAATTGATTATTATATTGATGTTGATATACCACTTCTTTATGGTGAGATTTGAAGATGGATTGAGTCGATAAAAAGATTTGGGAGATGATCGATTGAGGAAGATGATCGATTGAGGAGGTGAGCAGATTTTGGAGATAATCAATAGATGAAGATGATCGAATTAGGGAGATGAATTGAAGTGGTCAATAAATTTTGGATAAACTGATTTTGTGATGAGAGAAATTGAAGATGTAGTAACACACAGAAATTTAAATACTTTATTCTTCTCGTAGTTGAGAAAACTTATATGGTCATGATTATCTTTTATTTTAAAATTACAAAAGTATTTCTTATTTCAAAAATTTTATTATTTTCAATCTCTTTAGAGTTTATGGTTTAATACTTACCTTTAAATGAAAATTTCAATAAAATAAATAGATAATAAGATTAATTTAACATAAGTTACATTCATTACATAATTACATTTGGCTAAATTTATAAAAAATATTAAAGTTAAGTTCAACTAATTTTTTTGAATAGTTCTATTCATAATTGCTTAATGTCGATAGTCAACTTACATGACATTATTCAATTGGATGAATTATTCATAATTAATAACTATAAATACATTACTTGATTGGAGTAAATAATAAATAATCTAATTGAGTAATGCCACGTAGGATGACTATCGGTAATGAGCGACTATGAATATTATTATTCAATTTTATTTTTTATTTATGTTCAAACATGTTGGAATAATTTACCATTTTTCTTACTTTTAAGAAAAAAAAGTTAATTTTTAAATGAGTTAAAAACATAGTTAGCACATGTTTGATAGTGCTGAAATTATAAGTTATTGGTGAACGTATAGACAAAAAATGACGGTAGGGACTTTTTCTGTAAAGAAACGTTGATTTAAAGTTCAAAATACTACAATCCAAACGATAGGGACGTTAAACGGTGCAATGGACTAAAATGATAGGAACGAATTGTGCTAATTCCAGTAGTATCAAAGTTGTAGATTTGTGGTGCAAATAATAAATTCTAGAACTTGCCTTTAGAATCTTATGAGAGCAAAGGAAAACTTCAAGAAGGGTAGTGTTGACCTCTAAAAATGGCTATCAACAGGAACCTCACACCACCTCTTTCCACGTGTCTTCCCCTTCCTGTTTGGAACGCCACGTGGCTTATCCAACCTCATGATGAAGCATTGGACAGAATAAGTATCTAATCAGAGGTAAAAGGAAAACTCATTAGGAATAGGTAAATGGCTTGAGGACCCCTACTAGCACTTTCCTAGGTAGTTCTTAACACTTAGCAAATCTAGTAAAGACGATTTTTCTATCTATTTGTGTGAGCTCTCAAATTTTATATCCATTTCTTGTGAAAATGAATTGGGTATTTATAGATAAATTCCATCAGATTATCCTTCGTTCGATTTGTGACATGTGGCCCAATCTAGGAAGCTTTAGAGTCACTTTTTGGATGTCACATCCGTAGCATTAATGTTGAAGTCTCTTTTAGCCGCAACCTACTGGCTATGATGGTGACGTGCCATCCTTTGCAGGCTGTCCCATCATTCTTTTCATGGCCGAGTGACAGGTTTGTCAGGGGAAATCTTTTTGGACACTCAAGCGCTTCAGCCAAAAGAATAGTTATTTTAGCCAACCGCCTCGGTCGAGAGAGAAACCGCCTCGGACGTCAGGGAAACCACCTTGTACGGGAGTGGCAGGTTCCAAGCTTTTGACCTTGACTTTTCCCGAACACTCAACGTAGGATTGAGGCATAACAATAGTTCCCAAAGTCCAGGCCCCATTATTTATGAGGGGTGCTGGACTTGGTACATAGGCGGTGTGCATTTGAAAGATAGTTAGTTAGTCCCATAAGATCAAGACCTTTCTCATTTATGTGAGGTGTTGAGCTTGGAGCGGGAAATAGATTCGGGGTTGCAATGGATTGTCGCCGCCAGGGCAGCAGAGGCGTCTCTGAAATTGAGAGATGCTGAAAAGGCTGAAAGGTCGAGTACCAAGTTGGGAGTGGCTGAAGAGCCGAGGCCCAAGTTGAGAGAGGGTTGAAGAGCCAAGTCCTAAGTTAGGAAAGGGCTAAAGAGCCGAGTCCCAAGTTGGGAGAGGCTGAATAGCCGAGTCCCAAGTTTGGAGAGAGCTGAATAGTCGAGTCCCAAGTTGGGAGAGGGCTGAATAGCCGAGTCCCAAGTTGGGAGAGGATTGAATATCCGAGTCACAAGTTGGGAGGGGGCTGAATATCCGAGTCACAAGTTAGGAGAGGGCTGAATAGTCGAGTCCCAAGTTAGGAAGGGGTTGAATAGTCGAGTCCCAAGTTGGGAGAGGGCTGAAGATCCGAGTCCCAAGTTGGGGGAGGGCTGAAGATCCGAGTCCCAAGTTGGGAGAGGGCTGAAGATCCGAGTCCCAAGTTGGGGGAGGGCTGAAGATCCGAGTCCCAAGTTGGGAGAGGGCTGAAGAGCCGAATCCAAAGTTGGGAGGGGCTGAATAGCTGAGTCCCAAGTTGGGCGGACGAGGCTGTCTGCTCAAATAGTAATGGCGTGTCCACGGGGAGCGTAATGATTGGGGTTCCTGCCACACGTCTCTTCGGACGCGATGAAAGGACAACTGCAGGTAATAATGATTTCTTTATTTAATTTTGGGGGCTTTGATTTTATCAAGGAGGTAATGAGTCACGCGATCGTGAGTAACACGCAGGCATCGTGGCCCCTGACTTGAATGACTGTTGGTGTTGTTTGGAATTGAAAGGTTTGGATGTTTTCAGAAGTTTGTACGGTGTGGATGGATCTTGATAAGATCCAACGGTAGGGAATAGACGCCTGTTGTCTACATATATAGGTGGAAGTTTCATTTTCAGTCTCACGCATTTTTTGAAAGAATTTGAGAGGATTGACGTCCATAGATTTCCGGCCAGAACCTCTGGCGACTGCTTATCTGTCTACATCTCCAGTGAAGGCTTAGGCTTAGGTAACAATTCCTTCCCAACACCTTTTCTTGCTAAGAAAGTTATGTTTTATTTGTTGAAATGTCTGAGAGATCCGTTGAGGGTAACGCCTCAGGGCGTGGTGGAGGTGGGGTGTCTCCTGCTGTCTCTTCATGGAGGGTGTTTTGCCCATCCGTGGCGTTGACGTACACACAGGCGAGGTGATGGCCATAATTTCTACTCCGACCCTGATAGAAGCTGAGAATCCGTATCGGGCTGATGTGGTGAGATGGGCTGCCTTGGATGTGCCATCGATAATGGTGGCATAGGATTTGAGATTGTTGAGGGAGGCGTACAGGTCCCTTCTGACATTGAGCTTATTCTTCCAGAGCCTAATGAGCGAGCCTGTGTTTCGAGAAGGGGGTGTACTGCGTTACACTTGAATGCTTTTGTGAGCGGGATGCGCTTGCCTCTACACCCATTCTTTCGAAGGGTATTACGGGGGTATGGTTTGGCTCCAACCCAGGTGGCCCCGAATGGATGGAGCCAGATGGTTTGGGGTTTGTATTTGTGGTTCCGGTACTCATTTGGTAAAAAAATGCCCATGCACATGTTCCAGACCATCTATCAGCCGATGAAGTTGCTGAGGAAGAAAGGCAAGGAAGAGGAGCCGGGGTGGTATTATTTCTGCCCTTGGGGGTCCCATAGGCCTTTGGTAACGGATTGCCCCTCGTCAATTAAGAAATAGAAGGAGTCTTGGTTCTGGGTGGCGGGTGATTGGCAGAGGGTTGTTGACAATCTGGAGCCAGATATGGATGTACCTAATGTTTATGGAATAGCCAGTGAGTAGGGTTGGTAGAACTAATTGCATGAGTGAATTTCTATGCGTATTTTAATGACCTATTTATTTTTTGCAGACGCTCTTCCTCGCTGTGAGTTGTCAAGTGAAGATGTCGACTTGCTTCAGTCTATATACCAAGCGTCTCCCGCTACTCGACGACACGGGTTCATCCTGAATCGGCATAACTGCGTAATAGAGTTGGGTTTGATGGCCTCGAAAGGTAATATCCACTTTACTTCTTTTGCCTTTTGAGTAATTATTAATAATCACTTATATGTGCAGCTAAAGCAGACCAAGGGAGACACCCTCCCCTCCCCTCCACCCCTCCCCCCGATGCTTGCACATCTAACAAAACAGAGGCCGATGATATTGGCGTCTGGATCCTCTGAAGAAATTCGACAAAAGAAAGTCGTAGAGGACCTGAGTCGGGAGGGCAACATAGAAGCGGCCGAGGCCCCTATCATAGTGGAGATAGATGATTTGAATCCATTGGAAGGAGATACGCCTCTGTCCAGGAAGAGGAAGGCCGGGGCCACTTCTCAGTCTAAGGAAAAGGGTGTTGAGGTTGTGGACAACTACGCGGTATGTGGCGTTCCAACTTCTCAGTGAACCTTTTCTGTTAACACCTCGGGAGAGGTAGTTCTAGAAGGACTTCCTCAGACAACTCAGAATCCAGGGAGTCCCGTCAGAAGACCTTATGGTTCGAAGAAGAAGCTGAAGGAGCTAATCGGTGCTTCGGGGTCAAGGATGCCAGATGAGGCACTCCGAAATGTGCCCTTCTACCCTTCCATAGGAGCGCAGGCTGTGAAAAAATACTTCACTCCTAAATGGAAGAATTTGCCTCGCATGGAGACTTGGGAAATGTGTTGGAGACTGGATTGGCTTCGGCAATCAGGGCCGCTGGGATATAGCTGAAGGTTCTGGGTGAATTTAGGATGCGCATGCAAGAACATAAGAAGCTCGTTGTTGAGGCGTCAAAGTCAGACAAAGAGCATAAGCGGGCTTTGGAAGGTCTGCAAGCTGACGTTGACAATGCGCGCTTGGCATAGGAGCACCTTTAGGAGGACTTGAGGGAGTCTGAGTCCAACATCTTGTAACTGACCAAGCAGCTGGACAATGCCAATGCTGCTCAGATGGTTGCTGCTGGGGCTTTGGAGGCTGCCAACAAAGAGAACATGCGGCTGTTGGACGAGTCCAAGGCTTATGAGCAGGAGGCTCATAGTTTGATGGGGAACCTTGAAGCTGCTGAGAAGGGGAGGAATGAGGCAGAAGCTGAGGTTGTCCAGCTGCTTGGTGAAAAGAAAGAGATGGAAGCGAAATTGGAGAATGTGGAAGCGGATTTTGTAGCGAACTTCCACACCATCGAGGCCTATACCAATTTCTTTGATTATTTTGCCAGAGTCGGGCATCAGAAAGACCTGACCACGCTCAGAACCAACCATCCTGACTTAGATGTCGGACCCTTAGAAGCTAGGTTTCTCCCACCCGATGTTGAGGGTGAAGAGGACAATTAGGGTTTTTGTAATAGATATAACTTTTTATAATGAACTTTGTTTCCGAAGCATATTACTCTGTTATGTATTAATTGTGAAAAATATTTCTAAGTACTTGCGCATCTCATATAAACGACGAGCTTCGCTTAGGCCATATAAGTTTGGTCTTTGCTCATCGCAAATGCGTTAATCTGGAGCTATACTTTAAAACAAATGACTTGAAAACATATTAAATAAAGGATTGGTCAAGTACAACTGGGTTGTTTGAATATAAGATATTCGAAGTCAAACACGACGAACCTCTTTTATGATTTATTGGTAATATCGGCGCAGATGCTCAGCGTTCCATGGGTGAGGCTGTTGCTTAGTATCCAAGTCTTCAATACAGTATGTGCTAGGATGTACTTCCCTCGTGACCAGGTAAGGTCCTTCCCCATTGGGGCCTAGGGTCCCGACTCCTGGTTCTTTGGAGGAGGTAAACACTCTCCTTAATACTAGATTGTCGATGCGAAAGGACCATCTCTTGACTTTCTTGTTGAAATACCGGACCATTTTTCTTTGGTAAGAGGCTAGCTTTACTTGGGAACCGTCCATTCGTTCTTGTAGGAGGTCCACGCTAGCCTTCATGAGGTCATTGTTGTCAACTTCGTTGAAGAGCAGTCGACGAGGTGATGGCATGCCAACTTCTACTAGGCTTATAGCCTCGGACCCGTAAGCCATTGAAAAAGGGGTCTCTCTTGTTGGTGTTTTGGTTGTGGTTCTGATCGCCCAGAGGACATGCGGGAGCTCATCGACCCATGCCTCATTTGATGCCTCAAGCTTGCGTTTAAGAGTATATTTGATAGTTTTGTTAACAACTTCCACCTGACCGTTGGCCTGATGGTGATGGGGGCTAGAAAAGTATTTAGCGATCCCCAACTCTTCGCATAGGTTCCTGATTTTCTTGTTGTCGAACTGTTTTCCATTATCGAAAACTAGAGAGTGAGGAATTCTGAATCGACATATGATATTCTTCCATATGAATTTGGAGGTGTTGGCCTCGGTGATCTTTGCAATTGGCTCTACCTCGACCCATTTCGTGAAATAGTCGATGGCGACTAAGGCGTGGCATACGTTGCCCCTACCTCTAGGCATAGGGCCTATGAAATCTATCCCCCATTTGGTAAAGGGCCATGGGTTGGATACTGTGGTAAGTTCGTGGTGGGGTTGACACGGTATTGTAGCGAAGCGCTGACACTTGTCACATTTCCTTGCATGATACAATGAATCTTTCTTCAACGAAGGCCAGAAGTATCTTTGTTTGAGGATTTTTTGGGCCAAGGTCAAACCCCCAGTGTGATTGTCACATATTCTCTCGTGGACTTCTCTGAGGATGTAATCTGCTTCATACAACCCAACACACCTGAGGAGTGGTATGGAGTAGCCTCGCTTGTAGAGGACGTCGTCAGATAGTACGAAATGTGCCGCCCTTCTCTTCAGCTTTCTAGCTTCCTCTTTATCTGTGGGGAGTGTTTGGTCTCTTAAAAATGCAAGGATGGGATCCATCCACGTGGAGGTCTCCTCGATCCACATTACTTCTGTAATGGCTTTTATGGAGGGCTTGCTGATGTGTTCGATGGGAACCAGCTTAAGAAGCTCTGAGTCTTTGCTGCTCTCTAGCTTGGAAAGTGCATCTGCGTTGGCGTTATCTCCCTTGGCACTTGGATTAGCTCGAACTTTTCGAAGCAAGGGATGAGGTTCCTTACCAGTTTTAGTTAGGAAGCCATATTTCTTTCTCTAGCGGCAAAGCTCCCATTTACTTGGCTTACTACTAGTTGGGAGTCGCTCGCCGCAGAGAGTTTCTGTACTTTTATTTCTTTGGCCAGGTGCATGCCAGATAGTAGGGCCTCGTACTCTGCAACATTGTTCGAGGCTTTAAAGTCGAACCGGATTGCGTAGTTCAATCTATGGCCTTCGGGACTGGTGAGGACCACCCCGACACCCGAACCCATATCTTCTGAGGAACCATCTACGAAAAGACACCAAGTCGGCGGTTCCACGGATGCCATCGGGGTGTCTATTTTGGGCGTGTTTGCAAATTCTGCCATAAAATCTGCGAGGGCTTGTCCTTTGATGGATGCTCTGGGTTTAAATACAATGTTGAACTGGCTCAGCTCGATGGCCCATTTCAATAGCCTCTTCGAGGTGTTGGGTTTCTGTATCACCTGCATTAGGGGGAATTTAGTCAGGACGTGGATGATATGGGCTAGGAAGTATGGCCTAAGTTTCCTGGAAGTGGTGATGAGTGATAATGCCAACTTCTCCATGTATGGGTAGCACGTCTCTGTCCCCAGAAGAGCCTTACTTACAAAGTAAACATGCAGTTGGTGCTCCTCCTTCCTGAAATGCACCTTCGGCGTTGAGGATCACGTACAACACTTGGAAAAGACTTTCCAGACCCTCCGAGCTTACAAGATGAGACCCCTTGAAGTGTCGGCGTTGCCTCTGGCAAGTTCCTGGGCTACATGGTAAACCAGCGGGGTATCGAAGCCAACCTAGAGAAAATCAAGGTATTGATAGAAATGAAGTCGCCTATGAGGCCCAAAGATGTGTAGTGCCTTACTGGAAGAATGGCAGCCCTTAGCCGGTTTGTATCAAAGGCTACAGATAAGTGCCTTTCTTTCTTTAAAGTCTTAAAAGGAGGTAACTGGTTTGAATGGACAGAGGAGTGCGAGGCCGTATTCCAGGCCCTAAAGGAGCATCTCGGCCATGCTCCTCTACTGTCAAAACCAAAGTTAGGAGAAACATTGTTGCTCTATTTAATTGTGTCCGTCGAGTCAGTAAGCTCAGTCCTTATCAGGGAGGAGGAGCACCAACTGCATGTTCACTATGTAAGTAAGGCTCTTCTGGGGGCAGAGACGTGCTACCCAGACATGGAGAAGTTGGCATTATCACTCATCACCGCTTCCAGGAAACTTAGGCCATACTTCCTAGCCCATAGCATCCACGTCCTGACTAACTTTTCCCTAATGCAGGTGATGCAGAAGTGTTGTACGTGATCCTCAACTTTTAAGCTTTTGACCAACATGTCATCTACGTAGACTTCCATGGTTGAACCGAGCTGATCGGCAAACATTTTATTGACGAGCATCTGGTAGGTTGCCTCGGCATTTTTCAAGCCAAATGGCATGACTTTATAGCAGTAAAGACCATTGTCTGTTACAAAGGATGTGTGCTCCTCGTCTGGTGGGTACTTGAGAATTTGGTTATAGCCTGAATAAACATCCATGAAGCTTAAGAGCTCATGTCCGGACGTGGAGTCCACCAGTTGATCAATCCGAGGCAGTGGGAAGCTATCCTTAAGACAAACCTGGTTGAGGTTGGAGAAATCTATACAAATTCTCATTTTTCCCCCTAGCTTTTTAACCAAAACTGGATTGGAGACCCACTTGGGGTAGCGGGCTTCCCGAATGAAGCGGCTTCGTAGAAATTTCTCCATCTCCTCTTTCAAGGCTTCGTACTTCTCTGGGTTTAAGGGCCTTCGCTTTTGTCGGTGGAATGGAAATTTTGGATCGACGTTGAGGTGGTGGCAGCTTACCTTTGGGTTGATCCCAATCATATCCTCATGTTTCCACGCAAAAACATCCAGGTAGCGGATGAGGAACTTTTTCAGGCTTCTTTTTGATTCTTCTGCGAGGTCTCTTCCTATTTGGAGCTTCTTTGTTAGGTCACTAGGATCCTCCAGAAAACTTTCCAGTTCCTCGACTGATGAAATCTAGGATTCAACTCCCACCACCCTAGGATCTATGTCCTCGGAGGGAATTGCCTCTTCCATCGGTACATCCTCCGGTGCCTTTTCCGAGGCGTCCATCATCTTTATATCTAAGAACGTCATATTTACCTCTTTTTTCTCTGCTTTCCTTAGGGCATTTCTGTAACATTTCCTAGCTTAAGGTTGGTTGCCTCGTATAGTCGCCACACCCCATTCAGTAGGAAATTTCATGCAGAGGTGGTGAACAAATGTTATAGCCCAAAGTTCTTTCAGTGTTGGTCGGCCAAGGACTCCATGGTAGGCTGACCTTCTGTCCACTACCAAGAATTCTATGAAAGTGTGGGCAGCGAGCGGCTTCTTCTCCATAGTAACGGCGAGCCACACTATCCCTTTCGGGGTTACACAATCACTAGTGAATCCGTAGAGGGGCTCGGTTGATGGTTCTAATGGGTTATCAATGTCATCTGCTCGTAAGTGCTTAAGAAGATGACATTGACGGAGCTTCCATTATCTACCAGCATTCTTCCCAATCTGTTTTGAGCTACAAATGCCCTTACTTCAAGGGCATCGTAGTGGGAGATGTCTTCTTTGGTGAAAGTGATAGGGTCTACCTTTTTTGATCATGAGGGTCGACCGTTGATGAGCCAATTGGTCATCTGGATCCCTTCGGCCTCTTTGGCGTAGCTTTTCTGGGCGTTCCAGGTTTGGCCTCCAATATATGGACCTCCGTAAATGGTGTCTATTTCGCGAATCGGGGCCTTTTCAGGACCCTTGATTAGGCGGGGCTCTGGGACGCTTTCCAGTCGAGGCTGTCTTGCTGGGCTTCTCGAATTACGCTTCCTTCGTGGTTCTTAGCCCAAAGGCCTCCTATCCCATTGCTGGGAGTGTCTGTCTTGGAATGGTAGCCGACGCCCTCTCATCAGGGACTGATCTCCGTATCTGGGATTCGTCCCACGTCTGTGCCCCAGATTGGCTATCTTTTTATTAGCTAGATTTTCCACTTAGCGGCATTCATCCGTGCTATGTCCATAACTTCGGTGGACACATCAATATTTTGCGGGGGCCATATGAGGGGGAGGAATCATCGGAGGTGTACTGGTTCTCGCTTCGTAATGTGGACGAGGACATACCGTAATTATAAACCCAGCTACCGAGCCTGATACTACTGGGGCAGTATAAGGAGGAAGCAGGCCCTCTATGCAAAGGCCACATCACTCATTCCAACGTTCGGGTCGGATGGGTAGTTTCTCCTACGCGGATACTGCTGGAGAGGGGGTCTGCCGTAGCTTTGGACATATCTGGCCCTAGACGTAGGGTTGGCTCCCAATCCACCTCGATTTCTGTGAAGGATCACGTTCTCATTGGTTATCTCTTCGGTGATCATCTCCACCAGCTGGTCAAAAGTTGTTGGGTTTTTGTTGCGGACATCCCTCCAAAATAGAAGGTTTATGTCTAGCCCAGCTTTTAGAGCGGGTAGGGCCTCGGCATCGGTTATTCTTTCACAGAATAGCATTTCTTCGTTAAAGCAGCCTAGGTAGCTCTGTAGTGGCTCAATTGGAGTTTACCTTATGTCATGGAGGCGTTGGATCGGGGCCGAGGCAGGTTTCTGTGACGGGAAGTAATTGATGAACGTCTTTTTCATCTCTGGCCAACTAGAAATACTTCCAGCGACTAGTTTATTATACCATCGCTTCGCTCCTCCTGACAAGGTAAGGTGAAAAGCTCTGCATTTCAAGGCAGGAGTAGCTCCTCGGAGACTCATTTTTGTCTTATACGTGTTCACGTAGTCCAAAGGATCTCTACTGCCCGTGTAAGGGGCAATCTTGGGCACGCAAAACTCGTGAGGGATGGATGCATTCTTGATTCTGGTCGAAAATGGGATGTTCTCATCATTGTCGTCTATTTCAAATGATCTCGCTGGCCTCAGATATTCTTCCCTGACGTTCGTCTCTGGAGAAAACTGCGAGAGGCGATGAGCTTGCTGTTCGTCCCCATAGCCTTGTGGCTGCAGTTGCATTGTTTGCTGATGTATGTAGGGCTGGAAGTCAGATTCTCTCCTAGCTTCCGCCTCCCTTGCTCTCCTTTCCCGCCTATTTCTAGGGGGCTCTGAGGCTGTTCTCTCATTGGCAGATTCTCCTGAGGCCACTTTCTGCTTCCGTGTTCGCCTAGTCTCTCAAATACACTAGCAGACATCGTTGGTTGGGGCCTCCTGTCTGCTGCTAGGGGGTTGGTCCCTCCCCCGCTCGTCTTAGCGCGAGAGGCTTCTCCCCTGACTTGCGGATCACGAAGATGCCCGCGGTCAACTTCATGCTCTTCATTAGGATCATCTGGGTGAGACTCATGAGGACGGTTCTCACCTCGCACCTGCATCATTTGGATATATCCTTGCATTTGGGCATGGTGTTGGGCCAGCTGTCTCACGCTAGTGGCCATTGTTCTCATTTTTCACTCAAGATTGGTGGGAGGCCTCCTTCCACGCCTCCTCCAATGAGCTTTCTCAACCCTTGCTCCTGCCACGGTTTCTCCGTCCGTCGCGGGCCTGGTTCTTCTTAGATATTCATCTTCGTTGCTTCCGATCATTTGGTGGGCCGGTTGGTCCCTTGTTTAGTGAGACTCCTTTGTTCAAGGAAGCTAAAGCTTTTAGTTATGTTTTCCACAGACGAGGCCAATTTGTTGACCTCCAAAAATGGCTATCAACAGGAACCTCACACTACTTCTTCCTACGTGTCTTCCCCTTTCTGTTTGGAACGCCACGTGGCTTATATCCAACCGCGTAATGAAGCCTTGGACAGAATAAGTATCTAATAAGAGGTAAAATGAAAACTCATTAGGAATAGGTAAATGGCTTGAGGACCCCCTACTAGCACTTTCTTAGGTGATTCTTAACACTTGGCAAATCTACTAAAGAGGATTTTCTATCTATTTGTGTGAGCTCTCAAATTTAACATCCATTTCTTGTGAAAATGAATTGGGTATTTATAGATAAATTCCATCAGATTATCCTTCGTTCGATTTGTGACACGTGGCCCAATCTAGGAAGCTTTAGAGTCACTTCTTGGATGTCACATCCGTAACATTAATGTTGAAGTCTCTTTCAGCCGCAACCTACTAGCTATGATGGTGACGTGCCGTCCTTTGCAGGCTGTCCCATCATTCTTTTCATGGCCGAGTGACAGGTTTGTCAGGGGAAACCTTTCTGGACACTCAATCGCCTCATCCAAAGGAATAGTTATTTTAGCCAACCACCTCGATCGAGAGGAAAACCGCCTCGGACGTGAGGGAAACTGCCTCGTACGGGGGTGGCAGGTTCCAAGCTTTTGACCTTGACTTTCCCCGAACACTCCACGTAGGATTGGGGCGCAACAGGTAGTTTTCTTTCTCATGAATCAAAAGAATTCATGAGGATACAACAACATTATATCTCTAATTGACGGGTTTTGCATTTAATGCCAAAACATCAACGAGGATGGATAAAACTGTATTAACTTTAGTAAAATCGAGGCTAGTAATAGTTAGCGAAAGACAAGAAGATATCTACACAATTTCACTACTCCATTCAATTTCACTCAATAGGTTCTATGTTGGGAAAATGGAAGAATACTCCATTCAGTTTCACTCAATAGGTTCTATATTGGGAAAAGAAAGAATACTCAATAGGTTCTATGTTGGGAAAAGAAAGAATACTCCACTCAATTTCCTGTTCAAATTGTTATTAGAAATTGAAAGTAATTTATATATCCATTTATAGGGACAAGGAAGAAAATTGATATTCAAATTCACGGCCTAAAGTGGATACAAATAACACTGAGAGTAATAGAAGAAAGAAGCTGATAGCATTATTCAAGACACTACACCAGATGGTTGTACATTTCAGATTTTATTCAGCATAAACCAAAAAAAAAAAAAAAAAAAAATCGTCTTAGAAATTGATAGAATTACGTAAAACAGCTTGGATAAGCTCAAAGATAAACTGAGAAAACCATATAGATTACCTAAGACAAAGTGTAAATATTTGAATAGCTAACTTTTTAATGAAAAATATCCCACCTTTTTAGACCCATGATCTTCGAACAACCTAGCGCGAATGTGACGCTTGTCTTTCTCTAAGAATTCGTCAATTATTTGTGATTGGGTGAGCCAAGGTCTTAAAAATTCAACTTTCTCTGCGATTCTGATAAACTTTTTTCAAACTCCATTTAGAATGAATCAAGAAGTAAATAATGCATAAGGATTAATATATCTTCTTTTCTTAGTAAACAAAAGAATAAATCCCAAAGAACAAAAACTATAATAAAGCTTCACAAAGTTATCATCTAACAAATTTTACAAAAATCTACCTTCATTTGTTAATGTTAAATTGAAGTTAACATCACAGCAAGTTAGTCCTCTAATCTAAGTAAAAATAAAAGGAAAAATAATTTACTCCCAACAACTTACTAAGTTACTTTAGTCATAGAAAATAAAAATTTCCTCCAGTAAAAAACATAAGTTACTATATCACAGGCATTAGTTTTTGTTAATGTCGAAAAATTTACATGTAAATTATTGTACAAAGGAAAAGTAGAATACTAAGGGTTGATCCTGTCAGGGTCAATGCCAATGTAGCGATTGAAAAAATTTAATCTTTTCACGACGAAACTTTTAATTCTAACTTTGAAAATAAATTTAATTGGCTCGCCCTTGTCACTACGACACCTCTTAAGAATCACAAATTTTATTGTTTGGTCACGATGAATGTTGTGTGCACTTTTCTTTTTATTTCTTTATTTATTTATTTTTTTTGGATGAATTTGGAATATTTCATATGAAGTTTTTACTCGGGATTTATTAAATTCATAAATTGACTCGTTTTATGAAAAAATCCTATGACATTGATTAAATCATTTTTGTCTTGCTAAATTAACTTAAACCGAACTACTTTTTCTGTCTTAAAACCCGTAAATATTGGTGCGCATTTGCTAGTCCAAAAACCACCCATTACCTAGCTCATAACCGCCCAAATGACCACCCCAAAACTGCCCTAGAATCAGCCCATAATCAACCCCACTTTCTCCCACCTTCCTCCCCATTTTCGCCCCCTCCCCACCCCCATTTCCCTCCATTTTTTCACTTCACACAGCCAACACCACTCCCCATGATCCACCAAATAACTACTCCCAATACCCCATAACCAACAAACATTTCTCCCCGACCCCCTTGCATTTTGACCACCATACCTCTATTTTTCCCCATACAAATTCAGCGCCAAATTCTAGATTCCTCCTTCATTCCCTCGCTAACTTCGGCCCTCCACACTCCCATTTTCCCCTCATAATTTTGGCCCCAAATTTCCCTGATTACTCCCCTTCATCCCTCTCCAAATTTTGGCCTCCCTCACTCTATTTATCCCTCTTTCCCTCTTGGACCTTCCCCCGCAAATCTAACAGCCATTTTTTCTCCTCAGAGATCTCAAAATCTGTCATTCACTTCAAAAATTCACATAGTGTTTGCTTTAAATTTTAGGCGATTACAATTGGGAAACGTTCCTTTATGAGCTATCTATCACCTAGACTTATAATCACATCATTTTGAAGCTCGTAGAATTAGTTATACACTTTTGGTAAACTGCATCAGGTTGTAACCGAGAATAAGAGTTCGTGAGAGAAAAATATTTTAACATCCCGATAAACAAGATGCACTTCTAGGAGTTTTCCATGTGCTTTATAAATTTTACACTTTCCCAAGGTTATTCCCTATTTTAAAGCAATTTTGGAAAAATGTCAGCCTGAACTAAAATTCTGCTTTTGGGTTGTGGTCCAAAATTTCAGTTTCAGCCTTAACTCCTTTCCTTCTTCCAAATCGTTTCTCCTTCAAAATATTTTATAAAACAAAGTAAAAAAAAATCCTTCATCAACATTTTCTTCATCAACCACATTGTTGTTAAGAAAAAAATCATTTTCTTCATCAGCACACGACATTCATGCACACACTTCGCATACATAAATTTTAAAGAAAACAAAAGGCAAGAGCTTGCTACAAATTTTGAAAAAGTGGTGTTGTACAAGTCACACATGCCGACTCAAACTCAAGAATGTTTTGAAAGCTTTTGAGGTAGTATTCTTTCCATACACACGTTGTTTACACTTTTGAGAATTTTATGTGCTAGCATGCGCCTATATGTTACTTGCTTATGAAGTGCATATTTATTTTCTATGTTTAGACAATATTGTTTAAGTGCTTTCTTGAGAATGTTGTCTCCTTTTTGAGTTAAGAATTTTGGTGGTTGGAGGTTATCACCTATGTTGATTTGTGATAGAAGGTAATCACTAGAAAGAAAAACACGTTGTCTATTGATTATTGACTTACTTAGAATTCAAGGCTTTTAGCATGTTAATGTTGTAATATTGTTCAATTACATGATAAGAAGTGATTTGGATATCAATTAGGTGAAAACAAAATCCAAAAATAAAAGAGGAAAACAAAAAATACGAAGTGGAATTTTAAGCTGGGCGAACACCCAACTTTCAGGCTGGGCGAACACCCAGCGTCCTCATCATGTGACTAAGGCCAAAACATTGGCCTGGGCGAACACCCAGGATTGTACTGGGTGTTCGCCCAGTACAAATTTTCACTGTCGTTAGGTTTTTGAATTCTGGCAGCGTTTCAAGAAGTTTTGGCACCTTTTGGGTTGGGTTTGACATCTTTTCGTGTGTAAGACTTGATTATCTATATATATAGATAGTTTTCAAGTTAAAGAAGATAAGGTTAACATCAAACAAAGATCAATACATCCAAATCAAAGTTCAAATATCAGATTTTTCAAACTGTTCTTCAAGTTTCATTCAAGTTCTTTTTGCTTGATTTTGAACTTGAATCAAAGGTTTGATTACTCCTACAAACTATTTGCATTTAAAGCCTTCAAGCACTTTATCCTGGTGGCGGCAAATATCGTTTGAGGATAACGATTCATAATCGTGTTCAAACCCTTCTTTTGGTGTTTTAAAGTTTATTTTTTCTTGTTTTGTTCTTCATCCCTTCTCCAAAGTACATCAATCTCAAACGATATTCTGTGATGGAGAACGAGACTACGATTGCTACTATTAAGATGATGAATCAAGACCTTGTGAGGCTTGATAGGTTCGATGGATCCAATTTTACAAGATGGAAGGATAAGTTGAAATTCCTTCTCACCACCTTGAAGATATGTTACATATTGGATCCGGATTTGGCACCATTACCGGAACCAACCCCAAATGATTCCAATGCAATAAAGGCAGAAAGAAAGAAGAGACATGAAGATGAGTTTATTTGCAGATGACACATCTTGAATGCTCTCTTTGATCGGCTTTATGATCTGTACACCAACACCACTTCGGCAAGGGAGATATGGAATGCATTGGAGAATAAATACAAGGCCGAGGAGGAAGGTACCAAAAAGTTTCTGATTTCCAAGTACTTTGATTTCAAATTTTTGGATAACATACCTTTGTTAGGACAAGTACATGAATTGCAAGTCATTGTCAACAAAATAAAGTTCGTGAAGATTGAAATTCCCGAGAGTTTCCAAGTTGGTGCAATCATCGCTAAATTGCCATCATCATGGAAAGGCTATAGGAAGAAAATTCTTCATAGTTCCGAAGATTACTCTTTGGAAGGGATTCAAAAGCATCTTCGAATTGAGGAAGAATCAAGGGCATGAGATGGGAACGAACATTCTTATGAGGGGACTTATAAAGCCCATGCCGTGGATCAAATCAATAAATCCAACAAGAATTCCATGAAGAGGAAATTCTCAAACTCCAACAAAGACAACAAGGACAAGAAAAAATCTAAAGTTTCTTGTTATGTATGTGGCAAACCCGGACATTATGCCCGTGAGTGCAAAAACCGTAAACAACCAAAACAAACAGGAAAGGTGAACTCCATTGACACGGATAACATTGTTGCTACTGTGAGCATAGTCAATACCGTCAAAGGAAAGGTTCAAGGATAGTGGTATGATACTTGTGCCACCATACATGTTTGTTATGATAGGTCACTTTTCAAAACCTATCAAGAAGTGGACGATGAACACATTCAAATGGGAAATGAAGTTCAATCGAAGGTTGTTGGCAAAGGAAGTGTAGACTTACTTTTCACATCCAGCAAGAAGATTACATTAATAAATATTTTACATGTACCGGGTATGAATAGAAATTTAGTAAGTGGAGATTTGTTGGGAAAATCGGGAATTAAGTCCGTTTATGATTCGGGAAAACTTGTACTTTCCCGTAATGGTGTATTTGTTGGAAAAGGCTATTCAAGTGATGGAATGGTCAAACTTTGTATTGTTGAAAATGATATCAATAAAGTTATGAATTTAAATTATGTTATTGAGTCTATTATTTTATGGCATGATAGACTAGGACATATTGGTTTCTCTACTATAAAAAGAATGATTAAGAATAACATGATTTCTTGTAAAAATATAGAACATAATAAATGTGAATTATGTGTTAAGTCTAAATTAATTAAGAAACATTTTCATAGTGTTGAAAGAACCTCTAATTTATTAGACTTGATTCATTCCGATATATGTGAATTAAATGGAATGATAACAAGAGGAGGTAATAAATACTTCATAACATTCATAAATGATCATTTTAGGTTTTGTTATATCTTTTTAATGAAACATAAGGATGAAGCTTTTAGTATGTTTAAGATATACAAAACTGAAGTAGAGAACCAATTAAATAGAAAGATTAAAATTCTTAGAAGTGATAGAGGAGGTGAATATTTCTCTAATGAATTTAATCTTTTTTGTGAACAACATGGTATAATACATCAATGTAGTGCTCCTAGAACACTCGAACAAAATGGTTTGGCTGAGAAAAAGAATAGGACATTAGTAGAAATGATAAATGCTATGTTATTAAATTCTAAATTGCCATTTAACTTATGGGGTGAAGCTTTATTAAGTGCATGTCATACAGTGAACAGAATTCCTTCTAAAAGATTAAAAGTTTCTCCCTACGAATTGTGGAAAGGAAGAAAATCGAACATTGGTTATTTCAAAGTGTGGGGGTGTCTTGCTTATAGCAAGAACACGGATCCTAAAAGGACTAAGTTGGGTCCTAGAGGGATCAAATGCGCTTTTGTAGGATTTGCTCAAAACAGCAAAGCATATCGATTATTAAATTTGGAAACCAATGTTATAATTGAATCCCGTGACGTAGAGTTCTTTGAAAATTTATTATCTTTGGATAATAATTTATTAAGGGAATCTCAAGTGGAGACTCCTACTTCTACAAGATCACAAGTAGAAACGCCTTCTAAGGATGTTGATACAAATGAATTTCGTAGTAGTAAAAGAGCTCGAAAGGATAAAGTATTAGGACCGGATGAAATTGATTCTCAACTTATTTTCTTCTATTTAGTTGAAGGAAATGAAAAGAATGTCACAAGAACTATTCCATATGTTCTTCAAGTTGAAACCAATCCTAAAACTTATCGAGAAGCAATGTCATCAAGAGATAGCATATTTTGGAAAGATGCTATAAACGATGAAATGGATTCAATTATGTCAAACAATACTTGGGAATTAGTCAATTTACCACCCGGCTAAAAAACCATAGGCTGTAAATGGGTATTTAGGAGGAAGTATAATGTAGATGGTACTCTTAATACCTTTAAAGCGAGGTTAGTAGCAAAAGGATATTGACAAAGGGAAGGAATAGATTACTTTGACACATATGCACCAGTTGCTAGAATAACATCGATTAGGATTTTATTTGTCTTAGCTTCTATTTATGATTTGCATATACATCAAATGGATGTTAAGACGGCATTCTTAAATGGGGATCTCGATGAGGAGGTCTATATGGAACAACTGGAAGGTTTTGTTCTACTAGAAATGAACATAAAGTATGCAAATTAGTAAAATCTTTATATGGTTTAAAACAAGCACCAAAGAATTAGCATGAAAAGTTTTACTTAGCTTGACTTAGCAATAATGACAGTTGGATTTAAACATAATAGTGTTGATAAATGTTTATATTCAAAAATATGTGATAATTATGTTGTGTTTATTTGTATATACGTGGATGATATGTTAATTGTAAGAATCAAATGCAAGGTATAAAAGAAACAAAGAGGTTTCTATCTTCCACATTCAACATGAAAGATCTTGGTCAAGTGGATACCATATTAGGTATCAAGGTTACCAAGATTAGTGGGGGTTATATGTTGAACCAATCACATTATGTTGAGAATGTGATCAAAAAGTACGATCACTTGAACATCAAAGAGGTAAATGCCCTGTTTGATTCAAGTTTGAAACTTAAAAACAATGATGGAAGAGCAATAGCACAACTTGAGTATGCAAGTGTTATTGGAAGTCTTATGTATGCGGTGCAATGCACAAGACCCGATATAGCATTTGCAATTAGTAAACTTAGTAGGTTTACTAGTAATCCAAGTGAAGAACATTGGAAGGCCATTGGAAGGATTCTTGGTTATTTGAAGAAAACCAAGGATCTAGGACTCCAATATTCTAAATTTCTGGCAATCCTAGAAGGATTTACCGATGCTAGTATCTCTAATGCAGGTGAAAATAAATCCACCTCAGGTTGGGTATTCACCCTTGGAGGAGGTGCAATTTTTTGGAAATCCAAGAAACAAACGTGCATTACACACTCAACTATGGAATCTGAATTTGTAGCATTGGCTGAAACCGGAAAAGAAGCTGAATGGCTTAAGGATTTAATGTATGAAATCCCATTGGGAGAGAAGAATAATTCTTCTATATCTATTTTGTGTGATAGTCAAGCCACTTTAGCTAGAGCATACAATGAAGTGTACAATGGTAAGTCTAGACACATGAGTCTAAGACATGACTATGTGAGGAAATTAATTAAAGATGGAATAATTTCACTCACTTATGTAAAGTCAAATGAGAATTTGACAGATCCACTTACTAAACCGCTCACAAGGGAATTAGTACGGACAACAACTAATAGGATGGGGTTGAAACTCAATAATTAAATCCACCAAATGATGGCAACCCTACCCGATTATACTAACAAGTATATCTCGGGTTCAAAGGGTAACAACAAGTCATTTGATAAGTGGATAGATTCAACACTTATTCTTTCTTAAACCCTATCTTAGGTTATAAGTGCTCGTTGTCACGGATAAGGAGGGATGAGTTTTATGACTCTTAATAAAGTTCAGATCGTTGGATCAAGTATCTCTAAAAGTGACAAAGATACTGCAAGAACTTTACCTATATGAACTTCGAGGTGGTGCCTCCTCAATAGAGAGTTGGAGTTTATCTCTTAAAATTTCATGAATAGGAGGAGCGCAAGGCCTTAAGAGCGCTAAATGAGACAGTGTGAAACTTAGAACACATGATGCTTATGTGTGTGATTTCACCGGTATCATCACAAGGAATAACAGGTTCAAAGCTTTCACGCCACCTGAGATTTCGATGATACTTTGTGAAATTTACACTAAGGTTGGATTCAAATCGAAAGATATCCATACTTTATGCATAAACGTTGTTCAATTTGAGTTTGCGCTTATTATATAATTGAACAAGTGGGGGATTGTTGTAATATTGTTCAATTACATGATAAGAAGTGATTTGGATATCAATTAGGTGAAAACAAAATCCAAAAATAAAAGAGGAAAACAAAAAATTCGAAGTAGAATTTTAAGCTGGGCGAACACCCAACTTTAAGGCTGGGCGAACACCCAGCGTCCGCATCATGTGACTGAGGCCAAAACATTGGCCTGGGCGAACACCCAGGATTGTACTGGTTGTTCGCCCAGTACAAATTTTCACTGCCGTTAGGTTTTTGAATTCTGGCAGCGTTTCAAGAAGTTTTGGCACCTTTTGGGTTGGGTTTGGCATCTTTTCGTGTGTAAGACTTGATTATCTATATATATAGATAGTTTTCAAGTTAAAGAAGATAAGATTAACATCAAACAAAGATCAATACATCCAAATCAAAGTTCAAATATCAGATTTTTCAAAGTGTTTTTCAAGTTTCATTCAAGTTCTTTTTGCTTGATTTTGAACTTAGAATCAAAGGTTTGATTACTCCTACAAACTATTTGCATTTAAAACCTTCAAGCACTTTATCCCGGTGGTGGCAAATATCGTTTGAGGACAACGATTCATAATCGTGTTCAAACCCTTCTTTTGGTGTTTCAAAGTTTATTTTTTCTTGTTTTGTTCTTCATCCCTTCTTCAAAGTACATCAATTAATAGTTGGTATTTAATTATCTCATGCTATGTGCATACTACTGAGTATTTTTTTGAAATGCTCACACTTCAGAATTAACATTTCAGATTAAGGAGTTCGGCGGCATGGCATGACGGCAGGCGATGGTTACTAAGATTTTATCTAGGCAATGTCATATGAATTAAGATGTCACATGTTGAAATATATATTTTGTAAATATTGTTCAAGTGTTTAAAAGTTTAAAGATGGTGGTTATTTTGTAAATATTTATAATGTTAAGTTTGGCTCTATGATGTTTACTATTATGCAATGAAACTTTAGCGTCATTTCGGTAAAGTTTGAATTAAAAAAATTTATGTTGTTAAGAGCAAGTGCTTGCAAAGTGTTGTGCAAGTATCAATTTTAAACTATGTATTTTTCGCAACTTGAATTTGAGGCTTGTCACTTAAAATAAAAACATTATTATTAAATAAACAGACGATTTTGTCCCGAGTCTTTATTTTCCAAACGTAGAATTTGGGACAAAATTGTCGACGATTTGGCGCGCTTAAAATTATTTGCATAAGATGTAGAGAACGAGAAAATTTATTGACACTTTGGGAGTTATAATCCAGAGCGTTACAGCCAAGATCCTTCATCGCATCCCACAAGGAAGCAAGGTTAACCACAACTGAAAATCTAGTAAAATCTCGTAAAGAAACTAAATATGCATACACAAAGTATCCATATATAAATTAAATCATAAAAAAATGGAATCAATAGTGAAAGTAACACTTAAAAATGTTTAGAACTCCTTTCATCGAATCTGCAAAGAAAACACAGCATACAAAAAAAATTAAAACGTCCAAACATGTAAATAATACAACAATAGTTATTAAAAAAAAATTCAAAATTTAAAATGTCATTACAAATTTGAGTCTGAAATTAAACTATTTTCATCATCTTCATAACTGAAATTAAAATCACTCAAGAAACCCAAAAAATTTAAAAAGAAAAAAATATTGAAACTTTAAAAAAAAAGAAGGTAACAATCTAACATCTCATTGAGTGTAACCACAAACAGAATATAAAAATCTAGCCTCAAGGGTATTTTACAGAGAAAAAAAATTATCTATCTAAGTTTAACAAGAGGGAATGGACCACATTGTTAGTCCAATATCATATACGAAAACACTAAAAGTTCAAATTACATTACCTTTACTAGTCTTTTGCAACAATAGAGTGAAGTTGCTGAACAATTTTTACAAGAAAAAGCCGGCATCACATGGCATAACCCAACCCACCAGTTGTAGGAAACCCAAATTCCTCCACCGCCTTACTGGAAAGGTAAATGATGAGTGGCACGTTTAGATTTGGAGATTTCATTCTTTGTTTTAGCAATTTCAGATTTGAGGATTTCATTCTTTGTTTTAGAAAGCGTCGCCTTTATTTAGACAGATAGGAGTCGCTTAGCGCCCACTTAAAAAAAGGATACCAAAATGACGTCATTTTGGTCGATACTGTGAATAGTAAATCTCAAAACCGACTCATGTAAGGATATATATAAATATATCTTATTATAGAAATAAGATTAAATAATTATTTATTTCAAAACAAATTTAAGAGTTCAACAACTGGACTAACAGGTTTCGCCACTTGTCCTCGGCTTTTGGAAAATCTGATAGACATACATGTTTGCCTGAAGAGATGGTGCCCAAACAAGTTGTGTCTGTTTATACATAACTTTTCAAGGATGCAACTCTTCAACTCCTCCTATATAAAGGTCCCAATTCCATATTTTCATTCATTTCAAATCTTTTCATATATACAATATAATATTCTCTTATTCTCCGCACTAGTTCATGTCCTCCATTTCAAATATTATATTCTACATATTTAAGATCATTGTTTCTAGATTGCTTCAGAGAGATCAAAATATTAGTAGATTTGTTCGTGTTGTAATTTAGAGTGCTACTATTACAAGATGTGGGCGTTGTATCTTGGGAGACGAGTGCAAGAGAACCGTTAGCTCCAGTGTAAGTCAGACACTGTCCAAATTTATGCTTGTAAATAACTAAATATAAATTTGCACTTATATTAGTAAAATTAAAAACCAAAAAAATTATTATATATTTGTGAAACTGAAACTGAGTTAGCCTCAACTTACGGATCATTTCAAGCTCATTTTCTAGGCAATGATGTACTACGAGTGAGATTGAAAATGAAAAATGTGCAACACATTGTTGGTATCTATAGTTAGCAGTTTGATGTAGGTTTATGATCTGTACAAGGCAAGATATTTCCTTTCAGTTGAGTGGTGAGTCGATTCCTCTCTAATCTTGGAAAGGAACACCGAGCAATAGAAAAAGAATACTCAAATATTTGAGAGGTATTTTCATAGCATGTTTACATTTTAACTGTGGTGAGCCTATGTATAATGGGTACAAAGATTCAACTATTTCGAAGAAGTACACTCTGGGGGTTCTTGATGAATTTTACAATAGAGTTGGTTGTTTGATAATTTAGGGGTGCATATATAGGTCCTATCCGATCACATAACTTCAGTGTCCCTTAATTAAGCCACAAACCATGTCCAATTCTTGGATTAATGGAATATGGAGACTGGAGTGAACCCCCACACGTTTTAATTCGCTTCTTCCCTTGAATTTAAAATATGGATGAGCCTTTTAATATCTTAGTTTCTTTTACTTTTCCTCACTCAACCAATGAGGGTTCAAACAATACACAAAATGAAGTCTCAATTTCTTCATTTACATGTATCACATACCAACATTTTTTGGGTGTCTCTTGCAGTTTATTTTTTTGGTATTCGAATTGTTTTGTCTAGCATATTAATATTATTGAATTTGTAGAAATTTGATTGTCATCTCATTTTACAAGTCAATGCAAAAGATACATTTCAAAGTGTATTTTTCCAACAAGAGGCTACGAGGAAACATAAATATTAGACTCGTACTTGGGGACTATTGTTACACATTGGTTCACTTGGAGTCCACTTGTGCGCCACCTAGGAAGTAGACGCCACGTGGCCTGTTACCCTCCTACCAGGCCTTGTTAGATTCTCACGCACTTCATTTGGCAGTGGCACGACAGTATGGTTCACCAACTTTGTACTTATGGCAATATAATATTGTAACACACAGAATCTTCCCATAAATGCGAGCCTTTGGCCAAGTCTCGCCCTAGGGCAAACCTCCACACGATAAGGTGGAAATGGCGAACCTCAGTCGGTTTGGTGCGCAAGGGCCTGTAGGCGAGGCTTTGTGTCTCGAATTCCTAGTTGTTGACTCACGACAGCTATGGCAATTGGAAAGTGGATCTATAAATTTATTTGATACACTACAACAAAATCTCTATTTCGCGACAATATGTTTTGTGACATACATAAATTTGATTCAATAAGTAATTTAGCGCGACACGTTTTTATAGTTTGTCACAAAAATTGTGATAGAAAAATAAGTACCAAAATAATATAAGGCGACATAAAAAGTTTTCGTAAAATGTCAAAATGTACGATAAGTAATAAAGATTGTCGCCAAAAACATGATGGGAAGCTTGGAACCAAAATATTTTTGGTGGAAAACTCATGGCGACAAACTTTAATTTCTTGCAACAAAGTTTCTTGTGTTGCAATAGATCTACCTTTGGTGACAATGAATATTTGTTGCGAAAAATTCTAGAATGGAGAAAAAAATTTGCGACACCTATATTTGTCATTGTTCTAGCTTGTAGGGATGGTGGAAAACAAATCGTGACATCCCTATTCGTCGCCTATTAGTCTTTGTAATTAACTCCATTTGTCACAAGTCTATTCTACTATTGTTCATAAATAAATATTTCAATTAATTAAGAAATACATAGTAAATTATTAATAAGTATGCACAAACATGTAATTGTGTTTTTTTAATATTAATTTATTTGTTATACTATTTTATTGTGTATAACATGGTAAAAATTTCAAATATTTAAATTCGATCTGCAAAAATGATGGAAGAGCCGTCAATTTTTTTACAAATAGTTCATAGTTTGATAAGCAAGCCCAATACTCAATGCATTAATCGACACAATTTTGGTATGGTAGTATCTCAAAATAGTACTATAAATAAGTGGCACCGAAGAACTGATAAGTTTGAAAAATAATATAAAGTTGAAATTAGTTTTAACTGTGGCCGATAAATCTTAATTGGGAAACCCAAGTATACCCACACTTGAAAGAGTATTCCATCCAAACCATTTATCTTATGTGGTATAAAGTAGAAACAAAAAGTCAAAAATCATGATATATCAAAACATATGTGAAGAACTCACAATGAACTTCATAAATTGAACTTAATTTAGTCCAAACTAGTATTGCTATGTTGTAAGTATATTGATTTTAACAATTTTTACTAGTTTGCTTGCTAAATCTGAAAGTGGCAAATTTTTCTTTCCCGTGAAAAAGAATTAAAAAAGAAGCAAGGGAAAAGACCAAAGATCCAAAGTCTTCAAGTCGCGTGTGATGAATAAGTTGAGATGGGGCCTGAGTATGAGGCTGAGATAATGAGACAGGAAATGAAGAGTGAAGAGGCTAAGTTAATAGAGTAGGAACTTGAAAATTAGTAGTATGAGACAATGAATTGGATATATTAGCTTGATGAGTTGTCTGGGATAATGAACCTTTACATGATACTCTTGGTCGATATGCCCTTTGCATGATGCTCTTGTTCGAGATGCCATTAACCGCAAAGAAAAAATATATTTATTTTTGTGTTTTGACCTAAAAATCCACAAGCAAACAAGTGTTCCACTACTGATTTTGCAGAATCCATTAGAATGAACTGAAGATAAGTTTAAACCATAAAAAAAAACGTAAAGGTACAAGCAAGCATGTATCAAGGTAATTATCTGGTGTTATTATTTAATGTCTTAAGAAATAACTATCCTACAAGTTTTCACCAAGTAGAAGTTAAGAATTTTAAAGGAAGATGATACATTGAATCAATATTACAGTGAAGATGAGAAATCTCTAAATAGTCAAGATCATAGTGATGATAGTGACATTGATAAGTAAATTATGTTTGTGTATATATTATGTTTGTTTATATAATGTATTTCTACCCTTTTAATGACTATCTACATTTTTCATTTTATATATGGATTCTAGTAGGGATGATGCATTTAGTGAGAGTTTATAAGAGATTGACAATCGATTGCATATTTAAGGTTCTCTTCCCAATTTCTTCCAGGCTTGGCTTCATTTTCTTTTCGTTCCTTGCTCTAGATATTGCCAGCAACTGGAACCAAATGTACAGGTAGATATTGTCTTTAGGTTGACTGTTATAATTTGTTTCATGAGTTTTATACAATATTGGTAAATGGAACATGGTAGTTAACTAATGGCAATGATTGAAAGAATGTGATGCTGTGATGAACTTGTAGTTGCACATTTGACATGTGATTCATAGATTTCAACACTGTTAAAGGATTAATACTGCCATTTAGGTTGAGTTCTTAGTTTGACAATTAATTAGTCTGTAATGTGGTTGCAATGTAGCTAATAATATAATTTTGAAGTTATGCTCCACGATCCTTATTGTCACGAATCATGATATACAAGTTTGACTTGAAATGGGCTCTATATCTGTTGAAGTAAAAATTTGTTTTCTGAACTTTGGATAAAGGATGCAACAACTACTCTCAGGATTTCGGCACTTGTGTTTTGAATATTATTATTACCTTGCTTTCTATTTGAATTGCTTAAGAATTAAGAAACTAGTATTTGGGATTGATTACCAGCATATATTGGTTAGGTGTGATAAGACACAAATAGAAAATTGGAGAACCATGTTGGCTACAGGGAACTACGTTGTAACACATTAGCTTAATTATACTCATTTGTAAGCTGAAGTTGAACACATCAGTTAATTGGCACATTCATTGTATCTTCAAGTGACAATGCTAGTTTGGAGCTGATATTGCAGAGTACTAATATCCTAGGAAGTGACAATCATCCAATGTATTTACATGGTTACAGTTTCTATGTTGTTGGTTGGGGTTTCGGGAATTTTGATCCCAAAAAAGATCCCTCCAAATATAATCTTATAGACCTTCATCATCCAACAACATTTGGAATTCCTAATAATGGTTAGTTTGCCATCTGATTTAGGGCACACAATCCAGGTTAGTCCATTTTCACATAGTTTCTCATTTAAAGAAAATAGTTCAGGAAATAGTTTAAGAAATATGAAGCTCGAGAAATAAAATGAAAGAGAGCCTCGCCTCTTTGAAAATATGCCTTAACTTTTGAATGAGACATTTCTATCTTTATATGTAAATTTCCTTACTTTTGTCTATTAAACATTTAACAAAAGTTGTACTAGCTACACATCTTTAACCAAATTTGCATTATCTTTAATTTCAATCCACTCTAATTTTCTACATTTTACTGGAAAAAGCTACATATTGAATTCATCCGAGTGTGAAATTAGGTAATTAATGCAAGTGAAACCAATCTTAGTTGAAAGCGTAGGTTAGACATGGGATTAGTTTGTTTGGATGTCTTCAATTCTGTTGCCAATGAAATTAGGTATACCCAACTTTAAACATGCAATGGGGGAATGTTTGTTCACTGATTTGGTATTTGGAACAGCCATTGATGAGTGACTGGTTTTTTTTCTCTTGAAAGAGTTCAAAGGAGAGCAAAGGGTAAGGACTGAGCTTGTCAGGTTGGGATGTTTGAGGCAAGTTCTCCTTGATAAGTCAGGCTCATTAAGGAGAAGAGATCTATATAAGCACATCAAATGCTCTTGAAATTGTATGGTGAGTGTGGGTATGTGTATGCAAGTGTTTAAGATACTTTAGGAACTAAAAATACTTGTGCTCTGAATATGCCTTGTGTGTGTATATAACAACCTGCGTCATCTCCTAGAAAATTAAGAAGAACTCATCTCTGGCATGTTCTAACCTCTATTGTTCTAATTTCTTCATTATTCTCTAGTTTTTCTTCACTTCTTTCAATTTTTTCTTCATCTTCTACTTTATTTTCACTCGTTTCAGCTTTTTTCATTGTTCTTCCACCATAAATTTGCATAAAGACCCAATTACCAGCATTATAGCTCCACAGACACTGCAAGTAACAACAACAAAAAAAGGACCAGTAAAGAGAAATGGAGGCTGAATTAATGTGTGCATACAAAACAGAGAGCTGAGATGTTTGGTAAAATTACTACATATCTTTTTATCTACTTCCTAATGTCAATTATGTTTAGTCCAATATACCATACATGCTATCGAGCGTACAAACCTTACCCAGTGAAGAGTCTCCTTAAATAATATTGCTGAGAAAATTGCTGTAAGGATAAGTGCCAGCGGACTGAACACAGTTGTGAATACATGTCCTTTCTTCTCAACAATCCAAACTTGTAACCAATAAGTAATAATAAGTATGTTCGCCTACATGGAGGATACATTGCACATATAAATTCATAATTGTTGCCTGATAATTATAACTTCCAACTTTCCTTTGGCTATGGAGGTCTAAATGAGGCAGTTTATATCCATGCCAAATACAGAGAATAGAACTTAACAATGATATGTGGACATATGCATGTTTTAATCTTAAGTTTTAATCTTATGGCTTTCTCCTATGTACATAGTGTATCTTTAACAGTGGACTAAATTGACATTGAATTGGATATGGGCCATACTGCATCCTTTTGAATTTGTTACAGGTACATGAATGGGATGAACATTAAATGTGTCCTATTTATATTTTTCCTTTTTTTAGTCAACACATCATCACATCTCTAGTGTGGTTGTCAGGCCTCCACCAGAAAAGGATTGGGGGGGGGGGGTATGGATACTCCAACCTTATATAAATAACTCATAAAAAATACATAGGATGAGAACATAAAACCTGACCTCCAATCAGAAGAGCTAAAACAAACAAACAAATGAATAATTAATAAAACAATAAATAAGGAGGTACTACCTCCCAAACAATAAGTCCTAAAAAAAATCTATAGACCCCTAATTGTAGGAAGCCCATGTCTATTAATTTGAACTAAGTTGCGGTATCGCCGTGGTAAGTCTTGAGCGCTGTACTCGAAATAGCAATGGCGATCCCAATCCTCTGAATCAGGTAAATCATCCACCTGGTTGCCCTCTCAATAAATATGAAAAATAGTATCACGGTTGGAGGCAAGAAGATATCTGATGTGGCGAAGAGTGGCCTGAATAAACCAAGGTCCTCCACATTTGGTGACGCAGTGAATGACCAAAGTAGAGTCGGTCTCAATCTATAAATCTGAGAGTACAGTCCTCCGAGCAAGAATGATACCATCAAGAATAGCCCTGAGCTCGGCCTCCAAAATAGGGCACTCTTCATATCTAATTATATTTTCCCTAATTGCGACTTTTAGCAAAATTTAGTCTTTCTAGTTCATCGTATTCATTTTGGCATGTATTTAAGATTTAACGTGTTAAGTTAAGCCTAAATACATTTACTTCTTTTTTGCATTATAGCTATTTAAAATTGCATGTAGTTATAGTGCCTGCCTTAGATTTTAGACATATCTTCGTTACATTTTATTTTTTACTCTTTTTTATTTGCTTATTGATTTTAAAAATTTCATTGTTGGCTCCCTAACACTAATATGAGTTAGACATACTGAAATAATCCCACATATATTTTGGCACACATCCCAAGAAAGAAAGAAAGAAAAAAAAGAGTTTACTGGTAAACTGGGCGATCGCCTGGGTGCTTCAAACCTGGGAAAAACACCTAGAGCTAACCTGGGCGATCGCCCAAGTTCACGTTGGGGTTTAATAACCCCAGCTGCGAGCCATTCAACACAAAAGAAAAAAAAATTTCATTTTCAAACACTAAACGGTCTTCGCTCCATTTTTCACCTCCTTCCACATTCATCTTTCATACATATCAAATCTCAATCAAATTCGCTTATCATCACATTGCATTAAACTCTAATTTATCTTGTGGAAAAGCTTAAACTTCCAAAGTATGCTTTTTCATCCTATTTTCTCGATTATGCTTTATGGCTAGAATTTCTTTTGATTTAGTCTTGATAAATTGAGGATAATGGGCTTAGGTAGATGTTGGATTATTGATTTTGAGTTTTGAACTATAAATTTTTGGGCTAGATTCAAATTTCCAAATCATTGAAACTCTAGAAAAAAGTTGTTGCTTTCCAAGTGTTTGATGAAATCTTGATTTGGTCAACTTTGGTACTATTGTAGAATTGTTATTGTGGTTGAATTTCATTGCATTGGCATTAGAAAACCGAGTTAACCTTTTCAGTGTCTAACTGAAAAAAATGACGCAAGTGTTCAACATGTGTCCACGCACATTGGCGTCCTACCATGTTGGACACTGATACTTTGGGCTCTTATGGTGTATCCGTGCTTCATAGGTCCCCCCAAACGATCTAATAGCATATGAGCAGTTATATAGATAGGATAGGATCAACATTGAAGGTAGAGAAATAGAGAAGATGACAGACTCAATTGAAAGCCTACAAAAGTGACACTTCTTATCGTTTCTTAGTGCTTATTGATTGAATTTAGCGATTATCACTAAGTTTGATGTTGCACTTCGTTTAAGCATCAGAGTATGTATGATGTCCAATCATAAAAATCTTATCTCAAAATAATAACTTAAACTATTCATTTGGAGCCTGAAAATTTTAATTTTTCATTTGTGATTGAGATGTTATCTTTTTAGCTATTTTCCTGCCATCCTTTTCTTGATAGAAACTTCGGCTATACCAATTTGGAAGAACTTGGGTAAGGACAAGCAAGCTAAAATTTAATGCTACATTTCCTTAAAGAACCAGAGTTTGCATGATTTTCATTTACAAAAATCTTTTCTAAAGAACAACTAAAAACTACTCTGTTCGGAGCTTGAAAATTTTAGATTTTGATTTATGATCGAGCCGTTACCTGGTTATACATTTGTTGCTATTCTTATCTTGAAAGAAATTTTAACTATATCATATTTTGTGTTTTTGAGTTCAAAGCACTTGTATAAGGTTAAATTGAGCTAAAATTCTTATAGATTGCACTGTTTTGTCACATGTGGAGCTTCGATTGCATTTGTTAATTTGTTGACATTTACATTGACAAAGGCCATCTTGGGTTTCTGCATATTAGCAGTGAACATGATTGGTAAGAAAATAGTTCATTGCCCTAATAGGTTAGCTACTTTTTGGCAAACTAAATGAAGCCTAGAATTACTACTTGTGTACAAGTATAGCATGCAGTTATTTAACCCCAGAGCATGTTCAGAGACAAGCTAGTATGAGTTTGTAGTTGGCTGGAGCATCACTCGACTTGATCTACCGGTTGATTCCAGAGCATCTTCAGAGACAAGCTAGTATGAGTTTTTCACATCATGTTGAGACGTGGTTATTGCTACATCATATTCTGCTGTAGTGTTGTTGACGGATATGCAGCAAACAAAAGGTTCTGCCTATTATGATTAGGTGTTTTGCCCTAGTCTGGTTTTTGACGCCTCCAAAATATGTAAGCATGTATAATGGTTGTTCGGGTTAAGTAGAAAGTTGGGATGTATAGTACGTTCACTGAGCAAAACAAGTTTTCCTTCTCTTGTATATTCTTTTTGGTGGAAATGAAGTACAAACGATAGTGTTATGTCAAGATGAACTGGTTTCGGAAAGGAACAATAGAGCCCAATGAAATAAAGCTTAGGAACAACAGAGCCCAATTTACCCTTCATTATGATGCATTCTGTTAGAAGTTTATCGAACCATTTGTTCATCATAATTTTTGTGAAATAAGTCGAAAATGAAATAATGCTTAGGAAGTATACCGGTTACCAAGCATTTGTGAGTACAATGAAATACAGATGGATAGCAGTTGGATGCGACTTTGTGATAGTAAATATGATAGTGACATTTGTAAGTAAATATGTTTTATGTATATTTTGTTTGTTTATATTTTTTTTATTACTGAATGTCTATCTATTTTATTTTTAATGATTATTTAAATATTTTTCCTTTTCTATGTATATTCTATCACAGATGATGCGTCTATTGAGAGTGGATAAGAGATTGAAGATGACTGTGTCACTTTCTTAAGAAGCTTTAATATTACAATTTTAGGAAAATAATATCAATTTCTTTATATATTTTGGAACCATTTATATTTGATTAATTGTAAAGAACTCTTTTTATTAAGTCATAAGTTATTTTTAACGATGTAAGTTACATTTTCAAATAAATGTGTACCGTAGTAACAATTCTACTGCAATGCAAGAAATTAAAAATTTATTATTGTTGATAGTTTTATGCCATGAATATTCATATTGTCACAAAATGATATTTACATGTTGTGAAATGGAATACGCGATATATATAAAAAATTACAAAATAAATTGCGCAACTCGCGTTGCACAAATGTTGATGCGACAAATTCTCTATGTTGTAAAATAAATTCAACTACAAATAGAACTTGTCACATAAATGAATATTTATTGTCACAAAATAATATTTGCAATAATTTTATTTGTTGTAAAATAGAATATACGACATATATAAGTAAAGACAAAATAAATTGTACAACAACTGTACATCAATACGCGACAACTCTTTGTATTGTAGAATATATTCAACTTCAAATAGAACCTGTCATATAAACGAATATCCATTGCCACCAAATAATATTTGTAACAATTTTATATATTGTAAAATATAATACGCGACATATATAAATAGTCACAAAATAAATTAGGCAACAACTATACATCATTGCACAAATGATGATACGACAAACTCTCTATGTTGCTAAATGAATTTAAATACACACAAGACTTGTTACACAATAATAAATTATACTACAATATTGAATATCTTGTAATATATTATGCAACGAAGCAATCTCATTGTAAAATAAATTACGCGACAAACATGACATATTATAAAATGTATATTACCATAAGCATGTTTTGTTGCAAAATAGAATAGGTAACAATTAAACGTTATACTTTTAAAATAGTTTTCGCAACAAATATTTCTCCTCGCAATTTTTTTTTTTGGAATAAATGTTGTGACAAATTGACTTGTTGCTCTTTTAATTTTTTGCGACATCTATGTATTACAACGACATTATGGCGATAAATATGTTGTTTCTATTTCATACTTTTTACGACAAACAAAAAATGTTGCAAGTTTGCTTATGTGACGAGTGACTGATAGTTATCGCAGAATACATTCTATGACATTTATAGTGCGACAATGCATGCAACAAACATATTGTTGTCGCTAAATTAATTTTGCAACAAAATCTCTATCTAATTGACGACATTTTGTTGTTGCAAAATGAGTATTTTTTTATAGTATAATGAAATAGTCTTATCAATTCCTAAATATGTCCATCCGACAACTGGTATGATTGTTAGAGTGTAAATGATCATCATAATCCCCTTTGATATGACGTTCTTTGCTCAATAACTGTGTTCAAGCGTATATGCAATATAAAGGTAGACATGGAGGTGATAATGGATCAATTAACAACAAGATCGCTCAGATTTTAAAGTGTAAGAGAAATTGTTAAAAAATCGTTATTGTTCAGATGAAGTTGCTTTCATGGGTACTTGATTGAAACAATCAACAAAATTTCATTAGTTATATGATGCTGTTGACCTTAAAGAAGAACATATATTTATATTGAATTAATTAGTACCTAACAGATGATATTTAAGGTCCAATAATTGCGATTCCAGCAATTATTTTCCTTGGTTAGGAATCTATTGCCAATTTTAATAATTTATTTAATGCCAGTAGCTTCCAAATCGTTTCTCAAAATCATAAAAATTCAAACACCCATCTTTTCAAATATGAATAAAAAACTGTCAATAATTTAGACCATTTCCCCTATATTTCTTCAAGTGCAGTAAAAGGCACAAGAAAACCCAGAATTCGACTAATGTTAAAGAGGCATGCACCAGACATGCCTGGATGCGTTGGCTGCAGCCTACATGCAAACAAGAAAAGAAGAAGCAAATGAAGATCCTTTGGAGTTTTGAGTCCAGTTATTTCCATGGGGTAAGCTAAAGGAAGGTTGGCTTTGAATTCCAAGTTTTGCAGCTAGGTATGTTTTCTGTGCCTTAGCAAAACTTCAAGATCTGAAATATTCTCAATCGAAATACAAGTTATTAGGTCACTGGTTCAACCTACTAGTTCGATCGCTCCAGTTTAGCTTTAATAACAAGATGTTCGAAAGCTGAGATTGTTTTGGCTCTCCTATTATTTATATCTTTGACTACAATTATTTTCGAATATCGAGTGCTTAAATTTATCTAAGTATTAGAAAATAGCTAAGAGAACATTTATCACTTGTCAAGCAGAGAAGGTGATAATGCCTCATATATTTCTTTTCATTTTTATTTGCTTTAAAGTTATGGGTAAAAATGTATGTTTACGGTAGTTTAAAGGCATTTTGGACAGATCCATAGTTGGGGAAGATGATTGCTGATTTATCAAAGGTTAATATCCATCACGAATCTCAGAGTTGTAACTCCTGCCCGGCCCAATCCAAAAGATGAGCCCATTTTCCCGAAATTTGAGTCTGCCATTTACTGTATTTTGCAATTCAGCCCATGAAGATTCTACAATTTGAAAATTTGTACCTAAACATTATGATTGATGCAAATAAGTCAATGCACTATCTGGAACCTGCGAGTTGGTTCATTAAATTTTTAGAATCTGCAATTTGGTCCCTACAGTTACTATTTGCTCCTTTACAATATATTCATTTTGGCTTACTATTACTAAAACAATTAATAAGTCCTTGTTTGATAAAACTTTGCTCTAAATATAATTTTAACCAAATATTTTACACAGACCCACAAATTCACCAACTTTGCCAAATAAGTCCCAAATATGTTGAAGTGGTCAACATTTTATTGTATTTTGCTTAAAGGGGTTTGGTAATGGACCGTCAATTTCCCAAAAGCGGCGGAGTCGTTGTCACTATAACTGACTACTCCAATTTGGAGCTTTCGAACATTCTGAGCTAAATCTGGACTCTTTGTATTTTGCTTAAATCCTGGTGAGAGCTTCTCACCTCAATAGAAATGGAGATCCTTATTCCTCACGTCGGAATACATAGGAATGACACCAGATTTTCACTCCAATTTTCAGTTTCAGTAAAGGATTTGACTATTCCCAGCATTAAGCCGCGCGGCAAACGGCTTGTTTCTACGTCGAAAATCCTCAAGATTAGCAGGAAACTCGACCCAACGAGTTGGTTTATAGAGGTTATGATCGATAACGAATTCTCGGGGCTGATATTGAAACACGAACATCTCCAATACAACGTTCTGATCGTATACAAATTCCGGAGAATTGAAAATGGAAAATATATACTCGTCGCTGAAGGAGTTAGGGAAAAGAAATGGCCCGATTTTTTTCTCCGGATGGGGTGGGTTTTTTATTTCATTTTTCTGAAGTATTTTCTATATTTAGTTGATTAAATTTTATATATTTTCTGAAGTATTTTCTATATTTTTCTGAAGAGGTTGAACAACAGAGATCAAGATATGTTAAAGGGTTGAGGGAAAATGTGAAAATTATCCTTCCTTAATAGTTAATAGATGTTAATTACTGGTACAGCTTATCTCTCAATAGTCAGTTTCCTAATTCACCATTTTTTATTTTTTATTTTTTTATGTTGGCTGTAATTTCAGCTTTGTCCCAAAAATATGCTGTTATATGGCAGGAGAAATCAGAGGAGGAGAGAAAACAGATGAAGAAAGAAGACGTTCTCGAAACTATTTTTCTTATTGATTTCCCCCCTATATATACACTCTACACGGCAGCAATAATAAGTGCTCTCTTTTGACACAAAATAAGATTTTTTAAATCCTACACTTAGTCACTTTTACAATCATTAGATTAAAATAAAAAAAAAACATTTCTTTGACTTTTTTACAAAATTCATTACATATTAACATTTTCCTCTTTAATGTGTTTTTCTTAGACTCCAAGCACTGCTCTTAGTTGTTGAAATTTTGATGTTGAAAGTGCCTTTGTAAAGATACGAGCAATTTGCTCTTCGAACTTACAATAGCCGAGTTCAATTTCTTCATCTTCAATTGAATCTCGAATCAAATGGTACTTGATTGCAATGTGTCTTGTTGGCTATGAAAACATGAATTTTTAGACATAGCAATTGCTGTTTTGTTGTCTGTTTTGTTGTCACAAAACATTGGTTCGACCTCGACCTCTTGGACTCATTCCTCTTCCTCTACTACTTCTTCCATCTCTACTCATGGATCCACCACCATATTGTCGTCTTTCAACATTCTTGGGGTCCAACATTGAGCTTATATTGAAACACATTCTCAATTGATTTTTCGGAGAGTCGATTTAATCTTTGCTCAAATGATTTCGAGGAACTCATTAATTATTCAACTTCCAACTTCCCTAAATCTTTAGTTTCTTCAATCACAGCTACAAGTGGGTCAAAATTTTTGGACAAACTTATCAGAATTTTTTCCACCATTTTTGCATTTGAAATCTTCTCACCATATGACTTCATTTGATTTACAAGTTCATTGAATCTATCGGAAATTTCTTTAACGCATTCATTGTTTTTCATCTTCATATTTTCAAATTCCCTTCTAAGATATTGGAGTGTAATTGCTCTTACCTTCAAATCTCCTTGATACTCTTTTCTTAGAATCTCCCAAGCTTCATTGACTTTGTTTACCATCATTATTCTTGGAAAGACCGAATGAGCCACCGCTCTATGCAACATTGAAAGAGCATTTGCATCTCTTTGTCTAGCTTCTTTTAGTTCTTTTTTTATCAACCTCCGACAATCCATCTTCATTTACGGGTTCTTCAAATCCATTTTCTACCATATTCCACAGATCTACTACAAGAAATGAAGTCTTCATCTTCGCATACCAAAAATCATAGTTTTGCCTATCAAAAATCAGAACAAATGGCTGTTGTAAGCTCCTACTTGAACCACTTGTGATTGCCATCTTGTTTTTCACAAAAGCTTTCTTTTTTGCTTTAACCCTAGTGGACAAATCTTAGCTGGAAATGGAAAGATCTGATCTGGTGGCTCTGATACCAAATATGTTGGCTGTAATTTCAGCTTTGGTCCCAAAAATTTGCTGTAATATGGCAGGAGAAAACTGGAGAAGAAAGAAAACGTTTTGGAAACTATTTTTCTGACTGATTTTTTTTTTTTTTCCTTTTTTCCCCATATATATACCCGGTACATAGCATCAATAATAAGTGCTCTTTTTTGAAACAAAACAAGACTTATTTTAAATCCCACTACAAAACACATATTACACATTAACGCTTTATAATCTCTCTTATTTATAGTTTACTGCTTGTGTATGTGTTCAGTGTTCTTGAGGAATTATTAAGCTCAAGAATACCACAGACTACATAGTGATCATCTTGGTGCTATATATGTAGGTGAAAAATTATTATTTCTAGGCATGCTTTCTTTGATGAAAATACCTTTCCCCTACTCTATTCAACCTCAATATCAGCCCTCTCACTTTCCCACTTTCATACTGCTCAAATGCCCCTTCCTAGCTGTCACATGCATATATATATGGAAGTATTTTTGGCCGGATTGATAACAATAACAACATTACAATCTCGTTTGAATGTGAACAAATAAAAAAAAGCTCTCCTTTGTTACTCTTTGTTTTTTGTTGAACTTGTGGGCTTAGATTCTTGCCACAATGAACACTGCACTGCAACTCAAGGGAACGGTAATAGGATTTGCTCCCCAACCAACCAACCAACCAATCGGAGATGACGAAGACTTTTAAACACTTAGTCCAACCTCACTGTGAGAAAAGAATGAAAAAGGCTCCTCACTTTTCTTCTCTCTTTTCTCTCTTACCTAGATGAAAAACAAATATGATATATATATATATGAAACCCTAGTAAGATCTCATCCACCTATTATATCTAACGGTCCACACGAAACAAACCATATTGCCCAATAGACTAGTGCCAAGTGGATTTAGTGACCCACGTTCTCACAATTTTTGACTTCAAAGCACGCCTCATTGCCAAGGGGTTACAAAAATTATTGGCCTCGATCACTTCAGCAAAACTTTTAATCTGTAGTTTAAGCCAACCACTATTTGATTTATACTCTCTCTTGCCATCCACTTTCAAGGGTCTCTTTAGTGATTGGAAATTGAAAATGCTTATTTGCCTTTTTCATCCCTCTACCGTATAAAACAATCCAAAATGTTCTTGGTTTGCCAGTTGATTTTTTTATGGTTAAATCACTTTTTTCTCAGTCAAACCCTTCTTGATATGGTCTAGTTATTTCCTTGTACCAGCAAGATTTATCCCACGAAAATGATCCAAGCAATCCTAACAATGGCAAAGATGGGCAGGGCTTTGTCCCCCATTGTTCCTCCAATAATTTATATACATCTCACTCTACCTTATCTTTCTCATGTCTCATTTGCCACCAATTTCAAAATCTGATAACAGAGGATCTATGAGTTGTCAAAGAATTTTGCGCTTGGTCTTAGATATTCGTATCAAGGTACATAACACCCAATCCTTGTTGATGCAGATTCACTCGAGTAATGTTCAATTAGTCAAAGGGATACCCATTCGAGTGCATCTTAGCACCAAATGTCTGTCTTGGGAGATATAAGAAACAACTCACTACTTCACAGCCTAGCACAAATGTCGAATATCAATCTTTAGCCACTTCTATAGTTGAAGTTGCTTAGCTTCACCTTGTTAGGGTTTGGTGACCCAAATTCAATTGGGTCAGAATTAAGATTCTTCACACACGAGGACTTATTTTAACAGAATTATAATTCTTTTCACATAAATAGTTGTTTTATCAGAATTAGGATTCTTTTCACACAAAGTCTTGTTATTATTAGGATTATGAAGTGTGAGGACCTGTTTTTATCAAGATTAAGATTCCTCTGGCACAAGTATATATATAACATATATTCTAGAGTCAGAAAATCAGCTCCTTTTTGTAACCATATTTGATATAGTGAATTATTCTTTTTCTCTCCTTGTGAGTTTTTCTCTCTATTCTAGGGTTTTCCACGTTAAATCTGTGTGTTCTTGTTATCTTTGTTGCTTATTTTTCGTTCGCATTATAACACACCTTCTATATAATCTTGACATTACACTTGATCATTAACCACTGGTGCTTTATGATAATAAAAGTGCACCCTTCACATGTGCTGCAATCTTTTCTTCATGCTTGTATGGAACATATTGAACTCGACTACCACATCATTCGGGAAAAAGGTCGCTGCTGGTGCGCAATTGTTTTCTTTATGCCCACATCAAAGCAAATTTACAATGTGTTCACCAAAGTACTCAAGCTAGGCGTTCACTCCATCTCACTGCCAAACTTGATCTCACAAATATCTTGCCTTCAATCAAGCACTAATTTATACCAAAATTGATGTTGCCATTTGAAAAAATTCACCCATTAGAGACAATTTTTACACGTGTTTTACTCTTATGTCAAGCCATTGAACCTATTAAGAATTTCCTAGTCTTGTTCGACAAACTCAAGGATTATTCCCCCCTTCAAAGATAAAAATTTTCACTTTCCAATATGAAGTTTTGTTACTACTGAAACACCTGTGTTCATATATGCCTATTTTTGCAACAATTATGAATATCATACATATACCTATTCTTTCAACAATTATACATACACATTAATACAATTTCAGTCATTCTTTTTAGTACCTTTATTTCTGTCTCATCCTTTTTTTTTTTTTTTTTTGCAGAAGCGGTGTTGGCACTCTCTTGGGGAGGAATAGGATATGGAAGAGAAGAACATTTGAAGTGATCTCGGAGGCACCTCCAAATTATGCAAGAACTATGCCACAAGTGAGGTACATGATATATATATATATATATATATATATATATATATATATATATATATATATATATATATATATATATATTTTGTTTGTCAATGACTGGAAATTCTTGTCGTGCGACTCGCTTGTTTCCTGAAATTTACGGCATAACTTGGTAATTTATTCCATTTAATTAAATTGACACAGTGACAACCATGAGAGCGCCAGCAAAAACAAAAGGTACCAATTGTTTTAATTTTAAAGAACTTTGAATCATTCACTTGATTTGTCTTTAATTCCTTTTCTTTTTGATTTTCTCTATTTAATTAATTGGGAACTTTTTGGCTTAACTGCCTTTTGTTTTCAAACAGAACTTCAGGCAAATCATCTTCTATTTTACCTTGTCTTACACTTCAACAAATTGAAATTGGTTCATGCCTTTTGTGAAGGGTGTGGAACATATGTTGCAATGTTGATGCTGTCGTCCCTGGTGTTGCAGTAAATTTGGAGAAGATGACATCACCACCGAGGTATGTACTTTTCTCCAACCTTCCATGTCATGTGATCACTTTTTCTAGGGTACAAAGTTTTGGGAGCGTGTCAAGTTCTTAGGTTGACAAACAGAAACACTTATGTGACAATTATAATGATTTCTGTTCAAACTGGTCAAGCAAATGGAGACGGACTGATTTGAATTAAATGAAAGTATAAATTAAGTGACGTAGTTGTGACAAAATGAAGTCAACTAACTCACTTGAAACGGGAACATAAGTTTGGAAAACCTAAAAAATTTAATCCTTTCTGTTGCTTTTATGTGATCTTTTGTGTTTGAGACAAAATGAACATCAGGAAGGAAGAAAGTCCTCAAGCTGGTATCAAGAGTAAGGATTATGCAAGGCACAAAGAAGTGAATTCATCAAAGAGGTATATATTTTGAATTTTCTTTATTTGTCGACGCAATGATCATAGATGTTGAAGATCATGTTTGATAATTTGCATTTTCTATTTTGTGTGATGTGATTATGACATGATATTAATTTTTTTTTTTTTTTAAAACAAACCAAATCAATTTAATATAATCAGCTCGCCAACGAACCCTGGTCGAGACAAAAAGTGGAATACAATCGTCCCAAATACTATTACCAAAATTTAAAGAAGCATAAGAAGCAATTTATTGGGCAACCTTACTTCCGTCGTGGGGCTGAGATAAAGTTGCATGAACCATAATTGATATGAGATAATATCGGATAAAATAGGTGCATTTGGAGTACTATGAAAATCTGATTTCAGACTTTGCACTACCTGAAGCGAATCACGCTCCATCACAGCTATACTAAACCCATGTTTCCAAGCCAAAACCAGTCCATCACACACAGCCATAGCCTCTGCGTTCTTAGCTGACAGTTGGCCTACCACCATTTTTTCCTGCATTGCAATGACCACCCTAATTCATCTCGAATGACCACTCCAATGGTATAGAATCCTGTCTCAGGATTGACAGGGGCATCCGTATTTAGTTTGAAGCACCCAGAGGGTGGCGGGTGCCACTGCTGGAGATGGTTCAGGCACACCCCCCACTACCCTGCTGCTCGGTCCCATCAATGTTCCATTCCAGGAGGTTTACTGCTATCTCCACAAGCAGAGTCATTTTTCGTGTCAGACCATGGACAACCTTGTTTCTCTCACAAATATGAATTATATTTTGTTGGTCCAAAGCTTGTGGGTTGCACTCCTTAGCAAAGTACAGAACTCATTTCCACAGCCTGTAGGAAGGGTTTTATAGTCTAACACCACCCTGAAGCTTGCCACACCAATACGGCTGCTGGGCATATAAAAAGCGCACGTCTATGAGTCTATCTGTTTCCACTCTACCATACACACAGCACCTAGCCTGGTTCTTAACTCGTCATTTGCAAAAATTAAATTGGAGTGCAGCATCAAGAAAAACCCTCCAAAGAAAGATGCGGTCTTTGGAGGTGCATCCCACTTCCACAATATCAGATAGTATTTGTTGGATAAGATAATTATTTGGTGAAATTGGTTAGAAATGAAGTAATAATTTTTATATGGGACAATTTTGTAGAACTAGAAGAGTGAGACTTAATTGATAAATTAGGAAACTTGAAAGAGATAGAGAGACAATTTAAAAAAAAGAACTTTGAGTTGAATATATTGACATCATTTTTAATAGCATACATTGAGCTTATTTATAGGCTTCATGTGGCAGTGAAATTGTTTCCACCACCAACTAGATTATTCTATTTTTATTTTATTTTTTATATAATGTCTAAACAATTATAAAGATATTTTACTAGATATTTTTTTAGATTACTAGATAATTCTACATAAATATTTCATACTTATGTATTTTTAATTCTAGATAATTTTAGTTTATTGTAGAACTCTCTAGAAATATACAACAATTTTCAATAATATCTTCCACCAGCGTAAAGAATTCGAAGGACCAGCCACCCCTCATCCACAATGTCCCCACTGAGCACAAGATATCCACTCCTCACGGAGTACAATCTGTTAGCCTAAAAATGAAAAATAAGCCTGTAATCCCGTGTTCCACATTAAATAGGAATAGAGAGAATTTGCTCACTATCCACGGGAAACAAAAATTGGCTCGACTTTCTCCACGTTCCATGCCCCTGTTACCATGAACAACTTATTCACCATGTGAGCTATTCCTGATGCCAGACAACAATCTCCATGCCTGCTTCACCGCAAGTGATTTTTTGAAGCATGTCATGAGATAAAATCGAGTGATGGATGGGATAACATTTTCTTCAGTTCAATGGCAACTTAATTTTTTTTTAAAGTTGAATAACAACTCAGAAATAAATGGAAAAGTTCTATCGAAACTTGGAAAACTTTTAAAGTTCAAAAGCAAGTGGAAAATATTTAGAAAGTTTAGTGACCACTGGGTATTTAACCCGAATTTCATTGTGTGGGAAAAGACCCCCTAGGCTTGATATTTAATAAGTGTGTGGGTTTTTAGCAAAGGTAGCTATAGTTGAACCCGAAAGTGAGAAAATAGGATATATGTTATCTTTATAAGATATGGGAAAAAGTACACCGTCTACTTAATATTCAGTGTGTGTTTGGTAGACATAAAAAGTAGATTTTTAGGAGTTTTTTTAAAAGTTGATGGAATGTGTGGTTGAAAAGTTGATAAAATTTATGGGTCCCATGACATAAGTTGTTGAAAATGAATTTTAGAAAAAGAGAGTTTGAAAAAATGGATGCCAAACATCTTCTTAGAAGACATCTTTCCTTTTAAGATTAACATAACTGGGAAATTTTAAGCTTAACTTTCTTTTGTTTTGAAAGAAAAACTTCAGGCAAATCATCTTCTATTTTACCTTGTCTTATGCTTCAACAAATTGAAGATTGGTTCATGCCTTTTGTGAAGGGTGCGGGACATGCGTTCCAATGTTGTTGTTGTCGTCCGTGGCGTTGCAGTAAATTCAGAGAAGACGACATCACCACCTAGGTATGTACTTTTCTCCACCCTTCCATGTGTGATCAGTTTTTCTTGGATACAAAGTTTTGGGACTTGTCAAACTTGTGTCAAGTTCTTAGGTTGACAAACACAAGCACTTATGTGGCAATTAATGATTTCCATTCAAACTGGTCAAGTAAATGGAGACGGAAGAATTGATTTGAATTAAATGAAAGTATAAATTAAGTGACGCACTTGTGACAAAATGAAGTCTACTAACTCATTTGAAACAGGAACATAAGTTGGTAAAACCTCAAATTTTAATGTGATCCTTTGTGTGTGTGACAAAATGGACATCAGGAAGAAAGAAAGTGCTCAAGCTGCTATCAAGAAAAAGAATTGTGTGATGCACGAAGAAGTGAATCCATCAAAGAGGTACACATTTTGCATTTTCTTTTATTTGTGAACACAATGATCATATATGGTAAATTTGTTACATTCTTTTTCGTTATGCAACACAATCATGATATTATTATTATTTTTTAAGAAAACAAACCAAATCAACTTTATATAATTAGCTCGCCACCAATGGCGGACGGAGTGGGAGAATTTAGAGGTCACGTGACCTCCAAAAAATTTTCATTTGAATTTTTTTTAAATATTAACCAAAAATTAAATATTCTAACACAAATATCAAGTCAATTTCAAGTCTCAAGTCTCTCTCTCTAGCTCCAAAACCAAGACAAAATGTCAAAAATTAAAAACCTAATTTCTATATTCTACTCTCTACCTCTACTTATGTACACAACAAAAGTCACATTTCTTCTCCAATTTACAAAATAAAATTGCTCTAATTTTCAAACAAAACTCAAGGTTCAAAAGTTATAAAATTTAAATTGCCATCTTCTGCTAAGTGTTTTGAACTTGTTTCTTTTCACTTTTTCTCTATGTCACCGATCAAAACTATGACCCGTCTGCTTTAAACGGATGAAGATGACTCAGCTTTATTTAATATATACATATACATATTAAAAAACACTAGTTCTTTCTACTATTATTGTCTTTTTTTTTTATTTTAATTTTTTACGTGCCATATGTTGCACTCAATGTAAAAACGATATGGAGAGATATTACAAACGTACTTCTTCAACTTTTTTTGATGAATAAAATATTAATAAAAAGAGGATTCAGAATGAAAGAGACCAAACGGATGAAACTAAAGAGATGTTCAATGTGTAGTGAATGAAGGGGATGAAATTGAGAAGGATGTATTTAACCGTATTGGTAATAGTGTAATTATACAACATTATTAGTATGAAAACACGTAGACATCAATTGTTAAAAAAGGATGCAAAATGATATCAAAAAATGAACATGCGTCCCAAAACAATGACTACATGCTCTATGAAATGAGTCATACTAACTAACTATGTCGTGTGGCTCCGATTTCGAACTCAAAAGCTTTATCTCCAAAAGCTGCCCAGAAACTTAACCGCTACCTGATAAGAAAAATCATTGTTGAAAAATACATGAGTTGATAACAAAAATAATTATATTCTTTTCATTTATCGATATTATCGAAAACTAGCTCACGCCACTTAACAATTTACATTATAACATCTCATAATAATAATAATAATAATAATAATAATAATAATAAAGATTGTGAGGCATTCTCATAACATAAATAAGCCCAAAATCTAAACCAACATTTACATCACACTAATTTCAACAAGTAATATCAGCTCATAATCTAGAGTATTCATCAGCTAAAATATATATCATCATTTCATTATATCTTCATATCACAGTGTAATGGAAAATCTCATCAAGTACTTTTTAGTTAAAATCTGTAATATAGTCATGCATGTGTAAACTGCCCTCAAAGCTAGGCACCTCCATACACAGGCTTAAGGCCTTCTCAGTGTACGGAACTGGATCCTAAAATTCTCTAATAATACATCATAGATCACGGTCAAGACCCCTCGGTGAACTATATTTACACGGCCAATTAGACCCCTCAGTATAATATAAAACACGGCCAAGACCCCCCCAGTGCACTAGAATTGATAAAATCACGGACACTTTTCTGGTGGATGTTAATATCACATATTTCTCATATTCCACTTTACAAGTAATCAATTTACAATCATTATAATTTCACAAATACTATACGAAATAATGTTTAATTATAATCACGTAAAATGACAAATAAGTCTTTAAAATCACACGTAACATAATAGCATAATTAATTATCATTCTCTAGGAATATTTAATTTTTCCACTCACAGAGTTGTCTATTGAAGATTAAATCGGCTGATAGACTGTCCCGATATTTGAATCTTTCCTGAGATAACAATAGAATTATCCAAATCAAAACTCACTTATGTAATTCCACTTGATTGACTTCATAGAATAATTAAATAATTAAAATGAAAGCCAAACTTATTCTCCTTTAATTGTAGTTAATTAAAATCACTTATGATTCTCCTTTTTTTTTTTTTTTTGTAAAGTCCAATAATTGAACTAGAAATTGAATTGCTAATTCTTAACCCATTATAAACACATAATTAAACCAATTTTTAAAATAAAAATTTCACTTCTTACCTCGTATTGTATCCAAAGTGAGAAATTAATTCCTCCAAATTTAAAATTTTCTATTACTTTTTCTACTTTTCTCCTTGATTCAAAATTTTTTTGTATCAAATTTAATGTAAGTAAGGAAGAGAGAGAAAATAATGGCTGCTGTTTCATTCTTTGCTGAAGAGATGTAAAAGAAAATTAAAGGATTGATATACATGTATCCACCGCCTGACTTTTCACATGTGCAGCCATTTTTTTAATAGATAAGTTGGCTTGACATTGTTGACCAAGAAAACCCCAAGTTGACTGAAATTATTACATCAAATATGTTAATTTTTTTTTTAATCGACAAATATGTTAAATTTTAAAATGGTGAGTGGCGGAGAGACGGGTAGGATAACATTTTTGTATGTTGAATGCCAACTTCCAAAAGTATTAAAGTTGAATGGCAACTCGGAAACATTTGGAAAAGTTCAATAGAAACTCGAAAACTTTTAAAGTTTGAAAGCAAGTGGGAAATATTTAGGAAGTTTAGTGACCACTCAGTTATTTAACCCCGAATTCATTGTGTTTGGGAAAAAGACCCCCTAGTCTTGATATTCAATAAGTGGGGGTTTTTAGTGAAGGTAGCTATAGTTGAACCTGAAAGTGAGACAATAGGATAGATGTTATCTTTATAAGATATGGCAATAATATAGCATCTACTTAATATTTAGAAGACTGTCTTTCCTTTTAAGATTAGCATAATTGGGTAATTTTAAGCTCAACTTTCTTTTGTTTTGCAAGAAAACTTGAGGCAAATCATCTTCCATTTTACCTTGTCTTATGCTTCAACAAATTGAAGATTGGTTTATGACTTTTGTGAAGGGCGCGATACATACGTTCCCTTGATGATGCTGTCGTCCCTTGCATTGCACTAAGTTCGGGGAAGATGACATTACCACCTAGGTATGTACTTTTCTCCAACCTTCCAAGTGTGATAAGTTTTTCTTGGGTACAAAGTTTTTGGGAACCATCAAACTTGTGTCAAGTTCTTAGGTTGACAAACAGAAATACTTACGTGGCAATTAATGATTTCCATTCAGACTGATCAAGTAAATGGAGACGAAAGGACTATTTTGAATTAAATGAAAGTATAAATTAAGTGAAGCACTTGTGACGAAATAAAGTCTACTAATTCACTTGAAACAGGAACATAAGTTTGGAAAACCTAAAATTTTAATGTGATCCTTTGTGTGTGTGACAAAATGGACATCAGGAAGAAAGAAATTGCTCAAGCTGGTATCAAGAGAAAGAATTATGTGAAGCACGAAGAAGTGAATCCATCAAAGAGGTACACATTTTGCATTTTCTTTTATTTGTGAACGCAATCATCATATATGGTAAATGTGTTACATTCTTTTTCGTTATGTAACACAATCATGATATTATTATTATTTTTAAAGAAAACAAACCAAATCAACTTTATATAATTAGCTCGCCATCAATGGCGGACTGAGTGGGTGAATTTAGAGGTCATGTGACCTCCAAAAAATTTCCATTTGAATTTTTTTTCAATATTAACCAAAAATTAAATACTCTCACACAATAGTCAAGTCAATTTCAAGTCTCATGTCTCTCTCTCCAGCTCCAAAACCAAGACAAAATGTCAAAATTTAAAAACCCAATTTCTAAATTCTACTCTCTACCTCTACTTATGCACGCAACAAAAGTCACATTTCTTCTCCAATTTACAAAATAAAATTGCTCTAATTTTCAAACAAAAATCAAGATTCAAAAGTTATAAAATTTAAATTGCCATTTTCTGCCAAGTGTTTTGAACTTGTTTCTTTTCATTTTTTCTCTCCATCATCGGTCGAAACGATGACCCGTCTCCTTGAAACTGATGAAGATTCATCTTTATTTAATATATACAGATACATATTAAAAACACTAGTTCTTTCTACTATTATTTCCTTATTTTTTATTTTATTTTTTTACGTGCAATATGTTGAACTCAATGTAAAAAAGATATGGAGAGATATTACAAACAAACTTCTTCAACTTTTTTCGATGAGTAAAATATTAGTGTAAAGAGGATTCAGAATAAAAGGGACCAAACGGATGAAACTAAAGGGATGTTCAATGTGTAGTGGATGAAGGGGATGAAATTGAGAAGGATGTATTTAACCGTATTGGTAATAGTGAAATTATACAACGTTATTAGTATGAAAACACGTAGACAACAGTTGTAAAATAGTTTCATTATTATTGTCTAAAAACCTTTTTGTAACTTAATAGTTTCATGAACCCCAGTCGAGACAAAGAGTGGAATACAAATGTCCTAAATAGTGAGCAACCTTATTTCTCTCGTGGGGGATAAAGTTGCAAGAACCACAATTGACATTAGATAATATCAGATAAATTAAGTGCATTTGGAGTACAAGGAAAATCTGATTTTGGACTTTGCACCACCTGAAGCGAGTCACACTATCAAAACTATACTAAACCCACGTTTCCGAGCCAAAACCAGTCCATTACACACAGCCATAGCCTCTGTGTTCTAAGCTGACAGTTGGCCAACCACCATTTTTTCCTGTATTGCAATGACCACCCTAATTCACCTCGAATAACCACTCCAGTGGTATATAATCCCGTCTCAGGCATTCGTATTTAGTTTGAAGCACCCAGGGGGATGGCAGGTGCCACAGCTGGAGATGGTTCAGGCAACCCCCCCCCCCCCCCCCCCCCCCCGGCCCTACTTCCCAGTTCCCTGCTGCTCGGTTCCATCAATGTTCCACTGCAGGAGGTTTACTGATATCTCCACAAGCACAGAGTCATTTCTTCAAGTCAGACCATGGACAACCTTGTTTCTCCTGTCCCAAATCACCCAGAAGATGCAACCAATCTGTCCCAAAGCTGGAGGGCCGCACTCCTTCGCCAGACCACAGTGCAGAACACATTTCCACAGTCTGTAGGAAGGGTTTTATAGTCTGCCACCACCCTGAATCTTGCCACACAGATACCGTTTCTGGGCATATTAAAGAGCGCATGTCTATAGATCTGTTTCACAACAATAAGTGCTTTATTGAAGCATATCACGTGTGAAATTTCGTCTGCCATGACATCAAATATGTTAAATTTTGAAATGGCGAGTGGCGGAGAGACGGGTAGGATAATATTTTCGTAAGTTGAATGGAAACTTGCAAAAGTATTAAAGTTGAATGGCAACTCGGAAACATTTGGAAAAGTTCAATAGAAACTGGAAAACTTTTAAAGTTTGAAAGCAAGTGGGAAATATTTAGGGAGTTTAGTGACCACTTAGTTATTTAGGACATGTTCGGTTACTATTTTTTTCCAAAAAAACCAATTTTTTTGCTTACAATTTTTGACTTTTCAAACTTCTTACACTACAAAAAAGTTTGAAAAGTCAATAAAGTACCTAAAAAAACCCATTTTTTCTCCAAAAAAAACTTCACCTAACATGACCTTAACCCCAAATTCATTGTGTGGGAAAAAGACACCCTAGGCTTGATATTCAGTAAGTGGGGGTTTTTAGTGAAGGTAGCTATAGTTGAACCTGAAAGTGAGACAATAGGATAGATGTTATCTTTATAAAATATGGCAATAAGTATAGCTTGTACTTAATAGTTAGAAGACTGTCTTTCTTTTTAAGATTAGCATAATTGGGTAATTTTAAGCTCAACTTTCTTTTGTTTTGAAAGAAAACTTGAGGCAAATCATCTTCCATTTTACCTTGTCTTGTGCTTCAACAAATTGAAGATTGGTTTATGACTTTTGTGAAGGGCGCGATACATACTTTCCAATGATGATGCTGTCGTCCCTTGCATTGCACTAAGTTCGGGGAAGATGACATTACCACATAGGTATGTACTTTTCTCCAACCTTCCAAGTGTGATCAATTTTTCTTGGGTACAAAGTTTTTGGGAACCATCAAACTTGTGTCAAGTTCTTTGGTTGACAAACAGAAGTACTTATGTGGCAATTAATGATTTCTGTTCTGACTAGTCAAGTAAATGGAGACGAAAGGACTGTTTTGAATTAAATGAAATTATAAGTTAAGTGACGCACTTATAACAAAATGAAGTCTACTAATTCACTTGAAACAGGAACATTGACTGTTTTGAATTAAATGAAAGTATAAATTAAATGACGCACTTGTGACAGAATGAAGTCTACTAATTCACTTGAAACAGGAACATAAGTTTGGAAAACCTCAATATTTTAATGTGATCCTTTGTGTTGTGACAAAATGGACACCAGGAAGAAAGAAAGTGCACAAGCTAGTATCAAGAGAAAGAATTATGTGAAGAACAAAGAAGTGAATCCATCAAAGAGGTACACATTTTGCATTTTCTTTTATTTGCGAACGCAATGATCATAGATGGTAAAGAATGCTACCTGTTTGAAGATAACACAATCTTTTTCGTTATGTAACACAATAATCTGTTATGTGATTATGACATGATACTAATTATTATTATTATTATTTTTAAACAAACCAAATCAACTTTGTATAATTAGCTCGCCATGAACCCTGGTCAAGACAAAGAGTACGTAGAATACAATCGTCCCAAATACGAGTACATTTCATGAGCAGCCTTATTTCCCTAGGGGATAAACTTGTAAGAACAACAATTGACATGAGATGATATCGGATAAATTAGGTGCATTTGCAGTAAAAATCTGATTTTAGACTTTGCACAACCTAAGCGAATCACACTCCATCACAATTATACTAAACCCATGTTTCCGAGCCAAAACCAGTCCATCACGCACAGTTGGCCCACGACAATTTTTGCCTGCATTGCAATGTACGTTGATTTAATTCCTTGAGAGATGCATTAATTAGGAATGCAATCTATAAATACACACAAGAAATGAAAAAGTAAATACATCAATCATTCCTAATACAAGCGACAACACTAACAAAATGGAGAAATTGAAGGAGGTTGTTTGTTGAGCAATCTTTGATTATCAACATCCATTGGATACAGCCTCTCATTGTGCAAAGTTGGTGTGGAAGTTTCTGAACTTGGAGGTTAATGCAGTCGTTGTTGAATCTTTTTCTTTTTTACTAAGCTTTATTCTCAATCAATTTCAACGGAATACTCCTTTAAATATTATATTGTTTATTTTGCTCAAGTTAGTGCTGAAATTAATGCAGGAAGGCAACCAACGGTGATACAACATTGGCTGGATTACCCCTTGCAAAAGAGGGAAGATGTTCAGATTTTCCGAAGGAACAATTGGAACACATGGAAAGCGATCATCATCTTAACTCGCCACGCTCTCTTTCAATGGACAGAACTGTCTATGCCTTTTTGTTTGCGTTTGCTTTAGTTTCTGTTTTTATTGTTTATCTGCTACGACAATGATTTTTGTAGCGACTGAAAAATGTGCAAAATTGTACGTGGAAATTTTAATTTAAAGTTTGAAAATAAATTTAATTAGTTTGCTGCATCGCAACGACACTTCTTAAAATTTCAAATTTAATTTTTTGGTCACATAAAATATTGCCCGCACTTATCTACTAATTTTCTTTTTAAATGATGAATAAATTATTTTAATTGGCAATTCATTTATTAGTTGAATTGCATTGGTTTGTTAGCCACATTAAAGGCCATAAGTTAATAGGATAGCACAATCCGTTTATGTTTTGTTAAACGATCTATTTTCCCATTCGTGTTATTTTTTTATTAACATAACTTTGGACCAAATATTTAAGTGTCGTAAGATCAAATAAAAGTATGTCAATATTGGGCTCATTGGATAGTTTGATTTAAATCGCGTGTGTTGGGCCTAAGAAAAATTAATTATGATCATCGAGTTAGGTTTAAGTTATGCCGACTCAAAGAATTGTATTATCCAAGCTATTATTTTAAACATTTATTTTATTTCTCGACATTGTCTCCCGTTGAAGAAACGGTCATCCTTTGCATAAAATATGGGCTTCAATTATAGAAATATATTTTATGTTATATAAAGTTCAAATCATATTGCATTTCATTTGAATTGGCAATGGTCTTTGTTATATGTAAATCCCCTCATTTTCTCCTCACGAGCAGCCTTTTCCTCAGATTTTGTTGGAAATTGGTTTAATAATTTGAGAAATTGACAACTAAAGTTACTTCATGTCAACTTGGCCAAAATATACAGACCCGACCCAATCTGTTTAGAAAAAATAGTTTGCCACTTCGCCGCTTCGGAGAAACGGGGTTTGACCTGCATATGTTGAAGGGTATATTTGGCATCTCGAAACCAATATCGAATTAATGAGAAATTACAGAAAAAGGACAAAATCGGGTCAATTTTTTATCATGCGATCGCATAGGTATTTTACACTGCGATTGCAACTTGCCTAAATTTTGAGCAGAATATTTTTTGGTCCTACCATGTAATCACAGGAGACAAAGCCATGCGATCGCATGGTTAGCCTAGATTAAGTTCTGTCTTCAAAATTGTACCTTGCGATCACATAGGTTTACGCTCGAACAGACATATAATTTTGAAGTGTTGCATGATTTGGTTACACATCATTTCGTTTTAAACCGATCATCCTCTATATTTAGGACCCTTGGACGTCCTTTTTGATAGAGAACTGATATGCAAACACTAAAAACTTATATATTCATATTTTGAACCAAAATTCTTGTATTTGTTGCATGAAATTCTGGTTTTTCCATTTCATATTCATCTTTGGAGTACAAAAATCATTTCTGGTTCGTTGTGCTTGTGTTTTGAAGTGCTACAAATACAAGCAGAAGTCGTTGTATCTTGGGAGTCATTGCCATAAACCGTAGGCACCATTGCAGAACAAATTTGACTTAAGGACAAATTGTTCAACACTTGCCTCGACTTGCATATCATCTATTTTTTCGGTTTTTTTTTTTTTTGTTTCTGCAATTTTAAAGTCACTTTACACAAAATTCGCCAACAATTTTTTCTCTTCAATACCCCCAACCACTTATTTTCATATAAACTTCTTCTAGCATGATCAGATAACTCCCCACGTGTTCACTCCACGTTCTTCCCCTCCATATCGGCCCTCACTGCCAATTTACCTTTTACATACTATTTGTTTCTTCATATTTCTTTCATAGCTATCTCCGATTGCAAGAAGAAAAAAATGAAATAAAACATCGAGTACATACCTTATTTCAAAGTAATTCAGGAAAAATTAGAATAGAGGCATGCTGAAAATTTTGGTAATCAGCCTGGAAGTGTACTCAACTCCAAGTTTAAGAGGTGAGGGGTTCTTGCACTAAGTCATTAAAGTTAAGCAAATTTAATTCTTCCAGTTTACATGTTAAATATTGTGTTATTCTTTAAAATTACTGGTGGTCGTAGAAGCTAATCATAACAAAACAATTATGATACCAATGGTTGTAGAGGCTCATCGGAACCCTTAGTAAATCGACTGATCATCGGTTTGCTTATATGATGAATTGATATGTATGACTTGCATGATTTATTGATATAATTAATTTTCTTAACGTGTGTATCCTTACTGAGTGTTTCTCTGAGATAGTCACCCCTATATTGACAAAATTTCAGATTATTCGAAGGCGGTGTAGCTCGGTATGAATAGCAAGTAGTCATTTAATTAAATTCTGTTTTATTATGTTCAAGTTGTGAAATTTTTAATGAATACTTGATGACACTTAAGGGTATGTTTAATACTGATTATGCTTAAATTTATGCATTTTACATATTCGTAAGTTTTACCAAAATGTGTGAACACGTTTAAGAAATTACGGAGTTGCTGTCCAAATCTCAAAATATTTTCGTCAATTTCAAACTTTGGTTGACGATTTTATACTATAAATTTTAATATAATTTCAATTGGGAAACATCTCTTTATGAGCTATCTATGACCTAGATTTGAAATCACGTCATTCTGAAGTTTGTAGAATTATTTGTCACAATTTTGGTACACTGCATTGAATTGTACTCGAGAATATAATAGAGTACATGAAGAGAGAAAAATAATAATTTGATGTCCCGAACGTCCCCGGCGGGAGCTAATTTTTTGTTATGATGTAATATCATATGTTTTCTAATTTTTGTATGAATTTCACTTAAATCCGAGTTTGTTTTCTATTTCAAAATAATTTTGGAAACAATCTGCCCGAACCAAAAATCTGCCTTTGAGATGCTGTCTGAAAATTCTAGCTTTCTGCCCCTACTTTGAAGAATCATAACTTTCACTACGTAGATTTTTGAGTAAAATTAGTGGATATGGAAAGCCTTATATGTGTTCTAATATAAGAAATTGGAATCACTTAAAATTTGTATTGTATGAATTTATTATGAATTTTTTAGCTGGCTGCCTTAAGGCACCCAAGACAGTTTTTCAAGAAACTTAGGCCAATGTTTTCACCTACCAAATAATGTAGTTTGAAATTTTAACATGGTCTAGTCCAAGGTCCCAAATAGCTATAGTTAAATTTTTATAATTTTTGAAATATTTTTGTATGGTCAAATGAATTGTGGCGGCACTTATCACAGTATTGGTAAAAACCTTGAATTTTAGAAGAAAAATTCTTTTCCCTTGCGCATTTGTTATCTTCTGCAATAGTTACATTTTTAAACTATTCAAGGGCATGGAAAATCTATTTGGAGTCATCAAACATTATTTAAAAAATTTTTTAGTGACCCACCGGATTGAGAAAAATTCGAGGCGTTACAATTTTGATTTTCACATCTTCCTTTTCTTTACGATCAACACATTATTGGATATTACATGTACATATATATAATTCAGTATTTGTGTTCTTTGGGCACATTTTTGCCATCCTGTAATTATTTTATCTTTTTTTTTTCTGGCTGCAGGTTGATTTCAATCGATTCTATTACTATAAAATTTTATGTACATATATGCGCCGAAACAATTAAACCACATAATTTAGAAGTTTAAATATTAGACGTATGGAAAATTTATTTATTTAATTATTTTTTCGACACCACATGAATGGACACAATTTACGTAAATAAGTGGTTAGAAAACTTGAAATTTGATTTATAGTTTAGTTGTATCATTCTAAACCACTTCATCTACAATCTTAAGCTAATAAAAAGACTAATTTATTCATTTAATTTTTTTCTTCAATATGCCTCGTACGTGCAAGTTTTTTTTTGGAGAAATATTTCAGCTCGAAAATTCAAGTATGAGATATACATTTTATTACAATCATAAAAAGAAATACATAAAGGAGGACGTATGTGCCTTACCTCCATCTTTTACAAAAAGACCTATCTAAATGAATGCGTATAAGAGTACTGCTCATTTTACAAGTAAAACCGCAATAATATTCTAAGCAAACCTATGTTGATACTCTTTACACAGTAAACAAGATATCGAAAAAAACAAATTAACAGCAAACTTCACAAGACTAATTGACGCGATATCCAACTTGTCCAAATGAATGAGGCCTCTAACGACACCTTGTAACATATTGAAGCATTTTCCACTGTACCCCTTATTGGCAACCCAGTCGGCCACCTTATTCCCTTCCCTCCATATATGAGAAAATTGAACGTCCATTTTTTTAACACTGGTGGATGGATTCCAAAAGGTATTACACTCCAAGGGCCTTTACTCTGTTGTATGCATAATAACATTGTAGCTGTGGAATTTACTTCTACCCACACTTTTCTAATACCATTCTGCCAACAAAGTTGAAGACTAGTAGCCACAGCTTTAAGTTTAGCTTCTAGGATGGTACAAGTCCCATAAAAATCATAAAACCCCCCAAGTAACCCTAAGTTGTTGTGAACCACTCCACTCCTAGCTGTGAGACCACAGCCCTGTCATCATCTAAGTAACAGCCACAGGATATGTCACTCTTTTCCTACCAGCCTGAATAAGAATACCATTTTTCAAAAGGGACTCCTCCAGATAATGGGTTCTTTTGATGATTCTAGTTGCATTCGTTCTCACACCATTGTGTTTAGAATTGTTTCTATCATTCCAAAGGAACCACGGAATAAACAAAGGCACAGCAGCAGCCAACGTCCCAGGCCAAGCTTGTTTATTGGTAATCCAAAACATAAACATAGCTCTAGGATATGTGCACTCCTTAAAGGACATACCTAATCTCAAGCAAAAGTGTTCCTAAACCAATTTAGCACATTTACCATTCAAAAATACATGATTAATGATTTCCTCCTCATCACAACATTAGCATTTAGATGCCAAATGTATACCAAGTTTTTTTTTAATAATGTCATCAACTGAAACCCAATTGTGCCAAAGACACATAAATCTTGGGAGGGATACTTTTGTTCCACATGGACTTAAAATTAGAGAGTTGAGTAGAATTCTTTTTGGCGAAATAATTCTACACAAGAAGAGACAAAACTTACCCGAGTTATCCAGCTTCCAAAACAATTTATCTGCTTGGTTGGATAAAGGGATGTCCTTGATTTCATTCACCAACTCATGAGGCAGAATGCTAGACACTTTATCAGATCTTGAGCTGCTATTTCCTCTAAATTCTAGAACATAACTTTTGCTATAAGGTTGCTGAGGTAACAAGGAGTGGATAGCTCATGATTTAAATCATTGATCATACCAAAAATCAATTTTGCCTTCTCCTATTTTCCATGCTAGATGAGGCTCCAACAGGTGCCTAGCATGAAGCATTCTTCTCCATAAAAGGAAGTCTTGAGGCCTTGAAGCAATCAGATTAGCATGGATAGTTTTGCAGTATTTTGCCTTCATAACTCAACTCTATAATCACTCATGTTTCTAAACTGCCACCATAATTTGCAATTGAAGGCCATGTTCATATCTTTCAACAACCTACTGTAATGACCAGAAAATTTTTGTTGACATTTAAAATTTCACGAAAAATAAATTTGAATTATCGGGGTCGTTGTGAACTTCCTAGTGCATTTTAATACTTTAGTTGCGTTATATTTTTTTTTCCCCATATCTTTTGTGTCAAACAAAAAGGAATTTTTGTCAATCACCAAACCAATTTTTTCATGCTAATTAAACACCCAAATAGCCCCTAATCTCATCCCCCAAACAGCCCCTAAAAACCAAAAACTCAACATCCCATGATACCCTTCACTTCAACCCATTACCTACCCATTTCCGCCACATATTCCCATCACTTTTTCAGCAGCTAAATCTACTAATTTCCCCATCAAGAAACCTCCCTGCTTCAGCCCCTTAAATCCAGTTAATCACTTTTTATCAGTCCCAACATAAACCCCAACTCTTCCCTCATTTTAATGTCCAAAATTCTGCCCTTTAAAGTCCCATTTTTCCATTCATTTTTCAGTTCCAAATCTTTAGCTTTGGTTCACCTTTCTCTCCAGATTTTCGACCACAAGAAGTCATCAAGAAGTTCTACTTTTCTTCTCCAGTTTTGGTCCCTCCAAGACCCCAACTTCCCTCACTAATTCAACCCCACAATCATAGCACATTTTCTCTATTTTCCTGTCCCAGAATCCGGCCCTTATAATTCCTAATTCCCCTTTATTTTTAGTCCCTAAAATTACAGAATTTCAGCCCCAGATTCCCCAAGAAACTGCCCCTACATCACTCCAAAATCGGGCCCTCAATCAGCCAAAAACCTTCCCCGTGAACTCCCAATAACAGCCCATTATCCAAGGACCAAATCCCCCACTTTTTTTACCCATTTCTCCCCCACATTTCAGCCCTCAAGTTAACTGTCCACCTCCCTGCTCATTTTGTCCCAGAATTCGGCCCCCTCAAAAAACCCCAACTTTGCTCACTAATTCAACCTCCAAATCACAACATCATTTCCTCATTCTTCTGTCCAGAATTCGGCCCTTCAAGTACAAAGTTTCCCTTCATTTTTCAGTTCCAATACTTCCATTTGTTGAATTTCTTTCTCTCCATATTTTCAGCCAGCAGCAGGAGCCTTTTTCCTTGTTTCTTCTTCAAAATATTTTACAGCAAAAAGTCCAGATTTCCTCACCATTTTTCTCTCTTTAAATATTACTACAACACGAATTTTGTAAATCAAAAAGGAGCACATACGAGTTAGATTTTTTTGGAAAGGTGCATTGACAAGTTATTCCACATCAACTTCAACCGAAACACTATTTTGGAGGTAGTTTCTTGTACTACCGAGTTAATGCCATGATTTTAGATTGAGAAGATATTGTGTGGATTAATTTCCATGCTTAACGTCAAAGTTGGAACTTTATGATTGTGATTGAAGGAATGAAGGTAATCACTTTTGAGTTGGTGCTGGTTACCGAATGTGTTCCTGTGTATGTTTTAAGTGTTGGCACGTCGCATTTTAATTCCATATATTTTCTCACATGTTAGTATATGTTACTACTGTTTCTTATGAAATACTCACCCCAAAACGATCAAATATATTCATATTGGAATGGTTGGTGTTGACGCGATGGCGTAGGCTAGCTAACACGAAGTGGACCTCTTTTATTTAAATTAAGTTTTGGCGTCGAGATGATCAAGTCAATCATGATGTAAATACTGTAATTTAAGCTGCCCCTACTTTGAAAAAATCATAACTCTCTGTACGTTTGGAGTTTTGAGTGAAATTAGTCTATGGAATTCCTTATATGTGGTCTAATGGCACCATTGGAATTACTCAAAAATTCCATTGTATGAATTTATTATAAACGTTTTAGTGAATTTTCTTAAGGCACCTGAGACAGTTTTCAAGCAAATTTGGCTAACGTTTTCACCTACCAAATGACGTAGCTAAGGTATGAAATTTTAATATAGCTTATTCCATGGTCTCAAGTATCTAAAGTTCAAATTTTGGAATTTTTAGAGTTTGTTTGAATGGTCAAATAAATTGTGGCGTCACCTATCACGGTATAGGCAAAAACCTTAAGAATTAGAAGTAAATTCTTTTTCCCGCGCCCGCAATAGTCCGCAATAGTTATTTTTAAAACCTTTCAAGGACAGGGGAAATATTATTTGGATTCGTTAAACATTATTTAGAGATTATTTTAGCCACCTCACGGGTTAAGAAAATCCGAGGGATTACACCTACAACCAATTCCACCTTCAATATAGGGAAAACAAATCTTCTCCCAAGTTTCCTAATGTATTTGTTTTATTTGACTAGTATCCCCCTAAATATAACCATTGAACATTCTCGAAAGTCTACTCAAAACACCAATCGGAAGATTCATAACTCGTAAGGTGCAAAGGGATAGAATTCAAGACATGCTTTAATAGAACCAACCTCTCTCCATCAGACAAGATTTTATGTTCACAGGCATGGAGCCTATTTTTAATTTTGTTCACCAAATCTTCAAACAACACAAATTATTTTCGACCATTTCGTGGAGGTACTCCAAGGTAAGTTATAGGAAGAGCTTGAAACTTGAAAACTGTTAAGGCCTCCACCACACCTTTATATTTGAGTTGGGGAAGAACACTAATTTGAATAAAATAAAATAGTTTAGGATTTATTTATACTTTTGAAAAGGTTAAGGGCCCAATTGAAATGTTTTCATTGTATTTTTTTCTTATTATTTTAATTTATTTAAGTCAAAGGGTAAAATTGTCATAGAATTATCAGAATAGTGAAAAATAGTGATTTGGAGACCCTTTGTGAGAATAAATAGAAGAATGGGGATGATATCCGCTAAAAAAAAGAATGGGGATGAAATCGTTACAAACCTGAAAGAATGGAGACTATTAGTGTAATTAACCCTATATTATATTATGTTTGGTAACTAAAATTGAATAAGTTTCCAAATCTTTGACACCTTGGCAGTCAAAATATGAAAGAAATTTAGATCATACGTTAACTATAAAATTGACGTGGTTTATTCTCTTTTCTATATGTGACTTGAAAGTTTTTGAGAGAAAAATTGTAAGCCTAGCATCCTAGTTAATTTTTTTTTTGTTCTCTTTGTGGGTTGTACAAAGAGTAGAAATTTGTGGGTGTGGAAAAGCTTAGGATAATATTTCTTAAGATATTTAGAGAATTTGGGTGAGTGAAATCTATATAATTGTATTGATTTTTTATATAGTGAAAGCTTTGACAGTCCATAAAATTCTATATCTTTTATATTTTTTTCTATTTCGCTATTTTTCTTTGAGCAAAGATCTTGTAGGCAATAAAAGAATTGCTCTCAATTCCCTACACTAAACAGATTAACAAGATGGATCTCTCATCTAAGTAATTATAAAAGGAAAAATTAATTTACTCCCAAAAACTTAGAAAAGAAATACATCCTCCACAGGATATTGCCTACTCCAGTAAAAAACATAATGCATTGTGATCCTATGTACCACACTATACATATCACAGGCATTAGTTTGTGAAAATTTTGCATGTACAAAGGAAAAGCAGCATACCAAGGGTTGATCCTGTCAGGGTCAATGCCAATATAGCGAATTGGCAACTGTAAAATTTTAATTTTTCATGAGGAAAATTTTCGTTCCAACTTTGAAAATAAATTTAATTGGCTTGCCACATCGCAACAACACCTCTTAAAAATCATAAATTTAATGGTTTGGTCACAATGAATGTTGCACACACTTTTCTTTTTATTTCTTTTATATTCTTTTGATGAATTTAGAATATTTCATATGAAGTTTTTATTTGGAATTTATTAAATTCATAAATTGACTCGTTTTATGGAAAAATCATATCACATGGATTAAACCATTTTTTCCTGCTAAATTAACTTAAGCCGAACCACTTTTTTATCCTAAAATCAATCCACATTGGAGCCCATTTTCCAGCCCAAAAAGGGAAAATTACACATATACACTACTATATAAATGAAAATTGGAATATACTTGTTTCTTTATTAAATTGATATATACTAGTATAATGTTAGTTTCATTGAATAATATTGAAAAGGTGAAGAAGATGTTTTTATGGAATGTTTATATCAAATAATAAATGCAACAGTTTCATTTTTACAAATTTGATCCCAACTACGAATTCAAATTTTAAAATTGCGGTAGACATCACCAATTTAAGCGAACGAAGAATCAATCATCAAATGGCAATAAAAAAATCTTCACCTAATAAATTATATAATCAATTCTCATTCTTGCAAAATGAGAAAACGAAACATGCATGGTATGAAATGGTTGACAAAATTTGAGTATCCACTATATGCATTATTCATCCAAGTATCAAATACAAAATGCAAACTTGTAAGAATGACCGAGATAAGAAATTTATGTTTTAAAGATTTAAATATTAACAAGATGAATACAATATTAAAAGTAAAGAAAACTTTAAAAACTCAAACAAGTAAAAATGACTAGAAGTCGAAAAAAAAAAACCCCATAAATGCTTCAAAAAAAAAAAAAAAAACCAACAAAATTACTTTTGTTTGTTCCGGTACGAGAATAGTGTGTTTCTTCTTCAACAGTGAAGTTTACTACCACGAGGATTGTAACGATCGAAATTTTTTTTCTGCTTTTAAGTAAATAATTTTTCTACTTTCGTCGTCTCTATGAATCTTCTAGTACATTTTATAATATTTTTGTCACGTTAAATATTGCGCGTGTTTGCTTTAAATTTTATTTGAAGAATACGGAATATTATTTTTTGCACTGAACCCGATAAAATTTTACGATCGAAAAGTTATTATATTGAGTCAATTTTCCTTTTAAATTTCGGCCAACATATTTGATCCAAAAACCAACCCATTTTTCCTATTATTTTCAGTCAATTTTAACTAAAGTTTTTTCCCTCTTCCTTCCAAAATTCGGTCATTACCATGTGTGTTCATTCCCCAAATAACAAGCCACCTTGTTGTCCCAGCAACCGTCCCCCAGCTCCCCATTTTCAGCCAAACAAACAACCTCCACCAGGTAGGAAAAACCACCCCTCCATGATCAGTAACTACCCATAACATCAGCCAAACTGCCCTCCATCTCCCTCAAGAAACCTGTCCCCAGCTCCCCTTTATCAGGCCCAGGTTATTTTCTTCCAGAAAACAGCCCCCCAATTGGTCCCTAAACCCAGCTGAAAACCGTCCCATAAGCATCTCTTCCAGCCTTGAAAAAAATCCATAAGCTTCAGCCAAACTGCTCCCTTCCATTGTCTCAAAACTGCCCCCATGTACACTAAAAAAAAAAAAAACTACTCTCCACTCCCACCTTACTCTCTGCATTTTTCCCTCTTAATCTAAGCCCCATATTTCAGATTTTTCCTCACTATTCTTCCCTCTGAAAATTTCCCCTACAATATATGCTTTACTCCCAAAAATCAGTTTTGAACTTAAGCAAAAACTACCCGTTTTTCCCTTCAAAATTCGGCCATTAAGGTTTCAGCCATTTTGTGCTATGTTTCTTCTTATTTTTCCAGCAACATTCCCTCATTTCTCTCCCAAAATTTAGCACCAAAACTTAGCAATAGCTCATATCTTCTTCCTTCAAATATCTGCCAGTAGGAGTTCAGAAACCTGCTCCATTTTTTTTTGCAATTTCAGTCACAAATTCCAGGACTTTTCAGTCCAGATTTTTGGCCAGCAGTAAAAGGCTTTAACCTTGCTTCTAAGTTTACAAGAGCTCTTTGTGTGTGTGTGCGCGCACACTCGGGTTTGATTGTGGAAAAGGTGCATTAACGATTCATTCTCCATCACAATTTCAACCGAAAACTCTATCTAGGTAATTTTATTAACTACTTTTACCATGAATTATAAATGATGTTTGAGAAAAAATTATGTGATGATGTCATGTAAAATTATTTATGAAGCAACTTTATGGTTGTGATCAGAGGTAATCACATATGCACGATGGTGATTAAAGGAAATCATATTTAAGTTTATGGGTGCCGGTTATCAATTTATGTTGTTTATATGTACGTTTGAAATGATGGCATGAGCATTTATGTTTCCGTATAATTTTTCCCACATGTTAATATATATTGCTACTGAGTGTTTCTTATGAAATAGTCACCCAAAACAAACAAATTTTCAGATTGAAAAGGTTGGCGTTGATGCCATGGCGTAGGCTAGCAAACACGAAGTGAATCATGATATAAGCCGAGATGATAGAGTCAATCATGCTATAAATACGATATTTTAAGTGTTGGATTTTCAGTATTTAATTATGTAATATGTATGGAAAACAAGATGTTGGTTTAATTTCCATTTAAAGTTTTAAATTAGAAATTGTCTAGTTTTATTTTTCTGAATTTTCAGCTTAGTGCCCCTACTTTGAAAACTCATAACTCTCAGTACATTTGGAGTTTTTAAGTGAAATAAGTGACTATGGAAAGTCTTATATGTGGTCTACTGGCAGCATTTGGAATCACTCAAAAATTCCATCGTACCTAGGAAAATTTTTCAAGAAACTTCATCCAATATTTTCACCTACCAAACGAAGTAGGTAATGTTTGAAATTTTAACATGTTTTAGTATGTAGTCCCAAGTATCTACAGTAAAAAAATTGGAATTTTTGGAGTTTTTTGCACGGTCAAACAAATAGTGGCAACACCTATCATGGTATAGGCTAAAGCCTTTTTTCCTTGCGTGCTTGTTATTTTTTCGCAATAGTTAAATTTTTAGAACACTACAAGGGTACAAGAAATATTATTTGGAGTCATCAAATATTATTTAGATATTATTTTAGTGAACCTCTGGACTGAGAAAACCCGAGACGTTACAAGGATTCTTGTTCGCTATGGAAAAGGGGCTCCCGATTCTAATTTTGAATCTAGACTTGCTATTGCTGTGTGTTTTAGCCATCTTCAAATATAAACAAATCAATTTAAAATAAAAAAACCAATCAAAAGTTGAAAGATTGAACAAAAGAGAATATCAAAAATAAGAATAAGAAATAAATAATGGATTGTATAAGTAGCATATTGATCTTAATGTGGAGGAATAGTAAGTTAGATGCATGATGAAAAAGTTTATGATAAGATTGAATTGAATTTTTTAAAAGAGTTTTGTGGGCTGAAAGAGAAAATAAGAGTTCGAGCGTCTCGAGAGAGCAAAGTACTCAAAAGATGATTTTCTCTTTCTATTATGGAAAGATTTATCTAACTCCCTTGAAAAGTAGAAAAATTTGTTACAAGTAGGTGTGATTAAACAAATAATTTAAAATTAAAACATGTAAAGTACTGGTATTTGTGCAAATCATTAGGTAAAAAATTAATGTGTCCTAGTATATTTCAAATCCCATTAAAAAAGAAGAAAGCCCCGTTGCCGGATTTGAGCTCTCTCTCACTTCTTTCCGCTGTTTTCACTCTTCTCGTAAATAATGGAGTGATTATTGTCGTAGCCCAAAGATCGTAGATATTGGAATTTTTTATATGAAATTTGGATTTTCGGTTTATTATTTTTTTTAATTGCCAACGATGAGTTGCGGGTTGGAATTTGTTGTGAGGATGGGTTATTTATTTGGAAACGGTGGAGGGCATATGGTGGCAGACGACAGCGACAGCGAAGAAGGCACATACACAGAAAAAAAAAAAAAAAAAGAAATGGGAAAGAGGAACGTGAATTATGTGATTTAAGATAGTTGACTCTCAAGAGACGATAAGAGTCGTCGCTATAACATATAGCGACGACATGTCTTTTTAATAAAAAATTTTACCACATACTCGTCGCTATACATGCCGCCGCTGTGTTTATTTGTAGTTAGGTCCCTCATGTTTACATCTTCTTCATTTTGGTCCTTGTATTTCCTATTTTTATTTCAATTTCATCCTCTTTTATTAGAAATGTAAATCCTTCAACTTTTACGAGGTTACATGTAGGTTTCCATTTCTAATTTTTTTTGTGTGTGCAATTTCAGTCTTTCTTTGCCTATTTTTCGTTTTCAAAATTTCTAATTCCATCCAAACATTGGTTTTAACCTAAAGCAATAAATTTAGTGACGAACAACAACATTCAATCTGATTCACTAACATCAACAACAATGAAATTGATATAAATTTATTTCATAAACTTTAATGACGAACAACAACATTCAATCTGATTCAGTATCATCATACGTTTGATCATCATCGTTGTCACTGTCGTCCTCATTGCTTTTACTACATGTTTCATCATCATCGTATTCTTTATGTGTATCGTCTTCCACATCCTCGTCGTTAATGAATGATGTATCTCCTACAGTATCAGACGATGCTCTCCTAATAAATGGTGCTCATACCTCATCAGCTTCACCATCATCTCGATGTAAGTATATGTGCTATAAGTTGCCAAGATCAACAATCAGAGAAAAACAAGAAGAGTTGTTATTGTGGAGCAGATCTATCTTAGTGATGTTACATTCCATAATATTCCAAGTGCTCCTATGATGGTCTTCTAAAATCTTCAATTCGGACCATGAAAAGGAACTTCAATGTAGAACACTTGTTGGGCTCGGCTAGCAAGTATGAACTGATCATCCTTGTATGTCTCTGCACTGATGTCAATATTGGTAGCGTTATTTTCAAATATCACGATCATAAGTTAGGAAGTGAACTTTATTTACAACACAGGCTGTGTAAGACATAACTTGCATGTAACATCCACTAGCCAACGAAAACAACTCATGAGAAACTTGAGGGACGTTGCTTTGGTGCAGTGCGTATACCTAGATGAAATGGAAGTTGGTTTTAGTAAATGTTAAAGAAAAGAAAAATGTGCACATATTTGAAATGTAATTGATCGTTGTTCATTTACCTTCCAGTAAAACCAGCCGTGAAAGTCTCTTCTATGCACATGGTCGATGGTTGGATAGCCATTGTGCAATAGCTCCTGCCTATGTTCCTTTTACAAGGCATATAAGATCAACTAATTAGTTCGTTAAAAATAACAAGATGATGAAAGGAATTGAATAATATTTTAGAACGAGGTCTTACAGCAAGTGTGTCTCAATTTCAATATTGTTGTTGAGGATGTAAAGCATTGCCTGATTTAAGCATCGGCATGCAGCGTTGGTGGTGTCTTCTTTCCAATTGGGTGACATTGCGATTGAAAATTAAAGTTGTCTTCGTGGAACACTTACATTCTCGTTTCTCTCCGGTCGATTGAACCTTGTTTCTATGTCCTCGAAATACTTCAAAAAAAAAAGTCAACTCCTTGTCAACGACATACCCTTCAACTATTGAACCCTTGAGCCAAGCTCGATTTCTGACGTAGTTCTTAAGTTTCTTCAGGTATCATTCGAATGGATACATCCATCTCATGTGTACCATACTACAAATGATTGCCTCCTCTGGCAGATGCATTACGAGGTGAATCATGATGTCGAAGAAGGCTAGCAAAAAGATTCGTTCCAATTTCCAGATGATGAGTATCAAGTGATCGTGGGCAGCCATTATGTCGCTAACCTTTAGTTTTGTTGCACACAGCTATTTGAAGAACGTGCACAGTTCAATAATTGTAGTAGAAATAGTTTTATTCAATAACGTATGACATCCGACTGGCAATAATCGTTGCATGATAATGTAGCAATCGTGTGACTTCAACCCAATAATGCCACTGTTATTAGGAGCAATATTCTTTCGAAGATTAGAAGCGAAGCCATCTAGAAATTTAACCGATTAGATGAATTTACAAAACCTCTTACGGTTTGCAATGGACATGGTGTAACATGTTCATAGACCTATTCTCGTTATGATACAAGTGTAACTCTCTTTATATCCTTAATTGCATCACATCGCATCTGGCATTTACCGTGTCCTTTGATTTGAATGGATCGTCTAGAATTGTGCCGATCAAGCTGTCACAAACATTTTTCTCTACGTGTATGACATCGATGTTATGATTTAGCTCAGTAGAAGACCAATACGATAACTCGTAGAAAATGCTCTTTTTTTCTCCAATTCAGCTCGTCATCACTTCTCCTCTTTCTAGCACCTCTGTAGTTATGGTGCTTTCCCAGAATACTATGTCTCACACGGCCCAACTGTGCTAAAATTTTTGCAGGCGTTAACCGACGTGGAGGAAGTCGCCTCTCTGTCCTCTCGTCGAAGTCTAAATTGTTCTTAAAATGATGCCTAGACAACATGAACCATTTGTGACACACATAAGATGTCATACATATCACACGAACTGAAGGCGTCTCTTTGTTGTACGTAGGACATGCCATGTACCCCTGACCACTCTAACCCGACAGATTACTTCTCGATGGAAAATCGTTAACTGTCCACAATGCTGCACGCATTTTGAATATCGACCTATTATTGGTTCCAGCGTCATGCGTGTCAATTCCATTGGCCCACAACTCCTACAAGTAACCTTGTAAATGTTGAAGGACTTACATTGCAAATAAAAGAGGATAAAATTGAAATAAAATAGAAAATACAAGGACCAAAATGAAGAAGGTGTAAACATGAGGGACCTACTGCAAATAACCACAATGACGACATATATAGCGACGACATATGTCGTAAAATTTTCGTTTCATTTTGGCGGCACATTCAAATCGCGTGCATAAAAAAATGAAAAAGACATGTCGTCGCTATACTTTATAGCGACGACCCTTGTCGTCTGTACAGAGTCAACTATCTTAATTCAGACAATTCACCTTCCTGTTCTCCATTTATTTTTTTCTCCGTGTCTGTGCCTTCTCCGCCATCGCTGCTGTCTGCCGCCGTCTTCTCAAGTGCTAAAGAAAAAAGGTCATTCTTCCTTTCTCTCCCCATATCTATACATGTTGTTCATCTTTTCTCGTCAAAATTCAAGGCGACCTAAGAGAACCCATAAAATTTCCACCAAAAAAAATTTAAGGTGACCTAACAAGACCCATAAAGTTGCCTTGAGTTGGAACTGTTGTAGGAGAGATCATTGCAGATTTGGGCTTGGTTCGAATTCAGGTAAGTCTTTTATAATTGAAAAGTTTGGTGTTTTGGGCAAATTTTATGTGATTTAAAATCAAAAATTTTGTTTAATTTCAACAAATTTTCCCATACTCATTTTTGTTGTTGATTAGATATAGTTTATTTTTTCCTAAACAGATTTTGAAACGTCTTCAATTTGTTGACAATTTTCTGATTGTTAGAATAATTGAATCTTATCAATTAATGCTGATTATTATAATCTTCATTAGTTGTTTCCTCTTTTTCTGATAAGAAGAAAGCCCCGAACGCGAAGCCCCCCACCTGTGTTAGAGGCTCCTTGACCAGACAGGTTGTAAATCGAATGATGTGCACGAGTGGCAGGGACATGAGGGAGAGAGCCAACAGGCCAACCCCTAGTATAGACCCCCACAATATTTCAGTGAAAATCTGCCTCACACAAAAATCGAACCTGCGTTGTCAGAAGATTTCTCCCCACGTCACCTCAGACCTTACCAACTCGTTTATGCCCCCGGCGGCAGTTGTTTCCTCTTCTTATGTTCACAGTATACTGATGATTCAACTCAAGAAATACAACCAAAATCCTCAAAATTCTAAACCCAACTGTAGTTCACTACTTATCATCCTCCCTCTCAGTTCAGCCCCAAAGACAATCAAAGCAACATAATAAAACCAAATACAAGAACCATGGATAGAGAACCTGATCAGTAGGAAGAGTGTATGTTTTGTAATTCTTGATGTTTTGAGCCTTCATATCCTGTCTATAAGTGATAGCCCGACAATCATTAATCTTCCCCAGAAGCTCCACAGTTATCCTCCCCACTAGTTATCCTCCCCACTCTTTGTGGATCATGCATATGGAAATCCTTAATATACCCTGCCATTATCCATCATTCCAGACTTCTTCGTTTGCCCCTCATTTAGGAACAAGTGACAATCAAGGCATCGTTCAATATTCTTCTCCCCATTTTGGCAAATCCCTTTTTCTTCGATTCTTCTTCTGCTCAAAGATAAAACCCCATGAGTACAGGCCTTTTTGATAGAAGTAGATAAACGGGAATTAATTGTAGGGATTTTTTCAAAAATAACACAATAAATAAAATATTTCTTAAATTACTATTATATATATTTTTTTTATTCTAAAAATATTATTTTTTTTATTTTTATAACAATTATTGTTATATTTATTATATTTGTTATTTTAGTTATAATAAATGTGTTACATTTGTTATTAACGAACTTAACAAATATAAGTGTTACAAAAATAAAAAAATAGTATTTTTAGAATAAAAAAAGTTAAATAGTATTTTTTAAATTATTTTATATTTTATAGTATGTGATGAAATTATCATTTAATTCTAACTCCCACGTAAGGGGAAAAAAGTAAAATATCCTGACAAGAAAGAAAGCCCATTAGGCTGTGTTTGATTGACAACGATTTTCTATGGAAAATGTCTTTTTTCCGCTTATTTTCCAACTGGTATGTTTGATTGCCCAAAATTTTCTATGGAAAATGTATTTTCCCACCTATTTTCCTTGTTTTGTTTGATTGTAACCTTTTTTTTCCATGTAAATTTTTTTCTCATTTTCCCACTTTTGGCCACATTTTCCTTGTTTTCAAGGAAAATATTTTCTTTGTGGGATAGGAGAATTTATTTTCCATAGAAAATTTGTCTTGTTTTTCAACCCATAATTTCTTGGTAATTTATGTCTATGGAATTTAATTTATTTCCACCCAAATTTTCCACTTGCAATCAAACATAGCCTTAGTTTATTATCATCTGATTTTTATTTGGGCCTAGCAACTGGTTTTGGATCTTTGGGCTGACTGGCCTGACTGCTCTAAAAAATTAGGATAAATAGTACTAGTCTCAAACTTTGGAACTTTATGACAATAGAATTTCAAACTTTTAATTTCTAACACCCATATCTCTAACCTATGAAACGTTAGCACCTGAGGTTCTTTTTTGACAGAAACCGTCAATTTGACTATTAAATTTTCAATATTTTGTTAAACGAACCATTTTACCCTTAAATTGAATGATAAAAAATGAATAGAAAAAGAAAAAGAAAAATTGCAACTCTCTTTCATTTATTTTTCAACGTCAATTTTATTAAAAATTAACGTGTGATGAATATGTCTTGAACAATATATTTTTAGTGGAAATAATTAAAGTTACTGAATCTTCGTCTAAAGCATGTCAATCAATTTCTTAATTTTTACCCGTGTCTTTTTTAATTAATTTCTTATTATTTGTGCATATTTACTCTTTAAATTTGCCAATGTCATTCTTGCATTAATGAATTTCTTTTTGAATTTTTGTCTTTTAAGTTATATTTTTTTAAAATTGACAAAAGAAACTAAAGTTAAATTTGCTACCATTTTGTAACTTTCCTTATTTGCTATGAAAATTTGGTTTAATTAGATTTGGATTGACGTGGCGACAATAATATAAGATATTATCAACTGAGTGATTTTTTGAATCTCTTTCTACATTGTTTCGATACTATAATTTTTCTTTAATTATGATTTTTGTGGGATGCGATTTCTAATATTTTGGAAGATTATGGATAATTTACAATTATATATATGTAATTTTTTAACTTCTAATGTTGAAATTAAATTGCTACTCACATATAATAAAAATATATAAAATTTAATTTTAGACATAATAGAATAAAATAGATATTAATTTCAGCAGAATAAAATATATATTGATTAAGAATATTGGGTTTATTGTTTGGTGGTTATTAATCTTGGGGTGGATTATCCCTATTGACCCAGCATCTATTAAGTGTCATTTTCTCAATTTTATTTTTTAGTTAGATTCATAATTGGAAAATCATTATTGACCCAAAATCAATTTGTAATATAATTGTTAAAACCTTCACTATCATCATGCTTGTGCTCTTCAATTTTGGGCTACAACTTCGGTCGATTGGGCTGGGCATAAGAGGAATGGTTTTCTTTTGTTAGTTAGTAGTTACTACTATGCCTGACGTCATGTCACATGAAGGTAATGGTGCAGGCAATCCTCCTCATCAACCACCCCACTGGCTCTATTCCTCCAGCAAGTCCGATAAGAATGTTTTTTCGATGTCATTTATTTTGCAACTTTTTTACAGTCACTTCATTATCGTTAAATTTCTGAACAAATATATCGTATTTGTTTTTTTTTAGCGTCGTCGTCTAAACGACGGGGTATCTCTCGAGGCATTAACCTTGAGAAGGTTTGGCAGGCGAATGGGAAGAGGCCACTTCCCATCGCGTTCGACAATGTTGAATAGACAATACATTCGATCAGTACTAACACGAAGTACTTTACACGCTTGGTTGGGAACCAAGTGAGTTTCACCATGCCCCCTTGCTACCCTTCTTGGACAGAGGTTCCAGAGGAACAGCGGGCACGGTTACGTAGCACCATCGAGGTAATATATATATTGGTTTTTCATTAGCGCATTCTCTAAACACATTGTTCTATATAATATACATTAACGAATATTGTTTCGCTATTGCAGAGCTATTTCAATCTTCAGGGCGATTGGTCGTCTGACGAGTACCAGGCGGTCTGTGCCGCTGTAGATCGCCTGGCAGCCAATCGTTATCACGATTACAAACTTAAGACACATAATCAATTGAAAGAGCACGGGCCGAGCCGTCCATAAGGCGAGCTGTCTGCCAAAGAATGGCAAAAGTGCATTGACTTCTTCACAAGTCCTAAATTTGTAGTACATACTATCATTTTTTTTTAATTTTTATGTTAATATTTCTATAAAATTCATAGTTACTTAATTAATTTTTATGTCTCTAAGAACGGTCGACAAAGAATAAGGCCAATCGAGGTAATGTTAAATACTCGAGCTTGTAGGGGTCGAAAAGCTTCTCTACCACACGTTACGATCATGTACAAGTAAATTTTTATTTTCCTATTACACATTTTCAATGCATTACATATACATGTTTTAACTAAATTTGACACTTAAATTGTTGTAGAGGGACCCCAAGACCAACACTGGCTGAGCATTATTGAGTCATTCTGGACTTTCCACACTTTTCGGGATGGCAATTGGGTGAATCCAGTGGTGACTGGTGACTACGTGAGAAAAACTTACATTTTAATATTGTTAATTTTATCTCACATTGTAATATTATTTATTGTTTGTTTTTTTTCACTAAACAGCATAAACTTGTTGAGGTGAGGAAGACTCAACAGACTCAGGTCACCTCTAGTGACGCGTCTATTGACAAGCGTGCTATTGTGAGAGAGGTTCTTAGAGAACAATGAGGATATGTCCGTGGGGTTGGACGGGTTTCGAAGGGCAGCTTTCTCTCCCTGGATTTGACCACTGCATCGAACTCCCCACAAGGAATATCCAACCAGTTTTGTGAAGATGCCCGAAATGATAATCCTCGGATTGCAATATATGAGGCCCAACTCCCCCGAATGGAGAAGACAATTCCACGTCTTACGGCGAATCTGCAGTAGAAATACCGGGGGTTGTACCGGAGAATAATGAGGAGATTGGAGAAGACGAGAACGACGGTGGAGATTTGGAGGATTCTCAGGATTTATGTACTATTGAATAGTTTATATTATTAAAAAAATTTAAAACATTTATAGCCATGACATTGGCGTCACTAAAAGAAAAATGTAACACGTCTTTTACCGACGACACTGTCATCACTATATGTCCTACTTATACTGCAATGACATGGTCGTCGCTAATAATTGAGAATGTAAAGGTAATCACAACGACAATGTCGTTACTAGTGTTTAGACTTATAGCGACGACTTTTGGCGAGGACTTATTCATCACAAGTACTCTAATTCTGAGAAATTGAGCATGTCCATATAACGACGACATTGTCGTCGGTATAGATTATAATGTATATAGAAACGACACATTGTCGTAGCTAATTACCTAGAGGCACTAATCTATTGAGACGACTTACAACCAATGTTCTAAAAAGCTTAAAGCGTGGCTAGGCATCTAATTCGAGCTTCAAGTTTTTTGAGTCTAGGCGAGGATAGGCGAGAGCGAGACAAAGTCAAAGCGAGAACAATGCGTGAAGTATGGCTAGGCATGGAGGCCAAGTTTCATGCGCCTAGGCGAAGCTTAGGCAGACTTTTCAGAATAGTGCCTACAGCGACGACATTGTCATCACTACAAATAACAAACGAATCTGCCTAGGCGAAGCTTATGCGGGCTTTTTAAAACAGTGCCTACAACGACGACATTGTCGTCACTACAAATAACAAATGACGACTACTGATCTTTTAGTGGTGACTATTGTCGTCGCTATAGACCTCCTTTCTTGTACTAAAGATGACTTATGTCGCCGCTATACAGTTAAAACATATAGTGACAATTTTTTATTGTCGTCACTATTGTACAAAATAAGTAGTGGCAATAAGATGTCGTAGCTAAAGTTGTTGTCACTATAGGTATCTTTTCTTGTAGTAATCATCTTCATAACCAAAATTAAAATCACTTAAGAAACCCAAAAAAATTTAAAATAAAAAATTTGAAACTTAAAATAAAAAAGGGAACAATCAAGCATCTCATTGAGCGTGACCACAAATAGAATATTAAAAAACTCTAGCCAGAAGGGTACTTTATAGTATGAGGAGAAACAATTCTCAGCCTAGGTTTAACGAGAGGGAATGGACCACATTGTTAGTCCAATTTCACATACGAAAACCCTAAAAGTTCAAATTACATTACATTTTTCCTTGTCGGTTGCGAAAATAGGGTGAAGCTGTTGAACAATTTTACAAGAAAAAATTGGGATCACATGGCAGAACCAACCCACTGTTGTAGGAAACACGAATTCCTCCACCGCCTCGCTAATAAGGTAAACGATGACTGGCACATTTAGATTTGGGGATTTTATTATGTGTTTTAGTAATTTTAGATATGAGGATTTCATTCTTTGTTTTTAGAACCCGTCGCCTTCATTTTATACCTAGACAGATACGATGTCGCTTAGCACCCACCTTTAATGCTTAGTAGACATAAAAAACTCTAGCCTACTCATATTATGTTGAACCACCTCTAAAAGCTTAAGTTAATAGAGAAAGTACAGAGTTATTCATTTAGTTTTTTTGTCAACAAGCCTCTAAAAATGAGATGATATTTATAGTTTTTATTTAGAGTAATGAGATTATTCATCCTTCTTTTTCCAGTAATTTTATATTTCGTTTTCTTGCATTTTTTTGACTTCCTAAATTTGTGTTATTGTGAGTTTCTTTTACAAAAAATATTGTTGACTTATTTTTTACATGGTATCATAGCACATCCTCTCACGAGTCTTGTTTGGGTAAAAATTCTATTCTTCTATAAAATACCATCGGTCTTCTGCTACTCACGGTTGAGTATTTATTCTGGTATCCTTCATGTTGAAATAAATAGTGGTCCATATCGTTGTCTATCTGGACCATATCTTCAAATAAGGAAGGCAATAGCTGGAAAATCTTTTTGTAATCAGAATTATTATATCCCTTTTTTAGATTATTGTAATAGGAAACAAATCTCTCTAATCTCTCTATAAATTCTCCTCTCTTCTCTGTAATAGTTACTGAAAAAAATAATAGAAAAAGTGTGTGTGGGTGTGGAGGACGTAGGCACCAAATTGGTGCTGAACCTCGTTAAATCTTGTGTCTATTTCCTGTTTCTAGTTTCTGTGCACATACACACGGATTCTACATGGTATCAAAGCACCAGGCGTAGATCTGACGTTGGCGATCTGAGATGGATGACCCTAGTAGGAAGACGAGTGGAGAGAAGAACCCAGACCCCAGCGCTGACATGACCCTGCTTCAAGCGTTGAAGGAACTTCTCTCCACACAGAAGGCGACGACCGTGCTGGTTGAAGTACCGATTAACTCGATCATCGTCAAACTCGACGGAAACAATTATGGACTATGGTTGTCCATGATGGAGACGCATCTGGCTGGCAAGGGCAAGTTGGGATATGTGAAGGGCGCAAAACCAGCACCCCCAGTAGGCGATGTGGGATATGAGCAGTGGAAGATGCACGACTCAATGGTGAAAGGTTTGATTCTAAATTCCTTGGACCCAGTTCTGATTGGTAATTTCCATCGGTATTCCACATCAAAGGAGGTATGGGATGCTTTAGCTACAACATTTTTTGATGGATGTGATTCTTCTCAAATTTATGATCTTCAACAAAGGGTTCATATGTTGCATCAAAAGGGGGGGTCGTTGGAGAAATACTATAATGAATTACAGGGGTTGTGGAAGGAAATCGACTTCAGGAGGCCAAACCCTATGACATGCACGATGGATATTGAGAGGCACAACCTATGGGTCCAACAAGATTGAGTATACAAGTTTCTTGCCGGACTGGATGATCGTTTGGATAGCACTCGAGCTGATATAATCCAGACGGTGCCTCTTCCAACTATCGAGCAAGCTTATGCCAGAGTTAGACGGGAGGAGATGAGGCAAAAGGTGATGTGCGGTAACAGTAACTCAAACCCGGTTGTTATGGCGGTGAAGGGCACGGACCGTGCTAGCTGGAACACGGACCGCACAAGTAGTCACACGGCCCGCGCATCTGAGGTATCACTTTATCTTAAAACTGAACCAAACCAGGGAAAAGGAAAAAGGGTCGAGGGAGGAGGATGCACCCATTGCCACAACCCAAAGCACACTAGAGAGACGTGTTTTCAACTGCATGGATACCCAGACTGGTGGCATGAGTTGAAGGAAAGAAAGGGAGCAAGTAAGAAGGGACAGGCTCATCAGACGGTATGCACTGACCATGCAAATAGGAGCATGGACCGTACAGATAATAACCCAGGCCACAGAAACAACACAGGACAGGCATCTCTGACACTAGCCAATTTTGTTGAAGGTACAGAGGGTTATGGCGGTAAAGGTAATGCTTTTATTGCACATAATCTAGAAAAATGGGTAATAGACTCGGGAGCAACTGATCACATGACCTATTTACATTCTGATCAAGACAAAATCCACAAATCAAATAGAAAAGAAATTGTGAGTGCGAATGGGATTAAATCACCAGTTATAGGGTCGGGAAATGTTACTGCTACTCCATCTCTATGTCTAAAAGAAACATTACTAGTTCCTTCGCTGACCACGAGACTCATATCAGTGGGAAGATTAACTGAAGACTTAAACTGTGCTGTTCTAATGTACCCAAATTTTTGCATTTTTCAGGACATCCTAACGAAGGAGATACTTGGGCGTGGTATTAAGCACAATGGACTGTATCACCTTGAAGATTTGAGTGTTGGTTCTACATGTTTAACTGGACAGAGTGTTCAGACGAATAATATTTTGTTATGGCATAAGAGGTTAGGGCACCCTTCTGTGGGTTATATGCGGAAGATGTTTCCGTCATTATGGGTTAATGTATCAAATTCTGAAATTTCATGTGAAACTTGTATTAAAAGTAAGAGTCATAGAAGCACGTATCCTAGTACCTGTTTTAAAAATTTGGAATTTGGTGATTTAGTACATTCTGATGTGTGGGGTCCAGCCCCAGTTACCTCTATTAATGGAGAAAGATGGTTTGTTTTGTTTACTGATGATAGTACCCGAATGACCTGGTTATATCTCTTAAAAACTAAGGATGAAGTTGCCACATGTTTTCTAGATTTTTTGAATTTGGTCCAAAGACAATTTGGGAAAAAGATTAAGATTTTTAGAAGTGATAATGGGAGGGAGTATGTGAATAATTTCTTGAGAAAATTTTTTAGAGACAATGGAATTGTACATGAGACATCCTGTGTTGGTACCCCTCAACAAAATGGAGTGGCAGAAAGGAAAAATAGACATATTTTAGAAATTGCTAGGTCACTATTGTTTGAAAATAATGTGCCTCAAAATTTCTGGAACCACGCTATATCTACTGCGGTATACCTCATGAATAGAATGCCCTCAAGAACCCTAAATTTTCTTACTCCATTGCAAAAACTGGTTTCGTTTGTAGAAATCCCTTCAGTCTTGACCTTGGCACCTAAAATCTTTGGCTGTGTAGCATATGTGCATGTTCCAAGAGAGAAGAGAACAAAGTTAGAACCGTGTGCAATTAAATGCATGTTCATTGGATATGGGAACAATCAGAAAGGGTATAAATGCTTTGACCTAGAAACCAGAAAAACCTATGTGACAATGGATGTTACTTTCTTGGAGAGTGAATCTTGTTTCAAAAACCAATCAACCCCAGTACCAATACAAGAGGAACCGAATCACCAAGTATGGTGGGATAATCAGGAGAACACCAATACAGTCCATGTACCAGAGGAGATTGGCCATGCACCAGAAAATGCGTTTGGCGACGCGGATCGGACAGAAGATTACACGGTCCGTATACCAGAGGACACGGACCGTTCATCAGGGGATACAGACCGTACACTAATAGATGGAGAAGAAAGACCAGAAGCAGAGGTGATTCAGTCACACGAGGATCCAGAAGAAATACCACGCTCGAGTTCTCCCGAGGATGCTCCTGAGGTAAGTTCTCTCATCTCTGAAAGAAGGTATCCCATAAGAACTAACCGAAATGTACGACCAAAGCGGTATAGCGAAGAAGGGTATGCAATATCTAACTATACCAGCACTGAAGGATTGTCCAACTTAGTACAAACTTTCACTAAAGAATTGTCGAAAATTCGAGTACCAAACACTGTGGGAGAAGCATTGCAAGATCACAAATGGGTTGAGGCCATGGAAACTGAGATGAAAGCCCTAGAAACCACTAAAACTTGGAATTTGGTGGAACTACCAAATGGGAAGAACACAGTCGGCTGCAAGTGGGTGTTTTCTGTGAAATATGATGCTACAGGTAAAGTTGAGCGATATAAGGCAAGGTTGGTCGCAAAAGGGTATACTCAGACATATGGTATAGATTTCCAGGAAACTTTTTCTCCAGTTGCAAAGCTTAACACAGTTCGAGTCTTATTATCTTTTGCAGCAAACTTTGATTGGCCCTTACACTAGTTTGATGTGAAGAATGCATTTCTGCATGGTGATTTAGAAGAGGAAATCTATATGGACCTACCGCCAGGGTATTCCCACCAACAAAACAAGAAACTGGTGTGCAAGTTGGAGCGTAGTCTATATGGCTTAAAACAGTCCCCCCGGGCATGGTTCGGGCGATTCTGTAAGGCCATGAAGAGCTATAGCTACAATCAGAGTGATTCTGATCATACTCTGTTCTTCAAGCATCGTCAAGGCAAGGTAACCATCTTAATTATCTATGTTGATGACATGATAATTACAGGGGACGATAATATGGAAATCAAGTGGCTAGAGCAGAGGCTATCGCAGGAATTTGAGATGAAGGATCTAGGCGGTCTAAAGTACTTCTTGGCAATAGAGGTACTGCGCTCAAAAGAAGGTATATCCCTATCACAGAGAAAGTATACACTTGACTTACTTGCAGAGGTGGGGATGCTAGATTGTAAACCAGCTGATACACCCACAATTCCGAACTTAAAGTTTGAAGACAACCCAGAAGATCCGGAGGTAGATCGGGAAGCTTATCAGAAATTAGTAGGTAAACTCATTTACCTATCACATACTAGACCCGATATTGCATATGCTGTGAGCATGGTGAGTCAGTTTATGCATGACTCGAGAAAACAACACATGGATGTTGTGATAAGAGTTTTGAGGTATCTAAAGAAAACTCCAGGAAAAGGCATTCAGTTTAGGAAAAATGGACATTTGGAAGTTTGGGGGTACACGGATGCTGATTGGGCTGGAGACAGAATAGATCGGAAATCAATGTCAGGATACTTCACCTTTGTGGGAGGAAATCTGGTTACATGGAGGAGTAAGAAGCAGAATGTTGTTACGCTGTCAAGTGCAGAAGCAGAGTTCAGAGGGATGTCGAAAGGCCTATGTGAGTTGTTGTGGTTGAGAAAACTTATGAATGAATTGAAATATGGGCCAAAAGAAGAAATGCAGCTACATTGTGATAACAAGTCAGCAATTGAGATAGCCCACAACCCAGTACAACATGACAGGACCAAGCACATAGAGATTGATAGACATTTCATCAAACAGAATCTGGAAGAAAAGATCATCTCGTTTCCATTTGTGAGATCAGAACAACAGTTGGCAGACATGTTAACAAAGGCGGTGTCAACCAAGTTCTTTGAAGAATCGATTGCCAAGTTAGGTATGGTAGATGTCTACCTACCAACTTGAGGGCGGGTGTTGAAATAAATAGTGGTCCATATCGTTGTCTATCTGGACCATATCTTCAAATAAGGAAGGCAATAGCTGGAAAATCTTTTTGTAATCAGAATTATTATATCCCTTTTTTAGATTATTGTAATAGGAAACAAATCTCTCTAATCTCTCTATAAATTCTCCTCTCTTCTCTGTAATAGATACTGAAAAAAATAATAGAAAAAGTGTGTGTGGGTGTGGAGGACGTAGGCACCAAATTGGTGCTGAACCTCGTTAAATCTTGTGTCTATTTCCTGTTTCTAGTTTCTGTGCACATACACACAGATTCTACACTTCCCTCTTCGAACTCGTGACTCTGCTGTTCAATTTGAGGAGCTTTACGACAAGCTGACTGATCATGAGACTTATCTCCACAATGCAGACAATCTCCCCTTATTCTCCAGTACTCTTACTGTCAACTATATCACACTATCCTACCCGTGGTTAGTCATCTCGTAGTAAAAGCTCCAGGCCTACTACCCTCACAACCTCCTTCAGCCTCTTTCAGCAGTCCAACTGCATTGCCCGTGATCCCCTGATCGTGTGTTAATTAATTCTGTAACAGGCCAGGTCACCCTTATAATCGATGCTACAAATTGTTCCCTCACCTGCGTCCTCAACTCTCCTCTGCTAACCATGCTACTTTTTCTTCTTCTCCGGGCAATTCGATAGTTGACTCTGGCGCCTCCCATCATATCTCCCCCAGTCAGTCTGAACTTTCTATCCACCATGAATATGATGTTCCCTATTGTTGGTAATTTTGTATAGTCGTTCTTTTATGAATTAAGTTGGAAACACGCCTTATGCTATTATCAACATTTTATCTCTGGAAGTGGCTGGACCGTTGGATCAATTGGTGAAATCTGATCCATTGATGGCTCACATAAAAGGGGTTCCAACCCTTCATTTCTAGGGCATCTTCGAGTTTTCTTCTCCGGGCTGCGATTAACACTGAATCTCCTTCTCTTCTTTTTTCCTTTCTTAAATTCACTCTCTGAGTGAAGTCTGTAAGGGGGGGTTCTGGTTTTATGTTCTTCTGTGTGAACAGTAACTGTAAAGGAGAGTTCTGTATAGGAGTGTTGATTGTGTTGATGTACGGGGTGTCTGTAGTTGTGGTTGCAGTCGGAGGGTTGATTCTTGTTGTATATTGAACACTGGTTATTCTTCTTAGTGCAGAGAGGCCGTAATCCCATTTGGGAGCCTCAAAGGCAGATTAGACCTTGGTCGAACTGCCTGCCTAACCGGCAAAACAATTCCTGTGTTCTTGCTCTGATTTCTTTACATATTTCTTGATTTGCTTTGTGTGATGACAAGTGATGTATGTTTAGAACGTGTATAGACCCCCAACAGTGGTATCAGAGCCCTGGGAAAACCCTAGGGCAACTTAGTTGTTTTCTTTCTGTGTGAAAGTTCTTGTTTCTTGTTTAAAATCTAAATATTTGATTTTATAAAATCTGTGTGCTGTTTGTTTTTGAAAAATATTTGTTTATTTTTTTTTCTTTTTTTCTCCTTCAACATTTGCATCTGGGGGGGGGATTCTCAGTACATAGATTTAGGAGGAAATTGTTGGGCTTTCATGTCTGTGCTCTCGTGAAGGGCCTGAATCTTGGAGCTCACAATTATCCTTTGGGGGGTTCTTGCATCATCAAATTGCATTCTGTTAAGTTTTCTTGAGGATCAGTCTCCTCGGTGAAAACTTTCTTGACTATTGTGTTAAGTTGCTTTGTTAAGTTTCCTTGAAGTTCTGCCTGTGTTTGAAAACTTCCTTGACTTTTGTGTTAAGTTGTTTTATCTAGCTTTCTTGAATTCTATAACACCAATATGACTTCCACAAAATTTCAATTGGAACTTTTTAATGGGAAAGGTGACTTTCCAATTTGGCAACAAAAAATGGAAGCCATATTAGTGCAACCGAAAGTTGCCAGAGCTTTAGATGGTAAATATCCTGATTCCTATACTGAGGATCAAAAGAATGAAGCTGATGAACTTGCATATACCTCTATTATTTTACACCTCTCTGACTCTGTGCTTAGAAAGGTAGGAAAATTGCAGTCTGCTAAAGCTCTGTGGGACAAACTTACTGAACTATATTTGATCAAGTCTCTACCAAATAAAATGTTTCTTTTAGAACAACTTTTCTGTTTTAAAATTGATCCCTCAAAGGATCTTGATGAAAGTCTTGATATGTTCAATAAGATTGTCCAAGATATTGAAAACACTGGGGATAAAGTCCCTGATGATTATAGAGCCATCATCCTCTTAAATTCCCTTCCTGAATCTGCTAGAGAGATTAAGAATGCTATTAAGTATGGTAGAGATGTTCTAACCCCTGAGATAGTTGTCAATTCCCTTAAGAGTAGAGAGTTAGAGTTAAAGTCCACCAAGATTGATGGTGAGGGGCTAATTGCTAGAGGAAGGAGTAATACTAGGGACTATCAGCAAGATAAGCCTAGTAAGAAGGATAGGTCTAAGTCTAAGTCAAGATCCAAGTCTAGGGCAAAGGGTAGAAAGTGTTATGGATGTGGTAAGACTGGTCATTTCATTAAAGACTGTTATAAGAGAAAAAATGAGTTGAAAGAAAAAGCTTCAGAACAAGGGAATGTGGCTGAAGTTTCTGAAAATCTTGCAGAAGTTTATGTAACTTCTACAAGTGAGTATCCACAGGAGTGGATATTAGATTCAGGGTGCACCTTCCACATGACACATAGAAATGAGTGGTTTAACTCTTTGATAGAAAAAGACCTGGGTCAAGTTCTTATGGGAAATAGTATGACCTGTAAAGTCAAAGGTATAGGAAGTATCATTCTAAAACTGGACACTGGAATTGTGTACAATTTTGAGAATGTTAGGTATGTCCCTAGTTTAACTAGAAATCTCATTTCTGTAGCTTCCTTAGCCAAATGTGGTTGGTCTGGTAAGTTTGATGGAGATCAAATGAAAATGTTTAAGGGGTCTTTAGTGCACATGAAAGGCTTCATTAGAAATGGCCTTTATGTCATCAAAGCAGAACCAGTCTTAGGTACTGGAGCTGCTATGATTGTCCCAAGCATTGATAACAGTAACCTTTGGCATAGAAGGCTTGGACACATAAGTCTTAAGGGTCTCCAAATTCTAAAATCTCAAGGCATCTTTGGGAATGATTCCATAAATCCTATTCCTTTTTGTGATCACTGCCTTATAGGAAAACAGCATAGGTTGAAGTTTGCCACTGGAACACATAAGTCTAAGGCTCCTTTAGAATATCTTCACTCAGATTTGTGGGGACCTGTTAGCAAGCCCACTCATATGGGTAATAGATATTTCATGTCTATTGTAGATGATTATTCCAGGATGGTTTGGATTTTCTTATTAAAACAAAAGTCTGATGCTTTTCTAAAGTTCAAAAACTGGAAAGTTTTAATAGAAAATCAAATTGGGGGTAAGGTTAAGGTCCTTAGGACTGATAATGGTCTAGAATACTGTAATACTGAATTTGATCAATTCTGTAGTGAAAATGGTATTCTAAGACATAAAACTGTTAGGCACACACCCCAACAAAATGGGGTAGCTGAAAGGATGAATAGGACTCTTCTTGAAAGAGTCAGATGTATGTTATCTAGCTCTGGTCTGACTCAGATGTTTTGGGGGGAAGCTGTTATGACAGCTTGCTACATAATAAATAGATCCCGCTCTTCTGCCATTGATGGAAAAACCCCAGTTGAAAAGCTGTCTGGCAAGGTTGCTAACTATGACTCTTTAAAGGTCTTTGGATGTGCTGCCTTTGCACATCAAAACATAGGGAAGTTAGAACCTAGGTCTAAAAAGTGTGTCTTCTTAGGGTATGCTGATGGTGTCAAGGGATATAGGCTTTGGGATAAAGAGGAACATGGTTTCAAAGTTATCATCAGTAGAGATGTCATTTTTAATGAAGATGACATGCCTTGTTTAAGCAAAGACATTTCTACTCAGTCTGAAATTTCCAATTCTAATAGTAACTCTGATCAGGTGGAGCTTACCTCACCTGTTGTTACTACCAGAAATGATGGTGTCCCTGATCAGGTGGAGCCTGATCAAACCATAGATGATACTGAAGAAATACAACCTGATGACAGTAACTTTGAAAAAAATGGTGTAGACCCAAATTCTTTAGCTGATTACCAACTCACTAGAGATAGAATTAGAAGACAAACAAGACCCCCAAATAGATTAGGATATTCTGAGTGTGTTTCTGTTGCCTTACTCACTATGCATGAACTTCTTGATACTGAACCAAAAACCTATCAAGAAGCTATAGAAAGTGAACAATCTGAGAAGTGGATTAGTGCAATGAAAGATGAGATAGCCTCCCTTTATAAGAATAACACTTGGGAATTAGTTCCTAAGGCTAATAATATGTCCATAGTTGATTGCAAGTGGTTGTTCAAAGTAAAACCTGGAACTTCCTTAAGTGAACAAGCCAGGTATAAGGCTAGACTTGTTGCTAGGGGCTTTACTCAAAGGGAGGGAGTTGATTATCATGAAATCTTTTCCCCAGTAGTGAAATATACTACAATTAGAGTTATGCTTGCACTTACTGCTCACTTAGGCTGGGAATTAGAGCAATTAGATGTAAAAACTGCTTTTCTTCATGGTGATCTTGAAGAAACTATCTATATGTCTCAGCCTGAAGGCTTTATTGATACTCAGAATGCTGATATGGTGTGTTTGTTGAAGAAATCTCTATATGGCCTGAAACAGGCTCCTAGGCAATGGTATAAGAAATTTGATTCATTTGTTTTATCTTTAGGTTTCAATAGGAGTGAATATGATCATTGTATGTATTTCAGATTGCAAAGTTCAAATTCTTTACCTGTTTATCTTCTGTTATATGTTGATGATATGCTGCTGTGTGGTCCTTCATTTGAAGATATTGATAGAATTAAAAATGCTTTAAATTCTAAGTTTGATATGAAGGATCTTGGAAATGCTAAGAAAATTCTTGGGATGAATATCATTAGAAATAGAAGAACTCACACCTTATCTTTAAATCAGACTGATTACATTGATAGGATTGTAGATAAGTTTGGTCTGAAAAATGCTAAAGTCACTTCTGTCCCTTTAGGAAATCACTTTAAGCTCAGCAAGGATCTCTGTCCTTCGTGTGATGAAGAAGAAGCTGAAATGAAAAATGTTCCCTTCTCTAATGCTGTAGGTTCTGTCATGTACACTATGGTTTGTACTAGGCCTGATGTTGCTCATGCTATTAGCTCCTTAAGCAGATATATGTCTAACCCTGGGTTAGAGAACTGGGAAGCCTTAAAATGGCTTATAAGATATCTAAAGGGGTCTAGAGAGTTAGGCCTAGTCTTCAGTAAAAGTCATGAAGGAATTAGACTTAGAGGATTTGTTGATGCTGACTTTGCTAGTGATAGGGATAAAAGAAGATCCACTACCTGTTATATGTTTACCTTATGTGATTCTTGTATAAGTTGGAAGTCCCAATTACAATCTATTGTTGCATTATCTACTACTGAATCAGAATACATTGCTGTTACTGAAGCTGTGAAGGAAGCAATTTGGCTTCAAGGTTTGTTAAATGAAATTGGTTATTTAAATCAACCTGCTATTCTATTCTCTGATTCTCAAAGTGCAATTCATCTATGTAAAAATCCCATGTTTCATGAATGCACTAAGCACATAGATATAAAATTACACTTTATTCGTGATATAGTTGCCAACAATGTGATTCAACTTGATAAGATTCATACTGATGTGAATCCTGCTGACATGGGAACTAAGGTACTTCCATTGAACAAGTTTATGAACTGTCTGAGTTTATTAAATATTGATAAAGGGTAAACTGTAATACTGCAGGTACTGGAGGCAATGATCAAGGGTGATTATGTTCTCTCTCTGCACACTCTGTTGTTTGAAGCTATGACTGTGATATACAAATTTGGTGGAGAATGTTGGTAATTTTGTATAGTCGTTCTTTTATGAATTAAGTTGGAAACACGCCTTATGCTATTATCAACATTTTATCTCTGGAAGTGGCTGGACCGTTGGATCAATTGGTGAAATCTGATCCATCGATGGCTCACATAAAAGGGGTTCCAACCCTTCATTTCTAGGGCATCTTCGAGTTTTCTTCTCCGGGCTGCGATTAACACTGAATCTCCTTCTCTTCTTTTTTCCTTTCTTAAATTCACTCTCTGAGTGAAGTCTGTAAGGGGGGGTTCTGGTTTTATGTTCTTCTGTGTGAACAGTAACTGTAAAGGAGAGTTCTGTATAGGAGTGTTGATTGTGTTGATGTACGGGGTGTCTGTAGTTGTGGTTGCAGTCGGAGGGTTGATTCTTGTTGTATATTGAACACTGGTTATTCTTCTTAGTGCAGAGAGGCCGTAATCCCATTTGGGAGCCTCAAAGGCAGATTAGACCTTGGTCGAACTGCCTGCCTAACCGGCAAAACAATTCCTGTGTTCTTGCTCTGATTTCTTTACATATTTCTTGATTTGCTTTGTGTGATGACAAGTGATGTATGTTTAGAACGTGTATAGACCCCCAACACCTACCATATTGTTCTAGGAGACAGTTCCTGTTAGCTGATAACACACAACGGATTCAAAATCTCTATCTCCTAATTTTACATTATCTAATGTCTTATATGTTCCTGCAATGAAAAAGAATATCATATTTGTTTCTAAATTTTGCCACACAAATAATGTTTCAATTGATTATTTCCTGTTGTTGTTGTTGTGAAGGACCTGGGCACGCAGGCTAAACAAGCATGACGTGTACGAGTCCTTCTCTTCCTGTTCTATCCTCTTCCTCATCGGCATTTATCAGTATGAGAAGTATCGGCATTTGTCAGTATAACCACTTCTCCAAGATTGAATTAGTGATGTTAAAATAGGTTGGGCAAGGCCGGAAACCCCAATGACCGGACTTCCACTTCTGCTTGCATTGTTTATCTTGGCAATAAGACCATGACGCATTCCTCCACCAAAGTCGAGTACTGTGCCACTACGTATAAGTGAATATCTTTTACTTATAAGTGAATTTTTTTCTCATGAGTGGATTTTTTATTTAAAAGTTAAATTTTCACTTACTTTATCGATATATAAACTTATTTACTTAAAAGCACGCATATTTTAATTCAAATAATTTTCTCCATATTATTCATGAAATGGTGAATTAATAATAAGTATAGACTCATCTCATAGAAGTTATTATTTTAATTGGATTGACTAGAGGGTGATAAGCATCGATCTTGTATTAAATTAATCCTCATTGGGTCTAATACAATGTACAAAATACGCCCTCAATGATGTATAGAATGAAGAAGAAGAAGATTAACACAAAGCGTATTTCAAAGCCACAAATTCATAGAGAATTATAATGCCACATACATAAACCTCTTAGACTCACAAACCACTTATTCAAGAACCTTACATATATATAATTGAAGACTCTTAATTTGAGTTTAATACTCGACATACAACAGGTGAACCCAAGACATCAGTGGCAAATTGTTATACAATTTTCTGGGTCACATAGTTTGACACAGTTGCTGGGGATATAATCAATTTCCTTACAAGGAATCATCAAACTTCCGACAAGTGTTACAAAAAAAAATCATAGGAAGAGAATCATGCAACTTCCTACGTAAAAAAGACGACAATACCTTGCATATATGCTGGAAGTAGGTTCACCTTTATTAAACAATTTTCTATCTTTTTCATCTAATATACTTTTGTATTTCACTGCGATTGCACTCAAAGCAGACAGATTTAGAAAGCCTGCAACCAGGGATAGGGTGAATGGAATCCAACGGTATTGACATTGGTGCTTTGTTGGGGAACTATAAATTGCGGTTAAGATTACTCCTTGAAACACAGAGTAATAATTTGCTAGTTGAAAAGCTTCCTTTCGAAGATCAGGAATCTCTTCTTCTTTCTTCTCATTGCTTTTCACTTTCTCAATTTCTCCAGTTTTTCCTTCATGCTTAATATCTACTTTCTTCTCTTCGCTTTTCGCTTCCTCAACCTCAATTTCTCCAGTTTTTCCTCCCTGCTTAATATCTTCAGGCTTAGGAGCCATTGTTTGTATCTTTTCTGAGAGAGAGAAAGAGAGACTTATAATATAATCACTTGATACTTCTCATAAGTTTCTTCTACCTATAACATTGTGTGGAGCTATATGACATTTGAATGGGTAAGCAACACTACATTATTTGTTATAATTAATTAATAGGTTGAGTTCAGATATATTTTTATTATATAATAAGGGTGCGCTGTGGTACATTTAGTTGGAAAAATAGGAGAGAATTGAGCTGAATGCTTTGAAGCAAAAGAGTAGTCTTACTGAATTAAACTGATACGAATCTATTGAATACAAGTGCTAATGCCAGCTACCTATATATATACAGTAGAGAAAATAATTAAGGCACAAAATGAATGAGGAAATAACAGATTCTGCACATGAATGGAACTAAGTTTGTTACAACAGATTTCAGTATACTAGAAGCTTCATGTCAACAGCTTTGTATCAAGACTTCATCCGGCACATCTTCATGATCATCAGTCATGTGATTATGATCCTTAGATTCTGCTTTCCTAACACCCCCACTCAAGCTGGAATTGATTTCAATGACTCCAAGCTTGCTTCTTAAATACTGATGTCTTGAGTTCATCAAAGGTTTAGTCAGTATGTCTGCTGTTTGATCTGCTGTTGGGACATAATCTATTACCAGTTGTTTTGCCAAAACTTTGTCTCTGACAAAGTGAATATCTAACTCAATGTGTTTGGTCCGTGCATGATAGACAGGATTGGAGGCTAGAGCACTAGCTCCTAGGTTGTCACACCATATCCTTGGTATTTCAGTTTGTGTTATCTTGAGTTCATCAAGTAATGATTGAATCCAAGTAATCTCTGCAGTAGTGTGAGCTAGAGCTCTATATTCTGCTTCAGTGCTGGACCTAGCTACTACCTGCTGCTTCTTTGATGACCAAGATATTAGATTATCACCCAAGTAGACACAATAACCCACAGTAGACTTTCTGTCATCTGGACAAGATGCCCAATCAGCAGCTCCATAAGCAACAATGTTCATATCTTGTGCTTCATGGATGATCAGTCCCATATCAAGAGTACCTTTTATGTATCTGAAGAGTCTTTTCAGCAAATTCCAGTGAGCATCTGTAGGATTTTGAAGATATTGACTAATCCTGTTCACAGCAAAGGCAATATCTGGTCTTGTATGAGTTAGATACTGCAGTGCACCTACTGTACTTCTGAATTGTGTAGGATTCCTGAGAGATATACCATCTGACTTACTCACCAGCCTTCCAGCTGCCATAGGAGTGATGCTGGACTTCAAATTTTCAAAATTGAACTTCTTTAAGACATTTGTAGCATACTTCTTCTGAGACATATGTAGGCCAATTTCATCTCTATAAAATTCAATACCCAGAAATTTCTTTAGTTTGCCCATATCCTTTAAAGCAAAGGATGCATTTAACTTGTCAATCAGTTTCTGTACTGTAATGTTGCAATTCCCTGTAAGTATAATATCATCCACATAGACCAAGAGATAGATTGTGTGATTCTGTGCTATTTGATAGAAGACTGAGTGATCTGCTTTAGATTGTTTGAACTCCCACTGCAGTAAGGTTTCCTTCAAAGTGTCATGCCAAGCTCTAGGAGCTTGTTTTAGACCATATATAGCTTTGTTCAATTTGCAGACAAAGGATGGTTTTGAACTGTCTATAAACCCCTGAGGTTGCTTCATATATACAGTTTCTTCAAGTCTGCCATTGAGAAAAGCATTGTTGATGTCTACTTGCCTTATATCCCAGCCTTTGGAGACTGCTGCTGTGAGGATAATCTTCAGAGTTGGTGTTTTTGCTACTGGACTGAAAGTCTCATAATAATCAACTCCAGAAGTTTGAGCAAACCCCTTTGCAACAAGCCTGGCCTTATATCTCTGTATCTCTCCATTTTCACCAAATTTTAGCTTAAATACCCACTTGCAGCCAATTATTTTCATTGTAGGATCAGAAGGAACTAAAGTCCAAGTGTCATTTCTTTCCAGTGCATCATATTCCTCCTTCATTGCCTTACACCAATTTTCATTCCTGAGTGCCTCATCAAGGTTCAGAGGTTCTCCATAGTCTGAATTTTGTGAATCAGCAATAGCTATGTATGTTCTTGGTTTCATTATGCCAGCTTTTGATCTGGTTATCATAGGGTGTTGACTCTTATCTGCAGTTTCTTCAATTGCAGGCATATCCACCCAGATTTTAATGCCAGCTTGGGAATCTGGAGATTCAGACTGTAAGGCTGGCTGCTGTGAGACTTCATCATCAGCTTGTACCACTTTTTCATTTCCACCTGAGAGCTCATGTGCAGAGTCATCAATCGGATTTACTATATCAACTGAATTTGGAAGTGACTTGTAGGGATTTAATTCAAAAGGAAGGTGATGAAAAGTTATAGGAGTGGATTTGGTTTGATTTGACTTATTTAGAAAACCTTCTTTGAAAGGAAAAGAGTTTTCATCAAAAACCACATGTCTGGAGATATATATTCTACCATTGGAATTTAAGCATTTGTACCCTTTGTGAGACATACTAGGTCCAAGGTAAACATATTTTTGGGTGTAAAAGTCAAACTTGTGGTTTTGATAGGGCCTTATGCAGGGATAGCAGGTGCAGCCAAAAACTTTGAGCTGTTTGTAGTCTACACTGGTTTTGAACAAAACTTCATAAGGTGATTTGTGTTGAAGTAAGGGAGTAGGTAATCTGTTTATAAGGTAAGTGGCAGTGAGGAAAGCTTCCCACCAATAATATAGATGTATGTTTGCTTGAGCTAAAAGAGTCAAGCCTGTTTCTGTTAAATGTCTATGCTTTCTCTCTGCTATTCCATTTTGGGCTGAAGTGTGAGGACAAGAGTGTCTAAGTTCTATCCCTGATTCTGAGTCTAATTTTTCCAGACTTTTATACTCTCCTCCCATGTCAGTTTGTAGGGCTTTAATTTTTCTCTCAAATTGATTTTCAACTAGCCTTTTGAATTGCACAAAGTATTGTAGAACTTCATGTTTATATTTCAGTGGATAGATCCAGGTATATCTAGTATAGTCATCAACAAACAGCACATAATACTTAAAACCAGAAGTAGAATTAACATGAGAAGGTCCCCAGACATCTGAGTGTATTAGATCAAGTGGTTTTTGAGCATGAGAGGATGACATTTTAAACGGTAAAGCATGAGATTTCCCAAACTGACATGATTCACAAAATGATACTGCTTTATTATTGGAAAATCTGGAATTACTACAAAACTTTAAAACTTGCTGTAATACAGAATTAGAGGGATGTCCTAGCCTTCTATGCCATGTTTCAGTTTGAGCTTCCATGGAGTTATGCTTGATTGAATTGGCAGATTGATTCAGACAGAGAATGAGAGAATCATGAGTGGTATGATGCTTGTTGATAGGATTAGAGTCTGATGGTGCAGGACAGAAGGAGTTCAGTTGATATAGTCCATCTTCAAGCTTCCCCTGCATTAGAGCCCTCCTTGTTGGTAGATCCTTCACAACACAGCCATGAGGAAAGAATTCAACAGATACATTGTTGTCAGTGGTTAATTTTGAAACACTAATCAAATTTTTCTTGATCTTAGGTACATGAAGCAGATGTTTTAACACTAGTGCCTTATCAGATTTAGTGTGAAGTACCTTAGATCCAACATGAGAAATGTGTAATGAAGAACCATTACCTACTACCATTTTCTGCTTACCAGTATACTCTTTGGCTTCATCCACATTGTTCTTATTAGAGGTTACATGGTGGCTGGCTCCAGTATCAGCATACCAAGCCTGATCTTCTACTGAATTGGGACATGTAGTGTATGCGGATGGACTGAAATTATTGATCTGATCAGTAGGTCATTTTTCCATATATTTCTCATCAAACCTGTTATAACACCAGGCAGCAGTGTGGTTATTCAAACCACAAATTTGACAGGATTGCCTTGCTTCATTTGTCCTTCCAAATCTACCTCTCCCCCTTGTTCTTCTTCTGAAACTTGTATTCCTTCCAGCTCTACCTCCTCTTCCATTATATTGGTTTACATTCTGTGAGTTCCTTTGAGTAAGATTAATGGATCCAAAGTTATTCCTGACTTGATTGAGATACTCAAGTCTACTCTCAAAAGTCATAAGTGTTGAAGATAACTCATGCCAGGTAACTTGATCCCTGCAATTCAGTTGAACTACAATAGGTGTATATTCTTCATCAAGCCCAGCCAACACTTGTGTAATCAGATCAGTATGATCAATTTTCTTACCAGCAATCTCCAAATTATCAGCAAGTTGCTTGATAGTGTTGAGGTATTGATCCATGGTCATGGATCCTTTCCTGATTCTCTGTAATTCTGAGGTAAGGAAAGTCACCCTTGATCTATTTAGAATTCCATAGTTCTCCTTAATGGCCTTCCACAGCTCACTTGAGCTATTACATCCCATTACACGCATGACAATCTCTGGAGTCATGGAGGAGTAAAGCCATCCCATTAGGAGCTGATCCACTGAGATCCATCTGGTGTAGTCTGGATTGTGGATTGTTTCAAGTGTTGTTCCAGCTTCAGTTGCTGATTCTGAATTAATAAACCGTGGTGGACAGACTTTTGTGCCCAGCAGATACTCTTCCAGTCCATGTCCTCTTACTATTGGCATTATGATATTCTTCCACAGAAGAAAATTGTCTTTGTCAAGCTTTACAGATGCTGCTTGAGTGAGATTCATGTTGAATGGAGAGAGATTACTCAACAGAGCTGGATCTTGAACATTTGAGTTTGATTCATGTGATTGACTGCTGTGACTCGTGTTCGCCATAATGTGGCTCTGATACCAAGTTGGAAAAATAGGAGAGAATTGAGCTGAATGCTTTGAAGCAGAAGAGTAGTCTTACTGAATTAAACTGATACGAATCTATTGAATACAAGTGCTAATGCCGACTACCTATATATATACAGTAGAGAAAATAATTAAGGCACAAAATGAATGAGGAAATAACAGATTCTGCACATGAATGGAACTAAGTTTGTTACAACAGATTTCAGTATACTAGAAGCTTCATGTCAACAACTTTGTATCAAGACTTCATCCGGCACATCTTCATGATCATCAGTCATGTGATTATGATCCTTAGATTCTGCTTTCCTAACACATTTTTCTTGAGTAATTAATACTGATTTTCTTTTTAGGGTAAATAGCACCAGGGGTCCCTAACCTTTAAACATTGTAACAATAGGGTCCTTAACCTTTGTTCACTAATATCCAGAGTTCTTAACCTTTCAAACGTACGTACCATATGTCATTTTTTGACAGAAACGTCAAAAACTCTGTTAACTCATCACGTGTGCCATTTCTGAAGGGTAAAACCGTCTTAACACTACTCAAATACCACTAAGCCAAAATTCCATGGAAGAAAAAATGAAAAACAAGAACAAGAAACAAAAATAATTGCACCCAAATGATCAAAATTTCAAAATTGCCTCAGATTTTGCAGTCAAGCCTTGTTCGAAAGTGAAGGAACTCAGATTTGGTAGCCAATTCATTATAAAATCCTTCACACTATTTGCTTTAGCTGTAAGCGGATTGAACCCTTTTTAGAACTTCTATTGTCTTCTTCAATTCGAAGTATGATTATCAGCTCTTCAATGTTCATTTTCTTTTTCTTGTACTTTAGGCAATTCTTGAAATCTTTTCAGACTGGGAGTAGATTTTCAATAATTGCTGCCACTTTGAAAGTTCCACTCAAGATTATATCGTCAGCATAAATCTTATGCAAGATCACTTAGAGTTCTTGTACTTGACTGATCGCAGTTTTTGAGTCCACTATTTTATAACCAGGAAGCGGCCAACAATAAATTTCTTAGCCTATGCATCACCGGTCTAAAGACTCCCATAATTCCTTCGCCATTTCATAGCACTATACACATTGTATAATGAATATGTGAATCCGTTTATGACATAATTCTGGTATAAGGAGTTAGAATGTTTCTAAGCTTCAATCACACTGACAGCTTGTATATCTCATTCACCCACTGTTTGAGTTTTGGAGCATCATCAGTCAAGAATCTCTCAAGATTCAAGATGGTTTTATAAAACAATATTTTCTGCTACCACATTTTGAAATTCAATATTTCTCTAATTCTTCCCATGATTAACCAAAAAAAGTCACACAACCAGTTGTTAGAGCTATAGTTTGGGTCACAACAAGACTTAGCGCTTGAGCCATAGTCTGGTTCACTGAAGGACTTGCACAATCTAGTTTCCAATAGCCACAACTCCAATTGTAGAATCAATTGTCATTTTTGAAACATCAAATAAAATGTTAACATTTTCAAATAAACTGCAGACATAATACAACCTGTTTGATTTATTTTTTTCTAAATGTGTTTTAAGATTGTTAGACGAAATATGAAGAAATAATAAATAATATAATTTATTTATTAGTCAAATAGAAAACCAGAAAAAAAAATTATAACAATAGTTGCAAAAACGAATCCAATAATTTGAGAGATAATATGTTTAATCAAATCAAGGCATGTGTAAACACAATGTCCTTAAAACAGATTCGCCCCTCACCGTAGATGCTTGAAGATAACTTAGCGCCTGTCTCCCAGGATACAATAGTGCAGTAGCAAATTTAGCACAAAGCTGCTACTCTGGCGAACTAAATTTATTTATTTGAAAAGAATTACCAAGCATTGAAAGAACAAGAAAATGGACTGCAAATAACACTAAAATTTTTTAGATTGAAAAACAAATGGAGCAGAATGAAATTTGTGGACTCAGGTCACGCTCACACATAAGTTTAATGGCTCGAGGTTTTAGTCGGTCTGTGATTTGCACCCTCCTTGTGGATGCGTGCAAGAGACGCGCAGGAGAAAGCCTCTATGCTACACTATATTACACCTTTGTAAAATGTGGCCCTTTAAATACTAGTTGAACTTTTCGTCATTTTCTAACGTGGGATAACCCACTTGTTTTTTCCTTTCAATCATTTTTTCAATTTCACTTCGAACATCAATTTTACTAAGAAAATATATGATTTTGATGTTCCCGCAGAAAAAAGGTCGCACACAGAATTATGCACAAACATGACCACTAAATTTTCAACAATAAGAACCATAAACTTCCTTTTGACTCCTCTATATCTAGAGTCAAGATTCCCTAGATATTATCTACACCATTGTTTGATGTTTGGTGATCCAAGTCCTATACAATCAATTGAAGTTTTAAATATTATCTGATTTTACCAAATTCATTTAGTTTTATTCTTTACTATGCAAATCTAAAGTTCATGCTATTTTTCCTATGTTCAATTTAGAGTTGAAATCATTTCAAAAGAACAAATGGCGAGTTTATTGCTCTTAAAAATATTCTTGAAAATTTTGGAATTAATCATCAATGTATACCCCCAACACACCACAACATAAATATGTTCGTGACCTACTCCATCGTACAACATGTCTGGTGCCAAGAAATTTGCACAACTCCAAAATGTCCAGCTTTATATATTTCTCTCTTAATGAAAATTCTTCTTAGGGGTGACAATCCAATCCGGATATCCTAATCCCTGTGGAGATCCACTTCAAACGAGGCGAGGAATACTCAACTAATTGGGGGTGGGGGTGGGGGTGGGGGTGGGGGTGGGGGTGGGGCAAAAGTCCCCCGCACCCTCCAGGTCGGGGAAGGGGCGGGGCCGGAGAACAAGGTCCCTACCACGGATCCGCCCCGGTTCAATTAAATAATTTTTTAAATTATTATTATAATTATAATTATAAAAGTATATAAATAGAAATATGAAAAAAGAACTAATGGGATAAATATGTTAATATTCAAGTGTTTTTTTTTTAATAATTTAAATTTTAAAATAGAAAAATTAAACGGGAGAATAAACGGGGGAGGGACCCCACCCCACTTTAAGCGGGGATCGGGGCGAAAAAATCCCTGGTGCACGGGGACGGGGAGGGCCGTCTGGCCAGACCCGCCCCGTTGCGAATTCTTTTTTCTAATGCCGCTACTTATCGGCAAACTGTGGGTTTTCTCCATTATCTATCCTTTACTCGTCTAGATGTCTCTTTTACTATAAATGAACTATCCCAATTCATGCATCAGCCATTGATAAGGAAGGCTGGACTGCCATCAAAAGAGTGTTCAGATATCTTAAACACACTATTCACCATGGTCTATTCTTAAAGAAAAACTTTGGTCCAGCTCTCTCTACCTTCTCTGATTGAGCCGAAAACTCCGATGATCAGACTTACCCCTTTGCTCATTGCTTTTCTTGGCAATAATCAACAAAATACCATGGCCCGTTCCTCCACTAAAGCCGAGTACTGTGCCATTATATATAAGTGATTTGTTTTTTTATTTATAGGTGATTTTTTTTAACTTATGAGTGAATTTTTATCTAATGAGTGGATTTTTTTTACTTAAAAGTAAAATTTTCAATTATAAGTAAGTTTATCTATATATAAACTTATTTACTTAAAAGCACGCATATTTTAATTCAAATAATTTTCTCCATATTATTCATGAAATGGTGAATTAATAATAAGTATAAACTCATCTCATAGAAGTTATTATTTTAATTGGATTGACTAAAGGGTGAAAAGCATCAATCTCGTACTAAATTAATCCTCATTGGGTCTAATACAATGTACAAAACACGCCCTCAATGAGTAGAATGATGTAGAGAATGAAGAAGAAGAAGATTAACACAAAGCGTATTTCAAAGCCACAAATTCATAGAGAATTATAATATAATCGAAGACTCTTAATTTGAGTTTAATTAATACTCAGACATACAACAGGTGAATTGAAGGAACCAAGACATCAGTGGCAAATTGTTATAAAATTTTCTGGGTCGCATAGTTTGACACAGTTGATGGGGATATAATCAATTTCCTTACAAGGAATCATCAAGCTTCCGACAAGTGTTACAACAAAAAATCCTAGGAAGAGAATCATGCAACTTCCTACGTAAAAAAGACGACAATACCTTGCATATATGCTGGAAGTAGGTTCACCTTTATTAAACAAATTTATATCTTTTTCATCTAATATACTTTTGTATTTCACTGCGATTGCACTCAAAGCAGACAGATTTAGAAAGCCTGCAACCAGGGATAGGGTGAATGGAATCCAACGGTATTGACATTTGTGCTCTGTTGGGGGACTATAAATTGCGGTTAATATTACTCCTGTTAATAAATATATGTTTTATTTATGTCTTATTTAATTACTAAGGGTAAAATAGTCTTTCCAGCTTAACCTATATATATGGTTATTTGTAATTAGGTTAATGACTTTTTCATTTTTCATAATAAGACAAAACCCTAGCCTTCTTTGTCTTTTCTTTTTGGATTCTTCTTGTTGTTGTTTTCAATTGTTTAACAACTCCTTGAAACACAAAGTAATAATTTGCTAGTTGGAAAGCCTCCTTTCGAAGATCGGGAATCTCTTCTTCTTTCTTTTCTTCGCTTTTCGCTTTCTCAATTTCTTCAGTTTTTCCTCCCTGCTTAATATCTTCTTTCTTTTCTTCGCTTTTCACTTTCTCAATTTCTCCAGTTTGTCCGCCCTGCTTAAGAGCCATTGTTTGTATCTTTTGTGTGTGAGAGAGAGAGAGAGAGAGAGAGAGAGAGACAGAGACTTATAATATAATCACTTGATACTTCTCATAAGTTTCTTCTACTTATAACATTGTGGTGCTATCACATTTGAATGGGTAATGCAAGAAATTAATATATATTTTGCCTGTATAAATAATATCATTAAAATTATTATTTATATTGTGAAACTGATCAAACTGAGTTAGCCTCAACTTGCAGGTCATTTCAAGCTCATTTTCTAGGCAATGATGCTCTACTGAGTGAGAATGAAAATGAAAATGTTCAATGTGTTTTTGGTATCAATGCAAAATATACATTCCATAGTGTATAGTTGTGGGTGTATTTTTCAAATATGTGGCAAAATTATTACAATAAATTGAGTCAATGTCCGTTTGATTTTAATTAATTTTTTGTTAAAAAACTAAAGTCAAAGTTAACAAATAATTTTAACCACACATTTCATGGACCTACAACTTTTTACAATTTTTCAACCACACATTTTATCAACTTTAAAAAAAAAAAAATCGATTTTAATCAAAATTAAACACATCAGAAGTTGAGGAAATTACACTCTATACTTGACTTTTTAGAAATAATTATAATATTTCAAACATTGTCATTTAATTTTAAAAATATTTCATATTATTTTATATTTTATAATATATTAAATTAAAGTAGTTTGATAAATATGGAAATCAGTTTTATCAACGTTCCTACAATCTAACTCTCAAAAATTCAAGATGAACATCTAAATTGCAGCCATTTTGTTTTTAATAGAGCTCCAAAACTGCATATGTCTTCAATATAACTAAATTGTGTATGATTATTGACATCTAACCACAAATGATATGTAACATAACATGCTACAACTGTTATTGATTATAAATGAGCTTTTTAATTTGTAACACGAACCGTTACAAATGTGATATTTTTAAGATTTTTTGATTTTGTCATGTTATGTTAAGTGTTTGCGTTATGACAATATGTGACAAATGGTATGTAAGATGAAGTGATACCAAATTATATATCATAAAGTACTGCAAATGTTATTATTATGAGTTTTATTATATGAAGCACGAACTATTTGAGTTGATGCTTATAAGTGGTTAATGACCGATATTTTTTTTTTCTTTTTTTGAATATAGTAATTTTTTTTTTCAAACACATATATGAAAGTTATATTTGAATGATTGAAACCGTTATCCCAGAATTAAAGATTCTTTAATCTTGAATTATAATAACTCTCTATTAATTAACTTTCTGAATTAAAAAATAACATTAGTAATTTTAGAAAGAAAAAAAGAGACAAACTAAATATATTTGAAATTTGGGATAATTATTTTTAAATAGTAGTTTATTTATTTAAAAGTCCCCACAAGTTTTAAAAGACTTATGTTAATTGAAGTGAGCAAAGTGGTGTCATTTGGGGCCATTGACTCTAAAGATTTTTTTTTCTTTAATTTTTTCTTCCAAACCCCAAATAATCGAATTACTTTTGAGATAGTTTCAATATGATATAAAATAATTTAAAAAATACAATCTAATTTTTTTATTCTAAAAATAATATTTTTATTTTTGTAACACTTGTTGTTACATTTGTTATATTTATTATATTTTTTATAAAAAAATGTGTGTTACATTTGTTTATTAATGCTTACCAAATAGCGGTTCTATTAATGCTTTTCAGATACATTTGTGCTTTTGAGATACTTTTTTTTTGTTAGTTAATGCTTACCAAATAGCAGTTCTATTTTCATTGGTGACTAATTATAGCATCTTTTGTGCAGTTGTGGATTGTTATATTTTTATATTTTTATCATATAAGTAAAATAGATAATGTTTAAAAAAATTCTTCTTCAATGTAAGATGTTAAGGACTATATCAAGCTGACATGATGTGGCAGAAAAAAAAATGTCTAGAATTTTGTCTAAATTCAGAAGCTCCGTTAGACATGCTAACCAATCAAAATTTAGATTTCCTATATAAATTTAAATTTTCCATGCATATTTGAATGTAATTTTGATTTTATTTTTAATAAAATAAAATAGACATAAATAACAATCCATAGAATGCATTGGAAACTAAAAAAGTGGGTGTGCTCAACTTTGATTTTAATAGATTTAATTGAAATTTAGGTGTATTCAACTCAGATTTAAATAAATTCTTTAGAAAGTTATGTGTCCCCAATTACTAGTGAATTTCTAAAGATTTCATTAATTAGAAGATTTAAACAGATTTGCATATATTTCTAGCTCATAAATATGAATACCAAATTCTTTAGGAATTCTATCACCATCCCTCAAAATTTCAATACATCTCTTTCACGCCTCTCTCCCTTTCGTCTATCTCCTCAATTTGTGCCACAAATTTTTGTAATAAATTATTGTTCTTGATTTTCAATTTATATTAGCATGAAAATTTATTGAATTTTTTATTTTTAATTTTAATTTTTTTGTACAATTGTTAAACATCGTCTTTGAAATTTCATTCTTGATACTCCATTAGTATTCATTGAACCAAACAATTGAGCTGAAAAATATAAATAATTTATTGGTAAATATTAATTAGATAATTAATCTAATACCATATATGGTAATTAGATATTGGAATGTAAAATCAATATAACACTAAAAATTCCTTTTTGAACTTAGAGAGTTACTCGTCAACATCGACACATGTAAATTACATTTTTAAGCCATAAAATAGCTTTATATAAAAGATGGTTAAACAATTGATTTTGGAAGAGAATGAATCCTAGTGTCGGATATGAAAGAGAAAATTTTACAAAAAAGACAAGTAGAAAGAAAGTGAAAATTAAACTTTTTTTTTTTCAAGAAGCCTTACTCTTTAATCAATTTTTTTTTTTTTTAATTCAAAATTAAGGAAATTGATAATAGTAATTTGAATTCCCCAAACAATGGATTTAATTGCGCTTTGAGTTTAGAAACGAATAATCACCTATTTATTAATTTATTTTCTAGGAGCTTAGCTGACATAACTGTCGGATTGGTATACCTCCCAATCCATTGGATCATTCACCTCTTCGACTAAAAATAGTTTTTACTTCTTTATATTTCAAGAATTTTTCTCTTTCTAAAATTCTATTCAAAATATTTGTTTATGTTATAATAAAAATAATGTAAAATTACTATTTTAATAAAAAGACCACAAATCCATGAAAATTCATAGAAATCCATAATAATATATTGAAATTTATAATATAAAATTCTGTTGAAATCTTATAAATTCTGTGAAATTCTATTCAAATTCATGAAATTTATTCAAATTCATAAATATTAACGAATATTTTAAAATTTGAGTTGAGTACACTGGACACCCTCCTAAATTTGAATTTGAATATTTATTCATTAGACATTAATACGACAAAAATCGAAAGTCTTCCAACATTCGTGCCACATAAATAATAATCAAAGAACGCATTAGAGATAATGAGAGGAAAACAAATTTGAAGTTATCAACCTACTATTTTTATATATCAGAGTTTGTTATTCTTTATTGTTTTTGCTTTCTCAAATCATTTATTTAGTTAGTTATTTTTTGAATTTATCTTTTCCATTTCCTTCAATTGAATTTATTTGAATTTAAGACTTTGTTTAACTTGATACTATTTATTTTAATCGTCTACCTTGATATTATTTTAAATGAATTTAATTTTTTGAAAAAAATTAATTTTATATTTATTTAAAATTTGTCTTATCAATATTTATAATAATGAAAAGGGAAATTATATTTTATCAATATTTTAAAAAACTAAAAGCGTAGTTAAATGAGGAGGTCGGACTTAAAGATTTCCGGGCTTAGATGAGACCTAAACATAAGTGAAGCGTGAGCTATGGCTAGGCGTGAGCCGTGACTAATCGAGAAGTATAAATAAATATTTTTAGTTCATTGAAGTGATGCCTTTGTTTTAATGTAGTTGTGGAATAAAGACAAAATTCAAACGTGAGATTGTGTGAAAAAGGTTTCCTTCGACCCTAAATATTAGGTATGTATAAATTAAAAAATCAATATCCAAATCAAAATTACGAATATATAACTATACATTTCAACTAACACCAAAAATTACCTTGAAAGATTCCAACTTTGACAAAAGAATTAATTACTATGATTTAAACCAGAAATACAACATATATTTACATTGTATGATTGATAAGTGTATATAGAATAGGATCATGAAGGTTTAGATGCATAATACAAATGACTGTATTGAATAAACATAAAAAGAAATACTCAATATACAAAAACCATGTTACAAGCCAAAAATACTAGAATTATACAAAATCATTGAAAGAAAAGGGAGACAATATTAAAAAGAAACAACTGTTATACAAAATATATCAAGATATAAGCTAAATAAGCAAGAATTATGCTAGATCATGTTACAAATCCAAAGTTAGTATAGAAAACTAAAAATCAAGAATATACCCAAGAAATTGACAGAAAATCAAAAACAAGAAAACAGATCAACTCCCTTCAAGTATCAATTCAAAGAATCTCTCACAGCACTTATTTCATCGGATTCAGAAGCTTGTTTTTCAGGCGTAGCATATCATACATAGTCAGAGGTCACTCCAAACCTTAGATCAGCCAATCATACATAGTCAGAGGTCACTCCAAACCTTAGATCAGCCAAAAAATCTCTCAAGAATACTCCCAACCCAAAGTTAGTGTTCACCGAAGGTTACACAAAATCTAATAACTCCTAAAGAACAATTAATCACTCAGAGAATAATTATCTTTCAGAGAATACCCATTATTGACCTCCAAAAATGGCTGCCAACAGGACCCCCACGCTACCTTTGCCTACGTGTACTTTTCTCTTATTAAGACTGCCGCGTGGTTTATTCAACCACGTAGTTAAGCCTCGGTCCGGGTGGGAGAAAAGTAAAAGGTCAAGGACACTCTTAAGGTAAAGGTGATAGCTTGAGGGCCTCTAACTAACGATTTCCCAGGTGGTTATCACACTAAGAATAATCAGTATGGAGGACTTTATATATGTGTGGCGAGAATAATATTTTCAACCTCCTTTTTTTGTGGTTATGAATTGGGTATTTATAGGCCGGTTCTCTTGGTTTGTCTCCCCACCGATTAACGACACGTGGTTCAATCCAAGAGACTTTGTAGTCTTGTCTTGTCTTGTCCTTGGTGTCACACCATCATTTAATGGGGGGGTCTTTTCCAGCTGTAATCTAAAAAAGGCTACGATAGCGATTGGCCACGTTTTGCAGACTGTCCCGCCCGTCCTTTCGCGTCTAATCCGCGGTGTGTCAGGGAAGAGACGGTACTCAATCTAGGTGGGGTGTGATCTTGAGTACACAGCGTCGGACACGGGTTCCCTTGGCCCAAACCGCCTCGGAAATGAGTGACTCAAGGGCGGGTTGACTTGGTCTAAGCCCACGTGGAATTCCAGTGAGGCTTGCCCTGCCCACGTGGGACTGAGGCGTAACACCCATTATTGATCACCCAAGACCAATAATCCCAGAAAGAAGGTGATGAAAGAACAGAATGAAGAAGGGAGGGAATTCGATTAAGCTAAGGGGTGCAAACCTCACAGACCAATAATGTGAATAGTGCTGCCAAGAGATGTATCATATACGCCTCATTCATTTCCCAGCATCCAACTATACTCAATAAGACACGTGTCATCATCTGGTATAAAGTGTTAACACCAATCAAACCGTGCTATAAAGGAATTGCGTTTTAACAGGTTCACCTAACAAACTTAAGCTTGCACCATTAAACTCACAATCTCCACCTTGGGGACAAGCTTTCAGTCATCATTATCCTCATGTGATATGATCACAATTCTAGATGTTGAGTATCATTTGCATTCTTCATATTGCTTCAGATTACCTAAGAAAACAAAAATTAACCAAAGTCGACATTTAACAATGTTAAACAATTTTGAATTTGCTTCCAGAAGGACTTTGGTGCCCATGTCAGCTGGATTCTCAAGTATAGAGATTTTTTTCAATTTTAACCATTCCTTTTGAAATAATATCTCTAAGAAAATAAAACTTAACTTCTATATGTTTGGTCCTATCATGAAATACATGATTTTTGCTAAGATGAATGGCACTTTGACTATCAGAGAACAGCATAGTCACATTCTTACTAAAACCAAATTCATTTAAAAGACCACTTAACCAAACACCTTCTTTCACAGCACTAATGGTGCCCATGTATTCAGCCTCAGTATAAGACAAGGCAACCACCTTTTGAAGTTGTGATTTCCAGCTTATACATGTATCATAGATTGTATAAAAATAGGTAGAAGTAGATCTTCTATTATCTATGTCACCTGCTAAATCAGAGTCTATATAACCTTTTAGAATAATACCCTGCTTACTTCTATTAAACACTAAACCTAAGCTAGAAGATCCCTTTATGTATTTGAGAAGCCACTTCATAGCTTGCCAATGCATTTCACCAGGATTTGCCATAAATCTACTAAGTACACTTATAGCAAAAGCTAGGTCAGGTCTTTTACAGACCATCAGATACATCACAGACCCTACTGCACTTGCATAAGGAATTGAAGACATTCTTTCAATTTCTTCCTGAGTTTTAGGACATTGTTCAAAGGACAATTTGAAATGATTTGCAAGATGCACAGAGACAGATTTTGCTTCAGGCATGTCAAAATTTTCTAACACTTTAGAAATATAAGACTTTTGATTTAAAAACATAACATAATCTTTCCTATTTCTTCTTATATCCATACCTAGAATTATTCTTACACATCCCATATCTTTCATTTCAAACTCATCTTTTAACTTGCACTTTATTTTACCTATTTCTTTATCATCTTTACTTGTAATGAGCATATAATCAACATACAAGACAAGATACAAAGAATTACTACTACCATTTCCTTTACAGTAAATGCAAGTATCAAAGTTACTTCTCCTAAATCCAAAGCCAATGATATAAGAGTCAAACCTCTTATACCATTGTCTTGGGGCCTGTTTAAGTCCTTACAAGGACTTCCTTAAAAGACAAACAGGATCAAAATTTTTGCCTTTCAGAAAACCATCAGGTTGATTCATATAGATAGTTTTTTCTAAATCACAATTTAGAAAGACTGTTTTGACATCTAATTGTTCTAGTTCCCAGTCAAAGTGAGCAGTAAGAGATAAAAGGATTCTAATTGTGGTATACTTAGCAACATGAGAGAATATTTCATTGTAATCAATTCCTTCCTTTTGGTTAAATCCCTTTGCTACAAGCCTAGCTTTATACATGATGTCTTTATCGCTTAGCTCTCCTCTCTTTACCTTAAACACCCACTTACAATCTATAACTCTCTTATCTACTGGTCTCTTCACTAAATCCCAAGTCCTATTCTTATCTAGAGAAGACATTTCATCTTGCATTGCTGCAAGCCAACTCTTTGAATTGATCTCCTTAATTGCTTCTTCAAAAGAATCAGGTTCATTTTCAATTGCCTCAAGTAATAGCATATTGAAACTATCTCTATATCTAGCTAGGGGCCTTATTTCTCTTCTAACTCTATCTCTACCTAATTGGTAATTTTCAAGAGATGTCTCCTGTTCTTCTAAATTTCCTTCAACTGTTTCATCAACATTTGAAGAACTTGTCTCTTCGGCTTGAGTAAGAGGAGGAATGTAAGTCTGATGACTTACTTCAGTATCCTCTTGTCTGTCAAGAGGCTCCACCTCAAATTTAGCATCTTCTTCTAAATCAAAGTGACTCTTTTCCTTGGAAGATCCTTCGAGACAAGGAAACCGACTTTCATTAAAGATAACATCCCTACTTATAACTACTCTATAGCCAGATTGACCTTAGCCCAAAGTCTATGCCCCTTAGTGCCTTCAACATAACCCAGAAAAACAGACTTTTAGGACCTAGGTTTTAACTTACCTAGATTTTGATGAGCAAAGGCAGAGCATCCAAATACTCTTAGGTGGGAATATGAAGGAGGCCTATTATTCCACACCTCTTCAAGAGTTTTGAACTTAATGGCTGTGGTGGGACTTCTATTTATCAAATAGCTAGCAATTTTAACAAATCCCCCCTAAAATATCGTAGGCAAACCAGAGCTAAGAATCATACATCTTACTTTGTTTAAGATGGTTCTATTCATTCTTTCAGTTAGGCCATTTTGCTGAAGAGTGTATACTGCAGTTCTGTGTCTTAAGACACCACTGTCTTTGCAAAGCTTATCAAAGTCATAGTTGTAAAATTCTATATCATTATCTGTTCTTAGGACTTTTATTCTTTTGCTTGTTTGATTTTCCATAAGAGTTTTCTAGTTTTTGAAAACTCCATATGTCTCAGATTTGGATTTTAAAAGAAAAACCCAAATCTTTCTTGAAAAATCATCAACAATTAAAAGAAAATACCTAAAACATGTATGAGTATTGACCGTAGCTGGTCCCTAAAGATCAGCATGAAGATATTCCAAAATGTCAGTTGTCCTATGTATCTTAGGGAGAAAAGGTAACCTGGAATGTTTTCCCAAAACACACTGCTCACAGAAACCTGATTTGCTAGTAGTTTCTTTTCCAAAAACACCTTACTGATTTAGGATTTGAAGACTTTTCTCCCTAACATGGCCCAACTTTTGTGCCATAAGTGAGACAATTCTTCCTTATCCTCAGCAACTACAGCATTTAGAGCTGAAATTGGCTTAGCACTTATTGTGTAAATCCCATTTCTTCTGGGAGCATTTACAAGAACATGAGTGTTTATTAAGAATTTTGGTACACCCTTCACTTATTTTGATTTCAAAACTCAGATAATCTAATACCCCCAATGATATTAGATTTCTTTGAAGATCAGGGACATATCTAGTTTTTTCTAGGACCAAATTTCTTTCATCACTCAACTTAAGACATATTGTTCCTATTCCAAGACATATTATTTTCTATGAGGACTCTCCCCCCTTCATATCCCTGAAAGCTACTGAACTACCCTCTAGTGGACACATATGGAAAGTACAACCTGAGTCTAAGATCCACTCTTCATTAGGCTTCTTACTTGTGACAACATACACTTCCTCTTCTAGGTCATTTTCTTTATAAGCTAGAGCTCCCCCCCATCCCCCATCCCCCATCCCCCAATCTTATTTCTAAACTTCTGATCAGTTACTCTCTTGGGACAATCTTTTATGAAATGTCCATCTCCTTGACAATAGAAACACTTCATGTTCTTTGTCTTGGCCTTATACTTATTCTTAGGTTGACTCTTCTTATTACTGTAATCTTTCTTGAAGGAATTCTCCATCTTACTGCTATTCTTACCTTAGCCAACAAATTTTCCCTACTCATAGGCTCTCCTAATTCATTTTTAAGCTCTAATTCCTTATTCTAATGATTATTTCAGGGGTTAAGTCATCTCTACTATATTCTAAAGCAACCTTTACATCTTTATACTTGTCACTAATAGAGCTAAGGAGAACTACAGCAATTTGATCTCTAGAGATCTCTTCTTTACAATTTGCTAAGTCCCCTGTCAATTTATTGAATATGTCTAGATTTGTTTCCAAATCTAGAGCAGAATCAAGCTTAAAAGAGAAAAACTGTTTCAGCAGATAGATTTTATTTGGCATAGTACTAGTCAGGAAGGTTGTTTCTAACTTAGTCCATAGTTCAATAGCAGTACTGATTTTTCCAATTTCTCTTAGCACATTATCAGACAAATGCAAGAAAATAGAACTCCATGCAATTTCATTTAATTCAGTTTTCTTATTTTCATCAAAGTCATCAGGCCAACTATTATCAATTGCTTTTGCACATTTTTGCTGTAACAAAATTGCTCTCATCTTTTGGCGCCAGAGACTAAAGTCTCCTTTACCTTTTTATACATCAAGTTCAAACTTAGTTCCCATTTTTTTTAAAAAAATAAACACTAAATATAAACACAAATACTTGATGTGCAGGTATCACACAAATATAAAACTCTAATATTTACACAAGAATCTGGAAATATCAGATAACAACAATATATATTCAACATGCAGTTTGTAAAACTATCACTTCGTTTTAAAGAAAAGAAGAACTAACAGTTCACCTTAGATTCTAGGACCTCTTTAGGGGCCTAGACAAAGGACAAACTGTAATTCTCTTATTTCTAGTTTTAGATGAAAACTATAAAACAAGATTTCTAAAAAATTTCAATAAAACGTGTATTGCTGTCTATTATGCCACCACAAAGTTAAGGTTAGAGTTTTATAACAGATTTTGAGAACTCGTTTTCAAGTATGAGCAGATCTAAACAAACCACTTAAGATTTTACCATATGAAAGGGTTTCTAGTATCAACAGACTTAGATCCAACCAGATCTAAAGGATTTCTAACTTCTTCAGCACTGATACCACTGTTACAAATCCAAAGTTAGTACAAAAAACTAAAAAAACAAGAATATACACAAGAAATTGACAGAAAACCAAAAACAAGAAAATGGATCAACTACCTTCAAGCATCAACTCAAAGAATCTGTCACATCACTTATTTAATCGGATTCAGAAGCTTGTTTTTCAGGCGTAGCATATCACACATAGTCAGAGGTCACTCCAAACCTTAGATCAGCTAAAAAATCTCTCAAGAACACTTCCAATCCAAAGTTACTATTCACTGAAGGTTACACAAAACCTAATAACTCATACAGAACAACTAATCACTCAGAGAGTGATTATCTTTCAGAGAATACCCATTATTGATCACCCAAGATCAATAATCCCAGAAAGAAGGAGATGAAAGAATATAATGAAGAAGGGAGAGAATTCGGTTAAGCCAAGAGGTGCAAACCTCACAGTCCAATAATGTGAATAGTGCTGCCAAAAGATGTATCATATATGCCTCATTCATTCTCCAGCACCCAACGATGCTCAATAAAACACGTTTCATCATCTGGTGTAAAGTGTTAACACCAATCAAACCGTGCTATAAAGGAATTGCAATTTATCAGGTCCACCTTACAACTTAAGCTTGCACCATTAAACTCACAGATCATTTAACGGAAACACAAACAATAAAAAAAATACCGATTATCCAACATATTACGCAAGTTCTTAGCATGTGAGAATAAAGTGGAACTGTGGAAGGAAGTGCAAAATATTGAGAATGAAAGTTTAAGTTGAAACAGAGTAAGCATAGGTATCTATTTAATATATGCGTAGGTATCTATTTAATCAAACATCCATCAATATCACCCAAGCAAAGTTTTTATTAGTAACAGAAAAATAATTATATATACCCATAAATTGTATAAAAGAAAATAAAATTTCTAAATAACTCAAAGACAAACACATCTGAATCACGAACAATAATCCAAATTAAGCAACGTTTCAATAATATTTAAGAACTTAAAAAGTACTTCAAGATGCTAGTTTGCACAAGGCCGCCATGTTTGAGATTTTTTACTTCATCTTACATCTTTTGAATTATTATCAAGAAGTTTATTATAGTCAAGAGGTTTCAACTAAATTTAACATTTTCAACAATATTACTTGTAGAGATTTTAGGTACCTCATGACTATCGTCGTCTTCGTCATCTATCTCAACCACACCATCATTAATTTACCTTGTGATCATTGATGATATCCTCTTCACTTGGAGTAACACGCTTCTTTTTCCACCCACCGAATGGTTAAGTAGATGATTGCTAGCATCCATATGATTTCTGTAGTGGAACCTTAGAATTTGTTGTTCTAATTCACTTGTAACACCACTGCCCCTCAATGTCTCCATCGATTTCTCCTTGGACTATACGAATTTTGCAATGAAGAAAACAATTAGCGATAATCTTTGGCTTAACATCAACTGTCCATCCTGTAACAACCACACGAATGGCTTCTAAAAAATATCAATCTTCTCACGAGTAGGTGTGTTGGACTCTAAATGTTCAAATAGCATACAAGCAACAACGATAATACGCATTAAAGTTGCAAACTATTCCAGCATCACATGGTTGCAGCTTTGAGGTCAAATTTGGCGGCAGATAGTGCATTGTGGTGTTCTAAGTTGGATGTGATTAGATAGCTCTGCAAGTGATACACGTATAGTGCAATTGTAAATGACAAGCAAAATCTTTCGATAATCCATGTGATGATCAAATGCTTGACGCCACAACACGAAAAGAACATGACATCCAAGGTTTTTGATTTGCCATGTATTGGTAGCTAAGATTATCCCGATTTATATGCTTGTAACAACGTGGGTTCAAATTTTTTCCAACTATACACAAGCGATTTTGTCGCTGCCATCTCCATTGGTGTATATAAACACAAGTTATTATGTTTGCGACCTTCAAGCTATTTTGTTGCCAAAGAGTTATATGGGTTTAAATGGTGCAAGCTTTAATAGAAGTGTCAATCCATTATAAAACAGGGCTTGTGCAAATTAACACGGGTTTGATTAATGTTAGGCAACTTTCACTAGATGATGTCATGTGGCACTTCTGGAAACGTTGGATGATGGGGATATGATGAGGCGTATTAGATACACCTTTGGCAGCCATTCTCTCTCTCTTTCACGTAAGATTTTGCACCATTCAGATTTACCAACTCTCTCTCTTCTTCTACTATCTGTTCTTCCATCTCATTCTGGTTCTTTATGGGATTATTGATCTTGGGTGATCAATAGTGTTTAATCCTTGAACAATAATCACTCCCTGAGTGAAGTGATTAATTATGTTTGTGTTACCTTATGTGAACATTAACTTTTGGTTCGGGTATGATTTTTGAGAGAGTTCTGGTTGATTTAAGGTCTGGAGTGACTTCTGGTGTTAGAGAGAGTGCTATGCCAAAAAACAAGTTCCTAAATGCTAGGAATTAGTGCTTTCGAGAGGAAAGCGAAAGCATTGAATCATTCCCGAGGGAAACTTTCGCAAAACCAATGGTAGGCTTTGGAGCTAGTTAAGTTTCCCCTTCAAGCTAGGGAAACTGAACTCCGTTTTGAATGTGCAACTTGGCACCGGGATGAGAATTAGCCTTTACTGCGGCGGATGTCAGCCGTTCGAGTCCGTTTATCTCCAACTCATGAACTTAGCCGATACAAAGCTATACGATAGCACCAAATGTTTTTCGATTCAGCGGTTTGATCTATGATGTATCATTCATGGACGTTGATAAGATCCGCACTGCAATTTATCGAAGAGACTGGAGGAGGCCTTTCTATTAGTGTAGGGAGGGGAGTTGCTCTCATTTAGCGACTCTGAACTCTGTTCACGACTTGGTTAGCCGTGGTACAATTGACCGAGGGTTCGCTTTCTGAATGTCTGTGCTGTGACCGATTCTTGAGTTGATGTAAAATGGAGTAGATCTGCTTTTATTTTTGAAGTTTTTTATATATTTTTCTTATTTTGTACATTCTTGTTTGTAATATTTCAATACTAAATGTTTTGGATATTTAACAAAGGTATCAGAGCTTGGAAAAAGGAGAATCCCTTAGATCTGATCACATCTAGGTCCGTTGGTACTTGGAAAGTCTCTCATGTCAGTCATGTGGTAAAATTTTGAGCGATCTGCTCTTTCTTGAGGCTTATTCCTCAATATCTAGTATAAAACTCGAACCCTAGTTTTTTGTGGTTATACAATAGTCAGCTTTGTAGGTTTCTTTATGAAAATTTTTAAGAAATCTTGGTTTAAAGTTTTTGAAGAACTGAGACTTACGGTTTATCCTTTGTCTAGACTCCTCAAAAGTTCTAGAATCTGAGGTGTACCATTAGTTCTTTTTTTCATCTAAAATTTGTTTACTACTGTTTAATGCCCTTACTTGTTGTTACATTAAAAACTAGGCTTGAATAACCAGTGTTATTTATAAATTCTTATGTGAATATTTGAGTTTTATACTTGTGTGAAAGTGTATATTAAATGTCGTGTTTTCTATTGTTGTCTTTTTTTTTTTTCAAAAGAAAATGAGAACTAAATTTGAGCTTGATGTGTATAAAGGTAAACGAAGGAGACTTATAAAACAATTTCTAAACATAGAGTAAGGAAATTTTTTTTTTTTTTACCATGCACTTGAAATTTGTGTATGGATGAGCGATGACATATTTTATCAGTTATGATGTAAAAAGGGGGAGGGGGGGAGGGAAAACTCCTAGCAGTTGACTTCAGCAAATTGATGTTAAGAAATGCATCCGTTATCTTGTTATTTTAACCATATTCATTGAATTAGTAACCTGACAGATGATATTTTAAGGTCCAATTGCAATTCCTGCAATAATTACGAATTTTTTGCCTTATTTAATGCTAGTAGCTTCCAAATCGTTTCTCAAAATTAATCATAAAAATTCAAACACCCATCTTTTCAAATATGTTAATAATTTAGACCATTATATTTCCCCTATATTTCTTGGAGTGCAGTAATAGGCACAAGAAAACCCAGAATTCGACTAATGTTAAAGAGGCATGCAACAGACATGCCTGAATGCGTTGTCTGACAGCCTACATGCAATGATGCAAACAAGAAAAACAGAAGCATATGAAGATCCTTTGGAGTTTGAGTCCTGTTATATCCATGGGGAAGCTGAAGGAAGGTTGGCGTTGAATTCTGATTTTCGCAACTAGGTATGTTTTCTGTGCCTAAGCAAAACTTCAAGATCTGAAATATTGACTCACTCGAAATACAAGTTATTAGATCACTGGTTCAACTTATTTGACAGATCGCTTCAGTTTATCTTTAATAACAAAATGTTCATTGTTTTAGCTCTCCTATTATTTATATCTTGGACTACAAATCATTTTAATCTTCTTTTCTTCAATTATTTTTGAATATCGAGTGCTTAAATTTATCTAAGTATTAGAAAATAGCTAAGAGAACATTGATCACTCGTCTAGAACTCAAGAGGAGAAGGTGATAATGCCTTATATATTTCTTTTCATTTTTATTTGCTTTAAAGTTATGGGTAAAAATGTATGTTTACGATAGTTTAAAGGCAGTTTGGACAGATCCATAGTTGGGGAAGACTATTGCTGATTTATAATGCTTGTTTGATTCCCATTATAATGGGTTTTTTGTTTTACATTATTTGATTTTTGAGGAAAAATGACTAAAATATTCATTTTTTCTAGTCAAATATTGCGACTACTTTGAAAAATAAAAAGACATTTTGGTTATTTTTCCCTAAAAGTCAAATAATAAAAAATAAAAAATCCATTATAATGGAGGCTAATGATCTCCTCCCCATAGTGAGAAGGAATTTTGAAGACTACAAGACACGTGTCCTGTGGCAATTAGAGAAAGAAAAGTGATTGACAAAAATATCAATCACTTGTTCAATTGCCACATGACACGTGTCATGTGGCTTTCATAATTCCTCCCCACCATGGGGAGGAGATCATTATCCATATAATGAAAATCAAACAAGCACGTAAAATGTTAATATCCATCACGAATCCCAGAGTTGTAACTCCAGCCCGGCCCAATCCAAAAGATAGAGACCCTTTCCCCGAAAGATAGAGACCATTAATTTCCCCGTAAAATGGTTCATTAAATTTTCAGAATCTACAATTTGGTCTCTACAGTTACTATTTGCTCTGCTCCTTTACAATATATTCATTTTGGCTTACTATTTATTACTAATTAATAAGCCTTTGTTTGATAAAACTTTGCTCAAAATTTAATTTTAACCAAACATTTTACACATACCCACAAATTACACCAACTTTGCCAAATAAGTCCCAAAGTGTGTTGAAGTGGTCAACATTTAATTATATTTTGCTTAAAGGGGGTTTGGTAATGGACAGTCAATTTCCCAAAAACGGCGGTCGTTATCTCTATAACTGAATACTCCAATTTGTAGCTTTCGAATATTCTGACCTAAAACTGGACCCCCTTATTTAATTGTATTTTGCTTAAATACTGGTGAGAGCTTCTCACCGTTACCAACGAGGTTACCTCAATAGAAATGGACTTCCTTATTCCTCACGTCGGAATACATAGGAATGACACCATATTTTCACTCCAATTTTCAGTTTCAGTAAAGGATTTCACTATTCGCAGCATTAAGCCGCTCGGCGAACGGCTTGTTTCTACGTCGAAAATCCTCAAGATTTGCAGGAGACTCGACTCAACGAGTTGGTTTATAAAGGTTATGATAGAAAATGAATTCTCGGGGCTGATATTGAAACACGAACATCTCCAATACAACGTTCTGATCGTATACAAATTCCGGAGAATTGAAAATGGAAAATATATACTCGTCGCTGAAGGAGTTAAGGAAAAGACATACCCCGATTTTATTCTCCGGATGGGGTGGGTTTTTTATTTCATTTTTCTGAAGTATTTTCTATATTTAGTTGATTAAATTTTATATATTTTCTGAAATATTTTCTATATTTTTCTGAAGAGGTTGAACAGAGATCAAGATATGTTAAAGGGTTGTGGGAAAATGTGAAAATTATCCTTCCTTAATAGTTAATAGATGTTAATTACTGGTACAGCTTATCCCTCAATAGTCAGTTTCCTAATTCACCCTTTCTTTATGTTGGCTGGAATTTCAGCTTTGGTCCCAGAAATCTGCTGTAATATGGCAGAAGAAAACAGAAGAAGAAAGAAGACGTTCTGGAAACTATTTTTCTTATTGTTTTTTTTTTCTTATTGTTTTTCTCCATATATATACACTATACATAGCAAAAATAATAAGTGCTATTTTTTAACAAAAACAAGATTTTTTCTAAATCCTACACTTGTCACTCTTTACAACCATTAGATTAGATAAAATAAAATATTTCTTTGACTTTTTTATAAACACATTACACATTAACATTATCCCCTTTAATGCGTTTTTCTTGGATTCCGGGCACTGCTCTTAATTGTTGAAATTTTGATGTTGAAAGTACCTTTGCGATGATATCAGCAATTTGCTCTTCGGACTTACAATAGTTAAGTTCAATTTCTCTATCTTCAATTGAATCTCGAATGAAATGGTAATTAATTGTAATATGTCTTGTCCGGTTATGAAAACATGGATTCTTAGACATAGCAATTGCTGATTTGTTGTCACAAAATAGTGGTGTATCTTCTCCTTGCTTCACTCCAATGTCTTTTAGGACTCTTCTTATCCAAATGGCTTGTAAAGTTGCTATTGAAGCTGACATATATTTTGCTTCAATTGATTATTGCTTCTTGGAGAACCATGAAAACACTCCCGAACCAAGAGAAAATGCATAACCGGAGGTGCTCTTCATGTTATCAACATAACCTCCTCCATCACTATCACAAAACCTTTAAACTTCACTACCAAATTCTTCTCAAATATGATACCAAAATTTATTGTCTCCATTATGTATCTCAAAACTCTTTTTCCAACACCGAAATACTTATGACTTGAACTATTCATGAACCTTGAGAGTAAACTTGCCGCATACATGATATCCGACCTTGTATAGTAGTAAGATAAAGCAAGTTTCTAATCAATCTTCTATAAAGAGTTTCATCCACTTTCTTTTCTCCATTATTTTTCATCAATTTCTCATTACAAACAAGTAGATTTTCAACAGTTTTACACCCATACATTCTGAATTTTTTGAGAACTTTTTCGAGATACTTCAATTGAGAGATAAACACTCTATTTTCATCTTGATATACTTCCATACCAAGGAAATGATGTAGCAACCCTAAATCACTCATTTCATATCTTTTCATCATGCCAATTTTAAATTCTTCAATCATTTTTGCATTATTTCAAGTAAACAGCAAACCATCAACATATAATGCAACAATAAGAATATCGGTGTTACTTCGATGTTTTATGTACAAGGTTGGCTCACTTTTGCTTTTACGAAATCTATATTGCTAAAAATAGCCGTCAATTTGACTATATCAAGTCCATAATGATGCTTGTTTGAGCCCGTACAAAGCCTTTTTAGTTTATACACCTTGTTTTTTTCTCCCTTTGCAACAAAACCTCGAGGTTGTTCAACATACACATTTTCTTAATTTTAGTTCTCCATTTAAAAAGACAGGTTTGACATCAAGTTGGTACAATAACCAACTTTTTTTCGGCTGCAAGAGCAATGAGTGCTCTTATGGTGTCTAGGCAAGAAATCAGAGCAAAAGTTTTATCATAGTCAATCTCGGGCTGTTGTGCATATCCTTTCACAACCAAAACCTCGAGGTTGTTCAACATACATATTTTATTAATTTTAGTTCTCCATTTAAAAAAGGCTGATTTGACATCAAGTGGGTACAATAACCAACAAAAATTGTCTGCAAGAGCAATGAGTGCTCTTATGGTGTCTGGCAAGAAATCGGAGCAAAAGTTTTATCATAGTCAATCCCGGGCTGTCGTACATATCCTTTCACAACCAATCTTACTTTGTTTCTCTTGAATGATCCATCCAAATTATGCTTCACCTTGTAGACCCATTTTACCACCGATAACATCTTTCTTAATTGGCCTCTCAACAAGCTCCCAATTTTCGTTTTCCTCAATGACATTTATTTCTTCCTTCATTGCTTTTTTCCAACACTCCTCCTTCATGGCTTCTTCAAAATTTTCGGGTTCAACCATACAAAAGTTGCATCTTGCATAAATATCATTCAAATCCTGCATTTTTCTTGGAGTTGAGCTTGGTGATGATGAACTTGAAGGGCTACTTAGTGATGATGATGATGGTGCGCTTGGTTGACTAGCATTTTCTTCATTTTGTACATTTTCATCGGTTGAATGTTGAGGTAAAGTTATTGGGACAATAATATTTCTTTCAACTTCTTCATTTTCCCAATTCCATGTAGCATTCTCATCAAACAACACATCTCGGCTAATCACTTTCTTGGTCTTTAAGTTGTATAACTTATAGCCCTTAGATTGTGAGCTTTAGCCAATGAAAATACACTTTTCACTTGCCTCATCAAGCTTGTGTCACTTCTTTTTGGCTACTTGAGCATAACAAATGCACCTGAACACTTTCAAACACTTCACCGATGGGTTTCTCCCATTCCAAGCTTCTATTGGAGTTTTGTTCAACACGTCCTTTGTTGGATATCTATTTTAAATAAACATATGTATAAATTTCTTCAGCCCAAAAGGATTTTGGAAGCCTTTTTCGTGTAACATAGCCATTGCCATCTCCATTATGGTTTGATTTTTCCTCTTAGACACCCTATTTTTGTTTTAAAGTATAGCCAACTGTTAACTGTCTTTCAACACCTCCATCTCGACAAAATTTATCAAATTCTTTTGAAGTATACTCCTTACCATTATCACTTCTCAAAACTTTTATTAAATGGCCATTTTGTTTCTCAACAAAAATCTTGAACTTTTTAAAGATTGTAAAAACTTCAGATTTTTGTCTCATAAAATAAACCCAAGTCATTCATGTAAAATCATCAATAACGAAAATGAAATACCTATTTTGGGAGTGAGATGTTGTTTGCATCGGTTCACATACGTCCGTATGCACCAATTCAAGTGGCATTTTTGCATTCCAAGCTACTCATTTTGGAAACGGTTGCCAAGTGCATATCCTTCACAAATTTCATATTTTTCTTTAATTTTTGGAAGCCCATGCACCATGTTTTTCTGTTGCAATAACTTCAGCCCTTGAAAGTTCAAGTGGCCAAGTCTCTTATGCCACAGCCATTAGTCATTAGCCACCATTCGAAAAGCTTTGTCAATCAAATGTATGAAATTTAAAGGAAAGCTTATATTCTTTATTTTCAGCTTTGCTATGAGCATATACCCAACTCTTTTATCACGAATAACACAAGTGTCATCTTCAAAATGTAGAGTATAATCATTCTCTAGAAGCTGCCAAACACTTTGTAAATTTTGATCCAAATCCGGCACATGTATGACATCCCAAATAAATCTTGAACTTTTCTTCGTTTCAACTCCAATTGCTCCTTTTTCCTTTCGCATCTACCAAATATCCATTTCCCACTCTCACTTTTGAATTTGAATTCTCCATATCAACAAAGATATTTCTGTCCGATTTTGTACATACACTATCCAAAAACCATTGAGTTTCTTGATACTTGGAGCAATTTGAACTTGAGAGACATGTATTATTTGTTGGTTCTTGTTCTTTTAAAGAAGTATAAAATAAGCTTGATTAATTTTCCTTCTCGGCTGTACAATTAGCTTGTTGAATGTTCTTTGCTCTACAATCTCTTTCCAAATATCTAAACCTTTTGCAATTGTGGCATTATGGCTTCCCTTTGAACCAACAGTCATTTTCATCATGGCTGCTCCTCTTGCAAATTTTACATTTTTGTGATGAATCTCCATTAAATCTCCTCTCAAAATTGCTTCGACCTCGACCTCTTGGACTTCTTCCTCTTCCTCTACTACTTCTTCCACATCTACTCATTGATTCACCACCATATTGTCATCTTTCAACATTCTTGGGTCCAACATTGAGCTTAGATTGAAATGCACTCTCAATTGATTTTTCGGTGCGTCGATTTAATTTTTGCTCAAATAATTTCAAGGAACCCATCAATTCTTCAACTTCCAACTTCTCTAAATCTTTAGTTTCTTTAATCACAGCTACAAGTGGGTCAAAATTTTTAGAATTTTTTCCACCATTTTTGCAATTGAATCTTCTCACCATATGACTTCATTTGATTTACAAGTTCATTGAATCTATTGGAAAATTCTTTAACACATTCTTTGTCTTTCATCTTCATATTTTCAAATTCCCTTCTAAGAGTTTGGAGTTTAATTGCTCTTACCTTCAAATCTCCCTGGTACTCTTTTCTTAGAATCTCCCAAGCTTTATTGGCTTTGTTTGTCATCATTATTCTTGGAAAGAATGAATCAGCCACCGTTCTATATAATATTGGAAGAGCATTTGCATCTCTTTGTCTAGCTTCTTTGAGTTCCTTCTTCTCGACCTCCGACAACCCATCTTTATTTATGGGTTCTTCATATCCATTTTCTACCATATTCCACAAATCCACTGTAAGAAATGAAGTCTTCATCTTTACATACCAAAAATCATAGTTTTGCCCATAAAAAATCAGAACAAATGGCTATTGTAAGCTGGCACTTGAACCATTTGTTACGAAAACACTCTTTTTTCTTTAACCCTAGCTGCCAAATCTCAGCTAGAAATGGAAAAATCTGACCTGGGGTGGCTCTAATACCAAATATGTTGGCTTTAATTTCATCTATGGTCCTAAAAATCTGCTTTAATATGGCAGGAGAAAAAAAGGGAGAAATAAGACGTTTTGGAAACTATTTTTCTGATTGATTTTTTTCTTTTTTTCCCCCCATATATATACCCAGTGCATAGCAGCAATAATAAGTGCTCTTTTTTTGACACAAAATAAGACTTTTTCTAAATCAAACACTTGTCTCTTTTACAACCATTAAATTAGACAAAATAAAACATTTCTTTGACTTTTTTACAAAACACATTACACATTAACCCTTTATAATCTCTCTTAATTATAGCTTACGTGTGTTCAGTGTTCTTGAGGAATTATTAAGCTCAAGAATACCACAGACTACATAGTGATCATCTTGGTGTTATATATGTAGGTGACAAATTATTATTTCCAGGCATGCTATCTTTGATGAAAATACCTTTCACTTCTCTATTCAATACCAATATCAGCTCTCTCACTTTCCCACATTCCTACTGCTCAAATGCCCCTTCCTAGCTATTCATTATCAGTCCCTCGTGTGAGCTCTTACCCCCTCTTGCTGATACAAATGTTATTGGATCAAATTAGGTTTATGATCAGTCACATCAATTAAATGTCACAAGCTTATATGGAAGTATTTTTCACTTCAAAGCACGTTTCATTGCCATGGGCTTACAAAAATTATTGGCCTCGATCACTTCAGCAAAACTTTTAATCTGTAGTTTAAGCCAACTGTTGGGAAAAACGTGTGCCACCAGAATTGTTATTTCAACTTCTGTTTAAAAGTGAAACACGATTTCTTAAGTGGAGCAAATTGATCAGATGATTACACGTGGAGGCTTTTCAACCCTGGGATGAATCTGGCGTCTGATATACTCCTTCAATTCATCTGGATTCTTCACTTCTGGCAGAGAGATTAGGGTTTTCTGTGTGAAATATACTCTTCGTCTTCTTCGTCTCTGAAATCTCTGAAATCTTCTTCTCATTCTTTTCTTTTTAACAAAAGATCATCAGTTGATGATTCTTGGTGATAGATAAAAGTCTTTGGACTTTTATTCTTAGTTACCGAATCAAAACTGAGATGTGTTGTTCTTGCGTGAACAGTAACTGAGGGTTGATTTCTGTTATGGTTGTGGTTTCTTGAGAGTTAAACCTTGGTGGTTTAAGGGAAGTCTGTAATATTTGATATACTCTGTACTTGGTTGCCGATTGGTTATTATAATGATACTTAGAGCATATTCCACGTTGTGGATGCTCAACAGAGGATATAGGTGTTAGATTTGGTCACCGAACCTTTTGGGGCTTAGGCCGAAAAATCCTTTGTGTTCTTTACAGTTTTTTATTTCATTTATGTTGCTTAGCTATGTTGAAATTTAATCTTCTTGAAAGTTTCTAATCGTTCTTGACCTTACACTAACCACTATTCGATTTATACTTTCTCATGCCATCCACTTTCAAGGGTCTCTTTAGTGATTGGAAATTGAAAATGCTTATTTGCCTTTTTCAACCTATGCCGTTTGAAACAATCCAAAATGTTCTTGGTTTGCCAGTTGATTTTTTATGGTTAAATCACTTTTGTCTCAGTCGAACCCTTCTTGATACGGTCTAGTTATTTCCTTGTACCAGCAAGATTTATCCCAATGATCCCAAGCAATCCTAAAACTGGCAGAGACGGGCAGGGCTTTGTCCCCCATTGTCCCTCCAATATTTTATATTCATCTCACTCTACCTCATCTTTCTCATGTCTCGTTTGCCACCAATTTCAAAATCTGATAAAGGAGGATCTATGAGTTGTCATAGAATTTTGCGCTTGGTCTTAGATATTCGTATCAAAGGTATATAACACTCAATCCTTGTTGATGCAGATTCACTCGAGTAATGTTCAATTAGTGAAAGGAGAACCCATGCCATTGCATCTTACTTAGCTCCAAATGTCTGTCTTGGGAGATATAAGAAACAACTCACTATTTCACAGTCTAGCACAAAATTCGAATATCAATCTTTAGCCACTTCTACTGTTCAAGTTGCTTAGATTCACCTTTTATATAATCTCGACATTATACTTGATCATTAACCACTGGTGCTTTATGATAATAAAAGTGCGCCCTTCACATGTGCTGCAATCTTTTCTTCATGCTTGTATGGAACGTATTGAACTCGACTACCACATCATTCGGGAAAAAAGTTGCTGCTGGTGCGCAATTGCTTGCTTTATACCTACAACAAAGAAAATTTACAATGTTTTCACCAAAGTACTCAAGCTAGGCGTTCACTCCATCTCACTGCCAAACTTGATCTTTCTAATATCTTGCCTTCAATCAAGCACTAATTTATACCAAAATTGATGTTGCCATTTGAAAAAATTCACCCATTAGAGACAATTTTTACAAGTGTTTTACTCTTATGTCAAGCCATTGAACCTATTAAGAATTTCCTAGTCTTGTTCGACAAACTCTAGGATTATTCCCCCCTTCAAAGATAAAAATTTTCACTTTCCAATATGAAGTTTTGTTACTACTGAAACACCTGTGTTCATATATGCCTATTTTTGCAACAATTATGAATATCATACATATACCTATTCTTTCAATAATTATACATACACATTAATACATTTTCAGTCATTCTTATTAGTACCTTTATTTCTGTCTCATCTTTTTTTTTTTTGCAGAAGGGGTGTTGGCACTCTCTTGGGGAGGAATAGGATATGGAAGAGAAGAAATTTTGAAGTGATCTCGGAGGCACCTCCAAATTATGCAAGAACTATGCCACAAGTGAGGTACATGATATATATATATATATATATATATATATATATATATATATATATATATATATATATTGTTTGCCAATGACTGGAAATTATTGTCGTGCGACTTGCTTGTTTCCTGAAATTTACGGCATAACTTGGTAATTTATTCCATTTAATTAAATTGACACAGTGACAACCATGAGAGCACCAGCAAAAACAAAAGGTACCAATTGTTTTAATTTTAAAGAACTTTGAATCATTCACTTGATTTGTCTTTAATTCCTTTTCTTTTTTATTTTCTCTATTTAATTGGGAAATTTTTGGCTTAACTTCCTTTTGTTTTCAAAGAGAACTTCAGGCAAATCATCTTCTATTTTACCTTGTCTTACGCTTCAACAAATTGAAATTGGTTCATGCCTTTTGTGAAGGGTGTGGAACATATGTTGCAATGTTGATGCTGTCGTCCCTGGTGTTGCAGTAAATTTGGAGAAGATGACATCACCACCGAGGTATGTACTTTTCTCCAACCTTCCATGTCATGTGATCACTTTTTCTAGGGTACAAAGTTTTGGGAGCGTGTCAAGTTCTTAGGTTGACAAACAGAAACACTTATGTGGCAATTAATGATTTCCGTTCAAACTAATCAAGCAAATGGAGACGGACTGATTTGAATTAAATGAAAGTATAAATTAAGTGACGCAGTTGTGACAAAATGAAGTCCACAAACTCACTTGAAACGGGAACATAAGTTTGGAAAACCTAAAAAATTTAATCCTTTCTGTTGCTTTTATGTGATCTTTTATGTTTGAGACAAAATGAACATCAGGAAGGAAGAAAGTCCTGAAGCTGGAATCAAGAGTAAGGATTATGCGAGGCACAAAGAAGTGAATTCATCAAAGAGGTACATATTTTGAATTTTCTTTTATTTGTCGACGCAATGATCATAGATGTTAAAGATCATGTTTGATATTTTGCATTTTCTATTTTGTGTGATGTGATTATGACATGATATTAATTTTTTTTTTTAAAACAAACCAAATCAATTTAATATAATCAGCTCGCCAACAAACCATGGTCGAGACAAAAAGTGAAATACAATCGTCCCAAATACTATTACCAAAATTTAAAGAAGCATAAGAAGCAATTTATTGGGCAACCTTACTTCCCTCGTGGGACTGAGATAAAGTTGCATGAACCATAATTGATATGAGATAATATCGGATAAAATAGGTGCATTTGGAGTACTACGAAAATCTGATTTCAGACTTTGCACCACCTGAAGCGAATCACGCTCCATCACAGCTATACTAAACCCACGTTTCCAAGCCAAAACCAGTCCATCACACACAGCCATAGCCTCTGCGTTCTTAGCTGACAGTTGGCCTACCACCATTTTTTCCTGCATTGCAATGACCACTCCAATGGTATAGAATCCTGTCTCAGAATTGACAGGGGCATCGGTATTTAGTTTGAAGCACCCAGAGGGTGGCGGGTGCCACTGCTGGAGATGGTTCAGGCACCCCCCCCACCCCACTTCCCTGCTGCTCGGTCCCATCAATGTTCCATTCCAGGAGGTTTACTGCTATCTCCACAAGCACAGAGTCATTTTTCGTGTCAGACCATGGACAACCTTGTTTCTCTCGTCCCTAACCACCCAGAAGATGCAACCAATCTGGTCCAAAGCTTGTGGGTTGCACTCCTTAGCAAAGTACAGAACTCATTTCCACAGCCTGTAGGAAGGGTTTTATAGTCTAACACCACCCTGAAGCTTGCCACACCAATACGGCTGCTGGGCATATAAAAAGCGCATGTCTATCTGTTTCCACTCTACCATACACACAGCACCTAGCCTGGTTCATAACTCATCATTAGCAAAAATTAAATTGGAGTGCAGCATCAAGAAAAACCCTCCAAAGAAAGATGCGGTCTTTGGAGGTGCATCCCACTTCCACAATATCAGATAGTATTTGTTGGATAAGATAATTATTTGGCGAAATTTGTTAGAAATGAATTTTTATATGGGACAATTTTGTAGAACTAGAAGAGTGAGACTTAATTGATAAATTAGGAAACTTGGAGGAGATAGAGAGAGAATTTAAAAAAAAGAACTTTGAGTTGAATATATTGACATCATTTTTAATAGCATACATTGAGTTTATTTATAGGCTTCATGGTGGAATTGTTTCCACCACCAACTAGATCATTCCATTTTTATTTTATTTTTTATATAATGTCTAAACAATTATAAAGATATTTTATTAAATATTTCATACTTATGTATTTTTAATTCTAGATAATTTTAGTTCATTGTAGAACTCTCTAGAAATATGCAACAATTTTCAATAATATCTTCCACCAGCGTAAAGAATTCGAAGGACCAGCCACCCCTCATCCACAATGTCCCCACTGAGCACACGTTATCCACTCCTCCCGGAGTACATTCTGTTAGCCTAAAAATGAAAAATAAGCCTGTAATCCCGTGTTCCACATTAAATAGGAATAGAAAGAATTTGCTCACTGTCCACGGGAAACAAAAATTGGCTCGACTTTCTCCACGTTCCATGCCCCTGTTACCGTGAACAACTTATTCACCATGTGAGCTATTCCTGATGCCAGACAACAATCTCCATGCCTGCTTCACCGCAAGTGATTTTTTGAAGCATGTCATCAGACATGTTAAATTTTAAAACAGAGTGATGGATGGGATAACTTTTTCTTCAGTTCAATGGCAACGTGAAATTTTTTTAAAGTTGAATAACAACTCAGAAATAAATGGAAAAGTTCAATCGAAACTTGGAAAACTTTTAAAGTTCAAAAGCAAGTGGAAAATATTTAGGAAGTTTAGTGACCATTCGGGTATTTAACCCGAATTTCATTGTGTGGGAAAAGACCCCTAGGCTTGATATTTAATAAGTGTGTGGGTTTTTAGCAAAGGTAGCTATAGTTTGAACCCGAAAGTGAGAAAATAGGATATATGTTATCTTTATAAAATATGGGATAAGATATGGGAAAAAGTACACCGTCTACTTAATATTCAGTGCGTGTTTGGTAGACATAAAAAGTAGATTTTTAGGAGTTTTTTTTAAAAGTTGATAGAATGTGTGGTTGAAAAGTTGATAAAATTTATAGGTCCCATGACATATGTTGTTGAAAATGAATTTTAGAAAAAGAGAGTTTGTAAAAATGGATGCCAACCATCTTCTTAGAAGACATCTTTCCTTTTAAGATTAACATAATTGGGAAATTTTAAGCTTAACTTTCTTTTGTTTTGAAAGAAAAACTTCAGGCAAATCATCTTCTATTTTACCTTGTCTTATGCTTCAACAAATTGAAGATTGGTTCATGCCTTTTGTGAAGGGTGAGGGACATGCATTCCAATGTTGTTGTTGTCGTCCGTGGCGTTGCAGTAAATTCGGAGAAGATGACATCACCACCTAGGTATGTATTTTTCTCCACCCTTCCATGTGTGTGATCAGTTTTTCTTGGATACAAAGTTTTGGGAGTTGTCAAACTTGTGTTAAGTTCTTAGGTTGACAAACAAAAGCACTTATGTGGCAATTAATGATTTCCATTCACACTGGTCAAGTAAATGGAGATGGAAGAACAGATTTGAATTAAATGAAAGTATAAATTAAGTGACCCACTTGTGACAAAATGAAGTCTACTAACTCATTTCAAACAGGAACATAAGTTGGTAAAACCTCAAATTTTAATGTGGTCCTTTGTGTGTGTGACAAAATGGACATCAGGAAGAAAGAAAGTGCTCAAGCTGCTATCAAGAGAAAGAATTGTGTGAAGCACGAAGAAGTGAATCCATCAAAGAGGTACACATTTTGCATTTTCTTTTATCTGTGAACACAATGATCATATATGGTAAATGTGTTACATTCTTTTTCGTTATGCAATACAATCATGATATTATTATTATTTTTTAAGAAAACAAACAAAATCAACTTTATATAATTAGCTCGCCACCAATGGCGGACGGAGTGGGTGAATTTAGAGGTCATGTGACCTCCAAAAAAATTTCATTTGAATTTTTTTTCCAATATTAACCAAAAATTAAATACTCACACAAAAGTTAAGTCAATTTCAAGTCTCAAGTCTCAAGTCTCTCTCTCCAGCTCCAAAACCAAGACAAAAAGTCAAAATTTAAAAAGCCAGTTTCTAAATTCTACTTTCTACCTCTACTTATGCACGCAACAAGAAGTCACATTTCTTCTCCAATTTACAAAATAAAATTTCTCTAATTTTCAAATAAAACTCAAGATTCAGAAGTCATAAAATTTAAATTGCCATCTTCTGCTAAGTGTTTTGAACTTGTTTCTTTTCATTTTTTCTCTCCGTCATCGATCGAAACGATGACCCGTCTGCTTGCAATTGATGAAGATGACTCAGCTTTATTTAATATATACAGATACATATTAAAAAACACTAGTTCTTTCTACTATTATTACCTTATTTTTATTTTTTATTGTACGTGCCATATGTTGAACTCAATGTAAAAATGATATGGAGAGATATTACAAACGCACTTCTTCAACTTTTTTCGATGATTAAAATATTAATGAAAAGAGGATTCAAAATGAAAGGGACCAAACGGATGAAACTAAAGAGATGTTCAATGTGTAGTGGATGAAGGGGATGAAATTGAGAATGATATATTTAACCGTATTGGTAATAGTGTAATTATACAACGTTATTAGTAAGAAAACACGTAGACAGCAATTGTAACATGGTACTTTCTTCGTCCTACAAAGATAGACTCGTTTTCCTTATTTATCTGTCTCAAATTATAGGCTACTTACTTTATAGAGGGTGTATTAAATTTTTCAATTTCTTAATATACCCTTATTTAATTTACATTGTTGTCAACCCAAAATAAGCATTTAAATTTATTAGATTCATGAATAATTAATATTAAATAGGGGTATAATAGGAAAAATGTGTGAAAATTTTATAATTTCAATTACATTAAATGAGATTTCTTAATCTGAGTGGGAAAAAAAAACAAGTCTATCTTTATGGGACGGATGAAGTATAAGATAGTTTCATTATTAATATTGTCTAAAAACTTTTTTGTAACTTAATTTGTGCCCCTTAAATTTAAGCTCTGTGGTTCCGCCACTGCTCGCCACGAACCCCGGTCAAGACAGAGTGGAATACAATCATCCTAAATAGTGAGCAACCTTATTTCTCTCGTGGGGATAAAGTTACAAGAACCACAATTGACATTAGATAATATCAGATAAATTAGGTGCATTTGGAGTACAAGGAAAATCTGATTTTGGACTTTGCACCACCTGAAGCGAGTCACACTATTACAACTATACTAAACCCACGTTTCCGAGCCATAACCAGTCCATCACACACAGCCATAGACTCTGTGTTCTTAGCTGACAGTTGGCCAACCACCATTTTTTCCTGTATTGCAATGACCACCCTAATTCATCTCGAATAACCACTCCAGTGGTATAGAATCCCGTCTCAGGTTGCACCGGGGCATTCGTATTTAGCTTGAAGCACCCATGGGGATGGCAGGTGACACAGCTGGAGATGGTTCAGGCACCCCCCGCCCCACTTCCCAGTTCCCTGCTGCTCGGTTCCATCAATGTTCCACTGCAGGAAGTTTACTGATATCTCCCCAAGCTCGGAGTCATTTCTTCATGTCAGACCATGTTCCATAACTAATATTAAATAGGTGTATAATAGGAAGAGATGTAAAAAGATGTAAAAGAAAATTAAAGGATTGATATGCATGTATCTACCACCTGACTTTTGACATGTGCAGCCATTTTTTTTTTAATAGATAAGTTGGCTTGACATTTTTGACCAAGAAAACCCCAAGTTGACTGAAATTATTACATCAAATAAATATCGATCAAAAAAATTTTTAAAATGTTGAGTAGCAGAGAGACGGGTAGGATAATATTTTCGTAAGTTGAATGGCAACTTGCAAAAGTATTAAAATTGAATGGCAACTCGGAAACATTTGGTAATTTAAAGTTCAATAGAAACTGGAAAACTTTTAAAGTTTGAAAGCAAGTGGGAAATATTTAGGAAGTTTAGTGACCACTCAGTTATTTAACCCCGAATTCATTATGTGTGGGAAAAAGACTCCCTAGGCTTGATATTCAATAAGTGGGGGTTTTTAGTGAAGGTAGCTATAGTTGAACCTAAAAGTGAGACAATAGGATAGATGTTATCTTTAAAAGATATGGCAATAATATAGCATCTACTTAATATTTAGAAGACGTCTTTCCTTTTAAGATTAACATAATTGAGTAATTTTAAGCTCAACTTTCATTTGTTTTGAAAGAAAACTTGAGGCAAATCATCTTCCATTTTACCTTGTCTTATGCTTCAACAAATTGAAGATTGGTTTATGACTTTTGTGAAGGGCGCGATACATACGTTACAATGATGATGCTGTCGTCCCTTGCATTGCACTAAGTTCGGGGAAGATCACATTACCACCTAGGTATGTACTTTTCTCCAATCTTCCAAGTGTGATCAGTTTTTCTTGGGTACAAAGTTTTTGGGAACCATCAAACTTGTGTCAAGTTCTTAGGTTGACAAACAGAAGTACTTAAGTGGCAATTAATGATTTCCGTTCAGACTGGTCAAGTAAATGGAGACGAAAGGACTATTTTGAATTAAATGCAAGTATAAATTAAGTGACGCATTTGTGACGAAATGAAGTCTACTAATTCACTTGAAACAGGAACACAAGTTTGGAAAACCTAAAATTTTAATGTGATCCTTTGTGTGTGACAAAATGGACATCAGGAAGAAAGAAAGTGCACATGCTGGTATCAAGAGAAAGAATTATGTGAGGCACGAAGAAGTGAATTCATCAAAGAGGTACACATTTTGCATTTTCTTTTATTTGTGAACGCAATGATCATATATGGTAAATGTGTTACATTCTTTTTCGTTATGTAACACAATCATGATATTATTATTATTTATTTAAGAAAACAAACCAAATCAACTTTATATAATTAGCTCGCCACCAATGGCGGACGGAGTGGGTGAATTTAGAGGTCATGTGACCTCCAAAAAATTTCCATTTTAATTTTTTTTTTTCAATATTAACCAAAAATTAAATACTCTCGCACAAAAAGTCAAGTCAATTTCAAGTCTCAAGTCTCTCTCTCCAACTCCAAAACCAAGACAAAATGTCAAAATTTAAAAACCCAATTTCTAAATTCTACTCTCTACCTCTACTTATGCACGCAACAAAAGTCACATTTCTTCTCCAATTTACAAAATAAGATTGCTCTAATTTTCAAACAAAACTCAAGATTCAAAATTTACAAAATTTAAATTGCCATCTTCTGCTAAGTGTTTTGAACTTGTTTCTTTTCACTTTTTCTCTCCGTCATCGATTGAAATGATGACCCTTCTGCTTGAAACTGATGAAGATGACTCAGCTTTACTTAATATATACAGATACATATTAAAAAACACTAGTTCTTTCTACTATTATTTCCTTTTTTTTTTTTTTTTTTTTATGTGCGATATGTTGAACTCAATGTAAAAAAGATATGGAGAGATATTACAAACAAACTTCTTCAACCTTTTTGGATGAGTAGAATATTAATGTAAAGAGGATTCAGAATAAAAGGGACCAAACGGATGAAACTAAGGGATGTTCAATGTGTAGTAGATGAATGTGATGTAGTGGATAAAGGGGATGAAATTGAGAAGGATGTATTTAACCGTATTGGTAATAATGAAATTATACAACGTTACTAATATGAAAACACATAGACTAAAGTTGTATAAAATAGTTTCACTATTATTGTCTAAAAACTTTTTTGTAACTTAATTTGTGCCCCTTAAACTTAAATTTAAACTCTGTGGCTCCGCCACTGCTCGCCATGAACCCCGGTCGAGACAAAGACTGGAATACAATCGTCCTAAATAGTGAGCAACCTTATTTCTCTTGTGGGGGATAAAGTTGCAAGAGCCACAATTTACATTAGATAATATCAGATAAATTAGGTGCATTTGGAGTACGAGGAAAATCTGATTTTGGACTTTGCACCACCTGAATCAAGTCACACTATCACAACTATACTAAACCCACGTTTCCGAGCCAAAACCAGTCCATCATGCACACACAGCCATAGCCTCTGTGTTCTAAGCTGACAGTTGGCCAACCACCATTTTTGCCTGTATTGCAATGACCACCCTAATTCATCTCGAATAACCACTCCAGTGGTATATAATCCCGTCTCAGGTTGCACCGGGGCATTCGTATTTAGTTTGAAGCACCCAGGGGGATGGCAGGTGCCACAGCTGGAGATGGTTCAGGCACCCCCCCCCCCCCCCGCCCCACTTCCCAGTTCCCTGCTGCTCGGTTCCATCAATGTTCCACTGCAGGAGGTTTACTGATATCTCCACAAGCATAGAGTCATTTCTTCACGTCAGACCATGGAAAACCTTGTTTCCCGTCCCAAATCACCCAGAAGATGCAACCAATCTGTCCCAAAGCTGGCGGGCTGCACTCCTTCGCCAGACCACTGTGCAGAACACATTTCCACAGTCTGTAGGAAGGGTTTTATAGTCTGCCACCACCCTGAATCTTGCCACACAGATACCGTTTCTGGGCATATTAAAGAGCGCATGTCTATAGATCTGTTTCACAACAATAAGTGCTTTATTGAAGCATATAACGTGTGAAATTTCGTCTGCCATGACATCAAATATGTTAAATTTTGAAATGACGAGTGGTGGATAGACAGATAGGATAACATTTTCGTAAGTTGAATGGAAACTTGAAAAAGTATTCAAGTTGAATGGCAACTCGGAAACATTTGGAAAAGTTCAATAGAAATTGGAAAACTTTTAAAGTTTGAAAGCAAGTGGGAAATATTTAGGAAGTTTAGTGACCACTCAATTATTTAGGGCATCTTCGGTAACATTTTTTTCCCAAAAAACTCATTTTTTGCCTACAATTTTTTACTTTTCAAACTTTTTGCATAACAAAAAAGTTTGAAAAGTCAATAAAGTACCCAAAAAACCCCATTTTTTCCCAAAAAAAAACTACACCGAACATGTTAACCCCGAATTCATTGTGTTGGAAAAAGACGCCCTAGGCTTGATATTCAGTAAGTGGGGGTTTTTAGTGAAGGTAGCTCTAGTTGAACCTGAAAGTGAGACAATAGGATAGATGTTATCTTTGTAAGATATGGCAATAAGTTTAGCATGTACTTAATATTTAGAAGACTGTCTTTCTTTTTAAGATTAGCATAATTGGGTAATTCTTTTGTTTTGAAAGAAAACTTGAGGCAAATCACCTTCCATTTTACCTTGTCTTATGCTTCAACAAATTGAAGATTGGTTTATGACTTTTGTGAAGGGCGCGATACATACTTTTCAATGATGATGCTGTCGTCCCTTGCATTGCACCAAGTTCGGGGAAGAAGACATTACCACATAGGTATGTACTTTTCTCAAACCTTCCAAGTGTGATCACTTTTTCTTGGGTACAAAGTTTTTGGGAGCCATCAAACTTGTGTCAAGTTCTTAGGATGACAAACAGAAGTACTTATGTGGCAATTAATGATTTCCGTTCAGACTGGTCATGTAAATGGAGACGAAAGGACTGTTTTGAATTAAATGAAATTATAAATTAAGTGACGCACTTGGACAAAATGAAGTCTACTAATTCACTTGAAACAGGAACATTGACTGTTTTGAATTAAATGAAAGTATAAATTAAATGACGCACTTGTGACAAAATGAAGTCTACTAATTCACTTGAAACAGGAACATAAGTTTGGAAAACCTCATTATTTAATGTGATCCTTTGTGTTGTGACAAAATGGACACCAGGAAGAAAGAAAGTGCACAAGCTAGTATCAAGAGAAAGAATTATGTGAAGAACAAAGAAGTGAATCCATCAAAGAGGTACACATTTTGCATTTTCTTTTATTTGTGAACGCAATGATCATGTATGGTAAAGAATGCTACCTGTTTGAAGATAACACAATCATCTGTTATGTGATTATGACATGATATTAATTATTATTATTATTATTTTTAAACAAACCAAATCAACTTTGTATAATTAGCTCGCCACGAACCCTGGTCAAGATAAAGAGTACGTAGAATACAATCGTCCCAAATACGAGTACATTTCGTGAGCAGCCTTATTTCCCTAGTGGGGGATAAACTTGTAAGAACAACAATTGACATGAGATGATATCGGATAAATTAGGTGCATTTGGAGTAAAAATCTGATTTTAGACTTTGCACAACCTAAGCGAATCACACTCCATCACAATTATACTAAACCCATGTTTCCGAGCCAAAACCAGTCCATCACGCGCAGTTGGCCCACGACCATTTTTGCCTGCATTGCAATGTACGTTGATTTAATTCCTTGAGAGATGCATTAATTAGGAATGCAATCTATAAATACACACAAGAAACGAAGAAGTAAATAGATCAATCTTTCCTAATACAAGCGACAACAGTAACAAAATGGAGAAATTGATGGAGGTTGTTTGTTGAGCAATCTTTGATTATCAACATCCATTGGGTACAGCCTCTCATTGTGCAAAGTTGGTGTGGAAGTTTCTGAACGTTGGAGGTTAATGCAGTCGTTGTTGAATCTTTTTTCTTTTTTACTAAGCTTTATTCTCAATAAATTTCAACGGAATACTCCTTTAAATATTATATTGTTTATTTTGCTCAAGTTAGTGCTGAAATTAATGCAGGAAGGCAACCAATGGTGATACAACATTGGCTGGATCACCCCTTGCGAAAGAGGGAAGATGTTCAGATTTTCCAAAGCAACAATTGGAACACATGGAAAGCAATCATCATCCTAACTCGCCACGCTCTCTTTCCATGGACAGAACTGTCTCTGCCTTTTTGTTTGCGTTTGCTTTAGTTTCTGTTTTTATTGTTTATCTGCTACAACAATGATTTTTGTAGCGACTGAAAAATGTGCAAAATTGTACGTGGAAATTTTAATTTAAAGTTTGAAAACAAATTTAATTAGTTTGCTGCATCGCAACGTCACTTCTTAAAATTTCAATTTTTAATTTTTTGGTCACATTAAATATTGCCCGTACTTATCTACTAATTTTCTTTTTAAATGATGAATAAATTATTTTAATTGGCAATTCATTTATTAGTTGAATTGCATTGGTTTGTCAACCACATTAAAGGCTATAAGTTAATAGGATAGCACAATCCGCTTATGTTTTGTTAAATGATCTATTTTCCTATTCGTGTTATTTTTTTATTAACATAAGTTTCAACCAAATATTTAAGTGTCGTAAGATCAAATAAAAGTATGTCAATATTGGGCTTGTTGAATAGTTTGATTTAAATCGCATGTGTTGGGCCTAAGAAAAATTAATTCTGATCATCGAGTTAGGTTTAAGTTATGCTGACTCAAAGAATTGTATTATCCAAGCTATTATTTTAAACATTTATATTATTTCTCTCCAATGTCTCCCGTTGAAGAAATGGTCATCCTTTGCATAAAATATGGGTTTCAATTATAGAAATATATTTTATGTTATATAAAGTTCAAATCATATTGCATTTCATTTGAATTGGCAATGGTCTTTGTTATATGTAAATCCCCTCATTTTCTCCTCACGAGCAGCCTTTTCCTCAGATTTTTGTTGGAAATTGGTTTAAGAATTTGAGAAATTGAAAACTAAAGTGACTTCATGTCAATTTGGCCAAAATATAAAGACCCGACCCAATCTGTTTAGACAAAATAGTTTGCCACTTCGCCGCTTCGGAGAAACGGGGTTCGACCTACATATGTTGAAGGGTATATTTGGTATCTCGAAACCAATATCGAATGAATGAGAAATTACGGAAAAGGACAAAATCGGGTCAATTTTTGATCATGCGATCGCATATGTATTTTACACTGCGATCGCAGGAGACAAAGCAATGCGATTGCATGGTTAGCCTAGATTAAGTTTTGTCTTCAAAATTGTACTTTGCGATCGCATAGGTTTACACTCGAACATACATGTCCTTTTGAAGTGTTGCACGATTTGGCTCCACATCATTTCGTTTTCAACCGATCATCTTCTATATTTAGGACCCTTGGACGTCCTTTTTGATAGAGAACTGATATGCAAACACTAAAAACTCATATATTCATATCTTGAACCAAAATTCTTGTATTTCTTGCATGAAATTCTGGTTTTTCCATTTTATATTCATCTTTGGAATACAAAAATCATTTCTGGTTCGTTGTGCTTGTGTTTTGAAGTGCTACAAATACAAGAAGAAGTCGTTGTATCTTGGGAGTCGATTGCCATAAACCGTAGGCACCATTGCGAGACAAATTTGACTTAAGGACAAATTATTTAACACTTGCCTCGACTTGCATATCATCTATTTTTTCGATTTTTCTTGTTTCTGCAATTTTAAAGTCACTTTACACAAAATTCGCCAACAATTTTTTCTCTTCAATACCCCCAACCACTTATTCTCATATAAACTTCTTCTAGCATGATCAGATAACTCCCCACGTGTTCACTCCACGTTCTTCCCCTCCATATCGGCCCTCACTACCAATTTACCTTTTACATACTATTTGTTTCTTCATATTTCTTTAATAGCTATCTCTGGTTGCAAGAAGAAAAAATGAAATAAAACATCGAGTACATACCTTATTTCAAAGTAATTCAGAAAAAATTAGACTAGAGGCATGCTGAAAATTTTGGTAATCAGCCTGGAAGTGTACTCAAACTCCAAGTTTAAGAGGTGAGGGGTTCTTGCACTAAGTCGTTAATGTTAAGAAAATTTAATTCTTCCAGTTTACATGTTAAATATCGTGTTATTCTTTAAAATTATTGGTGGTCGTAGAGGCTCATCAGAACAAAACAATTATGATACCAATAGTTGTAGAGGCCCATCGGAACCCTTAGTAAATCGATTGATCATCGGTTTGCTTGTATGATGAATTGATACGTATGACTTGCATGATTTATTGATATAATTAATTTTCTTAACGTGTGTATCCTTACTGAGTGTTTCTCTGAGATAGTCACCCCTATATTGACAAAATTTCAGATTATTAAAAGGCGGTGTAGCTCGGTATGAATAGCAAGTAGTCATTCAATTAAATTCTGTTTTATTATGTTCAAGTTGTGAAATTTTTAATGAATACTTGATGACACTTAAGGGTATGTTTAAATACTGATTATGCTTAAATTTATGTATTTTACATGTTCGTAAGTTTTACCAAAATGTGTGAACACGTTTAAGAAATTACGGAGTTGCTGTCCAAATCTCAAAATATTTTCGTCAATTTCAAACTTGGTTGACAATTTTATACTATATATTTTAATATAATTTCCATTGGGAAACATCTCTTTATGAGCTATCTATGACCTAGATTTGAAATCACATCATTCTGAAGTTCGTAGAATTATTTGTCACAATTTTGGTACACTGCATTGAATTGTACTCGAGAATATAATAGAGTACATGAAGAGAGAAAAATAATAATTTGATGTCCTGAACGTCCCCGGTGGGAGCCAATTTTTTGTTATGATGTAATATCATATGTTTTCTAATTTTGTATGAATTTCACTTAAATACGAGTTTGTTTTCTATTTCAAAATAATTTTGGAAACAATCTGCCCGAACCAAAAATCTGCCTTTGAGATGCTGTCTGAAAATTCTAGCTTTCTGCCCCTACTTTGAAAAATCATGACTTTCACTAAGTTTGGATTTTTTGAGTAAAATTAGTGGTTATGGAAAGCCTTATATGTGTTCTAATATAAGATATTGGAATCACTTAAAAATTGTATTGTATGAATTTATTATGAATTATTTAGCTGGCTGCCTTAAGGCACCCGAGACAGTTTTTCAAGGAACTTATGCCAATGTTTTCACCTGCCAAATGATGTAGCTAAGGTCTAAAATTTTAACATGGTCTAGTCCAAGGTCCCAAATAGCTATAGTTAAATTTTTATAATTTTTGAAATATTTTTGTATGGTCAAATAAATTGTGGCGGCACTTATCACAGTATTGGTAAAAACCTTGAAGTTTAGAAGAAAAATTCTTTTCCCTTGCGCGTTTGTTATCTTCTGCAATAGTTACATTTTAAAACTATTCAAGGTCATGAAAAATCTATTTGGAGTCATCAAACATTATTAAAAAATATTTTAGTGACCCTCCGGATTGAGAAAAATTCGAGGCATTACAATTTTGATGGTGTTTTTTCACATCTTCCTTTTCTTTACAATCAACACATTATTGGACATTACATTTACATATATATAATTCAGTATTTGTGTTCTTTGGGCACAGTTTTGCTATCCTGTTATTATTTTATCTTTTTTTTTTTCTGGCTGCAGGTTGATTTCAATTGATTCTATTACTATAAAATTTTATGTACATTTATGCGCCGAAACAATTAAACCACATAATTTAGAAGTTTAATTATTAGACGTATGGCAAATTTATTTATTCAATTATTTGTTCGACACCACATGAATGGACACAATTTACGTAAATAAGTGGTTAGAAAACTCGAAATTAGATTTTTAGCTTAGTTGTATCATTCTAAACACTTCATCTACAATCTTAAGCTAATAAAGAGACTAATTTATTCATTTAATTTTTTTCTTCAATATGCCTCGTACGTGCAAGTTTTTTTTTTGGGAAATATTTCAGCTCGAAAATTCAAGTCTTAGATATACATTTTATTACAATCATAAAAAGAAATACATAAAGGAGGACGTATGTGCCTTACCTCCATCTTTTACAAAATTAAAGACCTATCTAAATGAATGCATATAAGAGTACTGCTCTTTTTACAAGTAAAACCGCAATAACATTCTAAGTAAACCTATGTTGATACTCTTTACACAGTAAACAAGATACCCAAAAAACAAATTAACAGCAAACTTCACAAGACTAATTGACGCGATACCCAACTTGTCCAAATGAATGAGGCCTCTAACGACACCTTGTAACATATTGAAGCATTTTCCACTGTACCCCGTATTGGCAACCCAGACGGCCACCTTATTCCCTTCCCTCCATATATGAGAAAATTGAACGTCCATTTTTTTAACACTTTGGTGGATGGATTCCAAAACATATTACACTCTAAGGGCATTTACTCTGTTGTATGCATAATAACATTGTAGTTGTGGAATTTACTTCTACCCACACTTTTCTAATACCATTCTGCCAACAAAGTTGAAGACTAGTAGCCACAGCTTTAAGTTTAGCTTCTAGGATGGTACAAATCCCATAAAAATCATAAAACCCCCCAAGTAACCCTAAGTTGTTGTGAACCACTCCACTCCTAGCTGTGAGACCACAGCCCTTTATCGCACCATCTGTGTTTAATTTGCTACACTTGTCATCATCCAAGTAACAGCCACAGGATATGTCACTCTTTTCCTACCAGCCTGAATAAGAATACCATTTTTCAAAAGGGACTCCGCCAGATAATGGGTTCTTTTGATGATTCTAGTTGCATTCGTTCTCACACCATTGTGTTTAGAATTGTTTCTATCATTCCAAAGGAACCACGGAATAAACAAAGGCACAGCAGCAGCTAACGTCCCAGGCCAAGCTTGTTTATTGGTAATCCAAAACATAAACATAGCTCTAGGATATGTGCACTCCTTAAAGGACATACCCAATCTCAAGCAAAAGTGTTGCTAAACCAATTTAGCACATTTACCATTCAAAAATACATGATTAATGATTTCCTCATCATCACAACATTAGCATTTAGATGCCGAATGTATACCAAGTTTTTTTTTTTTTAATAATGTCATCAACTAAAACCCAATTATGCCAAAATCTCCACACAGACATATAAATCTTGGGAGGGATACTTTTGTTCCACATGGACTTAAAATTAGAGAGTTGAGTAGAATTCTTTTGCGAAATAATTCTACACAAGAAGAGACAAAACTTACCCGAGTTATCCAGCTTCCAAAACAATTTATCTGCTTGGTTGGATAAAGGAATGTCCTTGATTTCATTCACCAACTCATGAGGCAGAATGCTGGACACTTTATCAGATCTTGAGCTGCTATTTCCTCTAAATTCTAGAACATAACTTTTGTTATAAGGTTGCTGAGGTAACAAGGAGTGGATAGCTCATGATTTAAATCATTGATCATACCAAAAATCAATTTTGCCTTCTCCTATTTTCCATGCTAGATGAGGCTCCACCTGGTGCCTAGCATGAAGCATTCTTCTCCATAATAGGAAGTCTTGAGGCCTTGAAGCAATCAGATTAGCATGGATAGTTTTGCACTATTTTGCCTTCATAACTCAACTCTATAATGACTCATGTTTTCTAAACTTCCACCATAATTTGCAATTGAAGGCCACGATCATATCTTTCAACGACCTACTGTAACGACCAGAAAATTTTTGTTGACATTCAAAATTTCACGAAAAATAAATTTCAATTATCGGGATCGTTGTGAATTTCCTAGTGCATTTTAATACTTTAGTTGCATTATATTTATTTTTTTCCATATCTTTTGTGTCAAACAAAAAGGAATTTTTGTCAATCACCAAACCAATTTTTTCATGCTAATTAAACACCCAAATAGCCCCTAAAAACCAAAAACTCAACAACCCATGATCTCCTTCACTTCAACCCATTACCTACCCATTTCCCCCACATATTCCCATCACTTTTTCAGCAGCTAAATCTACTAATTTCCCCATCCAGAAACCTCCCTGCTACAGCCCCTTAAATCCAGTTAATCACTTTTTATCAGTCCCAAGATAAACCCCAACTCTTCCCTCATTTTAATGTCCAAAATTCTGCCCTTTAAAGTCCCATTTTTCCATTCATTTTTCAGTTCCAAATCTTTAGCTTTGGTTCACCTTTCTCTCCAGATTTTCGACCACAAGAAGTCATCAAGAAGTTCTACTTTTCTTCTCCAGTTTTGGTCCCTCCAAGACCCCAACTTCCCTCACTAATTCAACCCCACAATCATAGCACATTTTCTCTATTTTCCTGTCCCAGAATCCAGCCCTTATAATTCCTAATTCCCCTTTATTTTTAGTCCCTAAAATTACAGCATTTCAGCCCCAGATTCCCCAAGAAACTGTCCCCTACATCACTCCAAAATCGGGCCCTCAATCAGCCAAAAACCTTCCCCATGAACTCCCAAAAAAAGCCCATTATCCAAGGACCAAACCCCCACTTTTTTACCCATTTCACCCCCACATTTCAGCCCTCAAGTCAACCCTCCCCCCCCCCCATCCCACCCTACCCACCCCAATTTCCTCCCAGAATTCGGCCCCCCTCAAAAAACCCCAACTTTGCTCACGAATTCAACCTCCAAATCATAACATCATTTCCTCATTCTTCTGTCCAGAATTCGGCCCTTTAAGTACCAAGTTTCCCTTCATTTTTCAGTTCCAATACTTCCATTTGTTGACTTTCTTTCTCTCCATATTACCAGCCAGCAGCAGGAGCCTTTTTCCATGTTTATTCTTCAAAATATTTTACGGCAAAAAGTCCAGATTTCCTCACCATTTTTCTCTCTTTAAATATTACTACAGCACGAATTTTGTAAATCAAAAAGGAGCACATACGAGTTAGATTTTTTTGGAAAGGTGCATTGACAAGTTATTCCACATCAACTTCAACCGAAACACTATTTTGGAGGTAGTTTCTTGTACTACCGAGTTAATGCCATGATTTTAGATTGAGAAGATATTGTGTGGATTAATTTCCATGCTTAATGTCAAAGTTGGAACTTTATGATTGTGATTGAAGGAATGAAGGTAATCACTTTTAAGTTTAACGTGGTGCTGTGTATGTTTTAAATGGTTGGTATGTCGCATTTTAATTCCATATATTTTCTCACATGTTAGTATATGTTACTACTAAGTGTTTCTTATGAATTATTCACCCCAAAACGATAAAATATATTCATAATGGAATGGTTTGTGTTGACGCGATGGCGTAGGCTAGCTAACACGAAGTGGACCTCTTTTATTTAAATTAAGTTTTGGCGTCGAGATGATCGAGTCAATCATGATGTAAATACTGTAATTTAAGCTGCCCCTACTTTGAAAAAATCATAATCTGTACATTTGGAGTTTTTGAGTGAAATTAGTCTATGGAATTCCTTATATGTGGTCTAATTAATGGCACCATTGGAATTACTCAAAAATTCTATTGTATGAATTTATTATAAACGTTTTAGTGAGTTTTCTTAAGGCACCTAGGACAGTTTTCAAGCAAATTTGGCTAATGTTTTCACCTACCAAACGACGTAGCTAAGGTATGAAAGTTTTAATATAGCTTATTCCATGGTCCCAAGTATCTAAAGTTCAAATTTTGGAATTTTTAGAGTTTGTTTGAATGGTTAAATAAATTGTGGCGTCACCTATCACGGTATAGGCAAAAACCTTAAAAATTAGAAGTAAATTATTTTTCACGCACCCGCAATAGTTATTTTTTAAAAACCTTTCAAGGGCAGGGGGAATATTATTTGAAGTCGTTAAACATTATTTAGAGATTATTTTAGCGACCTCACGGGTTAAGAAAATCTGGGGGATTACACCTACAACCAATTCCACCTTCAATATAGGGAAAACAAATCTTCTCCCAAGTGTCTAATGTATTTGTTTTATCTGACTAGTATCCCCCCAAATATAACCATCGAACATTCTCGAAAGTCTACTCAAAACACCAATCGGAAGATTCATAACTTGTAAGGTGCAAAGGGATAGAATTCAAGGCATTCTTTAATAGAACCAACCTCTCTCCAGTAGACAAGATTTTATGTTCCCAGCCAAGGAGCCTATTTTTAATTTTGTTCACCAAATCTTCAAACAACACAAATTATTTTCGACCATTTCAAAGAGGTACTCCAAGGTAAGTTATAGGAAGATCTTGAAACTTGAAAACTGTTAAGGCCTCCACCACACCTTTATATTTGTCTTTATTCACTATGAATGAGTTTTTACTATAATTGATAGCCCGACCTGAACCCAACTAATAGACTCCATAACTTTAGTAAGAGAGTTCCTTTGATCATATCGTCTGCAAAAGTTAGATGTGAAATAGGCACTCCTCCACCATACACAAAGTTCAGATTGGTATGCCTAACATATAACTTGTCCAAACCCCGAGAAAAGTATCAGCAAGGATAATAACAAACAGGGAGAGATTTGATCACCTTGTCTAAGAGCTTTACTGACTTGAAAAATCCCTTCAGTTCTCCATTAAGAATAATAGAGAATCAACAATTACTTGTGCATCTCTTAATTTTGTCTATCCACTCTAGGTCAAAGCCAAATCTCTCTAAAACTTTCAGCAAAAAGGCCCAATCCACTTTGTTGTAAGCCTTTGCCATATCCAGTTTAAGCACCACATTGCCACCCCTAGTCTTTTTGTCCAGTTGATAGATCAATTCTTGAGCAAGAAGAATGTTATCCCTAATGTCTCTTCCCGGAGTGAAGCCACTTTGAGAGGGAGAAATGATTTTGGGAAGAAGCTTGTTTAATCTGGACGTTAGGATTTTGGTTAGAATTTTATTCAAAACGTTACATAGGCTTATAGGCCTATAATCTTTTCACTCCTCAGCATTATGTTTCTTAGGGATTAATGTGATCGAGGTAACAGCAACCCAAGCAAGAATCATTTTACCATAAAAAAATCCAACACTTTGTATAAATCTATTTGAATGACTTCCCAGCAATATTGATAAAAAAAAAGACCTATTAAAAACGTGTGCCCTGCCGTACTATCTTTATTCATAGAGAAAACTACTTCTTTAACCTCTTCAATAGAAGGAGAAGCTTTAAGAAGGCTATTATCCTCTAAAGAAATAAGAGCATGGATAGACTCCAGCTACTCACTATATCTTTAATAGATTCTTTGGTAAGAATCTTTTGGAAATAGTCCACTGCAGATCTATGAATCTCATCTTCATCTTGAATCAATCTGCCATCAGTGTTAGTTTTGTGCTTTTTAACAACTGTATGGAAAAATCTGTTATTTCTATCACCTTCGCTCGGCCATTTAACCCCAAACTTTTGCCTCCAATATGCTTCTTCCTGGGAGAGTAGCCTTTTAAGATTGGCATAAGCTCTGTTAACCTCCTCTCTGGCCTCTGGAGTTTGAAGAGCATCATAAATTCTCTCTTTGTCAAGAGCCTCCTTCGCAGCTTTTTAATCCCATCAAAAGTATTCCCAAACACCTCTTTGTTCCAACAGCAAAGAGCACTTTTCAATCTTTTAAGCTTATAAAAGAAACCAAACAAAACTTTAGAATAAGGAGACAAGGGAGCATCCCAGCTAGTTTTAACCACCTCTAATAAATTCTCGTGTTGACACCACATAGATTGAAATCTAAAAGATGACTTTGGTTTGGAGGTTGAAAAGCTACAATTTAACTGAATAGGATGTTAAGAACCTCAACTTTAAATCCATCAAAGGCAGAGATCCATTGGAAATTAACCAAAATTTTATATAGTTTCTCCCACATCTTACCATTAGACCAAGTATATTCACAATTAAAATTCACTTCCTCGACAACACATGCCATAAGCATACTATTAAAATCCTCCATCGATCTAATATCAGGAGAATTACCTCCAACCCTTTCATTCCTGTTAAAAATGGCATTGAAATCACCCCCTATTAGCTAAGGCATGTCCAACTGATGAGCAAACTGAGCAAGTGCAGTCCACAAATCCCTTTTTAGGTTGAAAAAACACTTTGCATACGGTAATAATAGTCTCTACCTCAAGCCATTTAATTTGGAAATAGAGAAACTGTTCCTGATCATCAATAAGCTTGTCTTTCCGAAAAAACCCATAATTTCCATTTCTATTGGCATTAGCAGTTATCATAACCCAAATTGCAACAAAAGTTTTAAATCTTCACCTTATCCACAATAGGTTCAGCAAGGAAGAGAATAGAAATATTATGTAATTGCACCATTTTCTTCAGCCTCTTATAAGAACTAATAACCCCTCTTAAATTCCAAAAAAGAAACTTGTCCATCATGATAAATGTCTTGGGGGTTTTTACCTTTTTGGAATTTCTGTCTTAATAGTATGGGACTTCTAATATCCAAATGCCTGGAATTTTTGTGCTGTTTTAATTGTAGAAGGGAGGCCTCATCATCCTCCCAATTATCACGATCCTTAAGAATCTCTGAATTAGAGAGCGATTTGCTTTTTTTTCTCTGTTACGTCTTGGTCCACTTTAGCATCCTCCGATGCCTTCCATGTTCGAGAAGAAGAAACCATGGATCATAGTGAACAAATCAGAAAGACAAGGGACAAAGGAGTAAAATAAAAACACCAGATTGCTGCTGAAACGGAAGCTTCTAGTATTACTCATGCTGGTGTAACAGAATTTGTTTTGCATGCACACACTATGACAATTATATATCTGTATGTAACTATATTGTATTTACATTAGACAGCTGTGTATAAATACTACACTATTCTTCACTGTACCGTAGCTTTTGCAGAATACAATATACATAAACCTTCTTCCTCATTCAAGTTTATTTCAGTATCTTCTGTTCTTCTTATATCCATTAATTCACTTGGTATCAGAGCCTCTCAATGGCGAATATCAGCTCTAGCAATCAGTCTCATGGCTCAAACTATAACTCAACAATTCAAGCTGTAGCTCCTGTGAACAACCTTGCTCCCTTTGGCTTGAACTTAACACAGTCAGCATCTGTGAAATTGGACAGAGATAACTTTCTGCTGTGGAAGAATGTTAAAATGCCTGTTGTAAGGGGCCATGGATTGGAAGGATATCTACTGGGTACCAAGGTATGCCCTCCACAATTCCTTAACTCGCAAGCCACTACTGAAACTGGAACAACAGTAGAGACATGTCCAAATCCAGAATACTCTAGGTCGATTTCTGTGGATCAACTCCTAATGGGATGGTTGTATTCTTCCATGACTTTAGATATTGTGATGCGTGTCATGGGTTATAACAGCTCAAGTGAGCTATGGAAGGCTATAAATGAGAACTGTGGAGTTCTCAATAGGTCCAGAGTGACCTTTCTCACATCTGAACTGCAAAGAATCAGGAAGGGATCCATGTCTATGGATCAATATCTCAGCTCTATCAAGCAGCTTGCTGATAATCTGGAAATTGCTAGAAAGAAGAATGAGCAAACTGATCTGGTAACTCAAGTCTTAGCTGGACTTGATGAGGAATATATCTCCATTGTGGTGCAAGTAAATAGCAGAGATCAGGAATCTTGGCATGAGTTATCATCTACACTCATGACCTTTGAAAGTAGATTGGAGTATCTTAGTCAAGTCAGAAGAAATTTTGGATCCATTAATCTGACTCAAGGAAACTCACAAAATCCAACTCCTTATAATGGAAGAGGAAATAGAGGTGGAATGAATCCGAATTTTAGTGGAAGATCAAGAGGTAGAGGGAGATATGGAAGAACTAATGAGGCAAGACAGTCCCGTCAAATCTGTGGCCTAAGCAATCACAGTGCTCCCTGGTGCTACAATAGATTTGATGGAAAATATATGGAGAAAAGGCCTAATCATCAGAATCACAGTCCTGATCCCTCTGCTTATATTGCAAGTCCAAATTCAGTAGAAGATCCAGCCTGATATGCTGATTCTGGAGCCAGCCACCATGTCACTACTGACAAAGACAATATTGATGAAGCTAAGGAATATGGAGGTAAGCAAAAAATGATGGTAGGTAATGGTACCTCATTACAAATATCTCATGTTGGCTCTAAAGTTTTTGATGTTGAATCTGATAACTCTTTGGTTTTGAAAACATTGCTACATGTGCTTGGAATCAAGAAGAACCTTATAAGTGTCTCTAAATTAAATGCTGATAATCATGTTTCTATTGAATTCTTTCCTAATTGCTGTGTTGTGAAGGATCTGCCAACAAGGAAGGTTCTAATGCAGGGAAACTGGAAGATGGTTTATATCAGCTGAATCTTCCTAACTACAACTCAAGACCTATAAACACAAGCTCAGCCAATCATCATCAGTCCAACAACACCTTTACTCTCCTCAACACTAGTTTGAATCAGTCCATCAAGTCTACCAGTGACAATTCTCTAGAATCAAAAGCTGAAATCTGGCACAGAAGGCTTGGTCATCCTAGGATTTCTGTGTTACAACAAGTCCTGAAATCTTGTAATATTTTCAAAGTTATCAATAAAAAATCTTTTTCCTTCTGTGAAGCATGTCAGTTTGGCAAATCTCGTGCATTACCCTTCAAATTATCATCCTCTCATGCACAAATGCCACTTGATCTAATACATACTGATGTCTGGGGACCTTCTCCCATTAATTCTACCTCAGGGTTTAAGAACTATGTGCTATTTGTGGATGATTGCACTACATATACATGGATCTATCCCCTAAAACATAAATCTGAGGTCCTGCATTACTTTACACATTTTAAGAGGCTAGTTGAAAATCAATTTGAGAGAAAAATTAAAGTCCTACAATCTGACATGGGAGGAGAATACAAAAATCTGATCAAACTAGCCACAGAATCAGGGATTGAACTAAGACATTCTTGCCCTCATACATCAGCCCAAAATGGAAGAGCTGAAAGGAAACACAGACATATAACTGAAACTGGTTTAACCCTTTTGGCTCAAGCACATATGCCCCTATACTATTGGTAGGAAGCCTTTCTAACTGCAACTTACCTTATAAATAGAATGCCTAGCCCATTGTTCCAACATAAATCACCCTATGAAACTCTGTTCAAACACATTACAGATTACAAACTTCTTAAGGTCTTTGGATGTGCTTGATATCCATGCTTAAGGCCATATCATAAACACAAGTTTGATTTTCATACCCAAAGGTGTGTTTATCTGGGACCTAGTGTGTCTCACAAAGGGTACAAGTGCTTAAACTCTAATGGTAGAATTTATATCTCTAGACATGTTTTATTTGATGAAAATTGTTTTCCCTTTAAGAAAGGTTTTCTCAACAAATCACAGCAATCCAAAACCATTCCTATGACCCTACATCATCTTCCTTTTGAACACAATCACCACAATACACTCCCAGATTCAGTTGATATAATGAAGTCTACAGATGAACCTACACATGAACCCTCTGCTGAAAGTGAACATGATGAAGGAATGGATAATGAATCATCACAGCAGTTAGAACAAAGAGTTACACAACCTGAGATTTCAGAGTCTCAAGCTGGAATCAGGATTTGGGTGGATATGCCAGAAATTGAGAAAAATGCAGATAATACAGGACATCCTATGGTAACCAGATGAAAAGCTGGGATAGTAAAACCAAGAACTTATACTGCTGATGTGTCACACTCTCTAGATGAAATAGAACCAATTAACTTGGAGGAAGCATTGAAAAGTGAAAAGTGGTGCAAAGCAATGATGGAAGAATATGATGCCTTGATCAAAAATCAAACATGGGTTTTAGTTCCTCCTGATCCTACAATGAAAGTAGTTGGATGTAAATGGGTATACAAACTGAAATTTGATACAAATGGAGAAATTCAGAGACATAAAGCTAGACTAGTGGCAAAGGGCTTCTCACAAACTTCAGGCATTGACTACTATAAAACATTTAGTCCAGTTGCCAAAGCATCTACCTTGAAAGTTATACTTACAGTAGCTATCTCAAAAGGATGGGAGATAAGACAGGCAGACATTAACAATGCATTCCTCAATGGAAAACTAGAGGAAACAGTCTATAAGGAACAACCTCATGGCTTTACAGATCAGTCTGAACCATCATTTGTGTGTAAACTCAGCAAAGCCATATATGGACTTAAACAAGCCCCTAGATCCTGGCATGATACTTTGAAGGAGACATTACTGGAGTGGGATCTTAAACAATCCAGAGCAGATAATTCAGTGTTTTATCAGATTTCATAGGACCATGTAACCTATTTACTGGTGTATGTTGATGACATTATACTGACTGGGACTGTAGATCAAGATTACAGAAGTTGATTAAAAAGTTAAATGCATCCTTTGCCTTAAAGGATATGGGTAGTTTGAAGAGGTTCTTGGGAATTGAGTTCTATAGAGATGAAATTGGACTGTATCTATCACAGAAGAAGTATGCAATGGATATACTAAAGAGGTTTGGTTTTGAAAACTTGAAGCCCAACATCACTCCTATGGCAGCTCGAAGATTGATAGATAAAACAGAAGGGGTAAGCCTAAAAAATCCAACTCAATTTAGAAGTGGAGTAGGAGCATTGCAATAACTGACTCATACAAGACCAGACATTACCTTTGCTGTGAATAGAGTTAGCCAATTTCTTCAAAATCCTATAGATGTTCACTGGAGTCTGCTAAAAAGGTTGTTCAGATATATAAAGGGGACGCTTGATATGGGATTGATCATTCATGAAGCACAAAATCTGAATATTGTTGCATATGGAGATGCTGACTGGGCATCATGTCCAGATGACAGGAAATCTACTGTGGGATATTGTGTGTATCTAGGTGACAATCTGATTTCCTGGTGTTCAAAGAAACAACATATAGTAGCAAGATCGAGTACTGAGGCAGAATGTAGGACTCTAGCTCACACCATTGCAGAAATTACTTGGATTCAATCCCTTCTACAAGAACTACATATATCTCAGACTGAAACTCCTAGAATCTGGTGTGATAACTTAGGAGCAAGTGCCTTGGCCTCTAATCCAGTCTATCATGCACGAACCAAGCACATAGAACTTGATATGCATTTTGTTCGAGACAAAGTTCTAGCCAAACAACTGATAATAAGTTATGTTCCAACAGCAGATCAAACCGCAGACATACTAACTAAACCTCTGATGAATTCTAGGCATTTGTATCTACGTAGCAAGCTTGGAGTAATTGAAGTTGTCTCCAGCATGAAGGGGGGTGTTAGAGAAGAAGAAACCATGGATCATAGTGAACAAATCAGAAAGACAAGGGACAAAGGAGTAAAATAAAAACACCAAATTGCTGTTGAAACGGAAGCTTCTAGTATAACTCATGCTGGTGTAACAGAATCTGTTTTGCATGCACTCACTATGTAATTATATATCTGTATGTAACTATATTGTATTTACATTAGACAGCTATGTATATATACTACACTATTCTTCACTGTACCGTAGCTTTTGCAAAATACAATATACAAAAACCTTCTTCCTCATTCAAGTTTATTTGAGTATCTTCTGTTCTTCTTATTATCCATTAATTCACTTTCCACATTTCCAAATCAATGTAAATCTGATTAACAGGTATAGTCCCCATTTAGGCAGCTGGAATTCTTTATTAACTAAAAGCAAGTCCGAATCATCCTCATGTTTATCTTTAAGGCAATCAAAGTACTGTGTGGGTGTCCACTGGACCTAATCACTGTTATCTAGCGGAATCTCCTCAATCATCTTAGCCTCCCTCTCAGAACCTCATTTAGCTAGTAAATTTTCTATTTCCTCCTTTCTTAAATACGTTTGGTCTTTCGTATCTGTTTTATGATTTCAATCCCGCAAGTGGACGAATCGTTACGAGTAATAAAGTAATGAATAGAGTGTCGAACCCACGAGGACTAGATATTAATTTAACTTATTAACATATAACTTAAATTTTAACAATAAAAAGAAACACATATTTGTTTGAGTTTTTAATTCTAAAACTATTTTAATTAAATCTAAATTATCAAACAATTAAAGTAAATTTATGAGAACGAATTCGAATTATACCAACACTAGAATTTGCGAATCCACCTACACGTTCTTTAATCAATTATCCGTTTAATCGCTTTAGCCTATAATTACCTTGGATTGAAAATCAATGTTCCTAAAATAATCAAAAGCCTCTCTCGATGGTCAATCGATTCTATACGATATGCGAACCTAATTATCTCTAATTAAGCTTCGAACATAAACATATGCATTAAAATCTCAAGAACACCTAACCGGATTTCGTAGAGCATAATAGTAATCTCTATCTATTATTGGACCTTATGTTATTCAATACTACGTGCTTAATCTATATTGAATCTCTCAACTTTAATATAAACCACAATATATTCTAATGGTGATCAAGCATTAAAATAATAATAATAATGAATAAAGAATAATCAACCCAAAAGCAATTAATTACTAAAACAGAAAAACTTATAATTAATTAAATGCGTGAGGTTTCATCGTTCATCCTAGAAATAAGTAATTTAGCCAGACATGAGTTCGTCAATTATTATAATAATTGAGTTCATCATGATGTGGAGAAAGAAAAAGAAGAAAGAATAAATGAAACCCGTGACTCTGGTTGAAGAATCTTCAATCCCGTGCCTTGATCTTCGATTCTCCTCTTGTATCTTGTTCCCAAAATTCGTCTCCCTGTTTCTGGCTATTATCTGCCTTTTATAATATTCTCCCAACCCTCCAAGATGTGAATTAGGTAGTTGAATTAATATGGATTTGGTAGAGTTATAATCCCATAAGGAATCTGCCAAACTGCTCCACGTTTTACCCATGCGATCACATAGTTTAGAACCTTGCGATCGCATGGTTCTATGGTTTTAGGTTCTGCAGTTGAAAATGTATACTTACGATCGCACCCTTTGACAACCTTGCGATCGCATGTTCATCTTGGGCGCTTTCTTGGATTCTTTTCTTTGATATTTGCACGCCGAGTCCCTCAAGTCTCTTTGTTTTTGCAATTACATCCCTTTTTCTTCTATTTGCGCTCTTTTTTGTCTTTTCGTCATATTGATACTTGAATTTGATTATTTCTTAAAATAATAAGAAAACAACATGCAATTAAACTGAAAACAATTAAGAGTACTCGTAATCGTCCCTTTTTGTGAGTTCAGATAAGTACAAAATTGTACTTATCAGTATCAATAATTTGGGTCACATCCAGCACATTGTTATTGCTTTTAGAACATTCACCTACCTCACCCATGTCTTCTAACTCAATAGAAACTTCACCAAGCCTCGTACGTGCAAGTTGAATTTATTTATTTGTTATTAAAACCGTGACATGTATACAATTTAGACTTCAATAAAAACCTTAACTTGCTTTAATATCATGTTAAATTACCTTATTTAAAAAGTGTAAACTATTAGACATCCATAAAATTTATTGAAGACTCACCTCTGGTTTTCTTCTCGATAGTTGTGTTATTCTACATTTTTCCAAAAGAACATTCATTCATTTCTTTCTTCCCTGTTGACCATGATGACTGGAACCATGTGAAAAATTCACACCCAGAATATCGCTAGTCAATCCTATTTCCAATGGGGGCGGTTGACAATTGAACCCGATTATTTGACAATTTTTCTCATATCCATAGATGCTCAGTTGAATAGTTAATTTTGCCTTTAACAAGCCATTCACAAGAGGCCAGTATCATTTATTTATTTTTATCGAAAGCCTGAAACGAGTGCAATTTTTATAAATAGGTGGTGGCGAGAGTTCAGAACCATAGCCTACTCATACCGTGTTGAACCACCTCTAAAAACATAAGCTAATACAGAAAGTCCAAATTTATTCATTTAATTTTGTCATCAATGAGCCTCTTCCATACGTAGAGTTTTTTCTTTTCTTTCTTTTAATCTAATATAAGCAGAGTGATAAGAATTGAGTTAGTTGTGTGCATTAAATTCTTTATTGGTTCTCATTTGTTATGTATGGAAAATTACTCTTCATGGCAAATTAGTTTTATAATGACTCCACTATGTCTTTATTCTCCCTAAAAGGGTTATAGATACATGTATAAATCTTAGCTTTACTTAACCTAAAACATTCGTAATATAAAGTTCTAACTTACACTTACCATGTACGCAGTCTCATCAATTAAACGTACATCATCAACAAAAAATTATTTTTTTCACTAGTCATTATCTTGTATGTATCATAATATCATTCCTGACTATGATTAAAGGAAGGAAAATTCATTTTTAAATACTGAACTTACATTGAAATCTCATCTGAATCACTAAATATTTTTTCGAAATACAAAGTTTGACGTAGTTGCTACACTACTAGAAAAAAGACTAACACTGAACGAATTTTTCCAAAGGCGTGTAATCCATCGCTATTTTCAACACAGTACCGACAGAGCTCCGTTGGAAAAAAAATATTTCCTACTCATACAAATAAACCATTGGAAATTTTTGACGGAACTACAAGGCTATATTAAGCCATCGAAAAACTAAACTTCAAAACTTTTAGAGCACCCAGACGTCTCTCCTATTATTTCCATTGCAAGTCTAATTTTTCCTCATTCTCTATTTTCCCTCATTTCACTCACTCTCTTCAAATTTTCACCTGAGATTTGATTCTCAACTTGTTTCTGTTTTCCATGGGGGACTATATTATTTACCCTTTCTTATTGTTAAGGTCTTGAGAGTATATATAGTCTTCAGTTTTGTTTGTACTCCAGTGTTCACAACTGTAATGTTTTTCCACCTATTTCATAAGATGTAGTGCACATATTGTTATAAGTGTTACATAAGTGTTACAAAAGAATTAAATATTAGTGTAAAATATATAAATGAATATTGATGTAAAAAAAATTAAAAAAGAATAATTGCTATAGTATTTTGATAAAAAGGGTAGGAAAGTATTCCGAGAATTAGTTTAATTTTTTAGTTTATTCAAAAATAAATTATATACTCACAACACAAACATAAGTTTAAGTCCCGGTCGAGATCTAGAGATATATATTATAATAAAACTAATCTGGCCTTGTGTGAAAATTCTATATTCATAGAATCACTACAAATTTTGAAGAGATGATAAAAGATGACTTCAGTGAAATAATATCTAAACACGTTCAACTTTCATAGAGTTTTTCCATGCATGTTTGGTAGTTATTTTTTAAGTGTTTGTAAGTTGTAGATCATATAGAATGTGTAGATAATAAGTGGTAGTAAATTGTGGGTCCTACAAAATATGTAAATAAAAAGTATATTTAACCAATTTGACCAGCTGAATTATAATTTAAACTTGACCAAACATGCACTTACTCAAACTATCATGTGTCAAAGAGTCAACATATTATGTATTTAAAAATGTGGTGCTCAAATTTTCTTTTAATATAATGTTTATAGTACAAATGCTTCTGGTATTGGTATTTGATTAAAATGCAAATGAATTGAATAACGAGTTCTATTGAAATATCAAGATACATGATGATCATCTGATACATCAGCTGCTACTGTGAAATATGGAAAATGTATATAACAAAATATGCCACCTGGTCTATTGTTGTTTCCTTATTTTCAGGGATATAGTTGTAGGTGTTATTCTTCTATTAGTTAGCTAGTTGAGTCATGTAACTTTCTTTCTTGTTGTAAAAGTTTCAAGCTTAATAAAAAGGTTCAGTAGCTGAATTCATACATGAGCTGCTATTTTCACATAATCAAACTTTTCTTAAACTTCAACTTGGTATCAGAGCTTGAAATGGCAAACGCTGGTTCTGATGGAAGCAATTCAACCACACAACAGGGAATAGGCATCTCTGTGATACCTCCATTGTTGGGAGGTAATCAAACCCCTTTTGGAGTTAGTCTCACTCAAACACCACCAATAAAACTTGATAGAAATAACTTTATACTATGGAAAAATATGTTCATGCCTATCATCAAAGGGCACAACCTAGAAGGGTTCATTTCAGGAGTAACTGAACGTCTACCTGAGTTTTTAACCGTTCAAACCACTGGTGAGGCTGGAGCAACTGTGGAGATGACTCAAAATCCTGAGTTTAGAAAATGGTTCTGTACAGACCAATTGTTGATGGGATGGTTATACTCCTCAATGACACCAGAAATTGCAGTAAGAGTTATGGGATCCTCCAGTGCTTCAAAACTTTGGAATGCTGTCCAAGAAAGCTTTGGAGTTATGAACAGATCAAGGGTGATCTTCCTCACTAGTGAACTTCAGAAAAGGGTCTATGAGCATTGATCAGTATCTCAATGTTGTCAAACAACTTGCAGACAACCTTGAAGTTGCAAGCAAGGCCATTACTCATAATGATCTAGTCACACAAGTCTTAGCATGGTTGGATGAAGATTATACCCCTATTGTTGTTCAGATAAACAGTAGGGAACATGTTTTATGGCTTGAGCTACAATCTCCACTCATGACATATGAGAGTAGGATTGAACATCTGAATGCTATAAGAGGTGGATTATCATCAGTCAATCTGAGCCAAGCATCAGCCAACTTCATTCAAAGGCCAAACACTACAAATTACAGATGAGGAAGGTCAAATTATGGAAGAAGAAACAGCAACTCAAAAGGTGGAAGGAACAGAAACAGATGATAAAGATCAGGCACTAATAAAAGCCCTTGTCAAATTTGTGGTATGAGTAATCACTCAGCATCTTGGTGCTATAATCATTATGATGAAAGGTATATGGGAAATAGACCAGATCAACAACAGAATAATCACTCCAGCCCTATTGCCTTGGTGGCCTCACCCAACATCATGACAGATCCTGCTTGCTTTGCAGACTCTGGAGCTAGAAACCATGTAACTGCAAGACAAGAGAACATGTTTGAAGCACATGACTATGGTGGTAAGCAAAAACTCATAGTTGGAGATGCTAATATGTTGAGAATTTCACACACTGGCACTGCACATATAAATACATTGAAGGGTAGTTCACTTGTGCTTAATAAAATGCTGTTTGTGCCCAAAATTAAGAAAGACTTGATCAGTGTTTCACAGTTAACTTCTAATAATAATGTATTCATGGAGTTTCATGTTGATTCTTGTTTTGTCAAGGACAAACAGACAAGGAAAATACTACTGCAAGGAAAGCTTAAAGAAGGATTGTACTAGTTTGATATTCCAAGTCAAGTCCACAAATCAAACCATCAAAGCTCAATTCACTCAAATAAGTTAGATAGTTCAGCTTTTCTATCAAAAACCAATTCCACTCATTCCTCTAGTAGTGTTAAGTCAAGAGATTCTAGTCTTAAATTGTGGCACATGAGACTTGGTCATCCTGCTACTCCTGTTATGACTCAAGTACTCAAGTTCTGTGATGAAAATCTTAATGATAATGCAATTTTTAATTTCTGTGATGCTTGTCAATATGGTAAATCTCATTCTTTATGTTTTAAAATCTCCCAGTCACATGCCACTTATCCACTTGAGTTAATTCACACAGATGTTTGGGTCCTGCATCCTTAAACTTTAAACTCCATGTCTGGCTTCAAATACTACATCTTATTCATTGATGACTACAGCAGGTTCACTTATATTTATCCTTTAAAATATAAGTCTGAGGCATTACATATGTTTGCTGAGTTCAAAAAATTAGTGAAGAACAAATTTGTTAGAAAGATTAAGAGTCTACAATCTGATTGGGGTGATGAGTTTGGAGAATTCGCTAGTTTCTTGAAGGAATCTGGAATAGAATTGAGAGTTTCATGTCCATATACATCAGCCTAAAATGGCAGAGCTGAGAGGAAGCATAGACATATAACTGAAACAGGCCTAACCCTTCTAGCACAAGCAAAAATACCTCTAGTTTATTGGTGGGAATCATTCCAAACTGCCACTTATCTAATAAATAGACTACCTACAGTCTGTACTCAAAATGAAATCACCTCATCAACTACTTTATAGTGAAAATTTTGACTTTAGAACACTTAAAACATTTGGTTGTGCATGCTTTCATTGCCTTAGACCATATCAAAAACACAAGTTTAATTTCCACTCTGTTAAGTGTGTGTTTCTTGGTTTTAGTAATTCACACAAGGGATATAAGTGTTTGAGTCCAACTCGAAAGATCTATATATCTAGACATGTAGTCTTCAATGAATATGATTTTCCTTTTGAACCAGGCTTCTTAAATAAACATTCAACTCCTCAAACTTCAGATGTCATCATTCAGTATCTTCCCTTCTATACACAGTCAAACAACAATGTCACAAGATCTGAATCAACTGGTACAATTCATCCTGATGCAACTCAAATAGCAGAACAAGTTGTTGATAAAACAAATGTTGTTGTAGTGTCAGGTCTTATGAAAATGCAGAGACTAATGAACTGAACAGTGATGACACTTCAGTACCTCAAATTCAGCAGGAATTTGATCAGATTGAGTACATGAGAATGGATGAAGAGTTGTCTCGAAGGAGTAGAGCCTCTGAGAAAATAATCACATAGCATCCCAAGATTTCCAGAGGTAAAGCATGTATATTTAAACCCAAAACTTACCTGGATAATGCAAAAGAACATTAGTTGTGTGATAGTCAAGAAGTGCTTGAACCATCTACATTGTCAGAAGCATTACTAGATGACAATTGGAAATGGACAATGAATGAAGAGTACAATGCTCTTATTAAGAACAAAACATGGAGACTGGTTCCACCCTCAGCTCATCAGAAAATCATAGGAAGTAAATGGGTGTTTAAAACTAAGTATAGTCCAAAAGGAAAGATACAAAAGTATAAGGCAATGTTCGTGGCAAAAGGGTTCTTAAAAACTGCAGGAGTAGACTTCTATGAGACTTTTAGTCCAGTGATTAAATCTTCAACACTTAGAGTAATTCTTACTCTTGCAATTTCAAGAAATTAGAGCATTAGACAAGTGGATGTGAACAATGCATTTCTAAATGGAAAGTTGGAGGAAGAAGTTTATCTCAAGCAACCAGAAGGATTTGTTGATAAAACTAAACTTGATTTTGTATGCAAACTTGACAATGCTCTCTATGGCTTGAAACAGGCACCTAGAGCATGGTATGAAAAGCTGAAGAAAACATTGATAAGTTGGGAGTTTGTGCAGTCCAAAGTTGACAATTCCTTATTCTTTCATATGAATCAGAAGCAAGTAATCTTTGTATTAATATATGTGGATGACATTGTGATAACAGGAAATGATACAGTGATATTGCAAGACTCCATCTTCTAGCTGAACACAAGTTTTGCTCTGAAAGACATGGGAAAATTACATCAGTTTTTGGTAGTAGAAGTTAAAAGATATGATTGTGGTCTTCATCTTACTCAAACCAAGTACATTGTAGATTTGCTGAAGAAGTTTGGATTTTAGAATGTAAAGCCTTGTGCTACTCCTATGACAGTAGGCAGACCTCTATCCAAAAATGAGGAAAAAGAGATGATAAATCCAACATTGTATAGAAGTGCAATAGGAGGGTTACAATATATTGCATATACAATACCTGATCTAACCTATGCAGTCAACAAATTAAGCCAATTTCTGTAAACACCAACAGATGTACATTGGAGAGCACTAAAGAGGATTTTTAGATACTTGAAGGGAACAATCAAACAAGGGTTATTAATTCAAAAGTGTGATAGACTTAATGTAGTTGGATTTGCTAATGCTGACTGGGCTTCTTGCCCTAATGACAGACGCTCAACTGCTGGATATTGTGTTTATTTAAGTGATACATTGGTATCTTGGTCATCTAAGAAGCAACATGTGGTGTCCAGGTCCAGCACTGAATCTGAATACAAGGCTCTGGTACATGCAACTGCTGAGATTACATGGATAGAATCATTGCTCAAAGGGTTGAGGTTATGTGGAGATATGATTCATATATTATGGTGTGATAATCTGAGTGCTGGTGCATTAGCTTCAAATCCAATGTACCATGCTCGAACAAAACACATAGAGCTTGATGTACATTTTGTAAGAGACAAGGTACTTGAAAAAAGATTGTTGGTTATGTATGTTCCCTCGGTTGATCAAATTGCTGATTTGCTAACCAAGCCACTTCCACAATCAAGATTCTTGTATCTTAGGGACAAGCTTGGTGTCACATAAATGTAATCCATCTTGAAATGGGATGTTGAAATAACAAGATAATGCTGATCATCTGATACATCAGCTGCTGCTGTGAAATATGGAAAATGTATATAACAAATTATGCCACCTGGTCTATTGTTGTTTCCTTATTTTCAGGGATATAGTTGTAGGTGTTATTCTTCTATTGGTTAGCTAGTTGAGTCATCTAACTTCCTTTCTTGTTGTTAAAGTTTCAAGCTTAATAAAAAGGTTCAGCAGCTGAATTCGTACGTGAGCTGCTATTTTCACATAATCAAATTTTTCTTAAACTTCAACTAGTTCAAAGAAACAATAGTTAATAAACTTGAAAAATCCCCCAAACGATGCATATAATTGACAAGAAATGAAAGTGCAAGAAACCATAAGAGCGAATAAATTATCATTGATCATGATTCCGGCACCAATTAAAGCTATTAGATATAAAACATGTGATAATGCAATGAAAGATTATGCATACAGCAATCAATTGATTAAGTCATGAAATAGGTCGGACACCTTTGATAGTCTAGGTGAACGGAACTGCAAGTGTTGCAAATTAGACATCGTTAATAACGTGCCCAAGTGCGTGGCATACAACAAGTGGGATGAGCAACTTCAAAAGTTTGAGTCAATCGGTAATAGAGACCTACCAATTACACCATGTTACGAGACAATAATTGGAAGATGGCAAATGAATGGGTTGTTGTTGGCTTTGAATTTTTACTTTAGAAAAGGTATCAACATTTTGGTTTACATTGCGAATATTGGAAATTTCATATTGCGAAGGAAAGATAATTACTTATCACTTTCACAACTTGTAAAAAATAAACTTTGGCTATAAAGGACAGGAACAACCAGGAACAATTAATGAAGATTATAATAATCAGCATTAATTGATAAGGTTCTAACAATCAAAAAATTGTAACAAATTGAAAAGACGTTTCAAAATCTGTATTAGAAAAAATAAACTGTATCTAATCAACAATAAAAATGAATATGGGAAAATTTGATTCAACTAAACGAAGTTTTTATTTTATTTTAAATTACATATAAAATACAAAAGAACTTTAAAATGGATCTAATAGCTGAAGATGGGCAAAATTAGAAAACAAATAAACTATACTTGAATTCAAATTGTTCAAAAACATTACACATCTAACTTCTTGTTGGGTTGTATGCCCAACTAGTATAATTTTGCTGTGATAAAATGACAATTTTATATTGAATAAAACTTTGGTTTGTATTCATTTATTATTATTGCATTTGTTTAATATTGAGTATGTAAATAAAGTGTCAATGATCACTTGTGACAATATAAGTTGGATGCTTGTATTGAGAAGCATAGTGTGACACAACTTATATTTTGATCATCAATAAAATTGTTCACAACTAATGTATAAGGGTTGGTGCCTTGTACCAGAAGGTTGTAGCGTTGACTATTTAATCATTCAGATTTGCAATTTGTCCTTATCGTAGAAATGGATTAATAGTGACACTAGTACACTTAGAGTGTATTGAACGGACCACGTATCGAATTTAATTATAAAGCATGACCGTGCGAATAATTAAATTCCACTTGATCACTAAGTATTTCGTCTAAATCCCTTGACAGGATTGTGTATATTTTTTCGTTAATTTGATGGTTCTTTGATTCACCAATGGGTGAGATCAATTTAGTTGATCAAATATCTCGGTGAGTTGGGAGCTTGAGAATAAGCGAAGTAGAGAACACAAATTCATGTCGAGAACTGTCACCCTAAAAAATGGGTCGAGTGACAATTTAAGTATTTTCTGTTGAACGGTTATAAATCTGAGCTCAGTGTTTAGCGACGGCTAAACTTCGACATCTGCGTATTAATTATAATAAATACGTGAATGCCTAGCAAAGATCCTGGTTTTATTGAATTAAAGAAAATTTTTATTTTCTAGCTAATTCTTGTGCCAGTTTCCAACAAGTGGTATCAAAGCGGTCTAGATCGTTCACGTGTTTGTTATATTATCTAGATCTGATATTTGCATGTTCTAATCGAGCTATGTCTAGGATTATCCGTTTATATGTTGATTGAATGATTGATATTATTTTAAACTGTGATCCAATTATTTTGTGGCCCCACTTGTTCATTGTATTTCATTATTTTAAGTCTGTAACAAGATCAGTGGATTACGACTCCATCATCTTGATTTAATTTTTAATTGCAAAATAGTTTTAAATGTGAGCCATATATTGGGACTAGTTATTTTTATAATATTGAAGATTTAAGATTAGACCGACGTAAAGGAAAAATCAGACAGCCGGAACACAGATCAGATGTCGTCAGAGATTTTCCATCACGCAGAGGCTTCCCGGAGGTGCACCAGTTGATCTGCGTTCGGGCAGATCAGTAGGTGCGCTAGCGCACTAGCTAATTTGCGTGAACGCAGATCAACAGCGCACCGGAGGCACACCAGCTGATCTGCGTGAACGCAGATCAGCAGCACGTCGGAGGCGCGCTAGCAGATGATCTGTACGAGTGCAGATCAGTCGCTTCAGAGATCTGCGCACTGATCCAGCGTTGGATCCGCAGGCAGCAGCATGTCGGTGCGAGAACATGGGCACGATCTCACCGGATCTGGACTCCGATGCAGATCTGGTGGATTCGGCCATGGTGAATTCCGGCGGTGTGGTGGTTGTTTGCTTTGGGAAGTGAGAACTCAAGATAGAAGATGACCATTGTTTGGTAGCTGGGATTGTGCATGTTTGGAAACTTGGATTGCTCTTCTTTGGTTGTAGGAATAGCTGGACTTGTTTGGCAATTGGAGCAAGGACTAAAGATGAAGATTAAATTTAAATATTGGGTTTGAGCCCAATAAGTTTTGTAATTTAATTCTTAAGTCTTGTTTTGGGCCACAAATAATTGTTAAATTTATTGCTAATGTATGCTTTAAATATTTGTTTGAGGTACTATTAGTCTGTAAATCATGTCATATAGAATTTATTTTGGCATCGCTCGTGATACTTAGAATAGAATGCATTTTATTGAAATATTGTTTTTTCCTCGATTAATTTAATTTAAATTAAATTTTTCTAGAAAGGAAAATTTGTAATAATTAAATTGTATGTTAATTTGATTAATGTGAACAGTTGGTTATTATTTTAAATTAAAATCTATTATTTTAAATATTGAGTGGGAGCGGGTATTTATTTAAATAAAAACTCACGGTCTCCTCTTGTCAATCTATAAGCAACATAATGCGTTAGCCTCGTGCCAACGGACTCCCTATAGGAGGGCTGCGTAATTCGGGTTGTTTGATTGGATTCTTTTTTGGTAAGATCGTCTAAATAGAATATAATTTGAGATCATCATATAGATAGCGGGATTATTTTTCAAGTATTTAGAGATCTAGACAAAGGTTATACACTCAAATCGAGATTATCTACAAACCTCCTATAGAGGCTCTCGTTTATAATCTTGGTGACCAAATAAAGCGATACTGGATTTATCTGGACATTTATTGTCCAGCTATGATTTGTCTTGGGAGGGTCCCAACTTAATCAATGGACACGGTGACCTTTCCTATAGAGAGGCCTGTTGGATTACAAGGATTAAATAGTCGTTACATTATTATAGTTTTATGGATCTACATGTGCATTCATGTATCATATGTTAAATTCCATACTCAATTTTAATTTGCAATAATTTTTTTATTTTTCAGCAAAATGTCTCTAGTCCATTTTCCGTTATTCTAAAACAAAACCAACTTACTGGAGAAATTATGTGAATTGGAAAGGTAACCTAATGATTGTTCTCACCGTTGAGAAAATTGATTTTGTGTTTGAAGAAGATTGGCCTGAGCAACCCACTGAGACTGCAAGTAAGGACATGAGAGATTCTTATGATAAGTGGGTGGTTGCAGATCGACAAGTTGGCTCGCTGTTACATTTAGGCATCGATATCGAATGTGTTACAGCAAAAGCATGACAGTCTTGAAATCCCTTATAACATAATGAAAAGTCTCAAGGACATGTTTGCACATCAAAGTAGGAGAGCTCGGTTCGAAGTCATTCGTACCTTACAGAACATCCGCATGAAACCCGAAACGCCAGTGAAGGACCATATGTTGACCATGATTGGACACTTCAATGTGGCTAAGAATCTGGGTGCAACTATTGATCAAGATACTCAGGTTGCTATGGTATTGAACTCTTTACCTGATATGTTTTCACAGTTTATTGTGGACTATCACTTACACAAGATGGATATGTCATTGACTGAGCTGATGAATGAGTTACAAAATGTGGAAAGTGGTCATAAATCTAAAGGTGGCGATACTTATGCAGCAATTGGTAGCTCCCATGTTTCCAAGCCGAAAGGCAGAGGTGGAAAGAAAAGGAAGAGAGCTAACAAGAAGCAGGAAGGCAATAAGACCAATGCAGACGGAAAGCCGAAAGGCAAGTGTTTCAAATGCGGTCTGAAAGGACACTGGAAGAAAGACTGTCCTAATGCACTAGCTAAAAAGGAGCAAGGTGCTGATGGTTCACGAGAGCAGAAAATTCAGTGAAGACCAATTTACTATTATAGTCGGCACATGAGCAATAGTTTCGGCGAGAGCTGTAGGAGTAGTTTATTTTATTTCAATAGTGGTAGGTGTTTAATTTTTAAAGACTGTTACTATGTCCCTTAGATAAAGTGGAATATAATTCCCATTTTCTTGTTAATAGGACAAGGTTGTTCTCTAAACTGTGATCCGGGTTGTTTATTTTATTTCTTGTTGATTGAATGATTGATATTATTTTAAACTGTGATCCAATTATTTTGTGACCCCACTTGTTCATTGTATTTCATTATTTTAAGTCTGTAACAAGATCAGTGGATTACGACTCCATCATCTTGATTTAATTTTTAATTGCAAAATAGTTTTAAATGTGAGCCATTTATTGAGTCTAGTTTATTCTGATGTGTGTGGACCCATGAGTAAACCTGAGAGAGGGGCTATCAGTATTTTATCATATTTACATATGATTACTCTAGATTCGGATACATTTACCTAATGACTTGAAAGTTGGAGGCTTTTGAGAAATTCAAAGCATATCTGACTGAGGTCGAGAAACATTTGAGTAAAAGTATAAAAACATTTCAATCAGATCGAGGTGGAGAATATATCTCAGGAGAATTCATGGACTACTTAACAGAAAATGGAATAATTTCTCAACTGAGTATGCCTGGTACACCCCAACAGAACGGCGTTTTCAGAAAGAAGAAACAAGACATTGTTATATATAGTTAAGTCAATGATGAGTTTTTCAACTCTACCTATCTCATTTTTGGGATGTGCACTGGAGACAGCTGCATATATTCTTAACTTAGTTTCATCTAACTCTGTTCCCAAGACTCTCTTGGAATTGTGGAATGGGCGCAAACCAAATTTGCGTCACATCCAAATTTGGGGATGTCCGACTCGTGTGCTGAAATGGAAGACAGAAAAGTTGGAGTCTAGGTCAGAAATATGCATGTTCGTGGGATATCCTAGAAGCACCAGGGGATACTAATTCTATAGTCCTCTAGATAGGAAGGCCTTTTTTCATTACAAACATGACCTTCCTGGAAGATAAGTATATTAATAAATGTCAGTCTAAGAGTATGGTTGTTTTGGAATAAATGAGTGGGAGCAATTACACAACGTTAATTCCTGAAACACAACCTAGTGACAAACGACCTATGGTATCGTAAACACCTAGGGAACATTATCTGAGTGGAAGAAATGATTCATCATCTAATCCCATAGATCAAGAAAATGTTCAAGGTAATGAAGATGTATTTGTATCACCTGAATGTGATACCAATATTGATGAAAATGTTACGATTCAAGATCCATCATCCATTAGACAAAGTCAGAGGATCATTAGGAAACCATCTAGGTACTTGTTAGTAGGAGAATCCAAACAGGCGATCTCCGTATAACAAGTAGATGATTCGACTTTATATAAGGAGGCTAAAGACAAAACGATAATTTTCTTGGTGCTTTATGTGAATGATATTCTACTCATAGGAAATGATGTGGGAATGTCATTATCTACAAAAGCGTGGTTGGCCCAACAGTTTTCATATGAAGGTTTTTAGACAAACCTAGATGTGTTCTAGGGATTCAGATCTTTAGAGATCGAATGGAACAAAACTACAAGCTGGTAGTTTTGTCCCAAGCTATATATATTGACAAGATGCTTGTTAAATTGCCATGCAATATTCTAGGAAAGGTAATTTTGCATTCAGACATAGAATCTAACTATCTAATGAGTGTTCCTAAAGAAACTTCTATAGAGATAGAGGACATGAGTAGAATATTTTATGCAATTGCAATAGGTAGTCTCATGTATGCTATGTTGTGCACTAGACCTTACATTTGTTATGATGTTGGTATGATAACTCGTTATCAGTCTAGCTAGACTAGAACATTGGATGATTGTAAACCATATCCTTAAGTACCTTCGGAGAACAAGGAACTATATGCTGGTTTACTCTTTGCCATTGGGGTATATGTATTTTAAGATTATACTCTAGGGCAAGTGGAAGAATTGTTTGGTTGTATGCCCAAATAGTATAATTTTGTTGTGATGAAATGACAATTTTATATTGAATAAAACTTTAGTTTGTATTCATTTATTATTATTGCATTTGTTTAATAATGAGTATATAAATAAAGTGTCAATGATCACTTGTGACAATATAAGTTGGATGCTTGCGTTGAGAAGCATAGTGTGACACAACTTATATTTTGATTATCAATAAAATTGTTCACAACTAATGTATAAGGGTTGGCGCCTTGTACCAGAAGGTTGTAGTGTTGACTATTTAATCATGCAGGTTTGCGATTTGTCCTTATCGTAGAAATGGATTAATAGTGACACTAGTACACTTGGAGTGTATTGAACGGACCACGTGTCGAATTTAATTATAAAACATGACCGTGCGAATAATTAAATTCCACTTGATCACCAGGTATTCATTTAAATCCTTTGATAGGATTGTGTATATCTTTTCGTTAATTTGATGGTTCTTTGATTCACCAATGGGTGAGATCAATTTAGTTGATCAAATATCTCAGTGAGTTGGGAGTTTGAGAATAAGCAAAGTAGAGAACACGAATTCGTGTCGATAACTGTCACCCTGAAAAATGGGTCGAGTGACAACTTAAGTATTTTCTGTTGATCGGTTATAAATCTGAGCTCAGTGTTTAGCGATGGCTAAACTTCGACATCTGTGAATTAGTTCACATGACCGTTGAAGAAAATATAACTTAAAGTTAGTGAGAATAATTAGAAGGGCAAAACAGTCATTTGTGCTCATACCTAATTATCGAATCTCAGACAGGGATGAATTATATATACGGTAGGTCAGAGAAAAGTATTACAGCTTCTGTAATTTTATATATTCCGAGAGTGTAGCCTCTTGCCTTTAGTGGAAAAAGCAAAAGACTAATAATTAGATTGAGGGGTCTAGGGTCTACTAGACGGAATCTAATTATTGGAGCTTAAAAAATATATGTCTGATCAGGTCCTGTGGTAGCTCTATAAATTTTTGGATTTAATCATAGTTACTATAAAATTTTTGGACTTAATTGTAATTGTGATATAAGTTCAGGGATTACATGTGTAATTAAATCAATCCTAAACTAATTGGACTTGGATGCAATCAGGACTCTTGTCGTTGTTTGCAATCAGATCACTTGCCGTTATTTATATCACATTGCTTGTGATGTAAATTAATTCCAATGATTATTCAGTCAAGAAAAGAGAAGAAATTTAGCCTCTCAGTTTTCTAAATTTGACCAGTCCAGAAATTAGTTTTATTTTTTATTAAAATTAAAAGGTGCCCACACGTCGGTGTAATCCAGACTTGGAAGAATACCATATAAGGCTTGAACATTGGGAGCACCAAGTTCGTGAATCAAAAACAGCAAGTTCGTGAATCAGATCCAGATCAATATCGTTTATCGATTCAGGTATAATACTAATCCATTAGTATTTTAATTATAATAAATACGTGAACGCCTAGCAAAGATCCTGGTTTTATTGAATTAAAGAAATTTTTTATTTTCTAGCTAATTCTCGTGCTAGTTTCCAACACTTCTAACTTCACGGAAACACAATTATGAAAGATGCCAATAAAAGTTAACTTTTGCAAATGAAATTAAAACATCTATAGACAGCTTAAGGCAGAAAATAGAAGCATGCGAAGCCATTTGTTCAAGTACAAAAGCTTGTAACATCACGGGCAGTGTAGCTTGTATACACGTGGAGAGGTTTCATATTTTTTTAGAACACTAGTTGTAGGACGTGCGATGCACGTAAGGTGGTTCGTAGGATACTTACATTATTGTATTTTAATTTGTAATCTATACAGATATAAAATAGTCCGACACTACAAAAAATCGTGGCTTCAAAAACGAATTTTTCGTTGCTGAAGCCACGATATCCGTGCCTAATAGTCGATACCAACGGACTATTTGCAACGAAATTTCCATTGCTATTTTGAGGGTCGCTAAAAGTTACCAACGGAATTTCCGTTGGTGATCTTCACAAACGGAATTTCCGTTGGTAATGTCCCAACCTTTTACCAACGGAATTTTCGTTGGTAATAACCAAACCCTTTTCCAACGGAATTTCCGTTGGTAATGACACGCGCTTTTACCAACGGAAATTCCGTTGGTAACTTTCAGTGACCCTCAAAATAGCAACAGAAATGACAAACTCTATTACAAATGGAATTTCCGTTTGTAATGTCCAAGTCTTTACTTACGAAATTTCCGTAGGTAATAGTGCAAATTTTTAATAATTAAAAAATAATAATTTTACATATTTGGTGGACCCCTGACCCTACTTGCCAATTATGGGCTTGAAACTCAACCCACCAAAGGCCCGACCCAATCCGCTAAGCTTTGTCAAGCATTTTTATTATTTTATTAATTTAGAATGGATGTAATTTGACTTGAACCTTTGACCTAAGAGTTGTGAAGTTACAGCCAAACCATTTGAAACAAATGAATTCTTGTAATTGTTTTTGTTTTTATAATATATATTAGTTCAATGAGCAACATTTTCTATAATTTCTTAAAAAGTAAAAAATAAATATTAGTGAAAAATCAAATTCCACATTGTGTTAACACTTAAACATAAAATATCACATTGTTCGAAAAAAATTTATAGCTGTACAAACTGTATGAAATAACGATAAACATTATTTGCTTTCACATTTAAACACGAAATGCCCAACTAAAGTAATGTCGTACAATACGTAAACTACCCCACCTATATTTTTTTCATATGAGATTATAGTTTGAATCTTTTTTATTATTGCAATTGCACATATAACTTCGTTCAAGAAAATTCGAATGTTAAATGAGTGCTTGTTCGGCTGCCCTTTTTTTCATCTCCAAAATCTATTTTTCATTAAATTTGGTGGGCCATAAATGAATTCCTCTTACACACTTTTTGAGTTACATTGCTATTTGACAAAATTGCCCTCAATCAATTAAATGTTATTTGAACGTTAAAAGGGCAATTTGGTCATTTCATCTCAAATTTGTTTGAAAAGTCAAAAAATTCAAGCTCAAAAATAGAATTTGGAGATGACAATGCCTACCGAACATGCTCTGAATGAAACTTAATTTACGACAATCCTTAAGTGATTAACATTCAATTCCATATAGTTGAATTTTTTTCATTTTCAAAATTTGATTTACATTACTCATGAAAAAAATGCGGGTAACAAGATTTACTCTTCACCAATATTTTATGTAGATTAATGGTTGAAATAGTAATATTACATATGGATTATCTGTGGGTAATAGGTTGAAAGATTTTTTCGACTTATGAATTACTCTTCACATAAATTTCTTTTATTTGAATAGATGAATTGTGTTTTTTGGTCTTTAAAATTGATTTATATCAGATACAGAATTTCTGTAGGTAATAAGAATCACTCTTTACCAACGGATATTTCGTAGGTGAAAGGTCGAAATATTTTTTAGTTTTCAAAATTAATTAATAACACCAACGAAATTTCCATAGATAATATGATTCACCATTCAATAGATATTCCGTAGATGAAAGGTTGATAATATTTTTTGGTTTTCAAAATTAATTAATATCACCAACGGAATTTCTGTTGGTGATATGATTCACTCTTTACCAACGGATATTCCGTTGGTGAAAGGTCGAATTATCTTTTGGTTTTCAAAATTAATTAATATCACCAACGGAATTTCTGTTGGTGATATGATTCACTCTTCACCAACGGATATTCTGTTGGTGAAAGGTTATTCTGTTGGTGAAAGGTGAAATTATTTTTTGGTTTTTAAAATTAATTAATATCACCAACGGAATTGCCGTTGGTGATATGATTCACTCTTCACCAACGGAATTTCCATTGGTGAAAGGCCGAATTATTTTTTGTTTTTCAAAATTAATTAATATCACCAACGGAATTTCCGTTGGTGATATGATTCACTCTTCACCAACGGATATTCCGTTGGTGAAAGGTCGAATTATTTTTTGGTTTTCAAAATTAAGTAATATCACCAACGGAATTTTCGTTGGTGATATGATTCACTCTTCACCAACGAATATTCCATTAATGAAAGTTCGAATTATTTTTTTGTTTTCAAAATTAAGTAATATCACCAACGGAATTTCCGTTGGTGATATGATTCACTCTTCACCAACGGATATTCCGCTAGTGAAAGGTGAAAATTTGTTGGTAAAAAACTATTACTTTTACCAACGAAAAAGCCGTCGCTAATTACCGTAGTTAAAAGGTCGTCACTTTTACCAACGAATAATCCGTTGCTGATTACCAACGGAAATAATCCGTTGATAAATTTCCGTTGGTGAAAAGACGATTTTTAGTAGTGCGAGTATAATTTGCAGCAAATGGTTTAAGAAAATTAGCACTCAACAAATATAAAATGGATAATCAAAAGACACACTTCTTAAATATAAATATAACAAGCAAACAGTTATTTGAACAAACCACAATTTACAACCTAGAAGAACTTGTAGTTGATTGCATAACTGTTTTCAAATTGTTTACTATGCAAAATAGTAGAAGTTGAGAAATACTAAGCATATATTTGGTAGTGCTAAATTTATTTTTTAAGTGCTTATATAATAAGCTGTGAGTGAATGTGTGGATAAAAAGTTGGATGTAAATTGTGGGTCCTAATTTTTTGAACAGAAATCATCATCAAAGACAAAGATAAGATGTATTAATTAATAGGTTGATGATAAAAAAATAACAAATAGTTAGAGACATAAATGTGAAAATTAGATATTAATTGTTGAAGACTTTAATGTACATTAAAATGAGGTACAAATATTTTGTCAAACTTTTGTATTTGTTATTTATTTTATTTATTTAAAAATATGATAGACAAAAAAAATTATTTTTACGCTCCCTTAATTAATTTTTTTTTTAACAGAAATCATCATAAAAAACATAGATAAGATGTACTAATTAATAGGTTGATGATAAAAAATGTGATAAAAAATAGTTAGTGACATAAATGTAAAAATTAGATATTGTTGAGAACTTTAATGTGCATTAAAATGAGGGACAAATATTGTGTCAAACTTTTGTATTATTTTGTTTATTTAAAAATATGATAGACAAAAAAAAAATTTATGCTCCCTTAATTAATTTTTTGAACAGAAATCATTATCAAAGACAAAGATAAGATGTATTAATTAATAGATTGATGATAAAAAAATGTGATAGCAAATAGTTAGAGACATAAATGTGAAAATTAGATATTTTTGAGGATTTTTATTACAATTATAAAATGTGGTGTGGCTAAAAAAAATATTTTTACGCCTCCTTAATTAATTTTTTGAAAAAAAATTATCATCAAAGACAAAGATAAGATGTACTAATTAATAGGTTGATAATAAAAAATGTGATAACAAATAGTTAGAGACATAAATGTGAAAATTAGATATTGTTGAGGACTTTTATTACAATTATATAAAATATGGTGTGGTTAAAAAAAGTATGGTTTAAATATATATACTCAAACAAAAAAGGAAAAACAAAAGAAAAAGAGGAAGACAGCCACATGTGAAGCCCACACATGGCGAAATGAATAGTAAAAAAGTCTAGGTAGATGTGATAACAAATAGTTAGGGATATAAATGTAAAAATTAAATATTGTTGAGAATTTTTATTACAATTATAAAATGTGGTGTGGTTAAAAAAAATATCTTTACGCCCCCCTTAATTAATTTTTTTTAACAGAAATCATCATCAAAGACAAATATAAGATGTACTAATTAATAGGTTGATAATAAAAAAATGTGATAACAAATAGTTAGGGACATAAATGTGAAAATTAGATATTGTTGAGGACTTTTATTACAACTATATAAAATGTGGTGTGGTTAAAAAAAGTATGGTTTAAATATAAATACTCAAACAAAAAAGGAACAAAAGAAGAAAAACAAAAGAAAAAGAGGAAGACAGCCACATGTGAAGTCGACACGTGGCGAAATAAATAGTAAAAAAGTTTAGGTAGATGTGATAACAAATAGTTAGGGACATAAATGTGAAAATTAGATATTGTTGAGAATTTTTTATTACAATTATAAAATGTGGTGTGGTTAAAAAAAAAATTTTACGCCTCCCTTAATTATTTTTTTAACAATTCATCATCAAAGACAAAGATATGATGTACTAATTAATAGGTTGATGATAAAAAATGTGATAACAAATAGTTAGGGACATAAATGTGAAAATTAGATATTTTTGAGGACTTTTATTACAATTATATAAAATGTGTTGTGGTTAAAAAAAGTGTGGTTTAAATATAACTACTCAAATAAAAAAGTAACAAAAAAGGAACAAAAAAGGGGGAAAACAAAAAAGAGGAAGACAGGCACATGTGAAATCGATACGTGACGAAAAGAATAGTTAGAGACATAAATGTAAAAATTAGATATTGTTGAAGATTTTTATTACAATTATAAAATGTGGTGTGGTTAAAAAAATATTTGTGCGCCCCCTTAATTAATTTTTTGAACAGAAATCATCATTAAAGACAAAGATAAGATGTACTAATTAATAGTTTGATGATAAAAAATGTGATAACAAATAGCTAGGGACATAAATGTGAAAATTAGATATTGTTGAGGACTTTTATTACAATTATATAAAATGTGGTGTGGTTTAAATATAATTACCCCAAATAAAAAAGGAACAAAAAAGGGGAAAAAAAGAGGAAGACAACCACAAGTGAAGCCGACACGTGACGAAATGAATAGCAAAAAAATTTGGCTCTTTTATTATAGGTAGATAGATTTGATTAAGAGAGCCAATTTTACGTGTGCATTCTCTTTTTTCAAATGGCTCACTTTTCCTTCTAGTTCAAATATGTAAGCCTACTAAAACAGCATAAACATGAAATTGATAGAATTACGTAAAACAGCTTGGATAATTAGCTCAAAGATAAATTGAGAAAACCATATAGATTATCTAAGACGGTGTAAATCGTTGCATAGATAACTTTTTAAAGAATAATTTCCTACCTCTTTAGGACCATGATCTTCGAACAACCTAGAGAATGTGACGCTAGTGTTTCTCTAAGAAATCATCAATTCTTTGTGATTGGGAGAGTCAGGGTCTTACAAATTCAACTTTCTCTGCATGATTCTGATAAACCTGTTTCAAATCCCATTTAGAAGGAATCAACAAGTTGAAATAAATAATACATAAAGATTAATATCTCTTATCTCTGAGTAAACGAAAGAATAAATCCCAAAGAACAAAAACTATACACAAGTCATCGATATAATCTTACTATAATAGTCACTTTGGTGACTTGATAGATAATATCAAGCTATACAAATATATCATCTAACAAACTTTACAAAAGTATACCTTCATTTGCTAGTGTTAAGTTGAAGTAAATGTTGAGATATTTTCTCAAAACTTGACAAAATCAAAAGATGCACCAATTGTTGAAAAAGAAAAAAATATTAGATGATATTATATTATATTATATTTGATGACTAAAATTGAAAAAATTTCCAAATCTTGGAAACATTGGCAGTCAAAACTTGGAAGAACTTTAGATCATACATTAACTAAATTGACGTGGTTTATTCTCTTTTATATACATGACTTGAGAGTTTTTTGAGAGAAAATTTATAATCCTAGAATCCTAGTTGTTTATTTTGTTTTCATTGTGAGTTGTACAAACAATAGAAATTGGCGAGCGTAGTAAAGTTTAGAATATTATTTTTCCTTAAGATATTTGGGGAATTTGGGTGAGTGAAATATATATGATTATAACGATTTTTCATATAGTAAAAGCTTTGACATCTATAAATCTTTTTCTGTCTTTTATATTTTTTATGTTTCATTATTTTTCTTTGAACAAAGATTTTGTGGGCAATAAAAAAATTGATCTCAATTCCCAAAAGTGGTATAAGAGTCAGGTTGTCCAGAGTGTTGGCGCACATATATAGATATGTCTATTAAATATGACGTGGAGAATTTTGATAGAAGAATCAATTTTGTCTTGTGACAAGTACAAGTCAATGATGTTTTGATTCAATATGGACTGCACAAGGCTTTGAAAGGAAACCAACCCCTATTTTTTACAAAGATATTGAAAAACATGGTCACGTGAGGAAAAATTGTCCAAAAGGTGGAGCAGGCTCTACTAACTGTTCGATATCAGATACGGACAATATGTCTCTATTTATGGGAGACGATGATGTTGCTTGAGTAAATATTTACATCCCCATGGCATGCGCTAGTTGACATGATAGAGGATTTGTTCCTACTATAGGTCTACTTGTTTACACATGGACATTGGCTTGACATTAATGCAAGGTGTGTAGTAGAATAAGGTCGATGACTGATGAACTTCCAAGTAAGTCACGCAATGGAGTTGCACCATAATATTTTAGTAAATTTATTCGACATAAGCCGATAAACTTTTTAGAATTCGTTAATTCTAAGTAATTATACTTACATGGTGAAGTATGTTAATTCTCTGTTTTGAGAATTGTGATTGTATTAATGTTGAAAAGGAAAATATATTATATTATATTATGTTTGGTAACTAAAATTGAACAAGTTTCCAAATCTTGAACACCTTGACAGTCAAAACTTGAAAGAAATTTAGGTCATACGTTAACTATAAAATTGACGTGGTTTATTCTCTTTTCTATATGTGACTTGAAAGTTTTTGAGAGAAAAATTGTAAGACTAGCATCTTAGTTGTTTTTTCTTGTTTTCTTTGTGGGTCGTAGAAAGAGTAGAAATTGGTGGGTGTGAAAAAACTTGGGATAATATTTTTCTTAAGATATTTAGAGAATTTGGGTGAGTGAAATCTATATAATTGTAATGATTTTTCATATAGTGAAAACTTTGACAGTCCATAAATTTTTCTCTATCTTTTATATTTTTTTCTATTTCGCTATTTTTCTTTAAGCACAGATCTTGTAGGCAATAAAAGAATTGCTCTCAATTCCCTACAATAAATTGATTAACAAGATGGTTCTCTCATCTAAGTAATTATAAAAGGAAAAATTAATTTACTCCCAACAACTTAGAAAAGAAATACATCCTCCACAGGATATTGCCTACTCCAGTAAAAAACATAATGCATTGTGATCCTATGTACTACACTATACATATCACAGGCATTAGTTTGTGAAAATTTTGCATGTACAAAGGAAAAGCAGCATACTAATGGTTGATCCTGTCTGGGTCAATGCCAATATGGCGAATTGGCAACTGTGAAATTTTAATTTTTCATGAGGAAAATTTTCATTCCAACTTTGAAAATAAATTTAATTGGCTTGCCACGTTGCAACAACAGCTCTTAAAAATCATAAATTTAATGGTTTGATCACAATGAATGTTGCACACACTTTTCTTTTTATTTCTTTTATATTCTTTTGATGAATTTAGAATATTTCATATGAAGTTTTTATTCGAAATTTATTAAATTCATAAATTGACTTGTTTTATGGAAAAATCATATCTCATGGATTAAACCATTTTTTCCTGCTAAATTAACTTAAGCCGAACCACTTTTTTATCCGGGATAATTAGCTCCAGTACCCTTTTTTTCTAAAAAGGTTGAAATATACCCCCGATTTATATTTTTTAATTTTAACCCTACTTTAATATTTCTGTTAATAAATTTACCTATAAATTTGAAGGACTAATTTGTAAATACCCACACTAAAACCCGCGCTCCAAGGCAACTGTACACCCCACTTCCACAACCCATCCGCCACAACCCTTTCAACAGCGAAGAAAAGTCGTTTTCAGAGAAATCTCCATAAACTTCCAAATCAAAATCGGTTAATATCTCTTCATCAAAATTTCTTCAAATTCAATTCGAAATCGAAATTTCTTCATCTTCATTTCGAAACTTCTTCATCTCTAGTAATACATTCAAAATTTCTTCATCTGAGTTCGAAAATGGTGAAATCAAAAGGTCAATTTGTTAATATTGAGCTTGAAATAGGCATTAATTCGAAAAATTCAAAGAGGAAGTCTTCTATATCTTGAAATAGAACGAAGAGGAGTAAGAATTCCGTCCAAGAAGACTTCGAAGAACTCGAAAATGTCCGAAATGTATGTTCTGTTTCTCTATTTCTCTATTTTGCTTTTAGAATTTCCTATATTGTTCTACATGTTGGAATGAGAGTATGTTCGAAATTTGTGTCCGATTTCTCCATTTCTTTATTTTATATTTTATTTCTCGAATTTTTTATATTGTTCTAAATGTTGCAGCGAGAATATGTTCGAAATGCATGTCCTATTTAGCATTTATTTATTTATTTTATAGTTAAAATTTCTTTAGTGTTATATATCGTGAAGATACCTTCTGTTTTTATTTGCTACAATCTCTCTATTTGCTATAATTTGTCTATTTATGTTTTGCTATATTGTTGTATATACGTTTTATAATTTCTTGTGCATGTCGTGTAGCAAAATAAACATTGAAGTTCAGATATCTATCTTTACATTATATTGCTTGTTATTTTTATCTACTGACTGAATCAAAATAGTGAAGGGATACTGCAATTCAGCAGTGGATAAATGATTGGAATTGAATTTTGTGTCTCATTTGTCCCTTTGTCAGTTCTTTGTTATTTTTTACTTTTTTCATATGACTAAAATTAGCCTTATCAGTTGTTATTATTGATTTTCTCAATATAGTTGTTATGTTACACAAATGCAAATAGCAATTTATTGTTTTGTTTTCATTTTACAGGATGGGGAATTCATCAGTAACCCCGATAAAAGGCTACCTGGTAAAGTATTGGTGTCATACAGTTATGACGTCATTTACGACATTAGGGGAAAACTGAACGATGTTCAACAAGAAATTTTCAGACAATCCCCTTTCTCAGCTTATTTAGACATGAAAAGTATATCTCTACAACCCCAGCTCATCCACTCATTACTTCTAAGGCAGATTCAACATCCTAACAACAACGAAATTTGGTTGAAATTGTCGGGAAAATCCTTGAAGTTCTCCATTGAAGAATTCTGCCTTGTATCTGGACTTCAATGCTCAGGTGGTGATCATATTTCAAAATATGATAGGGGGGCAAATAGATTGAAGGACGTGTATTTTAGAGGCCTTCGAAGTGTGTCGAAGGTAGAACTTCGAAAGGTTTTCCTAAACCTAAATGATGAAGTTCCTGATGTGGATGTTGTAAAGTTGGCAATTCTTCATCTTATATCTTCTTTCTTGTATACAACTTCGTACAAGAAATGTGTAGATGACGTTCACATGAGATTGGTTGATTCCGATGACATGGCCAATTTTGTATGGGGTTATGATCTTTTCCAGATTACAATCAGGCACATGAAGTTGGCATTGAATCCTGAAAATAAAAATCTGGATGTTGGTAAAAAGGCTTGGTCCTACAGACTGAATGGGTTTCCAATTTCGCTCCAGATTTGGGCATATGAGATTATACATTGCCTTAATGGTAACATTTGTACGAGGATTGGAGAGAGAAGTGCCCGACCTCGTTTTTTGAACTGGGAAGCCGACGTGACTGTTTCTGGGTCACAATTGAAGAAGGATCTATTTGATCTTTTGATTGTAAGTAAATTTTTTTTTTTTTTGTATATATGTATATTTCATTTCTTTTTCGATATATTATATGTTACATTTTTGACAATTATATGAATTGTTTTGTTTTGTAGTTTGAAGTTAATAATTTAAAGGCAACTGACGAAGAGAAGCTTTAAGTATATGCTTCTAGGTTGTTTGAAAAGAACCAAGCAAGCATTGAATTTAATCATCATTCTGCCGATCCTCCTCATTCAAATCCAACTGGTGCATTTGATGGTGCTAGTAATTCAAGGGGTTTTACTGGGGATGGGAAAAATAAACAGGTGACAGATTTTTACATATTTTTTTTCTTTTTAAGTTCAATTGATGCTAATTTTCTTTAGTAATGATTTGAATTAAGCGTCTGATCTTCTTTTTATAAATATAATTTAATATGAGTTTTGTGTTTGTTTGTTTGTGTTTCTAGGCTTGCTGCAACTTAAATGAAATTGTGATGAATCGAATTGCTAAAATAGAATCGAAGCAATCAGAAATAGAAGCGAAGCAGGCTGAAATTTTGTCATTTCAGCAGGATTTGAAAAGCCAGCTAAATGACCTCAGTGGGAATGTCCAAAACATGATTGCTGATTTTTTAAATCAGATGAACAAAAAATTCCATTTTGACACAGAAGAGGTTGTTTTGAATCGGCAGATTGTCTTATATTCTCCAATTTTGGAGACACAGGTATTTTTTTCTCATGTGTTTTTAATTCTTTTTAGTATGTAAATAAAGCCCTATCTTTGAAATAGTATTAACATATTTTACTATTTTTATGTGGAGTCATGATGTTGTTTTTATATTGTTATTATTTGTGTAGGATGAATTTGAGAAAAACGATTTCAATAACTATACTGAATTTGAGACAGAGGTACGATTTCTAAAATTAATTTATCTTTTTAGTATCATGCATTTCATGCTTGTTAGTGCATGTTGAACATATATGTTACCATATATTAAATTTCATGTTTCCCAATAATTGTATTTATAGGTTCAAGTTGAGGACAATGATGGGTCCCAATTGAAAGACTTTGAAGTTCAAAGTCAAGTATGTACATTTAAGAACTCAATTCTTTTTTTAGGCTCAAATGAGTAACACATTTGTTACTTTCATTATATATGTATTAAATTTCATGAATCAATGTATGATTATATGATAATGATAATTTAAATGAATGAGTAATAACTATAATGTAAAACACATTTTATTTGACTAAGATGATGTTTTAGCTCATTTTCAAACTAGTAACACACATGTTACTGTGAGCCACAGTTAATTGCCATTTCAAAGAGAAACCAATGTTGGTATGCTTCATTTTCAAACTAGTAACACACATGTTACTGTGAGCCACAGTTAATAGTAATACCCCTTGTGTATTCAATTTATGGTCTAGAAGAACATCTCTCATATAGCCACAGTTAATAGTAATATCCCTTGCGTATCATCAATCAAACAAAGACATCCCCCAAAAGTTACAAGCTTATTGAATACAAATACTTTTTCATCAAGACAGCCCGGAGCCGGAATTTTCTTAAATTTCTCATCAACCAAATCAAAGGCTGCAATAACAGATTTATAACTTGATTTGCTAGTAGTAGCCAACCAATGTATAGAGCCATTGACAAATGCCCCTGGTGACAAATCACGAAAAGTGTGACTATAAGGAGAAACCTCTTTTCACAGAATACACATCCACAAAGTGTGTCCGGCTGATTCACATCTTCATGATCATAATAAGAAAGCTTATTGGATACAAATACTTTTATAAGGATCAAATGAGTAACACATTTGTTACTTTTTGAAATTGAATGAGTTTTTGACTTGCTTTTATTAACAAGTTTAATTTATGTTACAGGTTCAGAATGATAAGAAAGGGAAAGGGAAAGCAGTATTTTGTGACAAAACCAAAAATGAAAGTGTTCATCATGGTGCTACTGAGTTTGAGGTACACCTAATAATTTTGACATATTTTTAGTATAATTTATTTATTAAGTTGTTGGATTTCAGTTTAAAGTATCATGATTTCATTATTTCTATTTTTAGACAAAAAAAAAATTTAATCGATGATGCAGTTAGTCAAAAAATGTGCAATATGATTAACTTTAGCCCAAGTTTTGACTTAGGGATTGACTTGGATACTACTGCTTCCGATATTGAATTATATGATATGGAATTTACTGACCATGATCTGAAAATGATTGATGAAATTATTTACATGAGAAATATGTCAACTTCTAAGATGGCAGAGGTAGAGTTTTCACAATACAAGTTACTTGATTCAAAAATATTGCTGTCTTTCATTTAATAGAAGTTGATAATGTTAATTAATTTTATAAATTTTGTTTTGAGTGTTCAGAAAATTGAGCAAGATGATGATATCATTCAAATTGATGATATCACTCCCAGTGCACCTAGGAGAAGGACAAGAAAAACAGCAGCGGTGTACATATCTCCTTATATCTCAAAATTCGTATCATCAGGAAAGAGTAAGGCCGTTATTCGAGAGATAAGGAGTTGTACATCTGCATTAAGAGACGAAATTAATGCTATTGATGTTAATGACATTGTTGATTTTGAAGAATGGTTTAATATGGGGTTGTGTAAGAACAACAAGTAAATTGCATTTTTTTTATTCCCAAACAGATAGTGTAATAATCTGATGATGTTTAATTATTTTTAATTATTATATTTGTAGGAAAAAGAAATTTAATGATAACAACAAGATGATCAGTCCACCATTTAGTTTTGGAATACTTGAAGTGGTGGACAAGAAATGGTTTTATGATTTGCATACACCTGAAGAGTAAACAGATACGGTATAATTTTTAGTTCCTTTGTTTTAATTTATGTCAACCTTTTAACTAAGTATTTATGCATTTGACCGTTTCATTGGGCACTATTTTGTTTCTATTTTTCAACATATCGATGTAGCCTTTTATTATCTGCGAAAAACAGTAAGGCACAATGATAGGCTTCAACTCCATTTGACGACAACAGATTATGCATTTGATTATTTTATACGAATGACTACTGAAAAGTTTTTGAGCAATGAAGGTGTTGTTGGTTGGAACAAAGCACTTTTATCTTATGTTCGAGGATGTCGAATGGCTTGTAACACACCATGGTGGGACGTTGACCATGTGTTACTTCCTGTTATGATGCAAGATAGAGCGCATTGGATCCTTCTACATTTTGATATTGTACATCGATGCCTCAATGTGTTCAACTCTTATCGTAAAGTCATTCGTGACAATCATATCCGTAAAACAGTGAAGCCATATGCTGAAATAATCCCTTCTCTTCTCCATCATAGTGGTTTTTACAAGGCTAGGTCTTCTAGTTTTGTTGATTGGAGTGCATATGATGGCAAAGATCCATTTGATGAATTGGACATTCATATATTGGGTAAGATACCATAGCAATACCAAAGGTTAGTATGAATGATGGCAACTGTATGTATTGGAACAGATTTTGTAACTTACAAATAATGGATTGTGATAATTATTTGTTTGTTTTTTTGCAGCGGTGATTTTAGTGTTTATGTTATCAAATATGCTGAGTACTTTGCTCATCAGAAATTGGGAGAAATGTCGAAGACATTCAAGCTTGAAGAAGCTCGGCTTACTCTTTTAGTCCAGTTGTTTAAAAATGCAAAGAGAAAAATAGATGAAGGGTTTGATACCGATGAAGAAAGGGTGTCGGACAGAGTTAGGTAGAGTGTACATTATTTAATTGTTAATGTCAATATGAAAATTTATTACACATTACACATATTTCATGTTTGTATATGATGTGTTCAAGGAACAAAGTGTTATCAGATTTTAGTGTTTGTGTATGGTGGTGTATTGAATAGAATGGTTAGTTATAGAAATTTGGGTATTATGTGATTTCATCTCTCTTTGTGGTCTTCGATTTGGGTTGTCGTTGTTTTGGATTTTTGGCTTCAATAGAATGTAATATCGGCTGGATGTTAAGAGTTACTAACAGAGAAGATAATTGTTTACCCATTTTCCCCGAGTTGTTTATTTGGCAAACACATTCATTTCACCATTGCCAAAAATGGTTAAAACTTAAAGGCATTCAATCCATGGAACAAAAGATGCATGGGCACATAAAAGAGCAGTGTTTTGTCTCCAAAGTAGTAAAGACTTAAAGGTCATGTGTTCCCCTGCTTAGATTGAAGATACCATAACAAATTTACCAAATACAACTGCTACAACGAACAGCACAACCAAACAAGTACAAGAACTTCTGGTTCCTGCATCATACATATATGTTATCCACGTAAAAGTAAATTTTTCAAAAATAAAAATTGGAAATATTTGATTGTAGACGAAATAAATGTATTTTTTAAAAACATTCACAAGAAGATAAATCATAAAATAGCAATTGTATTGAAAAGGAAGAAGTAACATAGAGTAACACACGTGGTAACATATGTGTTACCCGTGTCAAATTGATTTTTAATGAAAATGAGAGAGTAACATAGGTAAACAAATATGGTAACATATATGTTACCCGTGTAAAATTATTGTTTTCAAAAATAAAAATTGGAAATATTTGATTGTAGACAAAATAAATGTATTTTTTAAAAACATTCACAAGGAGATAAATCATAAAATAGCAATTGTATTGAAAATGAGGAAGTAACATAGGGTAACACACGTGGTAACATATGTGTTACCCTTGTCAAATTGATTTTAATGAAAATGAGAGAGTAACATAGGTAAACAAATATGGTAACATATATGTTACCCGCGTAAAATGATTTTAATGAAAATGAGAGAGTAACATAGGTAAACAAATATGGTAACATATATGTTACCCGCGTAAATTTATTATTTTCAAAATATAAAAATTGGAAATATTTGATTGTAGACGAAATAAATGTATTTTTTAAAAACATTCACAAGGAGATAAATCATAAAATAGCAATTGTATTGAAAATGAGGAAGTAACATAGGGTAACACACGTGGTAACATATGTGTTACCCTTGTCAAATTGATTTTAATGAAAATGAGAGAGTAACATAGGTAAACAAATATGGTAACATATATGTTACCCGCGTAAAATTATTGTTTTCAAAAATAAAAATTGGAAATATTTGATTGTAGACAAAATAAATGTATTTTTTAAAAACATTCACAATGAGATAAATCATAAAATAGCAATTGTATTGAAAATGAGGAAGTAACATACGGTAACACACGTGGTAACATATGTGTTACCCTTGTCAAATTGATTTTAATGAAAATGAGAGAGTAACATAGGTAAACAAATATGGTAACATATATGTTACCCGCGTAAAATTATTTTTTTCAAAAATAAAAATTGGAAATATTTGATTGTAGACGAAATAAATGTATTTTTTAAAAACATTCACAAGGAGATAAATCATAAAATAGCAATTGTATTGAAAATGAGGAAGTAACATAGGGTAACACACGTGGTAACATATGTGTTACCCTTGTCAAATTGATTTTAATGAAAATGAGAGAGTAACATATGTAAACAAATATGGTAACATATATGTTACCCGCGTAAAATTATTGTTTTTAAAAATAAAAATTGGAAACATTTACATGAATATAAATTATATAATAGCAATTGTATTGAAATTGAGGAATTAACATATGTGGCGTAATTGAAGAGATTCGAATATTCACGTAGTAACTTCTTGTTACATTTGAAGTGAAATGAATAGACTTGTAACAGCAGAACATTTCATTTCAATAATAGTTCACTAGTAAGGAAACTTTTATGCAAATGGCCTGATTGTTGTGTCATTTGATAGGTTTTATCAGTGAAGAAGTAAATAATATTTAAATAGACTTTTTTTTTAAAAGAGGTCATCAGAACAATCTATAAATTGTTTAACCAAAAACAATAAAATCATACTTTGGAAGTCTCTGTCTTTACCTAAAAAAGAAAATATCTGTACCTCATCTCAAAATCACTTCTTTGTTACCCTAATGTCTCTCTAAATATTTTTGCATTAGTACTCCAAAGTGCAAGCTGATGACGAATCTTACAATCACATGATGCAACTTAATGCTAAAATTCAATAGAAAATAAGAAGATCCACAAGTGAAATGAACAAATTTGAATCTATCCTTATTAGAACAAAAATATTCAATAATTCATGAACAGTTTTCTTTTTTTGTTCGACTTCAATGGTCTTGGGTTATTACACGTTCTTCGATTGTGTTCATATGCTCCACATCTTCCACATTTTCTTACTTGCTTCCCCTCACTCTTTGATCGATACCGTTTTTCTTTCGGTCTTCCAGATTTTCTTGCTGGTATTGGTGGTAGTACAATACTAAAGAAAACATCATCCGGCACAACCCAATCTTTACAGTCCCCAAGTGGAAAGATTGTCTCTTTGTATGCATTCATGTATGACTCTTTTGTGTAGTATTTGGAGCAATAGTTGTAAGAATTGAGATGTTTCACTGCAACTACTGCTAGTGCATGTTTGCATGGAATATCATCCATTTGAAATCTATTGCATGAGCAACTCTTTTCGTTCATGTTCACTATGTAGGAAGATACACCGTCATTAACTTGGTGTAGGATTTGGCTAGCCGAAAACACCTACACAAGGAATGAATTAACTTACTATGTTAGCTCTACACATTTATATAGGCTTGTATCTAATAGATAAAAAAAGTACATAAAAAAAAAATTGACTGTAACTTTAGTTTACAGAACAAAGCAGGAGATTTGTAAATGCTAAAAGATTTTCTAATAAAGATTCAATTCTTTATCCCTTCAAAACATTTTTCATCTCTATTGAAACAAAAGCTTTAAGTTCTCAAACCAGAATCCAAGTATGTTAACTCAAAATAACATAACAGGTCTACCTATGGTTAAGAACTGGTGCTATGGTTAACTGATGCTAAACTGACCTTAAGGTTAACTGATGGCTAAACTGACCTTAACTTATGCTAAACTGGTGCTAAACTGACCTTAAGGTTAACTGATGGCTACCTATGATTAACTAACCTTAAGGTTAACAGGTCTTCATATCAATTTTCGCTTAACTGATGGCTACCTATGGTTGGACAGTATTAGGACATGACACTTTAATAAACTGTACTAAACTAACCTCAAGCTGCATACTACCAAAACCAAGCCAATCAAGCAAAAATCTTTCATACTCAACAACTCGCTACCAGCTCTATATGTCTCTAGTGGAACTAATGCAATGCATTTGATAACTGTATACCACAGACAGTACATTAGAATATTTAGATATTTGCTATTAATTCATAAACGTAACAAAAGAGTAATCATCATTTATGTAAAAATTAAACATAGTTTTAGTTGTTACCTTAAATTTCATTGCATCCCTTGAATTTTCCCGCATCATACATTCATATTTTGTTGCAAGTGTAGTAAACGTTGCTTGTGCATCATCCCGATTTTTGAAAAACCAATGTTGCTCAAGAATTCCAACAAGTAATTTATAGGAAAACTCTTCGCCGGTTTTGTAACTGAATTTACTGATTCAACTATGTTTGACTTCATTGTAGAATATCTATTCTTTGTCATGTATGCCCTCGACCAAGTATGATATCCAGCATCTTCCTACATGAAGAACAATTAATTCTGTCAATCAGGGCATTAAGATTGTTAAATTCATTAAATTATAACAATAAACATCAAAACTTACCAAATAAGGCCGGATTTGTTTTGTCAATTTTCTCAAGTTGAGATATATGGTAGTCAAATTCAGCCTTTGTGTAGGCTCTAACAGCTGCATTGTAATGAGTTGTTATATTTTTATTACCCTGTTTAATAGTCTTCTTCAAATTTTGCAATAAATGGTAAGAACAAACACAATACATGTAGGGATGGCAATGGGATGGGTCCGGGGCGGGTCGTGTCCGCCCCGCCCCGCCCCGCCAAACGTAAGGGGTGCCCCGCCCCGCCCCTTGACCCGCCAATTGGCGGGGCGGGGCGGGGCGTCCCATTGCCCCTAGTATTATTTTTTATTTTTTATTTTTTATTTTTTTGTAAAGCAACATAAGTGAGAATCAAACTATAAAATATTCAAAATATCAAATTTCTTAAACTAACAACATGTGATTTTCAAATTTCTAAAACTAACAACCTGTGATAATCAAAAACTAACATGTGATTTGTCCCATATTCAAAATATCAAATTTCTACAACAAAACTATAAAACAATACAATCGAACACAAAAACATAAACAATAAAATCCAACACAACAAAAATATAAACATTACAACCCAATACAAAAATCAAATAGTTTCGAATAATGGATTCATAAAGTTCAACAATGACCAATAAAATTGAAATCAAAATCTACAATCTTTAATCTTCCTCTTGCGTAGTTGTGACATACTCAGATCCCAATAATTCCTGTATAATAAGTAAAAAAAGTACTTATGTTAAATAGTATTGTAATGTAAATAAATTTCAACATTTTACATTGACATAAATAAGATTACCTCGTCCTCAATTTCCTTTTCAGTAATAGTAGAACAACATCCAGTATAAGATGACGATGCGGGAGAGTTTTCTAACAATAAAATAAATCAAGTTAACAACAATGAAATGTCAAGATTAATAAATATGAAAAATACTTAATACTTTTTATTATACCATGAATGTCAGCCCACAACCAGTTTTGAGCACACATCAATGCCTCCAAAGTCTGTGGATGTAGTCTGCTTCGATGTGGACTCACGAATCTACCACTCGTACTAAATGCAGACTCAGAAGCCACGGTAGAAACGGGGATGGCCAAGATATCTCTTGCAAGTTTTTGTAAAGTATTGTATTTGCTTGAATTTGCTTTCCACCAATTTAGTAAGTCAAAATCACTACACCTAGGCAATACCGGCTCCTCCAAATATAAGTCAATCTCAGTTTTGACATTACTAGTGCTGACTTTTTTTGTAACAAATAAATCAAAATCTTCCAGCTCATCTACTACTCTAACACTTGAAGAAATCCCAGAATTGGAATACGAAAAGGAAGATTGAGGAACATTAACACTTAATTGTTGTTGTTCTGTATATTGAGATACCAACCTTCGACAAAGTGAACCAACATTGACAATTTCAACCGCTGCACGTTCATGTCCATAGATTTTAGGAAAATAATACTCCACCAACATCATTTTAAACCTAGGATCTAAAACGGTTGCCACAGCTAATATCTCGTGAATCTCATCCAAATATTTCTCAAACTTGTCCATCATACTTAACGCCATCATTCTAATCTCAGAATAAGCAGAAGTAGTCCAAGTACGAATTGACAATTTTATTTCACAAATTTTTGGGAAAAATAGATTCGCTGTACGATACTTAGTTCCTAAAAATAATTCAGTTACCAAATAAAACAACTTAAGCCTATCACAAATTTCCCTGGCCAACTTCCAATCTTAATCACTAGGCAAACACTTATACTGGGTTTCTCTTTGCTTCAAAAGAAAAAAAACATCAATGTACTCAGAAGTAGTGTCAAGCATCAGATATGTAGAATTCCACCTAGTCTTACAATCAAGTACCAACTTTCTACCACAATTAATCTTAAGCTGACGTGCAGTATTCTCAAATTTTTCCTATCTTTTTGGTGTTGAAGTCCAAAAAGATACACTATCTCGAATTTTTTCAACACTACTCTCAATATTTTCTAAGCCCTCCTTCACAATTAAGTTCAATATATGCGCACAATACCGCATATGAAAGAAATCACCATTTGCCAAAAGTGAACCACTAGAAAGCTTACTATCTAAAAGGATATTGATTATAGCGTCATTTGTTGAACAATTGTCAACAGTGAGAGTAGATAACTTACCATAAATATTCCAATCTAATAAGCTTTCGTACAGGATGGTAGATAGTGATTCAGCCACATGTGGACAAGGAACATATATGAACCTGTATATAAAAACAAACAACAACATTAATTAGAGATCGAAAAAAAAAATGAACATATTATTTTTTAATTGCTTAGTATTTACCTCATGACACGGCTTTGAAGCCTCCAAGCGTCATCAATAAAGTGTGCAGTGATGACCATGAAACCTTTTTTTTGGTTTGAAGTCCACAAGTCCGTGGTTACAGCAATTCTACTCTTGTTGTCCTCCAATATACTCATCATTTTCACTTTCTCAAAGTCATAAATCTTCAAAATGTCATTCTTAATAGTATTCCGGGACACAACTTTAAAAAGAGGTTGAATAGATTTCACAAAACTCCTAAACCCAATATGCTCAACCATAGAAAGCGGATATTCGTGTAAAATAATCATTTTGCCTAATTCTGTCCTAGCATGTTCTTGATCAAAATGGTAAGTCCCCATAACCACCTTTCCAGTCGCTTGCTTTGTAGGGTTTAATATTGACTGTCTAATATCAGCTTGTTTAGAATGACAAAGTACACATCTATCTAAATGTTTTTTCAAATGATTTGTGCCATTTTTACTATGACCTACCAACTTTCCAGAACAATAATTGCAAACAGCCTTGATCTCGTTGTCAATCATTTTGAGCTTAAAATGGTCCCATACCTGAGATTTCAACTTCCTTTTTCTACCCACTACACCAAGCGTCATTGTATGATCTCCATCCGAATCTATGCTTATTGGATTTTTGTTTGAATTTTGGTCCGCCGATAATGATGGAGGATTACTAGTATTTGCCGTTGAACTATCGCGATGTACTTGCGGAGTACCATGTGTACTTCCTATTGAACAATGTTCTTGTTCCGACATCTACAAATAAAATAAAATATTATGATCACACAAAATTATAGTTCCAGCAATTCTTAAAAAAGAAGAGACATGTAGTACTACGACCAATAAATGCACTGAATGGAGTATAACAACATCAATTCTATTATTAAAAATGGAGTACTACGACCAATAAATGCACTAAATGGAAACAAATGTTAAACAAGAATCAATGAAATCGATTTTAATAAGATTCTATTAAAGAAAATTTGGGGCCTGGTACTTGTGAACTTGCTTAAAATAACAATGCCGTTAAAAGCAATTTACCTAATTATGATCAGTTAATTAATCTTTCATCTTCTCGTTTTTTTTCACATCTAAAAAATGGCCCAATCACTACTTACCATAATTCTAGCTGCTCTACTCTATTATTTAACCTTTCTAAAATTTACTCTTGCATTAGATACACTTTCTGCAAACCAAACCATCTGTGACGGGAAGACTTTAGTTTCTGAGGGACAAATTTTTGAGCTGGGATTCTTCTTCCCTGGTAGGTCCAAAGACAGATTCTTAGGGATATGGTACAAACCAACCCCAGAAATTGTTGTTTGAGTTGCAAACAGGAACCAGCCCATTACATAAATTTATACAACACTCGTAATTTTTTTCATTTATCAATAACACAGTTACCTTATGAAAGCCCCTTGTTGCTTCAAAGAAATGGAGATGGCGCGGTGGTGACTGGAGCAGTGAATCGTCGGCGGCGACTGTGGACGCTGGTGCTGGGTCACGCGGCTGGACGCTGGAAGCTGGAGTCGGTTTTACAGTGGTTGGAAGCTTGGCCGTGGAGTAATTTATCAAAGCAAAACAAACTGCGGTCAAGAAAAGAAAAATCTGGCCGGCGATGGCGACTGCGGGCGATGGCGAACTATTTCTTGACTTCTTCAGTTCAAAACAAACTTTTTCTTTTCTTGACTTCTTCAGTTCTTCTTGCTGTGCTTGGCCGTGGACTCGTAGAGTGAGGACTGCACTGGCGGGCGATGGATTGGTGAATGGCGACTGCGGTCTGTAACTGTGAGAGTGTGAGGCTTGAGAGAGTTAGATGAATAGGATTGAAATTGTATTGTATTAATTAGGGTTTAGTAGAAAAAGAAATTTATGGATTTGTTATAATATATTTAGTAAACAAAAAATCTCACATGTTAAGGTTGTGGCGTGGTGGATAAGTGTTCTTAGTTTTCCTTTGCAACCCGGGTTCGACTCTCAAGTCTCAAGAAATCCATTTGTTAAATTGTTTTCCACATTTTCAGTTTTTTATTTAAAAAAAAAATCATTAGGGGCGGGGCGGGGCAGCCCCGGACCCGCTGCGGGGCAGTGTTCTCTGCCCCATACCCGCCCCTAGAACCCGAATTTTTGGGGCGAATCGCGGGTTAAATTGCCATTCCTACATGCATGGCTTCTGGATATACAGTCTGTATTGCATTTCCTATGCTCTGGTGTCTATCTGATATGATACACAAGTGTTCCCGTTGTCCATAAGATTCTTTCAACATCTGTAAGAACCATTCCTATGAATTATTGTTTTCATTATCTTCAATTCCGAAAGCCAAAACAAAAATATTGTTGTTGGCATCTTGGGTACATGCTGTGAATAATGTACCACCATAATATCCCTTTAAGAACGTAGCATCAATTACAATTATAGGTCTACAGTAACTCCATCCTTTCAAAGAAGCACCTAAAGCCATGAAACAATACTTGAATCGGTTGTTCAAATCAGTTTCTAGTTTTGTAACTGAACCTGGATTTTTTAATTTCAACATATACAAATACATAGGAAGTTTTCCATATGATTCATCCGAATCACCTCTTAACTCCACAAATGTATGCTCTCGCGCCCTCCAAGCTTTATTGTAACTTAGTGAGACCCCATACTCATTCTTCATGTCATTTATTATGTCAGCTGGAGTGTATATAGTTTTTGCAGAGCTGTACTTATATTTGATGCAATTTGCCACCAATGAACTAGATGCTTGTCAATGATCTCCTAATATCACATTCATTGAGCAAACATGTTCATTTCTAATGTACCTTATCTTGAAGTTGTCCGTTTTTCCAACTTTTGAAGCTCTGAAAGACCATTGACAATTAGAATCCATGCATTTTAATACGTAGACCTTTTTGTCGGATTTTTTCACCTTGAATTGGAAGTGGTTCCGCATTGCATGTATTGCAACACTATTCATCAGGACATCTTTATTGCAGAAAATCTGATTTCTTTCAATTTTATCAACATTTGGATGGAAAATCACAGTAGTTTCAGCTTCCCCAATCACATTGTCAACACCAGGTAACAAATGAGAAGCTTCATAAGCAATATCTTCAATAGTTGGTAATCTTGGAGGGACTATGACTGTAGTGTTATTTCTTTCATATAACTGGAGCTGAAGTATGTTTGAACTTGAAGCAGCATCTGTTTTTTGCAATTCAAGTCCTTCATGAAGATTAAATGATGCGCTACTATTTGTTACTGTTGAAAAATCAATGCACAAGGGAAAACTTGTAAAATCCTTGTGTTTTCTCTTCAATTCCAAATAGAACAACAGGGACTTAGTGGTTTTCATCTTTATTGGAGGATCATTATGCTTCACTTGATATTGAATTGTTATTTCCATGATTGTTTGATTCAACTCCAATTCCAAATAAATTTCTTCAACAAGCATGTTGAATGTACATTCTACAGGAACCAATATCCCAGCCTTCTTGAAATTCATATATTCATAGGTTTCATTCCATTCACCATTGTAATGTAAGAAGATATTGATAAGTTCCATCCCTACAAAAAAAGTAGACAGTAACATATGTATTAAGTTATTAACTGAACTTTGTATTAAAGCAAGTAACATATGTGTTACTCATGTGTGTTACTTTTCAATAACTCAACAAAAGAATAAATTATCACATTCAATATGATAACTTTTTATGTCGTGTATTGGAGCCCCAACAGTGTGATGACTTTGTACTACATGTGATTCCCTTGAGTCTACTTTTCTTCTTCATTCTCTTTGATTTTCATCAACACAACCTTTGTCTAGGCTATCAGAATAGTTATCTTTTTATTTTCTTTACTTCTCTTATCTCTAGTACTTTACATGATCAATCCTTGTTAATCTTTACAAGCTTAGAATACAAGGATATTCCAAAGGATCTCCAGTCATTAACACAAACATTGGGCATTCTAAGTAGAAGATGCCTTAGAATCTCTCAAAGATCTTCTGTTACATAAAAGAAGATCAATCCTTGCATGATCTCATGGAGAAACTAGAAGAAAAATATGTATAGCCTTATTGCAGTGAAAGTTAAGTTTGTGCTCCTGTCTTTCAAGATCTAGTTTCTAGTTTTGTTAAACTTAAAAAAAAAAAAAAAAAAAAAAAAAAAAGGGCTTATCAGAACAGGATTTATAAGTCAACTTCTAAAGCTAGTTTGACAAAAGTTACTCTTAGCTACCAGTGTAAATAAACTTAAATAAGAACAGCCATGTTGCCATTTACACTTTTTTGGCTGCTCTGGTTTTTTAATGCATCTGATTTTATTTTCATGTGTCAATAAAAATGATTTTACTCCCCCATAAATGTGAAATCTGTTCTTCTTAAACTTAAATAAGTAGAGGCAGAAATCAATAATTCATTCCAAAATTCAAAATCCAAAATCCAAAATGCAGCAGCAGCAGCACAATAGTATATAGAAGTTATTGACTAAGACATCAAATATTAATGCAATGCCATGAGATTCAAACATTCAGCATTCGTATACATTACATGAAAAACACCTCAAATCTTAACCTTAATCATAACCTCATCCTCACACCAGTTCTATGGTTCTGCACAAATTCATCCTAAGTTAAAAAGCACCAGCAAAGCACAAGAATTAAGTAGCTCATATGGAATTTGAAAATCTTCTGCAGTAATTCTTTCATCAATGAAAACATATATCAAATTCTCTTTGCAAGTAAAAACTACTAATAACAACACTACAACAAAATTATAACAAAAAATTGAAAGCACAATCAACGAAAAATTTACAAAATGAGCAGAATGAAGAAATTCATAATATTGAAAGCACAATCAACGGAATGAATATACATGAACTGAAATTCATAATAGATAAACATTAGAATGAAGAAATCATCATAAATTTAATCCAAAATAAAAAAAAAAAAAAATTCAAGCAGAATTAACTATTGCTCACCGTAAATCTGGAAATTTCTGTTTAACGCAACTGACTGATATAAATTCTCCACCAAATTCTTAGTATTTTGAAAAAAATTCAGAATATTTGGAATGAAGGAAGCTCGTTTATTTGAATTAGTTTTCAGATTTGTATTGAACACAGCAATGCGTTTTCAGCTTCTTTTGAAAAATTTCAGCAAATTTGATTTTCTGTTCAGATTCGGTGGTTTTGTGTTCTACAGATTCCATAGATTTGGTATTTTTGGGTATAAGTTGGGTTGCACAAATTTGACGGTTGTGTTCAATTTCTGGCGCGTTTTGTAGATGTGTTATTTTGTGTTTGTGTGTGTTTTTTTTTAAGTAGTTTTAGGTATTTTTTAATTGGATTGAATATTTTGTGGGTAAATTTGAAAACACTAATTTTGAGGGTATTTTTCAACTTTTTTTCAAAAAGTGGACCTTTGTCAATTTTCCCCTTTTTATCCTAAGATCAATCCACATTGGAGCCCATTTTCCAGCCCAAAAAGGGAAAATTACACATATACACTACTATATAAATGAAAATTGAAATATACTGATTTCTTTATTAAATTGATATATACTAATATAATGTTAGTTTCATTGAAAAATATTGAAAAGGCGAAGAAGATGTTTTTATGGAATGGTTATATCAAATAATAAATGCAACAGTTTCATTTTTACAAATTCGATCCCAATTACAAATTCAAAATTTAAAATTGCAGAAGACATCACCAATTTAAGCGAAGGAAGAATCAATCATCAAATTGCAATAAAAAATCTTCACCTAATAAATTATATAATAATTTCTCATTCTTGCAAAATGAGAAAACAAAACATGGATGAAATGGTTGACAAAATTTGAGTATGCACTATCACTACAAGAATGAGGTCAATAGCGACGACATTTGTTGTCGCTGAATATTCATAAGTCGTCTCTTTAAGGTTTTAGATACAACAAAGTCGTCGCTACATGTCGCCGCAACAAGTTAGTGTCTCTAGAGTTATAGTGACGACTTTATGTCGTCTCTATATAAATTTGTATCTATAGCGACGACAATGTCGTCGCAATAGTGTCGTGACCATATCTCGAAAACGGACTTAAAGGGATGACACAGTCGTCGCAAAACTCGTCGCTATTTACAAAATAATAGAGACCATTATCTCGTCGCCATACGTACATCTCTTATAGCGATGACAAAGTCGTCGCCACTACAAATTATGTAACTTACTATAGCGACGACAGTGTCGCCGCTATAAACGTTTTGAATTTTTTTAAAATTTTTTTTTTGTTTCCAAATAATATAAATAATATATAAAAAATTCAAAAAATCTACGGACCCTCTAAACTCTCTTCCTCGTCCCCGTCCTCCTCCTCCGCAGGCGCAGCTAGTATTTTACTTTTCAGAAACTCAATTTCACGCTGCATTTGGCGTAGCTGATCCTCGTACATGGCAAACCGAAGATCATTATTCTGGGGGTCTGCAGATGACTGATGGGAAGTTCCTTGTGGGGGCAAACGATGCAGCAGTCGAATCTAGCGAGGGAGAGGTGCCCTTCGGAACCCGACCAACCCCACGGACGTGACCTCGTCGTTCTCCGAGAACCTCCTTTGCAATAGCACGCTCGTCTAATGACGCGCTATTGGAGGCGACTTGTGTATGTTGAGTCTTTCTCAACTCAACAAGTTTATCCTGTTCAGTGAAAAAATAATAATAAATAATAATATCATGCATGTCAGATAAAATTATATTAACATAATTTAAAAATTCTCACATAGTCACCAGCCACCTGCGGGTTGACCCAATTGCCATCCCGGAAGGTGTGAAACGTCCGGAACGAATCAATAATCCCCGGCCACTTCTGGGTTTCGGGGTCTCGCTACGATAATTTAAACGTGAAATGTAATTAGTATACATTTTTACGTAATGTAGTGAAAATGTTTATAATGATAATGAAAATTTATATGTTGTACCTGATCGTAACGCGTGGCAGAGAAGCTCTTCGACCCCTGCACGCTCGGGTATTTAGCCTTACCCCGATTGGCTTTATTTTTTGAGGATCATTCCTGAAGGTATAACATATAATTGATTAGCAAAAAATGTATATAAAATATCGTAAACAATATATAAACAATACGTACCACGAAAGTAGGACTGGTGAAGAAGTCAATGCACTTCTGCCAGTCCTCGGCGGACATCTCGCCGTATGGTCGGCTCGGTCCATGTGCTTTTAAGTGATTATGCGCCTTGAGTTTGTAATCGAGATAACGATCGGCCGCCAGACGATCTACTGCGGCACATACTGCCCGGTACTCGTCGGGCGACCGATCGCCCTGTAGATCGAAGTAGCTCTGTAAAAGTGAAAAAAGAATACGTTACTGTAGAAGTCGTAAAACAAGTATTTATTAAGTGTACTAATAACAAAACTAATTTAAGTTCATACCTCGATAATACTATGTAACCGTGCCCGCTGCTCCTCTGGAACCTCTGTCCATGAAGGGTAGCACGGGGACACGGTGAATCTTACTTGGTTCTCAATCAAGCGCGTGAAATACTTCGCATTATTTCCGATCGGCTGTATTGTGCGTTCGACATTGTCGAACGTGATAGGAAGTGGCATCTTCCTGTTAGCCTGCCAAACCATCTAAAGGTTGATGCCTCGAGAGATACCCCGTCGCTTTGGCGGGGGTGCTGAAAATGAAAAAATTGTAAAATGTATTGATCATACGATTTTCAACGATATGTATAAGATAATAAATAATTACAATTTGAACGAAAAGTCTTACCAGACTCGCATGCCGAAGGAAGCCGGTGAGATGGCTGTTGTGGAGGATCTCCTGCATCATCACCTCTGTGCGACATCACGTCAGCCATACTAACACATGACATAATTACGAACATCACATCAACCATACTGTCAGCCATACTAACTTTAAATGTATGTGAAAATTTGAATGTATTATATTTTATTTCCAATTGGTCCCTAAACTTATTTTATTGCAAAGAAGTCCATAAACTTTGAATTTATGGAAAATTTTTGAAGTTAATATATTTTATTTCAAATTGGTCACTAAACTCATTTTATTACAAATAAGTCCCTAAACTTTAAATGTATGAGAAAATTTGAATGTATTATATTTTATTTCACTTTGGTCCCTAAACTTTTTTTATTGCAAAGAAGTCCCTAACCTTTGAATTTATGGAAAATTTTTGAAGTTTTTATATTTTATTTCAAACTGGTCCCTAAAGTTTAAATTTATGAGAAAATTTGAATGTATTATATTTTATTTCACTTTGGTCCCTAAACTTATTTTATTGCAAAGAAGTCCATAAACTTTGAATTTATGAAAAAATTTTGAAGTTATTATGTTTTATTTCAAATTGGTCCCTAATCTTATTTTATTGCAAATAAGTCCCTAAACTTTAAATTTATAGGAAAATTTGAATGTATTATATTTTATTTCAATTGGGTCCCTAAACTTATTTTATTGCAAAGAAGTCCCTAAACTTTAAATTTATAGGAAAAATTTTGAAGTTATTATATTTTATTTCAAATTGGTCCCTAATCTTATTTTATTGCAAATAAGTCCCTAAACTTTAAATTTATAGGAAAATTTGAATGTATTATATTTTATTTCAATTTGGTCCCTAAACTTATTTTAATGCAAAGAAGTCCCTAAACTTTAAATTTATAGGAAAAATTTTAAAGTTATTATATTTTATTTCAAATTGGTCCCTAATCTTATTTTATTGCAAATAAGCCCCTAAACTTTAAATTTGTGGAAAATTTTTGACGTTATTATATTTTCTTTCAAATTGGTCCCTACACTTATTTTATTGCAAATAAGTCCCTAAACTTAAAATTGATGGGAATATTTGAAGTTATTATATTTTATTTCAATTTGGTCCCTAAATTTATGTTATTTCAAATAAGTCCCTAAACTTTAAATTTATGGGAAAATTTGAATGTATTATATTTTATTTCAATTTGGTCCCTAACCTTATTTTATTTCAAAGAAGTCCCTAAACTTTAAATTTATAGGAAATTTTTTGAAGTTATTATATTTTATTTCAAATTGGTCCCTAATCTTATTTGATTGCAAATAAGTCCCTATACTTTAAATTTATAGGAAAATTTGAATGTATTATATTTTATTTCAATTTGGTCCCTAAACTTATTTTATTGCAAAGAAGTCCCTAAACTTTAAAAATATGGGAAATTTTGAATGTATTATATTTTATTTCAATTTGGTCCCTAAACTTATTTTTTTTCAAAGAAGTCCTTAAACTTTAAATTTATAGGAAAAATTTTGAAGTTATTATATTTTATTTCAAATTGGTCCCTAATCTTATTTTATTGCAAATAAGTCCCTACACTTTAAATTTATAGGAAAATTTGAATGTATTATATTTTATTTCAATTTGGTCCCTAAACTTATTTTATTTCAAAGAAGTCTCTAAACTTTAAATTTATGGGAAAATTTGAATGTATTATATTTTATTTCAATTTGGTCCCTAAACTTATTTTATTTCAAAGAAGTCCCTAAACTTTAAATTTATTGGAAAATTTTTGAAGTTATTATATTTTATTTCAAATTGGTCCCTAATCTTATTTTATTACAAATAAGTCCATACACTTTAAATTTATAGGAAAATTTGAATGTATTATATTTTATTTCAATTTGGTCCCTAAACTTATTTTATTTCAAAGAAGTCCCTAAACTTTAAATTTATGGGAAATTTTGAATGTATTATATTTTATTTCAATTTGGTCCCTAAACTTATTTTATTACAAAGAAGTCCCTAAACTTATTTTCCATACTAATTGAAACCCGTAATGCAAATTTAACAATTTAACGATTTAACTATCCCTAACATTTATTTTAGTGATGAATTGGCCCCCTACATATAGTTTATTACACATGAGTCCCTAAATTTTAAGTTTTTGTAAAATTGATCCCTAACTTTCATTTTAATGATGAATTGGCCCCTAAACTTAGTTTATTACAAACGAATCCCTAAATTTTGAGTTTTTGTGAAATTGATCCCTAACAATTATGTTACTGATGAATTGGTCCATAAACTTAGTTTATTACAAATGAGTCCATCATTGATCCCTAACTTCCCTAAATTACCAAATAGATTTTTGTGTATGATTTTGGATTAACTCATTACAACTAGACAAGGTTCACAAGTTAAATAAAAAGAATATGAAAAAACACGTAAACTGTTTGTTCATTGTTATATCCCATTTAGCAAGCAAGCATGCCTTGAGAATCCAACAGTATATCACAAAAAGGGAAGAACTAAATTTGTGAAATAGAAGGAAACAAATTGAATATTGGTGTATCCACAGCTTTCTGGCAGACTAAAATGGACAAAAGTGAAAACAGACTACAACATCAAATATTGACACGAAAAAGAATAATTCACGAGTTAAAAGCAAAAAATCATTGACAACATAATTAAAAAAATCAAAGGACTGAGTATTGCAGTTGAAGAAGAAAAAAAAATCAAAAATAAAAAATAAAAAAATCTATTTTCACTTTGAAGAAGAACAAGGATGAAAACTTACGGGTTTTGTATTGGAGTGCACACCTCAGGTCACAATAGGCTGATTCTGGCGGACGTTGGAAGAAGACGGCAGACGACGGCGGCGACGGACACGCGAAGGCGCTGGAAAAAGAATAAGCAAAGCCAAAATGGAAAAGAAGAAGGTTATGTGTGAATTAAAAGGCCTGATTCTATAACGACGACATATGTCATCGCTATAGTAATTAATAGCGACGACATTTTTTCAGCTTTTAAGAACACGCGCCTAAAAAGTGGTGCCCAATTTTCAGGACAATAGCAACGACATATGTCGTCGCTATTGACAATACAATACAGAAAATTAAATGTTGATTTCTCATTTGAAGGGGATTTTTTAGTTGAAATAATTTTTATAATTATTAATTTTCCCGCTTTTTAATATTATGAAAAAATTTTAATATTTAATATTATCAATATTTTTTAATATTTAATATTATTGATATTTAATATTATCAATAATAATTTTTAGTCTTTAATATTTAATATTTAATATTTAATATTATTGATATTTAATGTTATCAATAATAATTTTTAGTATTTAAAATTTAATATTTAATTTTATCAATAATAATTTTTAGTCTTTAAAATTTAATATTTAATATTTATTGATATTTAATATTATCAATAATAATTTTTAGTATTTAAAATTTAATATTTAATATTATTGATATGTAATATTATCAACAATAATTTTTATAATTATTAATTTAATATTTAATATTTATTGATATTTAATATTATCAATAATAATTTTTAGTATTTAAAATTTAATATTTAATATTTATTGATATTTAATATTATCAATAATAATTTTTAGTCTTTAAAATTTAATATTTAATTTTTAATATTTCATATTTATTGATATTTAATATTATCAATAATAATTTTTAATATTTCATATTTATTTAGATATAATGGGAAAATTAAATCATGTTTTTGTACAATTGTAGAACTTTTTTGTTCTACATTATGTACACAAATGTTGAAACTCCATCCAAACTCACGTTTTGACCAATACCAATGATAGTATGAATGACAAACATTTAAGCCGAAAACAGTAACAACAATTTGAACATGCGTTTTTATAAAGTAATTTCATTGCAAATTTAGTGACGCACAATAACATTTCAATCTGATTCACTATCATGATACGATTGATCCTCATCATCATCACTGACGTCCTCATTGATTTCACTCGATGTTTCTTCATCCTCATATTCTGCATTTGTATCGTCTTCAACATCATCGTCGTTTATAAACGAAGTTTCTCCTGCAGTATCTGACGAGGCTCTCCTGATAACCGATGCTTCGATGTCATCAGCTTCATCATCATTGCAGTGCAAAGATACATACTTTATGTTGCCAAGATCAACGACTAGAGATAAATCGGAAGAGTAGTTATTGTGGAGCAGGTCAATCTCTGTGATGTTAGCTCCCACTATGTCCCACGTGCTACTGTGATGGACAATTTGTACTACTCACCAATTCGGACCACGAGATGGATCTTCAATGTAAAACACTTGTTGTACTTAGCTAGCAAGTATGAACTGATCATCCTTGAACGTCTCTGCACTGATGTCAATACTGGTAATGTTATTCTCAGTTACCATCCGTCTCCCATCACACCTAAACCACTTGTATCAAAACAGATAGACTGAAAGTTTCGGTCCATATTGTAGCTCCAGTATATCTTGCAGCTGGCCGTAGTAAATCTCACCCCCAGTCCCTGGGACGGACACACCACTATTCTGAGTTTTTCTTCGAATATCATGATCATATGTCACGAACCAAACTCCTTTGACAACACAAGCTGTGTATGACATAACCTGCTGGTAACATCCACTGGCCAACGCAAATAACTCATGAGAAACTTGATGGTTGTGGCTTTGGCGCATTGCATATAGCTGCATGACGAGAATTATTCTCAGTTATTGAAAGCAATTATGTTGAAAACTTGCAATTTTATTCAGTCGATGTTCATTTACCTTTCTATAGAACCAACCGTGAAAGTCTCTTCTGTGCACTAGTTCGATGTTTGGATAGCCATTGTTCAGTAGTTCCTGCCTATGTTCCTTGAACAAAGTATTGAAGATCAAAGTTCATTAGTTCGTTTCAAATGATAAAGTTAATTCGAGATAAAAGAATAATAATCGAGAATTAACGCCGTCTTACTGCAAGAATGGCTCAACTTCATAACAGTTGTTCAGGACATAAAAAATTGCTTGATTTTGAACTTGAGTAGGAAACGTCGTTGGTGACTGCTTTCCAAGTGGGTGACACTGCGACTGAAAAACAGAAAGTTGTGTCTGTGGAACAGTAGCATCCTCGTTTCTGTCTGGTCGGTCGAACCTTGTCCATATGTCCTGGAAGTACCTCGAACAAAAGGTCAATGCCTCGTCCACTACATACCCTTCAGCTATTGATCCCTCGGGTTGAGCTCGATTTCTGACGTAGTCCTTCAATTTCTTCAGGTATCGCTCGAATGGATACATCCATCTCATGTGCACCGAACCTCCAAGGATTGCCTCTTCTGGTAAATGCATTACGAGGTGAATCATGATGTCGAAGAAGGCTAGAGGAAATATCCTTTCCAACTTACAGAGAATGAGTACAAGGTGATCGTGGTATGCTATCATGTCGCTAACCTTTAGTGTTCTTGCACAAAGCTTTCTGAAGAACGTGCACAGTTTAATAATTACCATGGAAATTGTTTTATTCAAGAACGCCCGACATCCGACTGGTAATAACCGTTGCATGATAATATGGCAATCATGTGACTTCAACCCGATAATACGGCTGTTATTTGGAGAAATATTCTTCCGAAGATTAGAAGCGAAGCCATCTGGAACTCAACCGATCGGATAAATTGACAAAATTTCTTACTATTTGAAGACGACATGGTGTAACATGCGGTAGGCTTCATCTTCCTATTCCCGTTCTTATACAAGTGCAACTCCCTTTTGATCCCTAATTGCATTAGATCGCGCCTCGCATTGACTGTGTCTTTTGATTTGAATGGATCGTCCATAATTGTGCCGAGCAAGCTATCACAAACATTCTTCTCTACGTGCATGACATCGATGTTATGTTTGAGCTCTGTAGAAGTCCAATACGGCAACTCATAGAAAATGCTATTTTTTCTCCAATTGAGCTCGTCATCACTTCTCCGAATTGTAGCGCCACCGTAATTTAGGTACTTTCCTGGACTTCTATATCTGACATGACTTAACTGTGCTAAAATGTCTGTAGGTGTTAACCAATACGAAGGTGGTCGCCTATCTATCCTCCCATCGAAGTCTAAATTGCTCCGAAAATGATGCCTGGATGGCAGGAATCAACGATGACCCACATAAACTGTCTTACCTATCACACGGACTGAAGGAGTATCCTCATTACACATCGGACATGCCTTGTACCCCTGACCACTCCAACCGGACAAACTACTTCTCGCTGGAAAATCGTTAACAGTACACAACAAAGCTGCACGCAGTCTGAATACCGACTTGCTGTTGGTTCCACCGTCTCCCGTGTCAATCCTATCGGCCCACAACTCCTTCAACTCGTCTACTAATGGTCGTAAAATTACATCAATGTCCTTACCCGGTGCTTTAGGACCAGGTATCAATAGCGGAAGCATGAGGTATTCGGGCTTCATACATAACTAGGGTGGTAAGTTGTAAACTATTACAACTATTGGCCACATGCTGTACGACAGACTCATGTCACCGAATGGATTGAATCCGTCTGCGGCCAAACCTAACCTGACATTCCTGATCTCACTTGCGAACATTGGATGTTTCATGTCAAAATTCCGCCATGCCTTTCCATCAACGAGATGCTGCATTTCATCATTGTCCCTAGACCTTCCTATACTGTGCTACCTCATAAGTTTTGCAGTATCCTTCGTCGCGAACATACGTTTTAGTCTGGGGGCCAAGGAAAAATATCGCAACACCTTATACAGAATATTCTTCCCGTTCACTTTCCCAGAAGTGTACATCCAACGACTTTCCTGGCAAATCGGGCAAGTTTGTCTATCAGCATGTTCACCCCAAAACAGTGCACAGTCGTTCTTGCAGGCATGAATGGATTTGTAACCCAAACCAAGCTTCGTAGTGAGAGTCAACCAAGTTCATGTTTGGGAATGCTAACTTCAGCAATTTCAAAAGATCATCGATAGACTTGTTTGTCCATTTGTTCATAACTTTAATATGCATCAACTTGACTAAAAAATTTAAGGATAAAAATGATGAAACTCCCGGGTACAGTTCTGAATGGAGAGCCTAAAACAGTTCGTCATAGTAACCATCGGTGTTTGTACCTGCATGCTTATCACCAACTACGTCGTCTATTACATCCATCATCTCATCTTCCACACCATCTCGCTCATTCTGTCTATACACATTCACAGTACGAACATCGATCTCGCCATGATATATCCAGGTGACATAACTCTCCGCAAAACCATTACGAAATATGTGAGCCTTGACAATTTTCAATGGATGTGTGAGACCGTTTAAACATTTTTTGCACGGACATTTAATTCTTCCTCTGTCGTTAACGTATGGCCTCGCCATGTTTATAAATGATTGCAAACCGTTCTGAAAATCTGTAGATTTTGTGCGATTTCTAATTGTTGTCCAACTTTTATCAATATCCATACTTGAAAAATACTATATTCTTACAAATACAGTACTGATAATAAATGGAGATGATTATGAAGAAATGTTGATGAAGAAACAGAGATGGGGAAGAATTTATTTCGTGTGTAGTATGCAATACAGAAATACGAAGATAGAAAGAAGATAAAGAAGAGTCTATAGCGACGACATTGTCGTCACTATAGATAAATATCGTCGCTAAAGGAGCATTCTCATTTTACGAGGAAAGTAATTAGTCACGTGCCTGCAAATTTGAACAACATAGGTATAGCAACGACATATGTCGTCGCTATATATAACAATTGGGGGCCAATTTTCCCGCTTAAAATGATGTTGGTATATAGCGACGACATATGTCGACGCTATAGACCTCATCACACTTTACGAGAAAATTCATGATTCACGTGACTTACATCATCATCCGCAAATCAATTTGCGACGACATTTGTCATCGCTATTTATGCATCAAAATGCCGCCATTTGTTCCCGCCCTTTCCGAATCTTAGTGGCGACGACATGGAAAGACGTCGTTATAGCCTCTACGTAACAGTGACGATGTATGTTCTGTAGCGACGACATATGTCGTCGCAATAATTTTTGTTTGTATTGCGACGACATTTCTTGGTCGTCTCTACTATGTAGAATCAATAGAGACGACTTTGTGTCGTCGCAATAGATGTCGCCGCTATAGACCCTCTTTGTTGTAGTGTATATGCATTATTCATCCAAGTATCAAATACAAAATGCAAACCTGTAAGAAAGAACGAGATAAGAAATTTATGTTTTAAAGATTTAAATATTAACAAGATGAATACAATATTAAAAGTAAAGAAAACTTAAAAAACTCAAACGAGTAAAAATGACTAGAAGTCGAAAAAACAAAAACCCCATAAAAGCTTTAAAAAAAAACCAACAAAATGTACTTTTGTTTGTTCCGGCACGAGAATAGTGTGTTTCTTCTTCAACAGTGAAGTTTCCTACCACGAGGATTGTAATGATCGAAAAAAATTTCTGCTTTTAAGTAAATAATTTTTTTACTTTCGTCGTCTCTACGAATCTCCTAGTACATTTTATAATATTTTTGTCACGTTAAATATTGCGCGTGTTTGCTTTAAATTTTATTTGAAGAATATGGAATATTATTTTTTGCACCGAACCCGATAAAATTTTAAGATCGGAAAGTTATTATATTGAGTCAATTTTCTTTTTAACTTTCGGCCAACATATTTGATCCAAAAACCAACCCATTTTTCCTATTATTTTCAGTCAATTTTAACTTAAGTTTTTTCCCTCTCCCTTCCAAAATTCGGTCCTTACCATGAGTGTTCATTCCCCAAATAACCAGCCACCCAGCAACCGTCCCCCAGCTCCCCATTTTCAGCCAAACAAACAGCCCTCCCCCAGCTAGGAAAAACCACCCATCCATGATCAGTAACTACACATAACATCAGCCAAACTGCCCTCCCATCTCCCTCAAGAAACCTGTCCCCAGCTCCCCTTTATCAGCCCCAGGTTATTTTCTTCCAGAAAACAGCCCCCAATTGGTCCCTAAACCCATCTGAAAACCGTCCCATACACTACAAGAAATATATGTTTTCCCTACAAAATTTCCGTAGACAAATCTCAATTTGTCTACGGAATTAATTTTTTCCCACAAATTCGTATTTTGGTAGGGCCATAGTTTATTTTGAAATTTGTTAAAGTGTAATAACTTGTGCCCACAAACATATACATTTGTTCCGACAAACAAAATTAGTCGGGCAAAATATATCTTTTGCCGACAAAAAAAAAGACTAATTTGTAGGGTATTATTTCGAGGAAAAAATTTTCATTTTTTTTTTGTATTTTTAGGGCACAACATATTTTAGAGGAAACTATAATAAATAGAAACAAAATAAAATATAATCACCCGATTAAAGGATTTGACGTGCACTCAACCAAAATTTTGATATCTACGTTCGTCTTGTCTTCGGTAAAGGTAACAACCGATGCTCTCAAATCTCCTTTTTCTCAACCCATCCATTTGTTGGATATCCAAAATCACATACTGGGAATCCAAAATCCGTGATTTTATTTTTACAAGCAATAACAACGATCTCTTGTATACGAAAATTTATTTGTTCATTCAAATTTTCTGCGATTTCATCCGTGGGTGTGGGAATTGGTATATGCTGGACGATTTTGCTTGTTTGCGTAGCTATTTTCGTTATTTGGTACAAGGGGAGAAAAAAAGCGCCTTGCTTTGAACGGGCTTGCTTATGCTCCTGCAAGGCCGAAAGGTAAAGGCAATTTTTATGATTTGAATTGATGAATATGGATTCCATTTTTCTCGAATTTATTTGGGTTCGCTTTGATGGGTTTTTGCATAATTTATATCTATTGCGGTTAATTCACTACTGGCCATTCAGATTTTAGTTGCTGGAACATTTGGGTTTTTTTTCTAGATTAGTTGCAACAATGGTCATGCATCCATATTTCATTAAAGGCTCTGCTGAAATGAAGCAGTTCAGAATCCATCTTGGTTTGTGTATCTAGTCTCCCAATTTTAATATTTTGATCCATTTGTTTGATTTGGGTATATATGATGGTAGTTTTCACAATGAGGATTACAAAGAATCTTGAAAATGATTTCTTATGGAAGAGTTCATTTGGGTCTTTTGTCTAGATTAGTTGCAACAATGGTCATGCATCAGTATTTCATTAAAGACTATGCTGAAATGAAGCAGTTCAGAATCCATTTTGGTTTGTGTCTCTAGTCTCCAAATTTTAAGATTTTGATCCATTTGTTTGATTTGGGTATTTATGATGGTAGTTTTCACAATGAGGATTACAAAGAATCTTGAAAATGATTCCTTATGGAAGAGTTTCGGATGAAGGTGTTTTTGGTCGATTTAGTAGCAATGAAATGCAAAAATATATAGACACCGGGACAATAATAAAATATGTTCTGGGAAAAAGATGCTAGTCAACATAAGGTAATTACTATAAGTAAAATCACGATGGTCTAAGAAAATTTCAATATGCGACACAGTATTTTACATCATCTTGCATTTTCAAAAAATATAAATACACTTTATCAACTTCTAATTGATTGATGAAAACCATAATGATAAATTTTCAGTAGAAGCATCGGTATGTCTATATCTTTATCTTTTCTCTGATTTTTTTTTTTAAGGATGTAGATGTTTACCTGGGAAGGAAATAATGCTTTCATGTTATTTGTAATCAAGGCACCCTTGATGCATCTGGCTTCCACCTATAAATAATTTGGAGCCTAACATTTTGGTTTGTTATTTTATTTCCTTTTTGACATTTGCTTGAGTGCTGAGTAATGAATTTAAAAACTCTTAAACTGGATAGGGTGATGAATTGAGGACGCTGGAATTGCATTCTAATCATTGAGCCTAGTGATCATTAGTACGATGGGAAAGGTCACATATTTGTTTTAAGATCCATTTGCTAATTGCTGGTAGATTAGTACGCTGTTTTTTTACGTAAAATTTCTATTAGTTACATTAACTGTAATGGATGTAGTAGTTCCAGGTTTAAATTTTGCTTAGAATGTTCTTTGCCTCCACTTGATGTATATCTTGCGGTAAGGTTTTATGTCCCCCTCCATTTACTTCTTTTTATTATTTCTGCACTACTAGAGAATATTGCCAAAACCCATGTTTGAAAATGAGTCTAAAGCTCCTGGTTGAGTAAGGTGGATTTTACAAATAATAAAATAAAGTTCAATTAGATATAGTATCTCTTTTATTAAACAATTCCTACAAGTAAAATAGATTACTACCTATGTGTGTTAACATAGTTGCTTGTCTTTTTAATTCTCATGTTATATTCTTTTGCTTTGCATGTTGATATAGGAGGCCATCTCAAGAGAGATGACTTAATTTGGAATTTTGAAAGACATAACTGAGTTGGATTGTGGAGGTGGCAAAGATGTTGTGTTGACTGAATGCGGGTATTATTGAAAGTCTAGGGATTAGAGCAGGACGATGAGCCATTTTTCTTTGCATATCAAATGGAGCTAATATTTTACATGCATGGAGGATCCCAATGACATGACTGGCATGTGTTTCTGCTGAAACAAGTCTTCAACTCTAGAAGCTTTTTCAATTTGCCATCAATATATCTGGATTAGCTAGTCAGAACTTTGGCCTCTTGAAAGAGTTTTATCAGACTACCTTAAAGGCCCTTGAGGAGGCAAAGAACGAGGTCAGAAATTTATCATATATTGGAACTAAATGTGTTTTTATTCTCAAAGACCTGACTGACCTTTCTTTGTAGAGACTGTGGTTCAAGACAAATCTAAAACTTTGCAAGATATGTTTTGATATGGGTGAATATGGACGGATGAATAAGGTCGTTTTCTTTGAAAAAAAAAACTCACCAACTTTATCTGTGGATTATGAATATAATTCAGCGTATTTAATTAGATTTTGAAGGAGCTCCACAAATCTTGTCAAAAAAGAAGATGGTACAGATGATCAGAAGAAAGGGACAAAATTGCTGGAAGTATATGCAATTGAAATTCAAATGTACACTGAGACTAAAAACAACAAAAAAAACCAAGGTATACCTATTTACTTCTTGCCTTATTGGTTTACTGAAGTAGTATGTGGTTGCATTTATGTGAGTGTACATGTGTGAACTGGATTCTTTTCTTTTTTATGTGAGCATTATTTATTCATTATTGTTTTTGAGGCCAACATCATGTTCACTTCTGGTTTTCTTTCTTTTTTAGGTTTGGTTGTTACATATACAGTAGCAACAATAGAGATCCTGCCCTGGGTTCTCTTACGTCTCATTTGAAATAGGATATGTTTATTGTAGCTCTTATGTGAAAAACAAAATCTGGTCACGGTTAGATTTCCAAATCTAGTCTCTATTTTACCTCTTTTAATATCTCTATTGTACTCATAATTTTGTATGTAATATCTTTATTCTTCTTTATAACAGAAGGCATCATCGGCCAACATAGAGAACCGGTCAAAGAACAGGTACAATCATCGTACTGATTCACATCCGCTCTCATACATAGTGGAGGAGATGTCAGTGGTAACAAATTTATATGTTGTAAATTTTTTCATAGTTAGTTCAATTTGTTGAGAACTTGAATATATTGTTTGAAACATTTTTTTTGCACTATTAGGATGGTTCGAAGTTTCTCGAAGTAGATGCTTTTGAGTTTGCTTATGCGGGAAAGGACAAGTGTTGGAATGATAGTGCAGCTAAAACGGATCAAATAATGCAATACAAGTTGAAGATTGTTGGGCAACAATTTAATTTCACGGTGCAATCCTAGCATCACTTTAGACTATGTAGACAACTTCCGGGTTTCGATCTACTGCCCTTTACGCCATTGTCAATAGAAGATAATGCTATTGGGGGCGAAGAGACGGCTTTGATGAGGACAACAATCTTGGTCAGGATATGTAGCATATCTAATTTACGAGGACAAGAAGTTGTGTTTTTTTAAGATACATTATAATTGATAGAGCTTATACTCTTTTTAAGTTTAGCTTAGTGAATGATTTTTATTTGTATTTTAGTACAATATTTTGAGTTTAATGTCATATTGATTGACACTAATAATGTTTTAATTTAATTTGTCACCTTTTTTGCATCTTTATATTATTTTGAAGAAGGTAAAAAGAATTAATATAATATAAATTTTTTTATAAAATAATTAAATTCTCCCTACATATAATATCATTGTTGGAAAAAATTAATTTATTTAGACTACAATTACTCTTTCCCTACAAAATATCATTTGTAGAAAAAAGTAGAATTTGGCACACAAATTTTTTGACACAAAATTTCATTTGTAGGGAAAAGTTCGATTTAGCCTACAAAATAATTTTTGCTTTTTGCATACAAAATCTGTTTCGTGGGCAAAAATAACTTTAGCAGACGAATAATTTTGTCGAGAAAGAACTTAGACGACAAATTGTATTCGTCTCTAAAATATTTGTAGAGAGAGACTTTAGCCCACAAATTTTCACCATTTGTCGTCTTATACCTTTCCCCACGATGTTTGCCCCACAAACGTTCCTACAAAAAAATTTCGTCGGAAAAAGTTTCTCCCCACAAAAAATAACATTTCCCTACAAAATTTATTTTGTATGCAAAACATAAAATTCTTGTAGTGATAAGCCTCTCTTCCAGCCTTGAAAAAAGGTCCACAAGCTTCAACTAAACTGCTCCCTTCCATTGTCTCAAAACTGCCCCGATGCATGGGCGGAGCTGGGGGGGTCCCAGGGGAGACCTGGACCCCCCAACTTTTTGAGTTTCTATTTTTTTTTTTTTTTTTTTAGTTTTTTTGTTTTTTAATATATAATTTAACTTTTACATAATATCAATTTAATGGATAACAATTAAATCCATTGACCAAATATCAATTAAACCTTGTTTGATATAGTTTATAAATTAGTTTATTTGATCAAAATAGTTTATTCGACAAAGATTAGTAAAAAATGTCAGGCAACCAAAGTAAAATTTTTGATCAAATAAACCATTTCTTATCAAATAAGCCATTTTGGTCAAGTAAAGAGCCCATTTGGTAGAGTTTATATATAAACCAGTTTATTTTACCAATATAGTTTTTTTGACCAAAAATAGTTTATTTGACACAAAATTTTACATTGGTAGTCGTCATTTTTTACCATTCTTGGTCAAATAAACTGTTTTGGTCAAATAAACTAGTTTATAATCTCTACCAAACATGCACAAACTAGTTCATAAATTAGACCAAACTGACTCTTAATGTAAGGTAATTCGACCTATTGGCCTAATAAAATTAATAATACAAAATTACAAATGATTAGCTCATTCTTGATAATACAAAATTAATAAAGGCACTTTGCTTGTTAATACATTTCGTGTTCAAATAATAATTGTATATAACACTATAAAAAAGGGTTTAAATTTGTGTCAATCGACTACATAGTTTAGTTTAAGATAAAATAGATATAGATTCTATTTTTGTGCAATGACTTCTTGTAAGTTTTTTAAGGACTGTGGCTTATAAAAAGATATTAGATTCTCATAAGAATTGACTCAATAAATGTGGTTTAAAAAAAAAAAAATCGGGGGGCGCTGCCCCCGAACCCCCGTGAAAAGGTTCTCCTCCCCCGGCCCACCTCTATTTAGGATCCCCCAACTTCAAAAGTCTGGCTCCGCCACTGCCCCCGATGTACACTAAAAAAAAAAAACTACTCTCCACTCCCACCTTACTCTCTGCATTTTTCCCTCTTAATCTCAGCCACATATTTCAGATTTTTCCTCACTATTCTTCCCTCTGAAAATTGCCCCTACAATATATGCTTTACTCCCAAAAATCAGTTTTGAACTTAAGCAAAAACTACCCCTTTTTCCCCTTCAAAATTCGGCCATTAAGGTTCTAGCCAATTTGTGCTATGTTTCTTCTAATTTTTCCAGCAACATTCCCTCATTTCTCTCCCAAAATTTAGCACCAGAAACTTAGCAAGAGCTCCTATCTTCTTCCTTCAAATATCTGCCAGTAGGAGTTCAGAAACACTGCTCCATTTTTTTTGCAATTTCAGTCACAAATTCCAGGACTTTTCAGTCCAAATTTTTGGCCAGCAGTAAAAGGCTTTAACCTTGCTTCTAACTTTACAAAAGCTCTTTGTGTGTGTGTGCGCGAGCGCTTTGATTTTGGAAAAGGTGCATTAACGATTCATTCTCCATCACAATTTCAACCGAAAACTCTATCTAGGTAATTTTATTAACTACTTTTACCATGATTTATAAATGATGTTTGAGAAAAATTTTATGTGATGTAAATGTCATGAAAAATTATTTATGAAGGAACTTTATGATTGTGATCGGAGGTAATCACATATGCATGATGGTGATTAAAGGAAATCATATCTAAGTTCATGGGTGCCGGTTACCAATTTATGTTGTTTATATGTACGTTTGAAATGGTGGCATGAGCATTTATGTTTCCGTATAATTTTTCCCACATGTTAATATATATTGCTACTGAGTGTTTCTTATGAAACAGTCACCCAAAACAAACAAATTTTCAGATTGAAAAGGTTGGCGTTGATGCCATGGCGTATGCTAGCAAACACGAAGTGAAATTCCTTATTTAAATTAATTTTGAAGTCGAGATGATAGAGTCAATCATGATATAAATATGATATTTTAAGTGTTGGATTTTCAGTAATTAATTATGTAATATGTATAGAAAACAAAATTGTCTAGTTTTATTTTTCTGAATTTTCAGCTTAGTGCCCCTACTTTGAAAACTCATATCTCTCTGTATGTTTGGAGTTTTTAAGTGAAATCAGTGACTATGGAAAGTCTTATATGTTGTCTAATGGCAGCATTTGGAATCACTCAGAAATTCCATCGTACCCAGGACAATTTTTCAAGAAACTTCGTCCAATATTTTCACCTACCAAACAACGTAGGTAATGTTTGAAATTTTAACATGTTTTAGTCTGTAGTCCCAATTATTTACAATAAACAATTTGGAATTTTTGGAGTTTTTTTGTACAGTCAAACAAATACTGGCAACACCTATCATGGTATAGGCTAAAGCCTTTTTCCCTTGCACACTTGTTATTTTTTCGCAATAGTTATATTTTTAAAACCCTACAAGGGTGCGAGAAATATCATTTGGAGTCATCAAATATTATTTAGATATTATTTTAGTGATCCTCCGGACTGAAAAAATCCGGGACGTTTCAAGGATTCCTCTTCGCCATGGAAAAGGGGCTCCCGATTCTAATTTTAAATCTAGACTTGCTATTGCTGTGTATTTTAGCCATCTTCAAATAATATATAAACAAATCAATTTAAAATAAAAAACCAATCAAAATTTGAAAGATTGAACAAAAGAGATTATCGAAAATAAGAATAAGAAATAAATAATGGATTGTCATAAGTAGCATATTGATCTTAATGTGGAGGAAGAGAAACTTAGATGCATGATGAAAAATTTTATGACAAGATTGAATTGAATTTTTTAAAAGAGTTTTGTGGGTTGAAAGAGAAAATAAGAGTTCGAGCGTCTAGAGAGAGCAAAGAACTCAAAAGATGAGTTTAATGGTAGTATGATTCTCTTTTTCTATTATGGAAAGATTTATCTAACTCCCTTGAAAAGTAGAAAATTTGTTACAAGTAGGTGTGATTAAAAAAATAATTTAAAATTAAAACATGTAAAGTAATGGTATTTGTGCAAATCAATAGGTAAAAAATTAATGTGTCCTAGTATATTTCAAATCCCATTAAAAAAGAAGAAAGCCATGTTGCCGGATTTGAGCTCTCTCTCACTTCTTTCCGCTATTTTCACTCTTCCCGTAAATAATGGAGTGAATATTTTCGTAGCCCAAAGATCGTAGATATTGGAATTTTTTATATAAAATTTGGATTTTCAGTTTTTGATTTTTTAATTGCCAACGATGAGTTGAAGATTGGAATTTGTTGTGAGGATAGGTTATTTATTTGGAAGCGGCGGAGGGCAGACGACAGTAGACAACAACGACATTGGAGAAGGCACATACATAGAGAAAAAAAAAAGAAATGGGAAAGAGGAAGGTGAATTATGTGATTTAAGATAGTTGACTTTGTAGAGACAATAAGAATCGTCACTATAACATATAGCGACAACATGTCTTTTTAATTTTTTTGGGCACGCGCTTAAAACGTGCTGCCAAATTGAATCGAAAATGTTGCCACATACTCGTCGCTATACATGCCGTCACTGTGGTTATTTGCAGTTAGGTCCCTCATGCTTACATCTTCTTCATTTTGGTCCTTGTATTTCCTATTTTTATTTCAATTTCATCCTCTTTTATTAGCAATGTAAATCCTTCAACTTTTACGAGGTTACACGTAAGTTTCCATTTCTTTTCTTTTTTTAGTGCAATTTCAGTCCTTTTTTACCTATTTTTCGTTATCAAAATTTCTAATTCCATCCGAACTTGGGTTTTGACCTAAAGCAATCAATTTAGTGACGAACAACAACATTCAATCTGATTCACTAACATCAACAACAACGAAATTGATATAAATTTATTTCATAAACTTTAATGACGAACAACAACATTCAATCTAATTCAGTATCATCATATGTTTGATCATCATCGTTGTCACTGTCGTCCTCATTGCTTTTACTGCATGTTTCGTCATCAACGTATTCTTCATGTGTATCGTCTTCCACATCCTCGTCGTTAATGAATGATGTATCTCCTACAGTAACAGATGACGCTTTCCTGATAAATGGTGATCCTACCTCATCAGCTTCACCATCATCTCGGTATAAGTATATGTGCTCTAAGTTGCCAATATCAATAATCAGAAAAAAAAAAAAAAAAAAAAAAAAAAAAAAAAAACAAGAAGAGTTGTTATTGTGGAGCATATCTATCTTAGTGATGTTACATCCCATAATATTCCAAGTGCTCCTACGAAGGACTTCTTGTACAACTCGTCAATTCGGACCATGAAAAGGATCTTCAATGTAGAACACTTGTTGTGCTTGGCTAGCAAGTATAAGCTGATCATCCTTGTATGCCTCTACACTGATGTTAATACTGGTAGCGTTATTTTCAGTTATCCTTCGACTCCCATCACACCTAAACCATTTGTATCGGAACATAAAAACTAAAAGTTCCAGTCCGAAATATAGCTCCAGTATCTCTTCCAACTGTCCGTAGTAAGTTTCACTCCCAATCCCTGGGACAGATACACCACTGTTCTGCGTTTTCTTTCAAATATCACGATCATAAGTTAGGAACTAAACTCTATTTACAACACAGGCCGTGTAAAACATAACTTGCATGTAACATCCACTAGCCAACGAAAACAACTCATGAGAAACTTGAGGGGCGTTGCTTTGGCGCAGTGCATATACTTGGATGAAGTTGAAGTTGGTTTTAGTAAATGTTAAAGAAAAAAAATGTGCACATATTTGAAATGTAATTGATCGTTGTTCATTTACCTTCCAGTAAAACCAACTGTGAAATTCTCTCCAATGCGCACATGGTCGATGGTTGGACAGCCATTGTACAATAGCTCTTGCCTATGTTCCCTTTACAAGGCATATAAGATCAACTAATTAGTTCGTTAAAAATAACAAGATGATGAATGGAATTGAATAATATTTTAGAACGATGTCTTACTGCAAGTGTGTTTCAATTTCAATACAGTTGTTGAGGATGTAAAACATCGCCTGATTTTAATCATCGGCACGAAGCGTCGGTGGTGTCTTCTTTTCAATTGGGTGACATTGCGATTGAAAATTAAAGTTGTCTTCATGGAACACTTAAATCTCGTTTCTCTCCGGTCGATTGAACCTTGTTTCTATGTCTTCGAAATACTTCAAAAAAAAAGTCAACTCATTGTCAACGACATACCCTTCATCTATTGAACCTTTGGGCCGAGCTCGATTTCTTATGTAGTTCTTAAGTTTCTTCAGGTATCATTCGAATGGATACATCCATCTCATGTGTACCATACAACAAATGATTGCCTCCTCTGGCAGATGCATTACGAGGTGAATCATGATATCGAATAAGGCTGGCAAAAAGACTTGTTCCAACTTCAAGAGGATGAGTATCAAGTGATCGTGGGCAGCCATCATGTCGCTAACCTTTAGTTTTGTTGCACACAGCTATTTGAAGAACGTACACAGTTCAATGATTGTAGTAGAAATAGTTTTATTCAATAATGCATGACATTCGACTGGCAATAATTTTTGCATGATAATGTGGCAATCGTGTGACTTCAACCCATTAATGCCGCTGTCATTACGAGCAATATTCTTTCGAAGATTAGAAGCAAAGCCATCTAGAAATTTAACCAATTGGATGAAGTTGCAAAACCTCTTACGATTTGCAATGGACATGGTGTAACATGTTCATAGACCTAGCTATTCGCGTTTTGATACAAGTGTAACTCTCTTTTTATCCTTAATTGCATCAGATCGCGTCTGGCATTTACCGTGTCATTTGATTTGAATGGATCGTCCAGAATTGTGCCGATCAAGCTGTCACGAACATTCTTCTCTACGTGTATCCCATCGATGTTATGATTTAGCTCAATAGAAGACCAATACAACAATTCGTAGAAAATGCTCTTTTTTTCTCCAATTCAGCTCGTCATCACTTCTCCTCTTTCTAGCACCTTCGTAGTTATGGTGCTTTCCCAGAATACTATGTCTCACACGGCCCAACTGTGCTAAAAAAATTTTAAGCGTTAACCGACGTGGATGAAGTCGCCTCTCCGTCCTCCCGTTGAAGTCTAAATTGCTCTTAAAATGATGCCTAGATAGCAGGAACCATTTGTGACCCACGTAAGATGTCATACCTATCACACTAGCTGAAGGCGTCTCTTCGTTGCATGTAGGACATGCCATGTACCCTGACCACTCCAACCCGACAGATTACTTCTCTCTGGAAAATCGTTAACTGTCTACAACGCTGCACGCATTTTGAATATCGATCTATTATTGGTTCCAACGTCACGCGTGTCAATCCCATTGGCCCACAACTCCTACAAGTAACATTGTAAAAGTTAAAGGACTTACATTGCAAATAAAAGAGGATAAAATTGAAATAAAATAGAAAATACAAGGACCAAAATGAAGAAGGTGTAAACATGAGGGACCTAACTGCAAATAACCACAATGACGACATATGTCGTAAAATTTTCGTTTCATTTTGGCGGCACGTTCTAATCGCATGCATAAAAAAATTAAAAATACATGCCGTCGCTATACATTATAGCGACAACCCTTGTCGTCTGTACAGAGTCAACTATCTTAATTCAGACAATTCACCTTCATGTCTCCATTTCTTTTTTTCTCCTTGACTGTGCCTTCTCTGCCGTCGCTGCTGTCTTCCACCGTCTTCTCAAGTGCTAAAGAAAAAAGGTCATCTCTTCTTCCTATCTCTCCCCATATCTATACCTGTTGTTCATCTTTCCTCGTCAAAATTCAAGGCGACCTAACAGAACCCATAAAATTTCCACCAAAAAAAAAAAAAAAATTCAAGGTGACCTAACAAGACCCATAAAGTTGCCTTGAGTTGGAATTGTTGGAGGCGAGATCATTGCAGATTTGGGCTTGGTTCGAATTCGGGTAAGTCTTTTATAATTGAAAAGTTTGGTGTTTTGGGCGAATTTTATATGTGATTTAAAATAAAAAAAAATTTGTTTAATTTCAACAAATTTTCCCATACTCATGTTTGTTGTTGATTAGATATAGTTTATTTTTTCTTATACAGATTTTGAAACGTCTTCAATTTGTTGACAATTTTCTTATTGTTACAAAAATAGAATCTTATCAATTAATGCTGATTATTATAATCTTCATGAGTTGTTTCCTCTTCTTATGTTCACATTAGACTGATGATTCAACTCAAGAAATACAACCAAAATCTCAAAATTCTAAACCCAACTGTAGTTCACTACTTATCAAACCCCTTCTCAGTTCAGCCCCAATGACAATCAAAGCAACATAATAAAACCAAATACAAGAACAATGGATAGAGAACCTGATCAGTAGGAAGAGTGCATGTTTTGTCATTCTTGATGTTTTGAGCCTTGATATCCTGTCTATAAGTGATAGCCCGACAATCATTAATCTTCCCCAGAAGCTCCACAGTTATCCTCCCCACTCTGTGTGGATCTTGCATTTGGAAATCCTTAATATACCCTACCATTATCCATCATTCCAGACTTCTTCGTTAGCCCCTCATTTAGGAACAAGTGACAATCAAGGCATCGTTCAATACTCTTCTCCCCATTTTGGCAAATCCCTTTTTCTTCAATTCTTCTTCTGCTCAAAGATAAAACCCCAAGAGTATAGGCCTTACACATCATCAATGTGAATGTATTAAATATTATTCATAATGATTCTCTTACTTATTTAATTGATGATGTGTAAGGTTTTTATTGGAAAGACAGCCAAGAAGACACGGAATTGGAACCGCATATCTCAACTCCACATGGATAGAAGTAGATAAACGGGAATTGATTGTAGGGTTTTTTTTTTTCCAAAAATAACCACAATAAATAAAATATTTCTTAAAATACTTATATTTTTTTATTTTTATAACACTTGTTTTTACATTTGTTATGTTTGTTAATAACAAATGTAACAACAAGTGTTACAAAAATAAAAAATAGTATTTTTGAATAAAAAAAAGTTAAATAATAATTTTTAAATTATTTTATATTTTGTAGTACGTGGTGAAATTATCATTTAATTCTAACTACCAAGTGAGGAAAAAAAAAATATCCCGACAGGCGACAAGAAAGAAAGTCCATTAGGTTATTATCATCTGATTTTTATTTGGGAGTAGCAAGTGGCTTTGGATCTTTGGGCTGACCCACATATCTGGCCTGACTGCTCTAAAAAATTAGGGTAAATAGTATTGAGGTTCCAAACTTTTGAACCTTATGACGATAAAGTTTCAAACTTTTAATTTTTAGCACTCATATCCTTAATCTATGAAACGTTAGCACCTAAGGCCCTTTTTTAATAGAAACCATCAATTTGACCATTAAATGGTCAAAATTTTATTAAACATACAATTTTACCCTTAAATTGAATGAAAATGAATAGAAAAGGAAAAGGAAAAAATTGCAACTCTCTTTCATTTATTTTTCAACGTCAATTTTATTAAAAATTAACATGTGATGAATATGTCTTAAACAAATATATTTTTAGTGGAAATAATTACAGTTACTGATTCTTCGTCTAAAGCATGTCAATCAATTTCTTAATTTTTACCCGTGTCTTTTTTAATTAATTTCTTATTATTTGTGCATATTTACTCTTTAATTAATTTCTTATTATTTGTGCATATATACTCTTTAAATTTGCCAACGTCATTCTTTGCATTAATGAATTTCTTTTTGAGTTTTTGTCTTTTAAGTTATATTTTTTTAAAATTGACAAATAAAAATAAAGTTAAATTTGCTATGAAAATTTGGTTTAATTAGATTTGGATCGATGTGGCGACAATAATATAAGATATTATCAACTGAGTGATTTTTTGAATCTCTTTCTACGTTGTTTCGATACTATAATATTTTTTTTAATTATGATTTTTGTGGGACACGATTTCTAATTTTTTGGAAGATTATGTATAATTGACAATTATATATATATGTAATTTTTTAACTTCTAATCTTGAAATTAAATTGCTACTCACATATAATAAAAATATATATAATTTAATTTTAGACATAATAGAATAAAATAGATATTAATTTCAGCAGAATAAGATATATATTGATTAAGAATATTGGGTTTATTGTTTGGTGGTTATTAATCTTGGGGGTGGATTATCCCTATTGACCCAAGATCTATTAACTCTCATTTTCCCAATTTTATTTTGTAGTTAGATTCATAATGGAAAATCACTATTGACCCAACATCAATTTGTAATATAATTGTTAAAACCTTCACTATCATCACATTTCTGCTCTTCAATTTTTGGCTATAACTTGGGTCGATTGGGCTGGGCATAAAAGGAATGGTTTTCTTTTGTTAGTTAGTAGTTACTAGTATGGCTGACGTCATGTCACACAGAGGCGATGGTGCAGGCAATCCTTCTCATCAACTACTTTACTGGCTCCATTCATCCAGTGAGTCCAATAAGAATTTTTTTCGATATCATTTATTTTGCAACTTTTTTTACAGTCACTTCATTATCGTTAAATTTCTGAACAAATATATCGTATTTGTTCTTTTTCACTAAACGACAAAGTATCTCTCAAGGCATTAACCTTGAGAAAATTTGGCAGGCGAATATATATATATATATATATATATATATATACATAAATTGGTTTTTCATTAGCACATTCTCTAAACACATCGTTCTATATAATATACATTAACGAATATTGTTCTGATATTGCAGAGCTATTTCGATCTTCAGGATGATCGATCGTCCAACGAGTACCAGGCATTATGTGCCGCTGTAGATCATCTGGCAGCCAATCGTTATTGCGATTATAAACTTAAGGCACATAATCAATTGAAAGACCACGGGCCGATCCATCCATACGGCGAGCTGTCTACCGAAGAATGGCAGAAGTGCATTGACTTCTTCACAAGTCCTAATTTTGTGGTACATACTATCACTTTTCTTAGTTTTTACGTTAATATTTATATAAACTTCATAGTTACGTAATTAATTAATTTTTGTGTCTCTAGGATTGATCAACAAAGAATAAGGCCAATCGAGGTAATGCTAAATATCCAAGCTTCCAGGGGTCGAAGAACTTCTTTGCCATGCGTTACAATCAAGTACAAGTAAATTTTTATTTTCCTATTACACATCTTCAATGCATTACATATACATGTTTTAACTAAATTTAACACTTAAATTGTTGTAGAGGAACCCCAAGACCCAGCAGTGGTCGGGCATTATTGAGTCGTTCCAGACTTTCCACACTTTTTGGGATGGCAATTGGGTAAATCTGGTGGCAGCTGGTGACTACGTGAGAAAATTTTATATTTTAATATTGTTAATTTTTTTTCTCACATTGTAATATTATTTATTGTTGTTTTTTTCACTAAACAGCATAAATTTGTTGAGGTGAGGAAGACTCAACAGACTCAGGTTGCCTCCAGTAGTGCGTCGGTTGACAAGCGTGCTATTGCAAGGAAGGTTCTCGGAGAACGACGAGGACACATCAGTGGGGTTGGACGGGTTTCTAAGGACAACTTTCCCTCCCTAGATTTGACCACTGCATCGAACTCCCCACAAGGAACATCCAACTAGTTTTGTAAAGATGCCCAAAATGATAATCCTCGGTTTGCAATGTATGAGGCCCAACTCTGCCGAATGGAGAAGACAATTGCACGTCTTACGACAGATCGACAGCAAAGATTACCGGAGGTTGTGCCGTAGGAGAATGAGGAGATTGGAGAGGACGAGAACGACGGTGGGGATTTGAAGGATTCGTAGGATTTATGTACTATTGAATAGTTTATATTATTAAACTATAAATTTGTTGAGGTGAGGAAGACTCAACAGACTCAGGTTGCCTCCAGTAGTGCGTCGGTTGACAAGCGTGCTATTGCAAGGAAGGTTCTCGGAGAACGACGAGGACACGTCGGTGGGGTTGGACGGGTTTCTAAGGGCAACTTTCCCTCCCTAGATTTGACCGCTGCATTGAACTCCCTACAAGGAACATCCAACTAGTTTTGTAAAGATGCCCAAAATGATAATCCTCGGTTTGCAATGTATGAGGCCCAACTCTGCCGAATGGAGAAGATAATTGCATGTCTTACGACAGATCTGCAGCAAAGATTACCGGAGGTTGTGCCGGAGGAGAATGAGGAGATTGGAGAGGACGAGAACGACGATGGGGATTTGAAGGATTCGTAGGATTTATGTACTATTGAATAGTTTATATTATTAAAAAGTTTTAAAACATTTATAGCCGTGAGGCGTCGCTAAAAGAAAAATATAACACGTCTTTTAGTGACGACATTGTCGTCACTATATGTCCTACTTATACTGTGGTGACATGGTCATCGCTAATAATTGAGAATGTAAAGGTAATCACGACAACAATGTCGTCACTAGTGTTTAGACTTATAGCGACGACTTTTGGCGATGACTTAGTCATCACAATTACTCTAATTAACAGCGACATTGTCATCGGTATAAATTAAAATGTATATAGAGACGACACATTGTAGTCGCTAATTAATTACCTAGAGGCTCTAATCTATTGAGACGACCACCTAAAGCGACGACATTGTCGTCACTACACATAACTAACGACGACTACTGATCTTTTAGTGATAACTATTGTCGTTGCTATAGACCTCTTTTCTTGTACTAAAGACGATTTATGTCGCCGCTATACAGATAAAACATATAGCAACAATTTTTCATTGTCGTCGCTATTGTACAGAATAAGTCGTGGCGACAAGATGTCGTCGCTAGAGTTGTCATCCCTATAGGTATCTTTTCTTGGAGTATCATCTTCATAACCAAAATTAAAATCACTCAAGAAACCCAAAAAAAATTAAAATAAAAAATTTGAAACTTAAAATAAAAAATGGAACAATCAAGCATCTCATTTAGCGTGACCACAAAAAGAATATTTAAAAACTCTAGCCTGAAGGGTACTTTATATTATGAGGAGAAAAAATTTTCAACCTAGGTTTAACGAGAGGGAATGGACCACATTGTTAGTCCAATATCGCATACGAAAAGCCTAAAAGTTTAAATTACATTACATTCTTCCTTGTCGGTTGCGAAAATAGGGTGAAACTGTTGAACAATTTTACAACAAAAAATAGGCATCACATGGCAGAACCAACCCACTGTTGTAGGAAACTCGAATTCCTCCACTGCCTCGCTAATAAGGTACGTAAACGATGACTGGCACGTTTAGATTTGGGGATTTCATTCTGTGTTTTAGCATTTTCAGATTATAGAGGATTTCATTCTTTGTTTAGAACCCGTCGCCTTCATTTTATACCTAGACAGATACGATGTCACTTAGCACCCACTTTTAATGCTTAGTAGATATAAAAAACTCTAGCCTACTCATCAGATTATGTTAAACCACCTCTAAAAACCAGTTAATAGAGAAAGTACAGAGTTATTCATTTAGTTTTTTCGTCAACAAGCCTCTAAATATGAGATGATATTTATAGTTTTTATTTAGAGTAATGAGATGATTCATTCTTTTTCCAGTAATTTTATATTTCGTTTTCTTGCATTTTTTGACTTCCTAAATTTGTGTTATTGTGAGTTTCTTTTACAAAAAATCTGGTTGACTTATTTTTTACATGGTATCATAGCACATATTCTCACGAGTCCTGTTTTGGTGAAAATTCTATTCCTCTATAAAATACCATCGGTCTTCTGCTACTCACGGTTGAGTATTTATTCTAGTATCATTCCCTCTTCGAACTCGTGACTCTGCTGTTCAATTTGAGGAGCTTTACGACAAGCTGAATGATCATGAGACTTATCTCCACGATGCAGACAATCTCCCCTTATTCTCCAGTACTCTTACTGTCAACTACATCACACTATCCTACCCGTGGTTAGTCATCTCGTAGTAAAAGCTCCAAGCCTACTACCCTCACCACCTCCTTCAGCCTCTTCCAGCAGTCGAACCGCAATGCACCATCCTGTGATCCCCTGATCGTGTGTTAATTAATTCTGTAACAGGCCAGGTCACCCTTATAATCGATGCTACAAATTGTTCCCTCACCTGCGTCCTCAACGCTCCTCAGTTAACCATGCTACTTTTTCATCTTCTCCGGTAGTTGACTCTGGCGCCTCCCATCATATCTCCTCCAGTCAGTCTGATCTTTCTATCCACCATGAATATGATGTTCCCTACGATATTGTTCTAGGAGACAGTTCCTGTTAGCTGATAACACACAACGGATTCAAAATCTCTATCTCCTAATTTTACATTATCTAATGTCTTATATGTTCCTGCAACGAAAAAGAATATCATATTTGTTTCTAAATTTTGCCACACAAATAATGTTTCAATCAGTGGCGGAGCCAGACTTTTGAAGTGGGGGGGTCCTTTATGGGATAGGCCAGGGAGGGGCGAAGCCCTCACGGGGGTTCGGGGGCAGCGCCCCCGATTTTTTTTTTCTCAAACCACAATTATTGAGCTCATTTTTATGAGAATAATATTTTTTTATAAGTCGTAGTTTTTAAAAAGCTTATAAAAAGTTATTGCACAAAAATATGCAAGATTTGAAACTAGTCAAACTCTTCTTATTTACGTTACCTTCTATAAAATTATCCTCCAAAATATGAAGATCCATTTTACAAACAAAATTAAATATTACTCAAGCTCAAAAGAAAAAAGAAAAAAATCAATTGAACACGATATGTATTAACAAGGAAAATGCATTTATTAATTTTATATTATCATTTGAGGAATGGGCCAATCATTTGTAATTTTGTAATTCCATATCAATTTCATCTCCCCAACAACGTAAGATTTTACCAGAAAGAGAGAGAGGGACTCTCCATTGCTGATTTGCTGTTAGTCTGTTACGTTACGCGATGAATGTAATTTAAGGAATCACCAAATCAATTCTTCAATCCGAATTTTGAAGAAGATGAGGAAGTAATTCAATTTTTTTTTATTTGCGTATTCCGAAATAAGGGTTGAACAGCTGAAGTTTTACTGATTGTGTGCATATTTGCAATTGTGTTTCTGACTATCAGATTGAAAAAGAAGTATGAATTGGACTTTTGATTGGTTGGGTAATTGGAATTTGAGTTGGGTAATATTTGTTGGGTTTACAGCATTGTTTTGAATATTTTATAGTTTGGGTCATTTTCTTATGTTTTGGTTTAGACTTATGGTTATCACTTACCAAAAAAAAAAAAAAAATTAAATTAAAAATTAAAAATTAAAAAAAAAAAAAAAGACATTTTCAGAATTTTGGGGGGTCCTGGGCACCCCAAGGACCCCCCTCCCCTCCGTCACTGGTTTCAATTGATTCTTTCCTGTTGTTGTTGTTGTGAAGGACCTGGGCACGCAGACGGAACAAGCATGACGTGTACGAGTCCTTCTCTTCCTCTTCTATCCTCTTCCTCATCGGCATTTGTCAGTATAACCACTTCTCCAAGATTGAATTAGTGATGTTAAAATAGGTTGGGCAAGGCCGGAAACCCCAATGACCGGACTTCCACTTCTGCTTGCATTGTTTATCTTGGCAATAAGACCATGACGCATTCCTCCACCAAAGCCGAGTACTGTGCCACTACGTATAAGTGAATATCTTTTACTTATAAGTGAATTTTTATCTCATGAGTGGATTTTTTACTTAAAAGTTAAATTTTCACTTACTTTATCGATATATAAACTTATTTACTTAAAAGCACGCATATTTTAATTCAAATAATTTTCTCCATATTATTCATGAAATGGTGAATTAATAATAAGTATAGACTCATCTCATAGAAGTTATTATTTTAATTGGATTGGCTAGAGGGTGATAAGCATCGATCTCGTATTAAATTAATCCACATTGGGTATAATACAATGTACAAAAACGCCCTCAATGATGTAGAGAATGAAGAAGAAGAAGATTAACACAGAGCGTATTTCAAAGCCACAAATTCATAGAGAATTATAATGCCACATACATAAACCTCTTAGACTCACAAACCACTTATTCAAGAACCTTACATATATATAATTGAAGAGTCTTAATTTGAGTTTAATACTGGACATACAACAGGTGAATTGAAGGACCCAAGACATCAGTCGCAAATTGTTATACAATTTTCTGGGTCACAGAGTTTGACACTGTTGCTGGGGATATAATCAATTTCCTTACAAGGAATCATCAAGCTTCCGACAAGTGTTACAACAAAAAATCCTAGGAAGAGAATCATGCAACTTCCTATGTAAAAAAGACGACAATACCTTGCATATATGCTGGAAGTAGGTTCACCTTTATTAAACAATTTTCTATCTTTTTCATCTAATATACTTTTGTATTTCACTGCGATTGCACTCAAAGCAGACAGATTTAGAAAGCCTGCAACCAGGGATAGGGTGAATGGAATCCAACGGTATTGACATTTGTGCTTTGTTGGGGGAACTATAAATTGCGGTTAAGATTACTCCTTGAAACACAAATTAATAATTTGCTAGTTGAAAAGCTTCCTTTCGAAGATCAGGAATCTCTTCTTCTTTCTTCTCATTGCTTTTCTCTTTCTCAATTTCTCCAGTTTTTCCTTCATGCTTAATATCTACTTTCTTCTCTTCGCTTTTCGCTTCCTCAACCTCAATTTCTCCAGTTTTTCCTCCCTGCTTAATATCTTCAGGCTTAGGAGCCATTGTTTGTATCTTTTTTGTGAGAGAGAGAGAGAGAGAGACTTATAATATAATCACTTGATACTTCTCATAAGTTTCTTCTACTTATAACATCGTGTGGAGCTATATCACATTTGAATGGGTAAGCAACACTATATTATTTGCTATAATTAATTAATACGTTGAGTTCAGATATTTTTTTATTATATAATAAGGGTGCGCTGTGGTACATTTTTCTTGAGTAATTAATACTGATTTTCTTTTTAGGGTAAATAGCACCAGGGGTCCCTAACTTTTAAACATTGTAACAATAGGATCCTTAACCTTTGTTCACTAATATCCAGAGTCCTTAACCTTTGTTCACTAATATCCAGAGTCCTTAACCTTTCAAACGTACGTACCATATGTCCTTTTTTGACAGAAACATCAAAAACTCTGTTAACTCATCACGTGTGCCACTTCTGAAGGGTAAAACCGTCTTAACACTACTCAAATACCACTAAGCCAAAATTCCATGAAAGAAAAAATTAAAAACAAGAACAAGAAACAAAAATAATTGCACCCAAATGATCAAAATTCCAAAATTGCCTCAGATTTTGCAGTCAAGCCTTGTTCGAAAGTGAAGGAACTCAGATTTGGCAGCCAATTCATTGTAAAATCCTTCACACTATTTGCTTTAGCTGTAAGCGAATTGAACCCTTTTTAGAACTTCTATTGTCTTCTTCAATTCGAAGTATGATAATCAACTCTTCAATGTTCATTTTCTTTTTCTTGTACTTTAGGTAATTCTTGAAATCTTTCCAGACTGGGAGTAGATTTTCAATAATTGCTGCCACTTAGAAAGTTCCACTCAAGATTATATCGTCGGCATAAATCTTACGCAAGATCACTTAGAGTTCTTGTACTTGACTGATCACAGTTTTTGAGTCCACTATTTTATAACCAGGAAGCGGCCAACAATAAATTTCTTAGCCTATACATCATCGGTCTAAAGACTCCCATAATTCCTTTGCCATTTCATAGCACTATACACGTTGTATAATGAATATGGCAATCCGTTTATGACATAATTCTGGTATAAGGAATCAGAATGTTTCTAAGCTTCAATCACGCTGACAGCTTGTATATCTCATTCACCCTGTTTGAGTTTTGGAGTATCATCAGTCAATAATCTCACAAGATTCAAGATGGTTTTATAAAACAATATTTTCTGCTACCACATTTTGAAATTCAATATTTCTCTAATTCTTCCCATGATTAACCAAAAAAGTCACATGACCAGTTGTTAGAGCTATAGTTTCGGTCACAACAAGACTTAGCACTTGAGTCATAGTCTGGTTCACTGAAGGACTTGTCATAGTAGCCACAATCTAGTTTTCAATAGCCACAACTCCAATTGTAGAATCAATTGTCATTTCTGAAACATCAAATAAAATGTTAACATTTTCAAATAAACTGCAGGCATAATACAACCTGTTCGATTTTTTTTTCTAAATGTGTTTTAAGATTGTTAGACGAAATATGCAGAAATAATAAATAATATAATTTATTTATTAGTCAAATAGAAAACCAGAACAAAAAATTATAACAATAGTTGCAAAAACGAATCCAATAATTTGAGAGAGAATATGTTTAATCAAATCAAGGCATGTGTAAACACAATGTCCTTAAAACAGATTCGCTCCTCACCGTAGATGCTTCAAGATAACTTAGCGCCTGTCTCCCAGGATACAACAGTGCAGTAGCAAACTTAGCACAAAGCTGCTACTCTGGCGAACTAAATTTATTTATTTGAAAAGAATTACCAAGCACTGAAAGAACAAGAAAATGGACTGCAAATAACACAAGAATTTTTTAGATTGAAAAACAAATGGAGCAGAAGGAAATTTGTATACTCAGGTCGCGCTCACACGTAATTCCAATGGCTCGAGGATTTAATCGGTCTGTGATTTGCACCTTCCTTGTGGATGCGTGCAAGAGATGCGCAGGAGAAAGCCTCTATGCTACATTATATTACACATTTGTAAAATGTGGCCCTTTAAATACTAGTTGAACTTTTCGTCATTTTCTAACGTGCGATAACCCACTTGTTGTTTCCTTTTAATCATTTTTTCAATTTCACTTTGAACATCAATTTTACTATGTAAATATATGATTTTGATGTTCACGCAGAAAAAAGGTCGCACACAAAATTATGCACAAACATGACCACTAATTTTTCAACAATAAAAACCATAAACTTCCTTTTGACTCCTCTATATCTAGAGTCAGGATTCCCTAGATATTATTTACACCATTGTTTGATGTTTGGTGATCCAAGTCCTATACAATCAATTGAAATTTTAAATATTATCTGATTTTACCAAATTCATTTGGTTTTATTCTTTACTATGCAAATTTAAAGTTCATGCTATTTTTCCTATGTTCAATTTAGAGTTGAAATCATTTCAAAGAACAAATGGCGAGTTTATTGCTCTTAAAAATATTCTTGAAAATTTTGGAATTAATCATCAATGTACACCCCCAACACACCACAACATAAATATGTTCGTGACCTACTCCATCGTACAACATGTCTGGTGCCAAGAAATTTGCACAACTCCAAAATGTCCAGCTTTATATATTTCTCTCATAGTGAAAATTCTTCTTAGGGGTGACAATCCAATCCGGATATCCTGATCCCTGTGGATATCCACTTCAGACGAGGCGAGGAATACTCGACTAATTGGGGTTGGGGGTGGGGGTGGGGCAAAAGTCCCCCGCACCCCCCAGGTCGGGGAAGGGGCGGGGCCGGAGAACAAGGTCCCTACCACGGATCCGCCCCGGTTCAATTAAATAATTTTTTAAATTATTATTATAATTATAATTATAAAAGTATATAAATAGAAATATGAAAAAGGAACTAATGGGATAAATATGTTAATATTCAAGTGTTTTTTTTTAATAATTTAAAATTTAAAATAGAAAAATTAAACGGGAGAATAAACGGGGGGAGGGACCCCACCCCACTTTAAGCGAGGATCGAGGCGGAAAAATCCCTGGTGCACGGGGACGGGGAGGGCCGTCTGGCCAGACCCGCCCCGTTGCGAATTCTTTTTTCTAATGCCGCTACTTATCGGCAAACTGTGAGTTTTCTCCAGTATCTATTCTTTACTCGTCTAGATGTCTCTTTTACTATAAATGAACTATCCCAATTCATGCATCAGCCATTGATAAGGAAGGCTGGACTGCCATCAAAAGAGTGTTAAGATATCTTAAACACACTATTCACCATGGTCTATTCTTAAAGGAAAACTTTGGTCCAGCTCTCTCTACCTTCTCTGATTGAGCCGAAAACTCCGATGACCGGACTTACCCCTTTGCTCATTGCTTATCTTGGCAATAATCAACAAATACCATGGCCCGTTCCTCCACTAAAGCCGAGTACCGTGCCATTACATAAAAGTGATTTTTTTTTTTATTTATAGGTGATTTTTTTTTAACTTATGAGTGAATTTTTATCTAATGAGTGGATTTTTTTTTTTTACTTAAAAGTAAAATTTTCAATTAGAAGTAAGTTTATCGATATATAAACTTATTTACTTAAAAGCATGCATATTTTAATTCAAATAATTTTCTCCATATTATTCATGAAATGGTGAATTAATAATAAGTATAAACTCATCTCATAGAAGTTATTATTTTAATTGGATTGACTAAAGGGTGAAAAGCATCAATCTCGTACTAAATTAATCCTCATTGGGTCTAATACAATGTACAAAACACGCCCTCAATGAGTAGAATGATGTAGAGAATGAAGAAGAAGAAGATTAACACAAAGCGTATTTCAAAGCCACAAATTCATAGAGAATTATAATGCCACATACATAAACCTCTTAGACTCACAAACCACTTATTCAAGAACCTTTACATATATATAATCGAAGACTCTTAATTTGAGTTTAATACTCGACATACAACAGGTGAATTGAAGGACCCAAGACATCAGTGGCAAATTGTTATACAATTTTCTGGGTCACATAGTTTGACACAGTTGATGGGGATATAATCAATTTCCTTACAAGGAATCATCAAGCTTCCGACAGGTGTTACAACAAAAAATCCTAGGAAGAGAATCATGCAACTTCCTACGTAAAAAAGACGACAATACCTTGCATATATGCTGAAGTAGGTTCACCTTTATTAAACAATTTTCTATCTTTTTCATCTAATATACTTTTGTATTTCACTGCGATTGCACTCAAAGCAGACAGATTTAGAAAGCCTGCAACCAGGGATAGGGTGAATGGAATCCAACGGTATTGACATTTGTGCTCTGTTGGGGAACTATAAATTGCGGTTAAGATTACTCCTTGAAACACAAAGTAATAATTTGCTAGTTGGAAAGCCTCCTTTCGAAAATCGGGAATCTCTTCTTCTTTCTTCTCTTCGCTTTTCTCTTTCTCGATTTCTCCAGTTTTTCCTTCTTGCTTAATATCTACTTTCTTCTCTTCGCTTTTCGCTTTCTCGATTTCTCCAGTTTGTCCGCCCTGCTTAAGAGCCATTGTTTGTATCTTTTGTGAAAGAGAGAGAGAGAGAGAGAGAGGGACTTATAATATAATCACTTGATACTTCTCATAAGTTTCTTCTACTTATAACATTGTGGTGCTATCACATTTCAATGGGTAAGCAACACTATATTATTTGCTATAATTAATTAATAGGTTGCGTTCCGAATTTTTTTATATTATATAATAAGGGTGCGCACCGTGTGCGCTGTGTTACATTTTTCTTGAGTAATTAATACTAATTTTATTTTTCTTGAATTATATTTCTCATTTAAATTAATATTAAAAGATGAGAAATACAATCAACAAATTAAAATACAATTTCTAATATAATTATAAAGAAGTCAGTATCAAAACTAGGATTAAAATATTTAATATTAGTTTTTGCAACATTACCGTTTAATTAAAGACTTGTAAATAATTGACTTTTTGGTCTGTGTAAATAAACATTCATAACAGCCAAGATAATGCAAGAAATTAATATATATTTTTGCCTGTATAAATAATATCTATTATTGTAACATAACAGCCAACCTACCACATTAAAATTATTATGTATATTGTGAAACTGATCAAACTGAGTTAGCCTCAACTTGCAGGTCATTTCAAGATCATTTTCTAGGCAATGATGCTCTACTGAGTGAGAATGAAAATGAAAATGTTCAATGTGTTTTTGGTATCAATGCAAAATATACATTCCATAGTGTATAGTTGTGGGTGTATTTTTCAAATATGTGGCAAAATTATTACAATAAATTGAGTCAATGTCCGTTTGATTTTAATTAATTTTTTGTTAAAAAACTAAAGTCAAAGTTAACAAATAATTTTAACCACACATTTCATGGACCTACAACTTTTTACAATTTTTCAACCACACATTTTATCAACTTTAAAAAAAAAAAAATCGATTTTAATCAAAATTAAACACATGAGAAGTTGAGGAAATTACACTCTATACTTGACTTTTTAGAAATAATTATAATATTTCAAACATTGTCATTTAATTTTAAAAATACTTCATATTATTCTATATTTTATAATATATTAAATTAAAGTAGTTTTATAAATATGAAAATCAATTTTATCAACGTTCCTACAATCTAACTCTCAAAAATTCAAAATGAATCTCTAAATTGCAGCCATTTTTTTTTTTTTTTTTGAATAGAGCTCCAAAACTGCACATGTTTTCAATATAACTGAATTGTGTATGATTATTGACATCTAACCACAAATGATATGTAACATAACATGCTACAACTGTTATTAATTATAAATGGGCTCTTTTATTTGTAACACGAACCGTTACAAGTGTGATATTGTTAAGATTTTTTGATTTTGTCATGTTATGTTAAGTGTTTGCGTTGTGACAGTCTGTGACAAATGGTATGTAAGATGAAGTGACACCAAATTATATATCATAAAGTGCTGCAAATATTTTTATTATGAGTTTTACTATATGAAGTACGAACTGTTTGAGTTGATGCTTATAAGTGGTTAATGACCGATATTTTTTTTTCTTTTTTTGAATCTAGTAATTTTTTTTTTCAAACACATATATGAAAGTTATATTTGAATGATTGATACCGTTATCCCATAATTAAATATTTTATAATTTTGAATTACAATAACTCTCTATTAATTAACTTTTTGAATTAAAAAATAACATTACTAATTTTACGGAGAAAAAAAAAAGACGAACTAAATATATTTGAAATTTGGGATAATTATTATTAAACAGTAGTTTATTTATTTAAAAGTCCCACAAGTTTTAAAAGATTTATGTTAATTGAAGTGAGCAAAGTGGTGTCATTTGGGGCCATTGACTCTAAAGATTTTTTTTTTTCTTTAATTTTTTCTTCCAAACCCCAAATAATCAATTACTTTTGAGATAGTTTCAATATGAACTACAAAATATAAAATAATTATAAAAAATACAATCTAATTTTTTTATTCTAAAAATAATATTTTTATTTTTGTAACACTTGTTGTTATATTTGTTACATTTATTATATTTTTTATAAAAAAAAAATGTGTGTTACATTTGTCTATTAATGCTTACCAAATAGCAGTTCTATTAATGCTTTTGAGATACTTTTTTTTGTCTGTTAATGCTTACCAAATAGCAGTTCTATTTTCATTAGTGACTAATTATAGCATCTTCTGTGCAATTGTGGATTGTTATATATATATATATATATATATATATATATATATATATTTTTATCATATAAGTAAAATAGAGAATGTCTAAAAAAATTCTTCTTTAATGTAAGATGTTAAGGACTATGTCAAGATGACGTGACAGAAAAAAAATATCTAGAATTCTGTCTAAATTCAGAAGCTCCGTTAGACATGCTAACCAATCAAAATTTAGATTTCCTATATAAATTTAAAATTTATATGCATATTTAAATGTAATTTTGATTTTATTTTTAATAAAATAAAATACACATAAATAACAATCCATAGAATGGATTGGAAACTAAAAGGGGGGATGTCCTCAACTTAGATTTTAATAGATTCAATTAAAATTTAAGTGTACTCTACTCAGATTTTAAAAAATTCTTTAGAAAGTTAGATGTCCCAATTACTAGTGGATTTCTAAAGATTTCATTAATTAGAAGATTTAAACATATTTGCATATATTTCGAGCTCATAAATATGAATACCAAATTTTTTAGGAATTCTATTACCACCCCTCAAAATTTCAATCCAACTCTTCTACGCCTCTCTCCCTTTCGTCTATCTCCTCAATTTGTGCCACAAATTTTTGTAATAAACTATTGTTCTTGATTTTCAATTTATATTGGCATGGAAATTTATTGAATTTTTTATTTTTTATTTTAATTTTTTTGTAGAATTGTTAAACACCGTCTTTGAAATTTCATTCTTGATACTCCATTACCATTCATTGAACCAAACAATTGGGCTGAAAAATATAAATAATCTATTCGTAAATATTAATTAGATAATTAATCTAATAACATATATGATAATTAGATATTGGACTGTAAAATCAATATAACACTAAAAATTCCTTTATGAACTTAAAGAGTTACTCGTCAACAACGACATATGTAAATTACCTTTTTAAGCTATAAAATAGCTTTTTATAAAAGATGGTTAAGCAACTGATTTTAGAAGAGAATGAATCCTAATGTCGGATATGAAAGAGAAAATTTTACAAAAAAGACAAGTAGAAAGAAAGTGAAAATTAAACTTTATTTCATTTTTTTTTCAAGAAGCCCTGCTCTTTAATCAATTTTTCTTTTTTAAATTCAAAATTGAGGAAATTGATAATAGTAATTTGAATTCCCCAAACAACGGATTTAATTGCGCTTCGAGTTTAGAAACGAAGAATGACCTATTTATTAATTTATTTTCTAGGAGCTTAGCTGACACAACTGTCAGATTGGTATATCTCCCAATCCATTGGATCATTCACCTCTTTGACTAAAAATAGTTTTTACTTCTTTATATTTAACTAATTTTTCTCTTTCTAAAATTCTATTCAAAATATTTGTTTATGTTATAATAAAAATAATGTAAAATTACTATTTTAATAAAAAAACCACAAATCCATGAAAATTCATAGAAATCCATAATAATATATTGAAATTTATAATATAAAATTCTGTTGAAATCTTATAAATTCTGTGAAATTCTATTCAAATTCATGAAATCCATTCAAATTCATAAATATTAACGAATATTTTAAATTTTGAGTTGAGTACACTGGACACCCTCCTAAATTTGAATTTGAATATTTATTCATTAGACATTAATACGACGAAAATTGAAAGTCTTCCAACATTCGTGCTACATAAATAATAATCAATAGAATGCATTAGAGATAATGAGAGGAAAAAAAAATTGAAGTTATCAACCTACTATTTTTATATATCAGAGTTGGTTATTCTTTATTGTTTTTGCTTTCTCAAATCATTTATTTAGTTAGTTATTTTTTGAATTTATCTTTTCCATTTCCTTCAAGTGAATTTATTTGAATTTAAGACTTTGTTTAACTTGATACTATTTATTTTAATCGTCTACCTTGATATTATTTTAAATGAATTTATTTTTTTTGAAAAAAATTAATTTTATATTTATTTAAAATTTGTCTTATCAATATTTATAATAATGAAAAGGGAAATTATAACCAACTCTGATATATGAAATTGCTGGAACAAGTTTTGGCCATCTTGGAATATCATCTAAGAACTGGCGTGGCTATTTAGTCTCTTCACAACACTTGTCCAGAGCTATTAACTCAAGATTCTAGAGTGGATCTGACTATAACAGTCTGTTTAGAGTTTTTATTTCTATGAAATAGCTGCACCTCCTAATCTGAACACAAATCAACTTAGGGATGGCAATAAGCCGAGTTGGTCCAGCTCGATCCATGCCAAAAAGGGCCCGGTTCATCCCAAAATCACCAGCCTGAACCGGCTCATGGCTCGTGGCTCGTGGGCCACACGGGCCGGTGTGTGTAAATTTTTTTAAGGTTTTTTTTTTTTGGAGTTTAAAAACTTAAAATGAAGTAAGTTGTGATAAAGATGACATTTAAAACCCTTTTCATTTTTTCGGGTTTGGAACCGGCTACTTTTAGCTTAGTCAGAGTTAAAATTGTATACGAACAAGTTGTTACGTGTACAATTTTTGACAAACTTAAATTTCAACACTTAAAATTAAGAAAACTTAAATAAATTTACACAAACTACACTACATTTTATGTAGTCAGCTCTTGCACCTCTTCGGCCAATATGAGGTCTACTTTATCTTGGATTCGAAGTTCTACATCCTCCCAATTTTTTAGACATATCAAACTCTTTAATATTTCTAGTTTCAGTCTCGACATCAAATCATTCAGAATACTGTCACGTGTACTAAAAGTAGACTCTGATACTACAGTCGATACCGAAGATGTTAATAGATCGCGTGCTATAATAAAAAACAATTGGGTAACGACGCTCGTTTTATCTCCACCACCTAGGTATATCAAAATTATTTCTTTCATCTTCATCTAACATATTAAGCATATCGTGACCAAAATATCTATCTAACTCTAAATGTACGTATATACTACTTATTTCTACATTCATGGCACTAGAAAACGAAGAAGAAAAACTAGATTGTTGAGTTTCCCTAATGGAACTAAGAAAACTCCAATAATTATTATCGTCATTTGATGATGATGAAGAAATTGCTATTGGAGGTCTTTTAACGTTCCTATCGATTTTGCTGCATAAAAGTCGTACATTTCACATAATTTGTTTTTCTCTAAATTATCGTAAGTTATTGGATTTTCGTAAATTAACGTATTAGAAATTGTCGAAATAGTATGTTTTGCCTTCTAAATTTACTTTAAGGTTCAAAATTGATGCTAACGGGAACAACATAGGCAATGTTTCCCAACATTTTCTAAACTCAATTTCCATTACTAATAAAATATTAGAAAAAATTGGAAATATCTTATACCTATTAAAATTATTGACAATAAAATAAAAATAATTTAAAAATAATGGACTGGTAGGGTAATATACGTCAGTACATGCATTTGTGTTGTCGAAAAAACTTTTAAAATTTAGCTCATGTAGAATGCGATTTTTCAATAATATGTTTGCAAATCATATTCTGGAATGTGTGAGTGTTGGCCATTATAATAGGCAGTTATACTATTTTCATAACTTTCACATGATTGAAGTATAAGTAGAGTTCTATCTATTGCCTATGTCTGTATACAAATATTTTGTTGGAAGTGAATTTTCTACACATAATTTATTAAATACTTGTTTTCTAGAAGGTGAGACAATATAATTTATGGCACATCTAATTTTTTCTAATTATGAGTCTATAAATTTTAAACCATATTGGACAATTAAATTAAAAATGTGATATACACATCGAGCATGATATAAGATTCCACCAAAATCTGGATTTAACTCTCGAATAATTGTAGCATTATCAAATGTGAAACTGCGAATTCTAAATTTGCAATTAAATTCTCTAATAATAATTATTAAATAAGTAAAATTTTGAATCTCATTATGCGGGTAGTCAATTACTTTAAAAATAATTATTCATTTATACATAATCTATAGTTTATCAATATAATGTAAAATGGCAGTAATATATCCTTTATAATTTATATCGGACTATAATTCCGAGTGAATGATACAATACCAGAATATTTAGTTAAATTATTTATTATATTTTTTTATTGTATAAAGTAATAATATTAGCACAAAGAGTGTTTCTAGCAAATGTCACATGCTTTAGTTGAAGATATCTTTTTACGAATTTGGTGAAGTGACGGCTCTCCATTATATTAAGTAGGAACTCACCACTGGCCACCAACTAAGTCATGTCTTCTCGGCGCATGTTCTCTTGTAAATACATTCAGTTGTTAAGATTCGAACTATAACTAGAAGATCTACTGGGAGATTCGAAATGAAGTTAAACTTGATTGGTATCAACATCCACTCCCCTCCACCCCCCTGCCCCGCCCCCTCCCCCTCCCCCTCCCCCTCCCCCGGTATTTTTGCATACACTTAAGAAAATATCGGTTTAGATGGCTCGTGCCACCATTTTTTTGCCATACAAATTTTTGTTTACAATATGCACACATTTTCTTGAAGAGTGGTTGTCCATCTGTTGTTGCACTGGTTTGTACTAATTTGAAATGATCTCAACACCGAACCTTTTGTTTTGCAGCTCTTCGTTTAGTAGTCAACCCAGTTGTTATATTAGTATTGATCGTTTCTAACTCTTCATCGATGTCCTCTAAATCGACAATAGGATGAGTGCTCTCAATCTCATAATTATCACCAAATTCAGGAATTGAAATATCATTTAACTCACTGAAATCATCATGAATTTAGTGGCTGGCACTTCCTTGTGTGTTGTATTGATCCATGTAGAAATATAGAAATTTAAATGTAAATTGCATAAAAAAATAGCTAATACTGACAATATAATTTTTTCATATTATGTAGGTTCAAAGTGAAGTTGTGAAGAATTTGGAAGTTTATGGAGGTATATTTATAGAGAAAAAAATAGCCGTTAAAAAAAAAACAAGTGCAGGGACTAAAACAGTCACAAAAATGATCGTTGGAGCTACAACAGTTACAAAACATTGGTCTCCAAACAGTCACTTGACCGTTTGGGCACCCCAACTTTTTTAAAAAGATGGGGTTGGCCCACGAGCCACGGGCTGGCACATGGGCTTGGTCCATGGGCCAAGTGACGAGACAGCCCGTGGACCGACCTACGAGCCGATCTTTTTTTTTTCAAGGCCTGAGCCCATAATGAGCTGATCTTTTATGGGCTGAGTCTCTAGGCAAATAGACGGCTCGGCCCAATTGCATCTCTTAATCCACTTGTTGACTTTGAGTCTTTTATATTAGATATCCAATTAATATCACTATATCCTTCAATAACTGCGGGATATCTGGTATAATCCAGCCCATAACCATGAATATATCTTAAGTACCTTAGTACTCTTACTATTCTTTTCCAGTGACCACTTCCTAGATTACTCGTGTTTCTACTTAATTTACTAACTATGTAAGCTATGTCTGGTCTTGTTCAACTCAATAAGTACATTAGACTTCCGATAATTCTAGAGTACTCTACCTGAGAGACATTCTCGCTTATATTTTTCGATAGATGCTGACTTGTATTTATCGGTGTTCTAGACATGCTATAATCATCTTTGTTAAATTTCTCAAAAATTTTGTCTACATAATGTAACTGGCTTAGAACAAGCCCATCTAATATTCTTGAAATTTTAATTTCAAATCACATCAGCTAAATCTATATCGTTCATGTCAAATTTTAAATTTAACATGTTTTTAGCGGATTTAATCATCTTAGCATCACTACCAACAATGAGCATATTATCAACGTAAAGACATAAAATGACATAGCCATTTTCAGTGTCTTTTACATAAGCGCTTTTCTCACATTCGTTGATTTTAAATCCACATTCCATGCCATTGTTTTTGTACTTGTTTCAAGCCATACAACTACTTTATCAATTTACAGACATTATTTTCTTGTCCTAGTGTAGAATATCCCTTAGGTTGTACCATGTAGATTTTTTTCATCTAAATCTCCATTTAGAAAAGAAATTTTCACATATATTTGATGTATTTCAAGATTTTGCAAAACTGCAATCGCAAGTATCATCCTAATAGAGATTATTCTTGTTATTGGAGAATATGTATCAAAGTAATCAATGTATTCTCATTGTCAGTAACATTTAATCACAAGTCTAGAGTTATACTTATTGATTATTTTATCTACTTTCATTTTCCTCTTGAAAATCTATTTGTATCCTAATGGCCGGTTTGTATCTCGGATGAAGATCCACTAACTCCCATATATGGTTTTGCAAAACGGAATCTATTTCACTTTTAACTGTCTCTTTCTATTGAGATCCTTCTGAAGATTTCTTACCTTCTTTAAGTTTTGAGGTTAACTTTCTAGCATATAAGTCAGAAAATCTAGACCAAAAGATTTTTATGTCATAACTCTTTTGCTACGTCTTGGTTCAACATCCTCTCTTTTTTTTGTCCTTGATCCCTCGTTTCACGTGTCCGTTTAGAGCAGCTTACTTCCTATTTGGATCTATATGGAAATACATGTTCAACTAACGGAGTATTTTTTTATTTCATTATTGATTTTTTATATATGTCTGGGATTTTAGACTCATGTACAAGAAACTACTAAGCATTACTATTATGCACATAGCCAATAAAAATACAATAAACCGTTTCTGGACCTATTTTCACCTTATTTGGTATAGGTACGACCATTTTGTCAAGACATTTCTACACTCGTAAGTATTTGTAAGAAGGCTTCCTTCATTTATATAACTCATAGGGGGCCTTTTTCCTCTTTCTTTCAGGGTACTTTATTTAAAAGATAATTCGTTGGCAACACAACTTTTCCCACATTTTCTGAGACAAACCAAAACTTAACAATTCATTCATCAGTTCTTTTAAGGTACTATTTTTCCATTTAGCAACACCATTTTGTTGTGGTGAATAAGATGTAGTTTCACGAGTGATTCCATATCGTGCACAAAATTCAACAAATATTGATTCATACTCACCACCTCGATCACTTCTTAACACCTCCATTTGTTGTTGCTTCAAAAGAACTGAACTGCATTTTTATCCAAGCAAACATGTCTGATAGCACCAGTGTCAATCCATCTTTCCCTTAAGTTTGATCCCACCAGATTTACTTCAAAAATTACTGCAGCATGGTTCATTTCAGACACATCGTATGCAATGTCATCAACCATATTTGTTTCTTAATGGCAATCTACACTCCGAAGATTTGTGACCTACTTTATCACAATTGTAGCATTTTTCTTGAAATTTCTTTTTAGAAACTTCTCCTTTCGGTCTCAATTTAGTTCATTTCCCAAATGGCCCAAACCTTCTCTTCTTGGTCTTAGAGCTTTGGCCATGCTCTACAATATTTGCTTTAGCCGTAAGCAGATTGAACCCTTTTAAGAACTTCTATTATCTTCTTCAATTCGAAGTCTAACAATCATCTCTTCAATGTTCATTTTCTTTCGCTTGTACTTTAGGTAATTCTTGAAATCTTTCCAGATTGGGGGTAGATTCTCAATAATTGCTGTCTCTTGGAAAGTTTCACTCAAAATTATACTGTTGGCATGAATCTCACACAAGATCACTTAGAGTTCTTGTACTTGACTAATCACAGTTTTTGAATCCACCATTTTATAATCAGAAGCAGCCAATAATGAATTTCTTAGCCTATGCATCCTCGGTCTAATGACTCCAGCAATTCCTTCGCCATTTTCATAGCACTATGCATGTTGTATAGTGAATATGTCAATTCGTTCATGACATAATTCTAGTACAAAAAATCAGAATGTTTTCAAGCTTCAATCACGCTGACAGCTTGTATTCCCTCACCATGTTTGAGTTTAGAAGTATCTTGAGCCAAGAATCTCACAAGATTTAAGATGGTTAGATAAAACAACATTTTCTGCTACCACATTTTGAAATTTAATATATTGAATTTCTACGATTTTTCCCATGATTAATCGAAAAAGTCACATGACCAGTTGTTAGAGCTATATTTTGGATCACAACAAGATTTGGCACTTGAGCCATAGTCTGGTTCACAAAAGGACTTGGCATAGTAGCCACAATCTAGTTTCCAGTAGCCACAACTCCAATTGTAGGATCGGTTGTCATTTCTGAAACATCAAATAAAATGTTAACATTTTCAAATAAACTGCAGGCATAATACAACCTGTTCGATTTTGTTTTTTTCTGAATCTGTTGTAAGATTGTTAGACGAAATATGAAAAATAATAAATAATATAATTTATTTATTAGTCAAATAGAATACCAAAACAAAAAATTAGAACAATAGTTGCAGTATCGAATCCAATAATTTAAGAGAGAATATGTTTAATCAAACCAAGGCATGTGTAAACACAGTATCCTTAAAACAGATTCGTCCATCACCGTAGATGCTTGAAGATAACTTAATGCCTGTCTCCTAGGACACAATAGTGCAACTAGTAGCAAACTTACCACAAAGCTGCTACTCTGGCGAATTGAATTGATTTATCTAAAAAGAATTACCAAGCATTGAAAGAACAAGAAAATGGACTGCAAATAACACAAGAATTTTTTAGATTGAAAAACAAATGGAGCAGAATGAAATTTGTGTATGCAGGTCGCGCTCGCACTTCAATGGCTCAAGATTTTAATCGGTCCGTGATTTGCACCCTCCTTACGGATGCACACAAGAGAATGTCTCTATGCTACACTAGATTACACCTTTGTAAAATGTGGCCCTTTAAATACTAGTTAAACTTTTCGTCATTTTCTAATGTGGGATAACCCACTTGTTTTTTTCTTTCGACCATTTTTTCAACTTCACTTCGAGCATAAATTTTGCTAAATAAATATATGATTTTGATGTTCACGCAAAAGAAATGTCCCACACAAAATTATGCACAAACATGACCACTAATTTTTCAACAATAAGAACCATAAACTTCATTTTGACTCCTCTATATCTATAGTAGGGATTCCCTAGATATTATCTACACCATTGTTTGATGTTTGGTGGTTCAAGTCCTAAACAATCAATTGACATTTCAAATATTATCTCATTTTACCAAATTCATTTGATTTTATCTTTTATGATGCAAATCTAAAGTTCATGCAATTTTTCCTATGTTAAATTTAGAGTTGAATCATTTCAAAAGAACAAATGGGGAGTTTATTGCTCTTAAAAATATTCTTGAAAATTTTGGAATTACTCATCTATGTACACCCAAACACACCACAACATAAATATGTTCATGACCTACTCCATCGTACAACGTGTCTGGTGCCAAGAAATTATGCAGAACTCCAAAACGTCCAGCTTTATATATCTATTTCTTAATGAAAATTCTTCTTAGGGGTGACAATCTAACTCGAATGTCCCGATCCCTGTAGAGACCCACCCCAAACAGGGCGGGGAATCCTCGACTAATTGGGGAATCGGGGAGAGAGTGGGCAAAAGTCTCCCCCCCCCCATCCCTCGGGTCGGGGAAGGGGCGGGGCCGAAGAACAAGGTCCCTACCACGGATCCGTCTCGGTTTAATTAAATAATTTTTTTTTTATTATTATTATAATTATAATAATAAAAGTATATAAATAGAAATATAAAAAAGAACTATTGGGATAAAAGATAAATATGTTAATATTCAAGTGTTTTTTTTTTAAATTTAAAATAAAAAAATTAAACGGGGAAATAAATGGGGGAGAGGAGTTCCCCACCTCACTTTAAGCGGGAATCGGGGCAGAAAAATCCACGATGTACGGGGATGGGGAGGGCTGCCCGGCCCAGACCTGCCCCGTTGCGAATTCCTCTTTCTAATGCCGCTACTTATCGGGAAAATGTGGATTTTCTCCAATATCTATCCTTTACTCGTCTAGATGTCTCCTTCACTATAAATGAACTATCCCAATTCATGCATCAACCATCTTATAAGGAAGGTTGGACTGCCATAAAAAAGAGACTATTCACCATGGTCTATTCTTAAAGAAAAACTTTGGTCCAGCTCTCTCTACTTTCTCTAACGCGGATTGAGCCGAAAACTCCGATGACCGGACTTATCCCTTTGCTTACATTGCTTATCTTGGCAATAATCAACAAACTACCGTGGCCCGTTCCTCCTCTAAAGATGAGTACCGTGCCATTACATATAAGTAATTTTTTTTATTATAGGTGATTTTTTTAACTTATGAGTGGATTTTTTTACTTAAAAGTAAAATTTTCAATTATAAGTAAGTTTATCGATATATAAACTTATTATATTTAAAAGCATACGCATTTTAATTCAAATAATTTCATCCCTATTATTCATGAAATGGTGAATTAATAATAAGTATAAACTCATCTCATAGAAGATATTATTTTAATTGGATTGATAATTAAGTATCTCGTATTAATCCTCTCTAATACAACGTACAAAACACGTCCTCAATGAGTAGAATGATGTAGAGAATGAAGAAGAAGAAGATTAACACAAAGCGTATTTCAAAACCACAAATTCACAGAGAATTATAATGCCACATACATAAACCTCTTAGACTCACAAACCACTTATTCAAGAACCTTACATATATATAATCGAAGACTCTTAATTTGAGTTTAATACTCGACATACAACAGGTGAATTGAAGGACCCAAGACATCAGTGACAAATTGTTATACAATTTTCTGGGTCACATAGTTTGACACAGTTGCTGGGGATATAATCAATTTCCTTACAAGGAATCCTCAAGCTTCCGACAAGTGTTACAACAAAAAATCCTAGGAAGAGAAGCATGCAACCTCCTACGTAAAAAAGACGACAATACCTTGCATATATGCTGGAAGTAGGTTCACCTTTATTAAACAATTTTCTATCTTTTTCATCTAATATGCTTTTGTATTTCACTGCGATTGCACTCAAAGCAGACAGATTTAGAAAGCCTGCAACCAGGGATAGGGTGAATGGAATCCAACGGTATTGACATTTGTGCTTTGTTGGGGAACCATAAATTGCGGTTAAGATTACTCCTTGAAACACAAAGTAATAATTTGCTAGTTGAAAAGCTTCCTTTCGAAGATCAGGAATCTCTTCTTCTTTCTTCTCATTGCTTTTCGCTTTCTCGATTTCTTCAGTTTTTCCTTCATGCTTAATATCTACTTTGTTCTCTTCGCTTTTCGCTTCCTCAACCTCAATTTCTCCAGTTTTTCCTCCCTGCTTAATATCTTCAGGCTTAGGAGCCATTGTTTGTATCTTTTCTGAGAGAGAGAGAGAGAGAGACTTATAATATAATCACTTGATACTTCTCATAAGTTTCTTCTACTTATAACATTGTGTGGAGCTATCACATTTGAATGGGTAAGCAACACTATATTATTTGCTATAATTAATTAATAGGTTGCGTTCAGAAATTTTTTTATCATATAATAAGGGTGCGCTGTGGTACATTTTTCTTGAGTAATTAATACTGATTTTCATTTTAGGGTAAATAGCACCAAGGGTCCCTAACTTTTGAATATTATAACGATGGGGTCCTTAACCTTTGTTCACTAGCATCCGCAGTCCCTAACTTTTCAAACGTACGTACCATGGGTCCTTTTTTGATAGAAAACGTCAAAAACTCTGTTAACTCATCACGTGCGCCACTTCTAAAGGGCAAAATCATCTTAACACTACTCAAATACCACTGAGCCAAAATCCCATGGAAGAAAAAATGAAAAACAACAAGAAGAAACAAAAATAATTGCACCCAAATTATCAAAATTTCAAAATTGTCTCAGATTTTGCAGTCAAGCCTTGTTCGAAAGTGAAGGAACTCAGATTTGGCAGGTAATTCATTGTAAAATCCTTCACAATTCGCCGCACACAATACGCTGACATTAGGCCTTGGGACTAAGAAATCAAAAGTACTTATATTTGTTTTTGAATCGGAGAATATGAAGGCGGTCATGGATGGGCTATGGTCGCAGAAAATATCGCTCGGAGAAGTAAATAACAAGCTGATTAGAGGCATGATAGGATGTGAAATTGTGAGATTCAAATTCAGGAAAGGATGCATCACATTCTATGTTTATGCAGTAAGAAGAATTGGGAATTTAGGGTTTTCATGTGCAAATTATCTTAGAACAATTCTTCAATCAGTTGTTGAGCTCAAAGATTTCATTGACCATACTGCTGTGCTCGCCCTGCCCCACCAGAAATGTATTAATTACGCGGCAGCTCCGCCGACAGTCGCCATGGCTCATTAGGCATGTTTTCTTCATCATTTTCTTCATCTTCTTTTTATTATTCAAGCTGACAACATGTTTCTGGTATTTGAGTAATGTTAAGATGGTTTTGCTCTTTATAAGTGGGGCGTGTGATGAGTTAACAGAGTTTTTGATGTTTTTCATAAAAAAAAAATGACCCCTGGTACATACGTTGAAGGTTAAGGACTCCGGCTGCTAGTGAACAAAGGTTAAGGATCCTATCGTTACAATATTCAAAGGTTAGGGACCCCTAGTACTATTTACCTTCTTTTTATTGAATTATATTTCTCATTTTGATTAATATTAAAAGGTGAGAAATACAATGGACAAATTAAAATACAATTTCTAATATAATTATACAGATCATAGCCCTAAAAGTATGTTTAGTATTAAACATTTTGGTAGAAGAAAAACTAGGATTAAATATTTAATATTAGTTTTTGCAACAATATTGTCGTTTAATTAAAGGCTTGGAAAGATTTGACTTTTTGGTATGTATAAATAAACTTTCATAATAGCATCTCCAATGTATAAAAAATCATAATCACAGATAAATAGAGTTATAAAAAATTATCTCTAATGTATGCTGATAAAGACTTTGTCTAGTTGATATGACACACTAAAAAACAGACTCTGTCTAAATTTAGATGGGCTTCTAGACGGAGTGACTCAGCAAATTTAAATCAAACTCAACATTTTATTTGAAAAAAAAAAGTCGAACAAGAGAAATAAAAATTGAAAACTTGTTAATTTTTTAAAAAAAAATTAATACCGCATAAGCAGTAATATTAGTTTTAGACGGAATTCATTGAAGATGAATTTTTAATTTGACTGTCTATTCAATAGACGTAGCGCCACATAGACTGAAATTTCGTCTATTTTACCTGCCACATAGACAACAATAGACGGAGTGCATTAAAGATACTCTAATAGCCAAGCTACCGCTAGAAATTATTGTATATTTTGAGACCAATCCTCTCTAATCTTGAGAAGGAACATTGAGTAATAGAAAAAGGAATATTCAAATATTGAATAAATAGTATTAAAGGTCTCGAATTTTTGAACTTTGTAACAATAGAGTTTCAAGCTCGTGTATAATGGATGCAACTATTTCGAGGAAGAACACTTGGGTATTTTGTTTTTTGTTTTTTGTTTTTTGTTTTTATTTTAATGACTTTTACAATAGAGTTGGTTGTTTGACAATATATAGTTTATTTATTTTATTATTCGAATTGTTTGGTGTAGCATATTAATATTAATGAATTTGTTGAAATCTGATTGTTGTCTCATTTTATAATGGGTACCTAGGAAGGTTCCTTTAATAAATAGCTGTTGTAGCTCTCACATTCAATTCTTGCTTGGAATTGGAATTAATAATTATATTAGTAATTTAATTTGGTAATGCGCGTAAAATATTTTATTTTTGTAAACTTTCTTCCTCTAACTGCTACGAATACTTTTCATTAGTAATTCGTTGCTATATATGAAAATAACTCGATATTTTCCCAACAACCTTTAACTTATAGAAAATAATAAAATAATTGACTTTATTTTTTTATTAACTCTTACCAAATAGATGTTTTATTTTCATTGGTGACTAATTATTTTTAATGAGAGAATAACAAATTTTCATTATTTTAGTCTTTCACATTTCTCTCAAGTGAATACAAATTTAAATTCAAGACTTTTGTCTAATTTAATACTATTATTTTTAAGGTGTCTAGCTCATACTATTTTAAAATACTTTAATTTTTTAAAAATAAATTAATTTTATATTTATTTAAAATTTGTCTTATATTAATCTTTTTTGTCGTGAAATAAGAGTCAGTCAGCGTATGAAGCCTTCAAAAACCATAAAATAAGACTCAATAACAAAGATTTGACTTATTAATGAACTTCTGTTAATAAATTGGTGCGCTAAAGATTCCAACTTCTGGGATTATGGATTTTAGTTAATTTTATGGGACATTATAAATTAGTGAATTCATGTTTAATTATTGAATTATTGAGTTGAAATTAATTTTGTATCATTTAATGATAAAACATATGGTGAGAGCTAAATAGTGTTTCAAACGAATCTATCATGACGGGTGGATCATATGGAATTTATAGATAATAAATTGGTAGTAAATTGTAGATTTTACGAAAATGTATGGATAAAAAGTATGTTTAATCAGTTTGAAGTATAAAATAAAATATTTTTGACCTTTTGAAATGATTGTATTTTGTTTTAATGTAGTTGTGGATTTCTTGCAAAAGACAAAATTCAAATATGAGTTGTGTGAAAAAGATTACCTAATGTTAGGTATGTATAAATAAAAATTCAATACCCAAATCAAAATTACGAATATATAACTATACATTTCAAACTAAGAGCAACAATTACCTTGAAGATTCCAACTTTTACTATGATTTAAACAAGACAAAAAAACATTGAGATGGCAAACGGACCGGGCCACCTGTCGGCCCGGCAGCCCAGTCCGTGAAAAAATGGACCCGGGCTGGCTCGGGCCCGTCGAACGACGAACCCAGTCTCGGACTGGGCCGTGAAATCCACGGACCGGCCCGTGGACTTAGCCCGTGGTCCGTGGTCCAAATGGGACCAAATTGGTCCCTAACTATAAGTTGGGGACCAAAAATTGCAATTAACAATTATATTTCCATATTTCTTTTTTTTTTTTAACTTTACAAAAAAAAAACTTGATTTTCACGTAGGTCCGCGGGCCGGCCCGTATGGCTCGCGGACCACGTGCCGGTCCGAGCCCTTGTTTTTTACACTGGCCGAGCCTATGACAAGGGCCGAGCCGGACCCTATCTCTAAAAAAACATATATTTACATTGTATGATTAATAGGTGTATATAAAATAGGAACATGATGGTTTAGATGCATAATATGAATGTACTATATAAATATACAAATATATAGTCATTATACAAAATATCACATCACTACAAAAAAATGGTCCAATAGCAGTGACAAATGTCGTCGCTATAAAGTAATATGCTGTCTTAAAGTGGTGACAATGTTATTGTAATAGTTTGAAAGATACGTGTCTGGAAGGACGATAAACATCGTCTCTATAGATATAGATACAATAGCGAATACGTTGTTGTCGCTATTAACTTTACTCGAATTCGTGAAATTTCTCTATTTTTAACAGTGACAATAATCGTCCAAAAATATAGAGAAACAATAGCGACAGCTTGTGTCGTCGTCTGGAGTTCATGATATCCTCTTATTTAGAAACAACATGTGTCGTCGCTATATGTATTTTCTAATGATTTTTTTTTTTCTTTTTTTTAAAAAAATTATGTATTGTAGTAGTAGTAGTAGTAGTAAAAAAAAAAAAAAAAAAAAAAAAAAAAAAAATTGAACAAAACGCAGCTTAAGGATCCACTAAATTTTCTTCGTCATCATCATCTTCTTCCAGGTCAAGCTGTATCCCTACTAGAGGTGGCAAAATTGGCTCGGCCCGCCTTCTTGGGTTGGGTTGCCCTAACCCAAATAAAATTGGGCCAAGATGGCCCGGCCCATCTAGCCCGTGGGCTAGTTGGGCCGGCCCAATTTTGATTTTTTTTTTATTTTTTTGGGCTCCTTAACACTAATTAACTCATTTTGTGAATAGTCCCAATACATAATTCAAATAATATCACGGAATTTTTTCATAAATAAACCACTTTTTAAAAATAATTCTAATTTTATCAACTTAACAAATTTATTCTAAAAATACTACATTCTTAAAATTATATTAATTAATAAAATAATAAATTAAAATCAAATCTATACCACAAAATATATATTTTCACGTGAATTCACTTAAATTTGCATTTGAGTCCTTGATTATTTGCACAATAAGTCTTTCATCTTTATAAAAGTTTCACTTTAGTCCCTATACTTCCTCTTTCATTTCAATTTCGTCCTCTTTTATTTGCAATCTAAGTCCTTCAACTTTTAAATTTTTACAACTTGATCCCCATATTTATACTTTTATATCAATTTAGTCCTTTATAGTATCACTATTTGATACATATGTTACAAATGATATTGTGCATAAAAAATTATTTAAAAAAAATTAAGATAAGTTGGGCCAATGGGCTGGATTGGGCTAGCATATTTCTGGCCCATACAAAACTGGGCTGGGCCAGCCCAGTCCAGTTTCATGTGTGGCCCTGTTCCGGCGGGTTGGGCTGGCCCAACCCAACCCATTTGCCAACTCTAATCCCTACAGATTTCATCAGGGAATTTTGAATTTCGTAACAGTAAGATTATTAATAACTCCAGCCATATGCTGTGTAGTTGCTTTAGAACGCGTCAAACTAAGCCGACAGAGTAGCAGCCTTAGTGGTTGATTAGGAAGACTGATCGGTTGCACTTAGGGCTCGCGATGCAGTAGTGGACAATTCTGAGCAAGGAATGCCATTTCGAATTTGTCCAACTCCGCGGATGTGTCCCATTCTCTTCCCTAGCACCTTTTTGACAATAAAGTGATCGTCCACTGACGCGCCGCTAGAGTCAACCTACTACGTTTGGGTCAGCTTCACCTCAACCAGTTTAACTTGAAAATTAAAAAAAAAAAATAATTTAAACTCAAATAAGGTTACAAAGTTATATATAATATGGAAATCAACAATGACTTACGTAATCACTCGCCGCCGACTGGTTGATCCGATCGCCTGATTTTTGGGATAAAATGCCCTGAATGAATCTATAAGTCTAGGTCACTCCTGTTTCTCGGGGTTCCTCCATGAAAATATCATATCTAAAGTTAGTAACACATGTATAATGAAACATCTAAATTTGAAAAAAAAAAATGCTTATTATTTAACACGTACTAGGACAAAGATTTTGATGTTCTTAATTGGCAGACGCTTATAAAAATATAGAGAACAATGATTTTTATGTTCTTAATTGGTGGAGGGTTAATGGAAGTAAATAAGGTACTCTGTCCAATCTTGCTAAAGATGTTATGGCAATTCAAATATCTATTGTAGCTTCAGAAAGTACTTTTAGTACTGGAAGAAGAATTATTGATCCTTTTCAAAGATTTTAAGCCCAAAGATGGTGAAGGTTTTGGTGTGCACTCAAAACTGGCTTAAAGATTCTCCAAGCATGTATATATTCTATATGGAGAATGTGGAAGAGTATAACAAGTTGGATGAATTTAACATAACAAATTAAGTATTTCATTATTATGTTCAATATGTGTGTTTCTATCGATTCTATTTCTATTGTTAATTCAAACATTATTTTTATAGAGCTTTTGGAATTAGTGAAAACCAAAAGAAGACTAAGTCAAAGTGATTCAAGGGTTTTCTAACTTTTTCAGGTAAAGCAACACTTTATTTAATGTTATACTCATTTTTTCCCTAAATATTTTTATTATTTTAGTGTAGGAATGTTGCTTGAAGTTTATGGGACAGTTGAAATGTAGTGAACATTTGGAAATTGTAATATATTAACTTGTTTTTTTTTTTAAATTTGGGTGACCGTATTATTTTGAATTTTCAATTACTTGTTGGATGATTGTAATAATTTTAATTGTTGGATGATTATGTTATTTTCAATTTCTAATTACTTGTTGAATGACTGTAATATTGTATCTTATTTCTACTTTTAGTGCTTAATGGTAATCTTGATTGTATTTGGGATATGAAAATGTATTTTCCTTTTTAGCCCCTTTATTATTCATGAATGTAATTTCTTTTCGAATGATGCAGTTTCTCTTTTTTCCATTCACGTTTTGAAATAAAAAAAAAAAAAAAATTATTCTCTCTGATGGGCTCCCTTTACCTTTTTTATGAGAATTCTTGAATTTGAAACGTGATATGTAGACCAAAAAAATAATAAATGGAGAAGTAGGCTGCCAAAAAAATGATAAATTTGATTTTATTAGTTTTGGGCTTAAACTGCAACCGACCTTGCCTGCTTTGGGTTGAGTCAGATCGGGTCGATTTGAGGTTTGGGCGAAACAGTCCAAGTCGGGGCAATTCGGTTGGGCCCAAAATCAGGCACAATCCAACCCAATGCCCATTCTTAAGTTTAAGAGTATCTAAAAGCTAAATTACTTATAATCTAATTTCTAAATTATATTTGTTCACGAGAGAAATAATTATTTTGTTTTATAAAATAGATCGATTAAAAGAATGTCGGGACTCACGACTCAACAATAGCTACCAAGTTCAATTTCAACTACCAAGTCATGAACATCTATTTACCTTAACAATCAAATTTCACAAAGCCGTTTGATATTCTTCTCAAGCAATACAAAAATTACCCAATTAAGTAAACACGAGATATCTCTATTTTAATTTTAATTTTAACTGAGCACATTAAAGCCAACTCAATTATAAAAAATTGTACAAACTATAAGAATATATCTCTATTTCTTATTTAAATTCGTGTTTCTTATCGCGGTACTTAATTGGTGAATTATTTCTCAGTTTCAACACAAATTCACAAGCATAATCATAAATTGGCCAGATTCATGAAAAGACAATAGAAAATACGATAGAAAATAAATCCAAGATAAGCTTCAAAGTCAAGCCTTAATAACAGAATTAATCAATCAGCAATGTCTACATCATCCGTCCCAACACGAAGAATTTTAGCTACACATGATATTCTTCGAATAAAACCAATAAATTTTAGTAGAATACATTACCGGGTTCAATAGATAGAGAAGAAAGAATTAAGAATCAAATCTTGCATCAAGCCTTGATATTCAACCCTTGAAATCTTCTATTAAACTATTATATCCCTTGTGTTCGTCCCAATACCCCTTTTTCGTCTTGTGTGTTCTCTCTCTGAATGGCCAACCCCCTTTTTGACCAAGATTAGGTCAATATATAGTTATTCATCTCCATTGAAATTTGTGCTCCAGGAAACGACAAATGTATCCCTACTTAAAAATAGATTTTCTACCAATTCCTTCTCGATCGGGCCGCGGCTACTTGCCGTGGTCAAGCAGCCCCAAATTTTGCATTTTCGCCGTTAATTTTGCATTTCGATTCCCAATCTTTTGAAGTAATTTGATTTGATTCTCACTTGAACTTTTCGTATAAGTTTTGTCTTTTTTACTTCAAATGCCTCTGAATCTGTGTATTCACCTGTTACAAAGATACTCATGCCCAATTGAGTAGTGCTCAAATTACAGATATAAATCAAGTTTATTAACCAAAATATATATGTAAACCACTTTTATCACTCCTTCCAAGTTGAGGCATCGCGTGGGACTCCTTCTTCTCGCCAGAGGTGCTACATTAATTATTACGTCAAAATTAGTATGTAATTCAAAATAAATTAAAAAAATAATTCATAAACTTTAATTTCTTACCAGACTCGCAGGGGGCTACCTGTTTCCACCTTGACGTGGAGGCTCGCATCTACCATCACCTCCGTGTGACATGACATCAGCCATGCCTAAAAAATATTGTGCTAATAAAATGTGTTTGATCCGTTTGTCGCCGCTAAATACAACATTTCTTGCAGTGCGTTATAAGCCAAAAAAGGTAGAATTACACAAGGTCGTTGAAAGTAAAAAGAGACAATAGTAAAAAAAAAAAAAAAAAACATACACCAATTATCCAAACTATATCAAGATATGAGATAAATAAGCAAGAATTATGCCAGATCATTTAACAGAAACACAAGAAAAATGAACAACAATAAAAAGAAATATCGATTATCCAACATAGTAGGCAAGTTCTTATCATGTGAGAATGGTGTGGAAGGAAGTACGAAAGATTGAGACTGAAGTCGAAATTGAAATAGAGTAAATATAGCTATCTATGTAATGTAATGCCCATCAATATCATTCAAGCAGAGTTTGTATCAATAACGGAAATATAATTATATATACCCATATATTGTATAAAAGAAACTAAAAAATTCTAGAAACTCAATGATAATGATATCTAAGAATCAGAAACAACCAAATCTAAATTAATTAATTAAACAATATTTTAATAATATTTAATAATTTGAAAAGTACCTCAAAATTCTAAATTGCACAAGGCCACCATATTTGAGATTTTTGACTTCATCATCCATCTTTTGAATTGTCCATTATTCTGATCACCATCTTGTTATAGTCAAAAGGTTTCAACTAAATTTCACATTTTCAACAATATTACTTACAGAAATTTTAGGTACCTCATCACTATCGTTTTCTTCATCATCTATATCAACCACACCATCATTATTTTACCTTGTGATATCATTGATGATATCATCTTCACTTGGAGTAACACACTTTTTCTTCCACCGAATGGTTAAGTAGATGATTTGTTGGGGAAAATTCAACCAATAATCAATATATTGAACATGATATATTAGAAACAAAGCAACAGAATAAAAATTTCCCCTTTCTTGTGTAAACCTAATCGGAATTAATAAAATAAAGTAACAACCAAACTAAATAATGCGCGAAATAAACGACACAATATTTAACGTGGTTTGGAACGTACCTACATCCACAACCCAACAACAATTAATCTTCCACTATAATCAACAATAACGGATACAATGTTGTTCCCTAGATACCACTAGAGGCACACCAAAATCATCAAGAACTAAACTATTCTTGGCATACAAATAATCTTCGTCTATCAAAGACGGAACTCATCAAAAGCAATACTAACAATATACCCAAGCACAACTCTCTCAAAAACACTACTCAAAAAACAACAAAGAAAGTATCTCACCAAATCGTCACTCTTCACATAATATTTTCTTTTGAAATTATTGTTAGATCTTGATCTTAGCCGTCGGATTTGGTCTTCAATAAGTTGTAAACTTTTTGTTCAAATTTCACTACGATCGGACCATGGAACACTGAGATATCAACGTTTCATTACTGCTGCGCAGGCTGTCCAGATTCTATGAATTTGCTATAGTGTTGCTCTCGAATTTTATCTCTATTTTGGGTGGTTTGGGTTCTCTATTTCATGCACTCACACATGGAGACGCATAGAGACACACGGAGAGACACATATTATAATCTCCAATGCCTTAATTTATAGGGATAACAAAAATATCCGATCTGTCTCGAACTCGATGGATACCCGATCCGAATGGAGTGAATATTTCCCGATGGGTGGATCAGCGGGGCGGATCGGATCAGGCCTGATCCATCCGATCCGATCCGATCCGCCCCGTTTGAAAAATAATATGAATAAATAATAAATAGATGAAAAATTTGGGGCTTAAATTACAATTTAGATGTGGTTGGACTTAGCTAAAAAAATTATTCCCATAAAAAAAAATAGATCAGTATACGGATCAGGGCTCTGATCCGCCCCGATCCGTATCCGATCCATCCCAAAAAATAGCAGATCACATGGCAAATTTGGATCTCCTACAATTATTGCGGGACGGATATGAATCAGGCCAATCCGCCCCGTTGCCATCATTATTAATTTATAATATTAATTAAGGCATCAAATAAATTCCTAATAGGACTTTCCTTCTCCAATTTTCATCCATGCAAGGAAACCTATTCTAATTACAATTAGAACAGAAGTCTTAAATAAAGTCCTAATGGGACTTTCCTCTCCAATTTTCATCCATACAATAAAATCTTATTCTAATCAAAATTAGAATAGAAGTATTTGCAACGCCAAATTAATTATCATTAGGCCTCTTTAATTTGGACGACTTTGTTGGGCTTGGACTTGGGCTTTTGATCTATCCAAGACATAGAACGGATACCCAACATGATTGACATCGATATGATTTCTATAGTGGAACCTTAGAATTTGTTGTTCTAATTCACTCATAATACCACTGTCCTCAATGTCTCCCTCAATTTTTCCTTGGACTAAACTAATTTTGCAATGAAGAAAACAATTAGAGACGATGTTTGGCTTAACATCAAATGTCCATCCTGTAATAGCCAAATGAATGGCTTCTAAAATATCTATCTTCTCAGGAGTAGGTGTGTAAAATTCCAAACATTCGAATAGAATACAATTAAAACAACAAAGATAATACTCATTAGAGTTGCAAACTATTCCAGCATCACATATTTGCATCTTTGATGTCAAATTTGGTGGCAGACATTGTGGTGTTCTGAGTTGGATGTGATTAGATAGCTCTGTAAGTGGTACATGTAAAGTACAATTGTCAATGACAAGCAAAACCTTTCGATTTTACATGTGAAGATCAAATTCTTGAAGCCATTGTACGAAAATGAAGAAATATAAAAAAAAATATGTGTGGAGAAATAATTCTCTCTGTATTGATTCAATTGATTAATGATTGGATAAGAGTACAATGCATATATATACTAATAATGAAAGGATCCTACCTAAAATATAAATATTATATACATGATATTTTCATATATACAATTCTACCAACAAAGTAAATATATGGAATGTGGTAAGTAAATATATTTGTTAATACCCCCCCCCCTCAAATTGGAGCATGTATGTCAAAAGTGCCCAACTTGCGAGTGAAACTATGAAATGCCTCTTTATCCAGTGCTTTAGTAAATAAATATGTAATCTGATTGCTGCTTGAAACATAGGCAGTCTTGATCTCTCCCTTAATGATTCGTTCACGAACAATAAGACAATATATTTCAATGTGCTTTGTCCTCTCATGATATACTGGATTAGCTGCAATATGTATTGCTATTTGATTGTCACAATATAAGGTTGCTGCTTGTGGGTGATCCACACATAAATCTGTCAGCAACTGCCTCAACCATGTAAGCTCACAAGTAATGGAAGCCATTGCCCTATAATTCTACTTCTGCTGAAGATTTGGACACAGTCGTTTGCTTCTTGCTTCTCCATGATATAAGTGCCTTTCCCAAAAATACACAAAATCCTGTAACTGACCGTCGTAGAGTAATATCTCCAGCCCAATCTGCATCACAAAATCCTGCTAGCTGCAATTTTCCACTTGATGGGAAATATAATCCTCGTCATGGTGCTCCTTTCAAATATCGGAGCAATCGGTGAACTGCATCTAGGTGGGGTGTCTAGGTGCCTCCATAAACTGACTGAGTGTATTGACCGAATATGAGATTTCCGGTCTAGTAATGGTGAGATAAATGAGCTTCCCTACCAACCGTCGATAATATGTGGGATCTTTCAACAATTTTCCATCTGTCGAATTAAATTTTGATGACTACTCTATGGGAAATGCTGCAAGTTTTGCCCCAAGTAATTCGACCTCTTGAAGAATGTCAAGAGTATACTTCCTTTGATTTATTGAGATCTCTGATCTCAAGCGAGCAATTTCTACTCCAAGAAAGTATTTTAATGTGCCAAGGTCCTTCAACTTGAATTGAGATGCAAGAAACGTCTTCGTGGAAGAAATTACTTCTTTATCGTTTCCTGTGACAATCATATCATCCACATATAATAGAACAGCTGTAAATGAATCACCACTGACCTTGGTAAAGAGTGAATAATCTGCATGTGACCATTTGAACCCAAACTGAATAACAGCAGATACAAATTTTGGAAACCAAGAATGAGATACATGTTTCAATCCATATAGGGATTTATGAAGTCGACATACAACTTGTGTCTTCTCCTGTCGACGAAATCCAGGTGGAGAAGTCATATAGACTTCTTCATCAAGGGCACCATGAAGAAAGGCATTTTGTACATCCATCTGATGAAGTGTCCAGTTGCGAATAGAGGCGACAGCGAGTAAGCATCGGATTGATGTTAACTTTGCAACTGGAGCGAAAGTTTCATTATAATCAATCCCTTCTCGTTGTGTAAACTAAGTTTCATTATAATCAATCCCTTCTCGTTGTGTAAACTCCTTTGCCACCAGCCGTGCTTTGTAACGTTCAACTGTACCGTCAGAATTAAATTTGACCTTAAACACCCACTTACAACCAATAGGATGAGAACCCGGAGGAAGTGGGACAAGGGAACAAGTGTTGTTTTCCTCCAAGGCACGGATTTTATCATTCATAGCAGCTACCCACTTGGGATCTTGACATGCTGCCTCAAATGTTGATGGCTCAATGATATGAGAAATATTGTATGTAAGAGCACGATGTACAGAAGAAAGATTACTATATGACACATACCTTGATATAGGATGTCGAGTGCTGGACTTGACTGTAAGAGACTCAGTTTGAGTAAACAGAGTATGATTGATATAGTAATCTTTCAGGTGAATTGGGGTTTGAATTGATCTGGTGGATCGTCAAATTTGGTCATTGGGTATGACAGGATGTTGGTTTGGCTGTCTGTCAGGTGAAGGTGGAGAAAATTGCTCAACCGGTCGACCGATATGTAGAGACGGTCAACCGTCTGAGCTCTCTGTAGAAACAGATGAGGGAAACAGCTGACCAGACAGTCGACGAGGTGAACTCTCTGTTGAAACGAATGAGAGAACCAGTCGACAGTTTGAACAGTGTGCGGGACCTTCAGGTAAGGAATCTGTTTCTGCTATATGTTGATCATCATGGTAAGGTAAATGTGGCATGTCAACATCTAGAGGCATAGATTGTGGTAATGGGATGGAGCTGGTGTCTTCATTTGGCTGCGAGGCATATGGAAATATGGTTTCATGGAACACAACATCCCGGGACACCACTAGTCTTCTATCAATGAGGTCATATAAAAGGTATCCTTTTTGTTCTAAGGAGTATCCAAGAAACACACACCTTCTGGCCCGTGTGTCAAATTTATGGCTGGGTTTGAGGTTGGTGGCAAAATATAGGCAACCATAGACACGCAAATGGGAATAAGATGGTAATTTCTTGTGCAATCTCTCGTATGGTGTTTTGTGTGATAGCAATGGAGAAGGTATCCGGTTGATAAGATAACAAGTCGTTTTGATATGTTCCCCCCAAAATTTAATGGAAGATTAGCTTGAAATCGAATAGCACGGGCTACATTAAGAAGGTGGCGGTGTTTTCTCTCTACTACTCCATTTTGTTGTGGGGTATATGGACATGACCTATGAAAATTGGTACCATTTTGATCTAAAAAGGCTTGCAATGATAAAAACTCTAGGCCATTATCAGATCTTAGGACTTTTATAGGCAGGTTGTGTTGTGTTTTAACCCAAGCAAAGAAATTCTTAATTATGCCTTGAGTTTCAGATTTGTGATGCATAAGGTGTACCCAAGTGTAGCGAGAGAAATCATCAACGATTGTAAGGAAATATCTAGCACCAGAATAAGAATAAATTTTATGAGGGCCCCAGATATCACAATGAATTAAATCAAACGGTTTATTGCTAGAAATTTGGCTAACTTTAAAAGGCAATCTAGATTGTTTTGCCAAATGACATACATCACAAATATCGTGAGAATTAAAACTAATATCTAAGACATTTTGTGCTAGGAATTGAAGAGGTGAGGCTGAAGGGTGTCCAAGGCGTCTATGCCACAGATTGGTAGAACGAGTGGCAGTATAATGTATTTGTGGTCTTTGTGAAAGGTAATATAGGCCATTACTTTGGCTTTCCAAGCCAATCGTCTTCTTCGTAGTCAAATCCTGCATGACACAAAAATCAGGAGAAAATGTCACATAGCAACCTAACCTTTTAGTAAGTTTACTAGTAGTTAACAAATTAACTTTGAAGTTGGAAACATAAAGCACAACATCAACAGTCATATTATTCCCTAAGTTAATAGCATCAATAGATTTAATAAGGGCATGACCCCCATCCGGTAATTGAACAGTTTTGTGCTTTGGCATGGATTTATTCTCAACGAGCCCATCCTTCGTCATATGGTCAATAGCCCCGCTATCAATAATCCAAGAACTACTCAAAGAGATAGTAGAGGAATTGATACCTGATGTATTAATATGAGACTCATCATTACCTACTTTGCCTTTTAGAAGTGTCATGATCTGCTCGTATTCCTTGGTTGTAAGGGTTTTTCCTTCCTTTGGGTCAGGTGTAGAAGCGACAGCAGTGTTTGTGAAGCGTTTGCTTTGTGGCTTCACGTTCTTCCCATGAAACCTGTGCCCTGAAGGGAAGCCATGGATAAAATAGCAGGTATCAACAATGTAGCCAGTCATCCCACTGTGTGCGCACTTTTTCTGTCCAGTTTTCGTCGAAACGGTTGACCGGTTGGGCCGCTAGTCACTTTTCCAGCTTGATTTCTCCCAATTGATTGAATGTAGCCCTTCACGATCTATTGCAACTTCAAATTTTCTTTCATGTTGCATTAAAATAGCGTATACCTTTCTGGTATATGGGAAAGGGCTCATCATAAGTATGTTTCCACGAACTGTGGAATAAGAATCATTCAACCCCATCAAGAATTGCATGGCCTTCTCCTTCTCATCCCTTACAGCTAGTGCCTTAAGATTCCCACAAGTGCATCCAATTGGGTTGTGATAAGAACCCAGTTCATCCCATAGTCCTTTTAATTTGGTGTAATAAGCTGATACCGATTGATTTTCTTGTCGATGCTCAGCAATTTCTTGGCGAATCTGATATATTCGTGCGTCGTTACCTTGAGAAAATCGATCTCGTAGGTCGTTCCATACTTCTGTGGCAGATTCGGAGTATATGATACTTTCAGCAATATCTGGATGTACTGAGTTAAGTATCCATGATAGTACCATGTGATTACTCCATTCCCAAATAGAATATTTCTCATCTTCTGCTTCTGGCACTTTGATCTTTCCATCAATGAAGCCAATTTTATTCTTGGCGATGAGGACAATTCTCATAGCCCTACTCCATTGTCCATAATTGTTTCCATCAAGTAGTTTAGAAACAAGGATTAAGCCGGGATGATCGGATTGCTGTACAGCCATGGGATCCGATTGGGCAATCGTCGCTTCTATGAGTTTTGTATCAGACATCGTTGCTTAGAATCGTCGCTCTGATACCATGAAGAAATATAAAAGAGAATATGTATGGAGAAATAATTCTCTCTGTATTGATTCAATTGATTAATGATTGAATAAGAGTACAATGCATATATATACTAATAATGAAAGGATCCTACCTAAAATAGAAATATTATATACATGATATCTTCCTATATACAATTCTACCAATAAGGTAAACATATGGAATATGGTAAATAAATATATTTGTTAATAGAAAAGAACGTGACATCCAAGCTTTTTGATTGCCATGTATTTGCAACCAAGATTATCTCGATAATATGTTTGTAACAACGTGGGTTCAAAAATTTTCCAACTATCCACAAAGGATTTTTTTCACTTCCATCTTCTTTGGTGCATATAACCACAGCTATTCTTTTTTTATTATGTTTGAGACCTTCAAGCTATTTTGTTACTCCAATTAATCAATCGAAGCTTAAACATGAATGCTATTTAAATTGAAAAAAAAAAAGGGAAATATCTTACATGTAATCTATAAAACTGGTCAGTTTTATCCATATTGGAGAAGTCAAAAATTATTGCTTAAAGATAAAGTTGATTAAGAAATAAGGCACATTTCTCTTTGATTAGATCACTAATATTGATCTTACTTTGGTAGATATTAACACATTCAACCAATGTTGTTTCCATGAGTGAGTATGAGACAAGTTTATGGTGTTTCGAACTCCCACTTATGTGATGGGCGTTGAGCATTTCTTTAGAAGTTTCGTGGCGGGTGGTGAAGAGAGACCAGAAGAATGATTCATTTGGATCGTTGAGCTTTTTCAGTCCATAAACTAATAATTAATGGAATGTTTGTCCATCCATAAACATCAATTCTATTTGTATATACAGGGACCTATCTATACATATACATATAAAAGTATTTTATGGCATGATATAATCACCTTCGTTTGATATATTCATTCAGTGCTATGGTGAAGGGCGTTCGTACCTTCGTTGACTTTGACCTTGTATTATCCAATAGCCATTGTTCAAGATGTCTTTGAGTAAATGTAGGATTGTCTTTCTTCATCTAGCAAAGACTTTGTAAATGCTATCAGTCATAGTAATTTGAAGATTGAAGTTCTTTAAAAAATGAGCAATAACAAAGAAGATAGAAAAGATAGAATTTTTAGGAGCATGATATAAATCTAAATTCATAAAGAAGAAGAGATGATTATAAAGATAGAAAAATTTGTTATATAAATGCTACAGAGCTAGTGGACGAGTTTAAAGGACGTGAAACATTAAACAAACATGTGTTTTAATACAAAATAATAATGTACAAGAATAAATTAATATTTTTAGGATTAATGCTCAATGATGGTTCTTAAAATATTAATTTAATTTATTGTGATTTCCTCCCTATACACTCAAAAAAAAAAAAAAAAAAAAAAAAAAAAAAAAAAAAAAAAAAAAAAAAAATTAAAAAAACCTGCAACACACATTTTCTATGACTAGGTTATATAAAAAAAAAAATGCAAGTGGCAGACATTTTGGACTTTACATTAACTGCCAAGATGATAACCAGTGAATTATGCGATTAAAAATTTCTAAAAATTATAAAATTTTCCGTCATTTGTATAAATTAATTGCCCTTTCGTTTTCAAAGATGAATAAAAAATGATCATTTATGACTCAGCTTCCTCCATTGTTTTTTAAATTAAGTACAGTGCAAGAAATTATACAGACAGGAGAGTCAAACTCTCACCAGTGTAGTTTTTGTCATCGTGTTCTGCATCAACGCGGTGAAGCTATTTCCAAGCAAGTTGTAGCACATCTAGATTTAATGGAAACGCGACAATACAAGACTTTATGTAAAAACGTGTTGGCTGAGAAGACATTTTGAGCTCTTATATATATATGTTCACGCAGAATAATGCTTCAGAACAAAGACCATCATCCTTGCGGTTCCACAGCGAGCAGGTATGTTTTCTATGTTTACGCACTAATGAGTTTGTTTGTGGCTAAAAAATGACGTGACACTCTATGAAAGACTTTAGTTGAAAAAGCTCTTACTACAATAATTAAGGTGGCAAATTGTGTAAAAAATATTATCTCGGACCAAGAGTACAAGTGTCTATTTCCCTCCTCTTTTTTCTTCCCTTTGATGTTCTTGAATTGTCCCCTTTATATAGGGTGGTGTGTTCCATTTATTTCGATTGTGAAGAGAACCAACTCGAAACCAGAATGAATAGTTATTTTTTAATAAAACCATTGAATCTATTTGAAATTATGCAACCAAACGAACTATAAACCTTATTATTGGATCCTATCTATAAACCGAAAATTATGGATGCCCAACTATACCCGACGAGCTAGATCGTCTACATTACGAGTCAAGAAAGCTCCACTCGTAATCTTTTTTCGAGCCCCCATGGACCGAGCCAAAATGGGCCAAGCGGATAGCCCATAGGCTGCTCAGTCCATTTGCCAGTGGCCTAGTAATTTTCATATCACACTCTAAAAGGCATCTAAGAATATGTATTTTAAGAACTAGAAACTAGTTTTTAACATGTGAAATCCAAGGGGTTTATTTAATTTTCAAAAAATAAAAAATGAAATATTGACTTTTCTTCAACCATTCTAGTTAAGCCTTGTCAGTGTTGAACTACATCGGGTGAAGACTTTTCCTAATGGAGATAAGGCGTGAATGAAGGACCTAACGAATACACTATTTTACGCGGTGAAATTTGTAGATTTTCCCATTTAACAACCTCTTCTTCTATATATTCTAGTCGTATTATGCACTTCTAATTTAAATCCTCTAGCCCGTCACAAGATAATTTGTGACCAAGGCTCTATGTTAATTGAAATTGTTCCTTTTGATTAATATAGTTATATCCTTTCATATTTCATTAAAAAATTCTTATCATCCTTTTGCTACATCCTGAAGTAAGTCAAGACAAGAGTTGATACAAAGTGAGGGCGATCGAAAAGTGTCGAGGAGAATGCCCGAGGGAACTTCAAAGAGAGAAAACTACGAAAAAAATACACTACCACAATTCAGAAAGACAAGCATTGGCGATACAAGGTTTGATGGATCATTTGGTCCGATACATAATACAGTTGAGACGAGCAAGCGCGATTCAAATCAGTTGGAACAAATTGAGACAGAGGTAAAGTATAATGATTTTTCCCAGCTACGACTCAAGGAGCATATGAAATATGATCGTAAGCCTCACTCTTCACGTTCTACTTACATGCAATCCTTTGATCATTTCTTTCTCTTTTTGTTTTCTTTACTAATAGTTTGTTTTATCAGCTTGTTGTTGCGTAAACTTTATTTGATTTTCTGAAAATGCTATCTACATCTTCTATATTTATGCACTCAACTTTCAAGATGACATGTATTATATATACACTTAGTGCTTGTTTAGTAATGTTTTTTTTATAGATTTATAAGCAGTGGATCTTGCGGAATGTGTGAATAAAAAGTAGAAAAAAGTTGTGTGTTATACGAAATGTATAGATAAAAATAAAGTTTGATCAGCTTATAAGTACATGTAAATACTGCCAAACATGCTATATATGACATGCTACTATTGTTAGTTTCAAAATTCCATGTTTCATCTCGAGATGTCGAATAAAATCAGATTTTTAGCAAGTTGGATGATATAAGGATGAGTGTTATACAAATTTTACGCGATTGGATCGTTTCTATCTGGTTAAAAGATGAGTTCTACATAACAGTTATTTGACTTCTTGTATTTATGGTGTTCAGTGTTAATTTGTTCAAAATCAAAATAGAATTGTCAATATGAATGAGTGGCTAAATTGGAATAAATTGAACAAGTAATGAGAATAAACGCTGAGAAGTCAAAATGGTCCGACTGACGATAAATAAATGAAATGACTCTTGGGTAATTAGGGCATGAATTTTTAGACATAAAGAATTACTCAATCTTGATCAAACACGTAAGAAAATGTAGAAGTAGACCAAAACTAATATAACATATTCGATCTAATTGTGAAAGCTAAGATCATTTTTGGCTTAAAGAAAAATTACCCAAGTTTTCTCAATTGTTTCTCTCTATCAATGGGGGTCGAGTTGGCTAAAGTTCAAAATTTGGTCATTTTGTGTCCGACTCAACCTCAATATAGAACTTGACTGGGAACAAGTTATTTGAAATAAGTTTGATATGAAGATATATAATTTTAGTTTACTTTCGATTACTCTTCTTTCATTCAATCACAACATGTTGAGTAGATGTGGTAAAAATTGGCCCGGCCTGCGGGCCGGCTCTGTAACCCACCTTTTTGGGTTGGGTTGGGTTGGGTTGATCCTAACCCAAATAAAACCGGGCCGGCCCGATTTTTTTTTTTTTCTTTTTTTTTTTTATTTTTTATTTTTTGCTCATTAACACTAATCACTTATTTTGTGAATAATCCCAATACATAATTCAAATAATATCAATCTAAAATGATCTAAGCCAAAGTCACCATTAAACATTAGTCCAAAAATATCAGGATCCAACATAAAATTGTTTAGATTTAATTAAAATTTAGTTTAATTTAAGTTTTAATCTAAAATATATTTGGTGTGACAAATAAATTATTTATTTTAAATTTACTTATAAGTAAACTTTTTAATTTAAGCCAAACATGCTTATATCTCAAAACAATAAGACTAGCATGCTTTTAATATTTGTATTTTTTTCTTAAATGTCTACAAATAATTTACAATTAACAAAAAAAAAATTATTATTTTGAACAAAAATTGACGTTTATCTATTAACTAATACATGAAAGCCCCAATTTTATAAATTAATCTCCTTAAAAATCTCAAAATATATAATCTAAATTTATATAAGATTGTATTTGGTGTAATGTATTAGATTGTATAAAAATTTATTTAAAAAAAAAAATTAAAACAAGCTGGGCCAATGAGTTGGACTGGACTAGTATATTTCTGGTCCATACAAAAATGGGCTGGGCCAACCCAGTCCAGTTTCATGTGTGACCCTACTCTAGCGGGTTGGGCAACCCATTTGCCAACTCTAATGTTGAGAATGAAATTCAACCATAAGTTAAAAACGTCAATTTTAAGCATTAATCGTAGAACATGTTTGATTCAAATTTTTTTTAAACACTTTTTTTCTTATACTCATTTTCAATCATATATTTTGTAAGAACCACAACTTTTATCAATTGTTTAACCACATATTCTACCAATTTTTTTCAAAAATTCTTAAAAAACTACTTTTAAACTCTACCAAACATACACTTGAATTTTGTAAACAAATCTAACTTCATGTATGTGCGTGACAGAAAAAGAAGAGAGAGAAGAGGAGGGTTGACCAGTACTCGACTTTTGTTATGTTTATTACATTCTTTTTCATTATTTGTAGTTTCACTATTTTCTAATTTGATATACATTTTCTTGTGGCTTTATTTTGTCGATTATTTTCTTAATTTCACACAATAATTTTATTTATTTTCTAAAAGAAATATTAAAACAATTTATTGATACTGAAATTGATGTCACACAAGCATATTTAATTTAAGTGTAAATTACAGATCTAGGTCTCCATCATTTTTACTTTGTCGTAATTTTGTCCACATTCAATTTTACACGGATCATTTCCAGCATTTTAAATATTGCGCATAGGTGGACCTTCCTGACAACCAAGAAGGGCCCAACTCGGCTCTTAAAGGGACGAGCTGAGCCATGACTTGGTTCATCCCAAATTTCCAAGTCCGGACTAGCCCATGACTCATGGGCCATACGGGCCGTACGTGAACTTCACTGTTTTTTTAAGATTTTTTTTTTAGTTTAAAAACCTAAACGAAATAAGTTATGATAAAAATGACATTTAAAATCTTCTAACTTTTTTTGAGCTTGGGATAGACTACTTTCAGTGCAGGCGAAGTTAAAATTGTACACGAACAAGTTGTTACGTGTACAATTTTTTGTAAAATTAAGAAAAATTAAATAAATCTACAGAAACTATACTTACATTTTATGTAGCCAGCTCTTGCACCTCTTTGGCCAATATGAAGTCTACTTTATCTTGGATTCGAAGTTCTGCAACCTCTTAATTTTTTAAACACATTAAACTCACTAATATGTCTGCTTTCAGTCTTGACCCCATATTGTTCAAAATCTTGCCACATGTACTAAAAGCATACTCCGGTGCTACACTTGATATCGGATGTGTTAGTAGATCGCGTACTATAATAGAAATAATTAGGTATTGATCCTCATTTTGTCTCCGCCACCAAAGCATATCAAAATTATTTCACTCATCTTCATCTAACATATTAAACATGTTGTGACCAAAATATCTAGTTAACTCTAAAGGTACGTCTCTACTATTGTTTCTACATTCATGGCACGGGAAAGCGAAGAAGAAGAACTAGATTGTTGAGTTTTTCTAATGGAACGAAGGAAACTTCAATAATCGTTATCGTCATTTGATGACGAAGAAAGGATTGCTACATGAGGTCTTCAAATGTTCCTACCGGTATTTACCGTATAAAAGCCGTACATTTCACATAATATTTTTTTCTAAATTACCGTAAGTTATTAGATTTTTGTAACTAAACTTATTAAAAATTGTCGAAATAGTATGTTTTGTACCTTATAAATTTACTCTATAGTCTATAATTGACGCTAAAGAGAACAACATGTGCAATTATTCCTAATATTTTCTAAACTTAATCTCCATTGCTGATACAATATCAGAAAAAATTGGAAATGTCTTTTACGTATTAAAATTTATTAGCAATAAAATAAAAATTATTTAAAATTAATGGACTGGTAGGATAATATACTCCAACATGTGTTTGAGGCGTCGAAAAAAAAAACTTGTAAAAATTTTCTCACATTGAATGCGATTTTTCAATTATATGTTTGCAAATCATATTTTGGGACGTGTGAGTGTCGGTCATCATAATAGGCGGTTATACAATTTTCATAACCTTCGCATGATTGAAACATTAAATAATTAGAGTTTCATCAATTTCCTATGTCTGTTACAGTCTATACATAAATATTTTGTTGGAAGTGAATTTTTTATAAATAATTCATCAAATCTTGTTTCCTAGAAAGTGAGACAATAATATAATTTATGGTATACCTAATTTTTTCTAATTGTGGGCCTATAAATTTTAAATCACCTTGGACAATTAAATTAAAAATGTGATATATACATCGAAGATGAAATAAAATTCTACCAAAATTCAGATTTAATTCTCGAATTAATCTATCTATTACTATGTTGTTAGGCGCAGCATTATCAAATATGAAATTGCGAATTCTAGATTCACAGTTAAATTCTCTAATATATTTATTAAATAAATAAAAATTTGTATCACATTATGAATGTAGTCAATTACTTTAAAAGTAATTATTTTTTTATGCATAATCTATAATTTTTCAATATAATGTAAAGAGGCATGCAATATATCTTTTATTATTTATACCAGACCATAAGTTCAAAGTGAATAAAACAACACAAGAATATTTAATTAAATCATTTATTATATTTTCTTTCTTTTTATTATATAAAGCAATAGTATTTGCACGAAGAGTGTTTCTAGCAAATGGCACATACCTTGGTTGAACATATTTTGTTACAAATTTGGTGAAGCGTGGGCTTTCTACTATGCTAAGAAGGAACTCACCATTAGTCACCAACTGAGTCATTCCTTCTCGACGCTTAGAGACTTGTATATACACCAAGTTGTTAAGATTCGGACTAGAACTAGAGATCCACCGAGAGATCGAACTGAACTTGAGCTTGATTGGTATCAACTCCCCTGTGTTTTGGCATACACTTAGGAAAATGTTGGTTTAAATAGCTCATGTCGCCACCTTTTTGCCATGCAAATTTTTGTTTACAATATTTTATACATTGTCTTGAAGATTAGTTGTCCATCTGCGGTTGCATCGGTGTATACTAATTTGAAATGATCCCAACACCAAATATTTTGTTTTGCAGATATTCGTTTAGTAGTCAACCTAGTCGTTGTAGTAGTGTTGGTCGTTTCTAATTCTTCATCGATATCCTCTAAATCGACAATGGGATCAGTGTTTCCAATCCTATAATCATCACCAATTCGAGAATTAGAATATCATTTAGTCCACTAAAATCATCATGAATTTGGTGGTTGACACTTCCTTGTGTGTTGTACTGATCCATATAGAAAATAGAAATGTATAAGCAGAATGTAAAATTGTAGAAAATTAGAAATATAGAAATTCAACTGTAAATTGCATAATAAAAGAGTTAATATTGACAATATAATTTTTTTGAATTGTGTAGGTTAAAAGAGTTGTGAATTGTGAAGAATTTAGAAGTTTAGGAGGCGTAGTTATAAGGAGAAAAATTAGCCGATGAAAAAAATAAAATAAAAATAGGGACCAAAATGGTCACAAAAATAATTGTTGGGCTATAACGATCACTATTGTGACCGTTACTTTTGATAACATATTGTTTTGTATTGTTCAATGTTGATATTTTATTTATATTCATAGAAGTACGATTGCAATCAAAGATGAATTTTATATAGTAGTAATACGAATAATAACTTGAAATCAGTGAAGAGCTTTTGGTGATTTGAGTTTTGATGATTGAGTAACCATTGATATCAAATTGTATGGAATTAATGATGTACTAATTGGTATCTTCAGTGTTGTATTTTACGAAAAAATTAATAATTATTAATTTTATTGGAGAGAATGTAATGATTGACTATATAATATTGTACATTTGTTGGAGTAGTGACTCTTTGTAAAGAATATTATTTATGTATGTTCTATTTTTATTTAGCGCGTCTGATTTGACGATACAAATGAAAACAACATAAATGTAAATGTAAGTAAGAAATAAAAACTAAAGAATAATTCTCTCTCTCTCTCTCTCTCTCTCTCATATATATATATATATATATATATATATATATATATTAAATTATAAATAAAAAAAGCTTGATATTTTAGTTGTCAACTATAATAACTATAATCCAATGTATTCAAAACAATATTTTCATTTCCATAATTTTAATTTTAATCCGATAATAAAAAAAGTTACAATTTCCTCATTTATTTTTTTTTTTAAATCCATTTTTCATTTCTTTCATCAACGTAAGGCAAAAAAAATTGAAATCGTCTTTTCATATTCATATTTAATTTAATATATTAAATATTTACAAATTTTAGATGTACATTTAATAGATTGTTAAAAATTCAATATACAATAATAATGAACAATAAAAGAGTAACAAATAAATATTAAAAGATAATTGCATTCATTTAAGTACAATTACAATTAGATATGAGTTTTAAATTAAATTAAAAATAAAAAAAGTTTCACACGTTAGTTTAAACTATAGTATATATTTGGTGATGGTTTAAAGATTTTGAAAAAAATTTGGTAAAATGTGTTGTTGAAAATATGATAAAAGTTGTATGTCCCACAAAATATGTAGTTGAAAATGAATTTGAGAAAAAAGGAATTAAAAAAAAAAAAAAAAACTGAATCAAACATGCTCGTAATTATTGTAATATAATGTATTGAAAATAATTTTTTTATCTCCATTTCAGTTTTAACAACTATGGTTTGAATTTTAATGCGGTGATAAACAAAGTTACAATTTTTCTCATTCATTTCTTTTTTTTATTAAAACTTATTTCTCATTCCTTTTATCTATTTAATGCAAAAATAAAAAATAAAAAATTGAGATCATCTTTTCACCTTCATATTTAATTTAATAGATTAAATGTTTAACAATTTTAATTGTATATTTAGTAAATTGTTGAAAATTTAATTTACAATAAGAATAAACAAAAAAAAAGAGTACTAAATAAAATATTAAAAAATAATTATACATTAATGAATACTAAAGGTGAATATGGAATTTTAAAAACTTTGTAAGGGTAAAATGGTCTAAAAATGTTTCTCCATTTAAGCCTCTTTTAAATTAGTATAGATATAGATATAGATTAATTGCCCTTTCGTTTTCAAAGATGAATAAAAAATTATCATTTATGACTCAGCTTCCTCCATTGTTTTTTAAATTATGTACAGTGCAAGAAATTATACAGACAGGAGAGTCAAACTCTCACCAGTGTAGTTTTTGTCATCGTGTTCTGCATCAACGCGGTGAAGCTATTTCCAAGCAAGTTGTAGCACATCTAGATTTAATGGAAACGCGACAATACAAGACTTTATGTAAAAACGTGTTGGCTGAGAAGACATTTTGAGCTCTCATATATATATATGTTCACGCAGAATAATGCTTCAGAACAAAGACCATCATCCTTGCGGTTCCACAGCGAGCAGGTATGTTTTCTATGTTTACGCACTAATGAGTTTGTTTGTGGCTAAAAAATGACGTGACACTCTTTGAAAGACTTTAGTTGAAAAAGCTCTTACTACAATAATTAAGGTGGCAAATTGTGTAAAAACGTGTTGGCTGAGAAGACATTTTGAGCTCTTATATATATATGTTCACGCAGAATAATGCTTCAGAACAAAGACCATCATCCTTGCGGTTCCACAGCGAGCAGGTATGTTTTCTATGTTTACGCACTAATGAGTTTGTTTGTGGCAAAAAAAAATGACGTGACACTGTTTGAAAAACTTAATAGGATTTTAGTTGAAAAAGCTCTTACTACAATAATAAGGTTACAATTGTGTAAAAATATTAGCTCGGACCAAGAGTATAAGTGTCTATTTCCCTTCTCTTTTTTCTCCCCTTTGATGTTCGTGAATCGTCCCTTTTATATAGGGCGATGTATAAGAAGGAGAGGTGGGCGTGATTCCAATTAATTCGATTCTCAAAAGAACAAACCCGGAACCAGAACCAATAGTTATTTTCTAATAAAACCTTTGATTCTATCTAAAATTATGGAACCAAACGAACTATAAACCTTATTATTGGATGCCTATCTATAAACCGGACCGACGAGTAGATCGTCTACATTACGAGCCAAGCAAGCTCAGCTTGTAATCTTTTTTCTGGGCTCATTCGAGCCCCCATGGACCGAGCCAAAATGGGCCGAGCGTAGAGCCCATGGGCCGCTCAGTCCATTTGCCACCCCTAATAATTTCCATATCACTCTAAAAGGCATCTAAAAATATGTATTTTAAGAACTAGAAACTAGTTTTTAATTGTGAAATCCAAGGGGTTTATTTAATTTAAAAAAAAAAAAAGAAATATTGACTTTTCCTCAACCATTCTAGTTATGCCATGTTAGTGTTGAACTATCGGGTGAAGACTTTTCCTAATGGAGAAAAGGCATGAATGAAGGACCTAACGAATACAAAATTTAATGTATTTAAACACTATTTTACGCGGTGAAATTTTTAAATTTTCCAATTTAACAACCTCTTCTTCTATATATTATAGTCGTATTATGCACTTCTAATTGAATCCTATAGCCCGTCACAAGATAATTTGTGACCAAGGCTCTATGTTAATTGAAATTGTTCCTTTTGATTAATATAGTTATATCCTTTCATATTTCATTAAAAAAAATTTATCATCCTTTTGTTACATCCTGAAGTAAGTCAAGAAAAGAGTTGATACAAAGTGAGGGCGATCAAAAAGTGTCGATGACAATGCCAGAGGGAACTTCAAAGAGAGAACTACGACGAAAATACACTGCCACAATGCAGCAAGACAAGCATTGGCTATACAAGGTTTGATGGATCATTTGGTCCGATACATAATACAGTTGAGACGAGCAAGCGCGATTCAAATCAGTTGGAACAAATTGAGACAGAGGTAAAATATAATGATTTTTACCAGCTACGGCTCAAGGAGCATATGAAATATGATCGTAAGCCTCACTCTTCACGTTCTACTTACATGCAATCCTATGAATATTTCTTTCTCTTCTTGTTTTCTTTACTAATAGTTTGTTTTATCCACGTGTTGTTGCGAAAACTTTATTTGATTTTCTGATAATGGTACCTGCCTCTTCTTTATTTATGCACTGAACTTTCAAGATGACATGTACTACATATATACTTAGTGCTTGTTTAGTAAAGTTTTTTATAGATTATAAGCAGTAGATCCTGCGGAATGTGCGAATAAAAAGTAGATAAAAATTGTAGGTCTTACAAAATATGTAGATAAAAATAAAGTTTGATCAGCTTATAAGTACATATAAGTACTGCCAAACATACTATATATGACATGCTACATGTTAGTTTCAAATGTTCTATGTTTATTCTCGAGAAATTGAATAAAATTAGATTTTTAGCGAGTTGGATGATATAATTAAGGACGAGTGTTGTACAAATTTTATACAATTGCAAATCTGGTTAAAAGATGAGTTCTGCATAACAGTTTAACCATGAGTTCTGCATAACAGTTATTTGATTTGTTGTAGATTATGGCGTTCAGTGTTATTTTGTTCAAAATCAAAATGTCTAGCAGATATGGAATTGTCAATATGAATGTGTGGCTAAATTGGAATAAATAGAATAAGAAATGAGAATAAACGCTGAGAAGTCAGAATGGTTCCGACTGACGATAAATAAATGAAATAACTATTGGGTAGATGAGGGCATGAATTTTTAGACATAAGATCGAATTACTCAATCTTGATCAAACACGTAAGAAAATGTAGAAGTAGACCAAAACTAATATGATATATTCGATCTAATTGTGAAAGCTAAAATCATTTTTGGCTTAAAGAAAAATTACCATAAGTTTTCTCAATTGTTTCTCTCTATCAGTGGGGGGTCGAGTTGGCTAAAGTTCAAAATTTTGGTCATTTTGTGTCCAATTCGACCTCAATATAGAACTCGACTAGGACCAAGTTCTTTGAAATAAGTTTGAGATGAAGACATATATTTTAGTTTTCTTTCAATTACTCGATTATTTCATTCAATCACAACATGTTGAGAATAAAATTCAACCACAAGTTAAAAACGTCAATTTTAAGCATTAATCTTAGAACATGTTTGGTTTAATTTTTTTAAACACTTTTTTCTTAAACTCATTTTCAACCACATATTTTGTAGGACTTATAACTTTTATCAACTTTCCAACCACACATTTTAGTAACTTTTTTCAAAAATTTCTAACAAACTACTTGTAAACTCTACCAAAATATACAATTAGGTTTTCTTCTATAAATCTAGCTTCATGCATGTGTGTGACAAAGGAGAGAGAGAATACGAGAAGAGATGACCAATCGATTTTTGTTATGTTTATTACATTCTTTTTCATTATTTGTAGTTTCTCTATTTTCTAATTTGATATACATTTTCTTGTCTTGGCTTTATTTTATGGGTTATTAGCACATTTTGTCCCTAACGTTTCTTCTCATTGTGTAAAGTATCCTTATCGTTTAAATTTTAGCATCTGGGTCCCTAAATAAACGTTTCTTTGCCGAAACGGTCCTTGCCGTCTATATTCGTTAACATTTACCGTTAAAATTATCAAAAGGGTTCCTTACCGCAAATAAATCAAATGATAAGGATGATATATGCAAAAAATAGTAAACGATAGGGACGTTTTGCATTTTGCGCACACAAATATTTAAAGCCAAATTTCAGGTTTTCTTCTTCCAACAACTATAAAATTCCACACAAACAGATAAAATTACATATATTTTAATATTACACTTAAACATAGTGAAGGAAACTTATACACATTACAAGAACATGACACATCCAGACGAATGTATACCGACAAATACATTTTAAACACTTCAATAAGCTACAATACAACCAACCCGCACTCAAAAGTTAAATACCACGTTCTCAAATTGAACAAGTTCTTCTCTTTCTGCAAATTCAATAATTATTTTTCATACGCATTACTGGATCTAAGCAAACTAAGTACTATCTTCACTGTGTCACACTTTGTCCCTATCGTTTGCAAAATATATTATGCAAGAATGCGTATATGGCAGCATACAATGTATTAAGTTCTTGTAATGTGTATGAGTTTTCTTCACTATGTTTTATCTGTTTGTGTGAAAATTTATAGTTGTTGGAAGAAAACCCAAAATCTAGCTTTAAATATTTTTGTGCGCAAAACGTCTCTATCGTTTACTAATTTTTGCGCAAATCATCCTTATCGTTTGATTTATTTGCCGTATTGAACCATTTTGATAATTTTAACGCTAAATGTTAACGGATATGGACGGTAAGGACATTTTCCGCAAAGAAACGTTTATTTAGGGACCTAGATGTCAAAATTCAAATGATAAAGACGGTTTGCACAATGAGAAAAAATATTAGGGACGAAATGTGCTAATTACTCTTATTTTATCTATTATTATTTTCTTAATTTCACACAAAAGTTTTATTTATTTTCTAAAAGAAATACTAAAACACTTTATTGATACTGAAATAGTGGTCACATAAGTGTATTTAATTTAAGGGTAAATTACACTCTACGTCTCCATCATTTTTATTTTATCGTAATTTTGTCAACATTCAATTTTACACGTACTATTTCCAACATTTTAAATAATTCACACAAATGGTCCTTCCTTTCCAACACTTTATTAACTACAAATATTAAAGCTCCAACTGTATTCTTCATATTTTAATTTATCATTTTATTATCATTCAAAAATAAAGTACATATAATGTGTAAATTAATTTTTATTAGCATTTTTATCTTAAAAAAATATAATAAAATTGGTTCAATGTCATAAATTATATACGTCATTTGTTATTTATTTAACTTAATTTTTCTTTCAAAATTTTCACATCACATAGGAATTACGTATACTTAAAACACAATGATTTTACATTTTCTCTTATGAAAAATTTAATTGACACGACTATAGTGATATAGTTAATATTCTAAATTAAATATTATTTAATAAATGTACTGGACGAATTTGCACCTTTTGTAAAGGTTAAGAATTCAATTGTAATTTTTTCTAATTAAAAATAATGGCAATTAAGGGTATATTTGTCTTTTTCATCAAATAAGGACCAATTGTACACCAAAACACATCGGTTAAGGACTTGTGTACTAAAAATTAAATGTTAGAGACCATTTTTGCACTGAGGGCAAAGGTTAGTGACCATTTGTATTTTATTAATGTTAGATTAAATTATATAATATATTTAATTTATCATGTGCTTATATCTTTGGTTTGAACGTAGTAATCGAGTTGGAAGATTTTTTTTTCTTATTAAGTATATATTTGTGTAAATTAATATTATTAATAATTAGAATCTAATAAGCTAATGGAACTAATTTAAGAATTAAATAGGTAAATATAGGTAAATAAGTGACCTCATTACTTAATTAGCACAAATTATACCTAAATAGACGCCATTAGATTAGAAGTCAACAATTTGCCTATTTTATATACCTCTTTGCAAGTTAAATTAGGCCTTTACCACAATTCCAAAACTCTCAACGTCTTCCTCACTCTCTCGAATTCGGTGCTTACACTTCATTACAAGGTATCATGATTTTTCTATTATTTTTGTTGACCTCCAAAAATAGCTGACAACAAGAACCCCACGCCTCTTCTTCCTATGTATATTTCCCTACACACTTGGACTGCCATGTGGTTTAATTAGACCGCATAGATAAGCCTAGTAATGGGTGAATATGATGCTAAAGAGAGGGAGATACACACTATGGAAAAGGTATTAGCTTGAGGGCCCCTAACTAACAATTTTCCAAGTGGTTATGAACACTTGAAGAACAATTAGCTTAGAGGACTTCGTTTTCTTGTGTGTGAGAGTTATATTTTCAACATCCATTTTTTGTGAAAATGGGTTTGATATTTATAGGCAAACTCTAACCGATGAACCCCCCTTTGATGTGCAACAAGTGGCTCAATCCGGAGAGTCCTCACGTCACATTTTGGGTGTCACATCATTAGCTTTAATGAGGAGGTCTCTTTCATCTGCACACTAGGAGGCTACGACTACGATAAGCTTCATTGACAAACTGTCCCATCAGTCTTTTCAAGTCTGACTTGTAGAGTAGCGGGAAAGGCTTCATCAAATGCCATTAAGGTAGGGCTTTGACCGCCTCGTCTCCAGAACCTCCTCGCTTGATCCTCTTCGACATAAAAGATCATACCCTTCTCATCTTTCCAAACCTCCTCGGTATAAAGAAAAACAGCCTTGAAGAAGGATCATGCCCACGTGGAGCGCCACGTGGCCACGGAGAAGGATCATGCCCATTTGGAGTGCCACGTGGGATTGGGGCGTAACTCACCCTTGGAACTTGGACCAGCTCGAACTTGTCGAAGCATGGGATAAGTTCTCTCACGAGCTTGAGATAGGAAGCCATTCCTCTTTCCTTAGTAGCGAAGCTCCCGTTTACTTGGCTTACAACCAATTGGGAATCGCTTGCTACTAAGAGCTTCTGCACCCTTATTTTCTTGGCGAGATGGATTTCGGCTAGCAGGGCTTCATACTTTGCAACATTGTTCGAGGCTTTGAAGGCAAACTTGATTGCACAATTCAGCTTATGGCCTTCAGGGCTAGTAAGTATAACCCCAACACTCGAGCCCGTGTCTCCAGAGGACCTGTCAACAAAGAGGCACCATATGTGCCATGGGGCGTCCACTTCGGGAGTGTTGGCAAACTCAGCCACAAAATCAGAGAATGTTTGCCCCTTGATGGCTGCTCTTGGCTTGAATACAATGTCAAACTGGCTAAGCTCAACAGCCCATTTCAACAGCCTCCCCGAGGCATTTGGCTTTTGCATTACATGCCTCAGGAGAAAGCTGGTGAGAACGTGGATGCTGTAGGCCAAGAAGTAGGGCCTCAATTTTTTGGAGGCAGTGATGAGCGATAATGTTAGCTTCTCCATATCAGGGTAACATATCTCCACTCCCAAGAGGGCCTTGATTACGTAGTAAACAGGCAGTTGATGCTCCTCATCTCGGACCAGAACTTTGCTTACAGATTCAAATGATATTGCTAAGTAAGAGTAGTAAAGCCTCTCCTAACCTAGGCTTTGATAGCAGTGGAGCATGGCCGATGTGTTCTTTCAAGGTCTGGAATGCGGCCTTGCATTCTGTAGTTCATTCAAACTTGGTACCTCATTTCAAGATTTTGAAGAAGGGCTGGCATTTGTCTGTTGCTTTTGAGACAAACCTACTAAGGGCTGCCATTTTTCTGGTAAGGCATTGCACATCTTTTGGCCTCCTAGGCGATTTCATTTCGATCAGTGCCTTGATCTTTTCTGGGTTGGCTTCGATGTCCATTTGGTTGACCATATAGCCTAAGAATTTTTCAGAGCCGACCCCAAAGATGCACTTAAGATGATTAAGCCTCATCATGTAAGTTCTGAGGATCTGGAAAGTCTTTTCCAAGTGCAGTACATGGTCCTCAGCTTTCAAGCTTTTATCCAGCATGTCATCTACGTAGACTTCCATGGTAAAGCCAAGCTGGTTGGCAAACATCTTGTTGACAAGTCTCTGGTAGGTTTCTCCAGTGTTTTTCAAGCCGAAAGGTATGAACTTGTAGTAGTAGAGGCCCTTGCCGTTACAAATGATATGTGCTCCTCATCTAGAGGGTACATTGGGATCTGGTTATAGTCCGAGTAGGCATTTATAAAACTTAGGAGTTCGTGCCCTGAAGTGGCGTCTACCAGCTGGTTAATCCAAGCCAGTGAAAAGTTGTCCTTTGGGCAGGCCTAGTTAATATTAGAGAAATCTATACAAATTCTCAACTTTCTGCCTGTCTTTTTCACCATTACTGGATTGGAAACCCACTTGGGATAGTGGGCCTCTTGAATGAAGTTGCTTTGCAAAAGCTTTCCTACATCATCTTTCAAGGGCTCATACTTCTCCGAATTCAGGGGCCTCATCTCCTGTCGATGCGATGAGAATTTAGGATCGACATTGAGTTTGTGAAAACTCACCATTGGATCAATTCCCACCATATCTTCGTGTTTCCAAGTGAAAACATCAAGGTTACGACATAAGAATTTCTTCAAGTCTTCATTAGGCTTCTCAAGAAGGTCATTTCCTACCCATAGCCACTAGGTTGGATCAGCAGGGTCTGCTAAAAAGCTTTCTAGCTCCTCCACTGGCGAGATCTGAAAGTCTACTCCCATCATCATGGGTTCGATGTCCTTAATGAAGGTTTCTTCTTCCATTGTAACATCTCCGGTGCTTCCTTCGAGGCTTCTGTCATCTTTACATCTAGGAATGTCATGTTGACTTCTTTCTTTTCTACCTTTCACAAGGCATTTCTATAGCATTTCCTAGCCTCCAGCTAGTTGCCTTTCACCGTGGACATGCCTCCCTTAGTGGAGAACTTCAAGTAGAGGTGATGAATGGATGTCGCAGCCCAAAGCTCCTTTAAGGCCAGCTAGCCGAGGACGCCATGGTAAGCTGACCTTTTGTCCACCACCAAGAATTCCATGAACGTGTGGACGGCCAAGGACTTTTCTTCCATCATAACGGCCAGGTGCACTACTCCTTTTGGGGTGACATAATCACCTGCAAAGCTGTAAAGAGTTTCCAGAGAAGGGGCCAAAGTGGTTTCGATGTTCATCTGCTCATAGGTGCTCAAAAAGATGACTATCACGGAGCTCTCATTGTCCATGAGCATCCTCCCCAATTCTTCATGTCCAGAGAAGGGGCCAAAGTGGACATCTTTCATATCTTCCTCTGTGAAGGGGATGGGGTCTACCTTCTTCGACCCTGAGGAGTGACTGTTGATGAGCTAGTTGGTCATCAACTTTTCCTTGACCTCTTTCGTGTAGCTTCTTTGAGCATTCTGCGTCTGGCCTCCAAGGTAGGGTCCTCCATAGATCGTATCAATTTCTCGAATGAAGGCCTTATTAGGGCCATTGATCAGGCGTTGCTCCGAGCCTCCTTCTAACCAAAGTTGCCTCGATTGGCTCCTAGAACTATGTCACATTTGTTTCTCATGGCCCATGGGCCTCGTGTCTCCCTGCTGGGGTCGTCTATTATAGAATGGAGGCTGATAGATCCTCATGGGGGATCGATCTCCATGCATTTGGTCCAACCCGACATTTGTTCATCTCCTATTTGCCAAGTTTTCCACCTCTCAACACTCCTCCGTGCTATGGCCATAGCTCCGGTGAACCCGACAGTAGCTAACGGGTATTTCTTAATGATGAGAATGTATTGGTGGCGCGCTAGTTCCTGCCTCGTAATATGTCGGAGAGGCCACACTGTAATTATAAAACCCGACGGTAGAGCCTGGGGCTGGGTGATGAGGCATTAGGCCCTTTTGTGCAGAGGCTACGTAGCTCATCCCAGAATTTGGGTCGGATGGATAGTTCATCCGACGCTGAGTTTGTTGGTGGTGGGGCCTGCCTTGGCCTTGGCCGTATCCAGTTCCTAGTACTGGGCTGGCAGCCACTCTACCACGATTCATATAGAGGATCATGTTCTCATTAGTGATCGTCTCCGTGATCATCTCCACCAATTGGTCGAAGGTGGGTGGTTTTTATTGCAGACATCCCTCCAGAATGTGAGGTTCATGTTCAATCCTCCATTTAAAGCAGAGAGGGCTTCGGCATTGGATACTCTTTCGTAGAAGAGCATTTCGTCATTGAAGTGGCTTAGGTAGCTCTGCAGTGGCTCGAATTTCGTCTGTCTCATGTCATGGAAGTGTTGTACCAAGGCTGATCCTGGCCTTTCCGACGAGAAATAATTGATAAACGTCTTCTTCAATTCTAGCCAGCTGGTGATGCCGCCAATAGCTAGCTTGTTGTACTACCTCTTTGCTCCCCCAGATAGGGTAAGGTGGAAAGCTCTGCACTTCAAGGTTGGAGAAGCTCCTCGGAGGCTCATCTCTGTCTTGTAGGTGTTCACGTGGTCTAGAGGGTCCCCCTTGCCCGTGTATGGCGCAATCTTTGGCACTCAAAATTCATGGAGAATTGATGCATTCCTTATTCCTGCTGAGAATGGTATATTCTCGTCGTTGTCGTCTATCTCGAACGACCTTGTCGACATTGGGTCTTCTCTCCCAATGTTTATTTCTGGTGGATAATGGAGGAGGCATTGAGCCTGTGGGTCACTTCTATAGTACTGGGGCTGCTGCTGGTATTGAGACGGATGTGGCTGGAACTCGGACTCATCCCTAATTATTGCCTCTTTATCTCTTCTTTCCTGCCTTTTTCTAGGCGGGCTCTGAGGCTGCTCCTTCTTCGGGAGGCTCTCTCAGGGCCCATTTCTAGGTCCATGTCCTCCTAGTCTTTCAAAAATGCTGGCAGACATTGCAGGTTGAGGCCTTCCTTCGCCCAGGGGAGAGTAAGCCTATTCCTTGTATGTTATGGCATGTGAAGCATCTCCCCTTGCTTGAGGATCAATGGAATGGCTGTTGTTTACCTCTGGTTTCTTACTGGGAATGTCCAGGTCAGATCCATGGGGTCGGTGGCTGATAAGTGTAGGTTTTGCACTTATTTTGGCCTCTAAAAATGGATAATTGTGAGTTCTTATAAGTAGTTTACTACTTATTTATGTTCTTTTGATTGTTTAGGTAAAAACCCGAGCTTGGATGGGGATTGGAAGATATCCATGTGAAAAATGGGCAGAAAGGACTAAATTTGTGCAAATCGAGAATTCTGGAGACCAAATGATAAATACGTCAAAAGATGGAGGACATGAGTTGCAATTTATGGATGACTTGTCTGAGATAACCAAAAATTCAAAGACTGAAGTTAACATTTTATCATATATTGTGCAGGAATTTCCCTCAAAATACAAAGCGTAATCTTTATCGATCATTTGACCAACACTCAATAAATTTTAAGTTATGTTTGGAACTAAGAGAACTTCACTTATATATCTATTTCCCATTTTAGTATCAACAACAATAGTACATTTTCATATTGCTTCTACATATTCACCATTTCCAATTTTTACTTTTGTTTTTATTTTATGAATGTGACAGAAAATAGTTTCGTCTTTTGCCATATGATTATTTTTATCTTCATTTATATTTTTGGAGACATGAAAAAAATAATTTTCTTCTTTTTCTTCTTTAAAATTAGCCTCATGATTTCTTTTTAGACGCCAGTCTTTTTCAATATGCCCGATTCTTTCACAATTTTACATTGTTTATATTTATACCAATAATCTTTCTCTAAGTGATTTTTTTTTGTGTGTGCAAATTCCACATGGAGGAAGATTGTTTTTATTTTCAAATTGTTTATTTTGATTTAGTTCATTTTTAAAATTTTCTTGTAATTTTCTAGCACCATCTTTTGATTTTTGAGACCGCATATTTATTTTTGATGGAAATGCATTTTCTATAAAAAAAATTATTTCGCCTACTTAATCTTTTTTCATGCGCTTCAAGAGAGCCCATTAATTCATTGGGTGATAAATTTTCTTTATCTTTAGATTCTTCAATAGCTGAAATTATCAAATCATATTTATTGGTGCAACATATAAGTATTTTTTCTACTATTTTCTTATCATATATCAGGAAGACAGCAAGTGCTCAAGCTGGTATCAAGAGAAAGAATTATGTGAAGCAAGAAGAAGTGAATCCATTAAAGAGGTACACATTTTGCATTTTCTTTTATTTGTGAATGCAATGATCATAGATGGTAAAGATGGTACAATCTTTTTCGTTATGTAACACAATCATGTGTTATGTGATTATGACATGATATTAAATTTTTTATTTTTTGAAAACAAACCAAATCAACTTTATATAATTAGCCGCCACGAACCCCGGTCAAGACAAAGAGTGGAATACAAACGTCCTAAATAGTGAGCAACCTTATTTCTCTCGTGGGGGATAAAGTTGCAAGAACGACAATTGACATGAGATAATATCGGTTAAATTAGGTGCAATTGGAGTACAAGGAAATTCTGATTTTAGACTTTGCACCACCTGAAGCGAATCACACTATCAAACTATACTAAACCCACGTTTCCGAGCCAAAACCAGTCCATCACGCACAGCCATAGCCTCTGCATTCTTAGCTGACAATTGGCCAACCACCATTTTTGCCTGTATTGCAATGACCACCCTAATTAATCTCAAATAACCACTCCAGTAGTATAGAATCCCGTCTCAGGTTGCACAGCCACACAGGGGCATCCGTATTTAGTTTTATGCACCGGGGTGGCAGGTGCCATTGCTGTAGATGGTTCAGGCACCGCCCCGCCCCACTTCCCAGTTCCCTGCTGCTCGGTTCCATCAATGTTCCACTGCAGGAGGTTTACTGATATCTCCACAACCACAGAGTCATTTCTTCGTGTCAGACCATGGAGAACCTTGTTACTCCCGTCCCAAATCACCCAAAAGATGCAACCAATCTGTCCCAAAGCTGGCGGGCTGCACTCCTTCTCCAGACCACAAAGTGCAGAACACATTTCCACAGTCTGTAGGAAGGGTTTTATAGTCTGCCACCACCCTGAAGATTGCCACACAGATACCGTTTCTGGGCATATAAAGAGCGCATGTCTATAGATCTGTTTCCACTCCACCATACACACAGCACCTCGCCTGGTTCAGAACTCGTCATTTGCAAAAATTAAATTTGTGTGGGGCGTCAAGGAAAACCATCGTGGAGGTGCGTCCAACTTCCACAATCGTCCCAAATATGAGTACATTTCGTGAGCAGCCTTATTTCCCTAGTGGGGTATATGTAAGATATTTATGTGGCCCATGTAATATTATTTATCAAGTGGTCTAATAATACTAAAGAACTAGAATCTTGTTGGTCAACAGAAAAGTTGGTATTTTTATGTAACTCTACTTTGATGGAAAGTAGAATTCTAAATATCATAGAAAACTACATCTCGCTACCTATAAATGTGGATGTACTCCCATCATTTATTCACGTCCAATTAAAAGATTAAGGGAGAGAAAATATAGTTTTTTGGTTCTTGGTCCTGCCAATTAAAGATCAACTAAATGTTTGGCTTTTTCAATAATCCGTCATGAATCAAGGTTCGCTTCCTAATCAATATTGATTTAATTGTTTAATGTGAAAATCATGAAGTTCCAAGATTTGGGAATTAGGGTTCATATAATTTATTATCATACATATTATAATTGATTTCTTACATGTGGTATCAGAGTTATGGTTAACGAACTCATGATTTTTCATTAAAAGGAATTTCTCTAATTTCACGTATTGAATTAATTGAATCAAATCCAATTCCTGGCCTTATTCAACATATTGGAGCCAATTTAGTTTATCATAATTATTCATGATTCACGTTGAAATTTATTTCTACAATAATCTTACTGCTTTTGATCACTATTGTTGTGGGCTTCATAAGAATTATTTGTGCCCTTTGTTTGGTTCTTCTAATGATTGTGATGATCAATCCCACAATATTTGGTTCCGTCAAATAATTAAATCTGCCTTCTATTTGTTTAATATTAAACAATGGGCAGTTTAATTAATAATAGTTACATAATATAATCTATATATATTCCGTGAACGTGCATAATCTAATATAATTACAAAACTTATATATATCAGTGTTTCACATTTAAATGTATGCTATATATATATATATATATATATATATATATATATATACTAGTTTTGGCCCGTGCGTTGCACGTTTGTAAAAAATGTAGTGAAAAGTTGTAGGTTGATATGAACGTTTTATAGCACTATTTGTAAAATAAAAACAAAATAGGTTATCATTAGATTTTTGTCTTTTTGAATACATTGTAAAGTATATGAGTTGTGTATATATTTATAAGGAGGATGGAAATTTCATCAAACTGATGCAATAATTGGATGTAATAGAATTTAAGAATAGTTTGAAATAAAAATTCAACTAATTTGTAACTTATTGTCAGTCTATTGAAATTGAGTTTGAACTTTTTTATGTAGAACTTTGTATGCAATTGAAAAAACCCTTATTAAAAAAGGAAAAAAAAAAAAAAAAAAAAAGAGTTGAGGTTAATTTTAGTTTGTTTAAGAAAGATGTTTTTATTTGAATTAATAACATTTATTGTATACATTTACCTACTACTTGTTCACCTAACTCTCAAAACTCAAAAGTTATATTTTCTTCACCTACCTCACTATTCATCCTATATTTATTACGTTTGGTAGATATTGTTGTAAATGTATATCTTCTTCATCTTTATCTTGATCTTGCAGTTTAACTAATCTATCAGGTATGTTTATTTTGATTTTTTCTTGTTTTATTAGAGATGAATTAATTTAATATGTGGTTAATTGTGTCAAATGGGCTTTAAAAAAAATTTTGGTCAACCATACAAAGGTATAGATACATTTAGAATTCAATGACAAGTTTATCATTATATAAATTCAATTATACCTATTGACAACAATCCTTTATTTTTACAATTGTACTTTTATGATACTGAAAATGAAATACAACATATGTTACAAAAATCAGATAAATTTTTTCAGTTTTTTTTACTCAACAAGATTTTTTTTCTTGTCCAAACTTTAGAAAAAAATGTTAACTTCCAAGGTTGGCATTTGAACTATATGAAAAACTAATATTTGAACGTTTCTAAAGAACCACATGAAAATAAATCCTGAGAACGCCCTTTATCAAGCATTACATTCACGAGCTCTTCTGCTTCTCCTCATTGATCTTCAGCATACTGTCTATTAATATATTGAGAAAGTTCTGCAATAGGACTGAAACCTCTTCTTACCATATCAACTAACAATTTGCTAATTTCCTCATACAGACTTTTTTGCAAAGAACATTCATAAATGCACTATAATGTAAAAAAAATAAAAACATTGGATTTATACATTTGAATGGCATTTTTTAACAATATTATTGTCACTAATAATGGACAAAAGTGAATCAATGATCACGGAGTCAACCAGAAAAACAAGATGGTAAAATTCAAAATCTCTATAAATTAGGAACCCAGATTTGAAGATGTCGGATTTGGATCATTGCCGAGTTGTCGGCAATGAACAATTCATTGCCGAGAATTTTACTGTTGACGAATTTTTTTTTAATGTGACAACATTATAAAAAATAAAAACATTCAATTTGCTTATTTGCTTAAGATAAAATAAAAAAGATTAATAAAAAAATTGAATGAAAATGTGTAAAAAAAATAAAAACATTCAATTTGCCACCAAGATTTCACGATTTTGAAATTGTTGAATGGCATTTTTTACCATTTATTTAGAATAATTTGGAAAAGGTAAAATAAAAAAACAAGATTAGTAAAAAATTGAATGAAAATTAAGTGTAAAAGAAAAAAAAATAAGAAAAAGAAATTAAAGATTTTTTTTAAAAATTGTTGGCATATCCCAACGATTTTAAAACAATAGGGACCTTTTGTGCAATTATTCCTTAAAAAAAATGTTAAATGCTTGATTGCCGAGCCATCTCGGCAATCAAGTATTTAATTTTTTTTTTATTTTTAAAGGAATAATTGCACAAAAGGTCCCTATTGTTTTAAAATCGTTGGAATATGCCAACAACTTTAAAAAAAAAATCTTTAATTTATTTTTTTTCCTTTTACACTTAATTTTCATTCAATTTTTTACTAATCTTGTTTTTTTATTTTACCTTTTCCAAATTATTCTAAATAAATGCTAAAAAATGCCATTCAACAATTTCAAAATCGTGAAATCTTGGTGGCAAATTGAATGTTTTTATTTTTTTTACACTTTTTCATTCAATTTTTTTATTAATATTTTTTTTAATCTTAAGCAAATAAGCAAATTGAATGTTTTTATTTTTTATAATGTTGTCACATTAAAAATAAAAATAAAATTCGTCAACAGTAAAATTCTCGGCAATCAATTGTTATTCAAGAATTACAAAATCCACGCTGTCAAGTGGCAAATGAAATGATTTTATTTTTTTTATACACTTTTCCCTTCATTGATCTTCAGCACACTGTCTATTAATATATTGAGAAAGTTCTGCAGTAGGACTGAAACATCTTCTTACCATATCAACTAACAATTTGCTAATTTCCTCATACAGACTTTTTTGCAAAGAACATTCATAAATGCATTATAATGTAAAAAAAATAAAAACATTGGATTTATACATTTGAATGGCATTTTTTAACAATATTATTGTCACTAATAATGGACAAAAGTGAATCAATGATCACGGAGTCAACCAGAAAAACAAGATAGTAAAATTCAAAATCTCTATAAATTAGGAACCCAGATTTAAAGATGTCGGATTTGGATCATTGCCGAGTTGTTGGCAATGAACAATTCATTGCCGAGAATTGTACTGTTGACGATTTTTTTTTTTTAATGTGACAACATTATAAAAAATAAAAACATTCAATTTGCTTATTTGCTTAAGATAAAAAAAATATTAATAAAAAAATTGAATGAAAAGGTGTAAAAAAAATAAAAACATTCAATTTGCCACCAAGATTTCACAATTTTGAAATTGTTGAATGGCATTTTTTAGCATTTATTTAGAATAATTTGGAAAAGGTCAAATAAAAAAACAAGATTAGTAAAAAATTGAATGAAAATTAAGTGTAAAAGAAAAAAAAAATAAGAAAAAGAAATTAAAGATTTTTTTTTTTAAGTTGTTGGCATATCCCAACGATTTTAAAACAATAGGGACCTTTTGTGCAATTATTCCTTTAAAAATCAAAAAAAAAAAAAAAATGTTAAATGCTTGATTGCCGAGATGGCTCGGCAATCAAATTCTGAGCACTGTAATTTTTTTTTTTTTTTTAAATTCTTTTTTATGTTTAACATGCAATTGAAAAAATAGTGTGCATAAACTTCAAAGCAAGCTTAAGACATTTTACAAACAATGCATCAAGGAAAAGAAAATGTGAAAAAATGTACCATTACAGTCAAAGACACTTGAAATGCAAGAACAAGAAAGAATTTCAAATTATTTTACAAGGGTTACCTCTATAGTAAATCAAATGGTATTTTACAAGATCAAAAAGACTCTCAAATGGAATCACGTGATCAGACACACCTCAAATACCAACCCGTTAAAGGCACTATCTTTATTCCAAGAAATGCTATTAACCCGTGCAAAAAATTCCAATGAGAAATCCCATTTACAATTTCACAATGATCTTTTTATTTATGCTTCTTTGATTAAAGCTTGTAACAACGCTCAGGCTTTTGTTTAGGGTAAGTCAATACACTGTTATGCTGTGAAGCTTGGCATGGATTGTAATGTGAATATATTGAACAGTCTTGTGAGTTTTTACATGGGTTATGTTAATTTAATGAATTATGCCGATGTTCTGTTGGATAGAAGATATCTGGGTATGTTAAAAGGAGGGATCTTGATGTGGGTTTGACGTTGTTTATTAAAATGTTGAGGGCCTCTTTTGGTTTGAATGTAGTGCCTAATTATGTTAGTTATCTGATTTTGATATCTGGCTGTGTTGATATATTACTCGGCAACCAAATTTGGTTGCCGAGATTGCTCGGCAACCAAATTTGGTTGCCAAGGTTGCTCGGCAACCAAAACGATTGCCGAGCCATCTCGGCAATCAATTTGATTGCCGAGATGGCTCGGCAATCAAATTCTGAGCACTGTATTTATTTTTTTTTTTTAAATTCTTTTTTATGTTTAACATGCAATTGAAAAAATAGTGTGCATAAACTTCAAAGCAAGCTTAATACATTTTACAAACAATGCATCAAGGAAAAGAAAATGTGAAAAAATGTACCATTATAGTCCTTGCTGTTTGAGTTTAAGACACTTGAAATGCAAGAACAAGAAAGAATTTCAAATTATTTTACAAGGGTAACCTCTATAGTAAATCAAATGGTATTTTACAAGATCAAAAAGACTCTCTCAAATGGAATCACATGATCAGACACACCTCAAATACCAACCCGTTAAAGGCACTATCTTTATTCCAAGAAATGCTATTAACCCGTGCAAAAAATTCCAATGAGAAATCCCATTTACAATTTCACAATGATCCTTTTATTTATGCTTCTTTAATTAAAGCTTGTAACAACGTTCAGGCTTTTGTTTAGGGTAAGCCAATACACTGTTATGCTGTGAAGCTTGGCATGGATTTTAATGTGAATATATTGAACAGTCTTGTGAGTTTTTACATGGGTTCTGTTAATTTAATGAATTATGCCGATGTTCTGTTGGATAGAAGATATCTGGGTATGTTAAAAGGAGGGATCTTTATGTGGGTTTGACGTTGTTTATTAAAATGTTGAGGGCCTCTTTTGGTTTAAATGTAGTGCCTAATTATGTTAGTTATCTGATTTTGATATCTGGCTGTGTTGATATATTACTCGGCAACCAAGTTGGTTGCCGAGATTGCTCGGCAACCAGTTTTGGTTGCCGAGCAACCTTGGCAACCAACTTGGTTGCCTAGAATTGGTAAAAAAAAATTTTTTTTTTCGTTTTTTCTCTTATTAAAAGCAATAGATAAATTGTACTCAAATGAAGTATTCCATACGTGAATGCGCACTCATTTTGTAAATTGGTGTTGGCAAATGAATCTCTAACTGTTGTAATAATACTTACAGTGTCTAAAAATCTTAACTGTAGGATCCAATCTTTCAAAACTCAGCTCCACTCTGAATTCTAGAATTCTAATTCTAATGGTGAATAAAATCTGCTCCAAAGCTTGAAGAGTAATAGAGAATAAAACAAATTAAAATTAAAGTTGTAAAAGGACGGAACTCCAGTATCCAGTATCTGAACCTGAATTTGAATTCTAATTCCAATAGTCAATAAAAGTCTGCTAAGCCTCAAAAGTAGTCGAAAATAAAATAAATTAAAGTTGTAAAAAGAAGTTGTAAAACGACGGCGTGTAGGACGAAAATGTGAACAGTAAAAAGTTTAAGGCTCTTATATTATTGTAAGGATATATATATATATATATATATATATATATATATATATATATATATATATATATATATATATATGTGTGTGTGTGTGTGTGTGTGTGTGTGTGTGTGTGTGTGTGTGTGTGTGTGTGTGTGTTATAATATTATATAATATAAATGTAAATAACTATTATGTTCCTAGAAACTTTTATAAATAGAGGACCCTCGTTATTAATGAAATTCAATTTCAACGTATTCTCTCTCTCTCTCTAGTTTTCTCTGTTTTTCTTTAGATTTATAACACGTTATCAGCACGAAGACTCTAACCAAATTAAGTGAGAAATATTCCTCAACTGTATTGACAAAGGAGGGTTCTAAATATATCTTATTTTACTACCTAAAAGTTGGTTCTACCACCTAAATACATGGTTTTAGGCTGGTTCTACTAGTTCTAAATATTTCATATACCTCCATGATTTTATCATTTGGATGGTTCTAAATATTTCATGTTTGTCCTCCATGGCATTGCCATTAGGATGGATCTAATTATTTCTCATACTGCTTATGCCTCCATGGCTCCGCCGTTAGGATGGTTTTTATTTATCATACTGCTTACGTTGCTTATGCTTCCATAGCTCCGCCATGAGGATGTATTTAATTATTTCTCATATTGCTTATGTTGCTTATGCTTCCACGGCTTCGCTATTAAGATGGTTTTTTTTTTTTTATATATATATCGTTATACCTCCTAAATGATTCTATCATTTCAAAGGATGGTTCTAATTATATATTATCTTATATAATGTTTTACCACCTAAATAATTAAATTACTCTAGCAAAATATAATTATATTGCTTTGTACACGTTAATTTATCTCTAAATGTTCTTAAGTGTAATTAAATATAATTAAATATTGTATAAAGAATCCATTTGAATCTACTCATTGAATAGGGTATAATAGCGTGTGTGTGTTTTCTTTTTTTAATATATGATATGAGGCAAAAAGGCATATTTTCTTTCCTTGAAATGAGATTCCAGTCGGCATGCATGCAAGTATTCACCATTTGCAAAGTTTATATGTCAGAATTTTTTTTTTTCAACTCCTTGGAAATTGAATTGCGGCTGCATGTGTGTGAACATAAGAAGTTTGCATAATTAAAAAATGGTTGGTTTGCCTTGAAATTTAAAATGACAGCCATATAAACATTACAAATATGATATTTTTTTTTTATATATATCATGTTTACATCCACACATGTATATCATTTATATACTATGATAATATTTTAAATAACTTATCCATGCCACTAACATATTTACTCTTTATGGCACGACTTAATTTAAAAGAGTAAATTTATATAGTTCAATGATAATTATTATATTAATATTATTTACTTACATTATTATCATTTATATTGATCAATTTGACTATCATTTATACGTCCTATTTTGAAAATTAATTTTTCTCTTTTTTATCATATAGCTATGGCCAACATCACAAAACTTGAGTTTGTTGCCCTCGACATATTAGGAAAAAATTATCTATCATGGATACTTAACGCTGACATCCACCTTATCTCAAAAGGATTGGGTAAAACTATAAAAGACGGAAACAAAGAATCCCTGCAGGATCGTGCAAAAGCACTTATTTTCCTCCGTCACCATCTCCATGATGGATTGAAAATTGAGTATCTCACTGTGAAAGATCTACAAACTCTTTGGATAAATATCAAAGAGAGATTTGATCATCAAAGGACCATTATCCTTCCCAAAGCCCGTTTTGAATAGATACATCTTCATCTGCAAGATTTTAAAACTATCAATGAGTACAATTCTGAATTATTCAAGATATCTTCAACATTAAAACTATGTGGAGAAAAGATCATTGAAGATGATATGTTAGAAAAGACATTTTCTACTTTTCATGCCTCAAATGTGCTCCTGCAGCAGCAATATCGTGAGCGTGGTTTTAAAAAGTACTCTGAACTGATATCTTTCCTTTTAGTTGCTAAACAAAACAATGAATTGCTAATGAAAAATTACGGGCTACGCCCAACTGGATCCACAGCACTGCCTGAAGCAAATGTAATATTATATCATGGACATGGACGCGGACGTGGACATAGACGTGGATGTGGATGTGGATATGGTTCTGGACGTGGAAATGGACGTGGCCACTATCGTGGACAAGGTGATAAGCAACACTATCAGCAACAAAATAGCAACTTTAAGAAACCAATCACATTCAAAAAGAAGCACGAAGAAAGTTGCTATAGATGTGGATTGAAAGGGCATTGGTCTCGTACCTGTCGTACGGCAAAACATCTTGTGGATCTTTACTAACAATCAATCAAAGGAAAAGGCTCAATTGAGACAAATTTTTTTGATTATTCAACTGTGTAACTCACTTAGATGTCTCTGATTTTGTCACTAATGGTATTACTGATCATGTTGAAAATAATATTGATTAGTTTATCACACAGTCTTGTTTTGGCAAATTTATGTTACAATTTATTTTGTTGTTTTGTTTAGATTTTGAGACTTGTATTAGTGATCTATTTTATGGTTAATCAAAGTATTTCTTTATGTTTTAAATTCTTTTCGTTATATACTTCATTTCTAAAATGATCTATTTGATTATAAATTCAGGATGAATTATCGAGATATTTGTTTAGCCGATAGTGCAGCTTCGCATACTATTCTTCAGGACAGAAAGTATTTTCTAGACTTAATGCTCGTAGAAAATAAAGTTATCCTGATAGCAGGTGAATCAAATATCATTGAAGGCTCTGGAAGAGCTTGTATTATTTTATCAATTAATACAAAATTATATATTGATGATACACTTTATTCTAGTCAATCTCAAAGAAATTTGATCTGTTTTAGAGATATCCGCTGCAATTGATACCACATTGAGACAATGGAAGAAAACGATATTGAATATCTTTGCGTAACTTCTTTTGTATCTGACTAGAAGCAGATACATGAAAAACTCCCAGCACTACCTTCTGGGATATATTATACAGTTATGAAAATAATTGAAATAAATACTGTTGTGAACCAGAAGTTCATTGATCCCAAAAGTTTAATACTTTGGCATGATAGACTTGGACATCCGGGAGCTACAATGATGTGACGAATAATTAACAATTCACATGGATATCCTTTAAAGAACCAGAAGATTCTTTTACCTGATAATTATCCATGTGTTGCTTGTTCGCAAGACAAGTTAGTCATTAGACCTTCATCTGTAAAGGTTAATTTTGAATCTCCCACTTTCTTGGAAAGAATTCATTGAGATATATGTGGGCCGATACACCCACCATGTGGACCATTTCGATATTTTATGGTTTTGATCAATGCATCAACAAGATGGTCCCATGTTTGTTTGCTTTCAACAAGAAATGCCGCTTTTACTAGACTACTTGCTCAAATTATAAAATTGCGAGCTCAATTTCCCGAATACTCAATCAAGAAAATTCGTCTTGATAATGCTGGTGAATTTAGATCCCAAACATTTGATGATTACTGTATGTCAATTGGAATTAACATTGAATACTCAGTTGCGCATGTACATACACAAAATGGCTTAGCAGAATCATTTATTAAACGTCTGCAGTTTATTGCCAGGCCACTACTTATGAGGATAAAACTCACAACTTCTGTTTGGGGTCATGCTATATTACATGCTGCATCATTGGTTTGTATAAGACCAACTGTTATCATCAGTATTCACCTTTACATCTTGCATTGGGTCAAGAACCTAATATTTCTCATTTACGAGTATTCGGTTGTGCAGTCCAAGTACCAATTTCACCACCACAGCGTACTAAAATGGGTCCCCAGCGAAAACTTGGAATTTATGTAGGATTTGACTCACCCTCTATCATCAGGTATCTTGAACCTTTAACAGGTGATGTGGAATTTATGTGGAATTTATGTAGAATTCATCAGGTGATGTGGAATTTATGTGTAAAATGGATCCCCAGCGAAAACTTGGAATTTATGTGGAATTTACTGCACGATTTACAGATTGTCATTTGATGAAACAAAATTTTCAACTTTGGGAGTAGCAAAGCTACATTCTCAAGAACAACATAAAATTTGTTGGAATGAACCAACATTATCTCACTTTGATTCTCGAAGTAATCAATGTGAGCAAGAAGTTGAAAAGATCATTCACCTACAAAATATTGCAAACCAATTGTCTGATTCATTTGTTGACACAAGAAAAGTAACAAAGTCATATATCCTAGCAGCAAATACTCCATCAAAAATAGATGTTCCTGTAGGATAATCTGTGATAGCAAGTGACCCACAAATACACCAAAAACGTGGCCAACCTGTTGGTGCTAAAGACTTGGTACTTCGAAAAAGAAAGGTACAAGAGAAAAACCAACCTAAAGAGGTTGGTCAATCAAATCCTGAAAATATGGTTCCTGAAGAACCACAAGTGTCCGAAAATCATAAGATTTCAATAAATTATTTGTTATCTCATAAATTATGGGAACGAAAGGATATTGTTATGGACAATATTTTTGCTTTTAACATAGCTCTTGATATTGTTCAAAGTGAAGAGGTTGAACCACAGTTCGTACGAGACTGTCAAAATAGAAATGATTGGCAAAAATGAAAAGAAGCCATACAGGCAGAATTAAATTCTTTGGAGAAACGCAAAGTATTTGGACATGTAGTCCGAACCCTTGAAAATGTTATCCCTGTACGATACTAGTGGGTATTTCTAAGAAAACGAAATGAAAACAATGAAATTACTCAGTACAAAGCCCGACTTGTAGCACAAGGTTTCTCACAAAGACTTGGAATCGATTACCATGAAATATATTCTCCCGTAATGGATACAATAACATTTAGATTTTTAATCAGTTTAGCTGTATCACAAAGGCTTGATATGCGCCTCATGGATGTAGTAACTGCCTATTATATGGTTCACTTGATAGTGACATATACATGAAAGTTCCTGAAGGACTGAAAGTTCCAGAAGCACATAATTCATGCAAAAGGGATATGTTCTCAATCAAATTGCAAAGATTATTGTATGGATTAAAACAATCGGGACGTATGTGGTATAATCGTCTTAGCAGATATTTATCGAAAGAAGGCTATAAAAATGATGATATCTGCCCATGTGTTTTCATAAAGAAAACGAATATTAGATTTGCAATTGTAGCAGTTTATGTTGATAAATTAAACATTGTAGGCACTCCTGAAAAGATCTACAAAACTGCTGAGTATTTGAAAAATGAATTTGAGATGAAAGATTTGGGAAAAACCAAATTCTATATTGGTTTGCAAATTGAACATTTTCAAGAAGGATTATTTGTTCATCAATCATCATATACAGAAAAAGTATTGAAACTCTTTAATATTGATAAAGTGCATCCACTAGCATCTCATATGGTCGTTCGCTCACTTGATATGAAAAAGGATATCTTTCGCCCACTCGAAGATGGGGAAAAATTTCTTAATCCTGGAGTACCATACCTTAGTGTAATTGGAGCATTGTCTTATCCTGTAAATTGCACTCGACCAGACATAGCTTTTTCTGTAAATCTACTTGCAAGATATAGTTCTGAGCCAACTCAAAGACATTGGAATGGTGTTAAACATATCCTTCGTTACCTGAAAGGTACTATTGATATGGGATTATTTTACTCACAAAAATCTGGGTGTTCTTTAATGGGATATGCAGATGCAGGTTATCTCTCTGATCCACACAAAGGAAGATCACAAACAGGATATGTGTTTACACGTGGAGGAACAACTATATCTTGGCGATCTGTAAAGCAAACCTTAACAGCAACATCTTCAAATCATTCTGAAATTATTGCAATCCATGAAGCAAGTAGAGAATGTGTGTGGCTGAGAAATATGACCCATCATATACAAGCATCTTGCGGATTACCCAACAATACTGTATGAAGATAATGCGGCTTGTATTGCACAACTCAAAGGAGGCTACATCAAAGGGGATAGAACAAAACATATTTCTCAAAAAAATTTCTATACCCACGAACTTCAGAAAAATGGTGATATAGATATTCAACAAATTCGTTCAAAAGATAATGTGGCAGACTTATTCACCAAGGCATTACCGACATCTACATTCAAGAAATTGGTATATGAAATTGGGATGTGTCGACTCATAGATCTTCAGTGATCAACATTAGGGGGAGTAGCTGTACTCTTTTTCTTTCGTCTAGTTTTTATCCCACTGGGTTTTTCTGGCAAGGTTTTAACGAGGCAGTATCACAATACTCCAAGTTAACCGTATACATATTGTAATTGTTGAACGGATAGTCATTTAAGGGGGAGTGTTATAATATTATATAATATTATATAATATAAAAGTAAATGACTATTATGTCCCTATAAACTTTTATAAATAGATGACCCTGGTTATTAATGAAATTCATTCATTTCAACGCATTCACTCTCTCTCTAGTTTTCCTCTGTTTTTCTTTAGATTTATAACAATATATATATATATATATATATAAAGTGATTAATATAATATTATCATTAATTTATTCTAAAGTTTTAATAAATTATTGTGTAAATATTATATTTATGTAATTTATTGTTCAATTATTGTAGTTTGTTAGTCACCAAAGTGACCAAGCCGTTTAAGGTTATGAATATTAAATTACATAATTTGATAGTCAATTACTCGTGATAGATTAATGCTTATAAATGAAGATGACATTATGATTATTCTTGTTACGAGTATATTGGTGTTTAAAGATAATAAAATTGTTACGGATCACCCAAAGGTTGATCAGTTAATTTTATTAATCTTGAACATAAACGTGGTTAATTGATAGACTTAGTTATATGTTTTTTGTATATCCAAAGATAACAGACACGTCTAATTAGAGTATATTTATAATGACCAATTATGTTAAATTAAAATTAGCATCATTAAGTTTATTAAGATTTTATATTGTTGTATCACCCAAAGGAGAACTACGATGTAAATTTATAGTTTATTTGTTTATATGAATTTGAAAAGTCCTTAAAATTATGACTCAAGGCTAATGTAGAGCATGTTATATATATTTTGCACTATCTGTTCCCATTTCTTTGCATTCGTATGCTTCATTTGTACCACTGTTCAATGGGCTAAATTTCTCTGACTAGTGTGAACAAGTCCAATTCAACTTAGGTGTCTTGGACTTAGACTTGGCACTTCAAGTTGAGAAACCAAAAATGGCGAAGCTAGTGGGAGTGTAGAACCACGAAATGTGGAAATTCAAGAAGTTAGAGTTCAAGTTCATTTGCCCTCAACTTCTTCTAATGTTGTTGTTCCTCCAATTGTTGAACGACGTGACAATTTACAAGAACAACAAATGAATGATCAAACACCTCACAGTCAAGTTGCTATTAATGAACCTACATTAAATGAACCACAAGAAATAGCATTAACAAGGTCAGAAAGATAGCGTAGACCTGCTATTCCTGATGATTATGTGGTTTTTCCTGATGATTATGTGGTTTACCTGCTAGAGCCTGAATTTGACCTAGGAATTATTGATGACGACCTAGTTTTGTTTCACAGGCCATTGAAAGTGTTAATTCTGGTAAATGGATAGATGCTATGAAAGACGAATTGAAATCTATGGATCAGAATGAAGTCTGAGATCTCGTCGAATTACCTGAAGCATGTAAAAGAGTCAGGTATAAATGGGTCTTTAAGACCAAACACGACTCTAATGGTAATATCAAACGGTATAAGGCTAGACTTGTTGCCAAAGGTTTCACTCCAAAGGATGGCATTGACTATAAGGAGACATTTTCACCCGTCTCTAAGAAAGATTCATTCAGAATTATTATGGCTTTGGTAGCTCATTATGATTTAGAGTTATATCAAATGGACGTAAAAACTGTCTTTCTAAATGGAAATTTAGATGAAGAAGTTTATATGGATCAACCTGAAGGTTTTCCAGTTGAAGGAAAGGAAAACATGGTGTGTAAACTGAAGAAATCAATATACGGACTTAAACAAGCTTCCCGTCAGTGGTATCTTAAGTTCAATGGTACCATTACTTCCTTTGGATTTAAAGAAAACATCATTGATCGATGTATATATCTAAAGGTCAGTGGGAGTAAGTTTATATTCTTGATTCTGTATGTTGATGACATCTTGCTCGCTACTAATGATCTTGGTCTTCTACACGAAACTAAGATATTTCTCTCTAAGAATTTTGAAATGAAAGATATGGGAAATGCAACCAATGTGATTGGAATTGAAATTTTCCGAGACAAATCACAAGGATTGTTAGGGTTGTCTCAGAAAGCATATATTAACAAAATTCTAGAGAGATTCAAAATGGAAAAGTGTTTAGCAAGTATTGTTCCAATTCAGAAAGGAGACAAATTTAGTCTCATGCAATGTCCAAAGAATGAACTGGAACAAAAACAAATGGCAGTTATTCCTTATGCATCTATTGTTGGGAGCTTAATGTATGCTCAGACTTGTACCAGGCCAAACATCAGTTTTGCTGTCGGAATGCTCAGCAGATATCAAAGTAATCCTGGATTAGATCATTGGAAAGCCACAAAAAAAGTGTTGAGATATTTGCAAGGAACGAAAAACGGTATGCTCACTTATAGGAGATCTGATAATTTGGAGGTTATTGGATATTCAGATTCAGATTTTGCTGTTTGTGTGGATACTTGAAAATCCACATTTGGTTATTTGTTTCTCTTAGCTGGAGGGACAATATCATGGAAAAGTGTGAAGCAGTCTGTCATTGCTGCATCCACTATGGAAACTGAGTTTGTGGCATGCTTTGAGCCACAGTTCAAGGAAATTGGTTGCAAAACTTTATTTTAGGACTTGGAATTGTCGACAGTATTGCCAAGTCGCTGAAAATTTATTGTGATAATTCTGCATCAGTCTTCTTTTCAAAGAACGACAAATACTCTAAGGGTGCTAAACATATGGAATTGAAGTACTTTGCCGTTAAAGAAGAAGTTCAAAAACAAAGAGTGTCAATCGAACACATTAGCACAAATCTTATGATTGCAGATCCATTAACGAAAGGATTGCCGCCTAAGACATTTAATGAGCATGTCGAAAGAATGGGCATTATTATAAATGATCATTGACATTATGTTATTATTTTCATGACGTTATGTATTTGACACTCTGAGCTCTTTTATGTTTTGTTTTTGACACATATATAGTTCATGTCTTAATGATTGGTATACATTAATGGATTATATGAATGGTGACATGAATGGTTATAATGAAGACATTATTGTTGGACCATTAATGAACTTCTCGTTTATATGTCATGTTAAGCGGAAGGCTAATGATGTGGTACATGGAAGGGACTATGTCGAAATATTGATGTACAACCGCCATGACTCTTATTAGTCTATGCTTGGTGATGATATATTAAGTGACCAATGTATAACAGATTTTAATTTACCATTTGCGCATTATGAATTATTATTAAGCCACATAATGAGATAATATCACATGGGCCAAGTGGGAGAATGTAAGATATTTATGTGGCCCACGTAATATTATTTATCAAGTGGTCTAATAATACTAAAGAACTAGAATCTTGTTGGTCAACTGATAAGTTGGTAGTTTTATGTAACTCTACTTCGATGGAAAGTAGAATTCTAAAGATCATAGGAAACTACATCTCGCTACTTATGAATGTGGATGTACCCCCATCATTTATTCACGTCCAATTAAAAGGTTAAGGGAGAGAAAATATAGTTTCTTGGTTATTGGTCCTACCAATTAAAAGATCAACTAAAGGTTTGGCTTTTTCAATAATCTGTCATGGATCAAGGTACGCTTCCTAATTCGTATTGATTTAATTGTTTAATGTGAAAAATCATGAAGTTTCAAGATTTGAGAATTAGGGTTCATGTAATTTATTATCTTACATATTATAATTGATTTCTTACATTATAATCTTGTATGAACCACAATTGACATGAGATGGTATCAGATAAATTAGGTGCATTTGGAGTAAAAAATCTGATTTTAGACTTTGCACAACCTAAGCGAATCACACTCCATCACAGCTATACTAAACCCACGTTTCAGAGCCAAAACCAGTCCATCACGCACAGTTGGCCCACAACCATTTTTGCCTGCATTGCAATGTACGTTGATTTAATTCCTTGAGAGATGCATTAATTAGGAATGCAATCTATAAATACACACAAGAAACCAAAAAGTAAATACATCAATCTTTCCTAATACAAGCGACAACAGTAACAAAATGGAGAAATTGAAGGAGGTTGTTTGTTGAGCAATCTTTGATTATCAACATCCATTGGATAAAGCCTCTCATTGAGTGTTAAGAAAGTCAATAAAATCCCACTATGTATGGGATTGAGTTGTATTATATTAGGTGTAGAATTATACTTTCCTGTTTGTAATTATTTTGCTTAGAATAGTTGAGCCTAATTATGGAAAGTTTGTTGTATAAATTCGTAGCTTATGTTTCAATGAAATCATTCAAATCAAAATATTTTTCTCTTCCTTTCTTTACATTCAGCAAAGTTGGTGTGGAAGTTTCTGAACTTGGAGGTTAATGTAGTCGTCGTTGATTCTTTTTCTTTTTTATCAAGCTTTATTCTCAATAAATTTCAACGGAATGCTCCTTTAAATATTATATTGCTTATTTTGCTCAAGTTAGTGCTGAAATTAATGCAGGAAGGTAACCAACGGTGATACAACATTGGCTGGATCACCACTTGAGAAAGACGGAAGATATTCAAATTTTCCGAATCAACAAATGGAACACATGGAAAACGATCAACATCCTCACTCACCCCGCTCTCCTTCCATGGACAGAACCATCGCTACAACATTGTTTTCGTTTGCTTTAGTTTCTGTTATTTTTGTTTATCTGCTACGACTATGATTTTTGTCTTCAATACCGATAGCCTTGTACATGCAAGTTGAATTTAATTATTTGTTATTAAAAGCGCGACATGTATACAATTTAGACTTCAATAAAAACTTTAAATTGTTTTAATTTCATGTTAAACTACCTTATTTAAAAACATAAACTATTACAAATTCGTAAAATTTATTGAAGACTCACCTCTGGTTTTCGTCTCTGTAGGTGTATTATTCTACATTTTTCCAAAAGAACATGCATTCATTTCTTTCTTCCCTGTTGACCACGATGACCGAAACGATGCGAAAATTTCACACCCAGAATATCGCTAGTTAATCCTATTTGTGATAGGGGCGGTTGACAATTGAACATGATTATTTGACAATTTTTCTCATATCCATAGATGCTCGGTTGAATAGTTAATGTTTCCTTTAACACGCCCTTCATAAGAGGCCAATATCATTTATTTATTTTTTATTAAAAGCCTAACAGACGAGAATTTTTATAAATAGATGGTGGCGAGAATTCAGAACCATAGCCTACTCATACCATGTTGAAGCACTTCTAAAAGCTTAAGTTAATATTAATTTTGTCGTCAACGAGCCTCTTCCATACGTAGAGTTTTTTTTCTTTCTTTTAATCTAATATAAGCACAATTTTTATTAATAGGTGGTGAGTGATAAGAATTGAGTTAGTTGTGTGTATTATATTCTTTATTGGTTCTCATTTGTTATGTATGGAAAATTATTCGTCATGGCACATTAGTTTTATAATGACTCCATTATGTCCTTATTATCCCGAAAAGGTGATAGATGCATGTATAAATCTTAGCCTTACTTTCTAAAACATTCATAATATAGAGTTCTAACTTACACTTTACCTTGTACACAGTCTCATCAATATAATTAAATGTACATCATCAACAAAAAATTATATTTTTCACACGTCATTATCTTGGATGTATCATAATATCATTCCTGACTAAGATCAAAGGAAGGAAAATTCATTTTCAACTACTGAACTTACATTGAAATCTCATCTGAATCACTAAATATTTTTTTGAAATACGAAGTTTGACGTAGCTACACTACTAGAAAAAGGACTAACACTGACCGAATTTTTCCAAAGGCGTGTAATCCGTCGCTATTTTCAACAGAGTACCGACAGAGCTCCGTCGGAAAACAATATTTCCTACTGATATAAATAAACCGTTGGAAAATTTTGGCGGAACTACAAGGCTGTCGGATATTTCTGATGGACAAATATTAAGCCATCGGAAAACTAAACTTCAAAACTTTTAGGGCAAGATGTCCCTCCTATTATTTCCATTGCACGTCTAATTTTTCCTCATTCTCTATTTTCCCTCATTTCACTCACTCTCTTCAAATTTTCACCTAACATTTGATTCTCAACTTGTTTCTGTTTTCCATGGCGGACTATATTATTTACCCTTTTTTATTGTTAAGGTCTTGAGAGTATATATAGTCTTCAGTTTTGTTTGTACTCCAGTGTCCACAACCACAGCCGTAATGTTTTTCCACCTATTTCATAAGATGTAGTGATAGTGGTGGCGGCGCCGTAAATAAATAAATGAATATTGATGTAAAAAAATTAAAAAATAATAATTGCAATAGTATTTTGATAAAAGAAAAGGGTAGGAAAGTATTTCGAGAAATAGTTTAATTTTTTAATTTATTTCTGAAAATTTTTCCAAAAATAAATTATATACTCACAACACAAACATAGGTCTAAGTCCCAATTGAGATCTAGATATATTTATTGTAATAAAAATAATCTAGCCTCGTGTGAAAATTCTATATTCATAGAATCACTACAATTTTGAAGAGATGATATAAGATGACTTCAGTGAAATAATATCTAAACAAGTTCAAGTTTCATTGAGTTTTTCAGTGCATGTTTGGTAGTTATTTTTTAAGTGTTTATAAGTTGTGGGTCATATGAAATGTATGGATAATATGTGGTAGTAAGTTGTGGATCCTACGAAATACGTACATAGATAAAAAGTATGTTTGACCAGTTTGACCTACTGAATTATAATTTAAGCTTGACCATACATGCACTGACTCAAGCTATCACGTGTCAAAGTGTCAACATTATGTATTTAATAATGTGGTGCTCAAGTTTTCTTTTAATATAATGTTTATAGCAAATGCTTTTGGTATTGGTATTGGAATTGTGTTCTGTATCAAAAACAAAAGCCAACACAAAACAAAAAGTTTGGGTGTTCAAATTTTGGACCCTAAATATTACTAATTTCTTCAAATTTAACACTTACGTAGTAACATTCGGCCAATTTGTTATCTCCAAATCCTGCCAATTTGAATGCACATCTCTAAAAAATAAGCCATTTTTTGAATACTTGCTATTTCACATAAACTTCTCGTGTTTTCACTTATGATGCCGGTTCAACTTCGCGCTAAAAAGAGCAAATATGATGATGCCAGTTCTAAGAAGGATGAAAGAAATGACGAGCTTTAACCTCAGGAAGACTATTTCCTTTTCTTTTATAATTCTCTAATTGATAATTCTAGAATCATTTCGATACATAAACAGAGATTTTTGTTTCACACGAGACAGGGTAGGTCATTTAAAACAACATGCAATCACATAATTAGTTATTACAATATTCCTATATTTCAAATATCTTCTTCAGTTTCTTGTTTTTCAATCTGTATAAACTCCTCTAAAGTACTCTTAAAATTTTTGATATCTGCTTTTTTATTACCTAGTAATCCCCAAACCTTCTACCTTCCCTTGTTCATCCCAAACATCAGAATTCAGAAACATACAGTACATAAAAACAGAAAAATTATCGACTAATACATAGTTTTCGGGTAATTGGCATTTATCATACATCTATTTGAGATAATAAGAATCAAGGTATACCCATCAAGAGATTCAAATCTTATCAACAATTAAAAATCAATCAAAAGAAAGGAGATTTCAAACCTAACTTCATCTTCTTCTTCTGTGCTTGTAGCTTTCTCCCTTTTAACGAAATATCTTTATTTGGGCAATTGCTTCTACAGAGTGCCAGAGAGTGAGGTTTGGGAGAAATTTTTGGGCTGGGTTCATACTTTGCAGAGAGGGAGATTTGGGCAATTGTATGGAGGCGGGAGGAGATGGAAAACGAGAGAGTAGAGGACTGAGATATAATGCAAAAATATCAGTGAAGAATGAGTGTATAATATTCTGTATCTCAGATGATTTTCAATAAACAATCTGATCTATGGTGCAGCCTATATATACACTTACATAAGATGTAATCTATACATAATACATATAAACAAATAACAGAATAGGCACATGAAAATGAGCTGAATTAGTTACAACAATATAAACCATACTAGAAGCTTCTTCTTAACAACATTTATCCTACACGTTTGACAGCTGTATCTTCTTTGTCCCTTGATTTCTTGATTTGATCATTGTAGTCCATAACTCCTTCTCTAACACTCCCCTTCAAGCTGGAGTTGACTTCAATTACTCCAAGGTTGCTACGTAGATAGAGATGTCTAGAGTTCATCAATGGTTTGGTTAATATATCTGCTGTTGGTCTGCTGTTGGAACATAGCTTATCACCAGTTGTTTTGCTAATATCTTGTCTCTAACAAAATGCATATCCAATTCTATGTACTTAGTCCGCACATGATAAACAGGATTAGAAGCCAATGCACTAGCTCCTAAGTTGACACACCATATTCTTGGAATTTCAGTTTGAGTTATATTAAGTTCTTGAAGTAGAGATTGAATCCAAGTGATCTCTGCAGTGGTGTGAGCTAGAGTTTTGTATTCTGCCTCAGTACTTGATCTTGCTACTACCTGTTGTTTGTTTGAGGACCAAGAGACTAGATTTTCACCTAGGTATACACAATAACCCACAGTAGATTTTCTGTCATCTGGACATGATGCCCAATCAGCATCTCCATAAGCAACAATGTTCATATTCTGTGCTTCATGAATGATTAGTCCCATATCAAGAGTTCCCTTTATATACCTGAAAAGTCTTTTTAGAAAACTCCAATGAAGATCTGTAGGATTTTGAAGATATTGACTGATTGTGTTTACAACAAAAGTGATGTCAGGTCTTGTATGAGTTAGATATTGCAATGCTCCTACTGCACTTCTGAATTGAGTTGGATTTCTTAAGGATATGCCATCTTCTTTACCTACTAGCCTTCCAGCTGCCATAGGAGTAATACTAGGCTTCAGATTTTCAAAGTTAAACTTATTCAAAACATCTATAACATATTTCTTCTGTGATAAGTGAAGTCCAATTTCATCTCTGTAAAACTCAATTCCGAGGAACTTCTTTAGGCTGCCCATATCCTTTAATGCAAATGATGCATTCAATTTGTCAATCATCTTTTGTACTGTAGTTCTGCAGCTCCCAGTTAGTATAATGTCATCAACATATACTAGCAAGTAGATTACATGATCCTTTGCAATTTGATAGAAGATTGAGCTGTCAGCTTTGGATTGCTTAAGATCCCACTGTAGTAATGTTCCCTTCAATGTATCATGCCAAGCTCTAGGGGCTTGTTTAAGTCCATAATAGCTTTGTTCAATTTGTAAACAAACGATGGTTCTGATTTGTCTATGAAACCCTGAGGCTGCTCCATGTATATTGTTTCTTCAAGTTTTCCATTGAGAAATGCATTGTTGATATCTACCTGCCTTATCTCCAATCCCTTAGAGATTGCTGCTGTGAGAATAATCTTCAGAGTTGGTGTTTTAGCTACTGGACTGAAAGTTTCATAATAGTCAATTCCTGAAGTTTGTGAGAAGCCCTTTGCAACCAGCCTGGCTTTATGTCTCTGTATTTCTCCATTTTCATCAAATTTCAATTTAAACACCCATTTGCATCCAATCACTTTCATTGTAGGTTCAGAGGGAACTAAAACCCAAGTATGATTTCTTACCAATGCATCATATTCTTCCTTCATTGCCTTACACCATTTTTCACTCTTCATTGCTTCATCTAGATTTACTGGTTCTTCATTGTCTGATGATTGTGGGATTGCAGCGGCTATGTATGTTCTTGGTTTCACTATCCCAGCTTTTGATCTAGTTATCATAGGATGTTCAACCTTATCTGTAACTTTCTCAATTTCAGGCATATCAACCCAAAATTTAATACCAGCTTGAGATTCTGAGGACTTAGGCTGTAAATCTTTCAGTGCCTACTGGTGTGATACCTCATTATCCATAACTTCATCATTTTCTACTACTTCTTCATTTCCACCTGAAGTTTCATGTACAGGTTCATCAGTTGAATGGATTATATCATCTAAATTTGGAATTATAATGTGAGAATTCTGTTCAAATGGGAGATGATGAAGAGTTATAGGAATGAATTTGGTTTGGTGTGATTTATTGAGGAAACCTTCCTGAAAAGGGAATGAGTTTTCATTAAACACAACATGTCTGGAGATATAGATTCTACCATTGGAGTTTAAACACTTGTATCCTTTGTGAGATATACTAGGTCCTAGATAGACACATTTTTTAGTATGGAAATCAAACTTGTGTTTCTGATAAGGTCTTATACAAGGGTAGCAAGAGCATCCAAAAACCTAGAGCAGTTTGTAATCTACACTATTTTTAAATAGGACTTCATAGGGTGATTTGTGTTGGAGTAGAGGACTAGGCATTCTATTTATAAGATGTGTTGCAGTGAGGAAAGCTTCCCACCAATAGTATAGAAGCATATGTGCTTGAGCTAAGAGGGTTAAGCCGGTTTCAGTTATGTGCCTATGTTTCCTTTCTGTTTTTCCATTTTGAGCTGAAGTATGAGGGCAAGAGTGTCTGAGTTCAATCCCTATTTCTGTGGCTAATTTATCCAAGGTTTTGTATTCTCCTCCCATATCAGTTTGTAAGGCTTTAATTTTCCTTTCAAATTGGTTTTCAATTAGCCTTTTAAACTGTGTAAAGTAGTGTAAGACCTCAGATTTGTGTTTCAAGGGATAAATCCAGGTATATATATAGTACAATCATCAACAAACAATACATAATACTTAAACCCTGAAGTAGAATTGATGTGAGACGGTCCCCAGACATCAGTGTGTATTAGATCAAGAGGCATTTGAGCATGAGAGTAGGACAATTTAAAAGGTAATACATGAGATTTACCAAACTGACATGATTCACAGAATGATAAAGCTTTATTATTGACAACTTTGAGATTAGTACAAAACTTTAAAACTTGCTGTAATACAGAAATAGAAAGGTGTCCTAGCCTTCTGTGCCAGATTTCAGTTTGTGCTTTCATGGAATTATGACTGGTAGAGTTGATGGGGTGATTCAGACTGACGTTGAGAAGGTTATGAGAGATGTTGGAATGATGATTATTGACTGAACTTGTGTTTGATGGTCTTGAGTGGGGTAGATTCAGTTGATATAATCCATCTTCAAGTTTCCTCTGCACTAGAGCCTTCCTTGTTGGTAGGTCCTTCACAACACAGCCATGAGGAAAGAATTCGACAGACACATTGTTATCATTAGTTAACTTAGAAACACTAATCAAATTCTTCCTGATTTTAGGCATATGAAGCAATCGTTTTAACACCAGGGACTTCTCAGATTCAATATTGAATACTTTAGAACCAACATGAGAAAATTTGTAATGAAGTACCATTACCTACTACCATTTTCTGCTTACATGCATACTCCTTAGCTTCATCAACATTGTTCTTATCAGTAGTTACATGGTGACTAGCTCCAGAATCAGCATACCAGGCTTGATCTTCTACTGAATTTGGGCTGGGCTTGCAATGTAAGCAGATGGATTGGAGGTGTGGATCTGATCAGCGGGTCTTTTCCCGATATATTTTTCATCAAACCTGTTATAGCACCATGCAGCAGTGTGGTTGTTTAAACCACAGATTTGACATGATTGTCTTGTTTCATTTATCCTTCTAAATCTTCCTCTACCTCTTGTTCTTCCTCTGAAGTTTGTGTTTCTTCCACCTCTACTTCCTCTTCCATTATAGTGACTTACATTATGTGAGCTTCCTTGAGTTAAGTTGATGGATCCAAAGTTGTTTCTGATCTGACTGAGATACTCAAGTCTACTTTCAAAAGTCATGAATGTTGAAGATAGCTCATGCCATGTAATTTGATCTCTGCAATTCAGTTGCACTACAATAGGAGTGTACTCTTCATCCAGTCCGGCTAACACTTGAGTAACAATATCAGCATGATCGATTTTCTTTCCAGCAATCTCCAGATTATCAACAAGTTTCTTAATAGTGTTGAGATATTGATCCATAGACATGGATCCTTTTCTGATTCTCTGTAATTTAGAGGTAAGGAAGGTCACTCTTGACCTGTTGAGAATTCCATAGTTCTCCTTTATGGCCTTCAAAAGCTGACTTGAGCTATTACACCCCATGACACGCATCACATTCTCTAAAGTCATGGAGGCATACAACCATCCCATTAGGAGTTGATCCACTAAAACCCATCTAGAATATTCAGGATTAGGAACTATCTCTACTGTTGTTCCAGTTTCAGTTGCAGATTGTGAATTGACAAACTATGGAGGACAAACCTTCGTGCCCAGCAGATATTCTTCCAGTCCATGTCCTCTTACAATTGGCATTATAACATTCTTCCATAGAAGGAAGTTATTTCTGTCTAACTTTACAGAGGCTGCCTGAGTCAGGTTCATGCTGAAGAGAGAGAGATTGTTCATCAGAATTGGAGCTTGAATACTGGAGTTTGAGTCATGAGAATGATTGTTGTGGCTAGTATTCGCCATAGATAGGCTCTGATACCAAGATGGAAAACAAGAGAGTAGAGGACTGAGATATATTGCAAAAATATCAGTGAAGAATGAGTGTATAATATTCTGTATCTCAGATGATTTTTAATATACAATCTGATCTATGGTGCAGCCTATATATACACTTACATAAGATATAATCTATACATAATACATATAAACAAATAACAGAATAGGCACATGCAAATGAGCTGAATTAGTTACAACAATATAAACCATACTAGAAGCTTCTTCTTAACAGCATTTATCCTACACGTTTGACAGCTGATTCTTCTTTTGTCCCTTGATTTCCTGATTTGATCATTGTAGTCCATAACTCCTTCTTCTCTAACAGGAGGCAGGAGGCGGGAGGCGGGAGGATATCAGGGGGTGTCTCCAAATCCGATTTTAATAGATTTTATAAATTCATATAAATTTAGGTATCCCAACACAGATTTTAATAAATTCAATTGAAATTTAGGTGTCCCCAACACATATTTTAATAGATTTCATTAAAATTTAGGTGTCCTCAACTCAGATTTAAATAGATTCTTTAGAAACAGCTAATAAATTTCTAAAGATTTCATTAATTAGAAGATTTTAACATATTTTAATAGATTTCAGACCCATAAATATAAATACCAAATTGTCTAGCAATTCTAGGCCGGTTGCTTGAAAATTCAATCCCTCTATCTCCCTCTTGCCTCTTTCCCTGTGGAAATCCAAAATATATATCTCCAGATTTTGCATCATTCTCTGACAGATCGCAGGTATGCACTCAACCTATATATACACTTGTTATTTATTTGTGTATTATATGTTCTTGGAATTTCAATCTTTGTGGTCGTGTTAAATAAAAATCTGTTCAAGTTTGATGATTTGTTGACATTTTCTCTACTCCTTTTAGATTGTTTCCAACGTTGTGTTACCCTTAATTGATGAAGAACGAGTTATCGCCATTTGAGAGCATTGATTCATGGATTTAACTGAAATTGAATACAAAATTGTACGCGAATTTTTGACTTTAGGGTTTCAACTGAACTGAGTCTCAATTATTAAGTGGTTTCCGATGGATGCTTTGAGGGATTTGAATTGTTTTAGGAAAATATTTGGAAGATACTATCAATTAGTGGGTATGAATAATTGAAGGTGATTTTTTGATGATTTATTATTATAGCTGGTTAAAGACAACTTCCCCAATTTTGGAGAGAATGTGGCGTATTTACCTAGGCTTTTCATAAAACTATGTTTTTCAATGGATTTGTGTATTTCATTTTTGAAGAATATACATAGTGGGGGCCTGATTTTGATTATAATTTTAAAGATTGTGCCAACTAGTTTAGTCCAAAATGTGGCACTACAAATATATTGTAAGTAGAGATAATTTGGTCCATTACTTATACTTTTCTGCTAAAAATCATTTTCTGCTAGAAAGTAGAAACATTTGAACTCTTCTGTGGTAAAGTGATGTTGTTTGTTGTCATGAGTGTGTTGGCAATGAGAGGTCAGATCTCTATTCATGCGGGTGATTGGCATGGAGGTAATGAGAGAGGAGAGGGGAGGGGAGGGGAGGATGATATGAGATTTATGTGAAAATTTTTTGTGGTTCGTGGGAAGTGAAAGCTGGACCTCATTAATGATCAGTATTTCCAGTATTTTAGTCTGTTTCAGTAACAGTGCAGAAAGACTTATGAACATAGCCAAGCAAGCATGTTTGCATTTAATGTTTTAGAATTTCAAAAATAAAAACCAAAAAATTGTGAATAACTTAGCTACCAAATGGACCCTAGGTTCATTGTCCTTTAATGGGAGAATTTAATTGACTTGGATATAGAAAATTTGACATAGTATTATCTATGAATACAAGATTAGAAAACTTTTCAATTCATATACTTAACAAACAAGCCCATTTAGCAGAATAGGGTATCATTTTCTTTTATAAAGAGACGTGAGAAGTGCATGAATATTTAAAATTATTCAGTAGAAGCTCATGAACAAATCTTGTCCTCTAGGTCTTAGATAGAACTTCTTTCCCAAGTTGATACTAGTTCTTTTTTCTTAATTGAAATCTTTAAAGTTCAGATATTTCTACTTTCTAAGGATCCATGTCATTGTTATCAGCTAGTTTGTTTTCCAGAGTTTCTCTAAGTTATTATAGTTTCTATGTTGTAGTTGCATTTTCAAGTTTGTTGTACATACAAATTCTTGGGCAGATAATACTGTGTCATCTTCAACATATAAGTTTATGTGGACTTCTATTGATACACGTCGTGTTTGAACCATCTAATGTGCTTCATCGTGTTTGGCAAAGCTTAATTATAATGTAATATGTGATATTCATATTAACCTTTCTCGCACTATTATTTTTTTTAATTTGTTTATGTAATATTCCTATTAACCGACACATAAATATATATAACTCATTATTTATATCACGGACAATGTAGTGAGATTATAAATGGAAGATTCACAAGGAAAACAAAGATTTGGATATAATACATGGAGCGTGGAAGAGAGCTCTATATTGTTAGAGCTTATGGTTGATGCCGCTAATCGTGGATGGTGTAGTACCAATGGAGTTTTAAGCAAAGCAGACAGACAGTTGAAAAAAAATACTTCCTATTTTGAACGAAAAGCTTGGATGTCAAAAGAACTATGCTATGTACCAAAGTCGATTGACTTGGTTTAAACAAAAATTGAATAAATACTCTGAGCTTATGCGGTATATTTCTAGTTTCGGGTGGGACCCAATCACAAAAAAGTTCACTGCTGGTGATGAAGTGTGGGAAAATTACTTCGAGATGAGATTTTGATATAATATTTTCTTGTGGATTAATGTACAATTTTTCATACAATAAATGATGACTTATTAATTATTTTATATACTTGTTCTTTGCTAGTCTCACCCAAAACAGAGGCACCTTCGTACCGACATCATTGCTGACTATGAAGATTTACATGTAGCAATTGGCAATGCAACAGCTACAGAGAGAAACTCAATTGGTCTGGGTGATGAATCAGATGCAAGAATATATGGAGTTGAAGAAAATAGACATGTCACAATAGATGACTATGTGTTTGATGAGAGTCAAGAGGCATACATACAAAGTCAACATGACCAATCAAATTATGTTCCATCATATGAAAATTATAAATCTTCTCTAGCAACAATGGAAACTAACAAGGAGATTCCTTCAGAAAATAAAGGTCCTAAAAAGCGAAATAGAATAGAATATGAAGATAATTCTAGCTCGTTTGAAACCATGACTCGAGCTAATATTCAAGCAAATATTTCTCTTTCCATGGATTCTATTACTGAAATTGCAGCTGATATTCGAGGAATGCTTAAGCTGATGGAGAAAAGGGAAAGAGATAGAGAGAACAAGAAAATAGAGAACAAGGAAGTAGAGAACAAGAACAATATATGGAATGCTATCAAAGAAACTCCAAACTTGGATAATCACACTCGCTACAAAGTGCCTACATTCATTCATAAGTTTGGAATGAAAGATGCTTTTTTGAAAATGTCACACGAAGGGCGTTGGGAGTGGATAAAATATAATGTGGAATGAGTTTGCTTATTTGAGAAAGTGTTTAACATTTTGAATTCTTCATTACAATGTGATTTTAGATTACTTTGTTTTAATTTGGTTTGTAACTTTGATGAAACTTTGATATGAGTTATTTTATAAACATTGATTTGAATATTGACAAATTCTTATATTTATCATATAGTTGATGTTCTATGTTTGTAGCACGAACCTGTTTTATATATATATATATTAGTGCAAGTTTTTAAGTAGCAAGCAACCATGTCTTTTCAGGTGGGAGAAGATATGGAGGAAGGAATAAAACAAGAATTTGAGGAAGAATTCGATGAAACTATCAAAATAGTTTTAATGGCACTTCAAGCAATACTTCATATATTAAGTGAGTTAATGGTTATCATGTGTGGTGAATATATAGAACATCCAGTTCAACGATCAATTACTACAGTTGGATATGATTACATTCATAAGGTATTGAAAGAGGATCCTAAACACTTGAGACAGATGTATAGGATGTATCCTAATGTTTTTCTAAAGCTTTGCAATATCATTAGAGAAAAAACACCTTTGTGAGATGCACAATATATATGTGTTGAAGAAATGTTTGCAACATTCTTGCTCACCGTTGGTCAAAATTCTCGATATTGAATTACTCGTAAGACATTTGGTTGAGCACATTCCACATCTCGCAGAAATTTCAACAAAGTTTTGAAGGCTTTGAACACAATTTCATCTGATATGATGGTCAAGCCTAGATCTACAGTGCCAAGTAAAATAAGAGAAAGTACAAGATTGTATCCTTATTTTAAGGTAAATTATACAACATGTTTATAACAATTACTTATTAGTATTAATAATGTAAAAAAATATATTGTTAAAATTATTTTATTCATTTAGGATTGTGTTGGAGCTATTGACGGCAAACATATACCGGCTATGATATCAGGACGTGATGTGAGCAGTTATCGTAATCGCCACAGATGATTATCTCAAAATGTATTGGCAGCTTGCAATTTTGATTTGGAATTCATTTATATTCTTAGTGGATGGGAAGGTTCAGCTCATGATTCAAAACTACTAAATGACGTTTTGGTAAAAAGAAATGGACTTAAAGTACCACAAGGTTCGTACTTTTATTTCTTGAATTGGGTTATTAGTTACACATTTTTTTTCTTCTTCAGAATAACACTTTATATTTTTCTTGACACGAGATCATTATGACATATGATATATGCATTTACAGGTAAATATTTTCTTGTGGATTGTGGATTTGCAAATCGTCGTCAATTCTTAGCTCCATTTCGAGGTGTTCGATACCATCTCCAAGATTTTGGTGGTGAAGGTCGTAATCCTGAAAATGCCAATGAAGTGTTTAATCTTCGTCATGCTTCCTTGAGAAATGTAATTGAGAGAATATTTGGCATATGTGGGGTGGTCATGAACGATGTGAATGAAGAGTGATAGAAATTGAGTGGAAAATTTCGTTAAATTCGTTGAAGTAATAGTTTTTTTTAATTATGATAGTAAAGCAAAATTATGTTTGATATAAGTAATACCTTTATTTCTATCATTGATAAACACGCAATACATCTTTAAGAAAAGTTGTTGATATATATTCGTATTACATTTAAGACTTTTTATTTGTGACTGAAATAATTATAGCAATCCATATGGGCATGTTACATTTAAGGGCTATTTCTATTTTTTTTTTATAATAGTGGGCATGAATTAGTGGTCTGTTTTTATTTTTTTCGAGGGCTATTAGTCTATTCATAATAAAGAAAATGGTACATTTTTGTGGTGAGTTAGATTATCAAAAATTAATTCTATAGCAAGTTACTCGTTCCAACTTAATCTGGTTTGAAAAGAAAATATAGACCTTGAAATGGTACGTGGAATTTTAAAATTTTCTTTATTTCAGGTTGACAAATTTGAGTAATTGTGGAGGTAAAATTAAAATTTTTTATAAATTAAAAAAAAAAAAAAAAAAGAAAACCAAATCCATGAGAATTTATAGAAACCCATGAGAATCTATTAAAATTTATAATATAGAATTATGTTGAAATCTTATAAAATCTATAGAATTCTATTCAAAGTCATCAAATTTATAAGAATTCGTAAATATTAAGAAATATTTTAAAATCTGAGTTCAGGACACCCCCCTTAATTTGTGAGAATGGGAGGGAGGGATTTAGGCAGAAATTAATATTTAGGAGGGAATTTTGCATTTTGTATATAACACGAGAATTTAATTTAATTTTTTTTATCTTCAAGTACTCGGTTTGTAGGGACTAAAAAATAACAAAAAAAATCGGAATTTTTCTTGCTAGATATTAGCCTACAAACATATTTTTTTTTTTTTTGTCGATAAAAGATACATCTTAATTGACGAATTTTTTATTGAGAAAAATGCACATGTTTGTGGGCACAAATCCTTTTACTTTTGAAAATTTTAGAGCAAAACATAGCCCTACAAAATATCGTTTTAGCGGGGAAAAGTACACTCTGCCTACAAATTTAAATTTGTCGCCTAAAATTTTGTAGGCGGAGTATAAAATTCTTGTAGCGTGTCTGTCTCATAGGATAAAACTATCTGATCTAGAATTCTAACCCAACTTGAACTTTGTATATTTTCATCTTTTATCAATATTTATGTTTGTAGTGCAAGAATAGTGAATAATTGTTCATTCTTAATATGAAAAACCTTATTCACATATATAGACAAAATAACAAGTTTGAACAGATACAACTTGATGGAGGATTGCAACTATTAAAACAAAAACTATAATAGTAGTTAATAACCTTTAAATAATTATCCTTGTCTATTAAACTATAAAAATGATTAAATATAAATAATTTGATTCAAACATCTAAAAATACCCCACATTTGAATCACTTATATAATGCAACATCTATATCATTTCAAAATGTAATGTAATGCACTAGAGAGGAACACATACGTTGTGCTTCAAGAAAAGTGTCTTTTAGACTTGAACTTACTTTAGTGATATATATCGAATCTACTTGGTGACGCAGTGGATATAAATGATCTTGAATTGTTCACCTTTATAGTAAACCAAGACAATTACTCACAAACTACGTATATTAAAATAATTTAGTTCATGCGTTTATATTCTTTTTGGTCCTGAATATATCCCAAGTTTTCATGATAGCTTTAGAGAATTTAGCCATTCATTCTCATAAATGCGACCCCACATTTACTATCATATAGGTGACATTGATTAAAATTTCTATTAAATAAACTTATCTTGATTTTAAGATATCAAATGTCAATAAATGAAAAGCATAACCTTATGCATCAACAGAAAACACATAAAACACCTTAGAAATGAATTACATTGTGTATTTCAATCTTTGAGTTTTACCAAACTAGTTTTCTTATTAAACCTAGATCATGGGATTTCCAATTAACTAGGTTAGGTTTCCGCCCGATTTAACTCATTCAATTAGCTTTAAACTCATTTCCCTCGATGTATATTTAATTTTCTCTCTAGGTGGTCTTTCGTCAAAGGATCTACAATATTTTCCTTAGATTTTACATATTGTATGAATATTACTCCATTAGAGAGCAATTGCTTAATGGTATTATGCCTACGCCTTATGTGTCTTGACTTGCCATTGTATATATTACTTTTGGCTCTAGCTTTTGCTATCATACTATCACAATGTATACATATAGCTGTCACTGGCTTAGGCCAAACCGGAATGTCCTCTAAGAAATTCTATAGCCACTTTGCTTCTTCACCAGCTTTATCTAGTGCTATAAATTCAGACTCTATTGTAGATCATGCTATACACGTTTGTTTAGAAGTCTTCCATGAAATTGCAGCCCGACCTAATGCAATACATATCCACTAGTTGATTTGATTTCTGTGCTATCACAAAACCACATCACTATATCCTTCAAGAATTGGTGGATATTTTGTATAATGTAATCTATAATTTAAGGTATACTTGAGATATCTTAATACTCTAATCTATGCTTCCCAATGATCACAACCAGGATTACTAGTACATCTACTAAGCCTACTAACTGAATAAGCAATATCTAGCCTAGTAGCATTCATTAAATACATTAGACTACCAATTATTCGGGAATATTCTAACTGAGATACTACATCCCCCTGAATTTTTCTTTAATTTGCAATTTACATCAAAAGGTGTTCTAGCAAACTTGCAATTAAAATGACCATATTTATGTAATAATTTTTCTACATAATGAGACTGATTAATTATGTATCATTCACTATTTCTTTTAACTTTAATTCCTAGTATAACATCTGCTAGACCTAGGTCCTTCATATTAAAACTAGAATTCAACATATTCTTCGTAGATATAATTACATCCTTATTAGTTCCCATTTTAAGTATGTCGTCTACATAAAGACAAATAATTGCACAAGAATTATTGTTATTTTTTATGTGCACGCACTTATCACATTCATTGATCTTAAATCCATGTGACAACATGGTATGGTCTAATTTTTCATGCCAATGTGTTGGTGCTTGTTTAAGTCCATATAAAGACGTAACAAGTTTACAAACTTTATCTTCTTGACCTTCAACTATGAATCCTTCTGGTTGCTCCATATATATTTCTTCATCTAAATCTCCATTTAAAAATGATGTTTGTACATCCATTTGATGTATATCCATTTTATACAAGGAAGCTATAGCAATAAGCATCCTAATGGATGTTATTCTAGACACATGAGAGTAGGTGTCAAAATAATCTAATCTCTCTTTTTGTCTATACCCTTCCACTACCAATCGTGCTTTATATTTTTCTTATGGAACCATAGATTTTAAGCTTTCTTTTAAAAATACATGTGTAACCTATTGGCTTACCAGGAGGTAATTCTACCAATTCCCATGTATGGTTTTGTAAAATGGATTCAACTTCACTGTTAATAGCTTCCTTCCATAAAGGTGCCTCAGGTGAAGTCATAGCTTCTTTATACGTTTGTGGTTAACCAATTGTCAAGAAACTAATGAAGTCTGGTCCAAAATTCTTTGGTTTTTTAATTCTACTTCCTTTCCTAGGTTCCAAGTTTTGTCCTTGAACACCTAAAGTAAATGGTTGATCACGTGTTCTCTTCTTTGAATGACTAGTATGACCTTCTTTATCCTCATAAGGAAATATGTTTTCAAAAAATTCAGCATCAATAGATTCTAAAATAGTATTAACAAGTACATCAAGCACATCAGATTTAATAACAAAAAACCTATATAGAACTTTAAGAATATAATAATCAGCATTAATTGATAAGGTTCTAACAATCAAAAAATTGTAACAAATTGAAAAGACATTTCAAAATCAGTATAGAAAAAATAGATTGTGTCTAATCAACAATATAAATCATTATGGGAAAATTTGATTAAACTTGTAAACTAAGTTTTTATTTTATTTTAGGTTACATATAAATTACAAAAGAACTTTAAGATGAAATTAACACACCTATTAGACAGCTTATGGCCGGAAAATAGAGGCATAAGAAGCCATTTGTTCAAGTAGAAAAGCATGTAACATCACGGGCAGTTCAGCTTGTATAGATGTGGAGAAGTTTCAAATTTTTTTCAAAACATTTGATTAAGAGAGCCAATTTTACGTGTGCATTCTCTTTCTTCAAATGGCTCACATTTGCTTCCATTTCAACGATGTAAGCCTGCTGAAACAGCATAAACATGAAATAAGAAATTTACGATTACCAAGTCACAAAACCCTAAAACTTTGTGTGGTGCAAACAAAAAAATAAATGAAAGTAAAACATATCACAAAACGTATATCTTTTCTATATGTTCCATCAGTTTCCAAGTGTAGGTTTGTGGTGCAAATAATAAATTCTAGAACTTGCCTTCAGAATCTTATGAGAGTAAAAGAAAACTTGAAAAGGGATAGTTTTCTTTCTCATTGATCAAAAGAATTCACTGTTGAAATATATTATTGATTCTTTCCTATTTTAAGATGATTTCGGTTAACTATAGAAGATTGCAATATTGTAATTAAGGGATTGTAATCTTAGATTGATTCTAGGGTTTATGTCATGAAAACCCTATATATACCTTGTAATTATAGAGTTGTATTATGAATGAAAAACACAATTCATCAATCTTTAGATGGTATCAGAGCCAAGTTTGGTTTGTTCGTTCCAAAATTTTCACAACCTAAATTCATAAAATTAAACCATACCCATCTCCATATCCATAACCAAAACCCAGTTATTAAATCAAATTCAAGCCGTAGCCAAACCCAAATTCTCAAAATCTTCCTTCTTTTTTTCTAATCTGAAGAAAAAAAAATGAGTGGAAAAAATTCGGTTGTAGTTCAGTCAGAAGGAGTTTTTAATGCAGGAATCACCCTCACCGAATCATATTATGACATATGGTCTCAACGGATGGAAATGCAAATTGCTGAATGGGACAAAATCACATACATTCGTGGTCAGACCAAGCCACCTACAGAATCTGATGAAGGCTATGAAAAATGGTATGTTGAAAATCAAAAAGTCAAACGGTGGCTTTTAATGTCTATGTCTCCAGAAATTATGAGGCGTTATCTACGCTTATCCACTGCCTATGACATTTGGAACGCCTTGTCAAAAGCATTCTACGATGGAAGTGATGAATTACAAGTCTTCACTTTGAATCAGGAGACTTTTTCTTCAACACAAAATGGAAGAATCCTCTCTGTATATTATGGAGAGCTGAGTGAAATTTTTCAAGAGTTGGACCATCGTGATACGGTGATTATGAAAGATCTAGATGATGTCAAAGCCCACCACAAGTCTATTGAACGATTAAGAGTTCACATATTTCTCGCTGGATTGGACGAAGAGTTTGATTCAATCCAACGAGAGATTTTGCGTAGAGACTCAGTGCCAAACCTACATGATTGTTATTCTTTGGTTCACTGGGAAGCTGTTCGTAGTACCACCCTGAAAGGTAATTTTGAAGCATCTGAATCCAGTGCCATGGTAGCTCGGAACCGTCCTTATCAAGGTCAAAAAGATCGAGCCCGACCTAACAATGGCAGACCGACCAATGGTATTGACAAGTTTTCCTACAAATGCACTCATTGCAATAAGACCGGTCATACCAAAAGTCGTTGTTTTGATCTGGTGGGATCCTAGTCGCACAAAGAAAAATCAACAAAATCCTTTCACTGCAGCAGTTGCTCAAACAAAAATGGAAGATAAAGTTACTGACACAGCATCGGCATTGGTAATAGCTACCGACAATGGTGGTAAGTTTTTAATTATTTCTACACCTGTTTTGAATAGTGTGTGGATAATTGATTCTGGCGCAACAGATCACATGACATATGATTCTAGATAGTTTTCACCACTTAATCCTTCCACCCAAAAGTTTGTCTCTACTGCAAATGGAACTTCGACCCAATTTACTGGGAAAAGATCTTTGACTCTAACTGATACATTAAATTTAGATTCTGTTTTAGTGGTTCCATGTTTAGATTATAACCTTTTGTCAGTTTCTCAAATAACGGCTAACTTATCTTGTGTTGTAATTTTTTCGCTTGATTTTTGTGTGTTTAAGGACATCAAAACCAAGAAGACGATTGGTTGTGGTATTAGGCGGAGGAAGCTGTATTACTTAGACTTGGAATCAAAGCGTATCGATAATCTACGACAAGCTCTGGCCGTTGGTGGTTCTGAAGACACAAAAAAGAAAGAAATATGGTTATGGCATCGCCGTTTTGGGCATACTTCTTTTGGTTATCTTGAAAAATTATTTTCTAGTTTATTTACAAAAGTTGATTTTTCTAGTTTTCAGTGTGATATTTGTTAACTTGCAAAAAGTCATCGTGCTTCATTTCCATTACGATTGAATAAAAGTCCACTTCCTTTTATGATTATTCATTCTGATGTTTGGGGTCCATCTAAGGTCACTACTTTGGGTGGGTCACGTTGATTTGTAACATTTATTGATGATTGTACTAGGATGACATGGCTTTGCATGATGAAATCCAAAAGTGAAGTGAACTCCATATTTCAAAAGTTTCACAAAAGGGTTGAAACTCAGTACAATAGAAAGATTCAAGTTCTTCGCAGTGACAATGGTGGAGAATATCAGAGTACTGGATTTCAAAACTATTTGGAAACACAAGGAATGACTCATCACACAACTTGTTCTAACACACCCCAACAAAACGGGGTGGTCGAGCGAAAAAATCGACACTTGTTGGCAATTGTCCGTGCTTTGTTAATCGAATCCCATATGCCATTATCTTATTAGGGAGAAGCACTCAATTCTGCAGCTTATTTAATCAATCGGGTACCCTCCAGCACCATCAATTTCAAAACACCATTCCAAATCCTTACTAACGCAATTGTTGCCCCAGCTGTCTCGAATTTAGCTCATCGTGTTTTTAGGTGTGTGGTGTTTGTACACCTACACAAGCATCAACACACCAAGTTAACTCCTCAAGCATTGCAATGTGTTTTCATTGGGTATGCCACTCATCAAAAAGGATATCGGTATTACCATCCTCCAACACGTCGATGTTTTGTTACGATGGATGTTGTTTTCTATGAAGATACAATGTATTTCTCCAATTCTGAATTTCAGGGGGAGTACCAGAAGGAAATTCAAACTCTAGTTTATGATGAAGATGATAACCAGGATGTGGGCAACGTAGATTTAAGTGGTATGACATTAGATCAAAGTGGTGATGAGCACCTAATAACCGAAGAAGTAAGTGATGAGCACCAAATAACCGAATAAGTGGGTCTATCTCCAACTCAGCATGAAACCGAGTTCCTTGAAAATATGGCTTTATCTCCAGTCGACATATCACACCAATCACTTTCTGAAGATATTCCTCAGCCACATAGAAGACAATTACCACAACGTCATACCAGAGGTATTCCTAAAGCCACATATGAACCTGAGCTTTCTAGTAAAGTAAATATCATATGAACCATTATGTATCTAATCAATGTTTGTCAGAAACAAACATGTCATTTGTGATTATCTGATGTATCTATTCCTAACAGTGCGCAGGAAGCCTTAACTGATCCTATGTGGAAAGCAGCTATGAACGAGGAGATGAAATCTCTAGAAAAAAAATGAAACATGGGAACTAGTTAATCCTCCACCAGGAAAGAAACCAGTTGGATGTCGATGAATTTACACCGTGATGTACAATGCTAACGGTACAATTGAACGCTTTAAAGCAAGATTGATAGCAAAGGGATATACTCAAACAAATGGGATTGATTACACAGAAACATTTGCACGTGTAGCTAAAATCAACATAGTTCGTGTCCTGTTGTCTTTAGCTGCAAGCTTGGATTGGTCATTACAACAGTTCGATGAGAAAAATACTTTTCTACATGGTGAATTATCTAAAGAAGTCTACATGGATCTTCCACCAGGGTGCATGATACCCAAAAGACACAGCCAAAAGATATGTAGGCTAAAGAAATCATTGTTTGGACTGAAACAATCTCCGAGAGCTTGGTTTGAAAGATTCACAAAATCTATGATAGCCTTCGGCTACCATCAGAGCAACTCAGATCATACTCTTTTCCTAAAAAAGGGGCAAGATAAGATCACTACACTCATTGTATATGTGGACGATATGGTGGTTACAGGGAATGATCCTAAAGAAATGGAGGCCTTACAGAATTACTTGTCCAAAGAGTTTGAAATGAAAGATCTAGGTCCCCTGAAATATTTTCTTGGGATTGAAGTATCCCGATCTAATAAAGGAATAGTTCTGTCTCAAAGAAAATATGCCTTAGATCTATTACAAGAGACAGGTATGTCAGCATGTCAACTAATTGATATACCAGTAGAAGAAGGTCTAAAGCTATGTGTTGAATCCAACAAAATACCAGTTGACAAAGGAAGATACCAAAGACTTGTAGGGAGATTGATGTACTTGTCTCATAGTAGACCAAATATGGCTTATGCTTTGAGTATTATCAGTCAGTTTATGCATAATCTTGGAGATCAACATATGCAGGCAGTTATTCGTATTTTGAGGTATTTGAAGTTAGCTCGAGGAAATGGAGTATTATTCACTAAAAACACAGACTATCAAAGCATAGAAGCATATATTGATGCTGATTGGGCTGGTGATGTGGGTAACAGGCGATGATGTGGGTAACAGGCGATCTACTTCTGGTTACTTTACCTTTGTAGGAGGTAATCTTGTGACATGGAGAAGCAAGAAACAAAATGTATGTTGTAGCTCACTCAAGTGCAGAAGCTGAATTCAGGGGTTTGGCAAACGTACTTTGTGAGGCATTATGGCTAAGACTCCTCTTGCAGTATTTGGTTTATCTATCTGAACAACCTATCCAACTGTTTTGTGACAATAAATCAGCATGTGGCATCGCACATAATCCAGTTCAACATGATCGTACAAAGCATGTCAAGGTAGACAGAATTTTTATTAAGGAAAAATTGGATGGAAAGATTGTAGAATTACCTAAGATTCGATCAGATGACCAGTTGGTTGACATTCTTACCAAAGTAGTCTCAAATCGAGTGTTCTTAAAGTTCTTAGACAAGTTGGGCATGTGTGACATCTATGCACCAATTTGAGGGAGAGTGTTGAAATATATTATTGATTTTTTCCTATTTTAGGATGATTTCAGTTAACTATAGAAGATTGCAATATTGTAATTAAGGGATTATAATCTTAGATTGATTCTAGGGTTTATGTCATGAAAACCCTATATATACCTTGTAATTATAAAATTGTATTATGAATGAAAAACACAATTCATCAATCTTTAGATTAACAAGGGTACAACAACATTAAATCTCTAATTGTTTAATGCCAAAAAATCAAAGAGGATGGATAAAACTATATTCACTTGAGTAAAATCGAGGCTAGTAAAAGTTAGGTCGAACGCAATTTCACTCAATAGGTTCTATGTTTGGAAAATGAAAGAATACTCCATTCAATGTCTTGTTCAAATTGTTGTTAGAAATTGAAAGTAATTTATATATCCTTTTATAGTGTAAGGACAAGGAAGAATATCGATATTCAAATTGACGGCCAAAAGTGGATACAAATAACATGAGAGAGTGATAAAAGAAATAGGTTGTAGCATTATTCAAGATAGTGTACATTTCAGATTTTATACAGCGTAAACAAAAAAACTTTCGTCTTGGAAATTGATACAATTACGTAAAACAGCTTGGATAATTAGCTCAAAGATAAATTGAGAAAACCATATAGATTACCTAAGACAGTGTAAATCGTTGCATAGATAACTTTTTAAAGAAAATCTAGTGAAATGCATGTGCAAGGCACGTGTTGTATTTTAGTTAAGTATTTAATAGCGTGGTCATTGTTAGTGAGTTTCTTAATTATTTTTTCACTTATGAAAGACTAAATGAAACATATATTAAAACTTATTGAGAAAATTACGTATTATTTAAAGGGTGGGCGATATAACTTCAATTGATCTTTAACAAATACGTTCTTCATTTTTAGATGATATAATGAATTGTGTGTACTTCACTAACAGAATTGATTAATACAAATCCTAAAATCCTAGAACTGAATACTTTAATTATGATCTCACAAGATTATTCCACTGCTGTCAAGTTTAAACTTATTCTATATTTCTCCTCATTATTACCCAACTTTGTAAATTATTTCAATTTTTAATTTAATTTTATTCATCCTAATGTATCAAACATTAAAAAAAAAGTTTAAATCACACAACTGTTGTGAGATGCATATGATTTCTTGTGAACTTGCAGTAACAAGTAGTAAAATGCTTATTATAGATTAGCATAAGTTGTTAATTATTAATTTTATTTTCTTGATATATTGGACATGGTTGTACTCACGGATATATTTTCTTTCTCTACTCGTATAACTTTCTACCTTGAGAGTAGTATTCTCTTTCTCTTTTTTCTTGCATAGTGCAAGATTTTGTGCTTGTGGGTAAATCTTCTTGGACTTACTTATAATTTGATTTAGTAATCGCCAGAAAAAATGAATTAAAACTATGTATTTCTTCTAATCTTGATCATTGTGTTGCTAACTTAATATAAATAATTAATTGAAGGAAAATTATTTCGATTGCAAATGATTTTGAAGTTCAAAGTGAGTTGCTTGGTATATGTTACTACTAGTATATCACCCGTGCGATGCACGGCACTTGTTTTTCATGATAATGATTTTAAAATTTTCTAGTAGTATATCATTTATTTATTACATTCAAATAAAAAGAGTATAATATAAATAACATTTGATTACTTATTGATATTGGAAAAAAACAATATAGCTAATCCAAATTTTGAAACACCTCTTTGAAAACCATGATTGTGGTCGAACTGAGGCGGACTTTGATTCGTATGAATTTGATTTTGAAATTATCATATCTAGTTTATTAGTTTAATCGACTTATTATTTTTAATCAATAAATCAGATCATTTGATAATATAACACAATTATATGTTTTCCATGTATTGATTTTTTTTAAACTGCAACCTATTTAAACCTACTATGGGAAGCATAAAAAATTTGTGGGGAAAATAAATCCCTTTTTGGAAAACTATTGCATTATTGCCAAAAGTTCTCGGGCATTGATGTTTCATTTTTTTGAAAATATAACTTATTTAAACTCCTCAATCAGTATAAATTAAGACCTTGGAACACATAACCTCATCTGTTTTGTGTTTTCAAGTGAATTTATCTTGTTATGGAAGATGTGCATTTTTTATAAAAAAAATGTTAATTCTTAATATTATTCATTTTAACCGAGTATCATAAAAAATTAAAATATTGGAAAGCTCATCTTAATTAAATTGTATTGGAATATCGATTATTTATATTGGAATACTTTTCAATAATTATCTGAAGTTGGGCAATTAATTAAATTTTAATATTATAAAATATTAAAATTTTGTCATTTGATTTAATTATATTTTTTTTGCTGACTCTGTGTAAATAATAATAATAATAATAATAATAATAATAATAATATAAAATATAATATAAATACTTTAATATTATGTAATATATAATATAAATAATATAATATTACAACTTACTGAGTAATTTTCTATTATAATTTGAAAAATAATTTTCGGCATGCATAGATAAGTTTTTTTAATAATCGACAGTAATAATTTAGATGGATTGATTTTTCAGTTACAATAACAGTTTAAATCTTATCATTTGTTTAAATCAAATAAATATGTTTTCTTATCTCTATTTAACAGTCAGATTGTGTATATATATATATATATATATATATATATATATATATATATATATATATATATTTTGTAAATTGTAACTAATTTTAACTGTTTATTAGTTAACGTGTGAAAAAAAATAAAACAAACAGAATTTAAGGGAATGCTTGATTATCATTTTCAAATTTTTAAGAAGTGCTTCCGGCTTAATTTTTGGCGCGACTCATTAAATAACCACTAATTTTTGTGAGTAATGTTATTCATAGTCGCTCACTATCGGTAGTGAGTCCATGTGGCATTACTCAATTGGAGTAATTATTCATAGTTGTTGACTATAAATATATTAATCAATTGGAATAAATAATTACTCTAATTGAGTAATGACACATAGACTCAGTACCGGTAGTGAGCGATTACGAATAGCATTATTCAATTTTTATATTATAATTTGAAAATTGATTTTCTAAATTGTAAAGATGGAGACTGCGCTAATGATATTCTGCAAATTTATTATTTTTCTATTTGTAGACAATTAGTGATGTTTACATACTCAAATCTTATATAATTAATGTAGTATTCAAATCTGTTATTACTAATAATTGTCTACAGATATTTAAATAAAAATTTTCTAATTTGTGTGAAACCAATTAAAGAATCTGAAAAGTTGTTGCATTTATCGTATATAATATTAAATATTACACTTCATTTTTTGCAAGAAAAGGAAAAATAAAAATAAACAAACAATCAATGTGCGAAACCAATTAAAGAAAACAAACTCCTATACAGCATTTATGGCAGAATTTACCAAATCTGGAAAGAAAAAATAGTAGAAAAATGTGTGCGTGAAATTTTCGACAATTATCCTATTATAATATATGTATAGATGTCTCGGCCTAAGACACAAACCCTAGAGCCTAATATATATATATCTCTGTGTGTGTGTGTGTGTGTGTGTGTGAAGTCGAATTTGGTTTCAATGGTTTAAGTTTTTAGGCATTTGGATAGCTTCTATTTGGAGAAAAACAAAAACAATATTTGATTGGGTATCCAAATTAATAAACATGTCTGCAAAAATTTTGGACAATTTTTAGAAAGACATGACAAAAGTTGGAAGGAAGACGAACAAGATGAACAAAAGAAGACAATAAAAATAGTGAAACGTTGGGAAAAAAAATTGGGGATGAAAAAGATCTACAATTAAAAAAAATGAAAAGGAAAGAAAGGATAGAAAATAGGGAAAGGTTTTAAAAAAATGAATAATAGTTGGACACGCATTCCTATGAATAGTGTCCACATTTAATTCACTCTTTTAATATATAGGGATATTCTACCTCTTTAGGACCATGATCTTCAAACAACCTAGCGAATGTGACGCTAGTGTTTCTCTAAGAAATCATCAATTCTTTGTGATTGGGATAGCTATGGTCTTATAAATTCAATTTTCTTCACCTAAATCTGACAAACTTGTTTCAAATCCCATTCAGAACGAATCAAGAAGTTGGAATACATAATGCATAAGGATTAATATCTCTTCTTCTCTGAGTAAACAAAAGAATAAATCTCAAAGAACAAAAACTATACACAAGTCATCGATACAATGTTACTATAATAGTCACTTTGGTGACTTTGATAGATAAAATCAAGCTATACAAAGTTATCATCTAACAAACTTTACAAAATTCTACCTTCATTTGTTACTGTTAAATTGAAGTTAAATCATTGCAAGTTGGTTCTCTCATCTAAGTAAATATAAAAGGAAAAATTAATCTACTCCCAACAACTTACTGAGTTACTTTAGTCACAGAAAATAAAAACTTTCTCCACACGATATAGCCTACTCCAGTAAAAAAACATAATGCATTGTGATCCTATATACTATGCAGTCATGTTCTCCTGTCCTTTGGCCCACCGCTGATGTGGCAAGCTTCATGTCAACGAAGCTTGCCACTTCATCTAGCAATTTGAAAACAAAAAATGGGCAACCCACATTTGGGCCTTAACATTTGCTGCTACCATTCTCTCTCCCCGTTCTCCTGCTCCGTGCGTTCCCTAATTTCATTTCCTTTCATTCCGGCATATACTCCAACCGAAACCTCACCATCAACTAGGCTTGCTGATTTTCACAATAGCCGCTGCTCTATCGCTCCCCCGACTTTCAGATTTTAGAAAATAGCACGATTGGCCAGTATCCTTCAGATTTCAAAGAGGAACAAGGAGTGCCCTCTCTCCCAACTTTTAGATTTTTTGGCGTAATTTTTTCCCAAGCGTGCCGGTGGACAAAATATTACAGCAGTACATTTTTCCCATTCGACGGCCTCAGCAACTGAGTAAATTTTTTGGAAAGGTAGTACGTATAACTAGTTATGATATTTTTGGTAAACTGCTTCGGGTTGTAATTGAGAATAAGAGTTCGTGAGGAGAGAAAAATATTTGAACATCCCGATAAACAAGATGCACTTTTAGGAGTTTTCGACCTGTAGTATAATTTTTACACTTTCCAAGGTTGTTTACTATTTTAAAATAATTTAGAAAAAATTTTGGCCCGCACAGTCGGGTTGTTGTCCAAAATTTCAGTTTGTGCCACAACTCCTTTTCTTATTCTAAATCGTTTCTCTTTCAAAAGATTTTATAAAACAAAGTAGAAAAATCATTCATCAACATTATCTTCTTCAACACAAGACACTCATACACATACTTCTGTATACATAAATTTTACTGAAAACAAAAGGCAAGAGTTCGCTGGAAATTTTGAGAAAGTGTTGTTGTACAAATCACACACGTCGACTCAAACTCTAGAAAGTTTTGTATGCTTTTGAGGCAGTATTCTCCCCGTACACATATTGTTTACAATTTTGAGAATTTTATATGCTAGGATACACGTACATGTTACTTGTTTATGAAGTGCATATTTATATGCTATATATGTTTAGACATGCTTAATTGCTTTTGTGAGAATGTTATGGTTGGTATATAATTATCTCATTAGCGTGTATACATACTACTGAGTAATTCTTTGAACTGCTCACCCTCCCAAATTAACATTTCAGATTAAGGAGTTCGGTGGTGCTCGGCATGACGGCAGATGGTGGTGACAAAGATTTTATATAGGTTATGTCGTATAAATTAAGACGGTTTGATGTGTTGAAATATATATTTCGAAAATGTTGTTCAAGTTTTTGAAAGTTTAAAGACTATGGTTATTTTGTAAATATTTCAAATGTTGAGATTTGGCGCTATGATACTTATTATTATGCAATGAAACTTTAGCATCATTTCGACAAAGTTTCAATTATATAAATTTATGTTGTTAAGCCAGTGCATGTCAAGTATTGTGGGAATATCAATTTTAATTGCGCAACTTGAATTTGAGGCTCGACACTTCAAATAAAAGCATTGTTTTTAAATAAACTGGCAATTTGGTCTTGAGTCTTTATTTCCTGCATTTAGAATTTGGGACAAAATTGTTAATAATTTGGCGCGCTTTAAATTATTTGTGGCATAAAATTTAGAGAACGATAAATTTGGTGACGCTCTGGGTGTTAAAATCCGGAGCGTTATAGCAAAGATCCTTTATCACATCCAACTGCATAAAAGCGAGGTCAACCACAACTGAATATTTTATAAAATCCTATAAAGAAATTAATTATGCATACACAAAGTAGTACATCCATATTAATTAAATCATAAAAAATAGAATCAATAGAGAAAGTAACACTTAAAAACGTTTAGAATTGCTTTCATCGAATCTACAAAGAAAACGCAACATACCAAATAACAAGAAAAAAAATTAAAACGTCCAATCATGTAAATAATATAGCAATAGATATTTTTTAAAAAAAAAAATCAAAATTTAAAACGTCATGACAAATCCCAATCAGAATTTCCATTAATCTTAAACTATTTTCATCATCTTCATAACCAAAATTAAAATCACTCAAGAAACCCCCAAAAAAATTAAAAAGAAAAAAAATTGAAACTTAAAATAAAAAAGGGTACAATCAAGACATCTCATTGTGCGTAACCACAAACAGAATATTAAAAAACTATAGCCTGAAGGATACTTTAATAGTATGAGGAGAAAAAATTCTCAGCCTAGGTTCAACGAGAGGGAATGGACCACATTGTTATCCAATATCATATACGAAAACCCTAAAAGTTCAAATTACATTACATTTTTCCTTGTCGGTTGCGGAAATAGAGTGAAGCTGTTGAACAATTTTTACAAAAAAAAAAAAAAAAATCGGCATCACATGGCAGAACCAATCCACTGTTGTAGGAAACCCGAATTCCTCCACTGGCACACTGATAAGGTAAACGATGACTGGCACGTTCAGATTTGGGGATTTCATTCTTTGTTTTAGCAATTTCAGATTTGAAGATTTCATTCTTTGTTTTTACTTTTTAGAACCCGTTGCCTTCATTTTATACCTAGACAGATACGACATCGCTTATCGCCCACTTTTAATACATAGTAGATATAAAAAAACCTTAGCCCACTCATGCTAGGTTGAACCACCTCTAAAAGCTTAAGCTAATAGAGAAACTACAGATTTATTCATTTAATTTTTTCGTCAACAAGCCTCTCAAAATGAGATGATATTTATAGTTTTTATTTTGAGTAATGAGATGATTCATCGTTTTCTTTCCAGTTAGTTTATCTTTCGTTCTCTTGCATTTTTTGACTTCCTAAATTTGTGTTATTTTGAGTTTCTTTTACAAAAACTCCAGTTAATTTATTAATTGAGAAGAAAATTATTTGGAAATTCCGATGGAATTAAGCCGCTGGAAAATACTAATGGCATGCAGCCGTTGGAAAATTATCTTTCAATCTCTTATTTTTACATAGTATCATAGCACAATCTCTCACGAGTCCTGTTTTGGTGAAAATTCTATTCATTTATAGAATACCATCACTCTTTTGCTACTCACAGTTGAGTCCTTATTCTAGTTTCCTTTCCTCTTCGAACTCGAGACTCTACTGTTCAATTTGAGGAGCTTTACGACAAGCTGATTGATCATGACACTTATGGAAACGATGCAGACAATCTCCCCTTATCCTTCACTCTTACTGTCAACTACATCACACTATCCTACCCGTGGTTAGTCATTGTTGTGAAAAATATGTAATTGTAAGTGAACAATATCGCACATAAGTAATAAAGTGGACCTAATGAGTCTGGATTATCGTTCCCACGAAAACTATCTTATTTATATAATAGTTAAATTAATCTTAATGCTAATCTTTTTGAAACACTTTAAAATAAATTGATTTGAAGATTTTAAATTATAACTATGAAATTTAGAAAACAATGTAATAACTTATGTGAAAGCAAAAATTAAGAATTTAAAAAACATGGTTATTAAAGCGTTTGGATTCACAAGTTCACCATAGTTGTCATCTCTAATTTCTCCTCTCAAAATTTATTCCTAAAGTTGTATTCGGTCGAATTCACGAATTTAACCTAATTTACCTCTCTCAAGTTCAAATTAGTCATATCCAATTGTCGGATTTTACTACGTGGTCTAGATTAATAATTTACCTCTCAGTTCATTACAATCCACAATTCAATGACAAATAATGGACAATTATTTCAAACATTATGAGAAGAAATAAAATCAAAACATAAATAATTTATAAGCAAAACTTCAGAGTCGAAAATAAAGAATCAAACTAGGTTATATCATTCATCCAAACTTTAAATTTAGCTATCCATAATTTCTAGAGAAAGAAAAGATGAAGAGATTTAAATACATAACCGGATCTTGAATAAAAGATGAAAAGAACTTGAATATTTTGGGCCAAGAATTCTTCGTCTTCACGTTCCAATCTTCAAGATCTTTGTTGTTCTTCGTGTTCTTCGCCCTTCTTTTCTCTAAAAAATCAACAACCTTTTTTTGACCTAAGTTAGGTCTTTATATAGTGTTTTACTAATTTTGAAACTCATGTACGTGAAAAGACGAAAATGGCCCTGACTAGAATTGAAAATAAGCTAAAAAGTGTTCAGACGCGCAAACAGCACATTACAGCAGTCAAACTGCGGTTGACCGCGACAAACAGTGAGAAATTCACCAAAAATTGGTTGCAATCTCCAAATTGTAGACTTAGTCCTCCAAGTTTTGATGTGTATTTTATTTGGTCCCCAATTCATGTGTGTTCATAATTTGTCATTTTAGTCCTCTTATTTGCACCCCAAGTCCTTCAACTTTAGATTTTGTCCTCCTTAGTCCTCTGATTTTTTCTTTTATTTTAATTTAGTCATCTTTTATTTGCAACCCAAGTCCTTCAATTTTGGATGTTTGCAAGTTGATCCCCATATCCAAGTCTTTGTACGCCTTTAGTCCTTTTTCGCCTATTTTACTTTATTTTTCTCCAATTTCATCCGATCTCGAGTTTTGACCTAAAACAATTAAATCAAATTAGAAAATCACTTAAGAGTACTTACAATCATCCACTTTTGATAGTCCAGATAAGTGTAAAACCACAATAATCAAATACCCACAAACTTGAACATTTGTTCGTCCTCGAACATGACTATTTACTTAAACAATCAAACAAATAAAATTAAAATATAGGAATAGTTGCATCAAAGGTCCTCAACGTTTTAAAATCGTTGGAGATATACCCCTAACCTAAAATAATAGCACCAAACGTCCCCAACGTTTAAAAAAATAGGTATGGGAGGTCCCTCTTCACACTTTCCGTCAAATTTCACCGTTAAAACTAAAAACTTTACTGCACGCACTATTATTTCCCAAAAAATACGATTGAGAATGGTAGACGAAAATTCCACATTTTTGTCCACTCCATGGAGGTATGCAAATTTTTCGAGCCCTTCTTCTCCGATTCCTTCTTCTTCCAGTAGTTCATCAATTTTGAATTCTTTTCTCCAGGTGATCAAGTTTTTTAGCATGGAAAAGGCTTCTTTGACCTTGAAGTCCCTGGCTCTCAAGATTTTGAGGAGAATCACATCACTCTTTTCATCCTCCAACAGTGAAATTTCCCATATTTTAACCTCCTCAGGCGGTGGTGGTGGTAGTGCTGTTTCCTCGTCCTCCTTCTTTGGCTTCTCCGCCTCTGGAGTAGGTGGGTACTCTTCCGCGACTGGTAGTGGTGGTGCTGCTGTTTCATCGTCCTCCTTCTTTGGCTTCTCCGTCTCTAGGGTAGGTGGGTACTCTTCCGCGACTGTTGGTGGTGGGGTTGGTAGAGTGACTTCATGAATTATAGTTTCTTTGATTTGATCAACAGCTTCAAGTTTTTCTTCAATTTTTTAAACTACGGTTATTGGTGGTTCCGCAGCCGGTGGTTGAGTGGTTCTTCAAATTGACAAACACCGCCGGCAAACAAGACAGAATCTCCCACACGTGCAACAATCGGGTCCGTCCGCCACACTAGTGGTGGATCCACGTTACACCACGTTGAATTCAACAGGTCAAACGAGAATGAAAATTTGGAAGACGAAAGCATGTAGATGACATTTGATTGAGGGCTGAGATGAACTTAATCGACGGCTGCGATATTTTGATCCACTAGTTGGAACATAGGTCGTATGCGTGTGTGGTGGTGGCGTAAGGTGAGCGGTTGGCTTGCTTGTGGATGATCAGCCATGGCTTCGGCTTTTTGAAGTGGCGGAGGGAGGAAGCCACGACGGAGCACCACGACTTAGAAACACTGGAGGCGGGCACCAAATTGATGAGTGGCACGTATAAGAGTATGGCTTCCAGTATATCTCCATGAATTTCAACCTCTTCTTCTTCACGTGAGAAAAATTGAACTTCTGCTCTTGTCATTTTCGAAATTTTTTTATAGATCTTGATAATATTTGTAGTGGAGTTACTTTTTTACCCCTGCCATTCTCAATCGCATTTTTTGGGAAATAATATCGCGTGCAGTCCAGTTTTTGGTTTTAACGGTGAAATTTGACGGAAAGTGTGAAGAGGGACCTCCCATGCCTATTTCTTTAAACGTTGGGGACGTTTGGTGCTATTATTTTAGGTTAGGGGTATATCTCCAACGATTTTGAAACGTTGGGGACCTTTGATGCAATTATCCCTAAAATATACTATAATAGATAGCTTGCCGTATTTGCCTCGTGTTTTTGAAACAACTCAATCAATTCATAAAAAACTTCTAAATTATGCCACCAAAATTAATTTTTACTTATCTGATGCTCGATTGATATGTGTGTGTGTGCATAGTCAATCCAATCAACATAAACCTTTAGGTTGGTAATATTCCGCCCCCCAATAGTCTAATATTTTCTTTTTTTCTCATAAGAATACACACTCTCATATTTATATTCATTCTCTCACCCTAAGTGTTAACTCTAAAGTTGTCTTCAAAATACTTATTCTTTTACCGCTCAAATTTTAGTTAGGTCTAGCCAATACTGGATCTGAGATGATTCTCCCTTTACTGAATGCTTCGACCATCAAGTTTCCACTAGGTAAGTTAAACACACTAATCATCTACTTCCTCAAGTTATGCGCACAAATGCATAATCTTGCTTTTGCTTCTGTTTTTTTTTTCTTTTTTTTTTAAATCTATCTTATATGTAAGACCTCACTCCCTTAAGATTTCTAGATGACCCTTGTAGTGAGCTTTAGGCTGATGGCTCCCAAGTCTGATAGAGCTTAGGGCACCGAGTTTTGAGAACCCCTACGGGCTTTATCACTCGAGTCAACCAGGCTACAAAGAGAGGTATAAGTTAATGAATGCAATCACTACAACAAAATCTCTATTTCGCGACAAGATTTGTTGCGTCATACATAAAATTGTTGCAATAAGTGACTTAGCGCGACACGTTTTTAAAGTTTGTCTCAAAAATTTTGGTGGAAAAATAAGTATTAAAAAAAATAAGGCAACATAAAAAGTTGTCGTGAAATATCGAAATGCGGGACAAGTAATAAAGATTGTCGCCAAAAACATGATGAAAAGCTTGGCGCCAAAATATATTTCGTGGGAAACTTATGACGACAAACTTTTATTTCTTGCAACAAAGTTTTTTGTGATGCAATAGGTATACTTTTTGCGACAAGTAATATTTGTTGCAAAATATTCTAGGATAGAGGAAAAAATTTGCGACACCTATATTTGTCGTTGCTATAGCTTGTAGAGATGTGAAAAACAAATTGTGACGTCCACATTTGTCGCATATTAATCTTTGTAATTAACAACATTTGTCACTAGTCTATTCTACTATTGTTCATAAATAAATATTTTAAACTAATTAACATTTTTTTTACAAAGGAAAAAACCTTTCAGGAACTAAAACTCGTTGGAACATACATGAATATAGAGTGAATCCTAGTACATTTACAGCTGCTGAACTGAGTGATGGCAGAAGATATCAAATCTGGTAGTGTGTAAGATTTCCCTTGTGAAGGATGATCCATTTACTGATTCCGATGGAGAGATTGATGAGGATGACATATCAGAAAAGTAGGAAGCTGCCGATCATAGCAACAAAGCTTGACCTTGTGCATTCATAGTTGGGGGTTCGCCATTAGCCAAAAAGAACTTTTTGACAGGATAAATAACTGTAACTGTAGCCGGTAAACCTGTTGTGTCTGTAGCTCATATATGGAGAAGTAACTAAAAATGTAGTAATAGCTTTTAAGGTATCAAAAACTAAAGGAACACTAGACTAATAATTATTGCAATTTTCAAATAAATCTGTATACAGAATGGTGTACTTAATGTATAATGTAATGTATTATGGATTACAAAGAAAAAAAAATTAGTCACTCCTCTAGCAACATGGTGCAGGGGCGTGTCACCTTCCACCAACAGTTTCTAGCATTCTCTTGATACAGTCTGGATTATTAGCACAGTTTAGAAGAATTTGGACAACTTCTATATATCGTCCCGCATAGGCATCATGCATTGGAATTGCCCCATCTTCGTCCTTTGCCTCAAAGTTGGCTCACCTTTACAAACAGGTAAGGTGAAGAACAGTGTCTCCGTCTTCAATTGGTTCATCAATGCTACCGTCAAAATTATCAAGGGCTTGATGGAGGGTATTGAGGTTACCGGACTCAGCGGCGGCTACTAAGAGGCAAAGGTGGAGAGGTATATCGGAATGATTGATATCGTCCTCTTCCGCAAACTCGACGCCTTCAGTAAAGATTATGTTCAATTGTAAGTAAGCTTCCTGTATAATTCTTTGAATTGTAACTCCAACTGCTACAAGATAAATTTGAAGAATAGTAAATGAACCAGGCACATGACCAGCAACCTTATCAAAAAGGACATCGTCTATCCATTTGTATTGAAATTGGGACCAAGACAACAAAATCTAATTAAAATAGAAGAAAATAATCTTGAATGATCTGCCACACAAAATATTCACTGAAAAGAAATATAGATAAATTTAGAATGATGATATGTTGAAGGAGTATTAATTTCCACACTTCTCAGTTCTGCTAGAACGCAATCTTACATAAAACACTGTGATTTGGATCTAATCGAGGAAACAGAGGAATTCTCTTGAAGAAACAGCTATAAATGAAGTCACCTGGTTAATCCAGCTAACTTTGTGCTGAACTCGTTAAAGTCTTTTGATGGACCCTCAGCACTAAGGTAGCCATGAAATTCCTTCTCTGTACTGATTGGAGCCATTCCAAACCAGACACTTAAAAGTACACAATGTTACAGCAAAAAAACGAAAAGACAAATAATATATGAGCTTCCAATTTCATGCAGACCTAGTAGGTACTCAAATAACTGCTTCTTGGCATGTTCACGATCGGGTAAATAATATCCATATGCATATGTCCATTTCAAATACCATTCTACATCGAATATCTGCAAAAGGCAAGTTTAAAGTCGAGAATACAATATGCAACTGCTTTATGAAAGACCTCAGAAGACCAAAATATTTTCCAAGTCACAGAACATCATTGTTGCTAGTTCTTTTTTACCTATCTTATGACCAGAATATGTTCCAAGTCACAGAACATCATTGGTGCTAGTTCTTTTTTACCTATCTTATTAAAATACTGGGGACAAGAACAAGATAGATTAATTTGCAAAGCACCTCATGCTTGAGCTTTCATAGTCAAATACTGCTACAACACACCGATGCAGATTGTAGAATGTCCTTTTTATTTCCCTTTCCTCGAGTAATATCATTAAGACCTTTCCTTTTCCTTGAGGTCCACTTCTCTAACAGCTATTAAGATGTTTCTGCTCGTACAAAGATACTCAGCTAAAGCATAAATAGAGGAAGTTGTTTATGGCCAAATGCATAAATTCTGCATGTAGTAGGCACAGTCAGGCATATATATTTTGCTAGCCTGTCCTTTTTCTTTCTTCCCTCAATAATTTTTCTCCATTATGAAGCTGAATATTATAATGCAGGATTTAAATAAGTGAGGAAGATGGCAAGATTATCAACACCCAAAATCCAGCATTATGATGTTGATTAAAACTAGCATAAAAACTACAATATTTAGCACAAAACCAGCCTTAGCATTAGGATGTTGATAAAAAAAAAACAGCATAACAATAGATAATACTTAACCTTAGCAAAAACCGACAATTAAAATCCAAATTGAGCATAAAAACCAGCACCAACAGAACATAAATCACCAAATACCAGCACATTTAATTGATACGTAGAAAATTCAAAATATTGAAATTCGATCAACAACAATGGGAGAAAAGCCATCACATTGTTTATAAATAGTTCAAAGTATGATCAGCAATCCCAACCATAGCAATACCCAATGCTTTAATCGATATAAGTAGGAAAGCCTTGTTGTCAGGAAATGTAGTATCTCACATAAGAGAACAAATGAATGATAAATGCCTAACTAAATCTATCAATCCATAAAATGTAAAATAAATATCTCAATACTTAAAGCAAATAAATAAGCAGATTTGTGACACTAATATTGACACGACCCGTCCTGAGCAATATTATATACCCAAGACGTGTCGTGCGCCGATGGTGAATACCAACCAGAGGTTGGACCCACCACCAAGGCTACTATAGTTACAACTCATTATTTCTTATTTTTAAGAAAATTTCGGCATTATCTCCCCTGTAATTTGGACTAACCAACCTAAAATAAAATACCACATATCCCAACAAATTTATTCATAACTAAATGGGACCATTTGCCCATCCAATACCCATAACAAAACAACGCGATGGAGACTAGCTGAAATATAATACTTTTACTATTGAATTAACATAAACTGTACATACAGATACAAAATATATATTGTGAGCCCACCTAACTATTTACATGTGATGCAAAATGATATCCAAAAATGAACATGCGTCCCAAAACAATGACTACATGCTCTATGAAGTGAGTCATACTAAATAACACTGTCGTGTGGCTTTGACTTCGAACTCAAAAGCTTTATATCCAAAAGCTGCCCAGAAACTCAACCACTACCTAATAAGAAAAATCATTGTTGGAAAATATATGAGTTGATAGGCTCTGTGTGTGGAGATTTTCGAAAAATAAATATACTCTTTTCATTTATAGATATTACCAAAAACAAGCTCACGTCACTTAACAATTCACATTAACTTCAATAAGTAATATCAACTCATATTCATAGAATATCCATCAGCTAAAATATATATATACCATTACTTCATCATATCACAGTATAATGAAAAATCTCATCAAAATGTACCTATTTTATATAATCTCAGCATGCGTGCACAGACTGCCTCAAATGGCTAAGCTTTCTAGTATACAGCCAAGACCCCTCAGTGTATATGATACACGGTCAAGACCCCTCAGTGTATGAATACACGGCCAAGACCCCTCAGTGTACTAATACACGGCCAAAATCCCTCAGTATACTAGAATAATCAATGAATTCATCAGGTACTTTTATGGACTTAAACGTCATTTCAATTCACATTTAATTTCATAATAGGCAATTTCACAATCTTTAGAATTCACAAGATAACATAATTCAATAAAAAAAAAATAAGAAATCACGTAATTTAACATTTAACGATATAATATCTTATAATTGAAATCTAAATTTTCTAAAATATATTTTTCCACTCACAGAGTTATGTACTGAAGACTAACTCGGCTGATAGACTGTCCCGATATTTGAGTCACTTCCTGAGATAACAATAGAATTAGCCAAATCAAAACTCACTTACAATTCCCCTTCTATAAAATCCAATAATTAAAACTAGGAATTGAACTGCTAATTCTTAACCTACTATAAACACACAATTAAACCAATTATTAAAATCAAAGTTTCTATTCTTACCTCGTAACGTAGCCAAAGCAAGAAATTAATTCTTCCAAGCTTAAAGTTTCATCACTTTTTCTACCTTCCAATTTTTCTCTCTGATTTTAAATTTTTTGATATGAATTTAGGTATAGGAAAGGAAGAAAAAAAGAGAGAGAGAGGACGTTTGCTGTTTCTTTTGTGCTGAAGATGATGAATGAATTAAAAAAAATGAAATGGATTTGCTTTCTACAGCCATCACCGCCTAAACCATCATTATCCATTTTTATTTTTTTTTTAAACTTGGCTTGAGATTTTTGACCAAGAAATTCTTGGTTTGACCAAACTTGCAGGATTATTACATATATATGGTCTGTAGGCGATTGCATGGATGGTTGTGAAGATGTGCCACCTTGACCCGATATGATCGTCTGTATTAATGTTTCAAATTGAGATAGTTTAGCACGCACATCTACTAATTCTTGCTCCTGCTTCTCTATTTTCTCGCGAAGATCTATTGATTCCGTATCAATAGATGTCAAATCAACAATACTGTGGCTTGAGGCAGCTTTTGGACCATGTCCAAGTCCTCTAATGTAACCTCTACATTTTTCCAAAACCTCTTGCATTATCTCAAATTCAGTTGGGGCTTGACTTTCCTCTAGAACAGGTTGCTCTTTAATCTCAAGCATTCTCTCCTATATATAGGTGAAGTGAAAATAGAAAAAATATATTAAGAACAAAAATTATAATAAATGTCAATGAAGAAGATTAAAAGGTTAATATACTTACATATCTTGTTCGTGCCTCATCATTTACCCATCCTTTGTTCTCGTTGTAATGAGTCTCATAGTAAAGGTCTATTTCTCCTCGTGTGCTGTCTTTAGTAATTGCTCTCTGTTTGAAATAATATACTTCATGTTATATAAATCTCTTTACTTTTCTTCAAGACGTGCAACAAATGATTTTCATCCACCACAATGATTATATTTAATACGGTTGTGGGTTGTCAAATTGCGTATAGACAGTGCCTACAATTAATTCATATTTCAATGTAATTAACTCTTGTTATAATTTTGTTCTTATTGTTATTATGGTTTATAACTATATTCATTATTTTAGCATTATATTTATATTATATTGTTCTAAACATTTACAAAATTATAATGTCTTTAATTAAAATTACCTGAAATTCAGGAGTAGACCAATATTCATAAAGCCAGTCCCAATCTACTTGCTTCACATCAATTGGGCGATTCTTCATTGCATCTGCCAAAATTTTTCCATTAAAATATTTTTCTTTCAATCTACATCGATAATCACGATATCGCCTCGCTAACGTATCATTTACACATTTGAGGACATGTTCTACTGTAAAATCAAGCTTGAATTTTGCCTTAAAAAGAAAAAAGAAAAAAGAATATATATATTAATAAATTATTTATAATAACATAGGAAAATAATGACTACTCACCAAAATTTTGTAAAAAACATGAATTTACTTTTAACTTACCAAAACTCGGTCATATAAGGTATTTTTCTCGTGTTTAGGTATGTCGATCCACCTTTTGTAGCGGAGTGGAGCAAAGGATCGAACTATGTAGCCACACTCACTAGCCAAACGTGCTTGCTGATTTCCAATAGCTCTTCCTGACTTTTTAGAAATATCTAATTATATTTTCCCTGCTGCAGTTACGATATCATCACTGCCCTTACCTCTTGTAGGGCCACGTCCCTTCCTCTTCAAAGAATGATCAGAATCTATAAAATAAAATATTTAAAGGATGAGATTCTATAAATAAAATAAATAACAAATAAAATTCTATCAATAAAAGTATACATTAAGATAGCTTTATTTCACACATTAAGATAGCTTTATTTCATAAATATGAAGATAAATTAATACCGGTAGAATTAAGAGTGGTCTGAGATGCCAATGTGGTTGCATGTGGTGAATTTCTTTGAGATGGAGCCTGAGTCTGAGGTTGAGATAATAGTGCAGGAACTGAAGAGGCTGAGGCAATGGAGTAGGAACCTGAACATTAGTAGTTTGGGACAATGAAGTAGAGATATTAGCTTGCGAATTTGACATAGATAATGAACCCTTGCATGATGCATTTGAAGAAGGAACTTCTGTAGTCAGCTCGCATGGTGTGGCAACAACTCTGTTTTTCTTGCCGTGTCTTGTTCGAGATGCCATTATCTGCAAAGAAAATAAAATTGTGACCTATATATATTTTGACGTAAAAATCCACAAGCAAACAAGTGTTTCGCTACCAATTTTGCAGAATCCATTAGAATGAACCGAAGATAAATTTAAGCCATATAAAAAAGGTAAAATGACAAACAAGCAAAAAAAGGAAAGTGAATCAAGAAAAAATGAAAATTCTCTGTACTCCATGAAATTTGTTACCTCTTCTTACTATTATATTAATTATTAATACTCCAATTTGCGATAGAAAAATAGGGAGAAGTTCAACTTATTTTGTCCAAGCTGCCTATCTTCTAGTTAATTCTGTGGCATATCTTTGTTCAGCTATACTTTTATGTACCTAATTCCACTTGTTCGTGTGATTGAGATTGAGATTAGTTGTTTAGAAATATAAATCAATTAAAATAAAGTTGATGGTATCCCTTTCCAAGCAGTTCTTTTTCTATTTATTTTCCTTTTTTTTTTTTCAATCTCATTATTTTCTAGGTTCCTATTTGAGAAATATATGCAGACATAAATTGAAGGAAAATGATGTAAGTTAATAATGAAGTTTAGGAACCAAAGGGGATAGGTTTAATGGGATAGAGGAAATTTACAAATTGTTGCACTGTAGTGTAGAATGAGAATATTGGTTTGGAAAAATCATAATTGACTAGACATCTAATGTTTATGTAAATTATCCGGTTGCATTGTTATTGTTTATTTTGAGGTCTTGTTACATCTGTAGATTTCTTACTGGTTGGGAATGACTACCATGATGCCAGAAGATTGTGTATGAAGATACACCTAAATACTCCTTATCGTGCAAACATTTGGGCACAACATGAAAGAATGATTCTTGAAGATAAGTACACAGAGAGAGACAGAGAAGGGAAACACTACTGCTATACATGTGTAAGAATGAAGTCATATGGCAGAACTGATTATTTTTCTTTTTTTTTTTTTTCAATTTCTTCTAGTTCAAAAGACATATGGCAGAACTCATCACCGTAATTGCATGGTGGGAGAAGTAGGGTTGCAAACTACATCAACTCCAAACAACCTTCAACAGATTGCTATCATAGAAGGTCAGCTAGATGAGAAGGAAGAGTTAGCTCACTCGTGGAATGAAACAAGAAAATGCGGAGGAGGAACTTAAGTTATCAACAAGCCTATAGCTGGAGAAGCTGAATTGATATTTGTTTCAGCTTTGGAGATCAGAATTCATTTTGGGAATGATGCCTTAGCTGGTAATTGAGTATGGGTTGAATAGTATATGTTCATGTAGAAATCATGCCCTAAGGAATATCATAGAAATAGAATCCTAGAAAAATAATTCCTTACAACCAATGGTTCTGGTGGCTGAAAAGCAGCAGACAGGAATTCTCCAAATCTTCTCATTTGCAAACTTTTGTATTTGCAAACACAGAGAGTTCAAAGGAGCAGCCCTTACCCCTTATCTGAAACTTGACAATTTGGAGTAAAACAAAATGGTCTTTGTTTTACCAGAGAATTGGTCTCTGTTCTTTTACATCTCCCACCAGAATTCCAAGATAATTAGGCAGACTTCTCTCAACATGTATTCCAAAAAAAAAAAATGGTCTCTGTTTTACCAGAGAAGTGGTCTCTGTTACCAGGATATTTTTTTGGTTTCTTATATCCACAAGTCCAAACAATTCTCTAAACTTCAACATTGTCAATTAGTTGAATTGAAAAACATGATCTTTCTATAAGACGTGAAAGAGCACAATCTATTTAGGTCAATAGCTCAATATATTCATAAATCTGAGAAAATAAAATGCAAATACAATAGAAAAATACAAGAGTCCCATAATTACAACCAGTTATGATAACCCATGGAATTGATGTTAAAAATGATGGGATTAAATTAAAGTAATCATTCAATATAAGAATTCCTACCTCACTTCCAAACTTGAACAGAGAACAGAAGCCGAGATGTCTGGGCAACCGATCAATTGAAGACCAATTTTGCTAATTTATGGACAAAGAAGAACAATGGGAGTTTGATTTATGTACGTAGGTTTTCAGAAGTAAATTTGGTAAGATTATGTGCAACTGGATTGGGACGGAAAAATATAATCTTTTCCTTATCAGATTGAGATTGATTGCTGGACAAATTTGGAGACATTTGGCGGGCACAGCTTTTGGCGGGCACGACAATTTTGTAAATCAAGCTTGAATTTTTTTCTTGTGAGTGTTATATATATATATATATATATATATATATATATATATATATATATATATATATATATATATTATATTTTTGAATTTTTTTGTGTGTTTATATATATATTAATAATTTTTTCTTTTAATTTTGTTTTATTATAAGTTTTTGGTGCATTAAGCAAGTACGTACTCTATTTCATAAATATTCTCGTTGACTAAAAATATATATTATATATTCCTGACGAATCTCGTAAATATGCAGTCCTTGCCTAACTCGAGTCGGCCCCATAACTCTTTCACCCAGAACCTTCGCGAGTTCGACAAGATAAAGAATCTCCGAACAGAGTTGCCTTCTGGAGACCTGAGGCTCGAGAAGGGCACCATGATTAAATGGGTGGCAAGATTTGGGAAGACCCTGAAGAGTTGTGTAATTTTAGGGTTCAGAAATAGTGGCACAAGATTGGAAGGAATGGTGGATTTTAATAATAATGGTGACGCCGGAGGGGGTTTGATTATAGGATTTGGCCCACCAATTGTAATCAAGCACCGAACCTGATTGCAATCACTATTACTTTATTATACATCGATGGAATAAATCCCGACATGAAAATTAGTGCTTAAGCTCATTTGATACAGAATTAAGGAAAACAAGCATTCATGGTAACTTTATCAACTTTTCTTTACGAGTGTATTAGTTGGATGACTAGATTGTTAATCTCTTACATATCAATCACTAAACTTAACAAAGTAGTAAAAATCATTAGCGAAGCTATGTTCATAGAAATAATTGTTTGATCCTGGCTCAAAAGGAACACTAGCTAGCTACATGCGTAACACATGCAAGTCGAACGTTGTTTTCGAAGAATTTGGCAGAAGGACCAGCGGCTCCTAGCTAAAGGTAGCTTGTCTCGCCCACAAAGTTACTCAAGGAGCAGGGCGTCATTAGTTGAGTTTTCTTATCTTTGGAACTTACTTATTAGTTCATTTATATGATCTTTCTTTGTGCTAAATTCTTAAATGCATAGATAGAGTAGTATTACCATATCCTGACGATTCAACGAACGAAGCAAATCCCGGTTTACAATTCTTAATTATTATAAGATAATTTTTAATAAAATAAATAAATAATAGTATGTACAAATAGCAAATCGAAGTACCCATTTTATGACAACTTTCTATTTTCTCTCTATTTTTGTGTCTTTATTAGGCCTAGTATTTTCGGCAATTGCAATGGCTTCCAACACGTGAGAATCTACCTAGAAATGGCAATGGGCCGAGCCGGGCCGACTTGGCCCGTGCCATATAGGGTCCGGCTCGGCCCTTATAACAAAGGTGGGTTCGGACCTGCCCGTGGTCCGCGGGCCACACTGGCCGAGCCATGGACCGATCCCCGAACCCACGTGAAATTCAATTTCTTTTTTGTAAAGTTAAAAAAAATATATATATATATGGAAATATAATTGTCAATTACAATTTTTGGTCCCCAAACTTAAAGTTAGGGACTAATTTGGTCCCATTTAGACCACGGACCGCGGGCCAAGTCCGTGTGTCATTTTACGGCCCTGTCCAAGACTGACGGACCTGGGCCGGTCCGGGCCCGTCTTTTTACGGACCGGGCCGCCGAGCCGACGGGCAGCCTAGTCCGTTTGCCATCTCTAAATCTACCTAACAATTCTAGCCAAATCCTGAAGATAGCTAAAAAGTACTATTTGATGAGCCTATATAGTATTAGGTAGTTGGTCAGGTAAAACTTTGTTTCAAAGGAATACTGTTTTCCTCACTGTTTGATAATCGTTTAATATTTTTTATTTTTCATTTTTTAAATCAATATAAATTAAAAAACATAAACTAAAATAAAAAAATATAAATCAGAACATGGAGCATGTTCCCCGTCCTTGCCCCAATTCACCAACTAGACGAGGTCGGAGATCATTAGTCTGAGATTGCAATTAAAAACTATCGTGTCTTGATCCTGAAAAAGGACTACATGGGAAATGGCTTGTCGAAGGAGAAGAAATTAAAATGTATCGAACGAGAAGAAGTTAAAATGTATCTTATTGTCCCTTTACGTGACAATATTGACAAAAGGATATGCAGATGAATAGTATTATTTATAAAATCAGACAAATTGATTTACTAAATTTTGTAAATGCATTGGACTCAATGAACCTTTTATTAAGAATTTTAATCGATTAAGTAACCATATGCCTACCCATAATCTTGACATCTTAATCGATGAGGTAACAATATTGTATATAATAACTATACAACAGTTTAATCATACAATTCAAATTTAATATCTAGAGTAGTTATATGTTTGTAAATATATTTACACAAACACACAACACTGCAATTGATTTCACTTCATCGAGTAACAGATGTGATTATTGGCCTATAATTTTGATTATCTTAACTAATTTGTCTCGAAACAAATTAATTACCATCATCTTATTTTCAAATCATTATTACTTCAACCAAGCAACTATAATTTATAAATCGATTGGTATTATCTAATTTGAAAATAGCCACAGTAAAAAAAAAAAAATTAGTTCTTATAATTATAACGAATTATTTAGCTAAAAAATTAAAATAAAATCAGTTAAAAAAAAGAGAGAGAAAAGCATAATGGGTTCAGTTAAGAAAAGTAAAAGAAACCATTCTTTCAAAGGATTTTTTCATAAATAAACCACTTTTTAAAAATAATTCTAATTTTATCAACTTAACAAATTTATTCTAAAAATACTACATTCTTAAAATTATATTAATTAATAAAATAATAAATTAAAATCAAATCTATACCACAAAATATATATTTCCATGTGAATTCACTTAAATTTGCATTTGAGTCCTTGATTATTTGTACAATAAGTCCTTCAACTTTATAAAATTTTCACTTTAGTCCCTATACTTCCTCTTTAATTTCAATTTCATCCTTTTTTATTTGCAACTTAAGTCCTTCAACTTTTAAATTTTTGCAACTTGATCCCCATATTTATACTTTTATATCAATTTAGTCATTTATAGTATCACTATTTGATACATATGTTACAAATGATATTGTGTATCAATGTTTGATACAAATGTTACAAATGATATTTTGTAACAATCTGTGTTACAAATTGAAATATAAAATATCGATGATAAAAAATATTAATTCATGTAACATGTATTGTTTAAAATAACATAATATAATATGTAACATATTCAGTGATACAAAATATTATTTGTAACATTTGTATCAAACAGTGATACACAATATAATTTGTAGCATTTGTAACAGATTGCGATACTAAACAGAAATTGTTACAACTGTTACAACTACAAAATCAACTCTAAACTTCAATAAGTTCATTATAGTATGATATAGATATGTAACACAATGTTAAATTTAACAAATAAAACTATTGATTTCATCATTTGTAACATACATAACATCAGTGATACAAAGTACCAATTCATGTAACATGTTATGTGTAAAATAACATAATATAATATATAACATATTTAGTAATACAAAATATCATTTGTAACATTTGTATCAAATAGTGATACTATAAAAGTATAAATATAGGGACCAACTTGTACAAATTTAAAAGTTGAAGGACTTGGGTTGCAAATAAAAAAGGACGAAATTGAAATGAAAGAAGAAGTATAGGGACTAAAGTGAAAAGTTTATAAAGATGAAGGACTTATTGTACAAATAATCAAGGACTCAAAAGCAAATTTGAATTAATTCACGTGGAAATAATCATTTGATTTTAATTTATTATTTTATTAATTAATATAATATTAATTATGTAGTATTTTTGGAATAAATAAGCTAAATTGTTAGATTTAGAATTATTTTAATATTTGTAAGTAGTGGGTGTAATATCCACTTCTTTCAATAGTTAGAACCAATCCAGATGTAGCCCATTAAATTGAAGTGGATATTATACCAACTACTTAAAAATATTAAAATAATTCTAAATCTAACAACTTAGCTTATTTATTTCAAAAATAGTACATAATTAATATTATATTATTTATTAAAATAATGAATTAAAATCAAAGGACTATTTCCATGTGAATTCATTCAAATTTGCTTTTGAGTCCTTGATTATTTGCACAATAAGTCCTTCATCTTTATAAAATTTTCACTTTAGTCCCTATACTTCCTATTTCATTTCAATTTCGTCATTTTTTATTTGCAACCCAAGTCCTTCAACTTTTAAATTTGTACAAGTTGGTCCTCATATTTATACTTTTATATCAATTTAGTCCTTTGTATCACTATTTAATACAGATGTTACAAATGATATTTTATATCACTGAATATGTTACGTATTATATTATGTTATTTTACACATCACATGTTACATGAATTGGTATTCTGTATCATTGATGTTACATATGTTACAAATGATTAAATCATTAGTTTTATTTATTAAATTTAACATTGTGTTACATATCTATATCATACTATAACGAACTTATTAAAGTTTAGAGTTGATTCTGCAGTTGTAACAGTTGTAACAATTTCTGTTTAGTATCGTAATCTGTTATAAATGTTACAAATCATATTGTGTATCATTATTTGATACAAATATTACAAATAATATTTTATATCATTGAATATGTTACAGATTATATCATTTTATTTTACACAATACATGTTTCATAAATTAATATTTTGTATCATTGGTATTTTATATTTCAATTTGTAACACAGATTGTTACAAAATATCATTTGTAACATTTGTATCAAACATTGATACACAATATCATTTGTAACATATGTATCAAATAGTGATACTATAAAGGACTAAATTGATATAAAAGTATAAATATGGAGATCAAGTTGCAAAAATTTAAAAGTTGAAAGACTTGGATTGCAAATAAAAAAGGACGAAATTGAAATGAAAGAGGAAGTATAGGGACTAAAGTGAAAATTTTATAAAGATGAAGGACTTATTGTGCAAATAATCAAAGATTCAAATACAAATTTAAGTGAATTCACGTAGAAATATATATTTTGTGGTATAGATTTGATTTTAATTTATTATTTTATTAATTAATATAATTTTAAGAATATAGTATTTTTAGAATAAATTTGTTAAGTTGATAAAATTAGATTTATTTTAAAAAAGTTGTTTCTTAATGAAAAAATCCATAAATTGAATTAAGTCAATTAACATAATCAACCACATCAGGCACAAGATAGATTTCCCTCCTCTCTGCCTCCGTCTCTTACTCCCTCTCATGATATCTCTCTTATTTCTGCCTCCCACCCTCTCACCCTCTCGCGATTTTCCTTGTCTGGCTGCTGACTCCGTCTACGTATATATTCTCACCAGAAGAAGAAAGTAAGAACTTTCACTCCTACTCTCAAGCGCAGCACCCAATTAAGGTTGGAATTCCAGATTTTGTATTTTTATCGGCATCTATCTATGTTTAATACTTGTTGTTTGAAGAACTTGAATTATACTTTTAAGGCATAACATTAATTGAACAATTGTGTGTATTTACAAATTGGATTTATTTCTTCTAATTGGTTCAAGAGTTGTTGGTGATTGGATTTGTTTCTTCTAATCTGGTCAATCGTTGTTGGTGATTGGATTTATTTATTCTAATCGGATCAATTGGTTTTTGCGGTGGATTTTAGCTGATTATACTTAAATGCTGAATTTTGTATTATCCTATAAAGAGTGGTGATTATTCTTTGTTTATACCATGGTATATATAGACATAAATTCAGTTTTAATTAACTTAAAGAAAATTTGGAAAGCCGGCAATATTGATCGGTATGTGTTGAATAAGTGGGCACTACACAAGGGATAAACTTCAAATTAGTATTTATAGTAGTTTTACAACATAGGGACACATTTAAGATTCAACTTGGCAACTAGATTTGCCTTACTGGTGCGAATATGCCTGTGATCTATTCCAAAATTAGATTCTCTTAACCGGTTGAAAAGACTGATATAAATATATATAGTCGATGTAACAATACACAACAAGAGCCTTGTGTAAACTGCAGTACCTGTAGCTGTAGCTGTCTGATGCCCTTAGTTTGTTAGGGAGATCCTTCACTTGCCCATAGTCAAGCAGTGCAACCTAGTAAACCTCTAAGATAGTGGCAAAACAAATTGGTAGAAAGTATTGGATATATACTTGCCTGAGAAACTCGACAGATCAGAATATTCCTGAGATGAGGATCTGAATGAAAGAAACCACTCCTTAGTATCATTTGTCCATAGGCAAGTGTCAAACTTTTGAGGAAGTTCCTGCATTTTGAAATAACTAGATAAGAGAAAGACGTTTCTTGCACTTCATCTCCTAAATAGTAAATCACTGCCAACTATGGGAAAAAAATAACTTGCTTACACCATGACTTCACACAACGTTCTGAATAGCACCAGATTAGTAGCAATCAATATAACATTAAAAGACAATATGTGTTTGTGTTATGGACAATAGGGTTTTCCAATGCAATTGTACTTGGACTGTTATTAACTTATTTTCTTTGTTTTAGTTAACATGGTATTACTAATTAAATATTATCTTTTGTATAATCCAGGAAAACCGTGATATAAATGATGGATAAAAGTTGGATGCGACTTGGTAATAGATTAAGTAATGAATATTTAGACAGTGTTAATTCATTTATAGAGGTAGCAAAACTATGTCTGAACAAGAACAATGAGGTTCGTTGTCCATGTCGAAATTGTCAAAATGCATTCTTTCACTCATTAGATGTGGTTGAGTCTCATTTATACATCCCTGGAATCTCTACAAGTTATGAGAGATGGATTTTTCATGGAGAAGAACTTGAGATTGATAAAGAGGGTAATGAAACAAATACATCTGAATTAGAAGAAAATGAAGATGATGATGAGATGAATACTATGTTAGAAGATCTTTGTGCTCCCATGTCATTTGAAGCTGACCAACTTCAGGATGATGATGAAGGTGGAAGGAATCATAATTCCTCACCTCAAATGCATAATAAAAAGAATAACAAGTTTGTAGGGATGTTGAATGAAGCACAACGACCATTGTTTCCTGGTTGTAAATTATCATTATTGAACTTTGTAGTGAAGTTGATGCACATAAAAGTTTTTAATCAATGGAGTAACATATCTTTTAATATGTTGTTGGAATTAATGAAAGACGTTTTTCCAGAAGATACTGCGTTACCAAAATCAACTTACAAAGCCAAAAAAATGCTAAGTGAGTTGGGATTGGGTTATGAGGCTATTCATGCATGCAAGTATGATTGTGCATTGTTTTGGAAAGAGCATGAATTTGATATGAGGTGTCCAGAATGTGACGAACCACGTTACAAACCCAATTTGGGCAAGGGGAAGAAGATGCCTCAAAAAGTGTTGCGATATTTTCCGTTGAAAACAAGATTACAGAGACTATTCATATCAAGACACACAACAATAGATATGAGATGGCACACAGAAAGATGAGTTGAAGTAGAAGGTGTTCTAAGACATCCAGCTGACGGTGAGGCATGGAAAGAATTTGATAAGTTACATCCAGAATTTATGCGAGATCCCCGTAATGTTAGGTTGGGTCTCGCAACAGATGGCTTCAATCCATTTGGCAACATGCATCATTCCTATAGCATGTGGCCTATCATTCTTGTGCAATACAATATGCCGCCATGGAAGTGCATGAAAGAACCGTTTATGATGATGTCACTCTTAATTCCAATGCCACATGCACCGGGAAGAGATATCGATGTTTATTTGAGACCTTTAGTAGATGAATTGAAAGAATTATGGAAAGTTGGTGTTGACACATTTGATGCTTATAGTGGTCAAATATTTTCTATGCGTGCAGCTATAATGTGGACTATTAACGATTTTCCTGCATATGAAAATCTATATGGATGGAGCACTAAGGGGTATAAAGCTTGTCTAACATGCAATGAGAATACTTCTTCACAAAGGGTTACGTAGTAAAATATGTTTTATGGGTCATCGACGTTATTTGCCACCTAACCATCCTTGGAGAAAAAGTAAATTACATGATGGTAAATGGAAATTACAACCACCACCAAACAAATTATCAAGAGATGATATTTTAAAGCAATTAGAGATTTTAAGGTATGGGAAGCCTGGAAAGCACCCAAATAATAAAGATAGAAAAAGGAAACGAACTCCAAATGAGTTAAATTGGACAAAAAAAAAGCATTTTTTTGAGTTGGAGTATTGATCTAAATTGAAAATAAGATACAATTTAGATGTGATGCATATCGAGAAGAACGTGTGTGATAGTATTGTTGGGACATTGTTGAATATTGAAGGGAAGACAAAAAATACGAATAAGGCTAGATTGGATTTGCAGGATATGAAGATTAGAAAGGAATTGCATTTACAACCACATGGTAGTGGGTTTTTGAAACCTCATGCTTCTTACACAATAACATTGGAAGAAAAAAAATTCTGTAAGTTTTTGAAATCTATGAAGTTTCCGGATGGATATGCATCAAATATTTCTAATTGTGTTCGAGAAAACTGAAGGTAAAATATCAGGTTTGAAATCTCATGATTGTCATGTGTTGTTACAACAACTTCTTTCAATTAGAATTCAAAAGCTTTTGCGAAAGGAGGTGTGTAATGCAATTGTAGAGCTTTCTTGCTTTTTTCAAAAAATATGTTCAAGAACTTTGAATATAAATGATTTAGAGAAAATGGAAGATGGGATTGTTATAATTTTATGTAAACTTGAAAGAATATTTCCACTGGCATTATTTGATATCATGGTTCATTTAGTTGTTCAACCTACCTGAGGAAGTGTACACATTTACTTTAATACTAATCTTGTTAAACTTACTATGTACTTACATTTTTTTCATGTAATATTTGATGACATAATATTAGGTCTATATAAGAGTTATGTTAAGAATAAAGCTTGACCTGAAGGGTCAATCGCAGAAGCATATATTGTTAATGAGTCTTTGAATTTTTGTTCAATGTATCTCTATGACATTGAAACAAAATTTAATCGACCTGAGCGCAATGACCATGGTGGGACTCCAACTGCAAGCCTATCAATCTTCTCTCAAAATACTAGACAATTAGGTCGTGCAGAACCAAAGTTACTTTCAAAACAGGAGATTGATAGAGTTCATTGGTATGTTCTAAATAATTGTGATGAAGTTTGACAATATTTAGAGTAAGTACTTATTAAACTTTTAACTTATTTGTCTATTAATTAGTAATGGGTTATAATATTTTTCTACATGTTCTTTTGTAGTGAGCATATCTATTGCAACGACAAAATCACAACGATGCAGAACAAAAACAAGAAGAATTGTTCCCTCAATGGTTTGCTTCACATGTAAGTTATAATGCATATCTGATTTATTTATTATTTAAACATAACACTAATAACAAAAGTTATATTAATTAGATTTTTATTAGTACAGATAACGAGATTATATAATCAAAAAGATTCAGATGTGAGCGAAGAACTGTACGCATTAGCATGTAAACCGGATTTTAGGGTATTTTCTTTTTCGGGTTGTATAGTTAATGGGGTACGATTTCTTGTTATAGATCGAGATAATTGTCGTATAACCAAAATAGTGGAGTGATGGTGCCGGGAGATCAGAACACTAACTTTTTTGGTGTGTTGTGTGATGTTGTTGAGTTGATATATGTTTTTGACTACCGCGTCACTTTGTTCCAATGTAATTGGTACGATAATAATCCAAATTAGAAAAGAACTGTAGAACAAGATGTTGTCTGGACAATACAACAAGAAGATCTTGATACTCATGTATGTCATAGAGGAGATGTTGCTCCAGATATTATAGAACCGTAACACTGCAAATTGACATGGAATCAATAAATGAAAATACAAATGAATTTATCTATCATCCTTCAGAAGAGGAAGATGATACATGTAATGAATATTACAGTGAAGATGAGAAATCTCTAAATGGTCAAGATGATAGTGATGATAGTGACATTGGTAAGTAAAAAATATTTTATATGTGTTCAATTTGTTTCTATAATGTATTTCTATTCTTTTTTTAATGACTGTTTAAATTTTTCTTTTTCCTATATAGATTCCAATACAGATGATGCATCTAGTGAGAGTTTATAAGAGACTGACAATCGATTGCTCTACATATTGCCAGCAACTGGTTGCAAATGTACAGGTAGTTATTGTCTTTAGGTTGATTGTTATAATTTGTTTCATGAGTTATATACAATATTGATGAATGGAACATGGTAGTTAACTAATGGCAATGATTGAAAGAATGTGATGCTGTGATGAACTTGTATTTGCTCATTTGACATGAGAGTAATAGATTTCAACACCTACCCTGTTACGAGATTAATACTGCCATTTAGGTTAAGTTCTTAGTTTGAGAATTAATTAGTTTGTAATCTGGTTGCAATGTAGCTAATAATGTAGTTTGAAGCTATGCTCCATGATCCATATTGTCACGAATCATGATATACAAGTTTGACTTGAAATGGGCTCTAAATTTGTTGAACTAAAAATCTTTTTCTGAAACTTGGATAAATGGTGCAACAGTAAGCTACTCTCAAGATTTTCGGCACTTGTGTTCTGAATATTATTATTACCTTGCTTTCTATTTGAATATATTAAGAATTATGAAACTAGTCTTTGGGATTGGCACTCTACTCTGATTTATGTGACAGATTGTGATTACGGATGTCTTTTTTATCTTATGCAACCTTTTCCATATAGTATCGGTTGAAGATAATCATTGATATTGATAAGATGATCTCCCAAATATATACAGTCAGGTCTCAAGAATGCTACTGGGTGGGATGAAGGTTGTTGGCATATATATGGTCAATGAAACCTCATTGAAGAATTCAGCAATAACTCTTTGCCAGGTACCATTGACATCATACATTGTCTAATGTTTTTCATCGTTTTGTTCTCTATCGACTCACAAAAAGAAGAATGCAGTTCTCAGCATCTGTTCTTTGGAGAATTTTTTTTCACCCCCACACAATTGCCAAATATTTGCTTTTTGTTTATATAATATGTACTTAATGAGAGGAAATGTGATATCTCTATTTAAAATGTCAACATGATGGCACAGTTGGGGCACAATGATTTTACATTGTAATTGTCAACTCAATGTCCAAAATCACAATTTTATATCAATGTGAATATCTATACTGGAGTTTGCATAGTAACTGTAAACTCAATTCTATCAAGGCTTGATATAATTTCCCTTACAGACTGTAAAAGGAGTTGCCGAAGCAGCCTCTTTGGTGGACACTGATTGGAATGAGAGAATGCTCATTCACATCAATTATAGCCCCCCTGAGGTAACAATATTCAGATTCAGAGAATGATTTTGCATTGTAATTGTCAACTCAAAGTCCCAAATCACATTTTTTTATCACTGTGAATGTCTATACTGGAGTTTGCATAGTAACTGTCAACTCAATTCTATCAAGGCTTGATATAATTTCCCTTACTGACTGTAAATGAGAGACTGCTCATTCACATCAATTATAGTCCCCCTGAGGTAACAATATTCAGACTTCAGAGAATGATTTTGCATTGTAATTGTCAACTCAAAGTCCAAAATCACATTTTTATATCACTGTGAATGTCTATACTGGAGTTTGCATAGTAACTGTAAAGTGTAAACTCAATTCTATCGAGGCTTGATATAATTTCCCTTACAGACTATAAAAGGAGTGGTCGAAGCAGCCTCTCTGGTGGACACTGATTGGAATGAGAGACTGCTCATTCACATCAGTTATAGCCCCCCTGAGGTAACAATATTCAGACTTCATAGCACAATTTTGCATTTTCCTAATATGAATTTTTGCGTTGTACTAATAATAAAATGGCTAAATTGCTCACTATACTTTAGGTGGACCTGTCGAAATTTCTCACTGGCTGCAAACATTACATTAAACTGTAAAGGATTTGGTTTAAAGATGGCATAAATTATGCAATTGACTAATTTTGATGGAGGCCAATTGTTTTGACCTCTTATTCGTTCAATGAAGCCATAACTTTGAATATCTAAAAATAATTCTTCACATGCTGATTAAGTGTAGTTTTGTGGCTACTCCAACAGACCTTGTGATATTTTGACTCCAAGCAGAGCGTTCTAAAGTATTTGTTTTGAGAAAACTTTGCCAAAAATACAGTTTGCATATATTGATCTCTAATTTCGTTATATCATTTTTATATTGATCTTGCACCAACTTTATCTTGTGTTTCAGTGATTTCTATAAGGATAAGTCATCTTCTTCATCACCAAACTTTGAAGGTAATATCAGATTTATTTGTCTAAAAACATGCTTTAAATTTAATGATTTTCTCGACTATATCTATCTTAAATTTTTGATTTGGTTGTTTATGGTTTAATTTTGAATTGGTTGTTTATGGTTTTCTCCTTCATAGTGTATCTTTAACAGTGGACTAAATTGACATTAAATTGGATAGATAGGACCCATATACTGCATCCTTTAGAATTTGTTACAGGTACATGAATGGGATGAACTTGGGTGTGTTGAGTGACATGCCAAATATTCATAAGAAAGCTTGTCAGAATTGATAGCACTTTCGGATTTTCAAAGTTTTCAAGTAGGTTTGCAAGGTGTTTGTTGAATAGAGATGATTTCTTGCTGGACGTATTTCTATATGAGAACCTGGAATAAAAAATTGATTTCCCTTGTTGTTGCTATGCATTTCCTTGTGCTTTTGTTTACTTGTGTGAATGATGCCTACTTGTGCTGTACTGAATTTTAACTTTTGTTCTTTCACAGGGATAAACACGCCAAGACATGGTGCAATACAATTTTAAAAAGATTACAGTAGTTCCTACTGGGAAGGACTTTATTGATATCATTCTCTCCCGCACTCAATGCCAAACACCTACTGTTGTTCACAAGGGACATACCATCTCACGCATCCGTCAGTTTTACATGCGCAAAGTGAAATATATGCAGCAAAACTTTCATGAAAAGCTTTCCACCATTATTGAGGAGTTTCCCCGGCTTGATGATATCCGTCCTTTCTATAGTGACCTTCTCCATGTTCTGTACAACAAAGACCATTATAAGCTTGCTCTTGGCCAGATCAATATTGCAAGGAACCTGATTGGTAGAATTGTACTGTGATGCAAGAAATTGAAAATTTATTATTGTTGATAGTATTATGCAACGAATATTCATAGTCACAAAGTGAAATTACATGTTGTGAAATAGAATACGCAATATATATAAATAATTATTAAATAAATTGCACTACAATTACAGAGCGTTGTACAAATGTTCCTGCGACAAATTCTCTGTGTTGTAAAATAAATTCAACTACAAATAAATATTGTCAAATAAACGAATATTCGTTGTCACAAAATAATATTTGCAACAATTCTATTTGTTGTAAAATAGAATACACGACATATATAAATAAAGATAAAATAAATTGCACAACAACTATAAATCGATACCCGATAAACTCTCTGTGTCGCAGAATGTATTAAACTTCAAAAACAACCTGTCATATAAACAAATATCTATTGTCACAAAATAATATTTGTAACAATTTTAAATAGTGTAAACTATAATACGCGACATATATAAATAGTCACAAAGTAATTTAGGCGACAACAATATTTCGTTGCACAAATGATGATGCGACAAACTCTCTATGTTGCTGAATGAATCTAGCTACACATACAACTTGTTACATAATAATTTATACTACAAACATTGAATATCTTATAATATATTATACAACGAATCAATCTCATCGTAAAATAAATTAAGTGACAAATATGACCTATTCTAAAATGTAAATTACTACAAGCATGTTTTGTTGCAAAATTGAATAGGTAACCAACGTTATACTTTTAAAATAGTTTTCGCAACAAACATTTTTCCTCGCAAATTGTGTTTTGGAATAAACTGACTTGTTGCCCTTTTGAAAATTACTATTGTACTCTTGTCTGGCACGCACATATTTTTTATTTTAAGATTTATGTTTAGATGATGATTGGTTTGAAATACATATCTGTACTTATCTTCTTGACAATGTTCAATTTGGTTTAGTGGGACATGTTATGATTGACTGATCTAGTATGTCCTATCACACACTCACATTATAAATCTGACAAAATAATTGAATCTAATTATGCGCATATATCTGATTGAAAGATTCATGTTTATTTTGATATTTTTTGACTGATTGTATAATTTATGGACTATAAAATTTGTCCATAAATAAAAGATTTATTTTTATCTCATTAAATATTCTCATTAATTTTTGTGTGATTATCTTGTGTAGGCCTTCTTGTATGATTTTCAATCAACAGTCTAATTTTGGCAGTATAATCAACTTTAACTGAAAAAATCTGGATGAATATTTTATGGAATCCAATTTTATTTTGTACTGATTTTAAATTGATCTCCCTAATTAAAAACATTCCATTTTCCATAAAATATCTTTTTAAGGGAATAAATTCGAATTTCAAATATTTGGTTAAATAAAGTTTTTATGTCCATAACTGTCAATCATCAATTTATTTTTGGTAACTAATTTACACACGTCTCAATTTAACAATTCCATCTTTGTGTAATTTTACAAATTTTCTCCCTTTTTAAACTACAACATAAGGTTTGTTCTTAATTCTTCACGTGTGTGTTCAAGTACAAAACTTAATCTCTGCCTCTAATATTTGATTACGAAGTTGTGTTGAGATTTTATTTCAGATTCAAACAATGGTGAAAACCAAAATGCTTAAATCAAAGAAAAATCCTGGTGGTTCATCCAAGAACACTGTTACTCCGCCGGCTGCTTCTGAAACTGAAAAGGGGCCGTAAATTTCTCCAGTGAGAAGTCTCCAGTGAACATTGTTGCATATGAACCCCGGACACTTCTCCAGCGGCTATTGCATCTCAAGCCGAAAAATCAACGGACATTGTTGTATATCAACCGCTGGCCAGCCATTCTAAAGCACAGCCCCGTCACACATCTAAAGACCCAATTACTTTTCTGAGCAAGAAAGTTTCACTAAGTGATCAAGAGTCAGATAAAGAAGGAGATGGCAGTGATGGTTATGCAACTGGTAATAATGGGTCTGAAAATCATGAAAGTAAAGAAGATGATCATGAGGATGAAGGGTCTGGTGATGAGGAGTCTGAACGTCCTCCCTCAATCGTTGAATGTTTAAGTAAGCCCCCTTCTCAAAAATCAGATTCTGATTTTGCTGTTAATTCTGATGAATCTTCGAAGTCTACTCCAACACCTCCTCCATCAAGAAGAGCCACAGGGGCTGAAAAAGAGAAAGGTAAAATTGGGAATGCTGTTGAAGAGTCTGCACCTGCTGGTCAGAACAAGCCACCCACTACCTCAGGGGTGCCTACAGAGTACTGCCTACACCCATTTTAGACCCCCCAAGTGTTCAGACTTGAAACATTAACTAGAGGTAGACACTCTGTTAACTCCCTCAATTACTGTTTTCTGTATGAGGCTGTTGAAAGTCTATTTATATCATTTACCTCTTGCTGAAAGTTCATTGTTGAGTGCAAGGTAGCAATTCATGAATTTAGCTCGTTTGATTTGGTTGAAATTGTTGATTTTCTCAAAATACATAAGCTATTAAGTTTTTTTAGGCTGTTCAATGAGACTCTGGTCAAGGAATTTATAGCCAATGTTCCAAAAAAATTGGAGAAGGCTGGCAATGAATTCAGGTGGCAAGTTTATGTCCGAGAAAGACATGTTACCTTCAGTCCTAAGTCTCTAGGGGACTGGCCCGAGTTGAATACCGTAGCTGTCATAAGTGACGAAGAATTGACCAAGGACAGCATTGCACAAGAAATTATTGGCTCTGCCTGGCTAGAATCAGGAGAACTGACTGCTTCCTGACTACTGTCCAAATACAAAATTCTTCATCGGATACTTATCAACAATATTGATCCGTTGACTCATCGATCAGACATTTCAGGAGACAGGGATGTTGTGATGTACAAGCTGGGGATGAGGTTGTCAGTTGGGTCAAAATGATTTTTGACAGAATTGTTCGTGAAGGGTCAAGACGAGCCAAGCAGTATAGACTACCACATCCAACTCTCATCCATCACTTCCTTGTTCACCAAGAAGTGCCTACCATGGAATCAAACAGGGTCTCTGAAGATATTCCAGCATTAGGTGTTCATGAATTTACGAATTTGGGTGGAACACCACATTCCACTCCCTCAGCACGTTCTGTCTTTGTTGGACCAGTCTGGGCGTTTGGATGCACTGGAAACAGAGATGGGACTGGTTAGAACACATGTAGACCAGCTTTTCACCTTAACCAAAAAAATTTCTGATGAATTTATTTTCATGCGTAGGGTGTTGGCTAAACTTGAATATCTGGGCAATGAGCATATAATGTCTGCTTACCGAACAGTTACTCCAAAATTCTCTGCACATCCTAAAGGTCAGATGGAGGTTCTGGGTACTGATCCAGTAGTTGGGACAACTGCTTCTCCACCTGATGCACCTATGCCGGATGCTTCTCCACCGGTTGCTCCATCAGATACTCATATTCGCAAGAGAAATGCAAAAGCATCTGTATCCAGTGCAAAGAAGTCCAGAGCCTCCCAGAACTGACTGTTTCTGGTTTTGACTTCTAATTTTCTAATTATTTGGCTATGACTGATTATAGTTGATTGTATTAACACTTACATTCTACTTTACTTCACTTCACAAATGCTTTACTGTTATGGTCTCTTCACTCCTTATTATTTCTTTTAGCGATTTTATTCCAAAAATGGAGAGTAGTAGGTATTTTTAAAATAGTAGTTTTTTTATAAGTTTGTAAGTTTGTGGTTGTTGGTTAAACTTCGATGATGGTACTTTGCTAGTAGTATTTTTAAGTTTATGGTGGGTTGATGATTAAACTTAGTTGATATCTTGCTAAAGGGGAGCAATATTAAGTTTGTACGGTTTTGTTCTAATGCCCATGGTGGGCATTGTTATAATGCCCACCAGGACACTTGTCCAACACTCATTGGATGAGTGTAATGGCCCACTTTACACTCATCCAATGAATATTGGACAAGTATCCCGGTGGACATTATAACAATGCCCACCGTGGGCATTAGAACGAAAGTGTTGTACGGTTTTGTATCTAATGTGTGTGGTATTTGTATATATTGTTAGTGAGCTTAACTTCTTTACAGGAGTTTTTTGTTTACACACTAAGGAGCAGCAATAACCCTTATATGTTGTTGCTCATGTTATTGTTCACATACCTTAACACATACCATACATACATTAAAATTTGACAGTTATTATTATTATTTTTTTTTTTTGTAATTAAGCAACGCTAAATTGGGAAATTGTTGGAAAAATATTTATCATATTTTTCATCTTTTTATATTGACTCTCTTAATTAATATAACTGATTTTTAATATTATAAGAGCATGTTAACGTTTTTGTTATAACTGGTCTAGATAACGCCAGTTCTAACTGACTGCGTTGATAAGAAGTTTAATTTTCCAAATCAGTAAAACTGCATTTTTATTCTATTTCCATACACGATATATTCTGATCACATGAATATTATTAACAACTTCTTTTGTAGGTTGAAGGATCTTTTCTTATTATCTTAGATTTGTTTATAAATGAAATATTTAAAGCTAATTTTGAGTTTCATAAATTCCTTCTTTCTACAAATTTAGAATATCTTTTTATATATTATTTCCTACTAATTGTCTTACCATTCTTATTGCAGATTTTTAAGTAAGAAATAATTTCTAATTTGATTACTACTGTATCTATAAGTATGAGTACAAATTAATAAGGAATTAAGGCTTTGAAAATACAATTTTGGTTATTGTTTCTCCAAGCACAAACCGACCGGATTCTTTGTCGAAAACAAGACTCGACATTTCATTGATTTTAATTTCAAAGCAAAAAAAAATTCTTCAAACTCATTGAAGAGTCAAAAACAAATTAGTGCTTGATGAACAATTTCATATCTTGATTAATCTACTTGGCGTGAAGTTAAGAACAAGGTTCTTAATCCAAGTGGTGGTTGCGATCAAGTACAATAGTGAAGTGGAAATAAAGTCAAGACCGGTGGGTTTGATTTCACTTCATCAACAAGTCAGAAGAAGAAGTATCAAATGGAGTTGATCTGTTTTCTTTTGATTGTTATTTTGTTAATTTTGCGAAATTACAAAAACTGGATACTATTGTATTTTTAATCAAGATTATTAGTGGATTATTTTTACCCATGGCATGGGGCCCCGTGGATGTTTCCCTTCGAAATTTACCACGTTACATCTTGTATTCGTATTTAATTTTTTATATTCCGCACTTAACAAGATTAGGTAAACGAACACTTGCGAGTCAGATCTGTTATCATTGTCGTGCTAGTTCTAACTGCGTTCTGTCCACTACTAGTTTAATTAAGATTAAAATTATTATTAATTTAATTAATCTAGATTTTAGAACTTTCAAAATTCATATCTCCTAATTTTACATTATCTAATTTCTTATATGTTCCTGCAATGAAAAAGAATATCATATTTGTTTCTAAATTTTGCCACACAAATAGTGTTTCAATTGATTCTTTTCTGCTTTTGTTGTTGTGAAGGACCTGTGCACGCGGGCAGAACAAGCATGACATGTACGAGTTCTTCTCTTCTTGCTCTATCCTCTTCCTCATCGGCATTTGTCAGTATAACCACTTCTCCAAGATTGAATTAGTGATGTTAAAATAGGTCGGGCAAGGCCGGAATCCCCAATGACCGGACTTCCACTTCTGCTTGCATTGTTTATCTTGGCCATAAGACCATGACCCATTCCTCCACCAAAGCCGAGTACCGTACCACTACGTATAAGTGAGTTTCTTTTACTTACAAGTGAATTTTCATCTCATGAGTGGATTTTTTACTTAAAAGTTAAATTTTCACTTATAAGTAAGTTTATCAATATATAAACTTATTTACTTATATGTATTTTAATTCAAATAATTTTCTCCCTATTGTTAAACCATATTAGTATTTCCTAATCTTGATTAAATTGTAATCTATTTTCTGTTAATTTGGGTCATTCTAGATAGGACAGGTGGCTTCTCTTTCTGTTGTAAATTCCCCTTTTTTCATGGATTTACTGGATATAAAATCCAGCTTTGTATTCCACTTCCAGCAGAGAGAGAATATAACATAAAAATCCTTTCTCCAATATTTTATCTTCTATCATGGTATCAGAGCTTTGAACAGTATCCATGGCGTCGGAAATCAGCTCCCCCAGTCCACCACCACCACCTGCCCCAAACCCAGCTGCACCTCCTTCTTCTCCTTCCTTACCCACTTTACCTTCTGTAAATCAGCCTCTTGCAGTCAAGTTGGACGAAAATAACTATTTGATATGGAAAAATCAAATGCTCAACATCATTATTGCAAATGGACTGGAGGACTTCATTGACGGCTCTCGGCCGTGTCCCTCTCGCTTTCTTGATGCTTTGGATACACAACCCAATCCAGAGTATCATCTATGGCAACGCTATAATCGACTCATAATGAGTTGGGTTTATGCATCTTTGAGTGGTTCAATGCTTAGCCAAATTGTTGGTTATTCTTCTGCTTTTCAGATTTGGCAAGCGTTGGAGCAACTTTACTCAGCGGCATCTTTTGCTCGATTGACTGAACTCAGAACACAACTTCAACACATGAAGAAAGATGGACTCTCTGCCATCGCCTATATTCAGAAATTCAGATCTATTTGCAATACTCTTGCTTCCGTTGGTGAACCAGTCACTTACAGTGACCATCTCATCTACCTGCTCGGCGGTCTTGGTAGGGATTACAATCCGTTTGTCACCTCTCTTCAAACTAGAGCTGACAAACCTTCTATTGAGGAGGTCCACAGTCTTTTGCTCAGCTATGATGCCCGCCTGGAAAGACAGATTGCTGCTGAATCCTTAAGCTCCCTTCAAGCCAATGTCGCTAATCTCCCACATAACAAATCCAAGCCGAAATCGTCCCAGCCACACCACAACAACGGTTTTTTTCCTAAAGGCCCTCCTCGTCATCCCCAATTTCAACAAAACCATCAGCCACGTCCCCCACAGCCACCTCAATCCTGGTCCCCATCTCATTTTTCTCAACAACCGCGCCCAACAAATCGACCACGATGCCAAATTTGCCAAAAACCTGGTCACACAGCCAACATATGTTACCACCGGACTAATCTGCAGTACCAACCACCCCCACCTCCTCCAAAACCTTTTAATGCCTATCTATCTCAACAATCAGCATCTGTTCACTCACCCACTGCAAATCCCTCTACTGTTGGTGACCCCTCTTGGTATATGGACTCAGGTGCTTCGCATCACTTTACACCGGATTTAAACATGTTGGAGGCGACTCAACCATTCACCGGGGCTGATCAAGTTACGGTTGGTAATGGTAAGCTTGTTCCCATTTCTCATGTTGGTCATGCTTCACTTCCTGCCTATCATTCTTTTCTTAAATTATCTCAGGTATACCATTCACCATCTATTTCCAAAAATCTTTTAAGTGTGTCCAAACTGTGTCATGACAATAATGCGTTTGTGGAGTTTTATCCTCACTGTTTTATTGTGAAACACCAAGTCAGCAAGCAGGTTCTTCTCACGGGTCAACTTGATCAAGGTATCTATCGTGTCTGTGATCCATCCTCTTCTCCAGCCAGCACCTTCGCCCCACAACTCCTTCTTACTTTCAACAATGACTCCAACTTGTGGCACTGTCGCTTGGGACACCCAGCTAGTGACATTGTTTCTCGAGTCTTGTCTTCTTGTAATGTGTCCAAGTCTAATTCCGCACATCGTTTTTCATTTTGTAGTTCATGTCAATTAGCTAAGTCTCATAGACTTTCTTTTCCAAATTCTGTATCTCGGGCTTCTAAGCCATTCGAATTAATACATACGGATCTATGGGGTGCTTCTCCTTTTCAATCTATTACTGGTGCGAAATATTTTCTTTTATTCATCGATGACTTCTCTAGATTTAGTTGGTTATATCTACTTAAATCCAAAGATGAAGCATATCAAACATTTCTCACTTTTAACAAAATGGTTTTCACTCAATTTGAATCACACATTAAACGTGTTCGTTCGGATTGGGGAGGGGAGTTTCGTTCACTCTCCTCATTTTTCACTTCTCATGGTATTCTCCATGAGCTATCATGCCCCTACACACCCCAACAAAACGGACGTGTTGAACGTAAAAACCGTCATGTTGTTGAAACCGGCCTCGCATTACTTGCACATGCTTCTTTTCCCATGAAATTCTGGCCATATGCATTTACTGCTGCTGTTTATTTAATTAATCGGCTGCCCACTCGAGTCTTAGGTCTCTCATCTCCGTATCAGGTTCTCTACAACAAACTCCCTTCATATTCTCACTTAAGAGTGTTTGGTTGCGAGTGCTTCCCATTCTTACGACCATATAACTCCAACAAGTTGGAATTCCGCTCCAAATCATGTGTCTTCCTCGGTTACAGTAGCCAACATAAGGGCTATCTTTGTTTGCACTATGAGACTGGTCGGATTTACATTACTCGTCATGTGGTTTTTAATGAGTTCAGTTTTCCTCTTCAACAACAGCAGCCTCCACTCGTTCCTTCACCACCACATATAATTCCGTCCATACCATTTCACGCCTCTCCCATTCCATATCAATCACCACTACAGCCTTACCATACATCTAGTCCTCTCCTTTTTTCTCCTTCTCAATCAACTACCACTCCATCACCCTCTCCTGCCTCTGTTTCTCCTTCTTCTCAGCACCCCAATATTATTTCACCTCCTTCTATACCCGTGGCAGAAGAGTTGCATAGCTCTCATGAGAATCCACCATTACCCTGTAATGACCATCCAATGGTGACAAGAGCCAAATCTGGCATTTTTAAACCTCGTGTATTTTTTAGTGTTGCTGCAGGTATACCAGTCGAGCCATCCTCATTCACTGAGGCCAACAAACATATAGAATGGAAAGATGCCATGCAGCTTGAATTCTCGGCTCTGAAATCTCAAGGCACTTGGGAGTTGGTTCCTAAACTTGATCATTATAAAGTGGTGGGATGCAAATGGGTATACCGGGTTAAACTAAAGGCTGATGGTTCTGTAGATCGGTTCAAGGCACGTTTGGTAGCGAAGGGGTTTCATCAAACATATGGTCTCGATTTTCATGAGACTTTCAGTCCAGTTATCAAGCCACCTACTATAAGAATTGTTCTCAGCATTGCTCTTTCCTTTGCTTGGCCTATACAACAACTCGATATCCAAAATGCTTTTCTTCATGGTGACTTGACCGAAACTGTGTATATGAGCCAGCCACAAGGAATTGTTGATCCTCAATATCCTCACCATGTTTGCAAGCTGTCCAAGTCTCTCTATGGACTCAAACAATCGCCTCGCGCATGGTTCTTCAAACTCAGCAATGCTCTCACACAATGGGGCTTTGTCGCTTCAAAAGCAGATGCTTCTCTTTTCATTTATCGGTCTGGCTTGGTTGTTCTCTTTTTACTCGTCTATGTTGACGACATTATACTTACTGGTTCATGCTCTAGTGCCATTTCATGTCTGCTTGCCTATCTCCATTCACAGTTTGCGGTAAAGGATCTTGGACCTCTTCATTTTTTTCTTGGTATGGAAGTTCATCGCTCCTCTGCTGGTCTTCACCTCAATCAGGCCAAATACATCCGTGATCTCTTAACAAAAACTGGTCTTCTCGATTCAAAGCCTATCCACACTCCCTTGGCTCTCGGCACTTTGTCTATTCATGATGGCGACCCTTTGGAAAATGCTACTGAATACCGTAGCATAGTTGGGGCATTACAGTATTGCACTTTCACAAGGCCAGATATTTCATTCTCCGTCAATAAGTTGTGCCAATTCATGCATTCTCCCACCACTATTCATATGCAAGCAGCCAAAAGAGTTCTTCGCTATCTAAAGGGGACTGGTCACTTGGGTTTGCTGCTATTGCCCAACCAAGATCATACTCTCACTTGCTATACAGACGCAGATTGGGCGTCTTGCCCTGATGACAGACGAAGCACCAGCGCCTACTGCATTTTTCTGGGAAATAACTTAATTTCTTGGTCTTCATCAAAGCAGAAGGTAGTGTCCCGTTCTAGCACAGAATCTGAATACCGTGCACTCGCCAATGGGGCTGCTGAAGTATCCTGGATTGAATCATTACTAGCCGAACTTGGTTTTCTTTTGCCTGCACCACCTACTTTGTTTTGTGACAACATGAGCACCATTCACTTGGCTTCCAATCCTGTGATGCATGCTCGCACAAAGCATGTCGAAATAGATCATCATTTTGTCCGCGAACGAGTGACCAACAAGTCTATCTCATTCTCTTTCACCAGCTCAACTGATCAAATCGCAGATTGCTTGACAAAACCATTAGCTGCTGCTCGCTTTCATGAACTTCGCAACAAACTTACTGTGCTTCCTCGCCCAATAAGTTTGAGGGGGGATGTTAAACCATATTAGTATTTCCTAATCTTGATTAAATTGTAATCTATTTTCTGTTAATTTGGGTCATTCTAGATAGGACAGGTGGCTTCTCTTTCTGTTGTAAATTCCCCTTTTTTCATGGATTTACTGGATATAAAATCCAGCTTTGTATTCCACTTCCAGCAGAGAGAGAATATAACATAAAAATCCTTTCTCCAATATTTTATCTTCTATCACCTATTATTCATGAAATGGTGAATTAACAATAAGTATAAACTCATCTCATAGAAGTTATTATTTTAATTGGATTGACTAAAGGATGATAAGCATCTCGTATTAAATTAATCCTCATTGGGTCTAATACAATATACAAAACACGCCCTCAATGAATAGAATGATGTAGAGAAGAAGAAGAAGATTAACACAAAGCGTATCTCAAAGCCACAAATTCATAGAGAATTATAATGCCACATACACAAACCTCTTAGACTCACAAACCACTTATTCATGAACCTTACATATAATCGAAGACTCTTAATTTGAGTTTAATACTCGACGTACAACAGGTGAATTGAAGAACCCAATCAGTGGCAAATTGTTATACAATTTTCTGGGTCACATAGTTTGACACAGTTGCTGGCGATATAATCAATTTCCTTACAAGGAATCTTCCAGCTTCCGACAAGTGTTACAACAAAAAATCCTAGGAAGAGAAGCATGCAACCTCCTACGTAAAAAAGACGACAATACCTTGCATATATGCTGGAAGTAGGTTCACCTTTATTAAACAATTTTTTATCTTTTTCATCTAATATGCTTTTGTATTTCACTGCGATTGCACTCAAAGCAGACAGATTTAGAAAGCCTGCAACCAGGGATAGGGTGAATGGAATCCAACGGTATTGACATTTGTGCTTTGTTGGGGGACTATAAATTGCGGTTAAGATTACTCCTTGAAACACAAAGTAATAATTTGCTAGTTGGAAAGCCTCCTTTCGAAGATCGGGAATCTCTTCTTCTTTCTTCTCTTCGCTTTTCGCTTTCTCGATTTCTCCAGTTTTTCCTTCCTGCTTAATATCTTCTTTCTTCTCTTCGCTTTTCGCTTTCACAATTTCTCCAGTTTGTCCGCCCTGCTTAAGAGCCATTGTTTGTATCTTTTGAGAGAGAGAGAGAGAGAGAGAGAGACTTGTAATATAATCACTTGATACTTGTCATAAGTTTCTTCTACTTATAACATTGTGGTGCTATCACATTTGAATGGGTAAGCAACACTATATTATTTGCTATAATTAATTAATAGGTTGCGTTCAGAAATTTTTTTATTATATAATAAGGGTGCGCTGTGGTACATTTTTCTTGAATAATTAATACTGATTTTCTTTTTTCTTGAATTATATTTCTCATTTCAATTAATATTAAAAGATGAGAAATACAATCGACAAATTAAAATACAGTTTCTAATATAATTATACAGAAGTCATAGCCCTAATAGTATTAAACATTTTGGTAGAAGAAAAACTAGGATTAAATATTTAATTAGTATTAGTTTTTGCAACAATATTGCCGTTTAATTAAAGACTTGGAAAGATTTGACTTTTTAGTCTGTGTAAGTGAACTTTCATAACAGCCAAGCTACTCCTCTCTAATCTTGAAAAGGAACATTGAGTAGGAACATTGAGTAATAGAAAAATGAATACTCAAATATTGAATAAATAGTACTAGAAGTTTCAAATTTTTGAACCCTGTGACGATAGGGTTCCAACCTCGTGTATAATGGATGCAACTATGATATTGTTATTGAATACTTAGTTTTATATATGATACTGTTTTATTTATTATTTTATCTTTGATACTGTTTTATTATTATAATGTTTCAACATATGATACTGTTTCAAACTATGATATTGTTATGGAATACATACAGTATCAATGGTCTTGTACTACTAATAAACCATTTTAAGAACAATATTATTACTTTAAGCAGTAAAATATCTCTACTTAGTTATATCGATGATACTGTTTCATCTAGATAAAGTGATATGGTATACTTATACCGTGCTTTTATCTTTGATACTGTTTTATTACGATAATGTTTCAACCTATGATACTGTTATTTAATCTATAATAATGTTATTTTATTGAGTTGTAGTTTGTGTATGTGATACCGTTTTATTAAGATCATGTATGATACTGATATATTAAGATATATTTATTTATGATACTGTTTTAGTATGTATGATACTGTTTAGACAAGAAAAATTAAAGATTATCATTTTAAGCTAAAGAGACAACTTTAAACGACTAAAATCCATCGCCAGTAGTGGCAAAGCCACTGGTCTGGACCGGCTCGTCGAGACGATTCTGAAAACATATTATAACAAAAATTCTAAGTACGCGCGTATACGAATTCTATGTCCGTTTCTGTTATGATACTATTTTCTATAATACAGTATCAAACAACACACATGACTAACAACAAAAAGAATGATCTAATGGCCAACTTAATACAATATCAAGCTGCTATTCTATAATACAGCATCAAGCTGCTATTTACAGCAGTAAATCATGACCACAACTGATATAATAATACTATTTTCTATTATACTGTTTTATTATTATACTGTTTTCTATAATACAGTATCATCCATACATAAATTTAAGCTGCTATTTACAGGAACAAATCATGGCTATTCTATAGAAATTCATCAAATAAATCATCCATATACAAATTCAAGCTGCTATTTACAGCAACAAATCATGGCCACTCTACAGAAATTTATCAAATTAAACTATTTAAAGCAACAAATCATGGCCACTCTACTCCACTTATCATTACTTTACAATATACTCATGGACATCACTCCACTCCACTTCTCTTCTTCACTAACGATGCCGTTGTTGCTTCTTCTTCTTGTTTTTTAAGTAATGCCTTTTTACGTGAAAATTATTACACAAGTTGTGGACACACAACAACTCTCATAATTTACATCTATTGTTACCAAATAATTAGTAGCACTCAAATAAAAATTTAGAACAAAATTTAAGTCAACAAGCATTAAAAAAAGTAGGCAGAAATCTACGAGGAAAAAAAATGCAATTTCGGCCATATACATTATAATAAACTAAACCAATAATTAACTAACAGCATTCAAGTCTTTGACAAAAGACGAGAAACAAAAGTACCTTTTTAAACTATGAGAGAATCATACTAACATCAAGTCACCACCGTTACAAGAAAACTGTGATCATCAATTTCTAATAAGTAAATGAAGAGATTTAGATAAAACAACCACAACCACCCGGAAATTATCATGACAAGCCACCAAATTTTACTACAGGGAAGAAAAAAGTCACACAACGCCATACAATAAGCACTCGCAAGAGGTCGCCGTTGGTGGAGGTGGAAGAAGGCGCCGATGGAAAATATGGTTCACTGGGAAGATTTTGGAATTAATTTAAAAAATATTTTGACCTAATTTGGAACAAGTCGCGTGCAGATGACTTATAGGCAATTTCTCCTATTTTAAACGACTTTAATTTTTTAAAAATAAATAAATTTTATATTTATTTAAAATTTGTCTTATAAAAAAGGGAAGTTATATTTTACGAAGGTCCTTGACTTTTTGCAGCATATCACTAACCATAATCTTTTTGTCGTGAAATAAGATTCAGCGTATGAAGCCTTCAAAAACCATAAAATAAGACTCAATAACAAAGATTTGACTTATTAATGAACTTCTGTTAATAAATTGGTGCGCTAAAGATTCCAACTTCTTGGATTATGGATTTTAGTTAATTTTATGGGACATTAATTAGTTAACTCATGTTTAATTATTGAATTATTGAGTTCAAATTAATTTTGTATCATTTAATGATAAAATATATGGTGAGAGCTAAATAGTGTTTTAAACGGATCTATCATGACGGGTGGATCATATGAAATGTATAAAAATATGTGGATAAAAAGTATGTCTAATAAAATATTTTTGGCCTTTTGAAGTGATTGCATTTTGTTTTAATGTAGTTGTGGATTTCTTGCAAAAGACAAAATTCAAATATGAGTTGTGTGAAAAAGGTTACCTTCGACCCCAAATATTAGGTATGCATAAATAAAAATTCAATACCCAAATCAAAATTACGAATATATAACTATACATTTCAAACTGAGAGCAACAATTACCTTGAAGATTCCAACTTTTACTATGATTTAAACAAGAAAAAAAACATATAATTTCAAACATATATTTACATTGTATGATTAACATGTGTATATAGAATAGGAACGTGAGGCTTTAGATGCATAATACAAATGAATGTACTGCATAAATATACAAATATATACTCATTATACAAAATATCACATCATTACAAGAAAATAGTCCAATAGCAGCGACAAATGTCATCGCAATAAAGTAATATGTTGACTTAAAGCGGTGACAATGTCATTGTAATAGTGTGAAATATACGTGTCTATAGCGACGGTAAACATCGTCTATAAACATAGATACAATAGTGAAGACGTTGTTGTCGCTATTAACATTACTCGAATTCGTGAAATTTCTCTATTTTTAACAGTGACAATCATCGTCCCTACCTATAGATAAACAATAGCGACGGCTTGTGTAATCGTTGTAGTCGTCTAGAGTTCGTGATATCCTATTATTTAGCAACAACATGTGTCGTCGCTATATGTCTTTTCTAATGATTTTTTTCTTTTTAAAAAATAAATTATGTATTGTAGTAGTAGTAGTAGTAGTAGTAGTAGTAGTAGTAACAACAACAACAATAATGAAAATAAAAAATAAAATTGAAAGAACAAAAATATATATACAAAAAGCAGCTTAAGGATCCACTAAATCTTCTTCGTCATCGTCATCGTCATCGTCATTGTCATCTTTATCTACTTCCTGGTCAAGCTGTATCGTTTCATCAGGGAATTTGGAATTTAATAACAATAAGATTATTAATAACTCCAGCCATATGCTGTGTATTTGCCTGAGAACGCGTCTAACTAAGCCGACAAAGTAGCAACCTTAGTGGTTGACTAGGAAGACTGACTGCTTACACTTAGAGCTCGCGATCCAGTAGTGGACAATTCAAAGCAGGGAGTGCCCTTTACAATCCGTCCAACTTCGCAGATGTGTCCCCTTCTCTTCCCTAGCACCTCTTTGACAATAGAGTGCTCGTCCACTGATGCGCTACTAGAGCCGGCCTGCTACATTTGGGTCTCCTTTACCTCAACCAGTTTAACCTAAAAATTAAAAAAAAAATTAATTTAAACTCAAAGAAGGTTACAAAGTTATATATAATATGGAAATCAACAATGACTTAGTCGCCGATTGGTTGACCCGCTCGCTTGATTTTTTGGAGCGAAATGTCCTGAATGAATCTATAAGTTTAGGCCACTCTTATTTCTCGGGGTTTCTCCATGAAAATATCAAATCTAAAGTTAGTAACACATGTATAATAAAACATCTAATTTGAAAAAAAAATGCTTATTATTTAACACGTACCAGGACAATAATTTTGATGTTCTTAATTGATAGACGCTTATAAAGATATAGAGGTCAATAATTTTGATGTTCTTAATTGGTGGAGGGTTAATAGAAGTAAATAAGGTACTTTGTCCAATCTTGCCAAAGATGTTATTGCAATTCAAATATCTACTATAGCTTCAAAAAGTTTTTTTAGTATTGGAGAAAGAATTATTGATCCTTTTCGAAGTTTTTTAACCTCTAAGATGGTGAAGTTTTTGGTGTGCACTCAAAACTGGCTTAAAGATTCCCCAAGCATGGATAGATTCTATATGGAGGATGTGGAAGAATATAACAAGTTGGATGAATTTAATATAACTTATTAAGTATTTCATTATTATGTTCAATATATGTTGATGATTAAATGTTTTCTTCTTATCCGAGTGCGACAGCAGCTGTGGTGGAGACCTGCAAAAGGTGGCAGGGCTTTTTTCTCATGATTTCATAGTAACAATATTGAGTATGTTTGTTGTATTTTTACCTGAAGGGTTGGTTTCTATTTGAAGGGATGACCCGCCGTTATGGCCTTCAAAGGTCATTGATGACATGTGCCTTTTTATATCCCTCATTATTAGGAGTTAATGAGGGATGTTTCGTCTTCCTAATTGTTGGTGTTTCATCTTCCCAATTGTCGATGGTAGTAGTAATTATATGCGTCTCTTGTCTGGTTAACTTTTTGGCAGTTGAGTTATTGTTGTCTATCTGTCAGAGGCGAGCCTATGAGACCAATTAGGCGAGTAGGACAACAAGGCGAGCGAACACTTGAGGAAGGCGTGCCAAGGAGTGCAACCGTCATCCACCAAAGTACAATCATATTTATCATCATAAGTCCCTCTACTTTTCATGGACCATTGTATATAAGAAGTAGAAATATCGTCTTTCAAGTAACTATTCCTGACCAAAAAGTCAAAAAAGAACATGAAATAAATAATTTTTTTTTATTATTTTTTTTAACGAAAATCATATGGTGGCGTGTCACATGGCGAGGCGTGATCAAGTAATAATTTACCATGTGGCTGGCCAACTATAGACTAGATATTATGGGTCTAATTTAAACCTAATATGGGCTTGAATCACAGCCCCATTTAGGGAAGATTTTTTTATATATATAAGAGAGATAGAAAGAGATATTATTTGTAGTATTTCCACATCTCCTCGCTTGGTTAGAATTCTTTTCAAACTGATCTTCTTATTCTTGTCTAAATTATAGAGGTTTTTTCTTCTTTCATTGCCTAAGGTAATCTTTTCACCCTTGTTCTTCTTTAAGTTCTTCGGCCTTTTTCTTTTTTCTTTTTTAAATTTATAAGACGATGATCACTTCTAGTAGTAACTCTTCAACCAATAAATCTGACAGCAGTCTTGAGATCCCTCTTATCGCACCTTATCTATAGAAAGATATGATAATTTCCTGCCATTTGAAGAATGGACATTTGTTAGTTCTTTAGAATGTGGTGGTCCCCGATGTTTGAATGAATCCATTGATGAAATTGAGGTAGGATTAGATAAGGGAGATTCATCCATACCCCAAAATCGTTCGTTTCGAAATAAAAACAGAGAGGTCGCCGTCGCAACGGAGTCGCCTGCCGACGAGGGGCCTCGTCCGCCACCTGCTGGGGGCGGGCTGCCTTGCCCTCTCTCAGTTGGAGACGGGTCATCTAGCCCGCCCCTCGTCATAGGCAGGTGGCCTCGCCTGCCACTTACTTTGGATGGGCAGACGAGTCCTTCATGCATTAGCCCACTTCTTGTTGACGTAGATACATTACCTGAACTTTCTGCCTCTATTGAGTTTATAGATTCTGATGCCAATTCTTCTATGGTATCTCGTCCTCTTAATGTTCAAACGGGATGTTCTCTAAGTGGTAATTTGATAAAGCTAGATCTACCAAATGATGCTTGTGTTTACAATCCTAAAAGCTTTGTGAAAATATTGAAAAAATATGAATTACCTCCTGGTCACTTATATCGAGTTCCCCATCCTAGTGAGCGGATTCTAGGATCAGACCCTAGGAAGGTGATAGTTTACCGTGACAGCATGACAGCTGGTTTAAGGTTTCCTCTTTATCCCTTGTTCGTTTCTTTCTTCAACAAATTTCATGTCACTCATGGTTAATTGACTCCTAACTCTTGGCGTATATCAACTGATTTCTTATACTTATGCCTTACAAATGATATTGAGCCGTGTCTGAAGCTTTTTAGAAATGTGTTTGATATGTATCATGTGCTTGGGAATAACTGTTATGCTTATATCCAACTTAAAGTAGGATTATTATTACCCCACTTTTCCAATTCAAATAGCAGTTGTATGAGACGTTTCTTGTTGGTTCGACCTGAGGTAGGACAGTTCTCTTTTAAAACTTGTTGGAGAACTCCTTTTTGTAAGCATTTTAACGAGTCCCTGGATCTTGATCATGAGTTGAAGGCACATCTAGATAAGCTTTTACACTTGATGCCTCCGGGGTTACATATGAACGATGTACTATCTAAATGAGAACTTGCGGTAGGTTTAAATTGGATCACCTGATAGTAGGCTACTTTTATGTTTTTATTCATCTATTTGAATTTTCATTTTGCATATATTTGTTGTATCAACCTCTATTTTTCTCTTTCAGATATGGATAATTTTGATTTTGGAGGTATGATGGATGCTGGATTTTCCAACGATGCTCCTGAAGATCCATCTCTATCCCCTTTAAACAAAAAGAAAATGCATACTGATAAAGGAAAATCCACTGCTGAGATGACAATCGCCCTTCATTCTGTGCCGCGTACTACCAGAGGTGGTGATGCCCATGCTTACAAGGAGTTTGGATTTCCTCATGTTGATTTGACGGTTGAAGCCAAGATCATGTTGGACTGCGTGAATGAAAAACTTATTGAGAATTTCAAAAATAAGGACGCAGCAGCCATGCGACGTATCATGTATACCAACCACCGCAGCGTAAGTTGCTGTATTTTAATAATGCTTTATTGCTTTCTCATTTAATATTCATCATTTATTTAATTTCAACTTCTTCTTATTTTGTACAGATGCTTGATATGGAGGAGAAAGTGCTACATGATTTGGAGAAATTTGAGAAACGTGCAGCCGAGAAAGACTGTAACAAGAAGATCCATAGTGGATGTGCAGTCTTTGTTGGACAAGGCAACAGATACGTCCAAGAAAAAAGATAGTGAGATTAATCAACTTCATAAAGAGGTTGACAAGCTCCGCAAAAAGTTAGACACTGTAGATGATGAAGCTGTAGCAAGATACAAGATATCTGTCGAATATAAGAGCAGCTTGCACATGTATGGTGCAGAATCCTTGAATGGTGCTATCAAAATGACTAAGGAGTGGTTGGTTGATGATCATTCAGATATAAACCCAGATGAATTTGTTAGGTATCTGAGGAAATGCCGGGCTGCAGATTTAGCTGCTCAGAAGGCCAAAGTGACTTACTATAGGGGGTTGGATCTCAACCTGATGGCTCTTTTGATAATTAAACAGTTGTTTATGTTTTGTTGCTTTTTCTCATTTATTTTAGTTTCATGATGGTTGTCCCGTTTAATCATGAAAACTTTAATATTCAGTCTATTTTATTTTGAATATTGTTGAATATTGCGAATTTCAGTTTTGTATGTTTGGCGTGAAACATACATCTTTATTTTAATAAAAATAAAAAATGTTTTTCACTTTTTCACTTTATAATCATTGGTTGCTTGGTTGGTTATAATTTATGATAGTATACTTCCCCGAACAACATAGAAAAGTGAAAAAATATATGAAAATGTCGGTTCAAGTCAGATGGGGTGGGCACCCTGCCCCATGGGTGGGACTGCCCACCCCCTATTGGGGACGGGCGTACCTGCTCCGGGCGCCCGTCCCAGAAATGAGGCACATCCGCCTCTGATTGGGAGCAGGCATCCGCATCTGTCCCCAAGGGTGGGGCTGCCCATCCCTAATTGGGAGTGGGCACATCCACCCCTTATTAGGGCGGGCGTGCGTGCGTCCCTGCCCCATTGGGGAAGGGTGTGCGCCTTTTCTCCAAGGACGGGCGCACCCTACCCCTGATTAGGGAGAAGCGCATCCGTCCCTTAGGCGAGGCCGGCGCCACTGCCTTTTAGGGGCGTCCCTTTGATTTTTTTTTTTTTTGGGATTACTGCCCTTGATTAAATGAAGGCTTGTCGCCTAGATTTTTGAGTAATAACCTTATCGCCTTGACATTTTAGTCAGAGGTTCATCACTTTGACATGTTGAATAAGGCTCATCGCCTTTGATTTATAGATATAGGCTTATCGCCTTAATTTTTGAGTCATAGACTCATCGCCTTGACATTTTGACTAAGGCTCATCGCCATTGATTCGTAGATATAGGCTTATCGCTTTAAATTTTGAGTCATAGGCTCATCGCCTTGACATTTTAGTCAGAGGCTCATCATCTTGACTTGATTGTGGTAACAGTTGATGAGGATATTTGAATTGCTCGACAAACCTTTATTAGAAACTATATCAAGTAACAAATGGTTGCCGTAGGTCGAATTTGGTAGGTACACCAAGACTTCCCAGCTAGGCTGATCCTTCCGTAGCACCCTCATTATTTATCCGCCTTGGCATTTTATTAAATTGAAAATCAGATGTAGGAGTACTATGTAATACAACTACATATACTTGCTTCTACTTAAAAAAAATGCTGATAAATTACTGATAATATTTCTTCAAGTGCTCTGCATTCCATGGTAGTCCCAGTGGTTTACCATTCATATCTTTGAGACTGTATGCTCCCTTTCCTATCTTCTTGATGACCTCGAAAGGACCATGCAAATTAGGCTCCAATTTAGATGGTGGGTGTCCAGCAGCTGCACTGCTCCTTAACACTATATCATGAGGTTGAAAACTTCTAGGCTTAACTCGTCGGTCGAAATATTTGGCGGCTTTGCGTTTGTAAGCCATCGTCTTGATTGCAATCCTTTATCTAACTTCCTCAAGTAGGTCAATTTTTGCCCTTGTGATATTAACGTCAGTCTGTTCAACTTGCATTCTCAGAGTTGGATTTACAACTTCAGCAAGTATCACTGATTCCATTCCAAAAGATAGTTTGAACGGTGTCTCTCCCGCTGGCCCCCTAGGGGTGGTGTGTATGCCCATAGTACATTTGGTAGTTCATCTGCCCAAGATCCTTTTTCTTTTCCCAACCTCTTTTTTAAATTCCAAAGTATGGTATGGTTAGTGACTTCAGTTTGGCCATTGCTCTGAGGGTGTGCCACTGAAGTGAGTCGATGTGAGATTTTATAACTGTCACAAAAATTCTTAAAGCTGTGGTTATCGAATCCTTCCGTTGTCCGTGACTATCACCTGTGGTATTCTGAAATGGCAGATTATGTATTTCTATACGAAACTCTGTATCTTGGTGGTAGTTATGATAGCTAGTGGCTCAGCTTCAACCCATTTTGTGAAATAGTCTATAGCTACTAAGAGAATTTTTCTTTGACCCTTAGTAAGTGGCAAAGGACCCAGAATGTCCATCCCCCATTGATAAAATGGACATACTGCATAAATTGTTGACTGTGGTTTAGCTAGCTGATGAATTATGTTGCCAAACCTTTGACAGGCATCACATTTCTTTACCAATTGCTTAGCTTATTGCTTTATTGATGGACAATAGTACCCTTGCCTTAAAGCTTTAAAAGCAAGGGCATCCCCGCTTAAATGATTTCCACATAGACCATTGTGTATTTCAAATAGGACCTTAGCTGCTTCTGTCTGCCGGAGGCATTTCTGATACGGCACAGATAATCCTTTTCGATATATTTTTCCATCTATCACATAATACATAGCAGCATGTACCCTCAACCGCTTTGCTTCAGTTAGATCTGTCGGTTGAGTACATTTGGTGAGATAATCCAAGATTGGATTTATCCAGCAAGATTCATCATTTAATTCAAGAACAGCAATTAATAACATTGTGCTAGGCTCACTGAGTACTTGAACACTACCTGTAGATGGAAGATGTTTTTTATTGGCTGATGCTAGCCTGGAAAGAGCGTCAGCCCGCTCGTTCTCCTTTCTTGGGACCTTTGTAATCTTGAACTTTTTGAATTTTTGCTGTAAGTCTCTTACTTTTATCAAATAAGCAGCCATTCGGCCATCTTTAACTTCGTATTCTCCCAAAATTTGCCCAACGACCAATTGCAAGTCGCTGCGAATTTCCACAACTGTCACTTCCAACTGTATGGCTAGTCCTAGCCCTATGATGACTGCTTCATATTCCGCATCATTATTAGTACTAGAAATTCAGAGCGAAGTATTCAAGTTCTTCGACATCCGAAAAGAGAATTATAACCCTGGCTCCTGAGCCATCACTATTAGATGATCCGTCCACATATATTATCCAGGTTACTTTATTACCTAGCACTGAAATCTACTAAGGCCTGTGCTTTTATAGATGTGTGCAGTTTGAAGTCAATATCAAACTCGCTTAGTTCAATAGCCCATTTCAAAAGACGCCCAGATGTCTCAGGCCTATGGAGTATCTGTTTAATTCGTTGGTCAGTCATCACATATATCTGATGAGCCAGAAAATAATGTCTTAACTTTCTAGCTACCACTATTAAATCTAGAACTAGTTGTTCAACAATGCTATATCGTGTTTCTGCTCCTCTTAGCACTTGACACACATAATAAATAGGTTTATGTCCCTTCAAAAGGTCTTTCCCCAATACCGCGCTAACAGTGTGAAAAGATACTACCAAGTATAGGCTTAGCTTGTCACCGGAGTTGGGGCGAGCCAACACTAGTGGTTGTTGCAGTGATTTCTTTAATTGTTCAAAAGACTCCTCACATTCTTTTGTCCATTCAAAACTTTTGGACCCTCCTACAACTTTGAAGAAATGATAACATTTATTCGCAGCCCGCGACATGAAACGGTTGAGAGCTACCACCCTTCCAATCAACTGTTGAACTTCCTTCTTGGTAGTTGGGCTTTTCATGTCTAGGATAGCTTGTATTTTGTCAGGATTTGCTTCAATACCTCGGTGTGCGATCATAAATCCTAAGAACTTTCCGACAGATGTACCAAACACAAATTTTTTAGGATTTAAATTCAGTTTAAGCTTTCAGGTAGCACCGAAGACATCCTTGAGATCCATTATGTGATCCTTCGCTAATTGGCTTTTGACCACCATGTCATCTACATAGGCCTCAACATTACGACCAATGAGTCCATGAAATTCCTGATTCACCATCCTTTGATAAGTAGCCCCCGTATTTTTTAGCCCAAAAGGCATAGCGGTGTAACAAAAAGTTCCACTGTCAGTGATGAAGAAGTTTTCTCTTGATCACCTTCAGCCATAGAGATCTGATGGTAACTAGAAAAAGTATCCAGGAAGCTTAGCCTTTCATGTTCTGAAGTCGCATCCACCAGATTGTATATTCTTGAAAGAGGAAAAGAATCATTGGGACAAGCTTTATTCAAGTCTGTATAATCTACACACATCTGCCATTCTCCATTCGATTTCTTTACTAATACCACATTTGCCAACTATTCAGGATAGTGTACTTCTCGAATAAAACCGGCTTTCAGCAGTTTTGTTATCTCCGTAGAAATGGCATGTTGTCGTTATGGAGCAAATTATCTTTTCTTTTGTTTGATTGGTTTTATTTCAAGGCGTATCGCGAGTCTATGCTGAGAAATCATATGGCTGATCCCGTCGATGTCATGGGGTCCCCAAGCAAATACGTCTATATTGTCAGATAAACATGCCACTAGTTTTCTTCAAGATCCATCATGTCTTCGATTTTCAAAACCTGACCTTCAGCTATCACCACTTCTTCATTGAGTTCCAACAGTTCGATTAGTCTTTTAGGCTATTCAATATCAAGCATCATTACCGTGGTTTTGAGAAGTATGCTGTCTACATAACACCTCTTTGATGTATGTTGGTCACCTCTTACACATCCTACTCCCCGACTAGTGGAGAACTTCATCACCTGGTGGTACGTGGAAACCACGGCCCTAGCTGCATTCAAAAGTAGGCGACCATAAATTGCATTATAGGCCATATGAGCTTTTACCAACAAGAAGCTAGTCATTATCACCACACTAGCTAGGTAAGTACCCAAAGTCACTTGTAACTCAATTGTTCTCTCAAGTATAACGGTGGCTCATCCAAACCCATGGAGTGGAGTGGTGACATGTTTGATCTTGCTAGGTGATATCTTCAATCCTAGGAAAACTCTCCAGGACAAAACGTGAGCTGCACTACCATTGTCCACAAATACTCTCTTCATATCAAAATCTGCAATGCCGGCCACTATTACTAGAGCATCATCATATGGGCAGGTAACACCTTTCAAATCCTCATCATTGAAGGTGATATTATGGCTGAACTTTTTATTTTTATTTACTGAAGTAGATCCATTGGCTCGGGTATAGTTCTTCCGTGCTGAATTAGAGTCACCTCCCACAACAATGCCACCCAATATGACATTTATAACCCCAGCACGAGGAGGTGGTTGTTTTCGATATTCAGCCTCTTTTTTCTTTTCTTTATCTGTTTTCACAATTGGATAGGTGTCCTCTTTTTATAAGTCTTTCTATTTCCTCCTTTAGCTGCTGGCAATCCTTAGTATCATGCACATGATCTTGATGGAATTTACAATACTTGGTCTCATCTCTCATATATGGTGGCGCCCACATCTTTTTGGGCCATACAAGTTCTTTCATGTTTTGGATTTCCATCAGGACATTAGTCCTGAAGGTGTGCAGTGGTGTACTATACGCATCTTTTCCAATACTAGGCCGATTAGGACCTGGATGGATCATATTTTGCTTGCATTTGTCTTCCCGGGGCCTTGGTTCATCACGTGTTTTCTTCTTGTTAGACTTAGGCTCTTTTCGATCCTTCATGCCCTTAGTAATAAAAAAGGCTTCTTCTGCATCCACATATTTATCCCCTCTCCATAATAACTCGTTCATCGTATCAGGTGGATTTTTGGAGAGTGACATTTTAAAAGGGTGACTGCGAGTTCTATTCATCATAGCAGTAACTACAACAGACATCTGTAGATCTTTAATACCCAAAGTAGCTCTTTACGAGTTCCATTCATCATAGCAGTGACTACAACATACATGTGCAGATCTTTAATTCCCAAAGTAGCTCTATTAAACCGGGTTATGAAATCTTTCAACAATTCATCCTTGTCCTGGGTCAATTACATCAGGCCGATGGCAGTTTTCTTAGCACGTTTGCTGATGGCAAAGTATGCAACAAACTTCTTAGAAAAATCATCAAACGTACGAATTAATTTTGGGAGAAGGGTGGCTACCCAATCCCTGGCCTCACGCCTAAGTGTAGGCGGGAAAGCCCTGCACATGATTGTATCGGGGGTGACTCACAACCTCATCAAATCGACAAAAGCTCTGAGGTGATTGACAGGATCAGAGGATCCGTCATCCTTCCCCATCTTTGGCTGTTCGAAATCCCATGGCAATGGAACTGTCATCACTTCTAGGAAAAAATAATCTTCTTCCAACACCATAGATTGCTACCTACTATTTTTTTTAAACATAGCCTCAGCTATTTTACGACACATCATGCCTTCTAATCACTACTCCAGACTTAACACTGGTGTCTCAACCAGTGTAGGCGTAGGCACCCATGGCGGTTGCCCTGGATTTGGGCCAGATGCCAATGAATTGATATGGGGTGTGGAAGGTAGAGCCAATGAAACTGGAGCCAACGGTGGAACTGCCGTTGGCGGTGTTTCCATCGCTGAAAAGTTAGGAGCCCTGGCGGTGAGGGCCATACAGGTGGAGGGTTAAGACCCTGAGGCTGAATATTCAGCAATGAAGGTCCCATCGGCGGAGGGCTAAGACCTTGTGGTAGCTGAGAAATCGTAACGTTTAGATCTTGAAGTAGAGCCGTTCGGGCCGCCACCTGAGCTTGCAGTACCGTAAGTTGAGCGGCAGAAACAAATTCTTGTTGTGGATGATTAGTGGTGGCGCCATTAGACTCAGTGTCTGCATCCCCGAACCAGGGCAGGGCAGGGCCGGGCCGGGAAAATAAACACGGCTCGGCCCGTGGACTGGTCCATGAAGTTGGTCCCCTAGCCCAACTTTTTTTTTTCAAACGGCTATATTTTTTTCCCTATAAATACCCCCATAAACTTTCCATATTTTTCACAAATTCACTATTCTCTCAACCTACATTCCTGCAACAACCTAAAAAAATTATATTTTCAATATAAGCTCTTTTATTGTGCAATTGATTGTTGAAGTTCCACATTTCTAATCTTATATGTTCTTACATTTTTAGTTATCTAAATTCTACATTTCATAAAAAAAACAAATTTCTTTTTAAATTTAAAAAAAATAGAAGTTAACGTGGGTCTGCGAACCACAGGTCGGTCCGAACTCATTTTTCGTTGACGGGCCGAGACGGACCCATCTTAGCACGGGCCAAGCCATTGCCATCTCTACTTATCGTAGTGCTTAATTGGTAAATTATTTCTCAGTTTCAACACAAATTCACAAGCATAATCATAAATTGGCCAGATTCATGAAAAGATAATAAAAAATACGATAGAAAATAAATTCAAGATAAGCTTCAAAGTCAACCCTTAATAACAGAATTAATTAATCAACAATGTCTACATCATCCGTCCCAACACAGAATTTTAGCTACACATGTTATTGTTTGAGGAAAACCAATAAATTTTAGTAGAGTACATCACCGGGATCAATAGATAGAGAAGAAAGAATTGAGAATCAAATCTTGGATCAAGTCTTGAAATCTTCTACTAAACTATTATATCCCTTGTGTTCGTCCCAAGATCTTCTTTTAATCTTGTGTGTTCTCTCTCCATATTACCAACCCCCTTTTTGACCAAGATTAGATCATTATATAGTTATTCATTTCCATTGAAAGTACTCTTTGAAACGACAAAAATATCCATACTTAAAAATAGATTTTCTACCAATTCCTTCTTAGTCGAGCCGCGGCACCTTGACGTGGTCAAGTTGCCCCGAATTTTGCCTTTTCATCGTTAATTTTGCATTTCGGTCCCCAGTCTTTCGAGGTAATTTGATTTGTTCCTCACTTGAACTTTTCGTATAAGTTTTGTCTTTTTTGCTTCAAATGCCTCACAATCTGTGTATTCACATGTTACAAAGATATTCATGCCCAACTAAGTACTAATCTGTTCAAATTACAAATATAAATCAAGTTTATTAACTAAAATATATGTGTAAACCACTTTTATCACTCCCTCCAAGTTAAGGCATAGTGTGGGACTCCTTCTTTTCGCAAGAGGTGCTACGATAATTATTACGTCAGAATAGTATGTAATTCAAAATAAATTCACAAAATAAATTAAAAAAATAATTCATAAACTTTAATTTCTTACTAGACTCACAGGGGGCTACCTGTTTCCACCTTGACGTGGAGGCTTGCATCTACGATCACCTTCGTGTGACATAACATCAGTCATGCCTAAAAATTATTGTGCTAATAAAATGTGTTTAATCCGTTTGTCGTCATTGAATACAACATTTCTTGTAGTGCGTTATAAGCCAAAAAAGCTAGAATTACCCAAGGTCATTGAAAGAAAAAGAGACAATAGTAAAAAAAACACCCATTATCCAAAATATGTCAAGATATAAGATAAATAAGCAAGAATTATGCAAGATCATTTAACAGAAACACAAGAATAATGAACAACAATAAAAATAAATATCGATTATCCAACATAGTAGGCAAGTTCTTATCATGTGAGAATGGTATGGAAGGAAGTACGAAAGTTTGAGACTGAAGTCAAAGTTGAAATAGAGTAAATATAGCTATCTATGTAATGTAAAGCCCATCAATATCATTCAAGCAGAGTTTGTATCGATAACGGAAATATAATTATATATACCCATATATTGTATAAAAGAAACTAATAAAATTCTAGAAACTCAACAATAAAGACATCTAAGAATCAGAAACAACCAAATCTAAATTAAACAACATTTCAATAATATTTAATAATTAGAAAAGTACTTCAAGATTCTAAATTGCACAAGGCCACCATATTTGAGATTTTTGACTATCATTCATCTTTTGAATTGTCCATTATTGTGATCACCTTCTTGTTATAGTCAAAATATTTCAACTAAATTTAACATTTTCAACAATATTACTTATAGAGATTTTGGGTACCTCATGTCTATCATTGTCTTCATCATCTATCTCAACCACACCATCATTATTTTACCTTGTGATATCATTGATGATATCCTCTTCACTTGGAGTAACGCATTTCTTCTTCCACCAAATGGTTAAGTAGATGATTGACATCCATAGGATTTCTATAGTAGAACCTTAGAATTTGTTGTTCTAATTCACTCATAACACCACTTTCCTCAATGTCTCCCTCAATTTCTCCTTCGACTATACTATTTTTGCAATGAAGAAAACAATTAGCGATCATATTTGGCTTAACATCAAATGTCCATCCTGTAACAGCCAAACGAATGGCTTCTAAAATATCTATCTTCTTAGGAGTAGGTGTGTCAGATTCCAAACATTCGAATAGGATACAATTAAAACAACAAAGATAATACTCATTAAAGTTGCAAACTATTCCACATCACATAGTTGCAGCTTTGATGTCAAATTTGGTGGTAGTCAGTGCATTGTGGTGTTCTAAGTTGAATGTGATTAGATAGCTCTGCAAGTGGTACATGTAAAGTACAATTGTCAATGACAAGCAAAACCTTTCGATTTTCCATGTGAAGATCAAATTCTTGAAGCCATTGTACGAAAAGAACGTGACATCCAAGCTTTTTGATTTGCCATGTATTTGCAGCCAAGATTATCTCGATTAATATGTTCGTAACAACACGGGTTCAAAAAATTTTCAACTATCCACAAAGGATTTTTTCACTTCCATCTCCCTTGGTGCATATGACCACAGTTTTTCTTTTTTTATTCTGTTTGCGACCTTCAAGCTATTTTGTTGCGAAAGAGTTATCCACCTATAAAACAATGTTTACTACTCCAATTAATCAATCGAAGCTTAAACACGAATGCTAATTAAATTGAAAAGAAAATGGGAAATATTTTACATGTAATCTATAAAACTGGTCAGTTTTATCCATATTGGAAGTCAAAAATTATTGCTTAAAGATAAAGTTGATTAAGAAATAAGGCACATTTCTCTTTGATTAGATCACTAATATTGATCTTACTTTGGTAGATATTAACGCATTCAACCAATGTTGTTTCCATGAGTGAGTATGAGACAAGCTTATGGTGTTTCAAACTCCCACTTATGTGATGGACATTGAGCATTTCTTTAGAAGTTTCGTGGCAGGTAGTGAAGAGAGACCAGAAGAATGATTCATTTGGATCGTTGAGCTTTTTCAGTCCATAAACTAATAATTAATAGAATGTTTGTCTATCCATGAACATGTTATTCCAAACATCAATTGAGAATTGTTAAACTGCATATTAAAATAAACGTGAACCAGAAACAAATGAATTAGTATAATTGCATAATACAAATTTAGAAGAAGAATGACCGAGAAAAGCAAACCGAGGCCTGTACGTGTACAATTTTTTTAAAATAGATTCATCCCCCACCTTAGGTTATGAACGACTGTTTCCCAGGATACAACAGAAGAACTGGCTGTACCAGCGAACTGACCTACTGCCAGAACAATATCACCCGAGAATAAAACTTGGAGGAAATAGAAATGATGAGAGAAAATGTTGAATTTTTTTTTTATGTGATGATTGAGGAACTTTGAACTTGTTTATATAGGCTCTCGAGTGACTTTCCAATTCCAATTCCAATTCCAATTCCAATTCCACCATTAACAGGTAAGTTACATGAGTTATAGAAGTTGGAAGGTCTCAAAAAATAAAGAGCTTTAATTTCCCATTCACCATAATATTATTTATTTTCCAACAACCCCCCACATAAATAGAAATTAACAGAGACACGAAAGATTTGGTGATAAAGTTCAATGTCCGAAACCTGCATAGGATAGGTAGGTGTTACCCTTTGAACCTTCCCTCGTGAAAGTATATTTTCTTTACTAACTGACCAGTAGACGCTATATCTTTGAATTGTTCTGTCATTTGTGTAAACAATGATATACTTCACACATAATTCTTCCTGACATAGTTCAGTTCTCATTGTTATATTCATTTATAACCGTGAACATATGCCTAGTTCTACGAGAGGTTTTAAGAATTGCGCCTTACACAATTCTCTTAGAAGCGGCCCCATTTCTCTCTCACATAAGTGATTTCTTATTAAGAGTAGTCCGCTCTACTACGCACATAAGAATCATTAAAAGCATATTGCTTATCCTTTCCTCTACGGGTATCACTGTTTCATCATAGGAATGGGTAGGAGAGAACCCCCACAGTGATCTAATTAAGTATTTATAATTAGGTTGTCCCTTTGAACTTAGATCTTGGGATCTCCAGTCAACTAGTTTGGGTTTCCATTGTATTAACTTATTCTTCCAAAGGCTTAAGTCTCATTCTTTTCGACGACTTTCCAACTAACTCTCTATTTAAACATTTAGTTAGCGGATCCGCAATATTATCCTTTGACTTTACATAGTCAATAGAGATAACTCCAGTTGAGAGTAGTTGTCTTATGGTATTATGTCTAAGACGTATGTGTCTAGACTTACCATTATATATGTTACTCTGTGCCCTACCAATTGCAGAGTGACTATCACAATGTATGCAAATTGCTGGCACAGGCTTTGACCATCTAGGAATATCCTCTAAGAAGTGACGTAACCACTTAGCCTCTTCACCACACTTGTCTAGGGCTATAAAATCAGATTTCACAGTGGATCTGGCTATAACCGTCTATTTAGAGGATCTCCATGATATAGCTGCACCTCCCAGTGTGAACACAAATCCACTTGTAGACTTTGAGTCTTTTATATCAGATATCTAATTAGCGTCACTGTATCCTTCAATAATTGTCGAATATCTAGTATAGTGCAGCCCATAATCACGAGTATATCTTAAATACCTTAGTATTCTTATTATTCCTTTCCAGTTGTCAGCTCCTGGATTACTCGTGTATCTACCAAGTTTGCTAACTGTGTAGACTATGTCTGGTCTTGTACAACTCATCAAGTATATCAGACTTCCGATAATTCTAGAGTATTCTACTTGAGGAATACTCTCGCCTCTGATCTTTGATAGATGCTGACTGGTATCTATCGGTGTTCTAACCATGCCAGAATCATCCTTGTTAAATTTATCAAGAATTTTGTCCACATAGTGTGATTGACTTAGGACAATTTCCTCTGATGTTCTTAAAATTTTAATTTCAAGTATCACATCTGCTAAGCCCATATCTTTAATGTCAAATCTTGAATTTAACATGTCTTTAGTAGATTTAATCATTTTATCGTTGCTTCCAACAATAAGCATGTCATCAACGTAAAGACATAAAATGACATAGTCATTTTCAGTGTCTTTGATATAAACGCATTTGTCGCACTCATTGATTTTAAATCCACATTCCATCATAATATGATCAAACTTTTCATGCCATTGTTTTAGAGCTTGTTTCAAGCCATACAATGACTTCACCAATTTACAGACTTTGTTTTCTTGTCCTGGAGCAGAAAAACCATCAGATTGTTCTATGTAGATTTCTTCATATAAATCTCTATTTAGAAAGGTAGTTTTCACATCCATTTGATGTACTTCGAGATTTTGCAAAGCTGCAATTGCAAGTATCATCCTGATGGATGTTATTCTCGTTACTGAAGAATATGTATCAAAGTAATCAAGGCCTTCTCGTTGTCTGTATCCTTTTATAACAAGTCTGGCCTTGTACTTTTCGATTGTTCCATCTGCTTTCATTTTCTTCTTGAAAATCTATTTGTAGCCTAGTGGTTTGCATCCCAGAGGAAGATCCACTAGCTCCTATGTATAGTTTTGCAGAATAGAATCTATCTCACTTTTAATTGCCTTTTTCCATTGAGATCCTTCAAAAGAGTTCACAACTTCTTTAAAGCTTTTAGGTTCACTTTCTAGCATATAAGTCAGAAAATCTGAACCAAAAGATTTTTCAGTTCTAGCTCTTTTGCTACGTCTTGGTTCAACCTCATCTTCATCTTCTTGTTGTTTTTCTTGGTCCGTTGCTTCATGTATACGTTTAGATGAGCGTGCTTCCTCTATGGATCTGTACGGAAATATATGTTCAAAAAATGAAGCATTTCTCAATTCCATTAGCGTATTTTTTTGTATGTCTGAAATTTTAGATTCATACACAAGAAATCGATAAGCACTATTGTTATGTGCATAGCCAATAAAAATACAATCAACTGTATTGGACCCTTTTTAGGTATAGGTACAGCTACTTTGGCTAGACACTCTCACACTCGCAAGTATTTATAGGAAGGCTTTCTTCATTTCCACAACTCGTATGGGGTCTTCTCTTCTTTCTTTCGAGGCACCTTATTTAAAAGGTAATTAGCTGATAAAACAGTTTCTTCCCACATGTTCTGAGGTAACACAGAATTTAATAGCATTGCATTCATCATTTCTTTTAAGGTACGGTTTTTCCATTCCGCAACACCATTTTGTTGAGGTGAATAAGGTGTTGTGGTTTCATGTGTGATTCCATTTTGTGCACATAATTCAGCAAAGGGTGATTCATATTCACCACATCGGTCACTTCTCAACACCTTAATTTTCTTGTTGAGTTGATTCTCAACTTCATTCTTATAAAAAACAATTTTTTCTATAGTTTCGTCCTTACTTTAAAGTAGATAGACATAACAATATATTGTGCAATCATCAACAAAAGTAATGAAGTACTTGTTGCCACTCCTTGTTTGTACAGATTTTAAATCACACACATCAGTGTAAATAAGATCATGTGGTTCGGTTTTTCTTTCAATAGTTTGAAATGATGACCATGTCAATTTTGCCTCAAAACACGTTTCACACTTGTGTTTAGAATCAATATGGAATGCAGGTATGGAATTCAAGTTAATTAATCTACGTAAAGTATCATAATTAACATGTCCTAATCTACCATGCCACAAATTGGAAGACTCAAGCAAGTAAACAGAAGAATTATTCATTTTATTAATTCTCGACTTAACCGTCATTACATTGAGCTTAAAAAGTCCATCAGACACATAACCTTTCCCAACAAACATTCCACTCTTAGACAAAATAATTTTATCTGACTCAAATACCATACGGAAACCATGCTTGTTCAGCAGTGACCCGGACACCAGGTTCTTGCAAATTTCTAGCACAAAAAGTATATTGTTCAAAGTCAGCTCTTTCTCAGACGTCATCTTCAAAACTACTTTGCCTCGACCCTTTATTTCAGATATAGCTAAATTTTCCATAAACAGCTTTTCTCCATTCTCAGTTGCTTCAAAAGTACTGAACATCTCTTTATCTGAGCAAACATGTCAGGTAGCACTGGTGTCAATCCACCATTCTCTTGGATTTGATCCCACCAAATTCACTTCAAAAATGACTGCAGCGAGGTTCATTTCAGACACATCATGTGTAATGTCATCAACAACATTTGCTTCTTTTTTATTGTTTTTTCTTGGCAATCTGCACTCCGAAGATTTATGACCTACTTTTTCACAATTATAGTATTATCTTGAAAATTTCTTTTTGGAAACTCTCCCTTTTGGACCCATTTTCGTCCATTTCCCAGACAGCTCAAACTTGCTTTTGTTTGTCTTAGAGCTTTGACCATGCTCCACAACATTTGCTTTGGTCATTAGAGGGTTGAACCCTTCTTTTCAGAACATTTGTTGTCTTCTTCAATTCGAAGTCTGACCATCAGTTCTTCATTGTTCATTTCATTTCGCTTATGCTTCAAGTAATTTTTGAAATCTTTTCAAGTCGGAGGCAGCTTTTCAATCATTGTTGCCACTTGAAAAGTTTCACTTAAAACCATCCCCTCGGCATGAATCTCATGCAAGATTACTTGAAGTTCTTGTACTTGACTGATTACCGTTTTTTAGCCCACCATTTTATAATCCAGGAAGCGGCCGACAATAAATTTCTTAGCCCCTGCATCCTCAGTTTTATATTTTCGGTCTAAAGACTCCCATAATTCCTTCGCCGTTTTCATTTTACTATACACGTTGTATAGTAAATCTGCCAAGCTATTCATGACATAATTCCAGTATAGGAAATCAAAATGTTTCCAAGTTTCAACAGCGCCGATAGCTTGTATGTCTCCCTCACTCTGTTTGAGTTTCGGAGCATCTTCAGTCAAGAATCTCGCAAAATGCAAGATGGTCAGATAAAATAGTATTTTCTGCTACCACCTTTTGAAATTAAATCCATTGAACTTCTCTGATTTTTCTCTATTATTAACTGGAATAGTTACATGACCAGTTGGAGCTACAGTTTGGATTATAGCTAAACTTGGCACTTGTGCCATAGTCTGGTTCACAGATGGACTTAGCACAATAGCCACAATTTGGTTTTCAGTAGCCACAACTTCAATAATCGAATTAGTTGGCATTTTCTGAAACAAGAAAAAAAAAATTGGTTCCACTTTTAAATTAAACAGTATAAATAATATTGTTTATGGAAACATGTTTCCAGCAAAAGTTACACTTGCAATTACACGTAATTGAGATTGATTACCATTGAGTTACAATTGCATACATAATTAAAGAATAAGAGGATAAAAACTGAAGCTGGACGAGATTTCAGTTCCACTTGCAACCAAAGAGACCAAATTGAAATAGTGTAAAAGAACTGCTGAAAAAAAAAATCTGCACGAGATTTCAGTTGCACTTGCAGATCTTAATTAAACAGTGTAAGCAATACTCTTATGTGAATATCTGTTTTCCAATTTTAGTTACAGTTGTAGATTTAAGCTAACAGATCAATTTAAAAATTTGGAGCATAAAATGTTTCTGGTCAACATAATCATTACGGAAATAGAGATCAATCTTTTGATATAAGTTGCTAGAAACAAATGTTAATTACATGTTAATCAATCTTTTGATTTAAATAGCAAATTTCACTGAAATGAAATCACTTAAAAGTGTAATCACTAAAAAAAATTTAATCACTAAATCTGCCAATTAAATATAATGACTGAAATCACTGAAAAATGCCAACTAAAACTGGGCTGAATTATTTACGAGAAAGGGAGATTTCAAAATGTAAACAAATAATTGTTAATCATTGATACGAGTTAATCATTTAACAATTGTGAAAAAAAAAGGTAACGAATACAATTGTTTTCTTGGAATCATATAACAATTGTTAAACATTAAAAAGAGATTTTAGTAATGGAAAATTGATAATCCACTTATACTGTTGAAAAGAAAAGCAATCTGCCAATTAAAATATTTCACTTTTTTGAATATAATGAGTTTAGAATCTGTTTTAAAATTGTTATTCCAAACGTCAATTGAGAATTGTTAAACTGCATATTAAAATAAACGTGAACAAGAAACAAAAGAAATAGTATAATTGCAGAATACAAATTTTGAAGAAGAATGACCAAGAAAAGCAAATCGATGCCTATACATGTACAATTTCCTTAAAATAGATTCGTCCCCTACCGTAAATTATGAACGACTGTTTCTTAAGATAAAACGGAAGAACTGGTTGTACCAGCGAACTGACCTGCTGCCAAAACAATATCACCGCGAGAAGAAAACTTGGAGAAAACAGAAATAATGAGAGAAAATGCTGAAATTTTTTTTTTTATGTGAGGATTGAGGAATTTTGGACCTATTTATAGCCTCTCGAGTTACCTTTCAATTTCAATTTCAATTTCAATTCCACCATTAACAAGTAAGTTACATGAGTTATTGAAGTTGGAAGGTCTCAAAAATAAAGAACTTTAATTTCCCATTCACCGTAATATTACTTATTTTCCAACAGAAAATCTATTCTATTTGTGTATCTAGGGATCTATCTATACATATACATATAAAAGTATTTTATGGCATGATATAATCACCTTTGTTTGACATATTCATTCAGTACTATGGCAAAGGGTGTTCGAAATGGTACCTTGGTTGACTTTGAGCTTGTATCTATCCAATAGCCATTGTACAAGATGTCTTTGAGTAATTGTAGGATTGTCCTTCTTCATCTAGCAAAAACCTTGCAAATGCTATCCTTCATAGTAATATGAAGATTGGACTTCTTTAAAAAATGAGCAATAACAAAGAAGATAGAAAAGATAGAATTTTTAGGAGCATGATATAAATCTAAACTCATAAAGAAGAAGAGATGATTATAAAGATAGAAAAATTTGTTTTATAAATGCTACAGAGCTAGTGGACGAGTTTAAACGACGTGAAACATTAAACAAACATGTGTTTTAATACAAAATAATAATTTACAAGAATAAATTAATATTTTTAGGACTAATGCTCAATGATGGTTCTTAAAATATTAATTTAATTTATTGTGATTTCCTCCCTATACACTCAAAAAAAAAAATTAAAAAAACCTGCAACACACATTTTCTATGACTAGGTTATATAAAAAAAAAAAATGCAAGTGGCAGACATTTTGGACTTTACATTAACTGCCAAGATGATAACCAGTGAATTATCCGATTAAAAATTTCTAAAAATTATAAAATTTTCCGTCATTTGTATAAATTAATTGCCCTTTCGTTTTCAAAGATGAATAAAAAATGATCATTTATGACTCAGCTTCCTCCATTGTTTTTTAAATTAAGTACAGTGCAAGAAATTATACAGACAGGAGAGTCAAACTCTCACCAGTGTAGTTTTTGTCATCGTGTTCTGCATCAACGCGGTGAAGCTATTTCCAAGCAAGTTGTAGCACATCTAGATTTAATGGAAACGCGACAATACAAGACTTTATGTAAAAACGTGTTGGCTGAGAAGACATTTTGAGCTCTTATATATATATGTTCACGCAGAATAATGCTTCAGAACAAAGACCATCATCCTTGCGGTTCCACAGCGAGCAGGTATGTTTTCTATGTTTACGCACTAATGAGTTTGTTTGTGGCTAAAAAATGACGTGACAATGTTTGAAAAACTTTAGTTGAAAAAGCTCTTACTACAATAATTAAGGTGGCAAATTGTGGCCTAGTAATTTTCATATCACACTCTAAAAGGCATCTAAGAATATGTATTTTAAGAACTAGAAACTAGTTTTTAACTTGTGAAATCCAAGGGGTTTATTTAATTTTCAAAAAATAAAAAATGAAATATTGACTTTTCTTCAACCATTCTAGTTAAGCCTTGTCAGTGTTGAACTACATCGGGTGAAGACTTTTCCTAATGGAGATAAGGCGTGAATGAAGGACCTAACGAATACACTATTTTACGCGGTGAAATTTGTAGATTTTCCCATTTAACAACCTCTTCTTCTATATATTCTAGTCGTATTATGCACTTCTAATTTAAATCCTCTAGCCCGTCACAAGATAATTTGTGACCAAGGCTCTATGTTAATTGAAATTGTTCCTTTTGATTAATATAGTTATATCCTTTCATATTTCATTAAAAAATTCTTATCATCCTTTTGCTACATCCTGAAGTAAGTCAAGACAAGAGTTGATACAAAGTGAGGGCGATCGAAAAGTGTCGAGGAGAATGCCCGAGGGAACTTCAAAGAGAGAAAACTACGAAAAAAATACACTACCACAATTCAGAAAGACAAGCATTGGCGATACAAGGTTTGATGGATCATTTGGTCCGATACATAATACAGTTGAGACGAGCAAGCGCGATTCAAATCAGTTGGAACAAATTGAGACAGAGGTAAAGTATAATGATTTTTCCCAGCTACGACTCAAGGAGCATATGAAATATGATCGTAAGCCTCACTCTTCACGTTCTACTTACATGCAATCCTTTGATCATTTCTTTCTCTTTTTGTTTTCTTTACTAATAGTTTGTTTTATCAGCTTGTTGTTGCGTAAACTTTATTTGATTTTCTGATAATGCTATCTACATCTTCTATATTTATGCACTCAACTTTCAAGATGACATGTATTATATATACACTTAGTGCTTGTTTAGTAATGTTTTTTTTATAGATTTATAAGCAGTGGATCTTGCGGAATGTGTGAATAAAAAGTAGAAAAAAGTTGTGTGTCATACGAAATGTATAGATAAAAATAAAGTTTGATCAGCTTATAAGTACATATAAATACTGCCAAACATGCTATATATGACATGCTACTATTGTTAGTTTCAAAATTCCATGTTTCATCTTGAGATGTCGAATAAAATCAGATTTTTAGCAAGTTGGATGATATAATTAAGGATGAGTGTTATACAAATTTTACGCGATTGGATCGTTTCTATCTGGTTAAAAGATGAGTTCTACATAACAGTTATTTGACTTGTTGTATTTATGGTGTTCAGTGTTAATTTGTTCAAAATCAAAATAGAATTGTCAATATGAATGTGTGGCTAAATTGGAATAAATTGAATACATAATGAGAATAAACGCTGAGAAGTCAAAATGGTCCGACTGACGATAAATAAATGAAATGACTCTTGGGTAATTAGGGCATGAATTTTTAGACATAAAGAATTACTCAATCTTGATCAAACACGTAAGAAAATGTAGAAGTAGACCAAAACTAATATAACATATTCGATCTAATTGTGAAAGCTAAGATCATTTTTGGCTTAAAGAAAAATTACCCAAGTTTTCTCAATTGTTTCTCTCTATCAATGGGGGTCGAGTTGGCTAAAGTTCAAAATTTGGTCATTTTGTGTCCGACTCAACCTCAATATAGAACTTGACTGGGACCAAGTTCTTTGAAATAAGTTTGATATGAAGCTGTATAATTTTAGTTTACTTTAGATTACTCATCTTTCATTCAATCACAACATGTTGAGTAAAGATGGCAACAATTGGTCCGGCCCGCGGGCCGGCCCATGTAGCCCACCTTTTTGGGTTGAGTTGGTCCTAACCCAAATAAAACCGGGCTGGCCCGATTTTGATTTTTTTTTTATTTTTTTTTTTTTTTTTTTGCTCCTTAACACTAATCACTCATTTTGTGAATAGTCCCAATACACAATTCAAATAATATCAATCTAAAATGATCTAAGCCAAAGTCACCATTAAACATTAATCCAAAAATCTCAGGATCCAACATAAAACTGTTTAGATTTAATTAAAATTTAGTTTAATTTAAGTTTTAATCTAAAATATATTTGGTGTGACAAATAAATTATTTATTTTAAATTTACTTATAAGTAAACTTTTTAATTTAAGCCAAACATGCTTATATCTCAAAATAATAAGACTAGCATGCATTTAATATTTGTATTTTTTTCTTAAATGTCTACAAATAATTTACAATTAACAAAAAAAAAATTATTATTTTGAACAAAAATTGACGTTTATCTATTAACTAATACATGAGAGCCTCAATTTTATAAATTAATCTCCTTAAAAATCTCAAAATATATAATCTAAATTTATATAAGATTGTATTTGGTGTAATATATTAGATTGTATAAAAATTTATTTTAAAAAAAAAATTAAAACAAGTTGGACCAATGGGTTGGACTGGACTAGCATATTTCTGGCTCATACAAAACTGGACTGGGCCAACCCAGTCCAGTTTCATGTGTAACCCTACTCTAGCGGGTTGGGCAACCCATTTGCCAACTTTAATGTTGAGAATGAAATTCAACCATAAGTTAAAAACGTCAATTTTAAGCATTAATCGTAGAACATGTTTGATTCAAATTTTTTTTAAACACTTTTTTTCTTATACTCATTTTCAATCACATATTTTGTAAGAACCACAACTTTTATCAATTTTTTAACCACATATTCTACCAATTTTTTTCAAAATTTTTTAAAAAACTACTTTTAAACTCTATCAAACATACACTTGATTTTGTAAACAAATCTAACTTCATGTATGTGCGTGACAGAAAAAGAAGAGAGAGAAGAGGAGGGTTGACCAGTACTCGACTTTTGTTATGTTTATTACATTCTTTTTCATTATTTGTAGTTTCACTATTTTCTAATTTGATATACATTTTCTTGTGGCTTTATTTTATCGATTATTTTCTTAATTTCACACAATAATTTTATTTATTTTCTAAAAGAAATATTAAAACACTTTATTGATACTGAAATTGATGTCACACAAACATATTTAATTTAAGTGTAAATTACAGATCTAGGTCTCCATCATTTTTACTTTGTCGTAATTTTGTCCACATTCAATTTTACACGTATCATTTCCAGCATTTTAAATATTGCGCACAAGTGGACCTTCCTGACAACCAAGAAGGGCCCAACTCGACTCTTAAAGGGACGGGCTGAGCCATGACTTGGTTCATCCCAAATTTCCAAGTTCGGACTAGCCCATGACTCATGGGCCATACGGGCCGTACGTGAACTTCACTGTTTTTTTAAGATTTTTTTTTTAGTTTAAAAACCTAAATGAAATAAGTTATGATAAAAATGACATTTAAAATCTTCTAACTTTTTTTGAGCTTGGGATAGACTACTTTCAGTGCAGGCGGAGTTAAAATTATACACGAACAAATTGTTACGTGTACAATTTTTTGGAAAATTAAGAAAAATTAAATAAATCTACAGAAATTATACTTACATTTTATGTAGCCAGCTCTTGCACCTCTTCGGCCAATATGAAGTCTACTTTATCTTGGATTCGAAGTTCTGCAACCTCTTAATCTTTTAAACATATTAAACTCTCTAATATGTCTGCTTTCAGTCTTGACCCCATATTGTTCAAAATCTTGCCACGTGTACTAAAAGCATACTCCGGTGCTATACTTGATATCGGAGGTGTTAGTAGATCGCATACTATAATAGAAATAATTAGGTATTGATACTCATTTTGTCTCCGCCACCAAAGCATATCAAAATTATTTTACTCATCTTCATCTAACATATTAAACATGTTGTGACCAAAATATCTAGTTAACTCTAAAGGTACGTCTCTACTATTGTTTCTACATTCATGGCACGGGAAAGCGAAGAAGAAGAACTAGATTGTTGAGTTTTTCTAATGGAACGAAGGAAACTTCAATAATCGTTATCGTCATTTGATGACGAAGAAGGGATTGCTACATGAGGTCTTCAAATGTTCCTACCGATATTTACCGTATAAAAGTCGTACATTTCACATAATATTTTTTTCTAAATTACCGTAAGTTATTAGATTTTTGTAACTAAACTTATTAAAAATTGTCGAAATAGTATGTTTTGTACCTTATAAATTTACTCTATAGTCTATAATTGACGCTAAAGAGAACAACATATGCAATTATTCCTAATATTTTCTAAACTTAATCTCCATTGCTGATACAATATCAGAAAAAATTGGAAATGTCTTTTACGTATTAAAATTTATTAGCAATAAAATAAAAATTATTTAAAATTAATGGACTGGTAGGATAATATACTCCAACACATGTGTTTGTGGCGTCGAAAAAAAAAACTTGTAAAAATTTTCTCACATTGAATGCGATTTTTCAATTATATGTTTGCAAATCATATTTTGGGACATGTGAGTGTCGGTCATCATAATAGGCGGTTATACAATTTTCATAACCTTCGCATGATTGAAACATTAAATAATTAGAGTTTCATCAATTTCCTATGTCTGTTACAGTCTATACATAAATATTTTGTTGGAAGTGAATTTTCTATAAATAATTCATCAAATCTTGTTTCCTAGAAAGTGAGACAATAATATAATTTATGGTATACCTAATTTTTTTTAATTGTGGGCCTATAAATTTTAAATCACCTTGGACAATTAAATTAAAAATGTGATATACACATCGAAGATAAAATAAAATTCTACCAAAATTCAGATTTAATTCTCGAATTAATCTATCTATTACTATGTTGTTAGGCGCAGCATTATCAAATATGAAATTGCGAATTCTAGATTCACAGTTAAATTCTCTAATATATTTATTAAATAAATAAAAATTTGTATCACATTATGAATGTAGTCAATTACTTTAAAAGTAATTATTTTTTTATGCATAATCTATAATTTTTCAATATAATGTAAAGAGGCATGCAATATATCTTTTATTATTTATACCAGACCATAAGTTCAAAGTGAATAAAACAACACAAGAATATTTAATTAAATCATTTATTATATTTTCTTTCTTTTTATTATATAAAGCAATAGTATTTGCACGAAGAGTGTTTCTAGCAAATGGCACATACCTTGGTTGAACATATTTTGTTACGAATTTGGTGAAGCGTGGGCTTTCTACTATGCTAAGAAGGAACTCACCATTAGTCACCAACTGAGTCATTCCTTCTCGACGCTTAGAGACTTGTATATACACCAAGTTGTTAAGATTCGGACTAGAACTAGAGATCCACCGAGAGAGATCGAACTGAACTTGAGCTTGATTGGTATTAACTCTCCTGTGTTTTGGCATACACTTAGAAAAATGTTGGTTTAAATAGCTCATGTCACCACCTTTTTTGCCATGCAAATTTTTGTTTACAATATTTTATACATTGTCTTGAAGATTAGTTGTCCATCTGCGGTTGCATCGGTGTATACTAATTTGAAATGATCCCAACACCAAATATTTTGTTTTGCGGATATTCGTTTAGTAGTCAACCTAGTCGTTGTAGTAGTGTTGGTCGTTTCTAATTCTTCATCGATATCCTCTAAATCGACAATGGGATCAGTGTTTCCAATCCTATAATCATCACCAAATTCGAGAATTAGAATATCATTTAGTCCACTAAAATCATCATAAATTTGTTGGTTGACACTTCCTTGTGTGTTGTACTGATCCATATAGAAAATAGAAATGTATAAGCAGAATGTAAAATTGTAGAAAATTAGAAATATAGAAATTCAACTATAAATTGCATAATAAAAGAGTTAATATTGACAATATAATTTTTTTGAATTGTGTAGGTTAAAAGAGTTGTGAATTGTGAAGAATTTAGAAGTTTAGGAGGCGTATTTATAAGGGGAAAAATTAGCCGATGAAAAAAATAAAATAAAAATAGGGACCAAAATGGTCACAAAAATAATTGTTGGGCTATAACAATCACTATTGTGACCATTACTTTTGTTCCCTGGCTTTTAAAAAGCTGGGGTTTATGGCCCACGAGTCGGGTCAACTCGTGGGCCAGGTTCATAGACCAAGCCCACAAGCCAAGTGACAGACCTGGCCGTTGGACCGTCTCGTGGGCCGGTCCAACGGCCAGGCCGTCTTTTTCAAGGTCCGAGCTAGCTTTGTCCTTGATTTTTTTCCTTGGCTCAGCTCAGGCCCATGATCGTCCTTCGATGTGCCCAGGTCCATAATGGACCGAGTTTTTACGAACTAAGCTGTCGGGCCCATGGGCGGCTCGGCCCAGTTACAAGAGAAATATAAATAAAAATGAAAAAATTGCAATTTGGGATCTCTAAACTTTTCAAAAGTGCAAATACTTTGAAAATATTCTAATATTTTAGAAAAATATTATATTGTGGTAACCAAAGAAAAAATTTATATATAACAATATTTATGAAAAATAATGTGTTTATAATGATCCTGATGAAACATCACTTCATATATCAATAGTGTAATATTCTTGGAGAATATTCTATTGTTGTTTGAAAAGAAACAACTTTATACACATTGTTATTTTTGAAAGAAAAAAAAAAGATTCAATATTAATTGTCGAGATGTTTATTTAGCCAGCAGTGCAACTACACCTACAATTCTTTAAAAACATAGGTTCTTTTTGAAATTAGCATGACTAGAAAATAATGTTAATACGATATCAGATGTATCAAATATCATTGAAGGCTCCGAAAGAGCTATTATTATCTTATTAAATAATACAAAATTATATATTGACGATGCACTTTATACCAGCAAATCTAGAAGAAATTTGCTTAGTTTTAAAGATACATGTTGCAATATATATCACATTGTGACAATACAAGAAAATAATATTGAATATCTTTGTACAACTTCTTTTCTATATGGACAAAAGAAATTAAAAGAAAAACTCCCGACAAGTCTTCTAAGGATGCATTATACAATCTTAAAAATAATAGAATCAAAACACATTAACGAACCCGAAGTTCGCTGACTCAAAAAGTTTTATACTTTAACATGATCAACTTGGATACCTAGGAGAAACAATGATGCGTCGAGTGTGGCAACCCTGAAATTCTGTTTAAATTTATTTTTGTATTATGTCTAATTGGGTATTAGAAACTAGTTAAAAGGATATTAATAGCCTCAAACGCAATTTCTTATAATAATTTATAATACTTTCTTTTAGGAAAAACAATTAGAGATAATCAGAGAATACATTTGTGAGTCGCCCTTTTTCTTTTGCTTCAGATTCGTCTTATTTATAGTACGTGAAACGATATACTTAGTAATAGTAAAAACCAAAGAATAAGACATAATCAATTAAACATAGCAGAAGAAAATAATAGGTAGATCCCATCTTCGATTCATTTCACCTCCATTACATTTTCAACATTGTACAAAACATGAGTTTAAAGAAAAGTATGAGATACAATCATAACAACTTTGTTCCACAATGACTCATGATAATTCATTACGTTTCGTTAATGATACATATAATTTCAGCCCATTTCACTAAATACTTCAACAAAATGGGAGGTTCACATAGTTCCTAAAGACAAGATCATCTAAGCTATTACATCACTTAGAATGATACATATAATTTCAGCCCATTTCACTAAATACTTCAACAAAATGGGAGGTTCACATAGGTCCTAAAGACAAGATCGTCTAAGCTATTACATCACTTAGAAGAGAGTTACAAGATATTATAATCATACACGTCTACAAAAAGATAGGTTACTTCATATTTTTGTAGTCCAAGTCATTGAGAAGCGAGTTACAAGATATTATAGTCATACACATCTATAAAAAGATAGGTTACTTCATATTTTTGTAGCCCAGGTCATTGAGGGTAGTACGACCATACATCTATCTCGGTGATCAATTGGTATCATTAGCTATCCGAAACTACCTCCCACCTTTACCGAACGACGTCAAAGAAATCTCGATCCATTTCCTACAAGAGTCATGAAAAGATTATAAATTGAGACATTCAGCGAAGTAAAATACGGTGCATGTATGATATTGCACATAAATGTATCTTTTATCTTTCTTAGGACCATTTTCATAAGCAATATTTGTACACCAATCGCTCGACTTACAAATTCTTTGTGCCTTTTGTACGGTGGCCAAACTTCTTTGGCCTTTTTTACTTTTATAGGCTACTTATGCCATTGGCCATAGTTCATCAAGTCTATTTTATTTGGACATTTGTCCCTGTATGGCTACTCTTAGCCTTGGCCGTTAATTTAATTTTAATCAGACATTGTGTCCTTATATAGGTCGTTCTAACCCTTGGTTACAGTTGATCAACTCTTTTCTTTGGACATTTGTCCCTTTATGGTGTACAAATAGGTTTAAAAAACTTATCATGCTATGAAACAACTTATCTTTTTATATATACTTTGTTTTCTCAGTTCAAGTTGAACATGTATAACACAAAATAAATTTTCATTCTCATTCTTTCTTTTTGTTGCATAAATAGTAAATAGACTTAAAAAGCACACTATATCTCAGATCTTAGGTGAATCAATCTCTTCAGCATAGCTCATTTTGGAGCACACATAAGATTTATGCACATACATACTTATCATATTGCATATATGGTAAAGGAAAATGGGCACAAAAGGTCCCTAACCTTTGCCCTCAATACGGATATAGTCCCTAACTTTTTTTGTTGGCACATTAGTCTCCAACCTATGTGTTTGGTGCACAATTGGTCCTTATTTGATAAAAAAGGCAAATATGCCCTTAATTTTAATTAGAGAAAATTACAATTGGATAGCCTTTGCAAAAAGTACAAATATGTCTGATACTTTTATTTATTATAAAAAAATAAAGAAAACTAACGAATTTTTTTTAATGAACATTTTATGGACAAATGGATAATATATTAAATTATTTTATATATTTTACGAACTATGATAAAATTATTAAATTTAAGCTCAAATTATTAACAAACATGTTAAATAATTTTATTTTTATTTTTATTTTTAAGTAGTTATATTATTTAAAATTTAAAATTTTATTTTATCGTTACGACATAAAAAAAAATAACTTTATTACAAACTTGATGTTCAAATACTATTATTTAATTGAGCTATTCATTTATTAAATATAAATATTATAACTCCAACTGTATTTTTCGTATTTTAATTTATCATTTTATTATCGTTCAAAAATAAAGAACATATAATTTGTAAATTAATTTTTATTAATATTTTTATATCAAAGAAAAAACATAATAAAATTAGTTCAATGTGATAAAATTATATACATTATTTTGTTATTTATTTAACTTAGTTTTTTTTTCAAATTTTTCACATCACATAGGAATTACGTATATTTAAAATACAATAATTTTGCATACATAGTGATAGAGTTAATATGCTAAATTAAATATTATTAAAAAAATATACTGGACCCATTTGCACCTTTTATAAAGGCTAAAAATCTAATTGCAATTTTTTCTTATTAAAACTAGGGGTATATTTATCTTTTTCATCAAATAAGGACCAATTGCGCACAAAAACACATAGGTTAGGGACTTATGCACAAAAAACAAACGTTATGAACCATTTCCGCACTGATAACAAAAGTTATGGACCATTTGCGCCAATTTTGCTAAGATAAATAACGTAGTTTACTCACAACTCATTGTAAATGGTCTTGATATACCTGAAAATAAAAAGTCTTATATATCACAACCTTGTAGATGATGAGTATTTATTCAATCTTTAGACAGGGGTACTGGAACCTGCACAACCTATCTCACGCGTTGCACCATGATTCTAGAGTATTGATATCATATTTTTGAAAAGAAGATATGGGACATCAATACTCTCTACCTCAGAGAAGTTTGAAATGTGTTTTGTTTTAAAAAATTAAGTTTTAGCCCCTAATATCTAACCTTCTCCTCCACCATGAATCCTAGGATTTGTACCGCCTATTTAGGATTATTGAGGCTGGGGTATTGAGGATGCTCTATTAATTTTGGGGACCTCCACACCAAGTCATTTAATTTCAAATTTTAGACCTTGACTTACCTCTTCTTGTAAATAGATTTTTCTCTTAGATATGTTCTTGTCTCCTTCTTTGAGTGTTAGTAACTGTATGTATATGTATATGATTATAATACTTGTGGGGAAAGAGAGGGTAAAGTGTGGCCTTAATTCGAAGAGTATTTATAGAAAAGTCTTATCCTCTTCCACACAACACATACAGGGTTTATACGTGTGTGTGTGTGTGTGTGTCTAATATTTCCCTTATGATTACTTTCATTCTCATTAGGACACTTGTAAAATTTTAGGATATAATAGGGACAATCGAAGAAGCATAATAGGGACAATAGGAGAAACATAATAGGGACAAATTTCTGCATCAAATCCCACTTGGCCCACTTTTCGATTGTTTAATATAAAATTGGCACATTTCTTGTTTCATGAATCTCTTTTTAGGTTGTGATTTAGAGGTCGATTCTTGATTATTTTGTGACATGTTTTATACCTTCCCGAAGACGGACAACCACAGTGGTTACAGGACTGCTCTAAAAATGGCTATCTGAACATGGGTTTTTGGAATTTTCGAAGTATTTCTATTTTCAGTTTTTAGAACACTTTTGACATTAAATTTTGGGGTTTATTTCTTAGTCGAATGTAGGTATATTTGGTACCATTTCAAAGGCATCATTGCGTACTTCGCAACGTCATAAGAGTTGTAAAATTTTGACCTACACAATTTCGTACAACTACCTCAAAGATGGTTGCTCGACTTAACTAAAAAGGTTTAAAACTTTTATTTTCCAACTTTTTGGGTCCCCAACCCATCTTTGCACTTTTGTTCAATCAAGTCCTAACGTGAATTATTAAATATTAAATTAATTCACATTAGTCCCTAAATAATTTATTTAATCCCGATTTTCCTTTTTATTATTTGAATTTAAATTAAATACTAAATATTACGACTTTTGAGAAAATTTTCGGAAGACTCAAATAAATTCTTTATTTTATTCTATTTTTTTAGAAAATTAATTAATTAAAGCTACGAATTTTTTGGTCATTACATTGAGTCATTAACAACTCACATAGACATCCTCCAAGGAACTAAATAAGATTCATTTACTTGATAATTATCCATTTGTTGTTGTTCGCAAGGCAAGTAGGTCATTAGGCCTTCCACCACAAAATTTATATGTTTTGAAAATTTTATTATTTGACACGACCTATTATACCATCCCAAGTTAATAATGATGTGAATGATTACTAAGAATATCTATTGAAGAATAAAAGATTCAATGTGAAGAATTCTCATGTTCTGCTGGTTCTGAAAATGGGTACTAAATCCCTTACATTTTTTAAAATTATTGAAAGTGATATATGGGAACACCCACCATCCACATGGACCAACTAGATATCTTATGATTTTAAAATATGTATATACTAGATGGTCAAATGTGTGTCTATCATTTCGCGACATGAAGTTTGTAAAGACTAATTACTAGATCATTACCCATGAGAACTAAGGTTCATGTTATTTTAACTATAGCAGCACACGTACGCATTATGCCAAAGTATTATCATTTGTTCTCCCCACTATAATTGACTTTTGGTAAGAATTTTGAGAATGTACATCGGATTTAAATTCTTCTTCTATATAAAATGTAAGCCCCGAGTTCTTGGTGAATATCACTGTCACTTGAAATCATAAGTTGAGTGAACAAGTAGCACAGAAATTAAAGATATCACATATATAAGTTTTAGTTATTTTACCACATTATCATCAGAATGTCGCCTATATTTATTTATTGAAAAGAGTTTATAACACTTAGGTAATTAAGTGTCTAATAAAAATTTAAACTCGATTAACTTTCATAAGGTTGTAACCATTTTGATGCAATACAGTCATTAATGTGATAATCACACGAAAGTCATAAAGTAGAACGTGAGATTTATTTTAAAAATTCTCAACACGATAAATGATCGTAAAAAAACATATGAAGTCCACCGGTTAAACATGTAATTCATCAAGATGTACAACCTATTAAAAGTTTAACACCCAAATCCAAATGGTCAGGCGGATCTATCATGGGGTCAATGGGGGTAACTGCCCCTAGAGGTATCAATGGGGCAGGCAGAACTGGCTCATTCCATTGAAAACGAGCTTGGCTCATCCCTAAATCATGGGCTCAATTCGGCCAATGAGCTCGTGGGCCGAACGAGCCGAGTTGAACTGCCTACAAGCTCGGCTCAATTTTTTTTAAATAAAAAAGAAAGGAAGTTTCGAAAATATTTTATGTTAAAAATTCAAAGTTGAAAACTCTCCTTCTTTTTTCGAGCTTGGAATTATCTACTTTAAACGTATGCGGAGTTAAAATTGTATATGAACAAGTTGTTATATGTAAAAAAAATTCTTAATCTAAGACAAAAAAATTATAAATATGTACGCAAATAATACTTACTACAAATTCAAGTGTTCCATATTCAAATATTCAATTTATTTGGATCTCATTCTATCTATTTTGTCTTGGATTCGAAGTTTGGCGTCATCTCAATCCTTCAGACACAGAAGCTTTCTAAAATGCCGTCTTTGAGTCTTGACCTGAAATCAGACATAACTCTGTCACCTATACTAAAAGCAGATTTTGATACTACAGTTGATACTAGATGTGTTAATAGATCGCGTGCAATTTTTGAAAGAATTGGGTATTGACATTGATGTTGTCTCCACCATAGTAGTATATCAAAAAAAAATTCCTTTTCGTCATCTAAAATACTAAGCATGTCATGCACGAACTACCTAACTAACTCTACAAGTGTATCGCTAGAACGGGAAAGGGAAGAAACATGAATGTTGACCACCTCTATGTAAACTAACGTAACTCCATAAATCAATATTATCAATTGATGACGAAGTATATGTTGGAACAGGGGGTCATATGACATTTGTACCGGCCTTTTCAGCATAGACCTCATACATTTGATACAAAGTTTGTTCTAAATTATCACATGTAAGTGGATTCTCGTATGTTAATTTTTGTTAAATTGTCATTATTGTTATTTTTGTACCCTATAAGTTAAGTCTAAGATCCATAATACATGTTAATGGAAATAACATAAACAATTGTTCCCAATATTTTCTAAATTTAGCTTCCATAACATGTATAATATTAGAAAACATAGCAAAATCCTTATACCTATTAAAATTGTTTGCAATATAATAGAAATGATTTAAAACAAGTGAAGTAGTCGGATAATATACTAAGAACATGCATTTGTTGTGTCGAAAAAAACTATTACAAATTTTCTAACATGAGCACTTATTTTCTAGTCATATGTTTGCAAATCATATTATGCGCCGTGTGAGTATCAGCCATTATAATGTGCAGTAATATAATCTTCGTAACCTTCACAAGATTCAAGTATGAGATTTGTTGAATTCCGCATATGGCCAACATCAGTACAAAAACATTTTTCTTGCAGCCTATTTTCAACACATAGAATAGCAAAAACTTGTTTTCTTGCTAGTGAGACCGTAATATAATTAATAGCACATCTAATTTTTTCTAATTGTTCTTCTATAAATTTAATCCATCTTTCACAATTAAATTAAACACATGATATAGACAACGAATATGAAATAAAATACCATCAAATTCTTAACTAAAATATTGAATTAATTTTTCAATTTCTATATTTTTGGGACATGCATTATCAAATGTAAAATTACGAATCTTGGAATCACAATTAAATTTCCGTTACACATCCAATAAAACATGAAAAATAGTAAATCTATTATGAGGATAGTGAATTTGTCTAAATACTATTACTTTTTTATGCATTATTCAATTACTATCAATGTAGTGTGCAATTACTGCCATGTATTCTTTTTGGTTATTACATGTCCATAAGTCTGGCGTAGAAGATAAAACAACGTTATAATTATTAATATCATTTATAATACCTCATTTCTTATTATTATACCCGATAATAGTATATTTATGAAGAGTATTTCTAAAAACATTAAGATACATTGGTTGGAGATATTTTTGGATGAAGTTCTTGAAATGAGGATTTTCCACCAAGCTCAGTGGAAATTCAGTATTTGGAGGATTTTCCACCAAGCTCAGTGGAAATTCAGTATTTGCCACCAATTCCGATAGTCCTTCACAGCACATACTATCTTGTGAATATACCCAATTGTTGAGATTGTGATTATTATTGGACCCGGCTCCGGGAGATTCAAACTAGAGTTGTGTCTGATTTGATTACAAACCTCCATGTTTTAATTGACACTTTTTGAAGTGTCTGTTTAGATGGGTCGTGTCTATCCTCTTTTGTTAGACTAACTTCTCTTTACATTGTTTACACTGTGCTTTGTGCTCAGGACTCCGTCTATTAGTTTACCAGTCAGCACCAACTCAAAATACTGCTAGCACCTAGCCTTTTGTTTGGTGATTTTTCGCTTAGTGCTAGAACATGTGGTTGTATATATGTCGACGTCTTCTTGAACATAATCCAAATCAATTGGATCAGTGCTACCTCCAAACTTATTAATAATATCGTTTGGAATTAGAATGTTATTAAGACTACTGAAATCATTATCACTTCGATTGTAGGTCATTTGGAATAAAATAATACAGAGAATAGTAGAAGATGAAAATGTAGTATAAAATATAAATGTAGAGAATTACTAAAAGAAGTAGAAAATTAAAACTTAAAAGTATAAAATAATATTTAGATAATGAGATATGAGAGAGATACTAATTATAAACTAATATTGGGAGATTGAAATTTGGGTATTGTTATTGAATTGAGTATATAATAGATTGAAAGATTGAAATGTAAAAAAATTGAGTTTATAATGGGGTATTTATAAGAAAAAAATATAAAAAAAAAAAAAAAGTAAAGGTGCTGCTGCTCAACGGTCAAAAATATGTGCAAGTGGCTCGTGGCTCGTGGCTCGTGCCCATGAGCATAAATTGAGCCCATGAGCTCTTAAGAGCCGGCTCGTTGGGCCAGCCCACGAGTCAGCTCGTATTTTTGTTGAGCCGAACGAGCTCGGTCCCCTTTTTTTTTAAATTCGGCCCTAGTCCGAGCTCATTATGGGCCGAGCCGACGAGTCCATTTGCCACCTCTAACTTCCCCACTGCCCATTTTGATTTTTTTGATACAAGTTAGTTAATTTTTTTTATTTTACAATTTTACCCCCCACTTAAACTTTTACAAACAAATCTTTTTAGTACAATTATGCTCTGATCTGAAAATTTATTTTTATCATATTATCACGATTAATCGTTGATTCATGTGGATTTTCTACATTTCTTGAGGCTGCCAAATTAAGTTTTCCCTTTTCTTTAGTTCTCTTCTCTTAACATTTTGATGGCTTTAGAGTTTAGAATAAAAGTGTTTTAATCAACAATTTTAATTTTGATTTATTGATAAATGATTTGGTAACCCCTGTGCTAAGTTTGATTTTGATTGAAAGTGTGACAATTTTGAAATTGGTATTTGGCAAGAAAAATTAAGTTTTCACTGATGAAAGCTAAGGATACTTCTATTAGTTCCATATTTGAGCAAAAGTTTTTGGGTTTATTTATGTTTCTCTTTGGGAACATTTTGTGCAGCTTCGAGAAAATGGATTCGTATTCCATGAACAATCTACAGAAAAAAAAATCTCATATTAATTAATTTGGATTAGTAATCAATGTCCCACCATATTTAGAGTAAACTCAAGATGTAGATGGATTATCCACCAACTGCCAAGACTTGAAAAATAAATTTTTATCTCATTTGATCTCAGAACTTCATTTGTTCCAACAACTCAAATATCTTAGCTCCGCACCTGAGTCAGGACATCTATGGACACAAGGGTGCTCCTAATCGGATAAAGGAACATTCTATCCAGCTATGCTAAAGTAGTAAATGGACACTCCAAACAATTATGAAAAATTCTGTAATTCATATAGTAGGCTTATAGTTCACTCCTAAATAACATATTAAAATTTCACATTCAATCTCATTCGATAAGAAGGGTCAACTAAGCAAACAAAGTGCATAGAAACATATTCACGGAACATCGTAGTCACTGTTGTACTTCTAAACACAATTAATACCCCCCAAACGTTCACAATAAATTCTGAAATTCAGAGGGTAAACTCACAACATATCACCATAAAACATATCAAAATCTCATAATTTATCTCAACCAATAAGTGCATCAAATAAATTCATAAAGTGCACCAAAACAATTTTTCGAAGAGCACTGTTCTAGTTCACTAAAACATACATAACCAATTACTCAATGGTTACCAAAATGATGTAATTCTAAATCCCATTTCAGGAAACTCGTCAGGCTGTTCAGCCCAATTGGTTTCACCTGGAAACTCAAAACACACATCCCAGGGTAGTCATTCAAAGTCAGACGTGTGCTAGAAATCACTAGACAGATTCACTACTTTACTTTACGGTCAATGAATGCATCATCTAACATAAAAATTAATCAATTTCTAGTCTTCAAAACTCTGAATAATATCCACAAGAAATTATGAAAATAAAAATTCAACATAACCTTCAAAACTCTAAAGAATTCAGCAATGTTTAAACAATAAAAACTTATCACAAATTATTTGGCCTCTAATAACCCAATGGCTCATCACCATGCCTCCATCCACAACCCGTTTTAATCCGTGAGGGAAAAAGGGAATGAGTGAGTTTGGGGTGAAACACAATAGGAATACCATCATTTATATGTGCAATCTCAATTAAAGTCGAAATTAATGTAAAACATCATACCATACTTCTTGTTCTGACGAGCTCAAAGGTTCAATGACCCCAAATATTTCTTCTTATGTTCAATAACAAATATTAAACAAAATTATTTATTTCTTTGTATAAACAAATTGGTTATACTTCTTTCTTGTCGGATGGCTACAAATATATTCTTTAGCACGACATATTCCACAAAATTTACAACAATAATTAATAGGGATTAATTCTACTTGCACATAGTTGTATTTTTTTTTTAATGAAAAGAGCATGAGATTCTTGAAAAACAACCCTTGAAAATGACCCTTGAAAATGCCTTCTAGCCTCACTTTCTTCTTACTTCTGGATAGGAATTGTGTATGTGTGCGATTTGAGCAGGTGGGGCAGCGAGTGGGGGGTGATTTATTGGATTTAGGGGCGGTGATGGGGGTTGGGAGTCTTCCTCATTTTCGTGTTGTCACTTATGAAATGAAAAATAATGAGAGTAATACTTAGGGGTAGCAAAAATATCCGATCCACCCCAAACTTGATGGATATCTGATTTGAGTGAAGGGAAAAATACATGATCTGTAGTTCGGCGGGGCGGATCGGGACAGATAGTAGTGATCCGCCGCGGATCTCGGGGTGGATCGGATCGTGGTTGCCCCGATCTGCCCCGATCCGTTTTTAAAAAAAAATGATTAAATTGAAACATGATCAAAGATTTGGGGCATGGGCTAAAATTGCAATTTTCAATTTTCTAAATCCTAATTCTTATACCAGTATACCTAAAGTTCTTAAACCTAATGTCATTTTCTCTTCCCATCTTTGCACTTAGAAACCAAATTGAAGAAACAGCCGTGGCGCCGCCCACCTAGAAGGATTGAAGAAACAGCCGCGGTTGGAAAATGAATTCAAGGACCCCATGACCCGGGGAATGATATTGATCTGAAAGTGGCTCAAAATCTTCAGAGATTGGAGAGGAAGTACGAGTCTGAGGAAATGAAGAATCATGACTGCGCATAGAAACGGCCCGAAGATTTGATGATGGAGATTGAAGCAAATGTCTCATTTTTTTGATTAGTACGTGCTCTTCTTTACTAGAAGATCTTTGTCCAAGACCAGGTTCACCAAAATGCAAAATTATCAATTGAATGTAAAAAGTGAACATGAGATTAAATGCTCAGTGACCAAGGCAATCAATTGAATGAAAACTTTACCTTCTCGGAATCAGAACCAGAAAAATTGCCAACTTTTTTTGGACTCATATTGCCAACTTTTGCAACACCATTCAAGATTCTAGCTACTGGCTTCTTGGAGCGTCTTCCTTTGGTCAGAGTCTTCCAATTAAACTCAGAAAACTGCTTATAGTAAGGAAAGAATGGGAAAAAAAAGGGATCAATATACGGATCAGGGCTCTGATCTGTATCCGATCCGCCACGAAAAATGATGGATCGCGGGGCTGATTTGAATCTTCTACAATTATTGCAGAGTGGATTTGGATCAGGCCTATCTGCCCCGATCCGCCTCGTTGCTAATACCATGGATCTTTATGAGGGAATTTTCTTCTGAAAGAAATGGTAAGTTTCTAAAGATGAAGTCAAAATTAAAATCTTTTTATTAAATTATCTATTAATAATTAAATTTTAAATAAATAATTGAAAGTTGGAGGTAAATAAATAGCAAAAATATTTTCGTTAAACGAGTTGGACTTTTTTGTTATTAGACCTCGACTAGACTTGGACTCACTTATGGAGCTAGTAGATTATTATTAGGTATTAAATAAAATTTTTGTCACGTTCTAAAATTTTATAAGATATTACATAAAATATCTTAATCCTTTGATGGATGATATTTTACAGGATAGTTTGCTAACTATCATTATTTTGTGAGACAATTATATCAACATTAGTGAGAGAGATTAAATAGTTGGAAAAAAAAATTATAAAACGCGTTGGAATTATCCTCGCAAGTCAACGTGAACTAGAAGTTGAAATATATAGGGACCAATTAATTTTCAGATGTGTTACTAACATATACAAGCTGTAAATGCTGAAACTCGAATTGATGTCCCAATAGGATACTCCATTATTATTGAAGTTAGGGTGCGTTTGATTGCAACCTATTTTGTATGGAAAAAATATTTTTCTATCTATTTTCGAACTGATATGTTTGGTAGCTATATTTTTTCATGGAAAAAGTATTTTCTCAAATATTTTCCAACTACACGTTTGATTGATGTTCAATTTTTTCCAAGTAAAACATTTTCTTATTTCTACATAAATGACTACATTTTCTTTGAAAATAAGGAAAATATTTTCTTAGGGGGGATGGGATTTTATTTTCCAAGTAAAATTTGTCTTCTAAATTGATATTTTTCAATTAACAATTTCTTGGCAATTCAATTCTCTAGAATTCATTTTCTTTCCACCCAAATTCAATATTTGCAATCAAACTCACCCTTAGTAACGCATACCTGAAGCGGGTTAGAAAAATTGATTATAAGGACAAAGATTTCCAAAAGTAAAATTGAACAAATATATAAGATGATGAGGTATTGGGATATCTTTTTAAGGGCATTAAGAGGATCTCCAACCACATTCTTTAAATTAGTGCAACTTTTACATCAAAATAGTACAGTTTTCACACCATATTTTTTAACTATCTCCAACCAAAATTTTCAAATATTACACTAAATGAATAGTATTTCTTTTCTTTCCTTATTTTTTTTAATTATCAACAATTAATTTATTTCAAAAATTATTTAATTAGATATTATATCAATGTTTATGTTATCATAATAATAAATTATCGTCTTCTTCGTTTCACATTTGTAACTTTTTAAATTTAATGAGTAATTTTATTTTAATGTATTCATTAATTATTATTTATTACTCGATTACAATTTATTATGTTAATAAAAATAATAATTAAATGAAAAGAACATAAATAAAATAATAAAATAATATAAATAATAATATAAAAGAAAAAATAAATTTTTGAAGTATAAAAGAAAGAACAAAAGTGGAAAAAAAAAAAAAACAAAATTCCAAAACTTGTACTAAGTGAATAGTGTTGTGCCAATTCACCACTCCAAAATGGAGTCTCCGGAGCAGGAATGGAACGCCATTTTGGCATCCCATTATTGGAGATGCCCTAAGAGGCTCCTATTAAGGAGGCGGTGTTCTTGAAAACACTATAAGACGTAACTAATAAAATAATCTCAAAAAATGTTCACATATATGATATAATCCAAAAGATGTTTAAGTAATTAAAATTATTGAAAGTAAATAGATCTCGATAATTATTTTGCTCTATGGACTAGAAAGAATCGAAAAAAATAATTATCGATAACATATGAAAAAAATAATATAATGCTCATTATTTTTTTATTACTTTTATGTAATAAAGTTACAATTTTATAGCAATATCGCTTAATCTAAAACAAATTACTTAATTACTATAAAACTTATAGGTATGTCTAACTTATCTAAGTTCATGTTTGTTAAATCTTAAATTATAATTTAAGTTGGTTAAAATTATTAAATATATTTTTTATCTATATATTTTGTAAAATATATAATCTAAAATTTACTTATTATCTACACATTTAATAAAACTTATAATTTATAAATATTTAAAAATAATTTCAGCACAATCAAAATAAGTTTATTTAGTGCACTAACAAAATAAATTATGATCTAATGCCCCCAAGTGAGCACTACATCTTGCCCACTTGGGGATGTGGCAGCATGAGATCATTTGCTCATCTCTAAGTGGGCAAGATGTAGTACTCACTTGGGGACATTAGAATGGTCTTCCTAACAAAATTACTCTAATTATACCTTTAGAATTATGATTTAATGCCTCCAAGTGGGCAAAATGTAATGCCCACTTAAAAATGTGACAGCATGAGATCATTTGTTCCAAGTGGACAAAATGTAGTGTCCACTTGAAAGCATTAGATCGACCTTCTATAACCTCAAGTCATTTACTTTTAGTTAAGAGCATTGTTGTGATGTCACCGCCCACGCAAAAGATAATTCAAGTACAATCTTTAGCAATCAATCGCCAGTCAAACATAGTCACCACCAAAAGTCAAGAGTGATCGACATTGGGCACAGTGTGATGCGACTCTGAACAGCTATCGGACGGTCCAGAGACACCAAATAGGGATGGCAATGGGGCGGGTCCGGGGCGGGTCGGCCCCGCCCCGCCCCGCCCCGCGAAAAATTTTACCCGCCCCGCCCCGCCCCGCGACCCGCGAATTCGCGGGGCGGGGCGGGGCGGGGCGGGTCGCGGGGCGAGGCGGGTCGGCCCTTCGACCCGCCAACCGCCCCGCGAAATTTTTTTTTTTTTTTTTTTTTTTTTTTCTGAAAACTGAAAAAATAATAAAAAAAAAAAATAAATTTTTTTATATATATTTGTACTAAACAAAACAAAAAAATTATAAAATTGAGGTTATGGTGTAGTGGTTAAGATTTGTAGTTTACAAATTTCAACCCGGGTTCGATTCTTCTTTAGCCTATTTGTAGTGAAAATTATAATTTGTATTATATATTTATATTTTATGATTTTCAAAAAAAAAAAAAAAAAAAAAAAAAAAAAAAAAATTCTAGGGGCGGGTCGCGGGGCGGCGGGGCGGGTCGGGGCCGCCCCGGACCCGCCCCGGACCCGCGGCGGGGCAGATTTTTCTGCCCCAAACCCGCCCCTATTGTCCAACGGGGCGGGGCGGGGCGGTGCTTCGCGGGGCGGGGCGCGGGGCGGGGCGCGGGTCGTGGGTTTTTTTGCCATCCCTAACACCAAAGGCAATTAATGGCAACAATTGACGTTTTTAGGCTCACTGTCATATCTTTCCACAATTAGAAACCTAATGAGCAAAACTGCAAAAGGTCTTCGACACGTGTCCCTTTAAAATTTATATGACCAATTCACACGCGACTGTCAATTCAGAATTCAAAATTTTTTGTTAATAAATTTGACGTAAATAGTGAAAATTATCTCTAATATTTTGTTCGTTTAGGTAAAAATTCGAGTGTAAAGTCAATGATTTAATTGAAATTGAACTTATTTTGACCACTAAAATTACATTTATTTTGACCACTAAAATTAAATATTTGGGAGACCAAAATTTGAAGATATATAAAGTTGAAGGACCTAAGATACAATTTTTTAGAGGATTTAACTGAAATATCATTAAAATTTTAGAGACCAAAGTGTAAAGATGTAAAAAGTTGATGGACCTAAGATGCAATTTTGGAAGACTTAACTGAAAGATAATTGAAAATTTGGGAACCAAAGTATAAAGATATAAAAAGTTGAAATACCTAAGATGTAATTTTTGGAGGACTTAATTGAAAGATAATTGAAAATTTAGAGACCAAAGTGTAAAGATGTAAAAGATTAAGGACCTAAGATATAATTTAAATAGGAATTAATTGAAATGTAAAGATTAAAGTGAATATTATATAAAGTATACAGACTACTATGCAATAAATAAATGCCAAATCATCATGCCACATCACCATTTTAAATTAAAAATTTAATAGAATAACCATTAATGAAAGGATTTCTAACTTCAGCGACCACTACTGAAACTTTTGAACTTCAATAACCATTTTGTAATTTTAAGATAACTTCAGTGACCATTGGTGAAATTAACCCTTAAGTTGTGTGTTTAAGTGAATAATTGATACTTATTTGATAACAAAGAAAAGTATGTCGTTAGTTTTAATTAGAAAAAATTCTACTTAGATTCATAATTTTTATAAAATGTGCCAATGAGTCCGATACAATTATTAAATAATATTTAATTTAGCATACTAAATATATTATTATAATCATATCAATTAAATTTTTCTTAAGAGAAAATTGTAAAATAATTTTATTTTATGTATATGTAATTGCTATTTGATGTGAAACACTTGAATAAAAATTAAGTTAAATAAATAATAAAATAACGTATATAATTTTATGATATTGAAACAATCTCATTATGTTTTTATTTAACATAAAAATACTAATAAAATTTAATTTCTACATTGTGTTATTTATTTTTGAATAATAATAAAATGATAAATTAAAATATCAAGAATATAGTTGGAGTTTTAATTTTTGTAGTTAATAAACGATATCTCAATTAAATTAAATTAAATTATTTGAGCATTAAACTTGTAACAATTTTATTTTTCTTTTTTTGTAAAATTTTAAATTTTAAATAACATAATTACTTAATAATAAAATTAATAATTTTAATTAACATTTTTTAAATAATTATAAGCTTAAATTTTAATTATTTTATAATAGTTCATAAAATATATAAAATAATTTAGTATATTATCAATTTGGTCAACAAAATCTTAATTCGAAAAAAAAAATTGTTTTTAATAAATAAATAATTAATTATAGGATTTATTTGTACTTTTTACAAATGTTAATAATCCAACAGCAATTTTCTCATATTAAAGTTAAGGGTATATTGCTCTTTGTAATCAAATAAAGCCCAATTGTGTATCAAAACACATAGATTAGAGATGGTTGTATTAAAAAACAAACATCATGGACCATTTTTGAACTGAGTGAAAATATTATGGATTATTTGTGCCAAATTTCCTTTTTGTTATAATATTGCAGTTACAATTTATCCCTTGTTCGGTTATAAGATTCATAATTTACTTGGACACTTATTATCTACATATTTTTTAAGAATTACAACTTTCACATGCAATTAAATTGACGTTTCTTATGAGAAAAAAGTACAGAGGTATTGGGAGGAAAGTAATGGGACATTCTTTTTAAACGGGCTTTTCTATTGGTTATTGTTTAGTGACTTATTTTCTAAAAAAAAAAAAGTTGAACACCAACTTCAAGAGCTCCCACCACCTCTACTCTGGGATTTTGGTGGAAGATGTAAATCACAAGATGTGTTTTAGTGGAGAAGAGTTGAGAGCTTGTTTTTTAATTGCGTTTACAAGAAGTCTATTCCATACCAAATGTAGGAATCGAACCCCCACCATGCAGCTGCTAGTGAAGCTGAGACTACTCCACTCCTACCTTTCAACTAATTGAGCTATGCCATGGGGGCTAGTGACTTATTTTCTAAGTTGCACACAAAGTTTTAAACAGCTAATTTCAATTTTTGCTAAAAAAATAAAGTTAAAGTGGATAATTAATTTTAATCACACGTTTTATAGGACCCGCAATTTTTTACAATTTTTTAACTACATATTTCATCAATTTTTATAACGTTTATAAACAAAATCTAATTTTGATCAAAATTAAACACGCCCTTAAAGTGAAGGATCTTGATCTCCTACTCATTTATGTTGCTCACTTATAATTTCTACGTTGAGGTGGTATCATATGATTGGTAGTTCATAATTCCACACTTATTATTTTACCAATCATGTGATAATACTTTATTATAGAAATTATAAGTGGACAACATAAGTAAGTAGGAGATCTTTAAAAAAAACTAAGCATATTTTTGGATTGAACTAAATATATTCAATCGACCTACCTAACATTAGGTGGGAGATCCTTAGTACAGTTGACCTTTTCACTCGTCCTCGGATGGATACATGTATCGAATTCTTATATGAGAAAGTTAACTCTTAGATCTAGTATAAAAAATAAATAATAAATCCATTTAATATTTTTTTACATGTAAATAAATAAATTGGGCAAACCCCTATCTACGCCCTACCGCTAATGTTTTCGTTTCAAATAAATTGAAACCTCCGGGCAATGTTTTCAAAACTCATAAAAATGTTTTTTTGTCTTTTTATTTATTTATTTTATTAGAATTGTAGATCGAATTTTGTTGCGGGTTTTAACTAAGAATTAACTTCATTGCAGGCTTCAAACTTTGAACATTATACTACAAAATATTAACAAGTAATTATAGTTTGAATTATAGTTAAATAACTTTTTAAAAATTAAATATTGATTTTACAAAAAAAAAAATTATTATTTTTATACAACGTTTCTAAAACATTTTGTGTCCTATTTTTTTCAAAAATAACGTTTTCACATGTTGTTTCATGTCATGTCTCAATCCTTTTTTATTGACTTGATCTCAAACATAATCGAGTAGTCAAAGATTTTCGACTACCATTGTCGGGTCCAAGGAGGAGGAGAGTTGCTTAGATATTTTCAAGCAGGATGTTGAAGGGGTTTCCTAATGATAGTGAGTGCATGTTTGATGGTGTTAAAATTATTTTTTAAGTATTTATAAATTGTAGATCTTACAAATATATGAATAAAAAATATGTTCGACCAATTTGATTAATTTAAATATAGATAAATTATTAAAATTTTGAGATTTTCAATCATGGTTTTGCAATGGAACTAAAAGTTGGACATCAAGTTTTCATCTTAGTCCTTATCACATTGTGAACAAATGGATTTCAATTTATTATCATAGTTAGGTTCCATTTTAATTCGTATGTTGTGAAAATTAGGCTCTTCACCTTCTTTTTTTAAGATTTTGAATTTTACTAAATTATATGTTTTTTTTATTAATTTTACTATACATCATATTTTTTTACTAGATTAGTTGTAGTTATTTATATATAAAGCTATTAATTATTTTTCAACTTGTGAATGTTATTAAGTTAATTGTGAATTTAAAATGTCATTAAAAAAAATTCTACAATTAAGCTTCTAATTAAAATTACACACTATATTTCACATTGCTTCATTTCAAACTCTCTCTCCTCCATTATCTCATAACTCTCTCACATCCATTATCATTTTCTTATCTGTTAAAGTAAAATAAATCGTTGTCTGTGAATTATTCTACTCGAAGAAAATAATTTTTCTGATCAAAATATTGCAAAGAATGAATTTCTTGATGGATCTAAAGAAATAAGTGTCCGTCTTTCTGCTATATATATATATATATATATATATATATATATATATATATATATATATATATATATATATATATATATATATATATTTTGTTGTGCTTTTCAAATAAGTTCTTTAGATAATCTAAGAACGACAATCTCCATACAAAATATTCTGGCAAGATGTCTAATATTTAAGGGATAAATTTTGTTTTGATTGGATTGGATTAAATAAAGCTCTTCTAATTTTTTCCACAGTATTTCTGTAAAATCAAATTTTCCAACTTTTCGCAAAACATGGTCTGATAAATACAATATGATAGATGTATAAGCAAGTTCATCAGAATCATTTTTCTGATCATCAGTAATATTAGGACTAAAAGAATTATCAATAGCTTTTGAAGCATTTTACTGAACCAAAATGCCTTTTATTTTCTATTGCCAAATAGAAAAATCACATTTACCAATAAAGACACTCAAGTCAAAACGATTTGCAGATATCTCAACAAATAAGAATATATACCAACAAACACCTCAAGATAATCACGCAGAAAAACCTAAAGGCCTTAAAATACAATGTTTTAAATTCCTAGGTTCGTGATCTCAGATCAAGAGAATTGTCAAATGAGTAAAATTTAAGTGATAGTTCTAAATAATAACAATAATGCACAGAAACAAAGTATCGCAAATAATCAGCACCAAAACAAAAGCTAATACAAGTCACAATAATTGGCACGTAAATTCCTAGCAACAGGCAATGGTTACTCCCACATGGTAACCTCAAACCTAATGGCCACCCCCACATGATAGTCTGTTATTACAAGAATTTAAAAGGGATCAACCAATTTACTAGAACGGACCAATCTAACAATCCATAATATCAGATAGATGCGAATTAATTTATTTTATTCTTACTTTTGCAAATTTAAATTTCAGAAGATTTGGAGCAAAAAAATGACACCAAGCTCGAATCCAAACTATCCAACAAAGGCACTGCTGTCTAAATAAATAATCTGCAACCAATAAAATAAAAGTCAGAATTGCATATAAGTTATTTCAGTCCAAAAAATTAATTTCTAAAAGAATAAAAAAGAAAAAATTTTGGCCGAAAAAAGATCTAATGTGCTGCTGCCAATCTACTGCCGTCGTTTGCCGATCGTCCACTGTTGTAGCTTCCAGTTCCAGTCCAATAAGTTGTTTCAAAAGCCAACCAAGCTCTGATACCGATTTGTAAGATAATAAACTCAAAAAATCAAGTTAAATAAGATTATTTAATATATAAAAACAAATAATAACTGGACAATATTGAAAGCAAAAATAAAAATATTTAATCTTCAATCAACGGAACAACAATGGTGAAATGTTGAGGTTTAGATTAGCCAATCTCCAATAATCATAACACCACAAATAATAGTCAAATAATACTCATAACTAACCTACTATATTCCACACAAAGGAAAAGTTAATCTTCATAAAAGAAGAAGAAGGAGAAGTGATTAAATAAGGTCAGCAAATAGAGCCGCACACAGCAATGCGAAAGAGACAGAGAAGAAAACAAATTGGTCTCTGTATGGGTGTATACTGTTTTCTTTCTTTCACAACACTAATCAAAGGACAGCCAATATGTGTATATATATTTGCACCAAAAGGAATTACCATATATATATTGCAAGCCAAAGACCAACTTAAGTGTCCTAATATAAATGGGTTAACTTAGGATTAGTTAACCGAGCAACTGGGTCGTGACTCATTACTCAAAGTTAACTACAAAGTACTTTGACCCGTTTTTATAATTGAGTTGTCTAATTGTTGGAGATTGAGGATTAATAATAAGTTTTTGATCATTGCCCATGCATACGAGCCTACGAAGTATAATTAAATCAACTTGTTTAATCATCATTACCCATTTGTTTGTTTGGGACCAAAAAACTTAACAATTTGCACCACAATTTTTATTTTGTCACACTATATTTTAATTGTACTTAAAATTCTCAATATTTGTTTATTATAACATTTATGTCATTAACTTTTTTTCATCGAATTTTTATCTTCAATTTTGAGTATACTTAATGATCTTTCTGTCAAATATTTTGTTTGAGTGCTTTGAAAATAATAAAAAAATTATTTTGTCTTACATTTAGATTTATTATTATTTTTTTTAAATATGATGGACAAATAAGTTAGTTTACACCCTCCTAACGGACATTTTTGACAGAAACTTTTATTAGAGACAAAGTATACTAATTAATAAAAACTTGAAAATAAGAATGCGACAAAAAAATTGCTACAATGAATAAAGATTGATAAACTTAAATGTAATTAAATTATAGTATAACAAATAAAAAATGTAATATAAATATAATTACCTTGTTACCATGACAAAATATCAAAAGTTCAAATTCTTCTTCACTTTGTAACATTTAATAAATTTTCTATCCATTTAGTGACTACTATTAAGAACATATTTCTTGATGTCTATTATATTTCGAGAGTAGTGTTGTAATTTGATAAAATTTAGAACTGATCAAATCTTATCTGCGTGCAATCTTTAAAATGTACTCATGCAATTCCAATTTTTAACCCACTTCAAGATTTAAGTTCTAATTTTCACATTGTTTACAACTCTACTCATTCATATTAAAAAATAACAATTCTTTAAATAAAATTCACTCGCAGTAACTATACTTTACTCAAATGTCAATAAGGTAATTATACTTCAATTTGTTTCAATTGAGTAACTACACTTTAATTTTGACTCAACTGAGATAAATCCGTCCAATTACGTATTGAAACAATTGAAGTATAATTATTTGATTGACATTTGAGTAAAATTACAATTATTGCGAATAAAATCTACTCTAAAATGCACAAAATGTAGGAAAATATATGAAATGTACAAAAATAGTAGTAAATGCATGAAATGTACCAAGAAGTCACTACAAAAAAAGTTGCCTATAGCGACTACTTTTGTTGTCCCTATAGTTCAAAAAATTGTTGATATAGTGTTATAGCGATGACTTTGCGTCGCTAAATGTCGTTGCTATAGACTAGTATGTATAATTTTATTTTATCGCCGTCACTATAGGAGTCAAATTTTTAATAATTAAAAAAAAATTAATTCATATACTTGGTGGATCCCTAATCCGATCTGCCAAGTATGGGCTTGAAAGTTGAAACTCGACCCACTGAAGGCCCCACCCAATCCACTAAGATTTGTCAAGTATTTTTAATTTAGAATGATTGAAATGTAATTTGAACCCTTGAGTTTAAGAGTTGTGAAGTTACAACCAAACTATTGGAGACAAATGAATTCTTGTAATTATATTTGTTTTCATAATATATATTAGTTTAATAAACAAAATTGTTCTATAATTACTTATAAACTAAAAAATAAATATTAGTGAAAAATCAAATTTCACACCTAAGTTTTCCACAAAAAATAATAATAAATAAAATAAAAATAAAATATCACCTATAAGGGCGACATTATCGTCGCTATAGATATATTTTGTCATCGCTATAGATTAAAAAAACCGGCAAAACTTTCTGCCATCTTTAAAAATAAAAACGATGACTAAATTGATTTATAGCGACGGCAAATATCGTCGTTATATCTCTCAATATAGTGTGTCGTCGCTATATACGCTATCTTATAATAACAACAAAAAAGTTGCCGCTATTTGTTGACGCTATTGCTGCTATTTCTTGTAGTGAGTACAAAAATGTATAAAAATGTAGGAAATGTTAAAAAAATGTACGAAATATATCAAATAATACTAAATGTACCCAAACTTACAAAAAAAAAGTATGAAAATGTATGAAATCTATAAAATATACCAAAATTTGTACGAAATGCACAAAAATGTATGAAACGAGATAAATTTCATTTACTGTAAATGTAATTTCACTCAAATGTCAATCAGTATCTATACTTCAATTTATTTCAACTAGGTAACTATACTTTAGTTAGTTTTAATCGAGTATTTACACTTTAATTAATTTTATCTCATTTCAAGTAAGTATAGTTATTCAATTAAACAAAATTGAAATATATTAGGGTCCGTTTGATTGCTTTATTTTCCATAGAAAATGTCACATCCAAGTAAAATATTTTCCTACTTTGGCTATTTGATGAAATGTGGAAAATGAAAATGAATTCTAGGGTACAACTACTTTAAGCTTTTTCCATGAAATTGACAATTAGAAATGAAAATATCTACCTTTGCCAATCAAACGGACCCTTAGCTAATTGATATTAGAGTGTGTTTGATTGGCAAGTTTTTCATAGAAAATGTCACATCCGATGAAAATATTTTTTACTTTAGCTGTTTGATACAAATGTGGAAAATGAAAATGAATTATAAGGTACAACTACTTTAAGCTTATTTTTGGCCAATTCTATGGAAAATATTTTCTTATGGATTTGATGGTTTTTATTTTCCAACTTACATATAAATTTTTTTCTTTTCCACCATTGCCAATTAAACACACCCTTAGAGTAAAATTGCAGTTATTGCTAATGGATTTACCCCTTTTTTTTTACGTTGTTGAACATTCAACATTCAGATGGTCACATGTATTTTAACTAACACAATAAGTGTAAATTCTCCCCTAATCTCAACTCTTTTATGAGGTTTTATTAGTGTGTCGGATTTGATTTCTATTGATTTTTGTTCCAATTTTGTTTCATTAGGATATGAATTCCAAGCTTTGATGACATTATAAACGGTGGAATTGATGAAAAGAGATGGAAAACAAGCTATAAGATCATTGCAACGAAAAGTGGGAAGAAAGAAGCAAATTGAAGAAATCGAAGCTTGAAAAGCATGGAGAAATTATAGTGCCAAGATTTATACGGATATCTCTTCAAGGAAAATGATATACCATTGTAAAACTTATGGAGTCAGGAGTCTAATATATTTTACAGATGGCTACAAGGTCTGTCAAGCCATTTTGGCACGGCCATGACGGAGCATCCGAGCCGCTAAACTCTATTTTTATAAGTACGCTACTTCGGAGGATTTTTGGGCATGTTTTCCAAGTTTTCCAGGACCTAAAACTTACACCCATATATACTTTTTATCTTAGACATCAGAGAGGGCTTGGAGGGGATAAAAATACACTATTTACATCAAAGATTCGGATAGGGATGTCGACGAGGGGGGACGGGGCGGCCATTACTAACCCCGCCTTGTCGGTAATTTTTGAGAGGCGAGGCGGGGATAGGGGCGGGGCGGGTATAAAAAACACACATTTTTCGCCCCGTTTGATTAATTAATTAATTTTTAATATATTTTTTTTTTATTTTTTACATACAATTTAAATTTTAAAACATAAAAATAAAATAAAATAAAAACAATCGGGGTGAGGACTGTGATTCCCGTCCCCGCCCCATTAGTTACGGGGCAAGGCGGGATGGGTTGGGGCGGTTTTTTTGGCGGGTTTTTTGGCATCTCTAGATTTGACGCTCGAAGAAGAAAATGGATTGGGAATTTCGAAGATTGATGATTGAAGATTCCACACTTCTATATTTTTTTCTATTTTCTTAATCCCGGTGATGTCGAGATCAACTCTTATGTATTTATTTATTTCGAATATGTGTAGCTGGACTCTCAATAGCTAGGACGGCAATATAACCTCATTTTTTATGCTTTAATTCAATTATTTATTTTTTACTTCAAATATGAATGTTGATTGATTTTTTATTATTGATTTTAATTCTTTGATTTATCTTGTCAATAGTTATTTATGAACTATGTTGATACCGAGAGATTATATGTATGTTTAGATCGAATAACAAGTAATATGGATTCTAATAGAGGATATAAATATACTGCTATGATCTATGTGATCGATATGTGAAGTTTGATTGTTTTACTGTTTTTATTTGTATTTCACAATCTTCATAAAGATATAAGAAGTTCATACATCATAATAGGTCTAACTCTATTTGAGGGATATTGTTAGATAATTTAGGAATATCGGTAATCAGCATAAATTAATATTATCAATTACGTGTTTATTTGAAGTAAAGTGGATAAGTGTAGGTAAAATTAAAATCTTAATGCATTTTCATATTCGAAACTTCTCCAAAGTTTTCAAAGTTCTTTTATATTAATTTTTAGTAGTATTAGTTAAAATAACATTTCACTCAAATTTCGATATAATTTAGTTAAGGCTAGAATAAATTGACTTCATAGCTAGATACAAGTTCTCATAAGAACGATATTCTTCTCACTATTTATTACTTGTCTACAGTACTATATAGGTACTTGTGAGTTTCAAGAGAACAGAACACTTTGTTGTACGCAGTAAAGTGAAACATTACAAAATTGAATAAGTCTCTTTTTGATCAAAATATATACTATATTTATATTCGTGTCACATAATACACTTTTTTTAACAAAATTTTCAAAACAATATCTTTTCATTTCCTCTCCCAAAAGTACTTTAAAAAAAAAAAAAATCCTCCTTTGAAATCTCTAAAGAGTGAATAGAAAACAAGAGACTATGATAGTGGGATATGTTTCTTTATTAAGGGGAAAGTCTCGAAGGCAAAACTTATCTACTTGTGTCAGAGACTCCTTGACCAGGCAGATTGTAAATCGAGGGATGTGCACGAATGGCAGGGACCTGAAGGAGAGAGCCAACATGCCAATCCCCAAGACAGACTCTTACAACATTTCAGTGAAAATTTGCCCCACACAATAATCGAACCTGCGTTGCAGGAGGATTTCTCCCCATATCACATCAAGCCTTACCAACTCACCTATACTCCTGGGGCTCTACTCAGGAATGTATTTATGCATCCGTTTGAAAAGTTTTTAATCAAACATACTCATTGGCCCCACCCCACCCCTAAATATATTATATATGTTTTTCTCTTCCTGTCCTCTCATAAAAGTTATGTTCACTCTCTTTCTATAACGATGTATCCTCTATATATATATATATATATATATATATATATATATATTATAGAGATTTTGAGTTAAAAGGACTTGTCAAACAATAAGTTTAATAAAATAAGTCTACTTCCACAATGTTTTGGTAAATAGCCTCCCCCGTTAAATAAAGTATAAAAAATATTACACAATATCCAAAATACCCCCAAGTGCTTAAAACAAAAAATACCCTAATTTTTTCATTTTCATCTTTCGTTCTCCTCTTTCTCTCTCTAGGAAAATTATTGCAGCCATGTCTCTCCCTCATGACCATTTTCATTGCACTTGTTCTACCTAGAAACCCAAAAAATCTTTATATTTGTCCTCTTTCTTTGTCCATTGTAATTTTGAGTGGTGTGTAAACTTGTTAAATTATCTACATTTTAGATTTGTAGTTAGAGAAGATAAAATATATATACTAATATCAATTGCTGCAATTTTTGGCTCAATTTTCGTTCTGGTTTACAGCATTGTTGCTGATATATACATTTGAATAAGAATCTGCCATAACGTCATATATGCCGTTATTTGTGATCTATAACGGCATCCATGCCGTTATCTTATTTTTCCACTGTCACCATGTATATAACCTTATACCTTTACAATATTGTTGCTGATATATGCATTTGCCTAAGAATCTGTCATAACGTCATATATGCCGTTATATGTGATCTATAACGGCATCCATACCGTTATCTTATTTTTCCACTGTCACCATGTATATAACCTTGGACCTTTACAACATTGTTGCTAATATATGCATTTGCCTAAGAATCTGCCATAACGTCATATATGCCGTTTTCTGTGATCTATAACGACATTCATGCCGTTATCTTATTTTTCCACTGTCAGCATGTATATAATAACATTGGGCCTTTACAGCATTGTTGCTGATATATGCATTTGCCTAAGAATTTGCCATAACGCCATATATGACGTTATCTATGATTTATAACGGCACCCATACAACGTGTTTATAACCTTTAATGTGATAACTTTCGTTAAATATATGTTTGTTTTAGTGAGTTAATATGTGAGGGCATTAAAAATTTAAAATAAAGACAAGTATGTCGTTATTCACAATGTATAACAGGACCAGTGGCATTATCTAATTACTGACTATCACCATCTACCTAGCATTGGGTTTGATATTTGGCTTTGAATATATAGACTAGTTTAGTGCTATTGGATGTAGGTTAGTAGTTAGCACTCATCTATAACGGCAACAATGCCGTTATGGGTACACTAAAACGGCATACTTGCCGTTATGGTCCTAAAAGTTCTTATCTATTGTTCACTTCGACATAGAATATCTTATTTTTGATAAAATCACTGTAACAAGTTAGTGTATTAGTTTCGAAGTCATTCCGAACAGTTTAAAAATATAACGGCAGGAATGCCGTTATGGGTACACTAAAGCAGCACACTTGCCGTTATGGTCCTACAATACTAATTTCTCGCTTAATTCGGCCATAAAGATGTTATTTTTTAACAAATAAGCTAATATGTGTCATATTTGTTATAATGACATTAATGATACTTAATTTAGTTGATTTGTTAGCAAAGAATTTTAGTATGTGAAAAGAATTCATGCATATTGTGTTCATACTGGAGAAGATGTCATAGAATAGTTTTAGAGGTAGAGAGATTGCTTATGAATCAGTATAATAACTATTCTAACATTGAATAAGCATATAAAACGCTTGAAAAATATTTGCGAAAGAGATTTGAAGCATAACGTGACATGTGCCGTTACGTATCACTAGAACGGCACGCTTGCCGTTATAGAAACTACTTAAGTATTTCTGTATTCCGGAACTCTCAAACATCATATTGCTGTTCAAATGTACCTAAATTTACTACTTTAAGAAGTTAGAACCTGTTCGGGTTCATTTATAGGCATAACGTCATGCATGTCGTTACGCTATCACTAGAACGGCATGTCTGCCATTATGAAAACTACTTAAATATTTCTCTATTCCAGAACTCTCAAAGATCATATTGCTGTTCAAATGTACCTAAATTTACTACTTTAAGAAGTTAGAACCTATTCGGGTTCATTTATAGGCATAACGCCATACTTGTCGTTACCGTATCACTAGAACGGCATGTCTGCCGTTATAAAAACTATTTAAGTATTTCTCTATTTCGAAACTCTCAAACATCATATTGTTGTTCAAATGTACCTAAATTTACTACTTTAAAAAGTTAGAATCTATTCGGGTTCATTTATAGGCATAACGTCATGCATGCTGTTACGGTATCAATAGAACGACATGTCTGCCGTTATAAAAACTACTTAAGTATTTCTATATTACGGAACTCTCAAACATCATATTACTGTTGAAATGTACCAAAATTTACTACTTTAAGAAGTTAGAACTTGTTCGAGTTCATTTATAGGCATAACACTGATAAGTTCGAAATTTGCATTTATTTTAGCTACTACAATGGATATTTGTGAGTTCTTTGAAGTATTTTACTATTTATCTATAAATTTTGGAGACTGAAGTATAAATAAGCAAAAAGATGGAGGACGTGTGCTACAATTTATGGAGGACTTATCTGAAATAAATAAAAAAATTCAAGGACTGAAGTCAGTATTCTACAAAGTTTAAGAACTGTAATTGTTATTCGTCGAGATCAAAACCTCAATCGCATGAAAATTATCGCAACATACCCATTTTTTTAGCAGAAAAGTTTTGAGTTATTCCATGTGATTGCAAGACATAAAACCATGCGATCGCAACATATCTATTTTTTGAGCAGAAAAGTTTTGAGTTATTCCATGCGATCGCATGGCACAAATTTTCGGCTCTCCGCATTTTTTGTTCTGCATTTCAGCGTTTTAGAACTTGTTCTGGTTCATTTATAGGCATAACATCATGCATGCCGTTATGAAAACTACTTATGTATTTCTCTATTCCAGGCCTCCCAAACATCATATTGCTGTTCAAATGTAACAAAATTTATTACTTTAAGAAGTTAGAACTTATTCGGGTTCATTTATAGGCATAACGCCATGCATGCCATTACGGTATCACGAGAACAGCATGTCTGCCGTTATGAAAACTACTTAAGTATTTCTCTATTTCGGGCCTCCCAAACATCATATTGCTGTTCAAATTATAGGTATAATGGCCATGCATGCCGTTACGGTATCACTAAAACGGCATGACTACAGTTATGAAAATTACTTAAGTATTAGTGGTCAACAAATAGTAAGTTGTAAATCTTACAAAACGAGCTTAAATTATAATATAAGCTTAACCAAAACTCGACTTAATTTAGAGAGAATTTGTTTTCTTTTCCAGTAATTTCATAAGACAATTAAGGTAGTCCAAGCCTTCAACATTAACAATAGATTATAAAAAAACAATGAGTCCAAATTTTCTACCATTGATTAAAGAACTACAAAAAGATGAAAGCTATTCCAATAAGCAACAAAATGAAATGAAAATTAACCTAGATTATGACAATAAACCATAGCACCAAATTGAGCAATCTATCAATCTCTATGACGATTCAATTTGGGCTTTTTGCAGAGAATCATATGCACAGGTGTCGACGAAGGCAGGAACTTTCTCGACCGTCTCGATTTCTTTGGGAGGGCGAAAAAATATTGGACTTTTTCCTTGGCGACGGAACTGCTGGATAGCTGGACAGCATGTTTGCCTTTTTGTTCGGTAGAGCCAAGAACGCAAACAAACCAGTAGAAGCCACCGACTAAAAAGAGGCGGTTCAGAAAAGAGAGAGAAAAATCATAGATGGAAGAAGAGAGATGAAAAGTGTGCAAAGTGGAGAGAGAAATGTGAGTACATATATTTGGAATAAAGTGAGGAGATTTACGTCATTTACCTATTATTCAATTTTTGACATTAATTTTATTTGTTTATTTATGATCAAATGCCATTTGCCAAAATATTTTGTGTGCAAATGTCATTTAATGGTATTCCTTGTATTACATCAGCCCAGTGTCATTCTTACACATCACCCCGAATTCATTCTCTCCCCGAATTTTTTTTTTTTCACTCTCTTCTTTAAATTCCCACTTGATGCATCAAACACTTTATCAGCTACAAAGAGGAAAGAATCAGACCTTTTCAGAGTGTAAAACCAGAAGAATTCAGAAATAAACTCACTGAAATTTCTCCCTTTTTTTCCTTTTCAGTTTTCCCATTTCTTTTTCTTTAGTATTCTACATGGATTCTTCTTGTAAAGAAGAAAATGGAAATCCGGTTAACTGTTTATTCGTTCATGGCCCTATAATTGTAGGTGCAGGGCCATCAGGTTTAGCAGTTGCAGCTTGCCTTAAGGAAAAAGGGGTGCCCTCTCTCATTCTTGAAAGGAGTGAATGCATTGCTTCTTTATGGCAACAAAGAACCTACGATCGTCTCAAACTCCATCTCCCCAAACAGTTTTGTCAACTTCCATTCCTTAGTTTCCCCGAAAACTTTCCGAAATACCCCACTAAACATCAGTTCATATCATACATGGAGTCATATGCCAGACACTTTTCAATTGAGCCCATATTCAAGAAAGTTGTGAAAACTGCAGAGTTAGATCATGTTAGGCAATTCTGGAGGGTTCGGACTCAAGATTTCGAGTATTGTTCAAGGTGGCTTATCGTGGCCACTGGCGAAAATGCCGAGTCGTTTATACCGGAGATTCAAGGAATTGAGAGGTTTCAGGGGCCTGTAATACATACCAGTGTGTATAAGTCTGGTTCTGAGTTCAAGAACCAGAGGGTTTTAGTAGTGGGATGTGGTAATTCTGGCATGGAAGTTAGCTTAGACCTCTGTAGACATAATGCAATCCCCCATATGGTGGTCAGAAACTCTGTAAGTAGACTTATCCCACAACTCGACTCGACTGCGTATCGACCTAATATTCCTACTATACCAAGTTAAGAACCAAACAAAAGTTAAAATCTCGAGTAATTTTATCTTTTATTGTACAATATATGCTCCTAAATTGCTATGTGCTTATCTTATCCACAATTGATGATTCAGGTTCATATTTTACCGAGGGATATGTTTGGTTTTTCTACATTTTCAATAGCCATGAAACTTCTTAAATGGTTGCCTTTGAGACTAGTTGACAAGTTCCTCCTGCTGGTGGCCAACTTCACCTTAGGTAACACGGACAGATTAGGTCTCCGGAGGCCGAAAACCGGCCCAATCGAGCTCAAAAATGCCACCGGAAAGACTCCCGTGCTAGATGTTGGAGCTTTATCACAAATAAAATCCGGTAAAATTAAGGTAATTATATATATTCATCGTACCCTTTTCACACCAAACTTTGTTCATGTTCTGCACGCCATTGTGTAGCTTGAGCTGTGATAGTCTGATAGAGCCATACTTTTTATATATAACCACTAGACTTCTTGAAAATTAAAATTCTGGATCCCGAAAACCTAGCCTCCTCCGTCCCTTGGGAGCTACAAGGGATAGTACACATGCACAACTCAACCCTCACATGTGTTAGACAACTTTGAATAAAAATGTATCTCAACTTCATTGGAAATATAGCAGTAGCTTCATTGTCACATAGACTAGTGCTTAACACCACTTGAGCTAAATACCGTTACTTAACATTTCTCAAACAAAATTTTAGTATAGACGAGATTTTACACGCTCATCTAAAAACTTAAGGTGTAAAGATGGCCACGTCTATCTATTTAAGGTGTAGAGGTGGCCACTGTCTTCTATACGCTGTCCATCATGCAACTAATATTCATTAATATTTTTGTCAAAACTTCGATACATGCACAGTTTTTAAAAAATGCGTGATGACGGCTGAGACTTAAACGGGGTCTTTTTAAAAAATTCTTTTTCTTGCCCATCCACATCTTAAACGGGGTCTTTTGCTTATGTTGCAGGTCGTGGAAGGAGTAAGAGAGATAACAAAAACTGGGGCAAAATTCATGGATGGGCAAGAAAAAGAATTTGATTGTATAATCCTAGCAACTGGATACAAGAGCAATGTACCTAGTTGGCTTAAGGTATGCATAAGAAATATGACAAATCCATGTTCTTTTTACAGGTTTTAGTTTTATCTTATTATCAATATCATTTCGCTTTCAATCTAACACATGCAGTGGCTACAAGCATTTCTTGTACTGTTATATAAAAGAGAAAATCTGATGCCATTTGTTTGGGTTATTCCTACTTATAATTAAAAAATAATTATTGAATTTCATGATCTGTAACTATCATAAAATATTCTGTTTCTTGAACCTACAAAGTGTTATCTTTGCTCTTTTCTAGAGAGAGAGAGAGAATTTATAAAGAATATAATAAGATAAACCCGAGGCAAGACAGGTCTTAGATTTTTATTTCATACTAGACTTTTGTGCACCATGTTTGGCTGAACTTAAAAAAGAAGTAGGTTAAGTTATTTGTTTCCCTCATTTTTAAGTAAAAAAAATTACTTATTTTGAACCTATATTTGATCATGGATAAAATGTTACTTATTTACTACAGTAAAATGCTTTTCTATGAGTTTGGTTTATCTACAAGACTCAATCAAATCAAAGTAACTTTTTAAGCTAGCGAGACATGTCCGTAGCGCTCATATTTTAAAAATGTGAGTCGATGAAAAGGACATGGAGTATTGATTTGGGACTCTTTCTTGATAACATTGTTGTAGCATCTAACTTGTTACGCTTATGCCGTTGACAAGATATCGATTTTTTTACTCAAGATTGTAGCGTCTCACTTGTTACGCTTATGCTGTTGACAGGGTACCGATTTTTTTACTCAAGATGGCATGCCCAAGACACCTTTTCCAAATGGTTGGAAAGGTGAGAAGGGATTATATACAGTCGGGTTCACAAGAAGAGGGCTCCTCGGAACATCGTCGGACGCCATAAACATCGCAGGAGACATTGTTGAACAATGGAGGATGATTAAGGGCTTCAGAACAAGCTGTACTTCACATATTCTTCCAATATAACCAAAAAACAGATAATATAATTTTAGAGGGAGCTTATTGCAAGGAATGAAAATCGTCAGGGTTCATCAACAAGCAGAACTTCTATATTTATGCTAGTTTTATTGTATTTTTTTTTTTTTTTTGGTTTATTTATTTTTCCTTTAGTTGTAAATTAATCAATTTTGCATGGGGCTCTGCTTGTTCTTTTCTTAGTCTGTATGTTTCTTACTTTTGTATCATACATTAATGTCAAGAATAGAGTTTTGGGATACAGAAATCAGGCTATTTTGTCAATTGTATGGATATAGAAATAGAATGATATCTCTTTGTTGATATTTCAAAAATATTGTTAACCTTTCCCTTGGTGCTTCCACTGCTCTTCTGCTGCTTAGGCAGCTTCCGACCGATTCACTTCAATAGTTAGATGGGCTATGTTGGCTAAAAGATCGTGTTAAACAAGCTGAATTAGAAAAACGTCTAACTTATATTATTTAGGGCACGTTCAATAGCCATTTTTTCTTAAAAAAAACCCATTTTTTTGCCTACAATTTTTGACTTTTTAACATTTTTACACTACAAAAAAGTTTGAAAAGTCAATAAAGTACTCAAAAAACCCAATTTTTTCCAAAACAATTACACCGAACATGCCCTTAAATTGCAAATGCTTCTTTTACATAAAAAAAATTAAATACCTCCATTTAGAACCCGTTTGGTAGAGTTATAAACCGGTTTATTTGACCAAAATGATTTATTTGACCAAAAATGATTTATTTGACAAAATTTTTTGCCTTCGTAGCCGTCATTTTTTAGTATTCTTGGTCAAATAAACTGTTTTGATCAAATAAACTAATTTATAATCTCTACCAAACGGACACTTCATAAAATTTGTTAACAGACCATCTGTTAACAAACTATATGTTAACAGGCCGTTAATAGACAACAGGCATGTTAAAGTGTTAATTGACATATGGTCTTTTAAGACTAAAATTAACAGACCATCAGTCTGTTAAGGCAAGGCAAATTTACACATTTTAAATGAACTCTAATTTACATAAATTTAAACAAAAATCACAATTCATACTCAGATGTATACATATTTTCATGATTTATATCACAGAATTCTTAAATTTTACTGTTAATAAAAAGAAGAAGATAGAGACTAATGAATTTCTACCTTGAAATGAGATTTCATACATAGATGAAATGAGTTGGATTCTAACCTTGAAATGGGTTACATTATAATTTAGAAATCTTTTTTTTCAGCAGATGTCAACATATAAATTGGAAATTATTCAAAATATAATAAGTGGGGAAGAGAAGACGGAAGAGAAGACATTATTTTATTTAGTAATTTACATGCTAAAATTAGTCAATAATCATTTAAAAAAATTTACCGAGTTACCCGGCCATTTAGCACTATTCTCACATAATTAGATAGTTGTGTAATACGATAAATATAAATTTAAGTGCATCCAAAATTTAAAAAATAAATAAATAGTACTGATAGAAAAATTCATGATTTACAAAACAAAAAAAAATACTTTAAGATTAATAATGGAGATTTTTATTAGTGAGATTTTAATAGTACTTTAATTACAGATATAATTTCTCTTAGTAAATAAAGTAATTAAACTACAAAAAATTAAAATTATTTTCAAAAAACTTTCGATAATCAAATAAAATTGCAAAAAATAATTTAAGATTACCAACGACTTTTCAATTAATAATATTAAAAATATAAACAGTTTAATAAATACTATTTACTTGCAAAAATTTCGTTAATAAAAAAATTGGTTAATTTTACTGGCAGTCACTGAAGTTTCAACAAAATTACAAAACTGCTACTCAAGTTACAAAATTTTAGCGTTGGTCATTGAAGTATACGTACTAATCATTCACTGATAGTCACTATGTTAAATTTCCATTATAAACTGATGATGTGTCACCGTTAAGTGTCCACGTGGTACACAATTGGTCAACATTTTACAAAAATTGACACCATATGAACTTAATGTACTAATAGCAATAGATTCAAAACACAAATGATGCACTAAAACATGAGGACCTAATTGCAATTTTTAGACTTGAATTTAGGATCGCCAATTTCTCATCGCTTCAAACTTCTTACACCAATTTGGTTGGATTAATCGGGTATTTAACCAATTGAAGAGAAAGTTAGAATCCGTTCGCTTTGTTGTTTCTGTTTTTAATTTTCAGTTTGTAAAACACCAAAAACTTGTTTACTTTCATATTTCTGAAAATGTATTTTCGAAATCAAAGTAAAACATATAACATAAAACTTAAAATACATTTTTGACATTTTGTGTGTTTTCCGTGAAATTCAAAACACGAAAAAAATTATTTAAATAAAAATTTTAAAAAAGTAAATTCTAAACAATAATATATTATAAATTCTTAAAATACAAAAATTATAAAATTATAAATAAACTAAAAATTTGAAAAAAAAAATGAAAATTCAAAAAAAAATTAAATTCTAAAATACTAAAAATTAATTCAAGCTCATATCGGTTATTTAAATAAAAAATTTTAAAAATTTTATTTAAATAAAAATAGATTAAAATTCTAAGTCCACATCATTAATTATTTTTCCTATTTTGCCAATTTATTATTTGTTTGAATTTTATTTTTGTAACAGAAAAAATTTTGTAAAATCCATCAACTTTAAAATGTATATATTATAATTTGATAATATATTAGCATAACATTATTATATTTTATTGAATAATCAAATTCGTTAAATAAAATGTCATAAAATAATTTTTCAAAATTACAAACAGAACGTGTTTTCCAATTTTCTAATTTTGGAAATAGTTTTTCAGAATAGCATACCAAACATATTTTCAACAATTTTAAAATAGACTCTCAAAACAAATTACTAAAATTAAATTGAAAACTCAAATCTCAAAGCTGAAACGCAAAGAGAACAATGATCGTTTTTGGGAAAAATCGAGTTGTACAAATGGTTTGGAGATTTGATTCCAAAAATTACAACTAGGCCTCATATTTTATGTGTATTCTTTGTGGTCCAAATTTATTGTTATTAGTACATTAAATCTACGTGACATCAATTTTTGTGAAATGTCGATCGATTATATGTCACGTGGACATTTAACTGTACATATCATCAATTCACGCTGCGAATTTAACAGAGTGGCATTTGGTGAACGCAATAGTATACTTTAGTGACCGATGCTGAAATTTTGTAACTTCAGTGACCTTCAGTGAAATTAACCCATAAAAAAACAAACAAAAATGTTTAAATTAATAATAATGAAATTTTTGTAAGAAATTAATTGTAAATTAAAAAAGTATTTTATCCGTCGGTAATATTATAAAGAAAGAATAAAAGGATATTTTAATTTATTTGTTGACAACTTATAAATAAATATATTTAGAAAGAATAAATTAAATTTCGTTGGTAATCAATAATCAAAGTGTCGTTGGTAATTGTGGACAATATACAAAGAACATTATCGTTGGTAATCGCTAACGAATGCACATCGATAATCACTAATTGTTCGATGTCGGTAATTCCATCTAAATCCTAATAAATATCGATTTCGATCATAATAGTAGACAATAATATTGTCATCGATTACTAATTGATTTTTTGGCACTGATCATTCGCTCCATTAACTTTTTGTTATTATTCTTGAAAAGACCCTTGAGGGATTTTGCATAAGCCTCTAAGTTGCTTGTCTTCTATTACGAAGACCGCCTGGTCGCGAAGCTTAGCCAGGGCATGTTTTTTATTTGCATTCATGCCTTTTGGAAAGAACCGCTAAATCAAGTTCTAGTTTAGATGAAGGAAGTATGACCACCTTACCAACAGTTGAAACTCAATCGGGAGCCATCTCTACTCCCTAGTAGTCGAGGAGATGCAAGGAAGAGAGATTGAGAAGAAAATGGGGTATAAAATAAACACAAGTAGCTCGACTAATTTTCAAACAAGCCTGTGGATTGAGACGGTTCAAGCAATAAACAAGCGTGTCGGGCTTGGTATGGCCTGCCACTGTAGTTAGCTTCAGGAGTCTAATCCCACTATAGAAAAATCAATTTTTGAAGTGCAAATTTTTTTCAATAGCAGTCCAATTTTGAAGTGCATTTTTATTATTTATTTAAATAGTAATCCCTCCTCCAAACAATTCTTGTTCCGCCTCAGATCAACTTGATTCTGACCAGTGCGTGGGATGAGTCGAGGCTAGCTACAGACTAGACAGACTTATCCAATCAACCTATTTGAGACTATCAAGTAACTTGAAGAATAGGAATAAATATTGTCTACAAATATTCTTATTATACTATAGAGGTACTTATATATTTGAATGTTTTCAATGAATTCCTTTTGTTGGCGTCATCAAAGTAAGATCTATTCCATAATTTGTGCCCTTCCACGCCAAAAGGTGAATCTATGGCATCGTTTTTTTTTATTTGGGACGGCAACAAAATTACATTTAGATTAGAGCAATTTCAAGACATTTGGCAATTAACGATCTTATTTTGTCAACAATAATCATGTCAAATTGATTGTTCAAAATTTATAGCGTATGGCAAAATTTCAAGTAGATAATATTTTTCTCTCGAACTTACAATTTTTTCATGCCATAGATTCCATATATTTCTCCATTTTTGATGGTAAAACTAAGAGTCCAATCTTATATCGTTAATCTCTGACGACATTACAATCCTGTGGAAGTTGGGTGACTTGGTAATTGTAATTTTTATTCTTATTCGCGCTTTAAATTTATGATTTTATTGGTTGTGTTTAGTTTGAAGTTGTGTTGATTTGCACGTATTCTTACTTTGTAGGTTGGGTCACAATTCGGGGACAAATTTTGGAGAAAGAATGAAGAAAGTGGTTGTCTGGAGTCAAGGCGAGAAGATGATGAAAAGGGGGACAGAAGTGGACCAAGCAGGCAGTGCGCGCGCATCCGCTACCTATACATATAATTCTAGCGCGCGTCGGCTATTTTCCTAGTTCAGGCAAGCTCAGACTGGTTTATTATATTGGAGGGGCGTTTTTGGCATATTGAGGATGAATTTCAAGTGTTTTGTGGACACTATATATACAAGAAGTTGAAGATATTAAAAGGGATAATGTCTTGAGAAGAAAACACAAATACATACACATTGACCAACAGTTTTAAACTTAGAATTGAATACCCAAGATTGCAAGATGAAGATTGGGGTTCGAACTTCGAGATTCAATGAGAGATCTTCATCAATTCTTTATTTTATCTGTTAATTCGCAGTCATCGACTTATTTTAAGATTGTAAAAAGCGTAAACCGTGGAGGCCAATTTTTAAGTTTTTTGGGCCTAAGTAAGACTTAAGCGAAAGCGAGGCGTGAAAAAATGTTTTCTTATTTTTAATATTATTTTAAATATTAAATAAAAAAGATTTAAAAAAATTTAACTAAAAAACGCTCGCCTAAGCAAGATTAGGTGTGCCTAGATGTAAATAAATCTCGCATAGGCGTACGCTTTTTAGTTAAAAATATAGTTGACCAAAAAAGAGCGCGCCTAGAGTCTAAGCACGCTTTTTAGAACACTGTTTATTTTCATACTATTCGATTTGTATGTAAAGAGGATGAGCGGCTAATTTCAATTGTAAGAAGATCGATGTAGCCTAGTTGGATAATTTGACTTCTATTATCGCATTTTGATTTTTAATTGAAATTCATGTCGAACTTTTATTGTATTTTTGTTATGCTTTTCATGGTTTTTGGTCAATCTATTATTTGAATTGATAAGTGGGAAAAAAAAAAATCATGGTTTTAGGAAAAGATCTTCTTCAAATTATGCGGGCCATGTTTGTGAAAATCTTCATGATTTTATATGCGTCCTTTCTATGTCGTAATATCTTCAATTCACATAGATAGATATGATTAACTCTAATTGAGAGAGATTATTAATTAAAATTTAAGAAATTTGATTGGCGACACAATATAAATTTTCCTACAAACAAGCTCAAGTTTTTAATCAAAAATGACTGCATTTTAAAATCATAAAATGTTACAAGTGCATGGATTTAAATTAGAGTTTAGAACATGGTTGCCACTAACCTATATCAAAATTTCAATTGAGCCACTAAATTTTTAATTTTGTTTAAATTAAATTACATGTCTGTCCTTAATATACACTTCTTCGTCAAATTTTATTAACGGTAATGTTAAACCAAATTTTATATTCGACAACTTTATTCAAATTTTAGCGAAAGCCATGATTGCGGTCAAAATGCACCTAATAAAAGTCAGAATTTTGATCTTAAAAAATATATTTTGGAATTGATTCATCATCATCTATCTGAAAAAATAATTATCAAAATATAGTTGACACATTAAATTAGACAAAATAATATGCAAATATTTGTATAAATAATTATCATTTTTAATCATGTTAAATTTAATCTAAACATTTGATTGTAATTTTAAAATTTCAAAATATGTAACAATGCATTTATTCCTATGTTGCTTAGGCAGTCGAATTTCAAAGCATCTATTCCACATTAAACGGCTTAATTAATGTATAATTAAACTGCGAATCTACCACCAACTTCGAAAAATATTCATTTTGATCAATTTTGTCAGATTGAAGATGACACTTTTGACTCATGCAATAACCCTACTAGATCTTAGCCAAAATAGCTTAAGGATTATTTGATTTTTTTTTTTTTTTAAGTGTTTATTTAATGGAGTTTAAAAATAATTTTTTTAAAGAGATTTTGAATAAGGTTAGTAAAATATATAGTTAAAAAATAAATAAAATTTGTGGGTCCATGAAATATATTGTTAAAAAAGAGTTTAAAATAAAGCTATGTGCATGTTTGCTAGTTCTGGAATTATTTTTTAAGTGCGAAAATTATAAGTTGTAGGTGAATGTGTAGATAAAAAAATTGGTTGTAAGTTATAGATCATATGAAATATGTGAATAAAAAATATGTTTAACAACTTTGACTAATTGAAACTATAATTTAAATAATCTCAAACACGTGACTAGTCAAACATGCTTTAATCATTGTTTTACAAACAAGGTGTCAAGGATAGCTAGCAAATATCTAGAGCATATAAAAATCAACATCGATAAGTGTAAATAAAATTTTAAATAAGAGTATATTTGATAGAATTTAAAAATTTATTAAAGTCAAATTCAATAATTAATTTTAACCATATATTTTATAGAATTTATAATTTTTATCAATTTTTCAACAACACATTTCATCAATTTTTTTATCAAAATATATAAAAAACTAGATCAAACAAGTGCTAAATACATTAAAAAGAGTACATTTGATGCTTAAAAAGTTACTTTCTCACTTTACTTTTAAAGTAGGTTTCTTTATTGGGAAATTGGCGCAAATGGTCCCTAACGTTTACCATTAGTGAGAAAATGGTCCCTAACGTTTCATTTTTGGCAAAAAGGTCCCTAACCTATACATTTAGTTGCGCAATTGGTCCTTTTAGGTGCGCAAATGGTCCCTAGCACTGTTTTTTGTCTTTATTAGCAGGGGTAAAATTGTCAAGTCACATTTTTTTCAACCTTTCAATTGGCGCAAATGGTCCCTAATCTTAAGAAATTTACAATTGGATTCCTAACCTTTAAAAAAGTGAAAATGAGTCCGATACTTTAATTTTTTTTATTAAAAATTAAAAAAAAAACTAACAAATTGATAATATACTAAATTATTTTGAATATTTTATGAACTATTATAAAATAACCAAAATTGAAATTCATAATTATTAACAAATGCGCTAATTAAAATTATTTTATTATTATTAAGTAATCATATTATTTAAAATTCAAACTTTAATTTTATCGTTACAACAAAAGAAGAAAAATAAATTTGTCACAAATAAAATTTTTACTTATACTCAACCCAACTCGATTTTATACAGTCTCATATTTACTAGGCCAATCCAATTCGATTTTGAGCTACAAGGTTATTGGACCAATCCTATTTTAAATTTTAATTAATTTTTACATTCAAAAAAAAAAATAAAGCAAAAAAAAAAAAAGTTTCCACCCACCCCACCCCACCCCACCCCACCCCCCCCAACCCAAAATACGAGCAGAAAGGGAGGGGATTTCTCCCCTCCCCGGTCGCCGTCGTCGTCGCCGTCGACGGCGACGGCGACCGGGGAGGGGAGAAATCCCCTCCCTTTCTGCTCGCGCAACCAGGGGGGATTTCTCCCCCCTGGTTTCGCCGCGAATAGGGGGGAGAAATCCCCCCTATTTCACTGCGACGGGGGGGATCTCTCCCCCCCGTGTTTCGGCGAAACACGGGGGGGAAAGATCCCCCCCGTCGAAGCGAAATAGGGGGGATTTCTCCCCCCTATTCGCGGCGAAGTTGTGCGAGCAGAAAGGGAGGGGATTTCTCCCCTCCCCGGTCGCCGTCGCCGTCGACGGCGACGGCGACCGGGGAGGGGAGAAATCCCCTCCCTTTCTGCTCGTATTTTGGGTTGGGGGGGTGGGGTGGGGTGGGGTGGGTGGAAACTTTTTTTTTTTTTGCTTTATTTTTTTTTTTTGAATGTAAAAATTAATTAAAATTTAAAATAGGACTGGTCCAATAAACTTGTAGCTCAAAATCGAATTGGATTGGCCTAGTAAATATGAGACTGTATAAAATCGAGTTGGGTTGAGTATAAGTAAAAATTTTATTTGTGACAAATTTATTTTTCTTCTTTTGTTGTAACGATAAAATTAAAGTTTGAATTTTAAATAATATGATTACTTAATAATAATAAAATAATTTTAATTAGCGCATTTGTTAATAATTATGAATTTCAATTTTGGTTATTTTATAATGTTCATAAAATATTCAAAATAATTTAGTATATTATCAATTTGTTAGTTTTTTTTTAATTTTTAATAAAAAAAATTAAAGTATCGGACTCATTTTCACTTTTTTAAAGGTTAGGAATCCAATTGCAAATTTCTTAAGATTAGGGACCATTTGCGCCAATTGAAAGGTTGAAAAAAATGTGACTTGACAATTTTACCCCTGCTAATAAAGACAAAAAACAGTGCTAGGGACCATTTGCGCACCTAAAAGGACCAATTGCGCAACTAAATGTATAGGTTAGGGACCTTTTTGCCAAAAATGAAACGTTAGGGACCATTTTCTCACTAATGGTAAACGTTAGGGACCATTTGCGCCAATTTCCCTTCTTTATTTCACATTTGGCAATAATAAAGTATTTATTTTAAAACAACTTATTTACTTGCGTAGCCAAACATGGTCGATCAGATTGGCCCAAGTAAACGCCATGGCTGGGTCTTTAAAACCTCACTGTAGACTCTATCTCTCTCCCTCACGCTTATTATTGAGACAATGATGGCCCTCTGCCAATCCATCGTACGATTCTCAGAACAGATTGACAGAGGCTTACAACTGCTATACGTATTCTCTTCCAATGATCTTATCACACGGCCCATATTATTGTATATTCAAGAAAATAAACATTTAGTAACCCTCCATCTCCAAATTAAAAAGTATAGATTCAATAATTAGATAGATATTACAAGATTCAATACAATTGTTGATGATTACTCGTCTCAATTGATCATCAAGCAATAGTAGCATGCACATGTAGGATTGATCTAAATTATGTTTATTCTTGTCTTGTCTATACTTTTAGTTGACTTTTAAGATTAATTCGATCATTTAACAAATAAAAATGAATTAATTAATATGAGAATTTATTTATTTTATATTAAAAAATAAAAATGAATTGTATGACGCAGAATATAAGTTGGACAGTCGTTGGATTGTGATACTTATAAATTTCTGCCGCCACAAGACAAAGAGTGAAGAAAAGTCCAAAGAGGGATTGGGAGTTGCTTTGAATGTTACGGAGAAACTTACATCACTCTCTACACCACTGACCTACTGACACTACTTCTTTCTGCACTGAGATTTCAGAAGACATATTGCAAAATTGTTTATGAACAATAACCCCTACCCCACCCTGAACATATTCATTTCAAACATATTTACACCGTCGTCTTGTACGTATGTGTGTGTCATTAACTGTTCTAAAACTTCTTTAATGAACTTTAAAATATTGCTAATACTTCACTGTATAATTCGAAAATACTCTACATTCGTCATGTTTGATAATATCGATTGTTGAATTTGACAGATCTACCATATTGACAAGTGATTCTCCAACTTGACCCGTAGTCCAAATCTTCCAATCAATAAATATCCAAATGTTTTCTCAGCATTCAATATTATTAATTATTTAACTCACATATCAATGATGAATGGTTAGGACGGACCCTTGCCTTGCATTGTAACATTGTAATTGTTTTCTCAACATTCAATATTGTTAATTATTTATTTTTTCTTTGACAGGATAAATTTGTTGAGGTGAGAGAGACTGAGCACACCCAGGCCGCCTCTAATGTCGCGTCGATGAATGAGTGTGTTATTGCAAGAAAGGTTCTCGGAGAACAATGAAGGCACGTTTGTGGAGTCGAACGGATTTCAAAGGGCAGATATCCTTCCTTAAGTTCCACTGCTGCATCAAACGCCCCACAAACAGCCAACCAGTCTTCTCATTCTACCCGCTCCGACAATATCGTCGTGCTCAGTTTATTCGAATTATGGCCATTGATACCAGGGGTGCACATTTACAATGAGCTTAGCGTCAACATATGAGCTTATAGTGATGACTTTTGTCGTCGCTATAGCTCTCATATCCTATAGTATAAAGACATGTTGTATAACGCAGTATGTAAGATTTTAATCATATTCTTTTTTTTTTAATATTATCCACTATAATACAATTCACTTAAAAACAAGTTAGTCACACATATAGATTTTCGTACCGAGTATAATACAATATATAAGATTTCAACCCATTATTGTTATATTACTATGCACAACAGTGAGAACCAGCTGCTGACATTTTTGTTCAAAGTTTCTTCGACTACTCAACCCAATGTTTCACGTGCAGTCACGGTAGGAGGACAGGACATTTATCAAATTGGCTTGGCATCAAGAATGCAAATAAGAATATTGTCATGCATAAGTAGTGATCACCAGAACACAGTAAATGTGCATGCATGGTACGTAGATGACAAATCGATACTATATATATATAGTACTGTCAATTGTGTGAAATTCTTTTGTTGGAGTTTTTCATGGATTATTGTTTGTTTTAGGATGGATATGATCAATATGATGTATGTTTGAGGATTTTGGTCCACTTTTTTGCTGTTTCAGTTCAGTGCCTTGTAGCTTTCCAACGCTGTAAATTCGATTGAATCAGCATATGTTTGGAGGTGCTGAAATTATAATTTAAGTGCTTATATTATAAGCAGTTGGTAAATGTGTGGATAAAAAGTGGTTGTAAGTAGTGGGTCCCATGAAATATGTGGATGAAAATTATGTTTGACTAGTTTGACCAGCTGAAATTATAATTTAAGTTATGCCAAACATATGCTCAATTAGGTGCATCGTCTCGTGGGATCATCATTCTATTTTAATTAGGCTAATTTTAAAAATTGTTTAAACGTTTAAATATATTTTGATATGTTATTTTGTTGTTTACTTATTTTGACCGTAAAATGAAGGATAGTACACTGCATTTGGAAAGGTGAATGATCTTTGACATATTATGTGCAGTCAAAAATCAGCTCTCTCCTTGAACAACTTGACAGTTCGTAGTTTTAGAGGATGCTTCAAACCGGTAGATCGAGACTTTTCCCCTACTTATGAGGCTCCCCACCTTGTAATTTTTTTTTTTTTAAAAAAGTATATTCTTATATCGTATTTTTCTTAAATACAAATATCGATTTGGTTATTTAAACTTCGTTTTTTGTGTGTGGTGTATAGGAGTAGGCTCGATCGAGTTTGGTTCAATTCCAAAGAGAATCGAACTAAACCAAAAACCATTGGATATTTTGTAAATGGAACAATCGATTCTAACTTAAATTCTGGAACCAATCCAGAACCAAACTGTTCAGTTTGGTCTATAATTAAATTTTTCAGAATTGTCCTATTTTTAACAACTGTTTTTATCAAGTTTTGAACGTACAATATTCCATCTTAATACAAAATGACAAACATAGAACTAAAATGTTTTTTTATGAGTTAAATGTTCAGAAAAAATTGAAAAACAATAAGGTTGGTTTAATTCTTCGGTTTTGAGTCTAGAACTAATAACTGAAGTATAAATTATCGGTTCTCGATTCTAATATCCATACCCGATTTAAACTTACAAACAACTGAACCGATCAACTTAGTTTGATTCAATTCTGATTCGATCCAATTTAATTGGGTACTTTTATCCACTGTGTTTCAAGCTTCATGTTCATAGGGCACATGGTAATGCTTATAATTGCAGAATTACTATGGATTTGTTTGTGTTAAATGTGTCAGTGAGACATCTGCAAAGCCCACTATCCAAACCTATTGGGCTGAAATATGAGTGAAGTCCACAAGTTTGTTACAGACATGGTTGTGAGTGGATCGAGCCCACCATTCAATGATTCCCAAGTCGAATCCATTACTTTTATTTTTGGTTTTTTATATTTTTAAGGGAAAATTGTCAATAAGTCATTTCCACATGACTTATTTCAAATTAGGTCAAAACTTTTTTTTAAATTGTGATAAAGTCATACTTCACATCAATATTTTATATTAATTCCAAAATCACCCATTTTAACTATATTTTTCATTAACACAATCTTCCAACTCCACAAACCTCCTCCACCTCCGACGACAACCTCCTCCACATCCGGCGACCTCCGGCGACACCCCCGTGAGAAACTTTCAAATAATTATCCTGTCCGTAGTTAGCAGAGGGTTTTATTCCAGATTGGTTTATAACAGCTGGTTGGATATTATTGTTATCGTTATTGTTAGTTTCTGATGTTTTCCTTGCATCTTCATCATCTGAATGTTCTTCAAGCTCAATTTGAAGTTCTTTCACTTGTTTCTGCAACTCCATCACATAATCAATTGCATCTCCAAGTATAGAAGCTCTATCCAACTGCAAAACAATAAAAACTATGGCGTGTTTGGTAGGAAGGATTAAATTGCACTTAATACGTTTTGCTGTCTCATCCTGTCCAGCATTACATACCTTAGAAATTTTAGGGACTAAGGCTCGAAGAGAATAGAGCCTATCATTAAGCTTTTTTCTTCTCTTTCTCTCAGCCATGAGGTTTTTTTATTGAGGTCCCTTTTCTGTTCGTCTACCATACTTTGCTGCTTTTTCATCATCATCATTCGGATCAGAATCAACCGCCTCCACCTCCGGCGACCTCCAGTGACAACCGCTTCCACCTCCGACGACCTCCGGCGAGTGCTTCTACTACTTTTTAGGCAGTTTTTTGGTGAAGATTTTGGATCAATTTTCAGTTGGAGACTGAATGTTGTTAGCTGTGATGTTAACGTAGGAATATTGTTATTAATGTCTTTGTTTTAATCTTAATTCTTAATGTCTTAACAGTTAGCATTGATCTATCCGTGCTGTAAGAGAGGCTGACCAATATGATTATCCTGGGTTGAGTATTTGGGCTGAGTACTTTAGTAGTTATGTAAACAATGAGCATTTTCCAGTTATATAAATAATGAGGTAACATTTGTTGTTGATACTGTATTATAGAATAGCAACTTGATATTGTATTATACAAAACAGTATCATAATAGAAATGGGCATAGAATGCTGTAAATATGAACTTGAATACTCTACTATCTTATGTAAATAGGAGCTTGAATGCTCCACCATCTAATTGCTGTAAATATGAGCTTGAATGTTCCATCATCTAATGTTTAGTCATGGTATGTTATTTGATACTATATTATACAAAACAGTATCACAATATAAATGGACATAAAATTATTGTAAATAGGAGCTTGAATGTTTCATCATCTAATGTTTGAATATCTTAGTTTTAATCCATGATATTGTTTTAATGTCTTAGTTTTAATCTATGATACTGTTTGAATCTATGTGATCTTTGATATTGTTTAATTATGGCAATATTTGAATAAGTGATACTGTTTGAATGTCTTAGTTTTAATCTATGATAATGTTTTGTTTATGTAATGTGCATTAATATAAATTGATATTATTTTAATCTATGTTTTAATATATGATACTGTTTTGTATAATACAGTATCAAATAAAACATATGACTAATTAAACAGTATCAAAGATTAAAGCTTGATATCATAGTCATGTGTGTTGTTTGATACTGTATTATGTAAAACAGTATCACAATAGAAATGATCATAGAATTTGCACACGTGCTCAGAATTTTTATTATAATATGTTTTCGGAATGGTCTCGACGAGACGGTCAAGACCAGCGGCTTTGCCGCTGCCTATGATGGATTTTACCCGTTTGAAGTCGTCTCTTTAGCTTAAAATGGCAATCTTTAATTTTTTTTTTCAAAACAGTATCACAAATTCTTTAAAACAGTATCAGGGATAAATGTGCATCATTTTGTTGCAAATTAAAGCTCTTCCAAGGTATCTGAGTCTCTTAAAAGCAAACACATACTTCATAGCAATGCTAAAATGAAGAAAGAAGAACTCACAATCATTCTCAAGTTAATGGGAAATCATGCAAATGGTTCTCATCTAAAACTATAAACAATGTTTTTAATTTTTCCCTTGAATTTGAATATGTTTGAGATTCAATTAGAACATAGATTTTCATTGGATAGATAAGTATAAATTTATAAGGTGTTTAATGGTAGGTAGAAGAATTAATCAATAGAGAATAAACAAGAGAATATTATTGTTCTTAAAATGTTTCATTAGTAAATCGAAATCATAGGTTTAACAGTATCACAACAAAACAGTATCACCGCAAAACAGTATCACCACTCAAAATCCGCGTTTTTTACAATTAAGGGTATGTTGGTCTTTTAGCTCTAAAATATGACTTTAATTGAATTAAGTTTTGAGCATATGACTTTAGAGCCCATAAATGTCCAAACAGTGACCGGCCTTGAATTTACCCTATTTTTAATTGGATAAATTCAAGGCCGATCATTGTTTTAATATTTATAGGTTATAAAGTCATATAGTCAAAACTTAATTCAATTAAGGTTACGTTTTAAAGCTAAAAGACTAAAATATTATTAATTGTAAAAAAACGTTAATTTAATGACACTGTTTTGTTGTGATACTATTTTATTTAGATAATGTACATTGGTTTATTTATACTATGCTTTTATCTTTAATACTGTTTTATTATGACAATGTTTAAACATATGATCTTGTACTACTAATTGAGCATTTTAAGAATAATATCATTACTTCAACCATTAAAACATCTTGTACTTATTTATATATATGATACTATTTTATATAGATAATATATTATGGTACACTTACACCATACTTTTATCTTTTATATTATTTTATTATGATAATGTTTCAACCTATGATACTTTTTGTGCGATTTAAATCTCGCAAGTGGACGGATCGTTTACAAGTAATATAATGATGTGTAGAGTGTCGAACCAACGAGGACCAGATATTAATTTAATCAATTAATTTATAACTTAAATTTTAACAATAAACAGAAAACACATATTTGATTTGGGTTTATGATTCTTAACTATTCTAATTAACTCTAAATTATCAAACAATTAAAATAACTTTATGAGAACGAATTCGAATTATACTAACACTAGGATTCGCGAATCCACCTACACGTTCTTTAATTAATTATCCGTTTAATCGCTTTATCTCTTAATTACCTTGGATTGAAAATCGACATTCTTAAAATAATCAAAAACCTCTCTCGATGGTCAATCAATTCTATACGTTATACGAACCTAATTATTTCTAATTAAGCTTTGAACATAAACATATGCATTAAAATCTTAAGAACATCTAAATGGATTTCATAAAGTATAATAGTAATTTCTATCTATTATTGGACTATATGTTATTCAATACCACGTACTTAATCTATGTTGAATATCTCGACTTCAATATAGATCACAATATATTCTAATGGTGATCAGGCATTAAAATAATAAAAATAATGAATAAAGAATAATCAACCCAAAAGTAATTAATTACTAAAACGGAAAAACTTCTAATTAATTAAACGCATGAGGTTTCATCGTTCATCCTAGAAACAAATAAATTAGCCGGACATGATTATGTAAAATAATACAAGAATTGTATTAATCACGTTCCGACGAAAGAAAAAGAAGAAAGAATAGATAAAACCCGTGACTCTGACTGAAGAATCTTCAATTCCGTGCCTTGATCTTTAATTCTCCTCTTGTGTATCTTCTTCTCAAAATTCGTCTCCCTTGTTCTGGCTATCATCTATCTTATTTATAACCATCTTCCAACCCTCTAAGACGTGTGTTAGGTAATTGAATCAATATGGACTTGGTAGTGTTGTAATCCAATCAGGAATCTGCCAACTGCTGCCGCGTATAACCTTGCGATCGCATGGTGTAGCACCTTGCGATCGCATGGCTCAGTCATTTCACATTCTGTAATTGAAAAGGTTGACTTGCGATCGCAGCTATATACAACCATGTGATCGCATGGTTACCGTTGATGATTTCTTGTATTCCTTTCTTTGATATTTGCATGCCAAGTCCTTCAAGTCTCTTTATCTGTGCAATTAAATCCTCTTTTCTTCAGTTTGTTCTCTTTTCGTCAGATTGACACTTGGTTTTGATTATTTCCTAAAATAATAAGAAAACAACATGCAATTAAACTGAAAACAAATAAGAGTACTCATAATCGTCCCTTTTTGTGAGTTCAAATAAGTACAAAATTGTACTTATCAAATACCTCTAAACTTGAACTATTATTCGTCCTCGAATAAACTAACTAAAAACAATCATGCACATACTAATAAAAATAATAAAAATTATACTAGAAATAGCTTGTCGTTCTTTTGTAACAACTTATAATTCATGACGAGTATCTAGGTACTACTATTGCAAACGTGATCCTATTTAAACTATATTTGATACGTGTGTGAAAGTAGTTAATCTGATTCACTTAATTTCTATGGTGATGGTAGCCTAACCATTTGGTCAAATTTTCCTTTCCCTCTCGTAAAGTACACCTTCTCCCAAAATGATTTTTTTCTTTTAATTCTTGAGATTTTGGTTCTAAGGTTATGGTTCACATTCTTTTCTTGCTTGAGATTGGTTGAGAAAACTAGTAATCGTGACAACCTAGGTTTATGAAGATTCTCCAATTTATTAGCACTCTTGACCAGAAATTTTCTACTAAGTAAGTCAAACACATTAGTCATCTAATCCTCATGTTTACTTTGCAAAGGATTTCATCATTTTTTTTAATTAAATCTTATGTGCAGAACTCAATTCTTTAAGCTTTCTAGATGACTCATGTAACAAGCTTTAGGTCGATGACTTTATCACTCGAGTCAAAAAGACTACGAAAAGAGTTAAATAATAATAACATTGTTCTTTGTGTGCAATAAGTTCATGCTAGGGGATTAGATTCCTAATATTCGGTCATTACTTAGTTTCCTCTAACTGGTCTAAAGTGCTCCACACAATTTTTTTTCCAACATACATGGAATCAATCATAACCTAGATAGCCACTATCAGAGCTTAACTACCATATTTACTCACTCTATTGGTTACTTGGTTGAGATACAAATGATTCTTAGATTCAAAAAGGAGTATCCTATTGTTTTCAAAATAAGTGCACCAACATAGCTAAAAATTATCTTAACTGGCCGACATAACACAACATCAGACATGGTCAAATAGCCTCACATTTAAACAAAAGTAATAATATGTTTACAAGTCATGGATTACAGCAAAATTTAAAAAAATTCATTATTAGCCGGCAAGGCTATTCATATCACACAAACATGCAAAAAATTAAATTAAAAAAAATTTAAAAATAATTTAACAATCAATATCAAGTATTATCATCAAATCAAATATTTTTTCACTACCCCCAAACTTGAAAGATACATTGTCCTCAATGTAAAAATAATTCTAAGGAGTATATAAAGATCATAGACTACCCAGATGTGGATCGGATGGTGTTGGAAGAAAAAGTATGACATGATCAACTGGTGGAGAAATCTGTACAGGTTGGTCGACAAATCTTTGCTTGAATATCATCCAACCAGCCTGCAGGTTGTAACCCTAAAAATAATAATAATAATAAAAATAATAAGAAATTATAAATAAGGAAAAAAAAAATTTTTTTAGTTGTCCTTGTGATTGTAAGGACAAAATTTACTGCGATCGCAAGTACGTGAAAATCTGGGCAGAACAGGACATGCGATCGCAGAGGGTTATACCATGCAATCGCATGGTACAAAATTGTTAAACCCGAATTTTTTTTTTTTAGAAGAATGACGATGATCACAGCCTAATTTCCTCTGAATTGAAAGCCTACTTTCAAAAATCCTAAAATCCTAAAACGTGCAAAGTATCAATTGAAATCCTAAAATTGAAATATACGAAAATTTAAGTAAAATGGTAGAAATATGGGTTGCCTTCCATTAAGTGCTTCTTTAAAGTCATTAGCTTGACTTTGTCGTGGTGATCACTCAAAACACTTTGAACAGATCTTTGGAAGACTTAATTTGCCTGGCTCGATTTTCTTTGCACCAATTTTTGTTCACCTTCCAGAGTTTGATTTTTCCCTTATCATATTGATAGGACTCTATTTTGCCATCCTGTTCGAACTCAACTATGAAGATGTCAGTCTCTTCATTGGTTTTGGTCACAGAAGACGAATAGAACTTCTCTTTCTCTACATACTCTTTTTCTCTAAGTGGTGCATCTTGATGTTGGGTGACAGCTCTATCGTCTAAACTCCCAGCTTTCTGGTTAATGACATCGATCTCGAAACAGGACTCTGGAGAGCTTGGAAAATTAATTACTTTGAACACATTGAATGTAATGTGTTCATCATTCACTTTCAGCTTAAGTTCTCCTTTTTGAACGTCAATTACTGCCCGACCAGTAGCCAAGAAAGGTCGACCCAAAATGAGTGATACATCCCTGTCTTCACACATATCCAAAATAATAAAATCAGCAGAGAATATGAACTTGCCCACTTTTACCAATATGTCTTCAATTATTCTCCTTGGACGTTTGATTATTCTATCTGCAAGCTGCAGTGTTACTGTTGTTGGCTTTGCTTCTCCTAAACCGAGTTGCTTAAAAATAGAATAAGGTATTAGATTTACACTAGCACCAAAATCACATAAAGCTTTATCAAAAAATAAACTACCAATAGTGCAAGGGATTAAAACTCCCTGGATCTTTTAATTTTGGCGGTAGCTTGTTTTGCAATATAGCACTGCATTCTTCAGTTAGCGCGACTTTTTCATGCTCTTCCAACTTCCTTTTGTTTGAAAGAATTTTCTTTATGAATTTAGCATAGCTAGGCATTTGAGCTAAGGCATCGACGAACGGTATATCGATGTGCAGCTTTTTGAAAACATTTAGGAACTTCTTGAATTGCTGGTCTAGCTTATGTTTTCGCAACTTTTGAGGAAATGGAATTGGAGGGACATAAGCCCGTGGTGGAATATAATCTGGTGTAGAGTCCCATCTTTCTTGTGTAATTTTTGGTTCTGATTTGTGTTCTCTCTCTTTGCTGGACACAGTTTTCTTTTCTACACCTGGTCTCTTAACATGAATTTTTGGCAATTCAACTCCACTTCTTGTGGTAATTTCATTTACTTGCTCTTTTAGATTGACATCGGTATTGCTTGGCCATGTACCTGGTTGTCTCTCTGTCAATAGTTTAGCCAACTGCCCAATCTGATTTTCCAAATTTTTAATTGCAACATCTTGCCTTTTTTGTACCTCCTTGAGTCCTATCTCCATCCGTTATGACAATTTAGCAAATGTTTCTTCGAATCCTCCTTCTCTTTCTTGAGGTCTTCCCTGATTTGGAGGATTTTGAATATTTAGGGTGTTACCATATGAGAAATTTGGATGATTTCTCCATCTTGGATTGTTTGTGAGTACGGATTATTCTGCTGTCGCTGAAAATTTTGAGCATATGCAACTTGTTCAGGGGATGACATATCAACTTTGGTCAAATGACACTCTGGTGATTGATGGTTTGCCCCGCATGTTACACAGATTGGTTGAGGCATCTGAACCATAGTAGCCGAATGAGAATATTTCATTACTTCCATCTGCTTTGATAATGCATCGATTTTCGCCAATACAAGCGAATTGGTGTCTACCTCATGTATCCATGTTGCTTTCCTCTGCAATCCTCTTTCTGGCCACATAATAAACTGTTCACTCATTGTTTCATATAGATCATAAAGGTCACCGGTGGATCTATTTTGGATAGAGCCACCTGCTGCAGAATCTACTAAAGAACGACTGGTTGGAGCTAGTCCAGAGTAGAAATAATGATTCTGAGCTGCTAAAGGAAAACCATGACTTGGACACTTTCTGAGCAGTTGCTTGAATCTTTTCCATGCCTTGTGAAAATTTTCCAACTCAGATTGTTGAAAATTGGAAATTTCATACTTCAGTCTGTTTACTCTGGCCGGAGAAAAATATTTCAATATAAATTTCTGGATCAGATCTGCCCATGTAGTGATACTTCCTGGTGGTAGAGAATCTAGCCATTCTCTAGCTTTATCCTTCAATGTGTGTGAAAAGAGCCTCATCTTCAGTGATTCTTCATTAACACCGTGGTATTTGAAATTTCCATAGCATTCATCAAAGCGAGAAATATGGTAATGAAGATTTTCATCTGTCATCCCATAAAACGGCAGATTGTTCGAGAACAAATTCATCACATCTAGCCTCAACTGGAAGTTGTCATGTCCATAAGGCGGATAGACTATGCTGGACTGATTCTCAACAATCGGTGGCATCATATACTCACCCATAAGAATATCTCGTTCATTAACTTCAATTGGTCGAGCTATTGGTGCTTGATTATTTATCACACCTGCAGGTAATTGATCACGTACTTGATTGTCTGCCATTGTGTCTTTTTGCTGTTTTTTATTTTCTCGTTTTTTTTTGTTGTCGTCGGTGAAAGCTCTGGGTCTAAATCAAATAGATCAAGATTTTTTGTACAGAGCATGCACACTTAACACCTGAAAAATTAGAAAATATATACAATTCAGCAGTATCACGAATAACTAAAACTAAAAATAAAAATAAAAGAAAAATTAATAATACTAAAAAATTTTGTTAAAACTAAATTATCAATTAACATAGTAATTAATAAAACTAGTTCTCGGCAACGGCGCCAAAAACTTGTTGTGCCATTTAAATCTCGCAAGTGGACGGATCGTTTACAAGTAATATAATGATGTGTAGAGTGTCGAACCCACGAAGACCAGATATTAATTTAACCAATTAATTTATAACTTAAATTTTAACAATAAACAGAAACACAGATTTGATTTGGGTTTATGATTCTTAACTATTCTAATTAATTTAAACAATTAAAATAACTTTATAATAATGAATTCGAATTATACCAACACTAGGATTCACGAATCCAACTACACGTTCTTTAATTAATTATTCGTTTAATCGCTTTAGCTCTTAATTACCTTGGATTGAAAATCGGCATTCCTAAAATAATCAAAAGACTCTCTCGATGGTCAATCAATTCTATACGTTATGCGAACTTAATTATCTCTAATTAAGTTTCGAACATAAACATATGCATTAAAATCTCAAGAACACCTAAATGGATTTCATAAAGCATAATAGTAATATCTATCTATTATTAGACCCTATATTATTCAATACCACGTGCTTAATCTATGTTATTCGGCCCCCCATGCCAAAAGACAACACCTAAATTGCGACGGACCTAGGTTTAACCCATAGCGTGGCCGTGGCCTACTCCATCGAACGCGCGACCACGGACGGTCACCGGTCGACTCACCCATGTCCAAGTGACTAATGAAAATTTGTAGATATGGAAGAAGACGCTTGCAAGGAAATTGCATGAGAGTATTGAAAAATGTGTTCTTTGTGTCACATCTAGATTAAATAATAAAAAATTGAAAAATATTATTGTGTGTCCATCTTAATTAATCGATGTCAACTTACCGTACACAGATATCTTTTAATTTCTAAATCAATTGAGACTTAGGTCAATGATTAGGTTCATAAATATTAATTTTCAAATTCTTTTCTAATTTGATTAAATTGATTTATATGACTAAAATGGATTTTGGACCCGAAAAACATTATAAAATTTGACACTTTTGTTATATTATTCAAAAGACGAGCTAGACATTGTTGTAACAAAGAACTTGCTATTTCTTTGTTATTTCATCTCTTTGACTCGTTCTTTGCTCTTAATTATTTCTTTCGATATCGAAAATTTACTTGAAATCCTGTCAATTTACTCTTAAAAATAAATAAACTTGTAAGAGGGACTTGTTTTTAAAGCACTTTGATTTATAACTTGCTTAGACCAAGATAATTATCTTAATTTTTTTTGGTAAATATTTTGTGAACATTAACACATCAAAAATTTTGCTTTACTTGGTGATAAGAATTTACCCAACCTACGAGATGGTAACCAAATTTACCTCGATTACCATAAAATCATGTTTGTAACTAACTTTCATCCGTTGTTTAAGACAAAAAAGGTTCTATACTAATGATCAACTTTACCGTTAAGTTGGATTACTTGATCCTTGGAAGTATAAAATAGCTTTGAAAAGATCAAAATTGTACCTAAGACTTAAGAAATCAGTAGGAAATACAATCAATAAAAATTGACTATTAACAAATTTCTAATTTTTTTTTCCGTTAAAGTGGAACTTTTAAGAGTAGACGCTTGTTCTTTAAGATACATTTCTTTACAATAAAAAAGATGATGTGATTTGAGCATCTGAATCAAATTATTTGACCAATTATATGTCATGATTTTTTATACTTTCCTTTTCTCATTTGTATACTTTTGTGTGAACTAGTAGATCGATGGCCATTTAAGTTCCTTGATTAATGTAAATAAAGGAATAAATCGTCATTGAGTGTAATTAAGGAGATATCTAAGAATAATTTGTTATTGTAGAGGACCTACTTTTCTTTATTACGACGAATGATCTAGATTGGAAGCGGCTCGAGCATAGGCGGATCTAGAAATCGATGAATAGGGGGGCTTGAATTTTTTTTAAAAGCAACATTCGACAATAAAAACACGCTTAGTTAGTAAGACCTAACGTCTATTACGTTTTAATATGCATATAGTTAACAGAATAACTTAAAAGAAGAAAAAAAATGAAAAAATTACGATTGAACTTTTAAAGAAAAGTGACGTATTAAGTTTTTTGGCATATAAATCAAACAATATCTTAAATAATTATTGGATAATACAACATAAATGATTTAAACTTTGATCAATATTTTTTTTTTATATTTGTCACAGCGAGTTTTAAAAAAAATAATCTTAACTAACTATAAATAAATTCTCAAATAAATTAATATCATAACAAAATAGATTTACAAAGATTTACAATGTCTTATAAACTAGTTATCATAAAATATAATTTTATTAGTCTATAATTACTCATAATCAAAATATTGTATATATATTGTAGTTTTAAAAACAAAAAATAATAAAAAAAATTGTTTTGGAAAACACGATCTCCGAGACGTGCCACAACCCCCAAATTTTCCCCCCGTCACTTTCCCAATCATTTTCCTGTGACGCCTCTCCATTGATATAGTGATTAATGAATATTGGGTGCATGAAAGAGATACGTTTCTTTATCTATATATTTATATTTATTTAAATAAGTAGAGAAGAAGAGTAAAATTGAAGCTGAAATGAGACAATAACATGGGGACTTTAAGCAAAATTATTGAGGAGGCCTTATGACAATAATAATAATAATAATAAATTAACAAAGCAAATGATTATTGAAGGAAATTTTGTTGGTAATAGTCGATAATATTACTGGAGATTCTAACGAAAATCAATATAGAATTACCGACAATAATCATAGTCTATGATTACCGATACATCTTTTCAACGATTATCAACAAAATTACTGACATGATGTCAACAACCACTGACAATACTTCGATCACTAGCGGGAAGTTGTCGATATTATCAAAAAATTATATATATATATATATATATATATATATATATATATATATATATATATATATATAACTTTTTACAAATTGCCAACATATACGTTATTTCTTTACTTGTTGTATTTAATTTTTTTATTACTTTATAAGGATTTTTTTTCCGATAATTGAATTTATTAAACTATCTATATTTTTAATATTATCAACTGAAAATTTTTTTGTAATCTTAAAATTTTTTAATTGCAATTTAACTATAGACAAAATATTCTTGAATTAATATTTTAATTTTTTTAATATTTTATTATTTTAGTTAGCAATTACAATTCTATCGGTATATTAAATTTAATAAGAAAATTTTTAAAAAATTATCATCAACAAAAAACTTTACTACTAATATTAAATTATTAAACTTTTACTTTGTTACCTATGGACTTTTCAATGGTTAATATTTATTATTTTATTTTTATTACTTTATTTAGTGATAGAATTTATGTCTATAAATTAAAATTTATAAATTTTTTTTTTTCAATAATTATCGACACGGATAAATCTGATTTGGAGATTCCAACAATAAAATTATTTGGAATGCAAATTTTTAAAATGTGGGGAGTCTCTTAGCTTGGTTAGAAATTGAACAGTCGAATTTGATCTAGATATTTTCTTTGAATGCAGAGAGCTTTTATTTCAATCCTATAACAATTTTTGAAATATTGTACAATATGTGTCAAGACCAAAACAAATAAACTTCTTAAATCTAGAATTTTTACTCAGTTATAGCATTAACATGGTATAAGGTCAAAATGATGTGTCAAGACCAAAAAATTGAACTTCTGAAAATCAAGCATTTTTAATCAGTTATGGCATTACTCTGTATAAGGTCAAAATGACAATCCAACAGTGAGACGAAAACTATGTCGACCTAATGGGATTAAAGGACACTTACAATATAGATTTTTGATGTATATGAAAGGCTGCATGTAAGTTTACATTATCAAACTTGATAATTTTGTTAATGAAAAATGTAATTTATACACTTATTATGTTTATTTTGTAACGAAGAGTTTTTGTATAGTTTCAATATTTTAGAGTTGATATCTATTGAGTTTTAGTTCATTTTTGAAATTGTAAGACAAAATCTCCGAACTCAAGTTACATTAATAAAATCGACAAGAAAATAAATAAAAATTGAGATCTTTAAGTGAAGACCAATAGTCGAACTGGAGGACAAGAAAGAAGAGAAAATCAAGAAGAAACAATGTGTTTTGACGTGATAACGAAGAGTGAAAGTGGATAATTAAATGTCCAAAGGCAAATATGAATGAAGAAGGTCATACGCGCATAGTAGGTAGGAAACTAGTGCACAAAGTTTGATAAAAAGTAAAAACATCCCCATGAGGCAAGTGATATACTACTGAAAAAATAATTGAATTAAGAGTCCAACGTTTTTTTACATATCTCAATTTGAAGTTTACTACAATAAATTATGACTGGTTGAATGTCAACTAAGAGGTAGAATTAATGTCCGCTCTAAAGGACCTAGTGCTAAAATTTTCATGTTATGTCTGCTCGAGTGGCAGGTTTGCTTAGGTCACTAAATTTTTGTTTAATCATAATTTTGGGGGCCTTTTCGTCAAAATTTGGGCACAAAATGCAACCCCAAATCGTAGCCTACATATAAGACATCTCTTTTACATGCTAGGGGGAATTTTAGGACCGACAAAAAGCACAACAATCTTGCAATAAAGGTCAAATCTTGATTTCTTGAAATTTAGACAAAGAGGAAGAAGAAGATAATATGAAGTTCTATTGAAGAGATTCAAGAATTCAAATTTAATCTTCTATTTTCTTTTCATTGCTTCAAATTCCAGTGATATATTAGTATTCAAATTTATGTTATTGTAACTCGATGATGCTCGGTTGAATCTATATGCAAAGATGATGATGAGGCCTCATTTTTTACACTTTGGTCGTAAATTATTGTTTTTGATATCAAATATTTGTTTTGTTTGAATGATTTCTATGGATTTAATTGTGCTCAATTATTTAACTTGTGACTTATTTTGTTTCCAAGAAGTCAAAAATAGGTTTAGCACATCGTAGCAATTGTCATAAAGTCCGATATGAGATAGAAGTACTCCTATATTTTGTGTGATCCTTGTTTGAATATTCTTATTTTCCTTGCGTTTTTGCATATTCACATCATTTAGTTATCATCAAATTAATGTAAGTTTTGTCAATTACAAAAATGAGGTTAAAGTGAAAAAAGAGGTGTATTCCGAATCTTAGCACTTCATCAACTTGAGTTTTTTTCTCCAAAGCTTATCAATTCACTTTTATGTGCTTATTTAGATAATTTAGAACTGGTAGTTAAAAACAATCTGTGTGTGTTTGATTAAAGTTAATTTTAATTGAGTCAACACTAAATATGCAATCTTCGTGAAACTATACTCAACTCTCTACTTATAGTACTTATTTATGCCAGGATGTAGACATATTTGAGTCGATTTTTCTATTTTCTCTTTTCCTTTGTCGAGGTAGACACATTTCTTTTTAGGGTAAATAGCACCAGAAGTCCCGAACCTTTGAATGTTATAACGATGGGGTCCTAAATCTTTGTTTACTAGCAGCCGGAGTCCCTAACCTTTCAAACCTATACACTAGTGGTCCTTTTTGAACGAAAAACGTCAAAATTACTATTAAATCATCACGTGCGCCACACGTGATGAATTTCTAAAGGGCAAAATTGTTCACTTTATCTTTCCCTCTTTCCATGGAGTTCAACCTTTGTCATTGTAATCACCCACATAAATTAAGACTTAAATGGAAAATCATATGTATACACACAACTTATATATATCCATACTTACATTTTCATTCATCTTTCTTTTTCTTTTCCTTTGTTTGGATACTTTACTTCTGTTGTAAATACTCTGAACCATATGTATGCACACAACTTATATATCCCTACTTACATACTTACATCTTCATTCATCTTTCTTTTTCTTTTCTTTTGTTTGGATACCGTACTTCTGCTGTAAGTACTCTGTCGTCGGTGATTTTTTCAATGTGAGGCTGTGATGATTTTTTTTTTCTCTCTATATTTTTGTTGAGCAAAATCCAATTATACAGATCTTCGCTTTATTAAATGATTTTTGCTGAGCAAAATTCAATTAGCGTAGTAATGATCGCTTGATTATATAGATCTAGGCCTCAAAATTTTATTTTTTGTTTTTTCTTTTAGTTTAATGATATTTGAGTTATGCTGAACAATTTTGCCCTTTAGAAATTCATCACATGTGGCGCGTGTGATGATTTAACAGCGATTTTGATGTTTTCCATCCAAAAAGGACCCAATTGCGTAAGTTTGAAAGGTTAAGAACTCCGGCTGCTAGTAAACAAAGGTTTAGGATCTCATAGTTACAATGTTCAAAGGTTTGGAATATCTGGTGCTATTTACCCTTCTTTTTAAAATAACAATCTCAAAAACTCAAAGAATTATGTTCATATTGTAAAATTATAGATAATGATAAATGACTATTTAGTTGTATCTAAATGTTTATTTAGTTATCTACTTACTACAGAAGAGAGTATTCTAACAGGGTTGTAACTCTCTTTGGAACCCTATAAATAAGGGTCTTTGTTATAATAAATTTACACACTTGAGTTTTGATTCTTTTCTTATTCTCCTCTATTTTTCTAGTTTCATAACACGTTATCAGCATGAGATTCTAGACAACTGAGTTAGCAATTATATATTATTTTTTTATTCAAAAGAAAAAAGAAAAGAAAAACTAAATAGCCAAACTGTGATATCAAAACACCATAAAGAACAAATAAAAACTTAGTGGCCCAAAGACTACTTTCTCAAGCGTCAATATCCCAAAAGAAATTCAAACGGCACCAACTTGTTAGTGTTCATATCTCTATCCTTGCTTTGATTTATGAATCCAACTCATATTGTATTTTTTGTTATGACATTTTTATGAGAAGCAATTAAAAGAAATATTCGTGCTTTAATTAGATGTAACAATGCTTTAACTTTTATTCAACGGCAAATGACAACAAATCAGTGTGTTTATTATTCTAAAATATTCTTAAACAAGATTTGTTTATTTTTTATTTTCCTGAAGAATTATAATTCTATTAATATTTTAGAAGAATATTATGTTATATTTTATAACCTAAACATATAAATATTCTAGAAAAATATTTTATTGTTTTAGAAGAATATGAACTATTGCTCCTGAAGTAGTAATATTTTACATATATCAATATCATATTGTTGCTCCTGAATAAGCACAATTGTTTTTATATATTAATATTCTAATAAAATATTAATTGTTCTTGAATAGCTTAATTTTATAAGATATAATATTTTATAAAATATTATAATATTGCTATTGGAGAGCAAATATTTACATCAAAATAATGATTTGTTGTAGATCCTGAATAAGCACAACTTTATAATATTATGACAAAATATTAATTGATTCTGAAGAGCATGACATTACAATTTAAATATTATAGAAGAATATTGAACTATTACTCTTGAAATAGCAGTAGTTTTTACTGTTCAATCAACTATTATGTTATTTTCTATATATTCTTTCATACGTAGTTATAAATACAAGTTAACATGAAATTATTGTGGAAAGCCTTCAAATCTTGAATAAGATTTGTTTATTTGTTTTAATTGTGCTTTTCATGAAGAAACACAATTTTACAATTCTATCAATATTTTAGAAGAATATTGTATTGTATATCACAACTTAATATATAAATATTCTAGAAGAATATTTTATTATTGCTTCAGAATAAACAAAATTTTATATTATATTAATATTCCAGTATAATATTAATTGCTCCCAAAGAGTCTAATTTTATAAGATATAATATTCTATAAGAATATTATAATATTGCTCATGAAAAATAAATCTTTACTTCAGAATAAAGTTAAGATTTTAAAATAATTTGTTGTTGCTTCGGAAGTAGCACAATATTATATTAATGTTCAAGTCGAATATTACTTGTTATCAAATATCGTAATTTTATAATATCTATTATTTTATAAAATATTGTATTAATACTCCTGAAAAAGTATAACGTTATGAATATCAATATTTTAAAAGAAAATGATATTATTGTTTCTAAAGAAACACAAAGTACAGAAAATATTCTAAAAGAATATTGTGTTGTTGCTCCTGAAGAATCATAACTTAATTAAACAAATATTATATGACTGCTTTTGAAGAAGCATAAATTTGTGCATATCAATATTATAGGAAAATTATTGTGTTGTTGCTCTTGAAGAAGCACAACTTTACAATTTCAGAATATTAATGTTGTGTAGTATTAGAGTATTGATACTCTTAAAAAAGTACAATAAACTTATGAGACAATTCTCAATTCTTCATTTCTCCATTCTTGTGAAACAAGGAACATAAACTTGTTCTCCAAATAAATGAAAAATATATTTGCTAAATTGTATTGAACCAGAAGTTCAATACATAGAAATTTTATTGATTGGCAATACTGGTTAGACCATCCCGGATCAATATAATGTGAATTATTAATGAGAATATCTATTGAAAATCAGAAGATTTTTTAATATAATGAATTCTCACGTGATGCTTGTTCTAATGATATATAAACCAGTAGACATTCACTATGTAAAATCAGAACTGAATTCCCTACATTTCTGAAAATTATTTATGGTGATTTATGGGATCCCATCACCCTCCATGTTGACCATCTATATATTATTTGTATCTAATAGATATATCTACTAGATGATTGTACGGTGTTATTATTTGTAACTTGAAATTTGTGAGATTACTTGCTCAAAATTTAAATTATGAGCATAATTTTCAAATTATACAATCAAGACAGTGATGTGTCTTGTCAATGCTAGTGAGTCTAAATCTCAAACTTTTAATAAATATTAGTTGAGATGATGTTAAATGGTTTAGCAATATTATTTTTCAACGCCTCCAATTAAATTCTAAACTATTACTATTGAGAACAAATCGCTTCCCATTTTTATATAGGGAATGCTATTTTATATGCAGAAACATTTATACGCATTATGCCAACATCAAAGTTATCCCTGCTATAGTTGGCTTATGGTCAGAGCATAATATTACTCATCTAATAATTTTTGATAGTGCAATATATGTACAATCGGTCTACCATAGTGCACTGAAATGGGCATTAAAAAATATTGAGAATACATGTTTCGTTTAGAACATTATAAAATATCTTAAATTCTAACAGGTGATATTTTATAATACAGTTTTTGAATGTCATTTTGATATGAAACATTAGGGAGATAAATTAAGTAGCTGTAAAGAATACGTGAAAATGCAGCATATTATATTTTATAGATCTTTGCACAAGACAATATGAACCAGAAGTTCGACAAATAACTCATTTGTAAGTTATACAATTGACATATGTATTTACTGACCAAAGAGATTAAATCAAATCTCATATACCAGCTCTAAATGTTTCAATTTATATTAACGTCCTTGAAAGACAATCTATTAACATTATATCTAGTAAATTAATGACAGGCCTGAAGCATGGTGACATTTGATTCCAAAAAAATTCTCAAATTAAAAATGGAGCCAATTATAAATATGGTCCTACTGAGGAGGTTTATACTCTTAGAGAGTATATAGACACAACTAATTATAAAACTCCAGAAGAGGTTCAACTAGTTGAAATAATAAAACGAAAAGATCTCGTTAAATTATGTCGTTATGAGAAATAAATGGATTCAAAAATAAATGTTGTTGACAACACTTTTATATATAAAGAAGCGCTTCATATTATGAAATGTAGCGAGGATATTGAAAGAAATCTGTCAAAGAATAAATTGGTCAAATAAAAGAATGCAGTCCAAGTAAATTGAACTGACCAGAGAAACCTGAAGTTTCTGGACCTATAATTCGAAGACCTAAATGTGTATATTTATGCGAAAAGGAAATGAGAAAATGAAGTCGTAATATGTAATGCACGACTTTTAACATTACGAATTTCGCAAAGGCTTATGTAAAGTAATTACAAGTTAATATCTTGTTAGCCTGTCAATACATGACATATATGCATACAATGAATATTGTTATAACCAACTTATCTCGCATGACTAATAAAACTATGTATATAAATCATTGGAGGATTTAATATGCCTGAAGCATATAGTTCAACTTTTCAAGAACTTAATCAATCGAAGTACACATCTAAAGTGATATTATAATAAGAGGGAGTAAATACATGTTGTACTGTTTTCCTTGACCAAGGTTTTGTCCCATTGGATTTTCTAGGCAATGTTTTTAATGAGACAACTTTAATAGCGTATTAAAAGAATTATGTATTCTTTTTCCTTCACTAGGATTTTTGCCCACCGGGTTTTTTTTTCTAGTAAGGTCTTAACGAGGCATGTTATTTATGTAAATGACATACAATTGAAAGTGGTATAAATATTATAATTATGGATGTCCATAACCTACAAAATATTTTACCCTCATCATTACCCTATGGTTATACTTCCATATATCACAAAATATATATGAGATTATCTGTTTTTAATATAATTGCATCAAACCATCATGCTAACTACAGTCAACCAAAGATAATGCATTAAGATGATATTGCTTGGAGGTTATAACATGGAGTATATTTCACCAGAATTGTTTTATACAACTTTTAAAAAGATGGCGGCATTGAAGACATTGTTGCACAAGATATAGATAACTCGATACAAGCCTTTTTTCATTGATTGAAATCAGGGAGTAGCTGTACTCTTTTTCCTTCGCTCAGGTTTTGTCCCACTAAGTTTTCCTAACAAGGTTTTAATGATGTAGCATTTGAGTACTCCAATTTTTCATAATTTTTTTTCTTTCTATTGGTATTTTTGTCTTATTGAATTTTTGCCACACAACGAAGCAGTTATTGTATAATAAGTCATTTAAGGGAGATTATTGTAAAATTATATATAATGATGAATGACTATTTAGTTGTATCTAGATGTCTATGTAGTTATCTACTTACTTCAAAATAGTGTATTCTAATAGGGTTGTAACTCTTTTTGGAACCCTATAAATAATGGTCATTGTTATAATAAATTTACACATTTGAGTTTTAACTCTCTCTATTATCTTTTCTTATTATCCTCTATAGTTTCATAACAGTTCATTATATTTATCGCATGTTTGATAGTGTTGAAATTATTTTTTAAGTGTTGAAATTATAAGTTGTTGGTGAATTTGTAGATAAAAAGTGAATTATAAATTATAGGTTCTATGAAATATGTGGATAAAAAATAAGTTTGACTAATTTAACCAGCCGAAATTATAATTTAAGCAATTCAAAACACGTGTGTAGTCCACTTTGACAATAAATAACTAAGAGTAAACAAAAGTCAAATACACTTAAATGCAAAATTAATTACACCATAAGCATAATTATCTACATGAAATAAATTAGTTTTAGGCTGTTTGATTGCACTATTTTCCAAGAAAAATGTTACATCCATGGAAAATAATGTCAAATTAGAAGAAAATATTTTTTAACTTTGGCTGTTTGATACAAGGTGGAAAAAGAAAAAAAAAATCTAATGTACAATCACTTATGCTGTGTTTGATTTGGCAAAAAATTTCATGGAAAATACATTTTTTCCACTTATTTTTCAACTGATGTGTTTGATTGCACAAGATTTTCCATGAAAAAAACATTTTCTTCCATATTTTTCTTGTTTTGTTTGATTGCAACTTTTTTTCCATGTAAAATCTTTTCTCATTTTCTTTGTTTTGGCCACATTTTCCTTGTTTTCAAGGAAAATATTTTATTAGGGGGGGGGGGGGGGGGAGGAGGTTTTATTTTCATGGAAAACTTGTCTTATTAGGGTGTGTTTTATTGCAAGTGGAAAATTTGGGTGGAAAGAAAATATTTTCCATAGAAATGAATTGCCAAGAAATTATGGGTTAAAAAACAAGTAAAGATTTTCCATGGAAAATAAATTCTCTTATCCCACAAAGAAAATATTTTCTTTGAAAACAAGGAAAATGTGGCCAAAAGTGGGAAAATGAGAAAAAATTTTCCATGGAAAAAAAAAAGGTTGCAATCAAATAAAACAAGAAAAATAGGTGGGAAAATGCATTTTCAATGGAAAATTTTTGGCAATCAAACAAACAAGTTGGAAAATAGGCGGAAAAAAGACATTTTCTATAGAAAATTTTTGCCAATCAAACACACCCTTATTTTCCAATCAATAATTTCTTGGCAATTCAATTCTATGGAATTCATTTTCTTTCTACCTAAATTTCTTGCTTGCAATCAAACACACTCTTAAAGCATGGATTTAGCCACTTTGTTGGAAAATATTTTTTCACCAAAATGATAGTTTTTATTTTTCTTGTAACATAGAAATTTTTTTCCTTTTCCACCCTTACCAATCAAACACACATTTAATTCACACTAAAACCAAAACTTGCTGTAAAAGAAACAGAAAGTTCCAAAATTAAAGGGCTCAATCACAAATACGCTAAAGTACAAATACCACAGTTAAAAGGCTGTTGAAAACTTGAATAAGTGAATTACTTGTAGGAAACCTCAGAGGAAATGACATTTAAGCCCATCTATTATAGCTATTTTTAAACCAAAAGTGAAGGTCTTTCTGATAATTTCAAGGAGTTGATATCCAGCACAAGGACTTAAATGAAAATTTTGACAACAAAAGGGTCCTAAATGTAAATTTTTATTCTGGGAGCTGCTATAAGGATATTTATCTGCAATAGCACCTCATGGCTCCATCCTCTGCAAAACAAACGCCATTGTATGAAAAAACTCAACAACCCAAGAAGAACACGGAAAAGATAAAAAAAAAAAAAAATGATCTCTTTTAATTTCACGGGCCTTTAGGTTACATAACATGTGTATATATATTGATTTAGATGACATGAAATATATAATATAATTTGCTTCTATTCACTTTTGAAGATTTTTCACTTTCTGGCCCATTTCTTGTTTTTAACTCTTTGCCTTAGTTTTGAAGTCCTTGTGTGCTGTTATTTAGATTATTAATAAACAAAAATGTTTATTTTTCCTATTATGTGGGTGATTATATGATATATAGCATATATATTTCCGAAGACAAAGGAGTGGAAGGAGAAGGAGAAGGAAAAGTTTGTATCATCAGGAACGATTTGTATTAAGTGGTATTTGGCTGCAGAAGATGTCTCAAACCAACTGGGAAGCTGATAAAATGTAAGCTTTCTTCTAATGGCATTCTGTAATTTTTTCCATTGTCTTATGTGGGATTTTTTTCGACTTTCCTGTTCATGGCTTTTATTTATTTATTTATTCTCTTAGATTCGTCTTCTGGGTGTTTTTGGTTCTGTTGGTTTTGAAAAATTTGGTCAACCTTTGTGTAAAGTTCCTGGCTTTACATGGGTTTCGTGAATTTTGCCCTTTTTTGGGTGTATTTTAGGGTTCTTTATTTTTTGTGTATATCCTTTCAGGTTTTAGTGTGTAATGGGAATTTTTTATTATTTATTGCAGATTTGTTTTATTAAGAATGGAGTTACCTTGTCAAATTCCAATTATGTTCATATTTTTTTGGGTTCATTTTCCTTTCATTTGGTCCATATGGTATTTTTAAATTGTCTGTTGTATGTATTTCAGTATTCAGTGTTGTCTCGTGATGGTGATGCTAATTTTATTTTTAGGCTTTTATATTTCTCCTTTTGTATTGGAGTATCTTTGATTGGCTTTATAGTTGTTTTCTAAAATTATTAGTTTGTTATGCTTGTAAAGTTTCAACATTTTTCTTGATGAATGCCACAGTATTCATCCGACGATTTTGGCCTTTTTTATATTAGGTTGGATGTTTATATCCACGATTATTTAGTTAAGAGAGATTTAAAGGCATCGGCTCAGGCTTTCCAAGCCGAAGGAAAAGTATCATCCGACCCCGTTGGTAAGGCTACAGAAAGTCTAACTGAAAGTTTTTTTTTTGGTTGGGAGGTTCCATTTCATGATTAAATTTAATTTTTTATACCTTGTGTATTTCAGCCATAGATGCTCCTGGCGGATTTCTCTTTGAATGGTGGTCGGTGTTTTGGGATATATTTATTGCCAGGACAAATGAGAAGCACTCTGAGGTTGCTGCGTCTTACATTGAGGTCAGTTGAACGTTTAGAAACTTGATCAATCGACGTTCATGTTTATAATTGATTTCCTTGCGCTTTGATAATATAATGAGTAATTTCTGATATAAGGAACATTTATAAAAATAGTTAGATTTGCAATTGAAGGTAAATGCACATATCTCATTTTATCGGTAATCTTTAATTTTCGCGAACTGCATAAAGTATAGCTGTTGAGATGAATGGCAAACTTACTCACCAAGTTTAATTTTAGCAGATGAGTGTATTTATCCCTTCATCTTATGTCAACTTTTATCTTATTGTTCCCTTATCAGTTTGTCTAACTTCATAGGTGTATATTGCTACTGCCAATATTGTAACCATAAAATGCCCGAGTTCGTCCCCTTACATTTGATTGTTTTAGATTTCTGTTCCCATTTTTCCAAAACTGTTCCAAGGTTTGCAACACATGATGCTGTTACATTATTGCCTTCAAAAATATCCATAGACCTCATATTATTTTGTCATATTTTTGTGCCATCACCTCATATGAAATCTCTCTATTTAGCCTGAAAGAAACTTGTCACCTGATAAGAAAAATGGAATCTCCCGAAAAATTAATTGAAATTAATATATTATTGTCCATGACACTGCATATGGTCTCTGTGTTTTATTTTCCCAAGTTATTGGGTCTATTTGTTACTTGCCATCTCTATATAGCCATTGGTTTCTTGTAGGAAACAAGAAATATCATGTGTATGTATATGATATGGATCACATACTCTTACACGCGTTGGAAAAGCAAAAGTAGACTGCATATGGTTCAGAACAACCTTGTTTTTCGGGTGCGGGTGGGAGTGGGGGTGGCAAGCATTCTGAGGTTGAAATTTAACGCAGTTACTTCACCATATTATTTGTGTTCGTTTCCTTATTTGCCACAAAGTTTGAAAATGCAGACTCAGCTAATGAAGTCAAGGGAGCAACACCAACATCAACAACAGCAGCAGCATCAACAACAACAGCAGCATCAACAGCCACAAACACCACAACAGCAGCAAATGCAAATGCAGCAGCTTTTATTACAGAGGCAGGCTCAGCAGCAGCAGCAGCAGCAGCAGCAACAGGCACAGCAGCAACAAGCACAACAGAGGCGAGATGTGCCCCACCTGAACGGTACAGCCAATGGAATTGTTGGAAATGATTCTCTTATGAGACAGAATTCTGGGACCGCCAGCGCATTGGCTACAAAGATGTATGAGGAGAGGTTAAAGATGCCTGTTCAGAGGGATTCTTTGGATGATGCAGCTTTGAAAGTATGTGTCAGATCTTATGGTTCAAGAAATATGATCTTTTGTTTCAGTTGCTTATAGTAATATTATTTTCTTTCAGCAAAGATTTGGCGATAATGTCGGTCAGCTTTTGGATCCAAATCATGCTTCAATTTTAAAATCAGCTGCAGCAGCTGGCCAGCCGTCTGGGTACTGTTCTGTACAATATTCACTTATTTACGTGCATCTGTTCATATTGTGGAACTGAAATATATTCTCTAGTTGATCACCTGGAATCATTGAGGAAACTCCATGAAAGGAATATTATTGATTCATATATAGTCACTTAGTGGAATATTTCCTGACTAAATGCAATGAGTAATTAATAATCTCTGCAAATTTCCGGTTTCTCCTCCTCTGTGGGCGTGCATTTGTGCTTGTAGAGATGCATGTGTAATATTTATGTTTTGGAAAGTGGATGTATTCTTAGTCTTTACTTAAAAGAGTGAAACAGATATGATTGTGTGATGTAAATGCTTAGCTTTTTGGTATCGCTCAAGACTAGTATAAATTTTACTATTTTATGTTGAGAAAGAAAGAGGGATGCAGCGAAAGCAAGATGGAATCTTTTATCCTTGTTCAATGTTATGTTGATCCTTGATTTAATCAATGGTATCAGTGTTCTATCCATTGCTTCTTATTGGCATTCATGAATTCCTATTTTCAGGCAAGTGCTGCATGGTGCAGCTGGTGGTATGTCTCCTCAAGTTCAAGCTCGTAGCCAGCAGCTTCCAGGGTCTACTCCCGTCAGTAATTTTATTTTCCAATATTTATTTTTATTTTGAGAGAAGTGTTATGGCAGTTATGCTAAGATGCATCTGGACTGGCCTATAATTTCTTATATTTGTGTGAACAGGACATAAAAACTGAAATGAATCCGGTACTGAATCCCAGAGCTGCGGGTCCTGAAGGGTCCCTTACTGGAATCACCGGTACTCTTTGTCTATTCGTTAGTTTGACATGACCACTATTTCTAAAATGATTGATTGATTCGATAACAGAAATAGTTGAATGTGTATTTGTAATGTCACTCATTGCACTTAATTAAGAAATATTTGTATATCATTTTTAAGTAAGATCTTACTCAAGACATGTTAAAAGGGTATAGATGAATCTAGATGAATATAATTTTAAAACGATAGCTTGATTTCTGTCATTAATTTGATTGATGTGCAAGGTGATGGTGTAACTAATATAACTCTTGTTTTAGGGTCAAATCATGGTGGCAACAATTTGACATTGAAAGGATGGCCGCTAACGGTAAGTATGTTATGGTTTCAGATGCTCTTTTCACTGAATTTAGTGTAATTATAATTTGGTTACTGTGAATGTACCATCTCAGATACCAAAATCATATGGGATTGAAATTCCATTAGCACTCCAGTAATGTCACGCTTCTAGGGCGTAATGTATGAAACATGCTGCTTTCTTATGATCCTATGTTTGGTGATGTGAGACTTCTAGGAGCTGTTCTTTTAACATATCCCAACTAAACATGGGTTTTTTCTCCTTGTATATCAAGATTAAAGAGATGTGGGATAAGCTTTTGAAATATGTCTACGAAAAGTAAAGGTCTACTTAGCTGGCATTATAGTGGGACCGTATTTCAGAAGGGCATTATTGAATTTTTTCTTATATGTTTTTAATTAGTCTTTGTTATTTGGATTTCATCAGAAATTTAATTAGTGCTGGAGGCTTTGCAGAGGATGTCACTCTGTAAACTGTTAACCAAGATACTGAGCTGGAAGCATTTCCTGTAGAAAATGCTAGCATTTAACAACCATCTTCACGAGGGTGAATACTGTTTATATGAACACCATTGTAAACATATTTTAATGGTCTAACATTAATGCGTCTCCTTGGAGTGGGATTTGACAACTAGCAAAATCTTCCTGCAAGGGCAGGTGTCTTTAAAATTTTCAATGAATTGATTTATAGAATTCTTTTTATATACTTTTAACTGTATAGTTTCCTTAGTTTCTTTGTGGTTGTAAGGTGAGGAATGTGACACCGAGTTATCCTTGTAGATCAAATGTTAATACATTTGCAATGCATTTAATGTTAAATATCTTATTCATCTCTTTCTCTGTCTCTGTGTTTTTTGCCTAATTTGCTAGGGTCTTGATCAGCTTCGCTCTGGACTTCTTCAACAGCAAAAGTCATTCATGCCGGGTTCTCAGCCCTTTCATCAACTACAGATGCTAACACCCCAGCACCAACAGCAGCTTATGCTTGCACAGCAGAATTTGACTTCTCCATCTTCTGGTGATGTGGACAGCAGAAGGCTGAGAATGCTTCTTAATAATAGAAGTATCTCTATGGGGAAGGATGGCCTTTCCAATTCAGTTGGTGATGTAGTAGTTCCTAATATTGGATCACCCTTGCCATCTGGTTGCTCCCCTTTGACTCGTGCTGACCCGGAGATGTTACTTAAGGTGCCCTTTTCTGCTGAGTTGGTATATCTGCATTTGCTATATTGGCAAGTTTGGTAAGATGGATTGGTCGGTAATGAACAATATTAAGAATGAAGAGAAGGAAGTTAAAAGCTTATTTATTGTATTGTCTAGTCGTGTCTGGTCCAATAATGTTTTCCAAACATTCCTTTAGTGTTTAACCTATTCATAGGTTGACGATGTGTTTTCACAAATTTCACGCAAGAAATAAGTCTTCGAATGTGTTGAAGGATTCTAGGTTGATTTAGATAACTCAGACTATCCATTTATTGTCTAGCTGAAAATGGCTCAACTGCAACAGCAGCAGCAGCAGAGAAACGGCAATCAAATGCAGCAGCTTCAGCAGCATGCACTTTCTGGTCAGCAACCCATAAGTTCAAACCACAATCTTCAGCAAGAGAAAATTATGGGCACCAGCAGTGTGACTGCTGATGGTAGCATGTCAAATTCCTTCCGGGCAGGCGATCAGGTCTATCCTTTCCCTTCTTACCACGAAAAATATTTTTCTAGAAGTGGCAGCATAGTATCCCAAAAATGTGTGTTTTATCCTTTTCTATTTATGAATGGATAAATGTGCAACAGTCAGGAGTTGGGGTTTAACTTTAACGAGGCTACTTTCCTCGAATCATTTGGCAGTTGCATTTTCAAGTATTGCTAACATTATATGTAGTCCCTCCATCTGCCTATCATATACAAATGCCCATGCCTTGATTTTTTAAAAATTGTAACTACATTTCATTGTCGACAAGTCATTATACAATTATCCATTGATTATGATTCAATAATAACAAATGTCTCATTAGTTAATTATTAGATTGACAATTGTTAGATACCTATACCTATAGATAGAAATGTATTAAATGCCTTTAACATTCATTTACTGGTAGTTATTTTTGGAGCCTTGTCAGGCAGAGATATATTTGACTGATCCATTCTAAGTTTTTCGGGTTCGTATGCTTGTTTGCATTTGGGATTTGATCTTCATACAAGTGTATGTGCTTGAGAAAGCTCACTCTGCTCTATTCTGGTGAGACCATCTTGTTCTGTTTAATCGGACAGAAGGAATTTCTCACATTAAATAACTACCTTTCTAATTCATAATTTTCAAAGTACGATTATCTAGATTATATTCTCCAACCTCCCACAAAGTTGTACCTATATCAAGTTTGCATTATCCTGAAAATAATACTTAAGAGTCTAGATGGTTTAACGGCAATTGGTTAATGACATTTATACGATGTTTTGAGATGATAGTAACTCCAAAGTCCTAACACGGTCGAACATGCATTGCAAGGCTTCGAAAAACCAGACTGGAAGAAAGAGAAAACAGCCCGTCTCATCTTCAGGGCCAGCCAATAGCTCAGGAACTGCAAACACGGCAGGACCATCTCCAAGTTCAGCACCCTCGACTCCCTCAACTCATACGCCTGGAGATGTGATGTCAATGCCTGCCTTGCCGCACAGTGGTAGTTCTTCAAAGCCTCTAATGATGTTTGGTGCTGACAGTACGGGTCCACTTACATCACCGTCAAATCAATTGGTGAGAATAGTCTTCAATCTTCTTCTCGTAGTGGATTAGAATTTTATTTAGTTGTTGTAGGTTCTCACTGAGTCAGTCATTTAATTTTGGCAGTGGGATGATAAAGATCTAGTGCAAGCTGATATGGATGGTTTCGTGGATGATGTCGAAGAGAATGTTGAGTCTTTTTTGTCTCAAGATGATGCAGACCCTCGAGATATAGTCGGCCGTGGTATGGATGTTAGCAAAGGTAACTTAGATGCTACCTGGTTAACTGGTTTAAGCCTATATACTTAAGCTTATAGAGTCCTATATTTTAAGCACTTTTGATATGATTTATTTCATGTCAACTGTATTTGATCTGGTTCATGCAAAAGATCATCCGTTGAGCAAGTCTCCAATGTGCTCACTTCTTCTTAAACAGTTTAACTGCGCACTTCTCTGTTCTAAATCGACTCAAGTTGTTCAAATTATTTTCAGCTTGCTGCTTTTCCTTTGTCATAGTATGTGGATGATTCGATATATTGATACTTCCTTTTCAACCTTAATATCCAATACCTGAACAATAGGAGCATTACACCTGTATCTATTTCTGATGGTTGTATACGTGTCTGTATACAGTGATGTAGATGTAAGAAAATAGGAGCGTACAATTCTTTTATACTACAGAACGAATATTTGTTTTCAATTTGTTTCCCTAGTCATCTTGTGATTATTAGATTTTAGAAAACCACAAAGAGTATAAGGTCTCAGTGAGCTTTTTCTTATGAGTGAGACTCAGGGAATAAATTGAATTTTAAATTTTTGTCAAAGATATCTATTTTAGTGCTTCTAATTGGAATAACATGCTATTCAGGGTTCACATTTACAGAAGTGAGTTCCATACGTGCTAGTACTAGCAAAGTAGTGTGTTGCCACTTCTCATCAGATGGAAAGCTGCTTGCTAGTGGCGGCCACGATAAAAAGGTGGGTGTTGAAAAAGTTGATGGAACGATATTTTCAATTTAAGAGAAGTAGAGAACATGTTATTTGTATCCTCTAATTTATGCAACCTGAGACTTGATGTATCTCTGTCTTGAGTTACTTAGCTTTTGGAAATAATATAGAACTTTTCATGATGATGCAGGCTGTTTTGTGGTATGCGGATACTTTGAAGCCAAAAACTACACTTGAAGAACATTCGTCTTTTATTACGGACGTTCGCTTCAGTCCTAGCATGGCGCGACTTGCAACATCATCTTTTGATAAAACTGTCAGAGTTTGGGATGCTGACAATGTTAGTTGAGAAATATTTTTATATATTGATCATTTTCATTCTCTCCTGCAGAACTTTCATTTCTTTGTAGGCTGTTATATTTTACTGCATGAAACATTTAGTGTTGTTTTCTATCTGGAGGAGTTTTCTTCATTATGAAAAATGCATTCCTCTGAACCTCATCTATTGCTTGCTATGCCATTGGTATGCCAATTTTATCTTTTCAATTATCAGATCTTTACCAACTTCAAAATATTCGATTTTAGGTAATTTGTTTATCCTACAAGCTAAGATTTCTTTTTTATAAATACTTTCTGTTTACTCAGCTTCGTTTTCTCGTTGACCAAAAAAAAGCTAGGTGTTTGAAGTTCATCATTATGCTATCAATTCTTGCAGCTAACATTGGAAGTCCAAGTGTGCAATTCCCATCACCATTATTATATACGGATGATGCACAAAATAGGTTATTTCTGAAAAATATATTCTGTTTTATAATTTCATAGTATTGGTTGCAAGAGTAGTTACAACGTCGGGCTTTGCACCTGTGGCTTTTTAAGGGATTTTATTCCCTTTTCTCATGGGTATTAAAATGTGTCCACGATGCACTAAAACTTCATTCTTAGAATAATAAATTGACATTAGGCATAGGTAGATGGTATGTTGAGCTATGGATTGAACTAAATTTTCCTTGTTTCTAAAATTGTATGTTTTAGATGATATTGGAAAAAGTTGTTCTCCTTGTCTACTTTGTGGTTTTTGAATAGATTTCGTTGGGAGAAATTTAAATTGATTTTATGTAATGGTGTCCGCCTATTTGTACTGTTGACTTGTATTGCAGCCTAGCTATTCACTTCGTACCTTCACTGGCCATTCTGCGGGAGTAATGTCATTAGATTTCCACCCAAACAAAGAAGATCTGATCTGCTCGTGTGATGGTGATGGTGAGATAAGATACTGGAGTGTTGTTAATGGTAACTGTGCAAGAGTTTTCAAGGTACAAAACTAAAAAAGTAAAAGAAAACAAAAAACACTATGTTAGAGAATTTCACTTTATGTTATCAGTTGAGTCTGAATTTCGTTCTCTGGTTGGATTAGGGTGGCACGGCTCAGGTTAGGTTCCAGCCCCGTCTAGGAAGATATCTTGCTGCTGCTGCTGAGAATGTTGTATCAATATTGGATGCAGAGACGCAGACTTGTCGGCATTCGCTAAAGGTTAGTTTAATGTTTTTTGTGAATATTATTAGAATAGGCAATAAATGATTTTGGGGCTAAAGGTGGGGCAGGTTAAGTTACATTAGTGATTTATTGGAGTTGTGTGAGCAGTTAATAAAATACTAGACTTGCACATTAACAGTTAAAAGCTAAAACTCAAAGCGTAAAGAAAATTTCCATATGAATGTAGTATTGGTTTGTTTCTTTGGTGGAGTCGCCATAGGTAATTTTTCATAGCACATATAGTATTTGCAAGTGAGGTATATTGTACCTGTACAATCTTCTTATCATTTTATTTGTTTTTCTTCCTTATTGTTGGGGCCAATAGTGCAATTTTCCCATTATTAATTGAGACATGATTTGTTCTCTCTTCCAGTGCGGTATATTTATGAATAATGATACTATCATTACAGGGCCACACGAAACCAATTCAATCTGTTTGCTGGGATCCTTCCGGCGAGCTCCTGGCATCTGTTAGTGAGGATTCCGCGAGAGTCTGGACACTGAGGTCTGGGAGTGAAGGGGAATGTCTGCATGAGCTGAGTTGTAATGGAAACAAGTTCCACTCCTGTGTTTTCCATCCAACGTATTCTACATTGCTAGTTATTGGCTGTTACCAGGCAAGTCATCTCTACCATTGAATTTGACATTTTTAGCAGTGTTCTAAAAGGCGCGCTCGCATGTGGGCAATGCCCGTGAAAAGTCGGTCAACTCATCTGTTGACTGTCTAATGCGGGCCTAGGCGGTCATTTTCCAAAAAAAAAAAATCAATTTTTTTTACCTATTTCTTGGACATGATGGGCTAGTAGCTAACATGGCTTGGGTACTAATTTTATTTCTGAATTTTTTTCTTGAACTTATTTACCTTATTGAAGTTTTGGACCCATTTATCTCATTATTATTACATTTGCTTCTTGAAACCCAACCTCTAAAGAATAAAGTGTCTAAACATAAGCCGATTGAATCCTTGAAGAGTGAAGACCATCAACTCTACCAATTTCAATTTTATTCCGTGTCTTTCTCCAAAGTCCAAAATCCAAACCCATGGTATATGTGTTTCTAATTTAGTATTTTATTATGTCTCTCTTTTGCTTCTGGTTGTTCCCCTTCCCCTTCCCCCCACCCCCTCCAACAAAAAAAAAAAAAAAAAAAAAAAAAAAAAAAAATTGATTATTCTTCAACATTTGATGTAAAATTAAGTAGGAATTGTCTATCTGTAGAAATTATTAAGTATTTATAGTATTTATGATTTTAGTTATTTGGTATGCATTATTTTAGTTATTTAATGGTTAAGAATAATTAAAAATAAGAAAATGTCTTTTTACACTTAGGCTTTGCCTAGGCACACCTAGGCTCGTAAGGCTTGACCTACCCCCCTTGCCTTGCCTTGAAATCACCTTGAATGGAAAATCCTACCTTAGATTGGGTCTGTGAACCTAACTAATCACACGGCGAATGAATAGTCAGTTGCCTAAAAAAGCTAGAAATTGATCGGAACTCGAGTGTAAGGTTCATATTGACCCCGTTTAGCATAGAATTTCCCCATGAATGTTGCATGGTCATGATCTATTGTGACATGGATCTAATTTAAATGCTCCACGTTCCATTTCCGCGATGCTTATGTTTGGCTGAGCTTTAGACAAAAAGTAGAAAAAGTAGCTTGTAAAAAGGCTCAAACGTGTTTGGCGAAAAAATTTACTGGAATTAACTTTTGAGCTGTGCAATGGCCTTTAATATGTTAAATTTCATGAGACTTTTGTAAATGAGGGCATATTTCTTACAGTCACTGGAGCTTTGGAACACGACCGAAAACAAGACTATGACCCTTCCAGCACATGATGGATTGATTGCTTCTTTGGCTGCAACACCAGTGGCGGGTTTGGTTGCGTCTGCTAGTCACGACAAAGTTGTTAAGCTTTGGAAGTGACAATATTCTTTGCTTCTCTCCCATATACGAAAACCACAGTTTTTGCGGGGTTTCAAAGAATGCATTTAGTGTTTGTTTTGTAGCTCTGTTTTGATTTTCATGGTATGTATTTTCTTACCAAAGTTTCATGTAACCTCAGAAGTACTAGTAACCAACTCGTGTACTGTTGTACTATGGCCTCTGCGGCTACTGTTTATCAATCGAGTTGTGCTTACTGTAAAAATTCTACACGGAACCAGCCGAAGGTTTAATTATTTTGATTTTCAGTCAACTTTTGTCGAGACCTATCAAAACACTTTTAAGTAGCTTATATGGCGGTATTTTTTGTTTCTCGTTTATGTTTGTGGTAACTTTTTCTCGATTTTAATTATTTTTATTTCTTTCATGGCTAACGACATAATTCTCAAATCCTAGGTGAGGCCTGAGAATAATTACTACTGTTTTGAGAATTTAATTTACAGAGCTGTTTGCTGTTGCATTACATTCTAGCCTGGATTTTCTTTTTTCTCATTTTTGGGTGTTTGCAGTGAATTTATTATTTAGTTTTGGGATTTTGAGTTTACGACATTTTTTTCAAGCACGTCGTCGATATGTCATGGTTGATCTATAAACAAGGCAGATCATATTGGTCGAGCCTTGTGTGTGCCAGTGGAACTCAACGATGGCTAGTTACACCTTGGGTACAATGAGCTTGACTCAATTGAAACTTGATTCCAATGTTTTGTATTTTTCTTAATGTTCTAAAAATTATAAAGTGCGACTAGGCGTAAAGGTCGAGTTTCAAACTTTTTGGTTCTAGACGAGGGTGTGAGGTATGGCTAGGCGTGGAGGCTACGCCTCTGCCTAAGCGGACTTTTTAAAATAGTGTTTTTTCTACGTATTTGATATGTACTAGATTTGAACAATTGATTGTAATTTTAAATTTTTGAAATTTATTAAAATTTAATTAGTTCATTGCATATTAACTTACCATCTTACATATTTTAAAGGGGTAAATAGCACTAGAGGTTTTGAACTTTTGAACGTTGTAATGATGAGGTCTTGAACTTTTGTTTACTAGCAGTCAGAGTTTCTAACCTTTCAAACGTGCGCACCTGAGGTCTTTTTCTTTTTTAGATAAAAAAAAGTCAAAATTACTGTTAAATCATCACGCGCGCCACACATGATGACTTTTTGAAAGGTAAAATTGTTTAGCATAACCCAAATATCAATAAACTAAAAGAGAACCAAAAATGAAGAATTTGGAGCTGAAGATGAAGAGCTTGGAGCCACCCGTTTTGTTGCATCTTTTCATCCTTCCAACATAGCTTTGTCGTCTTTGTTTGCTCTCCGCATCGTCAGACTCCTGCCGGCCTGGTAAGATTTAATACAAGTTAAACTACAAATTGAGTACAAACAAATCGATAACATTAAATTTTGAAATTAGTTATTGATAACAACTAGAGAAAGTTCTATTAGAACGATTATTTATTCAAACTCGGGACTTTGTTTTTTTTTTTTCAACTTTTGTAAATTTGCATTATGCATCTTAAAAGTTAGCCAGTATTAAATCTATTATATATATATATATATATAGAAGCTGTTTTTACTTGTACAATATTACACGTGATCAATTTTTTTAATTTTTATTTGTGAAGTTCTTATTTTCTTTGTCACCAAAAAGGGAAAAAAGGAAATTCTATTTTATATTTTAGTTGAGACAAGTTATACGAAATTTTATTTTATTTTCAAGGGCAAATACGTCCAAGAAAATGAGAAAATTCAAAGGTAAAGATAAACACAAGAGGGAAAGGTGGGTGCAATCAAGAACCACAAAGGCCACAACAAAAAAGTTTCATGGATGTGCTAATTGTTACCACTATTTGTTGTTTACTTTTGCTGCATCTTTTTTTTTTTTATCGTAAAAAAGTTGATAACCCCCAATCCCAAAGGCCCCCCCACCACCCCTGCCCTAGAGCCACATGGGAGAGGTAAATCGCAGGATGTGCCTCCCAGCAGCCAGGGTGGAGAGAATTATGTAAGCATGAGCAAATCTCAATAGCTCTCGCTTTCCACAAAGAACAAATCCAGTATTTCAAGATTCGAACCCTGCACCTGGACGCGCTGAGCACTTACCATCCCTCCCCTTTGTCACTGGGGATATGCCCTAGGGTCTACTTTTACTGCATCTTTAGATGGAGATGAGGTCGAGCTTTCCTTTAATTTTAAGTTTGTATTATATTTTATTTTTATTATTAATAAAATATGCTAATTACTAATTAGAGTGATTTAATTAAAAATTATAATAATTAGTTTGTATTAGAGTACAATAATATAGACACCTCTTGTCAAAATAAATATTACTTCCATATGTTTCGTTGAGTACTACATATATCAGTTTAATTTATTTGATCCCAACTTGCATTTTGATGCAACGAGAAATATCTAAACCTCGAAATGATATCTATATCTAAAAATTCATGAATTTTTTAAATACTCAAGAATTTGAGGGTAAAAGATTTATATAGAAGCTGTGTTTACTTGTACAATATTACATGTGATCAATTTTTTATCAAATGACACGCATTCAACGTAAACATAATTATAACAAGCACGTGCATATTTAATGCACGAATTTTGAACGGCAACTTTTTCACCTCTAATAGTTAATATGTTATAGGGGTAGGCATCAGGTAATTCGATTCGGATAGTGGAAGAATTGGAACCACTTGTTCATGTGTTGGGTATTTTGTAAAAAGAACCGGAACCACCCACTTTCAACTGGAACCGAACCGAATCCAGAACCACTGGTTCCGGTTCTACTCAATTTTTTTTTTAATAATTGTCATTTCAAACTAAATGCACAAATAAACAAATTTTTTAAATCATAGACACCAAAAAATAGCATGAAAAACATTTAATAATGTGAATTATTAGTCATTTACTCATTTTCATACTTTTGGTCTCTGATCTATTATTCAATATTAATTTTGAAAATGGGCATTGTGCAATGCAAATGAATTATTGGACTTAGGTAATGCCGTAATGGATTCATCACTAATGGGTCATGGGTTAATTTGTTTTTCCTTGGGCTTTGAGATTAATGTGTAATGGAGTTAATTTGGTAAAGAAAAATATGAAAAGTAAAAAATAAAATAAAAATTGCAAATATGAAAATTGAAAAAAAAAAATTTGAATTTTTGGGTTCTAAACCGGGTATCTGGAACTGGAACCGGTCCAGAACCGCCGGTTCTCAGTTCTTTGAAACCGGATCCAGTTATTTAGTGATAGTAATAGGACCGAATCCGCCGGTTCCGGTTCGAAAATTTCGATTCCGGATAAAATGTCCACCCCTAATATGTTATGTGTTACTAAGTGTTGAACAAATAGTGCTTGTTGCTATGGGATTAAAAAACTAGAAGTTGAATTAAGGGAAAGTCCTATGTGTTCTTAAAAGTCGTCTAGTCTTTGATTTTAAGTACGTGTTGACGTTACATCGAATACAAAAATAAAGGTAAAAAGTGAAAATTAAATAAGTACTAGCTTTCCACCAACCAAAGTAAAATTAAAAGTCCTTTGTGCTAAGTAGATTTTTTTTGCCCCAAGTAAATTCAAGAGTCGTGAACTTCTTTTTTTTTTGGGTAATTCGTATACCTTACCAAGGCCTATCGAATTTCACCAATACAAAAACGGACAGACTATTATTTATTTATTCAATAAAGAGGAGTTGTGTTTGGTGATATAAACATTAATTTCATGCTTGAATTAAATTTCTTTAGATAAAGAAACCATCTAATTTCACGTCGGTATATATTAGAGCCATCAATTCCAACAAAAATGACTAAAAAGTCATCATTAAATATTTAGAAAGCGCCCTCGACATCGTTATATGTGCTAGCCCTTATGATATGGTAAAGATGCATGGTTAAATGTGATTCGTCTAGAAAAGTATGATAAAAATTTTGTTTGTCAACATCAAATACTTCGGAAAATGTATCCTAAAAGACATACATTCAGTTTTATATTAAAAGGACGAATTTTGTCTCAAGTGCACACTTCATTTCTTTGCATCTTTTAAATTTTTTTCCCGCATATGTTATTTTCTTGTTCTAATTGATCAATAATCAAAGTTTAATTGAAAACTTAAAATGTAATTTTTCAATTTAAAATCAACAGAGCTAATAAAAAATAGTTCTAGATTTCCTATTACAATCCCACGTTAATTAGTTTTTACGACACTTTCTCATAATTAAACCCAGCACAACAATGTTGGAGTTAACCATAAAAGTGGTCACGAGTTTTAGAGAGTGCCCAATACATTTTCCGATGTGATGCCGGACATTGATCACGGTGCTTCCCAAACCTCAAAGCAGCCACCTCCCGGATCCCAATCCTCTGGTCCCGCTTTTCCAATGCTAGGGATACCGGCAAAAACTTCATTTTTCTCTTTGATGTATCCTAATCTTGTATATTTAACCATAAAATAACCCATTGACAATAGAAGCACGATATTCAACATGACTACATATGAAATGAATATCCACCTATTGGAGCACCGATTCAATATTGATATGGTATAGTATCCTATCAACATTGACACCTCCAAGGTAAAAAAAAATACCAACCGCAGTTAAGAACCATGTTCTAGTCGGATCCATTTCCTTGCATAACGCTTCAATGTTTACTTGAAGCTCTGCAGCTGAGAGTCCTCGACGGGGAGAAAGAGGAGGAGATGGAGATGGAGATTGATGTGGAGTTCGGGGCGGCCTTGCTAGTTCTATCTTAGCCTGCTTATTTTTGCATAGAAATTTTCTAAGAAGCACGGACACGCCACTAGCATCGACGTGTCGGTGTCAGACACTTCGTCGGATATTTGTTTAGGGTTTAAAAAAATAGATCAATTCTTATGGTCCGGTCAACATTTTAAATATGCCAATTATTTGTTTGTTAATATTAAAATGAGTCAATTATTTTTGAGTATTTGTTCTTTATGAAATAAATATAAAAATTTTTATTTTCTTTACACTATAAATTTTGAAAAAAAAAATTAATTGACGTGTCGACGGCATGTCGGTGTCGGTAGTTTTTCAAAAATCGCATGTAAAATATTAATCAACGTGTCAATGGCGTGTCGGTGTCGGTGTCGATGTCGATGTCGATGTCGATGTCGATGCTGGTAGTTATTTGATATTAAAAAAAGCTAGTAAAATATTAATCAAGAGTTTTTTCTATACATAAAAATTCATAAAATAATTATTTGATATTAAAAAAAGCTAGTAACATGATTTTTACTTGCTTATTCAATTTATATACAATATGAGCTCGACTATATATATATATATATATTTAAAATATTTAAAGTTAACAATAGATGAGACAGTAATAAATAAATATAAATATATAGATGAAAACAAGATGTTGTTTAAATCCAAAATCGGTGGTTTATCCGGATTTTTATCAGTTTCTATTCAGCTGTTCTCTGTCCTTCTAAACTCACTCTGGCTTGTATTTTTTCAGTTGGATTGGGTTAGGTCGAGAGTTTTATAGTTATACCCTTTATAGAATTAGAAATTAAATCAACAAAATAATATAATATAAGTAATAATAATAGAACCCTAAAGTTACTAGAAATGGTATTTAAATTGTCGGGTTATATAACTAGGGATCCGATCTGCTGCCCACGAGTGGGCAGCTTATTCGGCCCACGTGCTGACGTGGCAGCACGTGGGCCGTCCATGATAAAAGTATAACTATGCCCTTTATAAAATCCTAAGCTAAGTTTACTAGAAATGCATAATAGGACGTGTCTTACTTCATGACGTGGTATATTAATCTATTAATCTATATATCTTAATAATTGATCCTTTTTATCTTCTTTAATTTCATCTTATTATCGTGAAGCATGGAAAAATCAAATTGACAACTAAAAACGGCACTATGGTTTTGAAGATATCTATATACCATATTCAATATTTCCATGAAATTCACATCTCATTTTCTCGAATAAAAAACTTCATATTGTTTGTTTATCAAATTTTGGATTGGTGAAACTCGCTATTGTTTGTTTGTCAAATTTTTGATTGGAGGATTGTTGAATGCAGATGCAAGACTACGGAGAAGACTAGATTCCAAATTACATAATTTTCAATCAACTACAAAAGCGTTACATTGAAATTTCATCTATTAGTATTTGTTGTGTGGACTCTATGATTGATGCTTTTAGAGTCGGTAATTGCTAATATGGTTATCAATAGACATAATAACGTAAACATGCATAAAAAATTTTGAGAGAAATTTTAGGAGTGGCAATGAGCCGAGTCGGCCCATGAGTCCAAATTCTAGGATCGGCTTGGGCTTTTGGATCCACGAGCCGAGACAGCCAAGGCTCATTGTCCAAAAGTGTGGCTCGGTCTCGTCATGAGCTAAGCTAGCCCACGAGTCTTTCAAATTTTTTTTTTTTTTTTAAATTTGAAATTTATTGAAAAATTGAAAATAACATTTGCTATGACAAATGCCTTGTTTGTATGACAAATTACGAATACAACGTGGCAGAATTACAACAAAAAAGAAAAAGGTAAATCCTAAAGCTCTCGAACTTTGATATATTTTTCAAGCTAAATCTTAGCTATAGATGCATATATAGGGCGAGTCATTAAGATTGACATTGTGATGCTTTCATAACTGTCTTGGTTGCTTCAGTTTTTTAAACAATTTACTTGTATGCTTATTGGCTTTTGTTGTTGATAATTCTTGTTGTGACTTGTAAGTTTTGAAACTTTTGGTACAATGTTAATTCACTATAGTTCATAATTACCATGTCGTTCGACTGTTGAATTTTGTAATTTCTAATTTAGCGTTGCTGCTGATTGATGATATGTAGGGTTTTGCACAGGGTAAATAGCACCAGGGGTTCTGAACCTTTAAATGTTGTAACGATGGGGCCCTGAACATTTGTTTACTAATAGCCAGAGTTTCGAATCTATGAAACGTTAGCGACTGATGTCATTTTTTGACAAACACCGTCAGTTTTACAGTTAAATTGTCAAAATTTTGTTAAATAGACCATTTTACCCTTAGATTGAATAATAAAAAAAATAAAAATAAAAATTACAACTAAATTCCAAATAACAAAAAATATAATTGCAACCAAACCCCAACCCAATCACTTCTTCTTCTCCAAATTTGCCACTGCCAGTCACCACCCACCAAAAAATTTGTCGCTGCTACAGCAGTGTACAAAACAACAATAACTGTTTTAGTTGGAACATTGATCGAAAAATCTTTGACTCCGTCCATTAATTTAAGTATCTTCTCTATCATCGAAACTTCCGATGAACAACATAGGCCCAACACATCAAAATAAGATTTTTGAAACTTTTTCGCTGCACTGCCTTCCATTAGTTCTAATCAATCTACAGATCCTACTCATCAAGAACATGCACAAAAAAAGGAAAAATGGCAAAATTTCCAACAAATTAGTTGAGATTAGTTGAACTATACAGAAACAAAAATACATACATACATATACATAACTGTCTTTAAAGGGGGGTGGGGGTACCTTATGAGAGTTCTTCTTGCTCTAGCTTGAGGGTGGGAAGAAGAGGATTCAGTGTCTATTCGTGTTTTTCTCCGATCTTCCTTTTCTTTTTGCTTCTTTTGTTGTGGATTTGACAGTGACGAAATTTATGGTCCCTTGCATTCTACTAGTGGTTTTGTACATGGCGGCGGCGGCGGCAAATTTTTCGATGGGTAGTGATTGGCAGTAGCAAATTTGAAGAAGAAGTAATTGGATTAGGATTTGGTTGCAATTTTATTTTTTGTTGGTTGGGATTTAGTTGCAATGTTTTATTTTTTTAAATCATTCAATTTAAGGGTAAAATAGTCTATTTATCAAAATTTTGACCATTTAACGTTCAAACTGATAGGATCTGTCAAAAAAGGACCTCAGTCGCGAACGTTTCATAAGTTCGAGACTCCGGCTACTAGTAAACAAAAGTTTAGGACCTCATCGTTACAACGTTCAAAGGTTCGAGACCCCTAGTGCTATTTACCCTATTTTAAATATAATTTTTGTGCAATTTTTACCATGGAAATGTTGAAGAAGAATGTACATTTTACAGTTGTATTTAATTGGGTTAATTTCACTAGCGGTATTTGAAGTTACATTAAAATTTCAAAACGATCACTGAAGTTTAAAAGTTGCAACGCTGGTCACTAAAGTATATAATTCTTTCTCAAACAGTCACTCCCTTAAATTTTCTACTTGAAATGGTGACGTAGCATGTTGACAGGGCATACAATAGACCATTATTTATTGCATGATAGTCCCTTAAATTTTTTACAGTATATAATATTCACATTAGTATCTATATTTTCAATTGTCTTTCAGTTACGTCTTTTAGAAATTGCATCTTAGGTCTTTAATATTTTTACATCTTTGCACTTTTGTCTCCAAAATTTCAATTATCTTTCAGTTAAGTCCTCCAAAAATTGCATCTTAGGTCCTTCAATTTTTTACATCTTCAAACTTTGGTTCTTCAAATCCTTGATTTTAGTGGCCCAAATAAGTGTAATTTTAGTGGTCAAAATAAGTATACTTTCAATTAAATTCTTGACCTTACACTCGAATTTTCACCTAAACGAATAAAATAATATATTTAAATAATCAACTACTTGACAAAACTCACAAATGTCTACTTTTAGTGGTCAAAATAAGTGCAAAACCATCACTTATCACTTGGTGTTGTCAATGAAATATATTTTTGTCTATTTTTGTCAACTCTAGTAATAAGTGCATATTTTATACTTATTTTGACCACTAAAAGTGGACATTTGTGAATTTTATCAATAGTTTATTTTTTAATTATGTTATTTTGTTCGTTTAGGTGAAAATTCGAGTATAAAGTCAATGATTTAATTGAAAGTGCACTTATTTTGACCACTAAAATTGTACTTATTTTGGCCACTAAAATCAAGGATTTGGGGACCAAAATTCGAAGATGTAAAAAGTTGAAGGACCTAAGATACAATTTTTGGAGGATTTAACTGAAAGATAATTGAAAATTTGGGGACCGAAGTGTAAATATGTAAAAATATTAAGGACCTAAGATACAACTTAACTAAAATATAATTAAAAATATAGGGACTAAAGTGAATATTATATAAATTACAGAGACTACCATACAATAAATAAATGTCTATTGTATGCCACGTTACAATTTCAAGTTGGAAACTTAAGGGAGTGACTATTTGAGAAATGATTATATACTTTAGTGACCAGTGCTATAACTTTTGAACTTCACCGACCGTTTTAAATTTTTAAGGTAACTTCAGTAACCATTAGCGAAATTAACCCGTATTTAATTTGCTTACACGTTACAACCTTTAGTTTTTATTACTACTTTTTTATTTTTTGTTTCTTTAAAATATACTTAAATCAAATACACTGATAAGTAATTATAGACAATTTAATCTTCTATTTAATGGCACACTTATTAAAGATCAATCTTAAATAGCATCGATGTGATTTTTACCAAATATTCTTCCTTATTTTTCTTATAGCGATGCGTGAAATAAATAATAATCCCCGATAGGGCATGTTTGGCGAAGCCTAAACTGAAGGTTCAATTATAAGTTTACTTCTAAGTTGTTTTGATTGGCTATAGTTTTTTTCTTGAAGACCATTGATTATAGTTGAAAATAAGTTATCCAAAACAAGTATAATTTTTTATTAAAAAAAAAGTAACATTCCAAATATGTTTAGACTTTTACAATTTTTTATTCTCAGTCAAACATGTCGTAAACCTTAATGCCTGTTTGGTTTTCCTAAAGTCAACTTTTTAAATTATTTTTGATAAAAGTTGATGGTATATGTAGTTAAAAAGTTAATAAAAATTGTAAGTCATGTGAAATGTTTAGTTCAACTAATTGTTGATTTCAACTCAAATTTATCAATTTTTTAATGAAAATCAAACGAAGGTTTGGGAGCTGTATTTAATTAAGACTTTATAAGATTTTTATGGAGTTTAAAATTTTAGATGTATTTAATACAAATTTTTTAAATTCTATAAAAGCCTTGGAGTGTTCAATATAGATTTTTAAGGACTTTTAAAAGTCGTACGATATTCAATTCAAACTTTTAAAATCATGCAAAATTCATGAGTATTCAAAATGTCAAGATTAACTGTCGAACATTATATTTTTATAAAAGATTAATTGAAAAAATAACTTTGAAAACTTTTAATTTATAATGTTCTATTTCAAATTTTTAAAGATTTAATTAAAAAAATAAAAGTCTGTCAAAGTGCACAAAAGTCTAGAAAAGTCTTTGAAACTGAAATTCTATAAAAAAATCAATAAAAATTAATGAAATTCATAAAAGTCGGCCACTTAAAAAATATCTATCAAAGCCTTCAAAATTACACCCTCTTAATTTCTTCAACGGGAAAGTTTGAAAACAATAAAGAAGAAGAGAGGAGATTGAGCAAAGAGAGCATGAAATAGTGATATATAGAAAATGTGGTTTGTGTTAGTTCTTGAATTGCCTCACTATTAACTCTAGTCGGATTAGAGTTACATATAGAGAGTTCCATTTTGAGAAAGAGATATTAAAATTATAAATCACATATAGTTATTTATCTTAAAATATTTTAAACTGCATTTTTTGGGTGAAAGACTTCGACTTCGACTTCGACTTATTTAAATGTCAAGTTTGTGAACTATGACCGCCTTATCAGATGTTGAGTTGGAGATTAACAAGTACTGACCATAATAGATTAAAAAAAAATATATTGGTGGCAAATTGTTGATCCTTTGTAATTGACGACTAGCCAAACTAAAGAAATGTCGAATAAAAGTAGGACTTCACTCTCCACATAGTGGAATGAAAGAGCTCCATATTCTTTTTGAAAGGCGACTCATCAAACAACTTCTAACAAAAATGTAAATGATTTTGCAAAAACTTTTCACAACAATTAGAAGAGGTTGTAGAAAGCATTCTATGATAGTTTTGAGCAGTCATAGACTCATTTCTCGCACTCAGAATTTTCAAGCATGCACAAAGGTGAAAAAGAAAAAAGAAAAAAAAAAAAAAGTCGCTTCGTAAGCTCAATTTAAAATACATAGGGGTGTTGAGTGGTGAGTGCTCGAGTGGAAAGATAGAGAGGACTCAGATATAATTGAGTAATTTCGTCAAGGTAGCTTAACCATTATGAACGACGAGCGAACCAAATAACTATCATCATCGTCCTCGATGCGCGATTTGTAAAATAGTGACATTGTGCGTGCTAAAATAAACCAATGTTAGATGGGGAAGGGACAAAAAAAAAAAGAAAAAAAAGAAGCCACTTCGCGAGCTCAATTTAAAATACACAGGAGGGGTGTCGAATGGTGAGTGGGAAGATAAAGAGGACTCAGATATAATTGAAGTAATTTCGTCAAGGTAGCTTAACCATTATGAACGACGAGCGAACCAAATAACTATCATCATCGTCCTCGATGCGCCATATGTAAAATAGTGACATTGTGCGTGCTAAAAAAACCAATGTTAGATGGGGAAGGAAAAAAAATAAAGAAAAAAAAGAAGCCACTTCGCGAGCTCAATTTAAAATACATAGGAGGGGTGTCGATTGGTGAGTGGGAAGATAAAGAGGACTCAGATATAATTGAAGTAATTTCGTCAAGGTAGCTTAACCATTATGAACGACGAGCGAACCAAATAACTATCATCATCGTCCTCGACACGTGATATGTAAAATAGTGACATTGTGCTTGCTTAAAAAAAAAAAAACCAATGTTAGATGGGGGAAGAAAAAAGAAATAAAAAAGAAGCCACTTCGCGAGCTCAATTTAAAATACATAGGAGGGGTGTCGAGTGGTGAGTGGGAAGATAAAGAGGGCTCACATATAATTGAAGTAATTTCATCAAAGTAACTTAACCATTATGAACGACGAGCGAACCAAATAACTATCATCATCGTCCTCAACTCGCGATATGTAAAATAGTGACACTGTGTGTGCTAAAAAAAAAAAAACAATGTTAGATGGGGAAGAAAACATAAAGATAGAAACAGCAGATATTAAGAAATGCATATATTTCTTCTTATGTTGTCTGAAAGTGTTAGGTGCAAATTTATAATGGCAATCCTGGCTTGGGCACCAAGCGATGGAATATTTATTCCAAGTCAATAACAAAGTGCGACATGACATCAGCCTTATTTTGGCTATTCCAATTATGAAAGAGACGTTCAAAATATTTTTATTAATTCATGAAGTTTCATGTGGAAATCATACCCACGTATACTCGCATAAAAATATGCAAAAAAATACGAGCACATCATAATTGACTTGAATATAAATGGAGGTAGTAAAAACGTAGAATAAAGACTATGTAAATTACAATTAGACATAATAAATAATTTAAGAGAAATTTGTGTTTTTGGTCTTCAACTTTTATAGTTCGTTATCAATTTATTCTCAACCAATTTTTATAGTACCAGACATCTTCACCTTTGCAGTTTGTTGCTAATCACGTCTTCATTGACAAATTTTGACGGATTTGCCATCCTTTTTAAATAAACAAAAATAGAAAAAGTTAAAAACAACAAAAAATTTAAAACAAAAAATCTAAAAACAACAAAATTTTTTAGAAGAATAAAACTTTGTCGATAATACTGACAACTTTATATCGGTGTTTGGTTAGAAATCCGTGAGAGAAATGAGAAATCCCTCTATTGGTGACTGTGGCGGCAACCGTCGTGGGTGAGTGAGTGGTGATGGTGATGGGGCGGGTGGAAAGGATTGGGAAAGATAAGATAATTTTTTCTTTTATTTAAAAAAAAAATATTTTATTATTTAGTTTTGGGGTTTTGAATTTATGACATTTTTTTCATGTACGTTGATGTATAAGCAAGGCAGGACATCATATTGGTCGAGCCTTGTCTATGCCAGCAGACCTCAACGAGGCTAGTTACACTTTAGGTACATTAAGCTCAATGCAATTGAAACTTGACCTTGCCTCGTATTTTTCTACAAATCTACCATGTACTAGGTTTTAATAATTGAGGGTAATTTTTAAATTCTTTTAATTTTTAAAATTTAATTAGTTCATTGCATATCAAATTACCTTCTAACATATTTTAATTTAATTTTTCTGCAACTTCTACAAAGGAAATGTAGAAGAAGAATTTACAAAGTATGTACATATTTACATTTGTATTTAATTTGCTTATAATCGTTAGTGGTGTATTTAATTAAGAATTTTAAAGATTTTAATAGAGAATTTTTAAAAATATAGGTCTATTTAATACAAAATTTTTAAACTTCATAAAAGTTTTGGAGTATTTAATTCAGATTTTTTAAAATCCTACGAAGTTTAAGAGTATTCAGAATATCAATGACTTTTAATTGTAATATCTTTTATTTATATCATATGTTATTTATAGATTATTAAAGATAATAAATGAGATTATGAATTGGATAAAAAAATCTATTGTCAGATAATATTTTTAAAAGGAAATGCATCCATATTTTTTGAATTTATCTAATTTATCTACAAGCCATCTGGAAGATCACAATTTTACCCAAAAGAAAAAAAAAAAAGAGTAAAATAACAATTTATGTCATTGACTTTTGACTTAGTTTACTTGTAGTACATAAGTAAAATAGAGTTAATTTCACTAACGGTCACTGAAGTTACCTTCAAATTACAAAATGATCATTGAAGTTCAAAAGTTTCAATGGTGGTCATTGAAGTTATAAATCTTTTCACTAATGGTCACTCCATTAAATTTCTAATTTAAAATAGTGATGTAGCATGATGATGTGGCATTTATTTATTGCATAGTAATCCATATACTTTATATAATATTCACTTTAGTCCATATATATTTCAATTAAGTCTTTCAAAAATTGCATCTTAGGTCCTTAATCTTTTACATATTTATATTTTGATCTCCAAATTTTCAATTATCTTTCAGTTAAGTCCTCAAAAAATTGTATGTCCTTCAACTTTTTACATTTTTACCCTTTGGGCTCCAAATTTTTAATTATCTTTCAATTAAGTCCTCTAAAATTGCATCTTAGGTCCTTCAACTTTATACATCTTCAAACTTTGCTCCCCCCAAATTCTTGATTTTAGTGGCAAGTATAATTTTAGTGGTTAAAATAAGTGTATTTTTAATTAAATCTTTGACTTTGCACTCGAATTTTCAACTAAACGAACAAATTTGGGGACCAAAGTGTAAAGATATAAAAAGAGGACTCAGATATAATTGATGTAATTTCGTCAAGGTAGCTTAACCATTATGAACGACGAGCGAACCAAATAACTATCATCATCGTCCTCGACACGTGATATGTAAAATAGTGACATTGTGCGTGCTTAAAAAAAAAAAAAAAAACCAATGTTAGATGGGGAAGAAAAAGAAAAAGAAAAAGCCACTTCACGAGCTCAATTTAAAATACATAGGAGGGGTGTCGAGTGGTGAGTGAGAATGTAGAGAGGACTCAGATATAATTGAAGTAATTTCATCAAGGTAGCTTAACCATTATGAACGACGAGCGAACCAAATAACTATCATCATCGTCCTCAACTCGCGATATGTAAAATAGTGACACCGTGCATGCTAAAAAAAATGTTAGATGAGGAAGAAAAAAAAACAATTCGCGAGCTCAATTTAAAATACACAGGAGGGGTGTCGAGTAGTGAGTGAGAAGATGGAGAGGACTCAGATATAATTGAAGTAATTTCGTCAAAGTAGCTTAACCATCATGAACGACGAGCAAATCATATGACTATCATCATCGTTCTCGACTCGTGATATGTAAAATAGTGACACTGTGCGTGCTAAAAAAATGTTAGATGGGGAAGATAAATGAAAGAAAAAAAAAAGCCACTTCACGAGCTGAATTTAAAATACAAAGGAGGGGTGTCGAGTGGTGAGTGTGAAGATGGAGAGGACTCAGATATAATTGAAGTAATTTTGTCAAGAGAGCTTAACCATTATGAACGACGAGTGAACCAAATAACTATCATCATCGTCATCGACTCGTGATAAGTAAAATAGTGACACTCTATGTATTAAAAAAAAAAACAAATGTAAGATGGGGAAGAAAAAAGAAAAAAAAAATTGAAGCCACTTCGCGATCTCAATTTAAAATACATAGGAGGAGTGTCGAGTGGTGTGTGAGAAGATGGAAATGACTCAGATATAATTGAAGTAATTTCATCAAGGTAGCTTAACCATTATGAACGACGAGCGAACCAAATAACTTTCATTATCGTCCTCGACTCGCGACAAGTAAAATAGTGACACTGTGAATGCTTAAAAAAAAAAAAAACAATGTTAGATGGGGAAGAAAACATAAAGATAGAAATAGCAAATGTTAAGAAATTCAGACATATCTTCTTATGTTGTCTGAAAGTGTTAGGTGCAAATTTATAATGGCAATCCTGGCTTGGGCACCAAGCGATTGAATATTTATTCAAAGTCTAAAATAACAAAGTGTGATATGACATCAGCTTTAATTTGGCTATTCCAATTATGAAAGAGACATTCAAAAGATTTTACTAGTATTCCACTTCCTTGCGGTGAGATCCGACCGTAGAGTTTATTATGAAATAAAAAATTTGACAACAAAAATCTTTTAAATGTCAATAAAAAATCCAAGAATAAGAAGAATGAAGAAAACTTTAATCTGCGTTCAAGCGGTAATTGACATTAGCTGATTTGTAAGACTTTGCAAAAAGGAAGAAGGCCATAATGTGTAGGCTTTGGGACAAAGGATCCAACTACAACTTGAAGGTTTGCGATCAAATGACCAGTCCACATCTGACACACCTTGGGGCACAAGCTTTCTATTTCTCAACTAAGGAATATAATCATATATTAATGAAGTATCAAGAGGTCATTAATGTTAACCTAGTCATGGATAGACGATTATGGAGCTATAACAATATATGGATTCCCATGGAAATCATGAAAATCCCAAATAATTGAATTTCATAATCCAAGACAATAGAACATGATAAATGACCCAAGATTTTCAAACCTTTCAGAAAAGGGAAAAAACCCAAAAAGAAGACTACTGTTTGAGATTATTAACCCCCATAAACTTATATACAAAAGGGGTTGATTCTGCACTCAGGCAATCTGGCACAAAATAGCCCAAGAATCCATAACAAGATAAAGTAAGGAAACTCAAGCAAATGAGCTGAGAAAACTAAGGAATCATCCCAAAAATCCAACAAAATAAGAGGGGAACTTAAGGCGATAGAAATGGAAAGGAAAAGGCACTAAATATATGGAGCTAGAAGAAGAATACTTGTAACTTTACATTTCTGGTAAACCCATACTCCATTTTTCCACAAACTGATAGAACTTTCCATAAAACATGCATCACACAAAATTTAATAATCTTAAAACACTGAATCAATTGTGATATCCAATAACGTACACCATTTTCATAAATCTGCAACATGCCAACTATAATTACAACTAGAAATAAAAGGCAGAATCATTAAATTGAGATTTGAAATTGGACCTGACGAGCATGCTCGGAGACCCGGTCACTGTCAATGAAGAGAATGGAGGACTCAGGCTGGGACTTGGACCCTTCTTCTTACTGTCACCAACCCCAACCCCTTCAAGAGAAAATGGCCAAGAAGAGGAAAAAACAAATGGGAGGACTAACGCGGAAAAGGGTGGTGGGTGGCCACGACTACCACAGCTTTTGTCCTTTTAGTAAACACTACAATACAATACAAGATAAAATTGGTGCAAGATCTTCTCCTTAACCATAAATTTTTTTCAATAATTACCACAAGATTAATGAAAATAATATTTAGCCGATTGTTTGTTTGAGCGGGTGATTTTGCAGACGTAGTGATATACGAACAAAGAATACTTTTGTTCTGTTTGTAGCGGAAAACATCTCTCAACAATCGATGATTAATTTTCGTACTTGCATAAAAATATACAAAAAAAAAAAAATTATACGACAACAATATAATTGACACAATTATAATTTTTGAATATTATCGAATTTACTTTATTAAGGGTATGTTTTGTAGTAGTGAATTTATTTTTTAAGTATTTATGAGTTGTGAGTTTATTGAATATGCGGATAATTAAATTTATTAAAAAAATTTATCACTGACCAAAAACACAATTATAAATATAAATTGTTAATATTTTACTAATCATGGATTTTTGCGTTGAGTGCTTTTATTTCTTTTATCACTTTATGTGGCATCACATTTATATTTATAAATAAAATTTATTGAAATAAGTGTTTATTTACTATTACTCGCAGAAAAATCTGATTTGGTGATTTTGTCGGTAACATTATTTGTAAATTGTAATGCAAATTTCAAAAGTTTTGGACCTTATTCACCGCCTTACTTAATTAGAGATTGAGACTCTGGTTTTTTGGATTTGTGTCCAAAAATATGTTCACTAAGTAAATGCATTTTATCTGAAAGGTATTGAATATGAAGTAGTAGGTTTTGTGGGTTCCAGTTATTAGTTGTACATCTACACGAAGACAGAAAAAGATGTGAAAGAAGAGACAGAGGAGATATTGACATGGTCGAGAGAGATGAAGACCTGTTTCGGTGTATGTTTGGTCGCGCTAAAATTATTAAGTGCTTATAATTTAAATTGTTAATAAATGTGTAGATAAAAAATAGATTGTAAATTGTAGATACTATGAAATATGTGAGTGTGAATAAAAAGTATGTTTGACCAATTTGACCAATTAAAATTATAATTTAAACATGCCCAAACATGTGCTCAATCACTCAACAATTTAATTTTACTAATAGCCGATGCAAAACCACGAAGCAAAAGGCAGTTCAGCAAATTAGATTATTAAAAATAACAATTAACAATCAATATGCTGATTCGCAACTAAATTTAACAGCTAATCACCCCAAGTGAAAAGGGCGAAAATGTCAGAAGATAAAATCACAATTATCACAATTATCACAATTTGTGCCCCGGAACCACTCCACATGCTCAAGTTACAACATTATCAATGTATAGACAAAAGAACAAAATTGAAATGAGTTGAGAGGGTTAAGAGACTGAGAAGCTTCAAAGAGCCTATCGCCTCCTCATCCCGCGCCCACGTCCCCGAAAACCAGCTCCACCACGCCCTCTGCCACCCATAGCGCTTGCAGCAGCTTCTCCTTGCGCACTCTCAGACTGCATTGATTGAAATAACAAGAGGCATTAGGAGTTCACATAGATGTACAAGGAATGCTATTACTAGAAGTGAAAAATGTGCTTAGACAAGAATCTTATTACTACAGAGATTAAGATGTTCCATGGATTTCACGTCACACTGCATTCTTGCACTAGTTCTTATTCTCCTCTGTGATTTTGGAGGTAAGGTTTTATGTCTCCCTTGTGTACTTGTTGATTACATTATCCTACAGGTACGGACGGGTACATGCATAATCCCCCACCTAGGCACAGGTGGCATTTCCACCAAAGAAAAACCTGCTACAGTACCTGTCCATCGATTTTGATACATAGTTCCAATTATTTTGATACAAGACAACTCTCCAGCTGTCTTGTATGCACAGTTCCAATCACGATCACCAATTCTTCTGGGAACTATTTTCATGGTAACACTAACATGTCCCCCAACAAAAGAAACCAAGCATACGATCATTTTTCATTTTTATTTGATTAGATAGAAGAATATGTTTCAGCAGGGACCCCTTTCGTCCCAAGCCCAATAATATTAAAGGCGTGAATTTATCATTAGTATATGGTTTTGTCTATTCATAGATGTGCTTCTTTGCCTGAGCTACATATTGCAAAGGAATAGTACTATTCAAGTCATCAACACAAAATAAATTACCTTCGGATTTTTCACGGTTTCATCAACGCTTAAGACAAGGCAAGCTGCTTCAGTTGCAGCATTTATAGCATTTATCTGTGAAAAGAACACCGAGGTTGTTAAATGCATACATCTAATCATCACCAGTATCACAAAAAACTGAATGGAATAAGATAGTACCTTTACGACTGCTGGCTCCCAGACAAAGTTGGCGAATGAATCAGCGATTCCACCAGTGTTGATATCTACACCATAAGGTGCACCCTCACCTGTTTATAGTAAAACTATCATGTAAGAAACCAAAAGATCACCATAAAAACACCTAAACAATCATATGAACAACATGGTTGGGAAGATAAAGCAGTTCATATGCGTAAGCCAAGAGAACCATACAGAAAAATAAGCACTGATATGAAATATTCAAAATGGGCGCTGACCGGATGGAAGAGCATGTTTCTGTCTCAGTTTGTTCAAAACATCAGTTGCATCAAAACCAGCATTGTCACACAGTTGTCGTGGGATAACCTGACAACAAGTGGGCGAACAATCAATATCATACAAATTTATAAACAGTTCTAAATGCACAAACTTATCAGCCCTCATTAGGACCACTAACTGTATTGAAGAATACTATATAAAAGAGGAGAGAAAGACAACATTAGATAGAACTAAGTTCCTATTTTCATCAGTACAATAACTCAAACTAATTTGGCAACCCAATCAGGTTAAATGATCAGTAGAACCCAAAACACTTGAATTAACATAAAACAGTATAATATTATATGTAATTGTGTTTAAATTATAATTTAAGCTGGTCAAAAATGTTTTTTATTCACACATTCCTTAGCACCCACGACTTACTATCCACTTATTATTCACACATTCTATAGGATCCACAACTTGCAAGCACTTAAAAAATAATTTCAGCACCACCAAGCATGCACATTGATTTTCAGATGTAATTTACTTATAATCTCAATCTTCTTTGTCAAAAATCCTAGTAATGTGATGTATATTGATTTATGGAGTCCTCGTTTCCAATTACATCCCCCATAAAGATCATGCACACAAGGTCCTAGAAAGAAAGTAAAAGGTATAATTATTTGCTATATCTACCTCAAGTGCTTTTGCATAAGAGTTTATGAAGAGTTGGGATTTCCCAGCTATCGTGCGTGCATGCTGCCTTAAGTATCGACTTATCTCCATCTGCATGCCAAATATCTTCATTAAACATGCTCAAATACATGCATATATTTCACAAGGAGTTGCAGGATTTATACATCAATAGCACCGCCACCGGCAACTACGGTAGAATTTTTCAGAGCCCTCCTAACAATCATAATTGCATCATGCAAACTTCTTTCAGCCTCTTCAATGAACTGAAAAAATAATGATAAACAAATTTCAATGCTAACATTCAAATAATGCGACATCATGCACGGCAGGATAATTACACACCTGATCTGCTCCACCACGAAGAACAATAGTAGCAGTCTGACCTGATGGGCATCCACTAAATATATTAAACCGTTCGTTTCCAACTTGCCTCTCCTCAAAAACCTCACAATATCCAAGAACCTATTTCATAGCAAAAAATTTATAGCCTGGATCAGTAGAAAGAAAAGGCTAACTCCAAAACCGTTTGCTACATATCTCCATTTGTCAATTTAAATTAATCATAAGGGCGGAGAGTAACCTCGTCAATAACATTATTCACAGATGTCTGCACAGTTCCACCAGTAGCAGCTGCAACCCGCTGCAGATCTTCTTCAGTCACACGACCCGCACAAAATATATCTCGATCTGCAAAATACTGCATACAGATAACAAATAAGATTTCTCTTTTCCCCCGTGGAAGCCAAAAGTCAATAGTTTAAATAGATCAGTATTGCAAACTACAAGTAAAAATACTTTCTGCCATGCTCGAATATTCTATTGTAATGCTTAATTGCTTACACCCCTCTTATAATCATGACAAACATATTGTAAAATTCACAATATTCCAATAACATCACAAATTGTAAAATCAAAACATAAAAACTTGATACGACACTGTTCTCCAACCCACATCCACCTAAGGACTACTATTATAAACATTTCACTGGAGTGACTTATCATGATGCGTCATGGTTGAAGTTGAAAATAACTGCTGTATAAAAGATTTGAATACTGAGAAGTCACATATATGCAGCAAAACCCCACAGAAAGCTACCCATGGTTTTTTCAATTCTCAATAAAGATAAGAAGCCAGCCGTGCTATACTTCAACAAGTTCCAAAAAATTGCTTAACTGTGAGTTTCCTTGAAAAATGTATATGAAAATCAACAAGTCAGAACCTGTGTGGCCAGATCACCAATAGCAAGCCGTGACAGAACAACTTTGGCTCCACTTTTTACACATTTATCCAACTTGTCGTAAATAATATTCCATTCTGCATCAACAATTGATTGATACTGTAATGGATCAGACAGCCTGCGCAGACAACAAATTGCAAGGTAAGTCTCTCTCAAAGTTACCATGAATGAAATTGCATGAGATAGATGAATCTAAATGAGGGCTAAAAATCCAACCTTATCTCTGCATTTTCTTTCTCGGATTTCAACTCCAACTCTATATTCAGCAAAAGTATTTTGGGATTCACAAATTTCTTTGGTTGCTGTTCAAAACCAGCATACGAGAATGTCTTCTTGAAGGCAACGCCATTTACAAGAAAAGAGTCCCTCATGTTACCTCCAGGAACCTAAAATATTAAACCAGCATGAAAATTGTTGTAAAAAGAGATTCACAATGGAAGTACAAAGAAGAAGGGAGAAGATACATGATCTTCTAAGAAAAATTCCATTTGACACAAAATTCAGAAGAAAGAAACGGGTTTGTAACAGATTATGTCGAATGTGGCAAACATAGAATATCAATCAACACGTCCAACCATGCAGATTTACATTTAAAACCCCTGTAATCACCGACATAGATCCAAAAACTCAACTGTTAGCCCAGAAGCAGACATGTAAACCAAACAAATAAATAAATAACAGAAGCAACCACTGTGCTTAGAATTTAGAGTAAAAATTGATCAAACCAACAGTTTCCACTGGTGTTCTAAACAATGATAACAAATTGGTAGAATCTTAGATACATTTTCATGAACCCACAATAGAAGTGGTATTCCATATTCTGGCTGACACTGGCGTAAATCCCTGGCCTTTGAGCCTCAACATGAAGTTCATCCTCAGGCTTTTATTTGTACACTACATACAGATTCACAGTGCTTCATGATCCCGTCATTTGTATTAAATCATTACATAGAAATTTAAGAGCATTAAACCATGCTCTTGAGGCAGTTTCCATAAAATTGTTATCGTGTAAATGTTATGTCAGTGATATTTCCCCCAGTAAATCATGGCCTTAGAAAAACAAATTAAAGGCAACCCAAAATTTTGATCAATTTATATTCTCCGAAAGTGCCCTTATGAGTTCTTTGTTGTACTCCATTCTTGTCAAGAAGTAGGGATCGCAACAGAACCCGAACCCGCCCCCGCCCCCGCCGGAGAATTTTCCCTCCCATACTCGCCCCATTCCCCGTTTACAGCGAAGCGGGGCGGGCTGCTCCGTTTACTGCCCCGTTTATTTTTTTATTTTTTTTTTGTATTTTGTAACTGTGATTTTCATTGAGAGTAATATATGAAATTATGAATTATGAAATTGAGAATTAAAGTTAATTCTAAATGGTATGGTTAGAATTTAAAAAATAAATTGTGTATAATATGTTTACTAAACAAAATGAAAAAAATACAAATCAATAGGTCTTAGTGTAGTGGTTAGGAATTGTGAAACAATGTTTACACTCCGGGTTCAACTCCTTTAACACCCATTTCATCAATATATTTTTTAAAATTTGGACGGGGCGGGGAACGGGGCAAATTGCCATTCCTATCAAGAAGTAGACACGTAAACCTTTATTTTTGTAATTCGCTGCACTGATTGTGAAATATTCCCTTGCCTGTCACATGGAAAATGGAAACATACAATTCTAGATATCAGCAAAGACACCTTTTACCTATGTCCCCAGGTGAAAAATTGGAAGAGTGACATATTCAAGCTGACAACACACTTGTATTCGATTAAGAAATGATAAAATCATTAAGTACTAATACGTCCAATCTCCAATATTTTGGGTGTGCCTGTATTTATGCAAGACGAACAGATGAACAGGCACACGTCATACAGAATGTGTCCACCATAACAGGGATCTCTCAGGAAATCTATCATGAAAATTCATGTTTTCAATATGCGATCATAACAGAACTATATTAGTTGTTCATTATATCATGCTTAATGACAAATCTTGAAACCTAGGCATAGAAGGTTAAAGAGCAAGAAGATATGGGAATGGGATGCCATCACATTTTCTGCCATGCACTCTTAGTGTGATGTTTTGTCTATAATATGGCAACAGACCATTTAAAATAAGTAACAAAAAGATAAATTTAACATTCGATTCTAGACAATTATACCTTCTTAATCCCAATCATATTCAGTCTATCATCAGTTCCAATGGCAATCACAGCATCCACAACCATGGATGCAAAGAACTCCTTCTCACCCCCAATGAGCTTTGAAGAGAGCGTTGTAGCAGCACATTTACCTAGTAAACTCTTCTTTTCTTCTAAACTTTTTCCGGCTATGCTAACAGCTAATTCTTTGATCTTCTCAATGGCCTATTGCAGCACACAAGACATAAAAAATGCTTAGGTATTTGTCCAATTCCCAAGCGCAAGAACAGAAGGGAATAAATATATATATCCCCACCAATTGAGAAGCTGTCCGATAACTCCGTATAAGATTTTGAGGATGGACCCCATCTTCAATAAAAGGCTTGGCCTCCTTCAAAAACTCTCCTGCGAACAGAACTACTGTAGTGGTTCCATCACCAACCTGCAAAACCAGATAATAGGCAACTCTCACTTAGACATTTAAATAAAAGGTCTAACTTAAAAAGCATTCTTCTATGCAATTGGCTAAAGAATTTAAGGTTGAACCTCATTTTCTGAACTCGCAGCCTCTAATGTCTAATCAGTACATCAGTGCAAAATGTAGCATCAGTACATTTTTAAATTCAACTTTTCGTTTAATCAACTGACATGTTTGTTTTGAGGAATAAGAAAAGATGGAAACACTAACAGAGATCTCTGTTTGACGACAAAAAATAATACTACGATTCCAATACCTCAGAGTCTTGAGACTTGGCAATGTCGACAAGGATTTTTGCAGCTGGGTGTACAATATCAAGAAGCTTCATTATTGTGGCACCGTCATTAGAAATAGTGGTATTTCCCTTCTCATCATGTATCAACTTGTCCATACCCCTTGGACCAAGGGTGGTCCGCACCACATCTGCCACAGCCATGCAGGCATTTATGTTACTTACTAACTGTGGTTTCCCTTGGGATGTATCTGTCCCCTCCTTCAGCAGGATTATTTGAGGTTGCTGCCATTTTGACCACCATCATCAGCAAATGATTAGTGTTGGTGTTGAAGAGAACAGGGGATAAAGAGAAGAAAAAAGAAATATCGGAAATCACTATGGATTCAGTTCAGGGAATAAAAAAAGGAAAAGAAATGGGCCAAAAATGACCATTTCACTCGAGCTTACATAAACTTAAAATTGAGAAAATCCGTAAAAACAGATAAAATTGCAGAAATTTAAAATTTAAAAAAAAAAACAGATTGAATAACACATAATGGTACTCTAAAATTGCTCCGTAATGTCAGCTCGTTCTTTATGTTCCTCCCATTTTTACTGTGATTCAGAAACAAATCAATATTTATGTGTACATTTAATTTTCTCACTTGATTTCTTTCTCCATCAATTCTCAGATTTTAGTTAGCGCTATGGATTTACTATCTGAAAAGGGATTGCTTTGTTCTGGGAAAAAATAGAGAAACTCGACAAAGAGGATATTATTTTCCAAAACTCAAAATTTGAATGTCTATTTAAAAAATGCAGTCTTTAGATGTTAATAAATAGAAAACGAAAAATACAGCTAGAATAATTGTACAGATTAGGTTTAGCCTATTTCTTTAGAATTTAAAAGTTGAAATGTAGATCTTAATACTTGCTCAAACTCAATCTAAACGAAAAGGGAAAACATCAATAATTTTCTACTTCTGTTTCTCACATTTTTCATCAATAATAGAACACTAGCATCCCAATAATCTGGAGATTTAGGCATTCAAGTAGAAAGGAAAAGATTTCTACTTTTTCACTCTTTGGTCACATTTTCACTGTACACACGCACTCCCGACATGTCAATACAGTTTTCTTGAAAAGATTAATTTATCTAAAGATTCAACGTAAATTAACAGTAGTCTTGGTCTCAAACAGCTGTAATAGAAAAACAAGCAGAAGCATCATTAATTTGACAATGGAGTATGATACAAAGAAATAACGTGAGATACACACGCATATATATACAGAGTTACGAAAGCACATTTATGGAATTCGTGCGTGCTCTATCGATATGGAAAGAGGAAGAGAGAACGGGCTTACCAGCATGGATGACATTGTTAGATGATAGTTGAGGGAGAGAGAAGATTCTAGGGTTTTAAGTCTTGTCTTCGAGGTTTCTGGTTCCTTATTTTGTTTGGAAACTTAAGGGCGTGTTTGGCGGGGAGAGTGAGAGATGAAGAAGAATAGATAAAAATGAACTAAAAATAAAGAAAAATTGTTTTAGCATTTTTTGTGCATTTTCTCTCCAATCTTTTGTATATATGTGCCAATCTTTTTTTTTGTACCCACCTTTCAATAATCAGCACAACACGTCCCTCTTCACACGTTCTGTCTGATTTTGTCGTTGACTCACTCATATTCACTGCACGCCTTTTTTAAAGAGTAATATTTATCTAGCACCAATCTATATGGCAATGAGTATGAGAGAAATGCTACTTAAATATTAAGTTGAACCAAAAGTTGGACTACCATTGTCAAAATATCAAATTTGTCCTTTGAAAAAACATAATTCAAATTCTCTTTTATGTCTTTTCAAATAATAATTTTGACATTTTGGCAATTGTGATTCAACTTTTGGTTGAATTTGTTGTTCAACAAGCATTTTTCATGAGTATAAATGGCAACAGGGTGGGATGATCCTCTCCATCCCCGTCCTATTGGGGATTAGAGTTCACAACAAAGTATTTACCTCCAACTGTCACTGCATGGAACGACCTTGTTCATAAGTTCACGACAAAGTATTTTCCTCCAATTAAAGTTGCCAAATTAAAACATCTCAATGGTCCAGCAACTTGAGCAACTTGAGTCAAAATGCTTAAACGAGACTAGAGAGAGATTTAAAGAATTGGTCAAAATGTGTCTAAATTATGATATGAAGAAGCGCTTCCAAGTTCAACATTTCTACAATAGACTATTTACAATAAATCGTATTGCAGTTGATTCGGCATCTCCAGTGCGTGAAGGTTGTGGGACAAATCACTATAACACATACTGTCCACTAAACACTGCATTCATAGTACTTACTAAGCATATTGGTTATGTACAAAAATTTTCATGCTAGCCGAACAATCTATATATACTCCAACATGTATAACCCGATTGGAAAAACTATCTAAATTTCTCGTGGAACAACAATCATAATCAAAGAAAACCACCGAGGTTCCAACAATAGCAAAACAAAAAGCCTTCGTTGAAGTAGTTACTATACCAGTTCATTATTAAAATTGATAACAAATTGCAACAATAATAGGCATCAATAAGAAATATGAAGACAATGGGACAAATGGCCACAGTGTTATCATAAATGGCATAAGGCACTCTAACTAGCAACACTGAAAGAATGTGTAAAAGCACTCACAACTAGGAGAAAAGTTCACCTACCTAAGATTCATATGAAAATACATGTTGTCGTTGATGATAAGGTATGGTATCATGTACTGATGAGAAGTGAGTACAACTGCCTAAATAGATACAAGCTACAAGTTAAGAAAATCATTCAGAAACTCTACATGCTGAGGCAATCATTCTTATCAAAGCATTCGTATCTCCAATGTTGTTGCCCCATAGACTACAGAAGCACAACATCAACAAGCAATTTGCAAAATTCTTAAAGATTTTCAAGAAACTATATATCAACATTCCATTTGCACTGCCTTAGCACAAATGTCCAGCTACATGAAGTTCATGAAATAAATATTATCTAACAAGAGAAAATTAGAAGACCGTGAGGCATTAATGTTGACTAATGAGTACAGTGTCATCTTGTAAAATAAGCTACCTCCGAAGTTGAAATATCCAGGGAGTTTTACTATTCCTTTCACTGTTCGTAATTTTGGTTTTGAAAAAGCATTATGTGATCTTGAAGTAAGCACTAACTTGACGCCATTTTCTATTTACAGGAAACTAGATTTTAGATAGGCAAAGGTGACTGCAATGTCTTTATAGTTGGCTAATCAATCCATCAAACACATATGGGAAATTATTAAAGAAATTCTGGTGAAGGTGGACAAATTCGTCTTTCCTGCAGATTGCATCATTTTAAACATGATAGAAGATAGGGATGTGATATTTATCTTGGGTCGACCATTCTAGCTAGGGGTAGATCTTTGATAGATGTTCAGACAAGTAAGCTATTTCTGAGACTCAATTAAGAACATTTCTTCTACCCATTGTACATTTCTGGCTAATATTACAGGTCACACAAAGCCTCATTCCTATGCTCAGGCTATCCTTGGTACACCTTTGCAACAATCCATGAATACAGAATTAGAAGCACTACAATAGCATAACACCTGGAGTTTGGTTCTCATGCCTGATGGCCATAAGCTGATTAATTGCAAATAAGTTTACGAAATCAAATATCGATTTGATGGCACCATTGAGTACTATAAGGTTTGTCTTGTTTCTAAGGGATATACTCAAGTTGAGGACATTGATTATAAGTAAACTTTTTCTTCGATTGCTAAACGTTTACTACTTTCTATTGTCTTCTTACTGTTGCTATTGCTAGACATTGGTTCATCCACCAATTAGATACAAAATGATCTTCTTGATGACTATTGTACATGGAACCTCCACTTGGTCTTCGCCAACAAGGGAGAAAACATTGTATGTCAGCTCCACAAATCCTTCTATGGACTTAAATAGTCATCAAGAAATTGGTTCTCACTTCTCTACATACCATTCACAAAGATGGTTATCAACAATCAAAAGCTGATTATTCTATTTTCACAAAGGCTCAAAATACTTCATTTATTATATTCTTATCTATGTTGACGACATATTTCACGCTGAAATGAACTTCAAGAAAGGAACATCTCAAAGGCTATCTTCTTAAATGCTTTTGTATCAAAGATTTGAAGACTTGAAATATTTTGTGGGCATCGAATTATCTCGTTCCAAGAAAGGTATTTTCACATCTCAAAGAAAATACACACTAGACATTTTGCAAGATTTATTACTCTAGGTACATGCCCAAAGAAGTTTCCAATGGAACAACGTTTGAAACTCAATCTCACATATGGAGTATTACTGAATGATCCAACTAAATACAGAAGAATGGTTGGGAGACTAATTTATCGCACGGTCACAAGGTCTGACATAGTCTATTCTGTTCGAACATTGAGTCAATTAATGCATGAGCCATGAAAACCTCATTGGGATGTTGCCATACGAATACTCAAATACACAAAAGGGCCTCCAAATTCAACATTTCTACATTGGACTATTTCCAGCAAGTCGTACTGTTATTGATTCGGCATCCAACTCTAGTGTGTGAATGTTGTAGGGCAAATCGCTATAGCATAGACTATCCACTAAACAAACTAAACATTGCATTCGCATCACCTACTAAACAGGCTGGTTATGTATAGAATTTTCCACACCAGTCGAACAATCTATATAGACTCCAACAAGTACGACCCGGTTTGAAAAACTATCCAAAGGTACTCTTGATCAATGTTTGCTATTTCCTCCCACCAATAGTCTTGCCTTGAAAGCTTTTTGTGATTAAGATTGGAGAGTTTGTCGTACCACATGGAAATCAATTATGAATATTGTGTTTTTCTTGAAAATTCTCTAAAAGTCCATGAAACAAACAATGTTTCTAGATCATCAACATGAGTCAAATATTAAGCTATGGCTAGCACATGTTTGGAGCTAAGTTGGTTACGCTATATATTTCAGGATTTAAGTCATACAGATAGGGCCTACACTATTATTCAGTGACAATCAAAGCATCTTTGTACATTGGAGCAAATCATATTTTTTATGAGTTTACAAAGCACATTGAAATAGATTGTCACATAATTCGAGAAAAAAATGCAAGTTGGAATGATAAGTCCTTCATATGTACCTGTGTACTTCCATTTAGTAGATGTATTTACAAAAGCCTTGGAAAATGATCGACTTGTGATACTACGCAATAAGTTGGGACTTCATGATATTCACTCTCCAATTTGATGGGGAGTTTTAAGAAATATCGTTATAATATATATTTATATTCTTTGCATATTTAATTTCCTAAATTAGTATAAATAAAATCCCACTAAAAGTGGATCGCGGCTTTTAAGCCTTTGGAATGGATAGGATTGATTTATGTACATGTAGATATATGTTGAACTGTGTTTATGTTAATACACAAGAGAAAATAAATTCTCCATTTTCTTCACAAGATATAAATTTTATTTCCAATTATTTGACTTTTAAAGAGACTTGTGAAAGGAACTTTTAAACTCATTTCCAAATCCCACATTTATTCTTATGCTACTTAATTTTGAATTTACGAATGTACATGTAGAAACACGATACTAGAGCTAGGGTTTTGCATCAAAGTCTCATTTCTATTTATTAATAAAATTGTGCACATCGACTTAGATCTTTAATAAAAATGAAACTAGTCTTCATGTAAGGAGATCAAATTTCAATAAATAAACGTGTTCCATTTCTAAAGAGTTATGTCTACTGATGAGATAATTTAGCAATGATAATTTATCCTTTTCAGTTTAAACCTATTTGTGCACTCAACAAGAAATTTTGGCCAAAGCTATACTATAAAACTTCATCTTCTACTTCGTCTCGATTTATAAAAACTTTATCCAACAAGAGAGATAGCAATCTACAAGAGAAATCACGTCTTGGTCAGTTGTTTTAAAAAATGGAAAGGAGACTAATTTTCCTTCAAAAAAAAAAAAAAACATTGTTTTCCAAATATTTAATTTATGAGAAATTGATTTCTCTATCATGTAAAAGTTGTAGTGTTACATGTCACGTCTTGAGTCTAATATATTGAACATTTTTTAATGTTACCTTACAAAAGAGTAAATTTAAAGTAGAGATCTCATGGCGTGATTTTATTGCATAAAATTCGACTACAGCAACTTACTGAAAGTATTGTCCATAACCAATGGTGGATCTTCACACTCAAACTGTGTTTAGATCCCATGGTGCACATTTTCCACACAATATATTTTCTTATGCATATTTCCAATGGTCAACTAAGAGTGTTTAATTAGCATTTGCACTGCTTTACTCACCTAAGGGGAAATCTTTTTGCACATGAGCCCACGGTTGGTCCCCAAAATTCTTCACATTGCACTGACTTCATAAAAAAATACATTTCACCATGTTTGACTTAACTTAAAAAGTTACTTACCTACTCTAATTAGTATTTTATGTTTTGACAAGGCAATTTTTTTTTTTTTATCACCAATATTGCCGACGGATATTTCAATTTTTTTAAAAATAAATTTCATTTATCGATGGATGTTTTAATTTTTCAAAATAAAAAAATTATACATTAGCGACGGTTCATCAACGGACAATTTTTTCTTAATAGTCTCATAAGTATTGTTGATAGTTCACTGACGAATATAGAAATAATTTACTGATAGTTTCATAACTAATCCAATTCAGTGACAAACGATTGGGTAACAAAGTTACCTACGGATTTTCTATCGACGCGTCACTAACGACTAAAAATTTTGTCGTTATATTGTTAACAACGTCATGTTAGACGACGGTTATTTACCATTGGTAATGAGAAACTACCAATGGATTTGTATAATTATCTACGGTCATGTCCATTTCTTTTGTGTTGGTGAAATTTAATAGGTCTTGGTAAAGTATACAATTACAAATAAAAAAAAAAATTATGACATTGTTGACAATGAAACTTTTTAACTCGTGTTCTTTTAAAATGACACATTAAGCCATGTTGTACATAAATATTTAATGAATAAATTTAGTGGTAATTGTATTTTTGATACTAAAGAAAGAATTTATTTACGCTGCATGATATATATGGATTGTTATTGACATGTTTTCTACTAATATAAATTCTTATATTATTATTTAAAAACTCGTGGAATTTGGTCGAATATTTTAACTAAATTTGGTTGACTTAAGAATTCTTGAGACATACTTATATTAATTTTGAAACAAAAGTTTACCAAACACTAATCTAATTTATTTTGCAGTACAGTAAAAATTGATTCTCTTAAAAACACACATCACTAAATAGTAAGTCATCAATCTCTAAACTAATAGTATGACGTATGTTTGGTAAAATATTTTGTAGATTATAAATAGTAAGTTCTACAAAATGTGTGGATAAAAAGTAGATAAAGTTGTGGATCCAACAAAATGTGTTAATAAAATTGAGAAATACGTGGAAAATATGACCTTATCATATATTGTGTGACGTCCAACTGATGAGATGTGAGGATAGGTTGAGCAGCTATCTCTGTCTGAGAATTGGTGCCAGATTCTTGAAGACTTGTGAGAGAAGAACCAGTGATATTGTCATGAAGCATTTTCCAAAGCCTCTCCCTGTGTGCTTGGCCTTCTGGAGTGTTTTCCCCATACTTGGAAGTAAACCCTAGACTCTGAGTTGGTCTTCCCAAATATAACTGTGACCATGAAGTGTCAAAATGAGCAGAGTCTGGTTGGGGAAGACGATAATAATTATACATGGGGTATCTTTTCTTCATATGGATTTCGATATCCTTCTGGAGACGTTTTGCATAAGATATGGGAAGGGTTTCCCATGGAGCATCATCATCGATATTGGGCCAAATCTCTGGAGGAATGGTTTGATTGATTTCTGCCATTTTTCTCTAGAACGTCCTGAATTCTTTAGGATATCCTTCCCAGTCTTTATGAAGATTGTAGGGTAGAACTGTGTAATCTTTGGTATGAGAAAAATGAGTGTAGTATTCTGCTTCTGTGAAATATCCCTGTCGATCAAAGATTATGATAACATGGACATTTTTGACTGAAGTGCGGATGTCCTTGAATTTTCCCATGTAAACATGAAATTTTTCCATCTAATGATTTACTGGATGAAACCATTCAAAGAACTTTTTCGCATAAGAGTTTGGCTCAGGATAAAGCTCAGGATATGTCTTCCAAAGATCATAGTCAAGTTCTGGGAGCCAAGTAGCCATGGCTTCTGCATTGAAACAGAAAGCAACTTTATGAAGCTCAAGAAGATACCACAGAAAGCACAAAATTTCTTTCGAGAATGCCCATTGAAGCCTGCCAGGATTAAAAAAGAAGAGGTTAAGGAATAGATAATCAGGATGAAATCCTAAACCTCCAAAAATGTGTATCCCATGCTTTTGGATGACTAAGGACTGATATTTAAGCATGAGTTCTCTGGACCGGGCTTTGAGCGTTTTGTCCTTAATGAGATTGTGTATTTCTGGGGGAAAGTTGTCCATGTTTGGATAGATTTCAGGGGGTCTGGATGAAGATGGTTTTGAAGAGGATGGCTTTGATGAAGATGGTCCCATCATACAGATAATGGGAATGGGTTTTATAACCGAGATTTTGGGCTTGGGCCTGGATAATAGATCAGGGAGAAGATTATCATGGCCCTTTATATGCTTGACCTCGAAGTCAAAATTTGCAAACCATTCAGCCCATCTTAGGAGTTGGGAATTGGGTATCTGCTTCTGCTTGAAACTGAGCATCTTTTGGAATGCAGACATATCCATTTCAATAAAGAAATGGTACCTAATTAATTGGAATTGGAATTTCTCAATTCCTCTCTTGACTGCAAGAATTTCCTTGAAAGTGGAATGATAGTGTTTTTCAGCTTCAGAGAATGATCCACTTTTGTATCCGCATATGCTTCTTTTTCCATTGTTTTCTTCAAGCAAAACTGCTGCCCAATATAGGTCACTAGCATCGGTCTGTAGAATTCTTTTTCCATTGGTGGGTATAGCCAATGCTGAAAGACTGTGAACCTTTTGCTTGATCTGTTGGATAGCCCTAGTCTGTTCTTCTGTCCAAGGTAGAGCATTTTTCTTCAACATATTCTGCAGGGGTTTAATGATTGTGGACAAATGGTCAAAGAAGTCAGCCATGTAGTTGACTATCCCGAGAAATTGTTGAACTTCCTTCTTTGAGAGATTAGAATCAGGGAACGTTAGCAGCTCCTGGCCAACATGGGGTTGTAAAGAATACTCGCCATCCTTGATGTGCATTCCAAGGAAGTCTATTTCATTGACTCTAATCTGCATTTTCTTCTGGGCTAACATCACTCCATGAGTTTTGGTAAGATCATAGAAATCAGATAACAACTGGGAATGTGAAGATTCATCTGGAGAGAAGAGGAGAATATCATCAATGTAAACCAGAGCTGATTTCATGATGGGGTGGTAGATACGAGTGATAGCTTTTTGAAATAGAGATGGAGCTGTCTTCAACCCAAATGGCATAATAGTCCACTGGAAGTGAGCATTAGGAATACAGAAACCTGTTTTATGTCTTTCTTCTAGAAGAATTCCAATTTGCCAAAAGCCTGCTTTCAAATCAAATTTAGAAAATATTTTAGCAGTAGATAAATTAGCAAAAAGTGCCTTCCTGTTGGGCAGAGGAAATTTGTCATCAGCAAGAAAATGATTTAGTGGTTTATAATCAATGACAAGTCTCATTTTTCCTCGCACTTGTTCTGCTCTTTTGTTGACATAAAATGCTTGGCATGCCCACTGAGAATTGGTGGGTTCAATGAGTCCTTCAGCTTGAAGGTTAGCCAATTCTGTAGTTGCAAGTTGAAGATGTTCTGGGCTCATTCCTGTATGACTTGCTTTTGTTGGATTGGCATCTTCATTTAGCTTGAATGGGAGAGAGACAAAGAACTCAGAATTTTTCCATAAGGGGTTTGTGCATTTAGTAAAGAAATCTGTGTGGGATTCTGCACAACAATCTCGAATCAGTTGTTCCTTGAGGGAGTGTATGGATGTCATGGAAAAATATGTAGTAGGACGGATGTATGGGAGAAAGTGTGACTTGTATCGGAGACCATTGTTTTTTGGGATGACTCTTTTTTACCAGAGTTGTTGTATGATGTCGAACCCAATGACAATGTCTTTCCCTGGAAGGGATGAACCAAGTAACCTGTGCGAAATAGTGCAGTTAGGGAAGAACTGGATGCTGACAGGTTTACTAATGATTTCTGTAGAGAAATACTCATTGTTTGCTGCTCGGAAGATTTGTCTGTGAGGTTTCCACATGGATGATGGGAGGACAGTTGGATTCAGAATAGAACATGCTGCTCCTGTATCAAATAATCCGGCAACAATGATTGGTCTGTCATATTTGCTTGGAAAGATTTTGATCTCAACCATAGGTACTGAGAGGCTTAGATTGATGACTTGCAACCCATAGCATTCATCGGGATCACTGAAAGAATCATCAGTGTCACTTGCTTTATCTTCAAGGACAAAGATTGTGTCTGAAGATTGTTCATCTTCTTCTGAGAAAATGGATTCGAGGTCTGCCTCTTCGTTAATATTTGTAGCAGCACAAATTTGTTTGAGAATTTTGGCCTTCTTCTGTTCTGGACAATCTTTAGCAAAGTGGCCTTTCTTCCCGCATATGAAACAGCGATCTCCCTTTTTCTTAGAAAACTTTCTTCTGAAGAACCTTTGTTTCTTAGGGAATGGTCTGGAACTTCTTTTCTTGAATTTGAACTTCTTGATATGGCATTTCTTTTTCTCTGTACATGAACAGGATTTGTCGTTGTGACGACACTTGATTTTTAACTCTGGGCGTTCACAAGCCTTTTCGAGTTTCTTCCCTGTAGTGTGAATGTCTGTAAGGAAAGCTCTCTGATTGCAGAGTTTCTTGAGAGTTCTTAAGACCATATTGTGGAGTTCACCAAAGGATGTAGTACCAAGAAATTGTCCTTTCATTTCTATCATCCTTAAAGTTTCTTGTCCAAGCGGCTGAGGTATGGACTCAAGATAGTCTTGCTTGATATTTGGATCATCCATTCTGCCTATCAGATAATAACGCTTAGCTGCATTTTGAAAGTGTTTATCAAGATCCTTCGGATTGTAGGAACAACACTTTAATTTAAAGAATTCTTCCCTGGCAATATCTTTTAAGTGGTCTTGTCTTTCACAGAATTCCCAATATAAGGCATTCATCCATTGCTCAACTGTGGGAGTATTGAGATATTGCAACTGTCTGTATTCTCCAAGTGAATCATACCAATCTCTGAGGAAACCAGTAAGACGAGCAAGAAAAGATTTGATGACAGCAGCATGTGTCATGAGGGATTTTTTTAGCTCGGCAGAACACCAAGCTTGCATCTCTTGGAACCTGGTCCTCCATTTAATAGGGGGAACATCATCAAGGGTAAATTTAACGGAAGAGCCACTGGCAGAAGATAAACTCGGACCCATGACATTTGGAATGGTTGGGGGGCTAGATTGTTCGTCTTCCAAGATAACAGTAGGTTCGACTTGCTCTGTTTCTTCTGCTGGTCTTTCTTGATGTTGGGCAGTAGATTCTTCTCTGCTTGTCTGAGCCTCATTTGCCATGTAAACATGAGGTTGTGTAGATGACGATTCGTCTGAAGAGGGTTGAACAGATGATTCATCTGAAGACTCACTATAACTTGTACTAGAGTTTGCAGCCATGGCCAGAATGGGAGGAGAAGAGTTCTCCTGTTTATGGGTTTTTTCCAAAAATTCAGAGATAGGATTTTTAATCATGAGCTGTGGCTGTTTTTCTGGATTAGGAGGAGGGACTCTAGGCTTTGTTTGTGTTTTTGGCGGTTTAGGCCTTTTGAGCTTTCTTTCCCATTCTTCTGGGGAGAAAAAGTTCTTGAGAGAACCGGAGGATTCAGAATATATTGGGCCATATGATTGAGAAATGTTTTGAGGATAAGTAGGTTTGAAGGAGAGGATTGAGGTATAAGAGAACTATTTTCTATGAAATTGAGCTGATGCTTCAGACTTCTGAGTTCTCCTTCCTGTGCATCAAATGGAAGTCTTTTAGAAAGAAGATCCATGATTTCACTAGTAACTTCCACAATCTTTTTTCTACAAGCCTCAAGAGGAGTGAGTAAGGCTTGAGTTTGATGTTGAAAAGCCTTTTCAATTCTTTGTTGACTTTGGTCAATTTTCTGAAGAAGCCTATCCTGTTGCGTAGCATTTTCAGATTGCCAATTCAAAACCTTTTCAGCTGGAGATAGCTGGTTAACAGACCTATCAGGAGATCTGGTTGTAGGATTTTTGACTTTCCAGGAATGAGTGGATAGTCCTTTATCAAAGTTCGATAAAGGAGGAAAATCTTCTGGATGAGGAGGATGAAACATGAAGCTAGGAGATGGTTCCGGTTCTGGTTCTAGATTACTCTAATCCCACTTTTTGTGCCACTGATAATGATCATCATAATCATCATCGTCTGTCCACTCTGTTGGAATGATATGATCATCAGTTGTTGAAGGTGGAGTATAAGTGACATAATAATCAAACTTTCCAGATGGTTCTCTGAGAAGTCCAACATGAGGAGAATTTTGTTCATACTCATTTTGTAACTTATGTTGGCTGGATCTGGCTATCTTGTTATCAGATCCTGTTTTCTTCGTGCACTTCTTACAAAAGCAAACATCCCAATAAATGTGCCCTTCATGTGATTGAACATAGATGGGCTTCCCATCAGAGTCAAAAGCATAAATAGGGATATTGTCCTCAGCTTTAGCGAAAGCGTGTTGAGTGGAGAAGCAATGTAGCTTTTTCTGAGTGGGTTCTCTTTTGAACATGATTTCGACTTGGCCTTTAGAATTCCTTCTAAAAAGATGGGTTGTTGATTGGATGGGTTGAGAAGAATTCTGGTGATTTTGTTCATAGGAGATAAGCCAAGTATCAGGAATTAACTTAAGAAGTTCATTCCTGGGAATCTGTCTAGGGACATAAGTGCAACTTGGATGATATGTCTCCATCTATAAAAATATAGCATCCTCAGTTGATTGAGGAGTAACAAAATCGAGAGAATGATTTTGTACTCGATAGACCATCTAATAGTGCAGAGTCGACCCATAAGTAAGTCCTGAAGGAATAGCACCAATAATTTGGACTTGGATTTTTAGAGCGGACAGCAGCTGAGGATCAGCTATAGGCATGTTGAAATTAGGAAACATGGTGACTAAAACTGTTCCGGCGTTCAGAGTGGTATCTACAGTCCCGATACATGCATGCTGATAATCAGCATATCTAGTATCAAGAAGAGCCATTCTTGCAACAGTAGGAAGTCCTTTTCTTCCATGAGCAGTATGGGCGAAATGGATAGCACCAAAATGGAGATGAGTGTATCCTTCCGAAAGCCAGACTTTAGGTAAATGAGAAGGTAACTCAAGAGTTATGAACTGCTCTTTTTCAGTTGCAGGCAGAAGATGCTGGTCAAATTTAGAAGACTGGACATATTCTTGAGTTTTGGATGATGAGATAAGGGTTTTAACAGTTTTGGATATGGAGTTTCTTGGTTTGGCATAAGCATGATATGGATTTAAAAGAGGTAAACTAGTGATAGGAGTTTTATCAGTTTCAGGAAGACAGGTAATCTCATAGAGACCATCGATCTTGGATGCATTTGATTTTCTGAAAGAAGAAGAAGATTGGAAATCTAAAGATTTGAGAGACATGATTGGAAGATCTTCTCCTAAATCCAAATCAGCACAAGATAATATGAAACTGAATCCATAGAATTAAGATGAAACTGTTTGGCTCTGATATCATAATAACGTGATATACCCAGTTACAATGTAATTCACGGGAAAGGGCCACACAAGTCTACATGATATATATGGATTGTTATTGACATGTTTTCTACTAATATAAATTCTTATATTATTATTTAAAAACACATGGAATTTGGTCGAATATTTTAACTAAATTTGGTTGACTTAAGAATTCTTGAGACATACTTACATCAATTTTGAAACAAAAGTTTATCAAATACTAATCTAATTTATTTTACAGTACAGTAAAAATTGATTCTCTTAAAGACACACATCACTAAATAGTAAGTCATCAATCTCTGAACTAATAATATGTTTGATAAAATATTTTATAGATTATAAATAGTAAGTTCTACAAAATGTGTGGATAAAAAGTAGATAAAGTTGTGGATCCAATAAAATGTGTGAATAAAATTGATATTTAACTAACTTATTAGTACTAATAAACATGCATTTAAATTTTCTTTTGATTTCAATAGTTAACCCAACCTTACCCTAAGAATAGCCAAGATGATTATTTTGACGATTGGTTTCATACAACATTCCTAATTATCTCCAGTGCAATCGGTTTAAAAAACGTTCAATTCATTGAAGACATAGAATCTTTTAAGACATAGGATGATTTGTCAATTATATCTAGCATGAAATTCTAGAAGTCGGTCTAGAGGACATTAGTCTTGTATTTTCTTTATTTTTATTTTTTGAAGGTAAAAAATATCCAACTTTATTCAAATCATAGTCTCTAATCGTGACGAAATGAAAATGAGAATACAATCAACTCAGTTTGTAGAGGTCGAAGTATAAGTAGCGAATGAATGAAGTAAGATTATAGGCCACTTTATTTCCATTTTGAGGACTAAAATGACATGAACCAACACTCACTAAGTTCACGAATACAATAATGTGTAACATGTGAGCATTCATAGCAAGAGAAAAGTCAAAATATGGGCTTTGAATAAACTTAAAGTGGATCACATTCAGCATCAACAACTTGGAGCGAGCAATCTTTGGCAAGAATAAGGCCATGCTAAAGGGAGAGGACCTCTGCACTTAAAAATATAACTCTTATTTTTAAAAACACTCTGGGTTGGTCCTGTGATTTTTAGGGTACGAGACGAACTTCATAAATTAGGTCTCTAAATTGTAATATGCATTCAAAAGTAAAAATATAAGTCTTATTTTTAAACACACTCAGGGTTGGTCCTATGATTTTTAGGTTACAAGACGAACTTCATAAATTAGGTCTCCAATTATAATATGCATTCAAAAGTAAAAATAGATTAAGCTATCTGAGACATAAATGATAAATTAGTAGCTGCATGCTACTGTGTTTGCTTGTTCTGCCTTAGTTTATGTCTCCAACGGTCAAACCACCATATTTGTATGTGGGAAATTTGCTCAAAACGTCCTTAACGTGTAGACTCAGTGCCCAAATCATCTTTACCTTTCAAATTTTGGTAATTACATCCATCACCTATCCATTTAGTGCTCAAATAATCATTTTGAACGAAATTCATCCAATATTCCGTTAAACCTTTGGAATTTTGGCACAAATGGTCCCTAACTTTTGTTCTTAGTGTGGAATTAGTCCATAACGTTTATGTTTTGGCAAACAAGTTCCTAACCTATGTGTTTTGATACGAAATTGGTCCTTATGGAATGAAAAAAACAAATATACCTATAGTTTAATTAGAAGAAATTGTATGTGGATTCTTAATCATTACAAAATGTGCAAATAAGTCCAATACTTTTATTTTTTATAAAAAAATTAAAAAAACTAATGAGTTTTTTTTTTTTTTGAATTAACACTTTAGTAATAAACATGTCAAATAAATTTATTATTTTTATTATTAAGTAATAAATATATTTAAAGAAAGAGAAATCATTGTAAGAAATCATTTTTCTCCCTCTTTACTTATAAAATTTTTTCTCTCTCTTTACTTTAAAAATTAAGTTAATTAAATAACAAAATGACGTATATAATTTTATGATATTGAACTAATCTTATTACATTTTTATTTAACATAAAAATACTAATAAAAATTAATTTACATATTATGTATTTTATTTTTGAACGAAAATAAAACGATAAATTAAAATATAAAGAATATAGTTGGATTTCTAATATTTGTAGTTAATAAACATATAACTCAATTAAATAAAAGTATTTGAACATCAAGTTTGTGACAAAGTTATTTTTTATACAATAATAAAATAAAAGTTTTAATTTTAAATAATATATTTATTACTTAATGATAAAAAAAAATAATTTTATTTGACATGTTTATTACTAAAGTGTTAATTCAAAAAAAAAAAACTCATAAGTTTTTTTTAATTTTTTTATAAAAAAATAAAAGTATTGGACTTATTTGCACATTTTGTAATGATAAGGAATCCACATACAATTTTTTCTAATTAAACTAAGGGTATATTTGTTTTTTTCATTCTATAAGGACCAATTTCGCACCAAAACACATAAGTGAGGGACTTATTTGCTAAAACATAAACGTTAGGGACCAATTTCACACTAAGGACAAAAGTTAGGGACCATTTGCGCCAAAATTCCAAAGGTTTAACGGAATATTAGATGGATTCTGTTCAAAAGGATGATTTGAGCACTAAATGGATAGGTGAGGGATGTAATTGTCAAAATTTGAAAAGTATGGATGATTTGGACACTGGGTCTATACGTTAAGGACGTTTTGGGTCAATTTCCCTATTTGTATATTAAGTAAAATAAAAATAGAGAAAAAATCTTATATGTTTTGTCTTCCATTTGAGTTTCTTCAACTACCAAAAAGAATTTTAACAACTTAAATTATAAATTTCTAGCAAAAGAGCCATTTGTAATATAAATCAATCAATAATTTCAACATGCGAAATCAAAGAGATTAAAAATAGAAAGTGCAAACATTCACCAATAAATTTCTATAAATTGCACACAAGAGTTATTTATTTATTTATTTTAATATATCAAAAGATTCAAGATTTAAAATTCAGAACAATTTAGCAATATTTCATAAAAAAATTTCAAAAGAAAATGAAATTACGAAAATGCAATTACTAGAAATGAGATTTTCTTTTGATAATAATGAAAGTTGAGATTTAGCATTTAGGACACTTCGCTAATAAGTGACAACGGGAGGCTAAATGTTAGATACTTAGATTTGAGAATAGAAAGTAATATGCATTGGGCAGGATTTGGATTGAATTGGGTCTTATCATTTTTTTTTTGGGTTGTGATAGAAGTGGGAAACATGCTTCGAATTGGCCACTAAAATTTTTTCGTTTTTTTATAAAGGAACAAATAAAAAATGGACCCCTTTAATTTTGGACATGAGGCACGGGCCTCACTTGCCTAGGCCCAAAACCGACTATGAACACACGACTTGGTGTATATTACATAAAACATGTTTATGTGAGTTTTTTTAAGTTTATAAACTAATTAAACATTATTTTTATCAATACATTTTATAAAATTCACTACTTTTAATATACACGGTCCTAAGACCTACTGTTTATAATCTAAAAATAAATAAAAAATACCAAATAAATAAATAGTTTGATCTTTTTAAGAGGTGGATTCCACTTATAAATGGAGGAGGTTGTTGCAATATGGCTGAAAACCAATTCATCAGGAAATTGTTATGAGCATGCAGATGTCCTATTTTCCTCTTTTCTTCTAATAATTAAAATTCGGTTATGAATTAATGTTGATACCACCAAGCACAACTCCTTTTAATTGAATACTAAAATATATATATATAAAATCTGTCCTTTTTTGTGTTGGTGAAATTCGATAGGTCTTGGTCTTGATAAGGTAAACGAATTAAAAAAAGAAAAGAAAAGATGTTTACGACAATGTCTTTTAAGTCGTGTTTTTTTTTATTTAAAAAATGACACTCAATTAATATTAGGGTGAATTGATATTTGAAAAAAGTGAGTCCCTTTTTGTGTTGATACCACGAAGCACATAATTGATGGTGGATCTTGAGTCTCGAACTCTTTATCAATATCCAATGGTGCACATTTCTAAGGGTCAATTAGTTACCTAATTTGGAATGGAGTATTTTTTTTGGTATTTGCACTTATTCACCATCAAAAAAGGAAACCTTTTTGGACAAGATCAGATCAAGGTTGGTCCCCAGGCAGGGGCGGATCTGCCGCATGGCGAGATCACGCGTCCGCACGTGCTGGAATTTTGAGAAAAAATGGAGTTGGTTTAGGGGCGGACCCACTGAATTTCATCAATTTTTTTTTTTCTTCATGTGGCAATGGCTGCCTGCCTGCGTGTATGTATATATGTATATAAAGGTTGTTGGATTGAAAGAAGGAAGCAATGAAGGTGGCAGGTGAGTCACGTGGGAGTGCGTGTGTGTGTGAGAGAGAGAGAGAGAGAGAGAGAGTGGAGTATTTTAAATTGAAAATTACATTTATGGTCCTCAATTTAGAGAAATCAAAAAATAAAGTAATTGCATGAATAAATCTTCAAGTAAGAATTTATTATTTCCTTCTAAATATGATAATTGTATAATTTGAAAAGTGGGTCAAAATTGAAGAATATAAAAAGTATTTATCAGTTTTTCTGCTCTTTTTTTTTTTAATTTGCCATAGATTTAGTTTTATTTTAAACTTTTCAACATATGAAAAATCGTAAAGAACAACTATAAAAAATTTACTACATTTTGAATTATCGTTATTGTCTTATTTTAAATTTTTTTTTAACGTAAATCTTTATCGCCCCCACTGAACTTTTGCTCTCTTTTTTTTTTTTTTGGCCATAAATTTGACTTTATTTTAAATTTTTTCTTATGCTAATGTTGGAAGCGAATCAAATGTGTGGCTGATACTTATATTTCTAACAAGCATCGGCCGTTGACTGGTCAACGGTCAATATTTGACCGTTGACCAGTCAACGTCCGCCCTAGCTGAACTTCAACCCTAGATCCGCCCCTGTCCCCAGGCATGATTATTTTTAACGCTTTTTCATTAAATTGCTTTTAGTGTTCATCTTGCCACAGTCTTTTTGCTGCAAAACCATTAAAATTTCAAACATAAGTATAAGTTTCTTTCCATCCAAACACAGTGTTAAAAACAGGGCTTAGCCACTCTTTATATATAGTTATATACTATACCAATGTATATCCAACTTACAGTGCAGCATAGCCTTGTTTTCTAATACCACCCTGGTTCGTGGTGCTTGGTTTCTAGGGCTTCAATTTTCTTGTCTTCTCTTTGGTTTTTCTTTGTTTCTAGTATTTTTTATTTTTATTTTTTTAATATTTAGTTCATGCTATGTATCTTTAACATACTCTTTATTTGGAAATTCTATGCAGAAACATGCAGTCTGAGATAGAACTAGCAAGGGAGCCCCAAATTTCACCTCCACCTCCTCCTCCTCCCCGTGGAGGACTCTCCGCTGCAGAGCTTCAAGTAAACATTAAAGCGTTAGGCAAGGAAATGGATCTGGTTGGAACATGGTTTTTAACTCTAGTTGGTTTTTTTTTTTCCTTCGAGGTGACAATATTTATAGGATACTATGCCATACCAGCAGTGACACTGTGCTCCAATAAGTGGATATTCATTCCAATTGCGATCATGACGAGCGGCGTGCTTCTATATGGATTGTGTCATCTTATGGTGAACTATATCAGATTAGGATACATCAAAGAGAAAAACGAGGTTTTGGCTTGTGTTACTCGCATTGGAGAAGCGGGATCGGAGGATTGGGATGTGGCTGCTCTGAGGTGTGACAAGCACCGTAATGTCCTGCATCTCACTGGAAAACGCATAGGACACTCTCTAAAACTCATAGCCGCTTTTACTATTATCTCCAACATTATTTTTGTGGGTGAAATTATGGGAAAGTGTCGTGAGAACTAATGTGGGATTAATGTAATAGAAAATGTAGTACCGTTTTTAATTAGCTTTGTTCACTGATTTTAAATAGAAAAATTACTTTTTAAGTTTTCAATTACACTTTGAATCTTGATCAATTAGAATAAGAAACTAACAGATGCAGAAAAGATAATCATAATAATAATTTAAAAGATGCAATGAAATGAAGTGTGCACACACTCTAATATTCTTCTTTATAAGTTATTTTCTTCTTCGCTAACCACATTCAATAAGTCTTTACCATATCATAAGGGCTAGCACATACAACGATATCAACTGCGCTCATTAGACATTATTTTAAACCAATGTCCTTCCTTAACTTCCCATTTTGTTGTTTGTAAATATTTGATGATCACTTTTAGTCATTTTTGTTGGACGTCATTGGCTTCGATAAATATCAACGTGAAAACTCCAATAACGAATACTTGTAATCGCTAGATGATTTTTTACTCTAAGAAATTCAAATCAAGCATGAAATTAATGTTTATACTACGGAGAAAAACTCCTCTTCATTGAATACCCAAAAAAAAAAAAAAAAAAAAAAAAAGCCCCTTTTTGTATTGGTTGTATTGGTGAAATTCGATAGGTCTTGCTACGGTTTACATTTTATTCCATGTTGCATTTATATGTATTAAATTATGTACAAGTCGAAATGATTAAGGAGATTTGGCATAAATACTTCATTGAGCTTATGCTATAAACACACACAAACGCACACCATCAAAATGAAAGATGTAAAGTTATGGTTTGCAATAACTTTATTTTTTTTCTTTTTAAACTCAAAAATATCAATTTGTTATCACATTTACTTCAAAAATATTTAGTTAGTCCATTATCATATTTCACTCCTTAATTGGTGCATAATATTCCACCGACCAAATTAGTCATAGTCTATTTTTTAAAGAGATCAATACGTGATTAGAGAGCACAAACTATAAAGACGAGCCAAAATCTTTGAATATAAACAATTTTAATTGCAATTCTAATACTTCAATAATTAATTGGATTTGTTGGTTATGTCCCGTGAATAACAATAACAATAACAATCATAATTAATAAAAATAAAATTAACATGGTATGAATAAACTCATTTATTATAAAACATACTATATATTAGAATGAGTCAAGAAAAACTTAAATTTCAACTTATTATAAAATAAACAACAAAATTTCAACTTGTAATATGTGACTTCTTTTTATAGTCTCCATACTTTCCATTATACATTTGATAAAAATTACTATATATATATATATATATATATATATATATATATATATATATATATATATATATTAGTGTCCTTGTTAGTCGTTTCCATTCGTGTTTCATGTGTTGTTAGTCGTTAGATTAGTGTCCTTGTTTGTAAATATTAATGATGAGTTTTAGTATTTTTGGTCATCGTAGATCATTCATTCATGAAATAGAAATATTAATCATGAAAGTGTATTTAATCAACTAACATGTTTATTGTGACTTGTGAGGGCAAAAGAGTAAATTCACACTGTCATATTTTGATTGGTTGCTTACTATACACTTGGATTGTACTAGATCAAGATTAATTCCAGCCTTTTATCATAATCAACGGCTAGGATTTGTTCTAAAATGGATCTCCCTTGTTGTGTTCATTCTCCTACTCTCTCTCTCTTTCTTTGTCTCAAAATATTCTCTCTCTGATTTTTTTTTCTTTTAAAATACTCAAGATTATGATGTTTCTTTTGTAAATCACTAGAAGTTACTGTATGCAGTGCTAACCTACTGAAAATGATTTTTTTTCTTTTAAAATAGTCAAGATTATGATGTTTCTTTACTAGAAGTTACTGTTTGTAGTGCTAACCTACTGTGCTAACCTACTGAAAATGATTTTTTATGAGATTTGATTTTTTCCATGAAACCACATCTCCTTAATGTACATCAAATTATTGAAAAATGTCGAGAACTCTATTATATTAAATTGGTTAAGACGATGTTGTTTGAAATAATGTAACAAAGATCTAACTTTTATTTTTGTATTCAAATACAAATGCATGCACGTTTGTCTTATCATTATTCTTACTTCCACCTAAAAAGAACAACGTGCATAGAAGTATTATAACGTTCCGGATTTTCTCCACCCGTAAGATCACTAAAATAATATCTAAAATAATATTTGACGACTCCAAATAACATTTCTCGTGCCCTTAAAAGATTTTAAAAATATAACTATTACCAAAAATAACAAGCGCGCTAGAGAAAATGAATTTACTTCTAATTTTTAAGACTTTTGCCTATATCGTGATAGATATCGCTACAATTTATTTGATCATTCATAAGAATTCTAAAAATTTCAAAATTTGAACTGTGGGTACTTGAGACCTTGGACTAGGTCATGTTAAAATTTCATACCTTAGACCTTAGTTACTTCATTTGGTAGGTGAAAACATTAGCCAAAATTGTTTAAAAAAATGTATCGGGTGCCTTAAGACAACCCGGTAAAATGTTCGTAATAAATTCATACAATATAATTTTTTAGTAATTATAATGACTACAATTTTTGAGTGTTTTTTAAGAGTCTATAAGGTGATCTTTTTAAGCAAATATTACACGTGGATTTCACTTATAAATGGAGAGTTGGTTGCATGGCTGAAAACCAATTCATCAAGAAATTGTTATGAGCATGCAGATGCCCTATTTTCCACTTTTCTTCTAATAATTAAAATTCGGATCATTGCATACCCAGAAAAAAAAAATGTCACGTTTTGTGCTGACACCACCCACCAACTTGATTTTATTCTCAAAAATCTGACCACAGCCTGCTTTTACTGACAAGGTTGCTTTAAAAATGCACATTTCTAAGGGTCAATTGGTTACCAAATTTGGAATGGAGTATTTCATTATCATTTGTACTTATTTACTCACCAAAGAGAAGCCTTTTTGCACCATGTTTTGTTAAATTTTGCTTTTAGTTTTCAGCCTGCCATTGTCCTTTTGCTGCAAAACCATTAAAATTTGTTGGTCAAACAAAAGTTAAAGTTAATTTCTATCCAAACATGGCTTAGCCAAACACAGTATTAATCCAGCTCACCCTTTATATATATATATATATATATATATATATAGAGTGGCGATCTAATGCCCACATGCTGATGTAGCAGCATGTAGGCATTTGATGATACTTTATCATCAAGTGCCCACATGCTGCCACATCAGCATGTGGGCACTTCATCTTGTCCACCAAGTGGGCATTAGATCATAATTCTATATATATATATATATAGGTTTTTGTTCCAACTTACAGCAGAGCCTTGTTTTCTATTCTACCATTTATTTGTTTAATACTACCCTGGTTCGTGGTGCATGGTTTTGCTAGGGCTTCCTTTCTTGTCTTCTCTTTGGTTTTTATTTGCTTAAAAATAGTTAAAAGTTACTTATTTAAGTAAACTTTTAAGCTCTTTTTCCTTGTTCGCATGCTATATGAAAGTTTTAGAGTTTCTTGGAATTAATTCTATTTCTATTTTTTTTAAGAGGAAAATAATGTGGGGATTCCACGGTTCCATGCATTTTAATAATTGTTTCTAGTATTTTTATTTTTATTTTTTTAATATTTAGTTCATGCTATGTATCTTTAACATACTCTCACACATACTACTTATATTTATTTGGAATGGAGTATTTTTTTGGTATTTGTACTTATTCACCGTCCAAAAAGGTACCATCAAAAAAGGAAACCTTTTTGGACAAGATCAGATCAAGGTTGGTCCCCAGGCATGATTATTTTTAACGCTTTTTCATTAAATTGCTTTTAGTGTTCATCTTGCCACAGTCTTTTTGCTGCAAAACCATTAAAATTTCAAACATAAGTATGAGTTTCTTTCCATCCAAACACAGTGTTAAAAACAGGGCTTAGCCACTCTTTATATATAGTTATATACTATACCAATGTATATCCAACTTACAGTGCAGCATAGCCTTGTTTTCTAATACCACCCTGGTTCGTGGTGCTTGGTTTCTAGGGCTTCAATTTTCTTGTCTTCTCTTTGGTTTTTCTTTGTTTCTAGTATTTTTATTTTTATTTTTTTAATATCATGCTATGTATCTTTAACATACTCTTTATTTGGAAATTCTATGCAGAAACATGCAGTCTGAGATAGAACTAGCAAGGGAGCTCCAAATTTCACCTCCACCTCCTCCTCCTCCCCGTGGAGGACTCTCCGCTGCAGAGCTTCAAGTAAACATTGAAGCATTAGGCAAGGATATGGGTCTGACTGGAACACGGTTTTTAACTCTAGTTGGTTTTTTTTTTACCTTGGAGGTGACAATGGTGATAGCATATTTTACCATACCAGCAATGACTCAATGCTCCACTAGGTGGATATTCATTTCACTTGCGGCCATGTTGAATATCACGCTTCTATCTTCAATGAGTTATCTTGTGTTAAAGTATGTAAGATTAGGATACCTCAAAGAGCAAAATGAGATTTTGGCTTGTATCCCTGGCATTGGAGAAGTGGGACCAGAGGTTTGGGAGGTGGCTGCTCTGAGGTCTGGGGAGCACGGTGATATCCTGCATCGCACCGGAATAAGCATTGAGCACTCTGTAAAACTCATGGCCTTTTTTATGCTTTTCGCCAGCATTATTTTTGCGGGTTTAATTATGGTAAAGTGCCATGATAACTAATGTGGGATTGTAATAGAAAATGTAGTACCGTTTTTAATTAGCTCTGTTCACTGATTTTAAATAGAAAAATTACTTTTTAATTTTTCAAGTACACTTTGAATCTTGATCAATTAGAATAAGAAACTAACATATGCAGAAAAGATAATCATAATAATAATTTAAAAGATGCAAAGAAATGAAGTGTGCACACACTGTAATATGAAACTGAATGTATGTCTTTTAAGATCCATTTTCCGAAGAATTTGATCAATGTTGACAAACAAAAATTTTATCATACTTTTCTGGACGAATCACGTTTAACTATATTTGCATTTCATTAAGAAACAAATTATGTCGTAACGGTGAAAGGGGTCTTAAATATTCTTCATTTAAATTAATGCGCCTTGTCTCAATTTTGATCTTATTAAAATAATATTCTTCTTTACAAGTTATTTTCTTCTTCGCCAACTATATTCAATGCGTCTTTACCGTATCATAAGGGCTAGCACATACAACGATATCAACGGTGCTCATTAGACATTATTTTAAAACAATGTCCTTCCTTAACTTCCCATCATGTTGTTTGTAAATATTTAATGATCACTTTTTGTCATTTTTGTTGGACGTAGGTGGCTTCGATAAATATCAACGTGAAAACTCCAATAACGAATGCTTGTAATCGCTAGATGATTTTTTACTCTAAGAAATTCAAATCAAGCATGAAATTAATGTTTATACTACGAAGAAAAACTCCTCTTCATTGAATACAAAAAAAAAAAAAAAAATTGTCCCTTTTGTATTGGTGAAATTCGATAGGTCTTGTTACGGTTTACAAATTACAATATATATATATATATATATATATATATATATATATATACACACACACATTCACGACTCTTGAATTTACTTTGTGCAAGAACAATTTACCTAGCACTTAATACATTCTAATGACTTTTATTTTCACTTCGCTTGGTGGAGAGCTTGTTCTTATTTAGTTTTCACTTTTTACCTTTATTTTTGTATTCGACGTAACGTCGACATGCATGTAATATCAAAGACTAGACGACTTTTAAGAATGCAGAGAAGACTTTCCCTTTTTCTCTAATCCCATAACTCAAAGTTATACGAGCACTATTTGTTCAACATTTGTAACACGTAACATACTAACTATTAGAGGAGAAGAAGTTACCGTTCAAAATTCGTGCATTAAACATCCACATGCTTGTTATAAGTATGTTTACGTCGAACGTACACAACACACGTACAATTTGATAAAAGATTGATCCATAAGTGTGTATATATCCTCTAGCTAGCAAATGCTTAATTAGAGGTTTCAGCCATGAAAAGCCCTCTGGAATTGTTAGGAAATGTGATGCAATTGGAAATTGAAATTCGATGAAGTCAATGGTTGTTTGCTTATTATTTATTTCTTTTTAAAATTATTTTATGAAAATAAGAGTCTTCATTCTTTCAATATACTTTAGGACTTTATTTGCAGTTTCCTAAAAATCCCTACTAAGGCTTCTTTATAAGATAATTAAGGTTAACTGTTATAGTTGGCTTTTGTTTGAATTAAATTAAAAAAATACATATACTGAGAAGCACTGATTGTTCAATATTCTACAAATTTTTTGATCTTAAACCCTAAATCTTTTACCCTCAAATTCTTGAGTATTTATAAAATTAATGAATTTTTAGATATCATTTCAAGTTTTAGCTGCTTCACGTTGCATCAAAACATATGGAAGTAATATCTACTTCGACAAGAGAATTGTCTATATTGTTGTACTCTCATACAAACTAATTATTATAATTGTTAATTAAATCACTCAAGTTAGCATATTTTATTAATAATAAGAATAAAATACAATACAAATTTAGATGGAAGGCTCGACCAGGTCTCCATCTAAAGATGAAATAAAAGTAAACAACAAATATTGGTAACAATCAGCACAAGGATGAGACTTTTTATTGTGGCTTTTGTGGTTCTTGATTGCATTTTGCAGCCACCTCTCCCTCTTACGTTTATCTATACCTTTGAATTTTCTTATTTTCTTGTACGTACTGCTCTTGAAGAAAAATATAATTCTGTATAACTCACCTCAACTAAAATATAAAATAGAGTTTCTTATTTTCCTTGTCAGTGATCGACAAGGAAAATTAGAACTTCACAAAATGTCTATATATATATATGGAACTAATGATTTTTTAAATTATATTGCTAGTAGAAATTGTAATATCATGTAGATCAGTATCAAAGTACATTGCCACATCTATTTCATAAATAGAACATTTTGATTTAATTTCTGTAAACAAAATAAGAGCATACTACAATCATAATATTACCATAGCTAGAGCTGGTAAATGGGCCATACGGGCCAGCCCAACCTGAACTTGGACGGGCCACACAAAATATTGGACTGGGCTAGTCCTGTCCCGATTTTATATGGGCTAGTATTTACTGGGCCAACTCAGCCCGATTTTGAACCATAGGGCTAATTGGCCAGCCCAACTTAAATTTTTAACTTATTTTTTCATAACAATTATTTATGATTTAAAAAAGAAAAAAGAAAAAAAAAACAAAATCTAACCTGTTCCATGTATCTCTTTCTCCTTCCCCCCGCCACCCCCACCCGGAATCTGAGAAAACTCAACTAGAGGGGGAGGAGGGGGGGGGGGGGGGGGAAATCCCCCATCTGGTCTCGAACGCAAGAAACTGTGCTAAATCTTTAGCTGGAATTAAAGAACATCCTAAAAGCAAGATTTTCGAGTGTGATCGATAATTTGAAAGCTGACACCAAATTTTCTGGGATTAAGGTAGTTTGTTGTTGTATTCATACAATCAGAACTTGGGGGAGGGGGAGATCCCTCCTTCTGGTCGCGTTCGCCGAGAATAGAGGGGGATTTCTCCCCCTTGTTTTCGTGCCGACCGAAAACCGGAAACAAGGGGGGAGAAGTCCCTCCCATTTTCTGCGAAGAGGAGAGATTTTTACCCCTTGTTTCTGGCGGCCGGGCTAGCCCGTTTTCAGCCCGATTGGCCTGGTGGGCTAGTTGAATCGGGTCAAGTTGGCCCAAATTTTATATGATCAATTTTTTATCCCAGAGACCGGGCTATCTGGGCTGGTCCAGTTGCCACCTCTAACCATAGCTATGCCATAGAAACTTATCATCTATGAGGCACCCTCACTGATTTGACTTCAACTTCGACTTGGGCAAGGATGGAAATCTGTCTTTTATGCAGCATTTGAACCTGCAACTGGTAGGACTAGGATCTCAGAAGGACGAATGCCACGTTCCCTATGCAATCTTCTTACCTCTTTACACAAATAAATCGTGTACGTAAAGGATATAAGGAATATGATGATCCAGAATGGGATAGTGGCTATTGAATGATGTATAATGTTGCGCCCCAATCCTACGTGGCATTCCACGGGGGCAGAGTCAAAGTCAAAACTGCTTGGAGCGCCACTTCCGAGGCGGTTTCCCTCATCATCGAGGAGGTTTGTGAAAATTGCTTTTCCTCGGGTCGAGGCGGTTGCGTGTTGAAGAAGCTTCTCCTGCCAAACCTGCTACTCAATCACGAAAAGAATGATGGGACAGCCTGTGAAAGGCGACTTGTCAAAATCATAGCCCCTTAGGTTGCGGCTGAAAGGGACTCCCGCATTAAATGCCAATGATATGACACACGAGATGTGACTCAAGAGCTCCCTGGATCAAGTCACGTGTTGTACATCAAAGGGGGAGCAACATATTAGAATGTGCCTATAAATACCAAGGGGATTCCCACAAAGAATGGGTGTTGAAATCATTACTCTCACAAGAAATATTAAGTTCTCTATACTAATTATTCTTCAAGTGTTATAACCATCTGGAAAATCGTTAGTTAGGGGCCCTCAAGCTATTACCTTTACCATATTGTGTTTTTCTATCTTTTGTTACATATTCACCCGGTCTTAGGCTTATCTACGTGGTTGAATAAGCCACGTGGCTGTTCAAGCAAGAGTGAAAATACACCTAGGAAGAGGAGGCATGGAGTTCCTATTGGCAACTATTTTTGGAGGTCAATAGATTGGCACCGTCTGTGGAAATCCACACATTTAACCACGAGTGAAATGTAACTAAAAGCCTGAGCCTCCTTGAACAAAGGAATCTCTCTGAACAAGGGATCAATCAACTCGCCAAAGAAAAGAATGAGCGGGAGCAATGAGGATGAGAATCCAAAAAAGACCAGGCCTGCAACGGACGGAGAAACTACGGCAGGAGCTAGAGTCAGAGAAGCCCCTTGTAGAAGGCGTGGGAGGAGGGCTTCTCGAGTGAAGCGATGGTATAACAAACTCATCGCTGGAAGCATTTCCAGCTGGCCAGAATTGAAAAAGACGTTCATCAATTACTTCTCGTCATAGAAGCCTGTTTCAACTTCGGTCCAACGGCTCCATGACGTAAGTAGCCGCTTCAATAAAGAAATGCTCTTTTGCGAAAGAATAACCGATGCTGAGGCCCTATCCGCTTTAAAGGCAGGATTGGACATGAACCTCCCGTTCTGGAAGGATATCCGCAACAAAAACCCAACCACCTTCGACCAATTGGTAGAAATAATCACCAAAGAGATAACAAACGAGAACATGATCCTACACAGGAATCGTGGTGGAGTGGGTGCCAACCTGGCGCCAAGAACCGAATATGGCCAAGGCCACAGTAGACCCCTTCTCTAACTAAATCAGCATCAGAGAAACTACACATTCAACCAAAATGTTGGGATGAGCTATGTGGCATTTACACAAGAGGACCCACCTCCCTCTTATACCACCACATGAGCTTCAGGCTCCACCGCCGGACTCTATAACTATGGTATGTCCCATCCGATGTATTACGAAGCGGGAACCAGTGCATCCACGGTGCTTCCTCTCCTCAAGAGGCCTCCACAAAATATTGCTTTGTCCACCAGGACACAAACGTGGGACGAATCTCAAACGCAGAGACCAATCCCCGATAAGAGGTCTCGACCACCATTCCATGACAAGCACCTCAACAGTGGGACAGGAGGCAATTGGGCCAAAAACCACAAAGAATGCATAATTCAAGGAGTCCAGCAAGGCAGCCACGACTAGAGAGCGGCCCAGAACCACACTTAATCAAGGGTCCTGAAAAGGCCCTCATTCGAGAGATAGACACCATTTATGAAGGTCCTTATATTGGAGACCAAACTTGGAATGCCCAGAAAAAAATGCTACGCCAAAGAGGCTGAAGGAACCCTAATGACCAATTGGCTCATTAACAGTTGACCCTTAGTATCAAAAAAGGTAGACCACATCACCTTCACCGAAGAGGACATGAAGGATATTCACTATCCCCACTATGATGCCCTTGTAGTAAGGGCAGTAGTGGTTCAGAACGGATTGGAGAGAATGCTTGTAGACGATGGCAGCTCCGTCAATGTAATCTTTTTAAGCACTTATAAGCTAATGAACATAAATACCCGTTGGAACCTTCGACCGAGCCTCTTTAAAGATTCACAGGTGATTACATAACCCCGAAAGGGATAGTACACCTAGTCGTTATGATGAGAGAAGAGCCTCTAGTAGTCCACACTTTCATGGAGTTTTTGGTAGGGGACAGAAGGTCAGCCTACCATGGAGTCCTAGGCTGATCGGCCCTGAAAGAACTTTGGGCCGTAACGTCCATTCACCACCTCTGCATAAAATTCCCTACTGAAGGAGGCATGGCAACTATACAAGGCAACCAACTCGAGGCTAGGAAATGCTACAGAAATGCTTTAAGAAAGGCAAAGAAAAAAGAGATAAACATGACATTCTTAGATGTTGAATTGACATATGCCTTGGAAGAAGCACAGGAGGATACCTCGATAGAAGAAGCGGCGTCCTCCAAGGACATCAATCCAAGGGTAACGGGAGTTGAGTCTCAGACTTCATCAGTCGAGGAGCTGGAAAGCTTCACGGTGGACCTGATGACCCAACAAGGAGGTTCCAGGTAGGAAAAGACCTCAATGAAGAATTTAAGAGGGCCCTGAAAACGTTCATTTGCTACAATTTGGATGTTTTCTCCTAGAAACACGAGGATATGGTTGGGATCGACCCAAAGGTAAGTTGTCACTGCCTCAACGTCGATCTTAAATTTCTGTCACACAGGTAGAAACAGAGGCCGTTGAACCCCGAGAAATACGAGGCCTTGAAAGAAGAAGTGGAGAAACTACTACAAATCATCTTCATATGAGAGGCCCGATATCCAACGTGGGTCTCCAATCTGGTTCTGGTGAAAAAACTAGGTGGAAAAATGAGAATTTGCATAGATTTCTCCAACTTCAACCAAGCGTGCCCCAAGGATAGCTTTCCATTGCCTCGGATTGATCAGCTAGTGGACGCTACTTCTGGGCATGAGCTCATAAGCTTCATGGATGCCTACTCAGGCTATAATCAAATCTCCATGTACCCACCAGACGAGGAGCACACATCGTTTGTGACAGATAAAGGCCTCTACTGCTACAAAGTCATGGCCTTTGGCTTGAAAAACACCGGGGTAACATACCAGAGGCTCGTCAACAAAATGTTTGCCAACTAGCTCGGTTCCACCATCTATGTCTACGTGGATGACATGCTAGTTAAAAGCTTGAAAGCCGAGGATCATGTGCAGCACCTGGAAAAGACTTTCCTGACCCTCCGAGCTTACAGAATGAGGCTTAATCCTTTGAAATGTGTCTTTAGAGTTGCCTCTGGAAAGTTCTTGGGCTATATGGTGAACCAAAGGAGAATCGAAGCCAACCAGGAGAAGATTAAGACATTGATAGAAATGATGTCGCCCAGGAGGCCAAAGGATGTGCAATGCCTCACTGGAAGAATGGCAGCCCTTAGCAAGTTTATCTCAAAAGCTACATATAAGTGCCTCCCCTTCTTCAAAATCTTGAAAGGAGGTAACAGATTTGAGTGGACAAAAGAATGTGAAGCTGCATTCTAAGCCCTAAATGAACACCTCGGTCATGTTCTCCTACTATCAAAGCCTAAGTTAGGAGAGGCTTTATTGCTTTACTTAGCTGTATCCTCAGAGTCAGTGAGCTCGGTTCTTATCAGAGAATAGAAGTAACAACTTCTTGTTTACTACGTAAGCAAGGCTCTCTTGGGAGTAGAGACGCCCTACCTAGACATGGAGAAGTTAGTGTTATCACTAATCACTGCCTCCATGATACTGAGGCCATACTTTTTGGCCCATAGCATCCACATACTTACTAACTTCTCCCTGAGGCAGGTGATGCAGAAACCTGATGCCTCAGGAAGGCTATTGAAATGGGTTGTCGAGCTGAGCCAGTTCGACATTGTATTCAAACCCATAACGTCCATCAAAGGACAAGCCCTCGCTGATTTTGTGGCTGGATTTACTAGCCCCCCCCCCCCCCCCCCCCCCCCCCCCCCCCCCCGCGAAGAAGACATTTTGATGACACTGGCAGAACCGCCCACATGGTGCCTTTTCGTCGACGGCTCTTCAGGAGACACGGGTTCTGGCACTAGGGTGGTTCTTACCAGCCCTGAAGACCATAAGCTGAATTGTGTGATTAGGTTCATCTTTAAAGCCTCGAACAATGTCACAGAATACGAGGCCTTGCTATCTGGTATTCGCCTGGCCAAGGAAATGAAAGTACAAAGACTCTCAGTGGCAGGCGATTCTCAAATGGTCGTGAGCCAGGTAAACGGGAGCTTCGTCGCAAGAGAAAGAGAAATGGCTTCCTATCTCAAATTGGTGAGGGATCTTATCCCATACTTTGAAAAATTCAAACTGATCTAGGTACGCATTATCCAAACTAGCAAGTAGCAAGGATTCAAAGCTCATCAAGTTGGTTCCCATCGAACACCTTGTCAAGCCATCCATAGAAGCTCTCATAGAGGTAATGTGGGTTGAGAAAGCTTCCACGTGGATGGACCCCATCTTTGCGTTTCTGAAAGACCAGACACTCCCCGCTGATAATGAAAATGCTAGAAAGCTAGGGAAGAGGGCAGCACACTTCGTGCAATTTGACGACCTCCTCTACAAACGAGGCTACTCCATACCACTCATCAGGTGCGTTGGAATGAATAAGGCTAATTATATCCTCAGAGAGGTCCACGAAAGAGTATGTGGCAACCACACATGAGGCTTGGCCTTAGCCCAAAAGATCCTCAAACAATGCTACTTCTGGCCCTCTTTAAAGAAAGATTCCTTGCTCCACGTAAGGAGATGTGACAAGTGCCAACGCTTCGCCACAATACCTCGACAGCCCCACCAAGAGCTTACCACAATGTCTAGCCCATGGCCCTTTGCCAAATGGGGAATAGATTTCATAGGTCCTATGCCTAGGGGTAGAGGCAATGCATGCCATGCCTTAGTTGCCATTGACTATTTCACCAAGTGGGTCGAGACAGAGCCAATGATGAAGATTACCGAGGCCAACACCTTCAAATTCATATGGAAAATTATCTTCTGCCAATTCGAGATTCTCCATTCTCTGGTTTTTGATAATGGAAAATAGTTTGACAACAAGAAAGTCAGGAACCTATGCGAGGAGCTCGGGATAGCTAAGTACTTTTCTAGCCCCCATCACCGCCAGGGCAACGGTCAAGTGGAGGCTGCTAACAAAACCATCAAGTACACTCTTAAGCGAAAACTTGATGCGTCAAAAGGGGCATGGGTCAAAGAGCTCCCACATGTCCTCTGGGCAATCAGAACCACCGCCAGAACACCTACCAGAGAAACTCCATTTTCTATGGCAGACGGATCCGAGGCTATGAGCCCAGTAGAGGTTGGCCTTCTATCGCCTCGCCGCCTATTATCCAATGAAAGCTATAACGACGACCTCTTGAGAACCAGCCTTGACCTACTGGAAGAACAAAGGGACAACTCCCAAGTGAAATTAGCCTCTTATCAGAGAAAGATGACCCGGTATTTTAATAAGAAATTGAAGAAAAGGTCCTTTTGCATTGGAGATCTGGACCTAAGGAGAGTGGTCTTATCCTCCAATGAGCCTGGGGTCTGAACCCTTGGCCCAAATTGGGAAGGACCTTATCAAATCAACAAGGAACTGCGGCCCGATACATATCAAATCAAGGACATGAACGCCAAGCAACAGTCCCATCCTTGGAATATCGAACACCTCAGTCAGTACCATCAATAGACGAGGTTGGATAACCTCTCTCATTGTCTTTTACAAGAAATGCCTCATCTATTGTATTCAGTATGGGGAATATCACCCTGGTTATTCTATGTAAAAAACGCCTATTTTAAAGTACTACTTTTGTTAATTAGGCAGGGAACGTCTTCAACCTATCGTTATGCATTCATTAAAAATTAAGAATATTCTGTCAAGCAAGTACGCATCGTATCTAAAAGAGCCTCTTTAGACGTTTGTATAGTGGCTTCGGTAGTGAATATAATGAACACTTATATGATAGCATAAAACTCTACATAGCAAGTACTTCGGAAGTAAAACTAAATGAGCTCAAAAATTTTCATTAAAGATAATTACATTAGAGCCTCTTCAGAAAGAGTCTTACAAAACAATCTAAACTACTCTTCCGGAGGATCCTCGATATCCATCGGAGGAAACTTAGCCTCGAGGAAAGAAAGATCAAGGTCGGGGCGCTTAGAACGAAAAGCTGTAATAACCTCATGTTGCCTGACACTGGCAAAGTAATTAGAGAAGCTAGTGTATGCATCTGTAAGATGACAGTTGGCAATAAAATTGGAGTTCGCATCCTGGAGGTTCTTGGCCAGTTCCTCCTTCTGAGCCTCAACCTCTGCTTTCCCCTTTAAAGAGTCCTCCAAGTCAGTTTTAATCTTCAACACCTCCTCCTGTCTCGCACAGGCCTTATCAGTCAATCGACGGTTCTCTCCATTAGCAGCCTATAATGCCTCAGACGCTATATTTTGTGCGGTTAAAGCGTCATCGAGTTTTTTCGTCAAAATAGCAATTTGACTATCAACTTATACCATATCTAGCCTCGCTCTTTCATAGGCTAACTTAGCACTTTCTGCCAAGGCCACTGTGCTATCTAGGCACTCATTGATCTGATCAGTTCGAGAAATCGCCTCCGAGGCATCAACCATCTTTTTCTTCAACTCTCTCCTTGCTACAAGGGATTTCATCTGAGTAGTGGCTAAACGGATGGAACAGGCCAAAGATGCTTCCATCCAATCTTCGGCCTCTCCTTCGCCGAGGAAAGCTTTCCAAGGCTTGTTCAGATAATTCTCGAAACCCTCTGCTCCCAAAGGGTAGAGCTCTAGGTTCTTAGTCAACGGTCTTGGGATTTTCTTCTCTAAATCCCCAATTAGGCTGGTGAACATCCCCCTAGACCGAGTCTCTGCAGGGCCACTCCTCTCACCCAACAGGTGCATCGTCTAAAGCAACCCCAGATGCAATCACCACCAAACGACATTGCTTCGGGTTAAGAGGAATAACTGTCAATGTTTCTATCACCTCAACCGATTTTCCTTTGCCAACCTCCTCCTCTCCTGGCTTAACATCTCTGACTATTCCTCTCAGTATAGGCCTCACTCGGACGAAAGCAGCTATTTTCTTCTTCTTGGCCAAAGGCTCCTCTTCGCCTGATGAAAGATCCTCGGCAACCAAGTTGGTCGCCGTTTTTTGGGCCTCTTCTCGAGCAGCCTCCCGGCTAACCTCCTAAATTGCTTTCTTCTGACGGCTGTCGGAGCTCCTTTACCTTTGCCGCCATCACTCTTGCAAGTGGTGGTATAGGCCTCTTACCCTGCTCATAATCAGCTGCACAGGAGGTATCCCCAAATTAGAACAAATAAGCAGAGAAGATATAAGATAAAGGATATGCATACCTTTCTTAGCCATTTTCCCAAGCTCAATTAGACGCCTAGGTGCTTTCAGCAATGAATCGAACCTCCTCTCATTTAGCTCGCAACGAGGAAGTGTGTCTGCAAAACACATGAAATAGACATTAGTTTCATATTTCACAGAGATTAAATTATCAACCCTCTAAACCACTCAATCGCTAGGCCATAGAAGCTTGGCACGTTCAGATTAGGCTCGGGATCATCGACCACCCTCTGCCAGTTCCCAGAAACCCAAAACCACCATTCCTTCCAATGCTTTAGGGAAGATGTGCACTCCAATACGAAGGGCTTATGAGATCCTTAGGGTCCAAAGTATTATCAGCCCACTTCCTTTACATTGTCCTTTTTCTTAGGCAGTTTCTACGAGAAATAAATGGTCTGGAAGACATGCAAAGGCATCTCAAACCCAAAAGAATGTCTGAACCAGAGGTAAAGGCTCCCAGCCATTTGGCTCCATCCATTGGAAGTAACCTGGATAGGTTCTAGACCATACGCTCTGAGAACCCTTCTGTAGAATGGGTCACGAGGAAGCCTCCTCCCGGTGTTGAAAGATTGAAAATGCAAAATAGTGCATTCCTTCCTCGGGTGACAGGCTCTCTCGTGAGGTCTAGGCACATGAAATTCAATGTCACTAGGGGCTCAGAGCATATTATGGATTCTCTCCAGATATGCCTCAGTTGCAACCGAAGGAACATCCATTGTAGTCCATCTCCTGCTAAAAGAAGGGCCCCCTACAGCAGAGTCGCCACTTTGAGGGATAATGGCCAGCTCCTTCCGTGTAATAGCGTTAATCACTCGGATGGGTCTCACTTCAGCAGCCAAGGGAGACACTTCTGGAAAACTACCACCTACAGATATACCTGTCTCTCTGGAAACCTCAGCAACCTCCCCCAGACCGTCCTCTCTACAAATACACAACAAAAAATTAAATGGATAGAAAGAGTTTAGTGGGTACCTAAAACTAGGAGTCCTCCCTCAAATGACATGTCGCCGAAAATTGTCCTTCTTACTGAAACACACGGTGGCCGGACGTTCTCTCTTTTCTTGCTTAGCTCACAGACTAAAAGTAAGAAATGTAAGTAAAAGTTTCAATATGAGTGATTTCTCCCTTTGTATAGATGAAGGAATCCACTCCCTATCCGTTGGATTAAAATCAAGATCCATCCTAGCCATCAAAACTGAATGATAATCTGAGCCTTTGAATTCAAACGACCGCGCAAATAATCCCCAATCAACGTCCTAGATTAGACGGTGATATCAATTTGCGCGTAGATGGGCGTCGGATCTGTCTAACTTACCTCTGACTAGTAAAGCGCATTAAATGCCTACATTCGTCTTTTCAGCACGCCCAACAAGACGTTCCATACTCCCCATACCCATGTAATCATTACAACCACCGCCAGGACTTGGTTCAGCCATGTGCCTCTTCATCAAGGTTTCAGCACACCAGCCAAGCCTTCCACCTGGGACTTGCCTCAGCCGTGTTCCTCTTCCTGAAGGCTTCAGCACACCAGCCAGGCCTCCCACTTGGGACTTGCCTTAGCCGTGTGCCTCTTTCTTAAAGTTTCAGCACACCAGCAAGGCCTCTCACTTGGGACTTGCCTCAACCGTGTGCCTCTTCCTTAAGGCTTCAGCACACCAGCCAAGCCTCCCACTTGGAACTTGCCTCGGCTGTGTGCTATATCATCTTTCTTGACATAAATGCTTCATTCAGCTGACGTCATTAACACACACCAACAAAAAATGAAATCTGTAAAGTTATGGTTTGCAATAATTTTTTTTTTCTTTTTAAACTCAAAAATATTAATTTTTTTTTGTCACATTTACAACAAAAATATTTAGTTAGTCTGTTATCATATTTCACTCCTTAATTGGTGCATAATATTCAACAAACCAAATTAGTCTAATACTTAGTTAGTTTGTTATCATATTTCACTCCTTAATTGGTGCATAATATTCAACCAACCAAATTAGTCATAGTCTAAGTCTATATTTCAAAAAGAATAAACGAGCACAATCTATAAAGACAAGCCAAAATATTTTATTATAAACAATTTAATTGCAATTTCAATATTTGCTACAAAATACTCTCTATATCTTTTACAAATTTGTTTGTGTATATTAAATAATTAATCTTTTAAGGAATGTTCGGTAGCCAGATGAAATGGACATGATGAGTAAAAAGCCATTTTATGTGCATCTTGTGTTTTATTATGTCTATTTATGTCTTGTACCTAACGTGCTATTAATGTCAAATTGAAGGTTATACTTTTGAATTTGTTGGTCATGTCCTGTGAATAACAATAAGAGTCCTAATCAATAAAACTAAAATTAATATAACATGAAGAAATTCATTTATGATAAAATATACTATGTCTGAGAATAGGTCAAGAAAAACTTAAGATTTAACATATTATAAAATAAACAACAAAGTTTCAACATGTAATAAAATCTCTTAAGAGTAGCACAAACAAGGCCATCAATGACACACATGTGTGCCTTCTTTTTACATTCTCCATATATACCCTTTCACACCTTCTCGATACAAATTACAATATATGTATATAAAAAGCATAGTGCGTTTTCAGTAGTCAATTTGATTTTTTCATGCTTCACGGTAATAAGATGAAATTAATTATAAAAAAAAGATAAAAAGCATCAATTATCAAAATAATTAGATTAATTACATACCACATCATTAAGTAAGACACGCCCTATTGTGCATTTCTAGACCTTAGGATTCTATTATTTTTAGTTATATTATTTTGTTGATATAACTTCTAATTCTACAAGGGACGTAGTTATAAAACCCAACAATTTAAGTTGCATTTTAGTAACTTTAGGATAATATTATTATTAGTTATAGGGAAATTGGTGCAAATAGTCCCTAACGTATGATGTTAGTGCGCAAATGGTTCCTAACCTTTCATTTTTGACGGAATTGTCCTTAACATATCCATTTAAGTGCGCAATTGGTCTTTTTTGACGAATTCTGTTAAAAATCAGTTAAAAACCTATCATTTAGGTGCGCAAATGGTCCCTCTCACTTTTTTTTGTCTTTATTAGTAGGGGTAAAATTGTTAAGTTACATTTTCTTTCTTTCTTTTAATTGGCGCAAATGGTCCCTTACCTTTACCTTAGTGTGGAAATGGTCCCTAACCTTTATTTTTTGGCACAACAGTCCCTAACATATATGTTTTGGTGCGCAATTAGTCCTTATTTAATGAAAAAGACAAAAATATCCTTAGTTTTAAATTTAAAAAAAAAATACAATTGGATTCCTAACCTTTGCAAAAGTGAAAATGTGTCCGATACTTTAATTTTTTTTATTAAAAATTAAAAGAAACTAACAAATTGATGATATACTAAATTATTTTGTATATTTTATGAACTATTATAAAATAACTAAAATTTAAGCTCATAATTATTAACAAATGTACTAATGAACAACCTAGCCCAATTTTGGCCAAAGGGATAACGGGTCAGCCCAATTTTAAATTTTAAATTTTTTTCATAAAAATTAATAAATTAAATTAAAAAAAGAACCAGAGAAACGTTCTTCACCACCCCCACCCCCGCGAAATCGGGGTTTTGGTGGGGGGGGGGGGATTTCTCCCCCCTGGTCGCCGGGACCTAATTTGGTCGAAACCAGGGAGAGTAATCTCCTTGGTTTCGCGAAAACCAGAGCTTACGTGGTTTTTGCAAAACCAGAGGGATTTTTCTCCCATGCTTCCGGTACCGGTAACAAGCGGGAGAAATTCTCCCCTGTTTCTGGCATAGGGTGTGGTGGGGGGGTTGGGGTGGGTGATTTGGGTTTAAATATTTTTTCTCGGGCCAACCCAAAATAATTGTAATGATAAAATTAAAGTTTGAATTTTAAATAATATGATTATTTAATAATAATAAAATAATTTTCATTAGCACACTTGTTAATAATTATGAGCTTAAATTTTAGTTATTTTATAATAGTTCATAAAATATACAAAATAATTTAGTATATTATCAATTTGTTAGTTTCTTCTAATTTTTAATAAAAAAAATTAAAGTATCGGACATATTTTCACTTTTTGCAAAGGTTAAGAATTCAATTACAACTTTTTTAAGGGTAATTTGTACTTTTGGTCCCCAACCTTTCTATTATCGGAGCTTCAACTTGAAGGAATTAGAGCAGGAAAAGTTTTGAAGAGGGTTTCTTTTGATGTGACATCTGGAGTTGAGGATAGGAGTGACAATGAAGAAGTGCTTCCTAAACTATTGCAGGTCGTTCTCGAAGGAAAAGATGAGAAGGCAATGAGAGAGATGAAAGTTTTGGTGACCAAAATGTTATGTGAGAGAGATGAAAGTTGTGGTGACCAAAATGTTATGTGAGAACGCATTGCATATTGATTTGAAGAAGGAGTCGTTGTACTCAGCTTGCAATGGGTGTTTGCAACTACTCTGCGTTCATTTTCTACGGGCTGCAGAAGTTGACATGCAGAGTGTTGGTCAGATAGCACGACATGTAGATAATTTGCACTGTCTATTAGATATACTGATTAATAGAATATTGGTGAGGATTTTTTGACAACATGGGCATCTCCGTCTTGGGTTGGGCGGGGTTGGGCGGGGTGGGGTGAAGTCATTTTGTATTTTTTAAAAGTTATAGGACTTCATTTACAATTTTATTTCATTTTTTTTTGTAGTTTTTAGCTTTTTTTATTTTTGTTTATTTAAAGAGGATGGTAAAATCATCAAAATATATCAATGGGGATGTGATTTGCAAAAAATTAGACATGATTTGCAAAAAATTGAAAAGTTGGAGATGCTTGGTGCTAAAAAAAAGGTTAGTGGTAGATTTGTTACAAATTGAAAAGGTTGGGGACCAAAAATACAAATTATCCTTTTTGTAATTAAAACTAAGGAAATTTTTGTCTTTTTCATTAAATAAGGACCAATTGTGCACGAAAACATATAGGTCAGGGACTGTTGTGCCAAAAAATAAAGGTTAGTGACCATTTCCACACTAAGGTAAAGGTTAGGGACCATTTACGTCAATTGAAAGAAAGAAAAAAAATACAACTTAGACAATTTTACCCCCACTAATAAAGACAAAAAAAAAAGTGAGAGAGGCCATTTGCGCACCTAAATGATAGGATTTTAACGGATTTTTAATGGAATCCATCAAAAGGGACTAATTGCGCACATAAATGGATGGATTAGGGAGCATTTTGCCAAAAATAAAAGGTTAGAGACCATTTGCGCATGAATGTCATACGTTAGGTACCATTTGTGCCAATTTCCCTTAGTTATATCATTTTGTTGATATGGTATAGTTATAAAACTTGACCTGACCTGACCCAATTAGAAAGACACTGGCTAGAGTGAGCGTATAATATATAATTGACTTGGTCAAGAACGGGTAAAAATCAAAGTAAACTGTTGGTTTTAGATTTAAAAGACGGCATAATTGACCGGGTTTTGACTAGTCAACCAAAAATGTATTATTTTTGTTTGCTAATTGAAGTTCTAAAGTTTGATCCCTCTAGACTTCCATCTTTAAAAGGTGGCAAACATACTAGTAAAGTCAACATCCTGTTTTCCAATAACTATTTATATTTATATGGAAAATGCTACTTGTACACCCAAAACTTACACACTCACTTACACTTTCACATGTGTCAAGTAATGATTGGATCACTTTATTTATTTGGCCAAATAAATAATAATTTGAACCAACTAGTATTTGATACGTGTGAGAGTGTAAAAGAAGGTGTAAAGGAGTGTGTACAACTAGCATTCTCCTATTTATATATTACCAAATGATCTTCTGTTAACTTCAAATATTTTTTGAAAAATTATATTGTGTTTGGTAGTACTGAAACTTGTAAGTTGTGAATTCTATTGAATATGTGAATAATAAAGGAGAAGCAAGTTGTGAGTCTTACGAAATTTTTGTATAAAAAGTGCGTTTGACCATTTTGAAAATAAATGTCTTGTGGAGTGAACAATCTATCGATCACGTGATAATTTCTTTTTATCTTCATTTGCATCAAATCCAGTCTTAATTTCTATATTTTATATTAACTTTTTTTTGGTCAACACACCATCATATCCCCAGTGTAGTTTTTAGGCATATACCAAGAAATGATGGGGGTTTAGATACCATAACCTTATATAAATAACTCATAAAAAATACATGGGAGGGGGACATAAACCTGACCTCCAAACAGAAGAGCTAAAATAAACAAATAAATGAATAATTAATAAAGCAATAAATAAGAAGGTATTATATTCCAAACAATAAGTCCTAAAAAATCTATAGACCCTCTAATTGTAGGAAGTCCGTGTCTATCAATTTAAACTAAGCTGCGGTAAGTCTTGAGCGCTGTACTCGAAATAGTAACGGCGATCCCAACCATCTGAAACAAGTAAATTAGCGACCTGGTTGCCCTCTCGATAAATATGAAAAATAGTATCACGGTCGGAGGCAATGAGATGTCTGATGTGGCGAATAGTGGCCTGAATAAACTAAGGTCCTCCACCTTTGGTGATGCAGTGAATGGCCAAAGTAGAATCGACCTCAATCCATAAATCTGAGAGTACAGTCCTTCAAGCAAAAACAATACCATCAAGAATAGTCCTGAGCTCAGCATCTAAAATAGGTTACTCGCCATATGAAGAGAAGAAGGCGCGAACTCACTGACCTGATGAATCTCCAATAATCCCCCTTCTACTCGCAAATTCATCTTTGATGCATCCATCAATATTGACCTTGTAAGATTTCACTGGTGGAGAACGCCAATAAACCAAATCAGGGAGAGGAAGGGATTGAGTAGTAAGAGATATACTAAAAAGAAGAGAAATATCCATATCTCCTTGCCAATGAATAACTCGAAATAAACGGCCTGTATGTAGTAGTGAGATAGTATGGTATACTCTCCAGATGATCTATCTCAGTTCCATAGAGATATCCTGGTACTTCGTATCATTCCTCGCAGTCTAAATAAACCAGAGAATCAAGAGAGGAATGATTGTGCGAATATGACCCTTTCTGACAAACTAACCCGAGAAACGCCAAGACTGAAAGTGATACTGAAAACCCTCCATTGGCCGAAGGGTTATATGAAAAATGCTAGAAAAATGGCGCCAAATTTGGTCAGCAATACTACTGTCAATAAACAAATGTTGAATAGTCTTAATAGCTGAGCAACACTGACAACGAGAAGTCATATGACTCCTAATCTGTCTCTGAATCACAACATCAACTGGGATAAGACCCTGGCACAGTCTTTAGCAGAAGAAAGAGACAATCGTCGGGATAATAGAACTCCAAATCATGCTGTATACAGCCTGAATAGTATACCCCGTGCGAAGTAGCTGCCATGCAGACTTGGTAACAAATCTAGCATCTAAAGTATCCTTCTACATAATCTAATCGTGTACCTCAGCAGTGATAGGTATGTTCCCTATCTGTTCAACAATAATACATGGTACAAGTTGAAGTAGTCTTCCAATGTTCCATCCAGTATCATCAAATATTTCTCTAACCTGGATCGAAAAATGTGTCAAGTATGGGAGATGATCAGCTAATGTAGACTCGCCCATCCAACAGTCATGCCAAAAGAATATCTGCCCATGCCCTAACTTCCAAGCAATGTGCGTCTCTGTCAGTGGGCCTATATGATTCAACCTTTTCCATACAACTAAAGCATAGTAAGAAATAGTAGTCAGCAACGGATAAGTGTCTTTACGATACTTACTCGATAAAAACTGAGCCCATAATGACCGCTGAGATCTAAATAACCTCCAGAGCTTTAAGGAGAATGTATCAACAAGATCATGCACACTCCTAAAGCCCAGCCCACTCTCTTCAGTAGGAATACAAAGGTCTTTCCATCTCTTTCAATGTAATATGGGTGCATCATCTCTGGAGTCCCAAAGGAAATATCAACCTCTTAAAGTCTCATAACTTTCAAAGTTTTTAAAATCTCATAGTTTGTATGTTATATTTTGAACCATTTTATTCCATGTTGCATTTATATGTATTAAATTATGTACAAGTCAAAATGATTAAGGAGATTTGGCCTAAATACTTCACTGGGCTTATGCCAACACACACAAACGCACACCATCAAAATGAAAGATGTAATGTTATGGTTTGTAATAACTTTATTTTTTTTTCTTTTTAAACTCAAAAATATGAATTAGTTATCACATTTACTTCAAAAATATTTAGTTAGTCATTTATCATATTTCACTCCTTAATTGTTGCTTAATGTTCCACCGACCAAATTAGTTAGTCTATTTTTTAAAGAGATCAATATGTGATTAGAGAGCACAAACTATAAAGACGAGCCAAAATCTTTGAATATAAACAATTCTAATTGCAATTCTAATACTTCAATTCCTTGCTACAAAATACTCGTGACATCTTCTAGAAATTTGGTTGTTTGTATATTGGATCATTAACCTTTTCTGGAATGTTCGGAAGCCAGATGGAATGGACATGATAAGTGAAAGCCATTTCACATGCATTTTTTGTTTCATTATGTCTACTTATGTTTAGTTCCTAACCTGTTATTAGTGTGAGGTTGAAGATGACACTTTTGGATTTGTTGGTCATGTCCCGTGAATAACAATAACAATAACAATAACAATCATAATTAGTAAAAATAAAATTAACATGGTACGAATAAACTCATTTATTATAAAACATACTATATATCAGAATGAGTCAAGAGAAACTTGAATTTCAACTTATTATAAAATAAACAACGAAATTTCAACTTGTAATGTGTGACTTCTTTTTATAGTCTCCATACTTTCCATCACACATTTGATAAAAATTACTATATATATATATATATATATATATATATATATATATATATATATATATATATACAATTTTGATCTCCTAAGCACCGGTGCTTAGCTTGACATGTAATATTAATTACTAATAAATTAATTATTAAATGAGAGTATTATTTCACAACAAGAAGTCTATCTTATTTATATTTCATTTATTTCTTTATTATACTGGACCCACAATTATCTTATAACAATCTAAGAGAGAAAATTAAACATTCATCTTCTTCAACATGATAGTCCAAGAGTCAATCATCTTCTTCAATAGAAAAAAACTTCAAGAGTTCATTTTTAATTTGTCTCTTAGCCTTGTCAACGATCGATTCACGTCACCTTCAGGTAAGATTCTTGAGTCAAACTTATTTAATTTTATTCTAATAATTTTGGGCTTATTTTAGTTTTTTAACGAGAGATTATAATGAGTAATTTCAATTGTCCATATACTCAAACAAAAATCCATCTTAACCATGATTTTAAGAGCATTAAAAAAATAGAATAAAAAATTTAAAGGACATGTTAAAACGGAGAAGCCGGCTCGTGGGCCACTAGAGAATGGAACAAATTTGACCAAAGAAGCTCATGATAAATGTTACCACATGATTACGATATGGCTGCCACATCAGTAGGGGCCCCATCCAAGCCCATTAAGGGCCCAATTCAAGATCCATCAAGAACCCTATATGTACCCTACTAGAGCCCAGGAAGGCCCATCGCACGCTTGGGCCTTCGGCAGCCAGAAATCCGCGAAGCTTGGGGAGGGCCTCGACGGGCTTTGTATTATTCGTAACCAACAAGCAGCTCGACATACCGGGACGACCAGAGAAGTAACTAAGGAAAGATTGCGTTGATTTGGCGCACGAATCCTCACAAGGAAACCAAATCGTAATCTCCTAAAATTATGCAATGTGATAAGCTCAAGGAAGGAAGATAATCTCGGGTATCTTTATCACATAAGGAAGGATGATCCGATCAAAGATCAAATTGATTTGTCTCCTAAATCAATTGGAACTCTTGCGCTATAAATGCAACATCCCAGGTTGTTCCGAGGTACGCACTTTTTATGCTTAAGAATCCCACCCTAAACTCTGTTCAAATCTCTGCCTGCTTGTCTCTCCCACACTCCTCTTGTTCCTACCCCCGTGTATCTCTCATATATCGACAATTGACTTGATCGTCGGAGTGCCAACGATCGTCGGACCCTTTTCATCCAGAGATCTTGGCGTCTAACGATCGTCCTAGTGTGCAGGTAACATACGAGATGACAGAGGAGTGACTAGAGATCTGTTGGCACGTGAACTGGTGTAGGTTCCGACGTCAACAGATTGGCGCCATCTGTGGGAACAAAAAACATTACACGACCAAGTGTTTGTGGTAAAACGTGTCTTCTACCCGAAAGAGCATGACATCCGAACAGTCCACAGAAGAGGAGGTGGAGTCCCACCACACCAACCTGCAACAAGAGAGTGTTCAAGATCTGCAGAACGTCACCCGCCGCAAAAAGAAAAGACATCAGAGGAAACGGACGATGGAACAGGAAAACCAAGACCTAAAGATGGATAACGCCCGGATGAAGGCCGCGCTTGAACTGTTGGACAATCAATCCCTCCAACATGGATCCAAGCACAGCCGTGCCCGGAGGAGTCCTTCACCCACTGGTTCGCTAGACAGCCACGGTTTCCGAGAGGAACCTTCTGTTTCTAACCGCCGGAACTCTCATAACCCCGCCCTGAAGCCCCCATAGGACGGTCAGAAAGGGAGACCATTCCCTGTACGAGAAAGCCACCCTGTTCCTGCAGCTAGCGTGTTTGACAGGCTGGGAGTGGGGTCCTCGTTTGCACCCCCCGTGCCCGCGCACAGCAGGTGCAGTGAACATAGCGAGGCCCGTACGGAAAAGAAGAAGGACCCAAAGAGTCAAGAAAAGGCCGAGGATGAAAAGAAAAGGCTAGAGTGTTATGAGGACGATGATGACGAGAACCTACCGTTTACCAACTACATGAAGGCAATGGAGGTACCCGCCAACTTCCGAATGCCTATCATGGACAAGTATAATGGAAGAGGTGATCCCACAGACCACATAAACACCTACAAGACGAAACTCCAGGGCCAATCCCCCCGCAGTGAAGTGTCGAAATTTCCACACCACACTCACTGGTGACGCGAATAGGTGGTACAATAAGTTGAGGCCAGGAAGTATCCGAAGCTGGCCACAACTTAAAAGGGAGTTCGTTAACGCCTTCATTGGCAATCGGACGATGATTACTGACATCGCCCAACTTAACGATATCCGGCAAAAGGAGGGAGAAACCGTTAAAAGCTACTTCAAAAGATTCAGCAACATTATCAACAAGATCGAGACGGTGATCGACGAGAAGGCCCTAGAGGTGCTGATAACAGGGCTACATATGCGAACTCCCTTCTGGAGGGACGTTCAAAATAGTCAACCGAAAGTCTACAGCCAGCTGGTGGACATGATCTAGCGCGAAATCCGATCAGAAGAAACGATCGAGAACAGAGAAAGGGCTGAAAGGGATAGAGGAGACCGATACAGGAGAGAGGGACGTCGCTCCCTAGAGCCTCGTTTCTCTCGTTTCCAGAGAAGACGTTCTCCGAAACCAGCCAACAACCACTACCGGAGGTTCAATCAAACAGAGGTAGCCCCAGGCACCAATCGCGGCCCCCTACCTGCAGTGACCCCGCCCAAGTTCTGTCGTATACACAGGACCAGGGTGCACAACACGGAAGATTGCCTGGATGTGAGAGAGCTAATCAATCGCGGGAACCACAGGCAGGACGAGAGGGATCAGGCAGCGCGAGGACGTCGAGGACCACCAACACAGGGGCGAAGACGTTCTCCCCAGCGCCAGAACGATGGACCTCGCCGTGATGAAAGAAGGAATGATGGGGACAGAGACCAACCGAGGGCCGAGGATCCAAGAGATAAACACCATCTTTGGAGGGCCGTATGTCAGAGGAAGCACGATGAACTCGCGACGTAACTATGTGAAGGTAGCCAAGGGAGAACCACTAGAGAGTTGGCAGGTCTATGGGCATCGGCCTAGAGCGCCGCCAATCTCGTTCACTGAAGAGGACGAGTCCGGGATACATTACCCGCATTGCGATGCCCTAGTGGTCCGTGCCGTTGTTGCTAGAAACGGTCTGGGCCGAATGTTGGTCGATGACGGAAGTGCCGTGAACATTCTGTTCGACAGTGCGTTCGACCAAATGGACGTAGATCACAAACTGACGGCCATCACAGAGCCGCTGTTTGGTTTCACAGGAGATAGCCTCGTCCCACGAGGAAAGATCACCCTGGCAGTAGACTTCGGGGAACCACCTTGCCACCTCTAGAAATTCATGGAATTCTTAATAGTGGACACCCGCTCCGCCTACCACGGGGTCCTTGGTAGGCCCGCGCTGAAAGATTTACAGGCGATTACGTCCATACACCATTTGGCGATGAAATTCTCGACGCCCGGATGAGTGGTCAAAATTCGCGGTAATCAGACAGAGGCAAGGGCATGCTACATGAACGCGTTACGAAAAGCTGCCAAACGTGAGAATATCACCCCAGCCGCAGCAACCGTACGCTCGGAGCCAACCTGAGGCCATATCACCAATAATACCGTCTTTGCATTGTTTTGGTCTTCTTATAATTCTTTGACGGACGCCAAGAAATTCGACGCCGTTTAATAATATTTGTCGTTTATGAAACTAAAGTGTTCCCCATACGGAGAGTACCAATCCGGTAGCGAGGGAGTGTGGTTCGCGGCCAACTCTATCAACTCGCTGGGTAAACATTTTACGCGCTATTAATCAAATACGATCAACTCGGCAGCGAGGGAATGTGGTTCACGGCCAACTCTATCAACTCGCTGGGTAAACATTTTACGCGCTATTAATCAAGTACGATCAACTCAGCAGCGAGAGAGTGTGGTTCGCGGCCAACTCTATCAACTTGCTGGGTAAACATTTTACGCGCTATTAATCAAGTACGATCAACTCGACAGCGAGAGAGTGTGGTTCGCGGTCAACTCTATCAACTCGCTGGGTAAATATTTTATGCGCTATTAATCAAATACGATCAACTCGGCAGCGAGGGAGTATGGTTTGCGACCAACTCTATCAACTCGCTGGGTAAACATTTTACGCGCTATTAATCAAGTACAATCAACTCGGCAGCGAGGGAGTGTGGTTCGCGGTCAACTCTATCAACTCGTTGGGTAAATATTTTATGCGTAAGTAAGCAAGTACAAACAACTCTGCAGCGAGGGAGTGTGGTTCGCAGCCAACTCGCTAGGTAAAAATTTTACGCGCTATTAATCAAGTACAGTCAGCCCGGTCGTGAGGGAGTATGGTTCGCGACCAACTCTATTAAGCTCGCTTGGTAGGGTATCAAGTACGCAAATATTTGGAACAAACGCAAAGGCTTCCAATAGAATCTCATTACTCGATTATATAAAATAACCATGCAACAGTATGGCTAAGGAAATGTGACTTATGCACGTAATCCTACGTTTCAGTATAACCGGGGACCACTAGTTTAGCTAGCAGGCTTTTAGCCTTCACTAGCTCGTTCAAAATCTCGGTCAGTTCTCTATCTTTGGCCTGTATCATATTCTGGCAAGACTTCAACTGCGACTCGGCCTTCTTATGGGCGACGATACACGCCTTCTGGATTGTCTAGGCCTTCGTAATGTTGTACGTGGCACGACTCCGCGCGTCTTCCGAAAATGCAAATTGTACCTGAAGGCGTTTGATTTCGGCCCTAATCGCTTCGACATTTTCGTCCTCTCCAAGGGCAGACTGTATCTCGTCAACCTTTATCTCCAACATTTTATACAACTCACAATTCAAAACGTGACTGCGAGAGGTGTATATTTCGGCCAGCTTCATCAACTCTGTCAACTCTGCAGTATCTACCACCTTCCCGAAGGAAGATGTCCAATATTTGTGGACCGAGGTAGCCGTAAGGGCAACTGCTGAAGGCAGCTTCTCTACGACTGACGGATCTAGCTCGTCTTGGCGGACCCCAATGTTGATGTACTCACGCTTGTCGGGAGGGAGAGAAACAGGCGTCCGGGACGCCTGTTCCCCACTCTTGACCTTTGGTTTCTTTTCCGCTGACGGCCTAACGTTCCCAGGAGGAAACCCATGTCTAGTAGGATCCGTCGGAGACGGAATGTCCGCTGTTACCTCTGGCGCAGGGGGAGCAGGAGGGTGACCCACCACCGTCTCCGGCCCCTGCAACACTGTGGGCTGGCACGTGGTGCGAAATTAAAAGCACATTTGGTAAACCCTAGGAGGATACGTCTGTGCGCGTGGGGACGCAGGGGACGCGATTATGCGAACGCTAAAGCATGATAGTAATATCGCCTACATCCGCCCACGATCGCCGAACCCTTTTCATCTGGAGATCTTGGCGCCTAACGGTCGTCCTAGTGTGCAGGTAACATACGAGTTGGCAGAGGAGTGACTAGAGATCTGTTGGCACGTGGACTGGTGCAGGTTCCGACATCAACAATAAACATGTTAGACAGACTTGGCTCATTGGTATATAAAATTTTTATATAGCATTATAGTGTACATTGTCAGATGAAAATTCTTGTTGCATTAATTATTAGGTTGTTTCTTGGAAATTAAAAACTGAAAAATGGATGATGGTCAATCAGCATATGTTTAATCAAATTTGAAATGGGACCAGCGATTTTGCTACAATTTGCAGTGGATGACAAAGATGTAAATTAGTTTGTTTATTATCATACATTAATGATGAAAAATTGTTATAAAAGAATACTAGATCGTTTTGTTTAGATTTATTTTGATATATTAAAATTCATTATTCTGCTTTTTACTCAGCATTATCATTATTCTTGCTTTCTTCTCTGCATTATTTGTAGATTGTTTGGAAGGTATAATCTTATTTAGCATGGAAATGGAGACTACAATTCAAACATTTACACCCCAAGTTGCAAAAGAAAGCAAGCCTAAAGTTGGTCAAGAATTTGAAACAATTAATGCTGCATATGAGTTTTATAACACTTATGCAAAACAAGCTGGATTTAGTGCTAGAATGTCTACTAGTAAGAAGAGGCCAGGCATGGATGAACTTGTCCTAAAACAATTCGTATGCTACAAAGAAGGACAAACATATGAAAATTATCAGAAAAAGTTTAAGCATGCAATTCAACGGAGTGGTGAAAGAAATCGAGGAATCATTCGTGTGGGTTGCAAAGCTAAATTAATTGTGGTTAGGTGTAAATCATCTCCAAATTGGATTGTTAGTAGCTTCGTGGAGTCTCATAATCATGCACCTACAACTCCTTCGAGAGTTCACTTATTGAGGTCGCATCGGCACATTTCAAATGCGAAGAAGGCTTTGGTACAATAATTATCTGAAGCAAATGTATCGACCAGTCAACAAATAAGTTTGATGGAAATTGAATATGGAGGTCCTCAAAATATTGGATGTACAGAGAGAGACATAAGAAATTATGAAAGAGACTTGAAAGAAGAAATGAATGAAATTGATACTGAGTCGTTGATAGAGACATTTGCTTTAGAGAAGGAAAAAAATCCTGGTTTTTACTTTGATTTCGAGAAAAATGGTGAAGATAGATTGGTTAGGTGTTTTTGGGCTGATCTTACTCAAGACGGGCATATAACTTTTTTGGTGATATAGTTGTCTTTGATACTACGTACAACACAAATAGATATAGGATGATTTTCGCTCCATTGACAGGAGTTAATCATCATAGTCAGACAATAATATTTGGTTGTGGATTTTTAAGTGACGAGACAATAGAGTCGTTTGTTTGGTTACTCAATCAGTAGATGAATGTCATGCCTAAGGGTGCACCCCAAATGATCATCACGGACCAAGATCTTACAATGACAAGAGCAATTGCACAAGTTCTTCCGAATATGTTTCATTGTTATTGTATATGGCATATTCAGAATAAATTTTCTGAAAAGCTTAATACAGTAATTTATCGAGACAACTACCATTTGTTGAGAAGTATTATTTTAAACACAGACAATAGTGAAGAGTTTGAAACAAGTTGGATGAATATGTTGAAGTTAACTAAATTGGAAGATAATGATTGGCTTTGTCAGATATATGAGATCCGTAATAGATGGGTCCTTGCATTTGTTAAGCATATTTTTTGAGCACGAATGTCAAGTAGCCAAAGAGCAGAAAGTTCTCATGCATTTTTTAAAAGGTACATTTTGAAAAAAAAACTCATTGATGGATTTTATTATACGCTTTAATAGAGCCCTTGGACACCAAAGGTATCAGGAATTGATGGCTAATCATTGTGATATTAATGAACAACAAAGGTTGAAATCCTTATGGCCAATGGAAGCACAAATGGCAAAGATTTATACAAGAAAAGTTTTTCAAACTTTTCAAGATGAGATATTTGAGAGTCAAGCCTACATTATAAATACTAAATTTGAAGATGAAGCTAGTGTGGTTTATACAATTGCAAAGGTTGATGAATCTTCATCATCGAGACGTCGAAAACTTGATTATAATAAATTTTTAGATATTGTGAGTTGTAGTTGTAAACGATTTGAATGTGAAGGAATTCTATGTAGACATGCTGGCATATTTCAGGATCAAACAAATTTTACAACTACCTATTCAATATATTCTTCAAAGGTGGACCAAACGTGCAAAAATTGGCCAAGTATGGGACAAGGATCATGGAGAATTAAATGACATTTCTAACCAATCATTGATGTCAAGGCATTCAAATTTGTCTCAATTGTGTTCAAATGTTGTTGACGATGCATCTCTCACTGAGGAGGGAGCTAATATCTTGCGGCATGGATTGGAGGATCTTCACAATAAAATAAAAGAGATTAATATCGGTAATGGTGTTGAGCGGGTATCCAATGGGCAAACAACCATTCAAGACCACATAATCATCAACGAACCACCACAAGTAAGAGCCAAAGGGTGTGGAAAAAGATTTAAAAAATCGAAAGAGAAAACATTGAACAAAGAGAGAGTTTGTCATGGATGTGGGCTACGTGGTCAATCGCATGATAAGCGAAATTGTCCGACATTACTTGAAAGGTATTTTTATTATTTTCTTAGTTAATACTAATGTCATTATTTTTCAATATCAAATCTTTTCTTATTGCTTCTTGGGTATGCAGATAATTCACGTTGTTTCTCAATGTGCAAGGCCAATCAATTTGGAAGGAAAACAATTCACCTGCAGGAGAGCTCTTCAACCATTTTTAGTGCATGAATATTATGCACAAATTTGGAAGCTTCGTATCTTTTGGTGCATTAATGCCCATTTATTATGTGTACAATTTTCTCCATACCTAAGTAAAAGAATACCTATTTATGTTGGTTAGAAAAATGTATTACAATAAATATGATGGTGGTTCATGTTTAATATTACTTGTTTTTTTAGCAGCTTATTTTTAATGAACAACCTCGAAATAATAGGCATACATTTTTTGTTCTCAAATTAAGGTATCACGTGGTGAAAAAATTGGTTTCGTTTTATTAATTTATTAATTGAGGTTGAAAGATAAATTGTTTATCACTAGATTTAATATTACATTAAATAGAAACTATGAATTCATTGAAAATTGAAGGGTCAACAAATTTAACGTCAAATTTGTTGAGAAATATTTTTACCTCAAATTTGATCATCATCCAGTCAACCTAATAATTAATGCAACAAGAATTTTCATCTGACAATGTACACTATAATGCTATATAAAAATTTTATGTACCAATGAGACTAGGCCATCTAACAGGTTTATCATGAGCTTCTTTGGTCAAATTTGTTCCCTTCTCTAGTGGCCCACGAGCCGGCTTCTCCGTTTTAACATGTTGTTTAAAATTTTTATTTTTTATTTTATTTTTTTAATGCTCTTAAAATCAAGGTTAAGATGGATTTTTGCTTGAGTTTATGGACACTTGAAATTACTCATCATAATCTCTCGTTAAAAACTAAAATAAGCCCAAAATTATTAGAATAAAGTTAAATAAGTTTGACTCAAGAATTTTACGTGAAGGTGACGTGAATCGATCGTTGACAAGGCTAAGAGACAAATTAAAAAGGAACTTCTGAAATTTTTTCTGATGAAGAAGATGATTGACTCTAAGATGAATGTTTAATTCTCTCTCTTAGATTGTTATAAGATAATTGTGGATCCCATATAATAAAAAAATAAATGAAATATAAATAAGATGGACTTCTTGTTGTGAAATAATACACTCATTTAATGATTAATTTATTAACAATTAATATTACATGTCATCGGTGCTTAGGAGATAAAAATCATATATATATATATATATATATATATATATATATATATATATATATGGCCTTCGTGTTTCATGTGTTGTTAGTCTTTAGATTAGTGTCCTTGTTTGTAAATATTAATGATGAAAGTGTATTTCATCAACTAACGTGTTTATTGTGACTTATGAGGGCAAAAGAGTAAATTCACAATGTCATATTTTGATTGGTTGCTTACTAGACACTTGGATTGTACTAGATCAAGATTAATTCCAGCCTTTTATCATAATCAACGACTAGGATTTGTTCTAAAAGGGATCTCCATTGTTCTGTTCATTCTCCTACTCTCTCTCTCTTTTTCTTTGTCTCAAAATATTCTCTCTGATTTTTTTTCTTTTAAAATACTCAAGATTATGATGTTTCTTTTGTAAATCACTTGAAGTTACTGTTTGCAGTGCTGAAAATGATTTTTTTATGAGATTTGATTTTTACCATGAAACCACGTCTCCTTAATATACATCAAATTATTGAAAAATGTCAAGAACAATCCTCTATTAGATTAAATTGGTTAAGATGATGTTGTTTGAAATAATGTAACAAAGATCTAATTTTATTTTTGTATTCAAATACAAATGCATGCACGTTTGTCTTATCATTATTGTTATTCCACCTAAAAAGAACAACGTACATAGATGTATTGTAACGTTCCAGATTTTCTCCACCCGTAAGATCACTAAAATAATTTCTAAAATAATGTTTCACGACTCCAAATAACATTTATCGTGCCCTTAAAAGATTTTTAAAATATAACTACTACGAAAAATAACAAGCGCGCTAGAGAAAATGGATTTACTTCTAATTTTTAATACTTTTGCCTATATCGTGATAGATATCACTACAATTTATTTGATCATTCATAAGAATTCTAAAAATTTCAAAATTTGAACTGTGAGTACTTGGGATAAGCGCGAACTCACTAACCGGATGAATCTCCCATCTACTCGCAAATTCATCTATGAGACTATGATGCATCCATCAGTATTGACTTTGTAAGATTCCACTAGCAGAGTACGCCAATAAACCAAAACAGGGAGAGGAAGGGATGGAGTAGTAAGAGATATACCAAAAAGAGGAGCAATATCCATATCTCTTCGCCAATGAATAACTTGAAATAAACAGCCTGTATGTAGTAGTGAGATAGTGTGGTATACTCTCCAGATGAGCCGTCTCGGTTCCATAGAGATATCCTAGTACTTCGTATCATTCATCGCAGTCCAAATAAACCAGAGAATCAAGAGAGGAATGATTGTGCGAATAGGACCCTTTCTGACAAACTGACCCGAGAAATGCCAAGACTGAAAGCGATACTGAAAATCCTCCATCGGCCGAAAGGTTATATAAAAAATGTCAAAAAAATGGCGCCAAATCTGGTCGGCAATACTACTATCAATAAACAAATGATGAATAGTCTCAATATCCGAGCAATACTGACAACGAGAAGCTATATGACTCCCAATCCGTATCTGAATCACAATATTAACTGGGATAAGACCCTGGCACAGTCTCCAGCAGAAGAAAGAGACAGTCGTCGGGATAATAGAACTCCAAATCATACTGTATACAGCATGAATAGTATGCCCCCGTGCAAACTAGCTGCCATGTAAACTTGGTAGCGAATCTACCATCCGAAGTATCCTTTCACATAATCTGATCGTGCACCTCAACAGTGATAGGCATGTTCTATATCTATTCAGCAATAATATATGGTACAAGCTGAAGTACTTTGCCAATGTTCCATCCAGTATCATTAAATAATTCTCTAACCTGGATCGAAAAATGTGTTAAGTATGGGAGATGATCAGCTAACATAGACTCGCCCAACCAACAGTCATGCCAAAAGAATATCTGACCACACCCTAACTTCCAAGCAATGTGTGTCTCCGGCTGTGAGCCTATATGCTTCAACCTCTTCCACATAGCTGAAGCATAGTAAGAAATAGTAGTCAGCAACTGATGGGTGTCTGTACAATATTTACTCAGTACAAACTGAGCCCATAATGACCGCTGAAATCTAAATAACAATAAGAGCTTTAAGGAGAATGTATCAACAAGATCATGCACTCTCCTAAAGCCCAGCCCCACCCTCTTCAGTAGGAATACAAAGGTCCTTCCATCTCTTCCAATATAATCTGGGTGCATTGTCTCTGGAGTCCCAAAGGAAATATCAACCTCTCAAAGTCTCATATCTTTCAAAGTTTTTAAAATCTCATAGTTTGTGTGTTATATTTTGAACTATTTTATTCCATGTTTCATTTATATGTATTAAATTATGTACAAGTCGAAATGATTAAGGAGATTTGGCATAAATACTTCATTGAGCTTATGCCATAAACACACACAAACTCACACCATCAAAATGAAAGATGTAAAGTTATGGTTTGCAATAATTTTATTTTTTTTCTTTTGAAACTCAAAAATATCAATTTGTTATCACATTTACTTCAAAAATATTAGTTAGTCATTTATCATGTTTCATTCCTTAATTGGTGCATAATATTCCATCAACCAAATTAGTCATAGTCTATTTTTTAAAGAGATCAATACGTGATTAGAGAGCACAAACTATAACGACGAGCCAAAATCTTTGAATATAAACAATTCTAATTGCAATTCTAATACTTCAATTCCTTGCTACAAAATACTCGTGACATTTTCTAGAAATTTGGTTATTTGTATATTGGATCATTAACCTTTTCAGGAATGTTCAGAAGCCCGATGGAATGGACATGATAAGTGGAAGCCATTTCACATGCATTTTTTATTACATTATGTCTACATATGTTTAGTTCCTAACTTGTTATTAGCGTGAGGTTGAAGATGACACTTTTGGATTTGTTGGTCATGTCCCGTGAATAACAATAACAATAACAATCATAATTAATAAAAATAAAATTAACATGGTACGAATAAACTCATTTATTATTAAATATACTATATATCAGAATGAGTCAAGAGAAACTTAAATTTCAACTTATTATAAAATAAACAACAAAATTTCAACTTGTAATGTGTGACAACTTTTTATAGTCTCCATACTTTCCATCACATATTTGATAAAAACTACTATATATATATGGCCTTCGTGTTTCATGTGTTGTTAGTCGTTAGATTAGTGTCCTTGTTTGTAAATATTAATGATGAGTTTTAGTATTTTTGGTCGTCGTAGATCATTCATGAAATAGAAATATTAATGATGAAAGTGTATTTAATCAACTAACATGTTTATTGTGACTTGTGAGGGCAAAAGAGTAAATTCACAATGTCATATTTTAATTGGTTGCTTACTAGACACTTGGCTTGTACTAGATCAAGATTAATTCCAGCCTTTTATCATAACCAACGGCTAGGATTTGTTCTAAAAGGGATCTCCCTGGTTTTGTTCATTCTCTCTCTCTCTCTCTCAAAATATTCTCTCTCTTATTTTTTTTCTTTTAAAATACTCAAGATTATGATGTTTCTTTTGTAAATCACTAGAAATTACTGTTTGTAGTGCTGAAAATGATTTTTTTATGAGATTTGATTTTTACCATGAAACCACGTCTTCTTAATGTACATCAAATTATTGAAAAATGTCAAGAACAATCCTCTGTTAGATTAAATTGGTTAAGACGATGTTGTTTGAAATAATGTAACAAAGATCTAACTTTTATTTTTGTATTCAAATACAAATGCATGCACGTTTGTCTTGTCATTATTGTTACTTCAACCTAAAAAGAACAACGTGCATAGATGTATTGTAACGTTCTAGATTTTCTCCACCCGTAAGATCACTAAAATGATTTCTAAAATAATGTTTAACGACTCTAAATAACATTTCTCGTGCTCTTAAAAGATTTTAAAAATATAACTACTACGAAAAATAACAAGCACGCTAGAGAAAATGAATTTACTTCTAATTTGTAAGACTTTTGCCTATATCGTAATAGATATCGCTACAATTTATTTGATCATTCATAAGAATTCCAAAAATTTCAAAATTTGAACTGTGAATACTTGGGATAGGCGCGAACTCACTGACCTGATGAATCCTCCATCCAATCGCAAATTCATCTTTGATGCATCCATCAATATTGACTTTGTAAGATTCCACTAGCAGAGTACGCCAATAAACCAAAACAGGGAGAGGAAGGGATGGAGTAGTAAGAGATATACAAAAAAGAGGAGCAATATACATATCTCCTCACCAATGAATAACTTGAAATAAACGGCATGTATGTAGTAGTAAGAAAGTGTGATATACTCTTCAGATGATCCGTCTCAGTTCCATAGAGATATCCTGGTACTTCGTATCATTCCTCGCAGTCCAAACAAACAAGAGAATCAAGAGATGAATGATTGATCGAATATGACCCTTTCTGACAAACTGACCCGATAAATGCCAAGACTGAAAGCGATATTGAAAACCCTTCATCAGCTGAAATGTTATATGAAAAATGTCAGAAAAATGGTGCCAAATCTGGTCGGCAATACTACTGTCAATAAACAAATGATGAATAGTTTCAATAACTGAGCAATACTAACAACGAGAAGCCATATGATTCCCAATCTGTCTCTGAATCACAACATTAACTGGGATAAGACCCTAGCACAGTCTCCAGCAGAAAAAAGAGACAGTCGTCGAGATAATAGAACTCCAAATCATGCTGTATACAGCATGAATAGTATGCCCCGTGCAAACTAGCTGCCATGCAAACTTGGTAGCAAATCTATCATCCGAAGTATCCTTCCACATAATCTGATTGTGTACCTCAGCAGTGATAAGTATGTTCCCTATCTGTTCAGCAATAATATGTTGTACAAGCTGAAATAGTTTGCCAATGTTCCATCCAGTATCATTAAATAATTCTCTAACCTGGATCGAAAAATGTGTCAAGTATGGGAGATGATCAGCTATTATAGACTCGCCCATCCAACAGTCATGCCAAAAGAATATCTGACCACACCCTAACTTCCAAGCAATGTGTGTCTCCAGCTGTGGGCCTATATGCTTCAACCTCTTCCATATAGCTGAAGCATAGTAAGAAATAGTAGTCAGCAACTGATGGGTGTCTTTACAATACTTACTCAGTACAAACTGAGCCCACAATGACCGCTGAGATCTAAATAACCATCAAAGCTTTAAGGAGAATGCATCAACAAGATCATGCACTCTCCTAAAGCCCAGCCCACCCTCTTCAGTAGGAATACAAAGGTCCTTCCATCTCTTTCAATATAATCTGGGTGCATTGTCTCTGGAGTCCCAAAGGAAATATCAACCTCTCAAAGTCTCATATCTTTCAAAAGTTTTTAAAATCTTATAGCTTGTGTGTTATATTTTGAACTATTTTATTCCATGTTTCATTTATATGTATTAAATTATGTACAAGTCGAAATGATTAAGGAGATTTGGCATAAATACTTCATTGAGCTTGTGCCATAAACACACACAAACTCACACCATCAAAATGAAAGATGTAAAGTTATGGTTTGCAATAACTTTATTTTTTTTCTTTTGAAACTCAAAAATATCAATTTGTTATCACATTTACTTCAAAAATATTTAGTTAGTCATTTATCATATTTCACTCCTTAATTGGTGCATAATATTCCATCAACCAAATTAGTCATAGTCTATTTTTTAAAGAGATCAATACGTGATTAGAGAGCACAAACTATAAAGACGAGCCAAAATCTTTGAATATAAACAATTCTAATCGCAATTCTAATACTTCAATTCCTTGCTACAAAATACTCGTGACATCTTCTAGAAATTTGGTTGTTTGTATATTGGATCATTAACTTTTTCAGGAATGTTCGGAAGCCCGGTGGAATGGACATGATAAGTGAGAGCCATTTCACATGCATTTTTTGTTTCATTATGTCTACTTATGTTTAGTACCTAACTTGTTATTAGCGTGAGGTTGAAGATGACACTTTTGGATTTGTTGGTCATGTCTCGTGAAAAACAATAACAATAACAATCATAATTAATAAAAATAAAATTAACATGGTACGAATAAACTCATTTATTATTAAATATACTATATATCAGAATGAGTCAAGAGAAACTTAAATTTCAACTTATTATAAAATAAACAACAAAATTTCAACTTGTAATGTGTGACTTCTTTTTATAGTCTCCATACTTTCCATCACACATTTGATAAAAACTACTATATATATATGGCCTTCGTGTTTCATGTGTTGTTAGTCGTTAGATTAGTGTCCTTGTTTGTAAATATTAATGATGAGTTTTAGTATTTTTGGTCGTCGTAGATCATTCATGAAATAGAAACATTAATGATGAAAGTGTATTTCATCAACTAACGAGTTTATTGTGACTTGTGAGGGCAAAAGAGTAAATTCACAATGTCATATTTTGATGGTTGCTTACTAGACACTTGGATTGTACTAGATCAAGATTAATTCCAGCCTTTTATCATAATCAACGGCTAGGATTTGTTCTAAAAGGGATCTCCCATGTTCTGTTCATTCTCCCACTCTCTCTCTCTCTCTCTCTCTCTCTCTCTCTCTCTCTCTCTCTCTCTCTCAAAATATTATCTCTCTGATTTTTTTTTTTCTTTTAAAATACTCAAGATTATGATGTTTCTTTTGTAAGTCACTAGAAGTTACTGTTTGCAGTGCTGAAAGATTTGATTTTTATCATAAAACCACGTCTTCTTAATGTACATTAAATTATTGAAAAATGTCAAGAACAATCCTCTATTAGATTAAATTGGTTAAGACGATGTTGTTTGAAATAATGTAACAAAGATCTAACTTTTATTTTTGTATTCAAATACAATTGCATGCACGTTTGTCTTATCATTATTGTTACTTCCACCTAAAAAGAACAACGTGCATAGATGTATTGTAATGTTCCAGATTTTCTCCACCCGTAAGATCAATAAAATAATTTCTAAAATAATGTTTCACGACTCCAAATAACATTTCTCGTGCCCTTAAATGATTTTAAAAATATAACTACTACGAAAAATAACAAGGGCGCTAGAGAAAATGGATTTACTTCTAATTATTAAAACTTTTGTCTATATCGTGATAGATATCGCTACAATTTATTTGATCATTCATAAGAATTCCAAAAATTTCAAAATTTGAACTGTGAATACTTGGGACAAGCGCGAACTCATTGACCTGATGAATCTCCAATCCACTCGCAAATTCATCTTTGACGCATCCATCAGTATTGACTTTGTAAGATTCCACTAGCAGAGTACGCCAATAAACCAAAACAGTTAGAGGAAGGGATGGAGTAGTAAAAGATATACGAAAAAGAGGAGCAATATCCATATCTCCTCGCTAATGAATAACTTAAAATAAACGGCCTATATGTAGTAGTGAGATAGTATGGTATACTCTCCAAATGATCCGTCTCGGTTCCATAGAGATATCCTGGTACTTCGTATCATTCCTTGCAGTCCAAATAAACCAGAGAATCAAGAGAAAAATGATTGTGCGAATATGACCCTTTCTGACAAACTGACCCGAGAAATGCCAAGACTGAAAGCGATACTGAAAACCCTCCATCGACCGAAAGGTTATATGAAAAATGTCAAAAAAATGGCACCAAATCTGGTAGGCAATACTACTGTCAATAAACAAATGATGAATAGTCTCAATATCCGAGCAATACTGACAACGAGAAGCCATATGACTCCCAATCCGTATCTGAATCACAACATTAACTGGGATACGACCCTGGCACAGACTCCAGCAGAAGAAAGAGACAGTCATCGGGATAATAGAACTCCAAATCATGCTGTATACAGCATGAATAGTGTGCCCCGTGCAAACTAGCTGCCATGCAGACTTGGTAGCAAATCTACCATCCGAAGTATCTTTCCACATAATCTGATCGTGCACCTCAGCAGTGATAGGTATATTCCCTATCTGTTCAGCAATAATATATGGTACAAGCTGAAGTAGTTTGCCAATGTTCCATCCAGTATCATTAAATAATTCTCTAACATGGATTGAAAAATGTGCCAAGTATGGGAGATGATCAGCTAATATAGACTCGCCCATCCAACAGTCATGCCAAAAGAATATCTGACCACACCCTAACTTCCAAGCAATGTGCGTCTCCGACTGTGGGCCTATATGCTTCAACCTCTTCCAAATAACTGAAGCATAGTAAGAAATAGTAGTCATCAACTTATGGGTGTCTTTACAATACTTACTCAGTACAAACTGAGCCCATAATGACCGCTGAGATCTAAATAACCATCAGAGCTTTGAGGAGAATGTATCAACAAGATCATGCACTCTCCTAAAGCCCAGCCCACTCTCTTCAGTAGGAATACAAAGGTCCTTTCATCTCTTCCAATATAATGTGGGTTCATCGTCTCTGGAGTCCCAAAGGAAATATCAACCTCTCAAAGTCTCATATCTTTCAAAGTTTTTAAAATCTCATAGTTTGTGTGTTATATTTTGAACTATTTTATTCCATGTTTCATTTATATGTATTAAATTATGTACAAGTCAAAATGATTAAGGAGATTTGGCATAAATACTTCATTGAGTTTATGCCATAAACACACACAAACTCACACCATCAAAATGAAAGATGTAAAGTTATGGTTTGCAATAATTTTATTTTTTTTCTTTTGAAACTCAAAAATATCAATTTGTTATCACATTTACTTCAAAAATATTTAGTTAGTCATTTATCATATTTCACTCCTTAATTGGTGCATAATATTCCATCAACCAAATTAGTCATAGTCTATTTTTTAAAGAGATCAATACGTTATTAGAGAGCACAAACTTTAAAGACGAGCCAAAATCTTTGAGTATAAACAATTCTAATTGCAATTCTAATACTTCAATTCCTTGCTACAAAATACTCGTGACATCTTCTAGAAATTTGGTTGTTTGTATATTGGATCATTAACCTTTTCAGGAATGTTCGGAAGCCCGATGGAATGGACATGATAAGTGAAAGCCATTTCACATGCATTTTTTGTTTCATTATGTCTACTTATGTTTAGTACCTAACTTGTTATTAGCGTGAGGTTGAAGATGACACTTTTGGATTTGTTGGTCATGTCCCGTGAATAACAATAACAATAACAATATCAATCATAATTAATAAAAATAAAATTAACATGGTACGAATAAACTCATTTATTATTAAATATACTATATATCAGAATGAGTCAAGAGAAATTAAATTTCAACTTATTATAAAATAAACAACAAAATTTCAACTTGTAATGTGTGACTTCTTTTTATAGTCTCCATACTTTCCATCACACATTTGATAAAAAATACTATATATATATATGGCCTTCGTGTTTCATGTGTTGTTAGTCGTTAGATTAGTGTCCTTGTTTGTAAATATTAATGATGAGTTTTAGTATTTTTGGTCGTCGTAGATCATTCATGAAATAGAAATATTAATGATGAAAGTGTATTTAATCAACTAACATGTTTATTGTGACTTGTGAGGGCAAAAGAGTAAATTCACACTGTCATATTTTGATTGGTTGCTTAATAGACACTTGGATTGTACTAAATCAAGATTAATTCCAGCCTTTTATCATAATCAACGGCTAGGATTTGTTCTAAAAGGGATCTCCCTTGTTCTGTTCATTCTCCTACTCTCTCTCTGTTTCTTTGTCTCAAAATATTCTATCTCTAATTTATTTTCTTTTAAAATACTAAAGATTAGGATGTTTCTTTTGTAAATCACTAGAAGTTACTGTTTGTAGTGCTAAACTACTGAAAATGAATTTTTATGAGATTTGATTTTTTCCATGAAACCATGTCTCCTTAATTTACATCAAATTATTAAAAAATGTCAAGAACAATCATCTATTAGATTAAATTGGTTAAGACGATTTTGTTTGAAATAATGTAACAAAGATCTAACTTTTATTTTTGTGTTCAAATACAAATGCATGCACGTTTGTCTTATCATTATTGTTACTTCCACCTAAAAAGAACAACGTGCATAGAAGTATTGTAAAGTTCTGGATTTTCTCCACCCGTAAGATCACTAAAATAATTTCTAAAATAATGTTTGACGACTCAAAATTAAATTTCTCATGCCCTTAAAAGATTTTTAAAATATAACTATTACGAAAAATAACAAGCGCGCTAGAGAAAATGAATTTACTTCTAATTTTTAAGACTTTTGCCTACATCGTAATAGATATCGCTACAATTTATTTGATCATTCACAAGAATTCCAAAAATTTCAAAATTTGAACTGTAGATACTTGGGGACCTTGGACTAGGTCATGTTAAAATTTCATACCTTATACATTAGTTTCGTATTTCACAGAGATTAAACTCCCAACCCTCTAAACCACTCACTCGCTAGGCCATAGAAGCTTGGCATGTTTAGATCAGGCTCGGGATCATCAACCACCATCTACCAGTTTCTAGAAACCCAAAACTGCTCCTCATTCCAATGCTTTTGGGAAGATGGGCACTCCAATACGAAGGAATTATGAGATCCCCATGGTCCAAAGTAGTACCAGCCCACTTCCTCTACCTTGTCCTTTTTCTTAGGCAGTTTTTTCGAGAAATAAACGGTCTGGAAGATGTGCAAATGCATCTCAAACCTAATAGAATGTCTGAACCAGAGGTAGAGGCTCCCAGCCATTTGGCTCCATCTATTGGGAGTTACCTGGGTAGGTTCTAGACCATACGCTCTAAGAAACCTTCTGTAGAATGGGTCAAGAGGAAGCCTCCTCCCGGTGTTGAAAGATTGAAAATGCAACGTAGTGCAATCCTTCATCGGGTGACAGGCTCTCTCGTGAGGTCCAGGCACATGAAATTCAATGTCACTAGGGACTCAGAACATACTCTGGATTCTCTCCAGATCTACCTCGGTGCAACTGAAGGAACATCCATTGCAGTCCATCTCCTGCTAAAAGAAGGCCCCTCCACAGCAGAGTCGCCTCTTCGAAGGATAATGGCCAGCTCCTCCCCGGTGATAGCGTTAATCACTCGGATGGGTCTCACTTCAGTAACCAATGGAGACATTTCTGGAAAACTACCACCTACAGCTATACCCGTCTCTCTAGAAACCTCATCAACCTCTCCCAGACTGTCCTCCCCGCAAATACATAACAAAAATTTAAAGGGATAGAGAGAGTTTAATAGGTACCTAAAACTAGGAGTCCTCAGATGAAATGTCGTCGGAAATTGTCCTTCTTGCTGAAACACACAGTAGTCGGACATTCTCTCTTCTCTTGCTTAACTCACAGACTAAAAGAAAGCAATGAAAAGAAAAGTTTCAATATGACTTGCCTCAGCCATGTGCCTCTTCATTAAGGCTTCAGCACACCAGCCAGGCCTCCCACTTGGGACTTGCCTCAGCCGTGTGCCTCTTCCTTAAGGCTTCAGCACACTAGCAAGACCTCTCACTTGGGACTTGCATCAGCTGTGTGCCTTCCTTAAGGCTTCAACACACCAGCCAGGCTTCCCACTTGGGACTTGCCTCAGTCGTGTGCCTCTTTCTTAAGGATTCAGTACACCAGCCAGGCTTCCACTTGGGACTTGCCTCAGCCGTGTGCCTCTTCTTCAAGGCTTCAGCACACCAACCAAGCCTCTCACTTGGGACTTGCCTCAGCCGTGTGCCTCTTCCTTAAGGCTTCAGCACACCAGCAAGGCCTCCCACTTGGGACTTGCCTCAGCCGTGTGCCTCTTCCTTAGGACTTCAGCACACCAACCAGACCTCCCACTTGAGACTTGCCTCAGTCGTGTGTCTCTTTCTCAATGCTTCAGCACACCAGCCAGGCATCCCACTTGAGACTTACCTCAGCGGTATGCCTCTTCCTTAGAAAACACTAGCCAATCCTCCCACTTAGGAGTCTTCTCACTTCGGACTAGCTTAGGTGTTCGTCCCCAATATAATTCGCCTATGACAAGCACAACACCCCACATTAATGTCCGATCCTAAGCTTGTGGGACTGTTATTATAGAAAATTACAACAGTAAAGCACCCAAACACACGTGGGCAATGCATCCCATATTGTCGAGAGTGTAGCACGACATAGGCTTTCTTGCCAAGTCCAGAACCCCTCATAAATAATGGGGCCTAGACTTGGGGGCTATTGTTACGCCCCAATCCTACGTGGCATTCCACGGGGGCAGAGTCAAAGTCAAAACTGCTTGGACTGCCATCTCCGAGGCGGTTTTCCTCATCATCGAGAAGGTTTGTGAAAATTGCTTTTCCTTGACTCGAGGCGGTTGCGTGTTGAAAAAGCTTCCCCTGCCAAACCTGCTACTCAGTCACGAAAAGAATGATGGGACAGCTTGCGAGAGACGGCTTGTCAAAATCATAGTCTCTTAGGTTGCAGCTGAAAGTTACTCCCGCATTAAATGCTAATGATATGACAGATGAGATGTGACTCAAGAGCTCTCTAGATCGAGCTACGTGTCATGCATCAAAGGGAGGCCAACATATTGGAATGTGCCTATAAATACCAAGGGGATTCCCACAAAAAAAGGATGTTGAAATTATTACTCTCACAAGAAATATCAAGTCATCTATACTAATTATTCTTCAAGTGTTATAACCACAGCCATCAAGCTATTACCTCTACCATTGTGTGTTTCTCTTTGTCTTTTGTTACATATCCACCTGGTCCTAGGCATATTTACATGATTGAATAAACCACGTGGCTGTCCAAGCAAGATGGAAAATACACGTAGGAAGAGGAAGCGTGGAGTTCCAGTTGGCAACCAATTTTGAATTTCAACATATAACACTGTATACAACAAAAAACGATGAAAATATTGATAGAAGGAACGTGATAAAGCCAACAATATATATATATATATATATATATATATATATATGACAACCACATAAATATGTATAAATATATTTTTATTTATTTTTATTTATACGTATGAATACACAAATTGGAGTGTTAAATTTATAATAAGAATAATAAAAACAAAAATGAGATTTGACATAAAGAGTAATGATATAGCAACTATGGTAGGTAATAATTATGGTACACACTTGACACGTGGTATCACCACATTGGTCACTTTTTAAAAAGTTTAAAAAACTATAAACAACTTTCTAAAAAGTAACGATGTAGTGATGTCACGTATCAAGTGGGTACCATAATTATTACCCACCATAGGTGCTATATCATCTTTCTTGACATAAATACTTCATTCAGCGACGTCATCAACTCACACCAACAAAAAATAAAATTTGTAAAGTTATGGTTTGCAATAAAAAAAAAAATTTCTTTTTAAACTCAAAAATATTAATTTTTTTTATCACATTTACAACAAAAAAATTTAGTTAGTCTGTTATCATATTTCACTCCTTAATTAGTGCATAATATTCAACCAACCAAATTAGTCATAGTCTATATTTCAAAAAGAATAAACGATGAAAGAACACAATCTACAAAGACAAGCCAAAATATTTTATTAGAAACAATTCTAATTGCAATTCCAATACTTGCTACAAAATACTCCCTACATCTTTTACAAATTTGTTTGTGTGTATATTACATAATTAATCTTTTAAGGAATGTTCGACCGTCAGATGGAATGGACATGATAAGTAAAAGTCATTTCATGTGCATCTTGTGTTTTATTATGTTTATTTATGTCTTGTACCTAACGTGCTATTAATGTCAGGTTGAAGGTTATACTTTTGAATTTGTTGATCATGTTTCGTGACTAACAATAAGAGTCATAATCAATAAAACTAAAATTAATATGACATGAAGAAATTCATTTATGATAAAATATACTATGTCTGAGAATAGGTCAAGAAAAACTTAAGATTTAACATATTATAAAATAAACAAAAAAGTTTCAACATGTAATAAAATCTCTTAAGAGTAGCACAAACAAGGCCATCAATGACACACATCACCCATGTGTGCCTTCTTTTTACATTCTCCATTTATACCCTTTCACACCTTCTATACAAATTACAATATATATATAAAAAGCATAGTGCCTTTTTCAGTAGTCAATTTGATTTTTTCATGCTTCACGGTAATAAGATGAAATTAATAAATAAAATAAAAAAGATAAAAAGCATCAATTATCAAAATAATTAGATTAATTATATACCACATCATTAAGTAAGACACGTCCTATTGTGCATTTCTAGACCTTAGGATTCTATTATTTTTAGTTATATTATTTTGTTGATATAACTTCTAATTCTACAAGGGACGTAGTTATAAAACCCAACAATTTAAGTTGCATTTTAGTAACTTTAGGATAATATTTTTATTAGTTAAAGGGAAATTGGCGCAAATGGTCCCTCACATATGATGTTAGTGCGCAAATAGTCTCTAACTTTTTATTTTTGGCGGAATGGTCCATAACATATCAATTTAAGTGCGCAATTGGTCTTTTTTGACGGATTCCATTAAAAATCTGTTAAAAACCTATTATTTAGGTACGCAAATGGTCCCTCTCACTTTTTTTTTTATCGATTTGTGTTAAAATATTTTTTATCGAGTCAGTCCAAAATAATTGTAATGATAAAATTAAAGTTTGAATTTTAAATAATATGATTATTTAATAATAATAATAAAATAATTTTCATTAGCACACTTATTAATAATTATGAGCTTAAATTTTAGTTATTTTATAATAGTTCATAAAATATACAAAATAATTTAATATATTATCAATTTGTTAGTTTCTTTTAATTTCTTTTCTTTTAATTTTTAATATAAAAAATTAAAGTATCGGACCTATTTTTACTTTTTGAAAAGGTTAGGAATTCAATTGCAAATTTTTTTAAGGGTAATTTGCACTTTTGGTCCCCCAACCTTTGTAATTTGTAATAAATCTACTCATAATCTTTTTTTAGTACCAGACATCCCCAACCTTTCAATTTTTTACAAATCACGTCCCTATTGACATATTTTGACAATTTTACCCTCTTCTTTAAATAAACTAAAATAGAAAAAACTTAAAAACAATAAAAAATAAAATAAAATTGCAAATAAACCCCACAGCCAAATCACCACTAATCATGTAAAAATTCACCATTCACTATTCTATACTGTCTCCAAAATTCTAGTGCCCCATCCCCATCCCCATGCTATGAACAAACATAATTTCGACAGCCATATGTCAAAGCTAATTTACCACACATCGTGGTACTATCTTACCATTTCTCCATTCTCTAGGGCTTCAGCATTAGTGTATTATTTCTGCAGCAATTGGGTTCGATGCGGGTGTGCTGTCTGTTGGGATATTTTCTCGAAACTTGTCAAAATCAAAAGATGCACCAATTGTTGAAAAGGAAAAGATATGATATGATATGATATTATATTATATTATATTATATTTGGTGGCTAAAATTGGACAAATTTTTAAATATTGGACACTTTGGTAGTTGAAACTTAGAAGATATCTAGGTCATTCATTAACTATAAATTAACGTGGTTTATTCTCTTTTGTAGTGGTGGCTTGAGGGTTTTTTAGAGAAAAAAATTGTAAGCCTAGTATCCTAGTTGTTTTTCTTGTTTTCTTTGTGGGTTGTACAAAAAGTATAAATTAATGGGTACGGTAAAGTTTAGGATATTATTTTTCTTGAGATACTTGAGAATTTGGGTAGTTGAAATATATATGATTGTAACAATTTTTCATATAGTAAAAGCTTTAACAGTCCGTAAATCTTTCTCTAATTTTTGTATTTTTTCTTTTTTGTTATTTTTCTCTGAATAAGGATTTTGTGGGTAATAAAGGAATTCGTCTCAATTTTCAACAATGGTATCAGAGTATCAGGTCGTTCAGAGTGTTGGCGCACATAGAAGATATGTTTATTATATGTGACGTGGATAAATTTGACGAAAGAAATTAATTTTGACTTGTGGCAAGTACAAGTCAAGAACGTTTTTATTCAATCTGGACAGCACAGGGTTTTGAAAAGGAAACCAACCCCTATTTTCGACAAAGATACTAAAAAACCTGGTCACGCGAAGAAAAATCATCCAAAAGATGGAGCAGGCTTGGCTAACTACTCAACATCAGATACGGACAATATGTCTCTCTTTATAGGAGACGATGATGTCGCTTTGAGTAAATATTTATATTCTCGTGGCATATGCTAGTTGCCATGATAGAGGGTGTGTTACTACTAACGGGTCCACATTTGCACATGGGCACTGGCTTGATATTAATATGAGGTGTGTGATGGAATTGATGTCGATGGCTGATGAACTTTCAAGTAAGTCAAGCAAGGGAGTTGCATCATAACATTTCAGCATATTTATTCGACATGAGCCGATGAAATTCTTAGAATTCATTAATTGTAAGTGATTATACTTATATGGTAGAGTATGTTAATTCTCTGTTATGAGAATTGGGATTGTCAAAGTTTATCCTCTTTTTTAAGTATCGAGATGAAGAACTGCAGAAGAGATGATTGAGTTTTGACTCATTTTTCGTTAAGGTGGAGATTGTTGGGATATTTTCTCAAAACTTGCTAAAATCAAAAGATGCACCAATTGTTGAAAAGGAAAAGATATAGTATAATATAATATTATATTATATTATATTATATTTGGTGGCTAAAATTGGACAAGTTTATAAAACTTGGACACCTTAGTAGTTGAAACTTGGAAGACATCTAGGTCATTCGTTAAATATAAATTGACGTGATTTATTCTCTTTTGTAGTGGTGGCTTGAGGGTTTTTTAGAGAAAAATTGTAAGCCTAGCATCCTAGTTATTATTTTTTTTTTGGTATTGTACAAAGAGTAGAAATTGGTGGGTGCGGTAAAGCTTAGGATATTATTTTTCTTGAGATACTTAGGAATTTGGGTAGTTGAAATCTATATGATTGTAACAATTTTTCATATAGTGAAGGCTTTAATAGTCCGTAAATCTTTCTCTATTTTTTGTTTTTTCCTGTTTCGTTATTTTTCTCTGAACAAGGATCTTGTGGGCAATAAAAGAATTGGTCTCAATTCCCAACACTGTCTTGTTTGGAGTACTTGGAGGCTGCTCCATGGGCTGAAGATGAGGAAGAGAAGATAGCTTCACTATTATCGGAGCTTCGGCTTGAAGGAATTGGAGTAGGAAAAGTTTTGAAGAGGGTTTCTCTTGATGTCACGTCTGGAGTTAAGGATAGGAGTGACAATGAAGAAGTGCTTCTCAAGCTATTGAAGGTCGTTCTCGATCGAAAAGATGAGAAGGCGATGAAAGAGATGAAAGTTCTGGTGACCAAAATGTTATGTGAGAGAGATGAAAGTTCTGGTGACCAAAATGTTATGTGAGAACTCATTTCATAATGATTTGAGGATGGAGTCGTTGTACTCAGCTTGCAATGGGTGTTTACAACTACTCCGCGTTCATTTTCTATAGGCTGCAGAAGTTGACATGCAGAGTGTAGGTCAGATAGCACGACAGGCAGATAATTTGCATTGTCTATTGGATATATTGATTGATAGAATATTGGTGAAGATTTTTTGACAACATGGGCATCTCAGGCTGGGGTGGGGTGGAGTGGGGTGGGGTGGGGTCATTTTGTGTTTTTTAAAAGTTATAGGACTTCATGTGCAATTTTATTTCATTTTTTTTTGTTGAATTAGCTTTTTTTATTTTTTTTTATTCAAAGAGGAGGATAAAATCATCAAAATATGTCAATGGGAATGTGATTTGCAAAAAATTGGTCGTGATTTGCAAAAAAATTAAAGGTTGGGAATGCTTGGTACTAAAAAAAAGTTATGTGTAGATTTGTTATAAATTAGAAAAGTTAGGGACCAAAAGTACAAATTATCCTTTCTGTAATTCAAACTAAGGATATTTTTGTCTTTTTCATTAAATAAGGATCAATTGCGCACCAAAACATATAAGTCAGGGACTGTTGTGCTAAAAAATAAAGGTTAGGGACCATTTCCACACTAAAGTAAAGGTTAGGGACCATTTGTGTCAATTGAAAGAAAGAAAAAAAATGTAACTTGACAATTTACCCCACTAATAAAGACAAAATACAGTGAGAGAGACCATTTGCGCACCTAAATAATAGGGTTTTAACAGATTTTTAACGGAATCCATCAACATGGACTAATTGCGCACATAAATGGATAGATTATGGACCATTCCGCCAAAAATAAATAAGGAGGTACTACATTCCAAACAATAAGTTCTAAAAAATCTAAAGACCCCTAATTGTAGGAAGTCTATGTTTATCAATTTGAACTAAACTGCGGTATCGCTGTGGTAAATCTTGAGCGCTGTACTCGAAATAGCAACGGCGATCCCAACTCTCTGAAGCAAGTAAATCAGCGACCTGGTTGGCCTCTCGATAAATATGAGAAATAGTATCACGGTCGGAGGCAATGAGATGTCTGATATGGCGAAGAGTAGCCTGAATAGACTAAGGTCCTCCACCTTTGGTGATGCAGTGAATGGCCAAAGTAGAGTCGACCTCAATCCATAAATCTGAGAGTATAGTCCTTCAAGCAAAAATAATACTATCAAGAATAGACCTGAGCTCAACCTCCAAAATAGGGCACTCGCCATATGAAGATAAAAATGCGCGAACTCACTGACCTGATGAATGATGAATCTCCCATCCACTCGCAAATTCATCTTTGACGCATCCATCAGTATTGACTTTGTAAGATTCCACTAGCGGAGTACACCAATAAACCAAAACAGGGAGATGAAGGGATGGAGTAGTAAGAAATATACCAAAAAGATGAGCAATATCCATATCTCCTCGCCAATGAATAACTTAAAATAAACGGCATGTATGTAGTAATGAGATAGTGTGGTATACTCTCCAGATGATCCGTCTCGGTTCCATAGAGATATCCTGGTACTTCGTATCATTCCTCGCAGTCCAAATAAACCAGAGAATCAATAGAGGAATGATTGTGTGAATATGATCCTTTTTGACAAACTGACCCGAGAAATGCCAAGACTGAAAGCGATACTGAAAGCTCTCCATCGGTCGAAAGGTTATATGAAAAATGTCAGAAAAATGGCGCCAAATCTGGTCGGCAATACTACTATCAATAAACAAATGATGAATAGTCTCAATAACTGAGCAATACTTACAACGAGAAGCCATATGACTCCCAATCCATATCTGAATCACAACATTAACTGGGATAAGACCCTGGCACAGTCTTCAGCAGAAGAAAGAGGCAGTCGTCGGGATAATAGAACTCCAAATCATGTTGTATACAGCCTGAATAGTATGCCCCATGCAAACTAGCTGCCATGCAGACTTGGTAGCAAATCTACCATTCGAAGTATCCTTCCACATAATCTGATCGTGCACCTCAGCAGTGATAGGTATGTTCCCTATCTGTTCAGCAATAATATATGGTACAAGCTGAAGTAGTTTGCCAATGTTCCATCCAGTATCATTAAAAAATTCTCTAACCTAGATCGAAAAATGTGTCAAGTATGGAAGACAATCAGCTAATATAGACTCGCCCATCCAACAGTCATGCCAAAAGAATATCTGACCACACCCTAACTTCCAAGCAATGTGTGTCTCCGACTGTGGGCCTATATGCTTCAACCTCTTCCATATAGCTGAAGCATAGTAAGAATAGTAGTCAGCAACTGATGGGTGTCTTTACAATACTTACTCAGTACAAACTGAGTCCATAATCACCGTTGAGATCTAAATAACCATCAGAGCTTTAAGGAGAATGTATCAACAAGATCATGCACACTCCTAAAGCCCAGCCACTCTCTTCAGTAGGAATATAAAGGTCCTTCCATCTCTTCCAATATAATCTGGGTGCATCGTCTCTGGAGTCCCAAAGGAAATATCAACCTTTCAAAGTCTCATATCTTTCAAAGTTTTTAAAATCTCATAGTTTGTGTGTTATATTTTGAACTATTTTATTCCATGTTTCATTTATATGTATTAAATTATGTACAAGTCGAAATGATTAAGGAGATTTGGCATAAATACTTCATTGAGCTTATGCCATAAACACACACAAACTCACACCATCAAAATGAAAGATGTAAAGTTATGGTTTGCAATAATTTTATTTTTTCTCTTTTGAAACTCAAAAATATCAATTTGTTATCACATTTACTTCAAAAATATTTAGTTAGTCATTTATCATATTTCACTCCTTAATTGGTGCATAATATTCCATCAACCAAATTAGTCATAGTCTATTTTTTAAAGAGATCAATACGTGATTAGAGAGTACAAACTATAAAGACGAGCCAAAATCTTTGAATATAAACAATTCTAATTGCAATTCTAATACTTCAATTCCTTGCTACAAAATACTCGTGACATCTTCTAGAAATTTGGTTCTTTGTATATTGGATCATTAACCTTTTCAGGAATGTTCGGAAGCCCGATGGAATGGACATGATAAGTGAAAGCCATTTCACATGCATTTTTTGTTTCATTATGTCTACTTATGTTTAGTACCTAACTTGTTATTAGCGTGAGGTTGAAGATGACACTTTTGGATTTGTTGGTCATGTCCCGTGAATAACAATAACAATAACAATATCAATCATAATTAATAAAAATAAAATTAACATGGTACGAATAAACTCATTTATTATTAAATATACTATATATCAGAATGAGTCAAGAGAAATTAAATTTCAACTTATTATAAAATAAACAACAAAATTTCAACTTGTAATGTGTGACTTCTTTTTATAGTCTCCATACTTTCCATCACACATTTGATAAAAAATACTATATATATATATGGCCTTCGTGTTTCATGTGTTGTTAGTCGTTAGATTAGTGTCCTTGTTTGTAAATATTAATGATGAGTTTTAGTATTTTTGGTCGTCGTAGATCATTTATGAAATAAAAATATTAATGATGAAAGTGTATTTCATCAACTAATATGTTTATTGTGACTTGTGAGGGCAAAAGAGTAAATTCATACTGTCATATTTTGATTGGTTGCTTATTAGACACTTGGATTGTACTAAATCAAGATTAATTCCAGCCTTTTATTATAATCAACGGCTAGGATTTGTTCTAAAAGGGATCTCCCTTGTTCTATTCATTCTCCTACTCTCTCTCTCTCTCTCTCTCTTTCTTTGTCTCAAAATATTCTCTCTCTGATTTATTTTCTTTTAAAATACTAAAGATTATGATGTTTCTTTTGTAAATCACTAGAAGTTACTGTTTGTCAAAACTACTGAAAATGATTTTTTATGAGATTTGATTTTTTCCATGAAACCATGTCTCCTTAATGTACATCAAATTATTAAAAAATGTCAAGAACAATCATCTATTAGATTAAATTGGTTAAGACGATTTTGTTTGAAATAATGTAACAAAGATCTAACTTTTATTTTTGTGTTCAAATACAAATGCATGCACGTTTGTCTTATCATTATTGTTACTTCCACCTAAAAAGAACAACGTGCATAGAAGTATTGTAAAGTTCCGGATTTTCTCCACCCGTAAGATCACTAAAATAATTTCTAAAATAATGTTTGACGACTCAAAATTAAATTTCTCGTGCCCTTAAAAGATTTTTAAAATATAACTATTACGAAAAATAACAAGCGCGCTAGAGAAAATGAATTTACTTCTAATTTTTAAGACTTTTGCCTACATCGTGATAGATATCGCTACAATTTATTTGATCATTCACAAGAATTCCAAAAATTTCAAAATTTGAACTGTAGATATTTGGGACCTTGGACTAGGTCATGTTAAAATTTCATACCTTAGATCTTAGTTACTTCGTTTGGTAGATGAAAACATTAGCCAAAATTGTTTAAAAAAATGTATCGGCATCCCGGTAAAACGTTCGTAATAAATTCATGTGATGGAATTTTTTAGTGATTATAATGACTACAATTTTTGAGTTTTTTTTAAAAGTCCATAAGCTGATCTTTTTAAGCAACTATTACACGTGGATTTCACTTATAAATGGAGAATTGGTTGCATGGCTGAAAACCAATTCATCAAGAAATTGTTATGAGCATGCGGATGCCCTATTTTCCACTTTTCTTCTAATAATTAAAATTCGGATCATTGAATACCCAAAAAAAGAAAAATGTTACGTTTTGTGCTGACACCACCCACCAATAAGGATAGCAAAAAAATCCTCGTCCTGCCTTAGGCTGCCCCGTCCTGCTTATTCGGGTAATAGGGGCGGGTTTTTCTGCCCCGCGGAGTTCGCTGGGTAGCCCAGCCCCATCTCGTGACTTGTTCCACCAAGATTTTTTTTTTTTTTTCGTAAAATCAAAAAATAGAATACAAATTAAAACTTTGCTAGAAATGAACTAAAGCAGAATCGAACCCTAGTTGAAATTATAAACTATAAATCTCAACCATTACACTACAATTCCATTCTTGAATTTTTTTTGTTTTGTTTGCTACAAATATTTTTAAAAAAATTTATTTATTTTTTATATATTTTTTTCAGTTTTATAAAAGAAAAAAAAATTCGTAAGATAGTTGGCGGGTCAAAAGATTGACCTGACCCGTCCCATTCCACTCCACCTCACCCCGAAGGGCGGACCCACCCCAGCCATCCCTACCCACCAACTTGATTTTATTCTTAAAAATCTGACTACAGCCTGCTTTTACTGACAAGGTTGCTTTAAAAATGCACATTTCTAAGGGTCTATTGGTTACCAAATTTGGAATGGAGTATTTCATTATCATTTGTACTTATTTACTCACCAAAGAGAAGCCTTTTTGCACCATATAAGATCAAGGTTGGTTCCCAAAAACGATTATTTTTGCTTGGTTTAATTATGAGAAAGTGTCGTAAAAACTAATGTGGGATTGTAATAGGAAATCTAGTACTATTTTTTTTTATTAGCTCTGTTAATTGATTTTAAATAGAAAAATTACACTTTTAGTTTTCAATTAAACTTTGATTCCTAATCAATTAGAATAAGAAAATAACATATGCAGAAATAATAATAATAATAATTTAAAAGATGAAAAGAAATGAAGTGTGCACTTAAGACAAAATTCATCCCTTGAACTCCGAAGCATTTGATGTTGACAAGCAAAAGTTTTATCATACTTTTATGGACGAATCATATTTAACCATGCTCTTTACCGTAACATAAGGGCTAGCACATACAACGATGTCTAGGGCGCTTTCTAAATATTTAATAATGACTTTTAGTCATTTTTGTTGGACGTCGATGGCTTGAATAAATAGTGATATGAAAACTTCAACTTGTAATCGCTAGATGGTTTCTTACTCTAAAAAATTTAATTCAAACATGAAAATTAATGTTTATATCACCATATATCACCAAGCACAACTCCTCTTCATTGAATAAAAAAATAAATAAAAATAGTCTGTCCCCTTTTTGTATTGGTAAAATTCGATAATTCTTGATAAGGTATACGAATTACCCAAAAAAAAAAGTTCACGACTCTTGAATTTACTTTGGGCAAAACCAATTTACTTAGCACAAAGGACTTTTATTTTTACTTCACATGGTGGAAAACTTGTTCTTATTTAGTTTTCACTTTTATCTTTGTTTTTGTATTCAATGTAACGTCGACATACACCTAAGATCAAAGATTAGACGACTTTTAAGAGCGCACAGGACTTTCCCTTGATGGAACTTCTAGTTTTTTAATCCCATATCTCAAAATTATACGAGCACTATTTGTTCTATACTTGTAATACGTAACATACTAATTATTAGAGGTGAAGAAAGTTACCGCTCAAAATTCGTGCATTAAATATGCGCGTACTTGTTATAATTATGTTTACGTCGAAACACAACACGCGTGCCATTTGATAAAAGATTGATTCGTGGTGTGTATATATCCTCTAGCTAGCAAATGCTTAATTAGAGCTTTCAGCCATGAAAAGTCCTCCTCTGGAATTGGTAGGATATGTGATGCAATTGGAAATTGAAATTCCATGAAGTCAACAATTTTTTGCTTTTCGTTTTTCAAAAAAAAAAAAAAAAAATTATTTTAAAGCAGTTTCATTAAATTTTGCTTTTAGTTTTCATCCTTCCATTGTCCTTTTGCAGCAAAACCTGGTCAAACAAAAGTTAAAATTACTTTCCATCCAAACAGGGCTTAGCCAAACACTGTGTTAAACCAGACCATCCTTTATATATATTATACCAATGTATAGGTTGTTGTTCCAACTTCCAGCATACCTTTGTATTCTATTCCACCATTTATTTGTTTAATATTACCCTGGTTCGTGGTGCATTGTTTTGCTAGGCTTCCTTTGTGTCCGATACAACACGTATCAGATATGTCTACACGCGATTTTTGAGAAACTACTGACATCGATACCGACACGTTGTCGACATGTCGATTAATTTTTTACACGCAAGTTTTGAAAAACTGTCGATACCGACACGTCGATTAATTTTTTACGTGCGATTTTTGAAAAACTACCGACACCGACATGCCGTCAACATGTTGATTAATTTTTTTTTTCAAAATTTATAGTGTAAAGAAAATAAAAATTTCTATACTTATTTTATAAAAAATAAATTCTCAAAAAATAATTGACTCATTTTAATATTAACAAACAAATAATTGGCCTATTTAAAATATTGACTAGACCATAAGAATTGATCTATTTTTTTAAACCTTAAACAAATACCCGACGAAGTGTTTGATACGTGTCTGACACCGACAAGTCGGTGCTAGTGGCGTGTCCGGGCTTCTTAAGAAATTTCTATGCAGAAACAAGAAGGCTAAGATAGAACTAGCAAGGGCGCCCCAAACTCCACCTCCACCTCCACCTCGTCGAGGACTCTCAGCTGCAGATCTTCAAGTAAACATTGAAGCGTTACACAAGGAAATGGATCTGGCTAAAACATGGTTTTTAACTGCGGTTGGTATTTTTTTACCTTGGAGGTGTCAATGTTGATTGGATACTATACCATATTAGTACTGAATCGGTGCTTCAATAGGTGGATACTCATTTCATATGTGGTCATGTTGAGTATGGTGCTTCTATTGTCAATGGGTTATTTTAAGGTTAAATATACAAGATTAGGATACATCAAAGAGAGAAATGAGGTTTTGGCTAGTGTCCCTGGCGTTGGAGAAGCGGGACCAGAGGATTAGGATCTGGGAGGTGGCTGATTTGAGGTTTGGGAAACACCGTGATCAACTCCAACATTGTTGTGCTTAGTTTAATTATGAGAAAGTGTCATAAAAACTAATGTGGGATTGTACTATTTTTTTTTATTAGCTATGTCAATTGATTTTAAATAGAAAAATTACATTTTAAGTTTTCAATTAAACTTTGATTCCTGATCAATTAGAATAAGAAAATAACATATACGCGTACTTGTTATAATTATGTTTACGTCGAAACACAACACGCGTGCTGTTGGTCCCAGTTGTAAACAACAATCAAACAAATATGTAAAGAACACAAGATTTTTCACCCTTTCGGGTCCGGATGTTCAGCCGTTAAGCCTAATCACCCGTTGAGCTTCCACAAACGTGGTTAACGCTCCAAATCCACTAGCACAACCTCAAGTTCAACACGATTACAATGATACACCAAGTATCAACCAAAACAACAGACTGAACCCTCAGACTCCTCTCTCTTTATACAGAAATACACCAAGTATACCATCCGGTTACTGTTCATCAAGAATAGAACAAAACCACCCCTAATCTAACCCACTATCTATTCACCAAGAAAGGTAGAAGGAAAATGTATGTCAAAAGACGAAAGAAAAAGAGACCCAGAGAAGACTCAAGAAAAGTTCACATAGAAGAAAGCTGCGCGTCTGTATGTATCCCCAAAAAACACAGAATTTGGTATTTATATCATCTTCAGTGTTGCCCTTAAATCAACGGTCATCATTAATCCACGTATCACCATCAGACGGCATACACAACTTCAGGAATGCATAAGTCGTGTTTCCAGAAAGGGCGACTTCAGGATTGGATTTGGTTTGGGCCATCACAGAGTCTTCTTCTTGGGCCGAGAGAGTTAAACTTGCATCATTGGGCTTCTGCATTTGGGTCAATGTCTAATGAACAATTGCAGATCAATCCAACACGTGCCATTTGATAAAAGACTGATCCGTAAGTGTGTATATATCCTCTAGCTAGCAAATGCTTAATTAGAGCTTTCAGCCATGAAAAGTCCTCCTCTGGAATTGGTAGGAAATGTTATGCAATTGGAAATTGAAATTCCACGAAGTCAACAATTTTTTGCTTTTTTTTTTTTTAAAAAAAAATATATATATTTCATGAAAATAAGAGTCTTCATTTCTTTCAATATACTTCAGAACTTTATTTGCAGTTTCTCGTTGCATCAAAATACAAGTTGGATCAAATAAATTAAACTGATTTATGTAGTACTCAATCAAACATATGGAAGTAATATTTATTTTGACAAGAGGTGTCTATATTATTGTACTCTTATACAAACTAATTATTATAATTTTTAATTAAATCACTCTAATTAGTAATTAGCATATTTTATTAATAATAAAAATAAATATAATACAAACTTAAAAGGAAAGCCCGACCTGATCTCCATCTAAAGATGCAATAAATAGTGGTAACAATTAGCACATCTATGAAACTTTTTTGTTGTGGCCTTTGTGGTTCTCGATTGCACCCACCTTTCGGCTTTCCCTCTTGTGTTTATCTTTACCTTTGAATTTTCTCATTTTCTTAGACGTATTTGCCCTTGAAGAAAAATAAAATTCCGTATAACTTGTCTCAACTAAAATATAAAATAGAATTTCTTTTTTTCCTTTTCGGTGACAAGGAAAATAAGAACTTCACAAATAAAAATTAAAAAAAAAAATTGATCACATGTAATATTGAACAAGTAAAAACAGCTTTTATATAAAATAGATTTAATACTTGCTAACTTTTAAGATGCATAACGCAAATTTACAAAATTTGAACAAAAAAATAAAAATAAAAAAAATAATTGAATAAATATTCGTTCTAATAGAACTTTCTCTAGTTGTTATCAATAACTAATTTCAAAATTTAATGTTATCGATTCGTTTGTACTTAATTTGTAGTTAACTTATATTAAATCTTACTAGGTGACTTTGTCAACCAAATATTGTGTATTCAAAATATTTTATTGAGGAATGAAGTTTGGCAAAGGCTTAATAGATAATTTATTGAGGAATAAGATTCAACGAAAGAATTAAATAAAAGTTGAAATATCACTTTTGTAGGTTCGAGAGTACTTACTTAAAGACTCTTTTGCTTACTCATGGTCCCTATCGTACTCGTTTCTCGAAAGAAATTGTATAAATTTATTATCGTATTCCAAGTTGGAGAAATATCCAACAACATCCCATCATATTCCGTAGCTCTCAGCCTCAGGTAGATAAATGGTACATTTTGCAACCGCCGCCTTCAATGCTTCGGACAGTCAATTAGCTTCTTTAATAATAGCATACATTTTAATATCCAATTCCATAATATTTATTTATATTTATATTTATGAAATATACACAAATTGGAGTGTTAAATTTATATTAAAATAATAAAAACAAGAATGATACTGAAATCTTAAGTATCAAAAAGGGTCTAAATGATAGTTTGATGCAAGTTTGCTCGCTCATACGCTGGAAATTATTAATTATTAAATTTTAACCAAAATATTTGGATATATTTTGTTGTAAATGAGAACAATTTATATTCAATTATGTACATGTCGAAATGATTTAAGGAGATTTGGCATAAATGCTTTACTGAGCTGACGCCATAAATACATGAATCTTGTGTTTCATTATATCTACTTACTACTTGTATCTAAGTACCTAACGTGCTATTAGTTTCAAGTTGAAGGTGATACTTCAAGATATTTTTGCCATGCTTCGTGAAAAACAATAACAGTCATAATCTATAAACTAAAATTAATATGACACGAACAAACTCATTTATTATAAAGCATACTATATTGGGAATGAGTCAAGAAAAACTTAAGTTTCAACTTGTTATAAAAGGGTTAATTTGAACAACGGTTACTAAATTAAGTTTTTAAAATTTTTAAATTGGTTAAGTAATTTTTTTATGGTAATAATCACTCAAGTTTCTAACAGTTACACTAATAATCATTCGACTAGAAACGTTAACTTAAAAAACTATGTGCCACTGTTAAATTCCAGGTGGACATAAATAAAATTGATTAGTACGTCACGTCAGACAAAATTGTGTTAATTGCAATTAAATGCCTAATCAAACACGTTTTTCTTATATTTGTTTGCTTTCAAAAAGCAGTTAGTTGGTGAATTTTTTGCATTTTTGTTGGTGAATTTTTTAAGGTGAGGTATTTTTGTCTTATGTGGTGTACTATTTAACGCCGTTTATGTCAACGTCGAAATTTAACAATGACGTATATGATTTTATGTTAATGTGTCTAGCTGAGTGACCATCAGTCTAACTATTAGAAACTTGAGTGATTACTAAAGATAGCAAAACAGGCCCGTCGGGCTCTTATAACCCAAATTTTGGGTTGGGCTAACTTGTTAAAATATTGGCCAGAACAAAATCGGGCCTATATGGCCTAACCTGTCTAGCCCGCCGGGCCAGTTGGGCTTGGACAAAGTTGGCCCGTGGTTTTTTTTTATTTTATTATTAATTTTTTTGCTCTTCAATACTAATCATTCATTTTTTGAATAGCCACAATACGTAATCTAAATAATCTCAAAATTTAAAATGGTCTAAGTCCAAGTCCCCAACTTAAATTGTCTTTTTTGTAATATTAGTCCAAGAATCCCAACATCCAACACAAAATTGTTTAGATTCAAGTAAAATTTAGTTTAATTCAAGTTCCAACCTAAATTTCAGATGTAAATCGAACCATGCTTGTGCATATGCGAGAATATATACACACAAAAATGTTTTGAGCAAATTCTTGTCGACTAAATCAGTCAATTAATGGCTCGTACTCTTCTGCACGAGAACTAATTTGTAAGCACCCAGAAACAAATTTAAAGAAAAAAGGATTTCAAAACCCACAATTCATTGAGAAAAAAGAATTTCAAGATTTCAAGAACTAATAGCACCCTGTATTTTTCTTATGAATGGATTGTATCCTCTGAAAGATTGTCATCAGATGAAGGATATATATTCTCCACGGGACAATTTGGTAGCCATGCTATTTAAAAAAAATGCAGTCACTCAAATTAAATACAATAACCCAATTTGGGCCTTGCAATTATGTTTCGGGTGTCACATTTAATGTTTTTACTATGGCCAATGTCACCCATACTGCAAAACGGATAATGTTTGTTGTATACCCACACTTACATTTTTACATGTGTCAAATGATGATTTGTTCAAATCATTATTTAATTGGCCAAATGAATAAAGTGAACAAATCATTATTTGACACATGTGAATATATAAGTATGGGGATAAGTGTGGTTGTATAATAAGCATTGTCCGTTACTTCCTTTGATACAAGGACTCACTATTTGCTTGCTATTATTCGTCGTATTCATGAGGTGCATGTTGTAACTTTTATAACCTTCTCTAGTGAATTAGAATTTATAGAAATTTTGGTTTTAATTAAATTATTTGAAAAAAAAAAAAGAAAAGAAAATTATGGCCGGGTTGGTCCAATGGGTTGGGCTGGGCCGGCTCGGGCCAGTCTCAAGTCTGGCCTACTTCGATGGGCCAGTTCGGACTGTTTGCCAACTCTAGTGACTACTAATAAATGAAAATTGCTTTAATGACTATTTTTATGTTTTTAACAAATTTTACTCACCGTTGATAAAATTAACCTAATTATAAAATAAATAACAAAGTTTCAACATGTAATAAAATTTGTACGACTAGCACAAACAGGGCTATCAAGAACACCCATGCGTGTCATTAGAGGTGGTAAAATTGGTCCGGCCAGCAGGCCGGCCCATGTAGCACGCCTCTTTGGGTTGGGTTGGCCCTGACCCAAATAAAAGCGGGCCAAGATGGCCTGGCCCATCTAGCCCGCGGGCTAGTTGGGCCGGCCCAATTTTGATTTTGATTTTGATTTTTTTGATTTTTTTTTTTTGCTACTTAATACTAATCACTCATTTTTTGAATAGCCCCAATACATAATTCAAATAATATCAATCTAAAATGATCTAAGCCAAAGTCACCAATAAACATTAATCTAAAAATCATAGGATCCAACATAAAAGTGTTTAGATTTAATTAAAATTTAGTTTAATTTAAGTTTTAATCCAAAATATATTTGGTGTGACAAATAAATTATTTATTTTAAATTTACTTATAAATAACTCTTTTAATTTAAGCCAAACATGCTTATATCTCAAAACAATAAGACTAGAATGTTTTTAATATTTGTATTTGTTACCACACGATTACGATATGGCTGCCACGTCAGCACAAGCCCCATCTAAGCCCAGTAAGGGCCCAGTTCGTAATCTGTCAAGAACCCTATCTGGACCCGTCACGCGCTTGGGCCTTCGGCAGCTAGAAATCCGCGAATCACGTGGAGGGCCTCGGCGCCCTCATGCGAACCATAGGGCCTCGTCAGACCTCGCATCATTCATAACCAGCAAGCAACTCGATACACCGGGGCAACCAGAGAAGTAATTAAAGAAATATTGCGTTGGATTGGGCGCACGAATCTCCACAAGGAAACACAATCATGATCTCCTAAAATCATGCAACGTGATAAACTCAAGGAAGGTAGGCAATCTCGGGTATCTTTATCACATAAGGAAGGAGGATCCGATTGGGAACCGAATTGATTTGTCTTCCAAATCAATTAGAATTCTTGCGCTATAAATACAACGTCTCCGGTTGTTCCAAGGTACGCACTTTTACGCTTAAGAATCCCACCCTAAACTCTGCTTAAACTTCTGCCTGCTTGTCTCTCCCACACCCCTATTTTGTTCCCGCCCCCGCGTATTCCTTATATACCGGCTGTTGACTTGATCTTCGGAGTGCCAACGATCGCCGAACCCTTTTTCTCCGAAGATCTTGGTGCCTAACGGTCGTCCTAGTGTGCAGGTAACATACGAGCTGGCAGAGGAGTGACTGGAGATCTGTTGGCACGTGGACTGGTGCAGGTTCAGACGTCAACAGATTGGCGCCGTCTGTGGGAACGAAAAAACCTATCACGACCAAGTACTTTTGGTAAAATGTGTACTCTACCTGAAAGAGCATGGCACCCGAATATCGACAGAAGCGGGCAGTGAGACAGGGGAATCAAGACCTAGAGTTGGATGACGCCCGGATGGAGGCCGCGCTCGGGCCGCTGGATGATCAGCCTCTCCAGCAGGGACCCAAGCGTAGTCGTACCCGGATAAACCCATCACAGCCTGACTCACTAGACTACCACTGCTCCTATGACAGGGACGAACTGCAGATAATGGCCATACACTCAGAGCCAACGGAAGTTGACGGCGAAGGGTTAGATGAAGAGTTGGTACTAGACGAAGGTCTAGATCCCCGGATCATAGCCTCGGATTCCCTCGCTTCCCCAGCAGAGGAGCTGGAAACATTCCCGGTGAACCCCTCGGAGCCAACCCAGATGTTGCAGGTGGGAGGAAAGCTCGAGGAGAAGATAAAGAAAGAGCTGAAACAGTTTCTACGAGAGAACGCAGACGTCTTCGCATGGAAACACAGTGACATGGTCGGGATCGATCCGTCGATCGCGTGCCACGCCTTGAAAACGGACCCAAAAGTGCGCCCCAGGATTCAAAAAAGGAGGCCTCTAAGTGCCGAGAGGTACCAGGCCTTGAAAGAAGAAGTTGACAAACTACTGGCCAGCGGGTTCATCAGAGAGGCGACTTACCCCCAGTGGGTATCTAACTCGGTGTTGGTCCGGAAAAGTACCAAGAAGTGGAGGGTATGCATCAACTTCTCAGATTTAAACCAGGCGTCTCCTAAAGATAGTTTCCCATTACCACGCATCGACCAGCTCGTCGACGCAACCGCCGGCCACAAGTTGCTTAGCTTCATGGACGCGTACTCGGGCTATAACCAGATCCCAATGTTCACAGGGGACGAGGATCACACGTCGTTTATCACGGACCGAGGGCTATACTGCTATAAGATGATGCCGTTCGGCTTGAAGAACGCGGGAGCCACATATCAACGGCTGGTAAATCGTATGTTCGCCGAGCAAATCGGGAACACGATGGAGGTATACGTCGACGACATGCTGGTAAAGAGCATCAACGCAGAAGACCACATAAATCACCTAAGGGGAATGTTCGAAACTCTTCGCAAATATCGCATGAAGCTTAATCCCTTAAAGTGCGCGTTCGGGGTCGCGTCCGGAAAGTTCCCGGCTATATGGTCAATCAGCGAGGGATAGAGGCTAATCCCGAAAAGATCAAAGCGCTCATCGAGATGCGGTCACCCTCCTCCTCCAAGGAAGTCCAGAGTCTGACAGGAAGGTTAGCAGCTCTAAATCAGTTCATATCCAAGGCGACCGATCGTTGCCAACCCTTCTTTCAAACCATAAAAGGGGAGAAACGGTTCGAATGGACCGACGAGAGCGAAAAAGCCTTCCAAGACCTCAAGATCCTCCTCGAAAAATCTCCACTGCTATCCAAACCCAAGGACAGAGAAAGGTTACTCATCTACCTCGCCGTCTCAAAAAAGGCAGTTAGCTCGGTGCTCATCCGCGAGGAAGGTCCAGCACAATTCCCAGTCTATTACGTAAGCAAAGCCCTGCAGGACGCGGAAACAAAATACCCAGACATGGAAAAACTCGCTCTGTCATTAATTGTGGCCTCCAGGAAGCTTCGACCATACTTCCAGTCCCACAGCATAGACGTTCTGACGAACCTCCCCTACGACAGATACTCCAGAAACCAGATACTTCAGGGCGATTGATGAAATGGTCGGTAGAACTCAGTCAATTTGACATCAGTTACAAACCACGGCCGTCGATAAAAGGGCAAGCTCTAGTCGATTTCGTGGCTGAATTCGCTCACATCCCCGATGGTCCACTTGAAGCCCGACCCTTGGAAGTACCGACATGGAAGTTATATGTCGATGGATCCTCGGGGGAGGCCGGGGCTGGAGCCGAGATCCTGCTAATCAGCCCAGATGGTCATAATCTCAACTGCGCGCTTCGCCTGTAATTCAAAGCTTCCAACAACGCTGCAGAATACGAGGCCCTGCTGGCGGGCTTGAGGCTAGTGCATGAGATGAAGGCAAGGAAGCTCCGAATCCACAGCGATTCACAGCTTGTCGTAAGTCAGGTTAATGGGACTTTCGCAGCGCGCGAACAATCCATGGTGTCCTACTTAACAAAAGCTAAAGAACAGCTGTCTCGCTTTGAAGGATACGAACTCCTCCAGATCCCACGGGCCGAAAATGGCTACGCAGACGCCCTCTCCAAACTGGCAAGCAGTAGGGACTCCGACCTAATGAAAGCCATCCCGGTTGAGAAGCTTACCCAACCTTCAACCGAGGGCGCTACCGCGCCCTCCGTCCTAACCATCCATGATTCTCCGAAATGGATGAAGGAGATTACCAAATATCTAATTAGTCAGGTGGCGCCCGAAGACAAACTAGAGGCACAGAAGCCCCGCAGAAGGGCCGCAAAATTCGTATTACAGGACGGAGTTCTGTATAAAAGGGGATTCAGCCACCCCCTCTTGCGTTGCCTAACACAAGAGGAAGCAGTATATGTAATGAAAGAAATACACGAGGGGATCTGCGGCAATCATTCGGGAGGGATGGCCTTGGCACAGAAAGCCTTGAAATAAGGGTACTATTGGCCGACCATGAAGAAAGATTCCCACAATTTTGCGAAGAGATACGACAGATGTCAGAAGTTTGCGGCAGTTCTGAAGCTCCCCGCTCAAAACCTTACTCCTGTCACTAGCCCCTGGCCCTTCGCCAAATGGAGAATCGACTTCATCGGTCCCCTCCCAAAGGGGAGAGGTGGAGTCAAGTTCGCGATTGTAGCAGTAGATTACTTCACCAAGTGGTGTGAGGCCGAGTCTCTGGCCAAAATCACGGAGGAGAATGCCTGGAAATTTGTATGGAAAAATATTGTCTGCCGCTTCGGCATTTCCCATTCTCTTGTCTCTGACAACGGCACGCAATTCGCTGGAATGAAGTTCAATGCAAACTGTGAGAATCTTGGGATCCGAAGGGATTTCTCCACCCCTTACTACCCACAATCCAACGGCCAGGTAGAAGCTGTGAATAAAATCATTAAACACACCCTTAAGCGGAAACTAGAGTCCGCGAAGGGGGGATGGGTCGAAGAATTACCCGAGACCTTGTGGTCCTACCGAACCACCTCTCGCACGGCCACCAGCGAAACCCCGTTCTCCATGGCGTATGGGGCAGAGGCTATGATCCCCGTCGAGATAGGAATGCCCTCGTCTAGACACCTACACTTCAACGAAGTGGCCAACGAGGATTTGCAAAGAGCGGGTCTCGACCTACTGGATGAGAAACACACAGAGTCGCAACTTCGCCTCGCGGTTTACCAACGGAAGATGGCCCGATATTATAACTCCAAGGTCAGGGGCAGAAATTTTCGTGTCGATGATTTTGTCCTGAAGAAAATATTCCAAGCTAATAAGGAAGTAGGGGCCGGAACCCTAGGGCCCACCTGGGAAGGGCCTTACAAGGTCATCGAAGAAGTCCGTCCCGGAACTTATAGACTAGAGGATTCCGAGGGACAAGAGATAAGACATCCCTGGAACATCGCCCACCTGAGGCCATATCACCAGTAATACAGATTTAATAATTTTCTTCTGTTGGTCTCCTTACAATTCTTTGACGGACGTCATGAAACGCGACGCCATTTAAAAATATTCGTCCTTTATGAATTCAGAGTGTTCCACATACAACGAATATCGACACGGCAGCGAGGGAGTGTGGTTCGCGGCCAACTCTGTTAACTCACTGGGTAAATATTTTACGCGTAAGAAAGCAATTACAAACCACACGGCAGCGAGGGAGTGTGGTTCGCGGCCAACTCCGTTAACTCACTGGGTAAATATTTTACGCGTAAGAAAGCAGTTACAAACCACACTGCAGCGAGGGAGTGTGGTTCGCGGCCAACTTCGTTAACACGCTGGGTAAATATTTTACGCGTAAGAAAGCAATCATAAACCACACGGCAGCGAGGGAGTATGGTTCGCGGCCAATCCTGTTAACTCGCTGGGTAAATATTTTACGCGTAAATCAAATCTTGCAATTCGCTAGACAAACATCCAGCGCGCATGTGTGCGGTTGTCCGCGTCTAACTCCATTAAATTCGACTGGAAAGGTACCAAGTGCGCAAACATTCGAAACAAACGTAAAAACTTCCATTAAAAACTCATTATTCGATTACACAAAAATCTATGCAATAGCATGGCTGGGGAAATTTGACCTATGCATGTAACACTACGTTTCGGTATAACCCGGTACCTCCAGCTTAGCCAGGAGGGCTTTAGCCTTCGCCAGTTCGTTTGATACTTCGATCAGCTCCCTATCTTTGGCTTGTATCATATTCTGGCAAGATTTCAACTGGGACTCGGCCTTTTTCTGGGCAACGATACATGCCTTTTAGATTGTCTGGGCTTTCGCAGCGTCATACGCAGCACGGCTTCGCGCATCTTCCAAAAATGCGAGTTGCGCCCGAAGGCGTTTGACTTCAGCCCTCATTGCCTCGGCATTCTCATCCTCTCCCAGAGCAGACTGTATTTCGGCAACCCTCATCTCCAACATTTTATACAACTCACAGTTTAAGACATGACTGCGAGAGGTGTACATTTCAGCTAGCTTCATCAACTCCGTCACCTCTGCGGTATCCACCGCCTTCTCAAAGGGGGATGTCCAGTATTTGTGGACTGAGGTAGCTGCAAGTGCAACCGCTGGGGGCAGCCTCTCGACGACCGATGGATCCAGCTCGTCTTGACGGGCCCCAATGTTGATGTACTCACGCCTGCCGGGATGGGGAGAAACAGGCGTTCGGGACGTCTGCTCCCCACTCTCGACCTTTGGTCTCTTTCCCGCTGACGACCAGACGTTCCCGGCAGGAGACCCACGACTAGCAGAATCAGGAACACCTACTCTTACTCCCGGCGCAGGGGGAACGGACGGATGACCCGCCGTCGTTTCCGGATCCTGCAACCCTGTGGGCCCGGAACCAGGCACCCTAGATGACGTCAAATGGGGATGAGGGGCATCCTCCACTATCCCTCCACGCCTGATCTTGAATTTAGGGACTTTGGAAAAATGGAAGCTAGACATAGTCGACAATGATCAGGGGCCCAGGTATGACGGCGAAATGACAGAAGAATGATGATTTAGGGATGTCCTGCCACATTATAAAAGCCCAACGGGATACCAATAGTCGGGTGGGCCGACACGTGGCGGGGAATTTAAAACACATTTGATCAACCCTAAGGGGAATGTAAATATCTAAGCGCTTAGGGGCGCCCGGGGCGTGATTACGCGAACGTTAAGGCACGATAAGACTACCGCCGATGCCCACCCACGTTAGATCAAGTTCACCCCAACCCCATCGAAATTCCTACATAACGGCGGAGTATCAATCATGATTTGCGAACCACTCCGCGTCGCCGGGGATGTAGTTCGCCACCTCAGTCTTGTACCAACGACTTCGTAAAGCTAAACATCAACGAGATTCGGAGCAAGTAAAACGTGGGCATCATAAGCACGATAAGGGCACACACATACAGATATGAAGGTAACTCGGCACCATTTTTATTACATATGGTACACAATACAAAAGAAGATACAACTGCAGTATGTTCTAAAAACCCCCGCTGCCTTTCTGGGCCAGCACATAAATGGGATAACTAGATCTACGAAACCTATCCCCTAGTTTACGCTGACATCGTCCAGGTTAGGGAACCTGACTCCATTTTGATAGGGGGTCCCCCGAGCCAACCTAAGTTAATTTGGTGGCTAATTAGACCATGCTGCTCAAAAAAGGCCGTTGACGCCTTTCTTGGCAGTAGGAGAACCCCCTCCCCCGTCGCCCAATCAACCGTTCAGGGGAGGGCCGGACCAAGGCTGCTAAGCCTAGATCTCCACCCCGAACGTTTGGTCCCCTGAATGTTGATTGGCACATCCTTTGGTCCTCTGAATGTTGATTCTCCGGTTAACGGGCATCTCGGTTGCCAGCCTCCCAACCGTACCACCATCACACGTCCTCTATCTTTATCTCAATTGCACGGTAATGACAAGTTGAATACAACACGATAGAAGAATCTTGTTAAGCTAGCATCCTATTTATAAAGGGCTACATCGGAAAGAAGCGTAACGCAATAAATACGGGCATAACCAGGAACCTGGAATGACGCATGGACATTCTACCTCCCCAAGGCATTGAAGACGCCAACTTTCCGGATTCCACCAGGAGTCTGCGCCATTAATGATAGGGAAATGATTCCCCAAATTTGAAAGCGTCTCCCTCCCCCACGCGCGCACGGAATCGAGATGTCAAAAGATTGGCCTGGCCCCTTTCAAGCCCTCACCCGTCATAAATGTTCAGCTTCGGACTTGGGGGACTATACTAGGTAGGACGAATTACTCCCTGCCGAACCACCTTAAGAACACATTTTCCGCGAGACACATTCCTGCGAAGCACACCAGCATTCCGTTTATCCTCAAAAGTCCCACGCCTATCATAAATAATAGGCTTGGACTTAGGGGATTATTGTTACCACACGATTACGATATGGCCGATACGTCAGCACAAGCCCCATCTAAGCCCAGTAAGGGCCCAGTTCGTAATTTGTTAAGAACCCTATCTGGGCCCGTCACGTGCTTGGGCCTTCGGCAGCTAGAAATTCGCGAATCACGTGGAGGGCTTCGGCGTCCTCATGCGAACCATAGGGCCTCGTCAGGCCTCGCATCATTCATAACCAGCAAGCAACTCGATACGCCGGGGCAACCAGAGAAGTAATTAAAGAAAGATTGCGTTGGATTGGGCGCACGAATCTCCACAAGGAAACAAAATTATGATCTCCTAAAATTATGCAACGTGATAAACTCAAGGAAGGTAGGCAATCTCGGGTATCTTTATCACATAAGGAAGGAGGATCCGATTGGGAACCGAATTGATTTGTCTTCCAAATCAATTAGAATTCTTGCGCTATAAATACAACGTCTCCAGTTGTTCCAAAGTACGCACTTTTACGCTTAAGAATCCACCCTTAACTCTGCTCAAACTTCTGCCTGCTTGTCTCTCCCACACCCCTATTTTGTTCCCGCCCCCGCGTATTCCTTATATACCGGCTGTTGACTTGATCGTCGGAGTGCCAACGATCGTCGGACCCTTTTTCTCCGGAGATCTTGGTGCCTAACGGTCGTCCTAGTGTGCAGGTAACATACGAGCTGGCAGAGGAGTGACTGGAGATCTATTGGCACGTGGACTGGTGCAGGTTCAGACGTCAACAGTATTTTTTTAAAAAAAATGTCTACAAATAGTTTACAATTAACAAAAAAAAATTATTATTTTTAAAGAAAATTGATGTTTATCTATTAACTAATACACGAGAGCCCCAATTTTATAAATTAATCTATTCAAAAATCTCAAAATATATAGTCTAAATTTATCTAAGATTGTATTTGATGTAATGTATTAGATTGTATAAAAAATTTATTTAAAAAAAAAAGAAAAAAAAAAGAAAATTAAGACAAGTTGGACCAATTGGCTGGATTGGACTAACATATTTCTGGTCCATACAAAAATGGGTTGGGCCAGTCCAATCTAATTTCATGTGTAGTCTTACTCTGACCTAACTAATTTGTCAACTCTACGTGTCATCTTTTTAGAGTCTCCACACCTACTTTTGATACAAATTACAATATATATCATTGCGTGTATGTATGTATATCCCAAGGAACAGAACAATGGCCTTCGTGTTTCATGTGTTGTTAGTCGTTAGATTAGCGTACTTGTTCGTAAATATTAATAATGATTTTTAGGCTTTCTGGGCGTTTGTGGATCATTCATAAAATAGAAATATTAATGAGGAAAGTGTATTACGATTGTGGAAAAACTCAAGCGCATTAGGATTGTGGAAAAATTTAATTTGTGCTGCTGCATAAAATATTGTGTGAGGTAAGATTTCAAATCTAACTTCTGTCATCAACCAGCATTATGAAACTCGTATTTGAATGGAAATAGATTTTTGTTAATATAATTTGATACTGCTGGAATTGTGAATATGAAATGATTATAAAAGTTTGTAAAGTTTGAAAGAGCACATTAATAATGGATGATAGAGGCGAGTCAATAAGAAAAAAAAATTTGTTGCGTCGTTATATAAATTATTTTAAAATAAAATATTTTATAGTTTAGTGCTTGATCATGTGTAACTACCATGTATGGTCAATTTTTTTTGAAATTCTTTTGTTTTTATTGATAATGAGAATGATGTTTTCATTTGTTATACTTAATAATAATTAACTTCATTGTATGCAAGTTATTTTGGGTTGAAATCAGCATATAGTATCACACTTGATACTGCTAGTGAGACGGTGATAAACATTGCTTAAGTCTAGTAATGATATGAATTAATCTTTAAAAAGTAGCTTAAATGGTTAATAAATATGATGATACTAAATTAATTAATTGATTAATTTTAAATAGTAACAATATATTAAATGATATATAGTAATTTAAAAAAACAAAACAAATCTATCTAGTATATTTGAAAATTTGGGAAAAAAAAAAAAAAAAGTGGGTGGAGGATAAAATTTTAAACAAAAAAAAAAAAAAAAGTGACTTCTAGGGGTGGCAATTTGACTAGATGGCTTGCCAGGCTCGCGGGCCAGCCCGTAAAAGCCTGGGCATGGGTCATCTATGGCTCATTTTCAAATGAGTTTGGACTTGGAATGACCTCAAATTTTGGATAAGTGGGTCGAGGCTCAACGAGCCGGAGACGAGTTTACTCATTTCTAGGTCAAATTGAAGCTTAAATTTGTCGTAATAATTTATTTTTTATTTTTTATTAAAATTTTGTTACGTTATATTTGTAATTTATCGATCAAATAATGTATTTATCGTAAGAAATATTATTTTTAATTTTTCAATAAATTTCAAATTCAAAAAAAAAGAATCAACATACTCGTTGACCAGCTCAGCTCAAAGTGAGCCTGAGCCACTAGTCAGATTGAGCCTCACTTTTGACCAACGAGCCACACCCGACTTGGCTCGTGGGCCCCAAAACTCTAACCAAGGCTAGAGTTTGGGCTCATAGCCGACTCGACTCATTGGTACGCATAAAATTTCTCTCAATAATTTTATGCATGTTTACTTTTATTATGTCTATCAACAACCATATTAGCAATTATCGACTCTAAAAGCATTAATCATAGAGTCTACACAGTAAAAATTAACAAGTAGAAGTTTGACTTAAAGTTTTTGTAATTTATTGAAAATTCGGAATCTTGTCTTCTCCGTACTCTTGCATTTGCATTTGGCAATCCACCAATCAAAAACTTGACAAACAAACAATAGCAAGTTTCACCAATCAAAAATTTGACAAACTAAGAATAGCTGAAAAAAAGTCATGTGAAATCCATGGAAATATTGAATATGGTATATTGACGGTTTTGTTCTAATATCCACAATGAACATTATTATAATGTTTTTCGAGACACTTATTCTATACTCATTGGATGAGTATAAATGCCACTTTACACTCATTGGCCTTTATACTCATTTAATGAGTGTATGACAAGTGTCTTAGTGTACGTTATAACAATGCCCATCGTGTACATTAGAACGGTGTTGAGTATATAGATATCTTTAAAACCATAGTGCCATTTTCATTACTCAATTTGATTTTTTCATGCTTCACGGTAATAATATGAAATTAAAAAAAAGATAACAAAAAAATCATCAATTATCAAGATAAATAGATTAATATACCACATCATTGTTAAGCTGTGGAACCTAATTTGTTTATGTAAGGGTGTTTTTGAGATTTTGTCTTTGTAATTAGATTGTCTTAATATTTTATTATAACTAGAAAACCTTAATTGAGTTGCCATAATATTTCATTATAACTATGAAATTTTAATTGGGTTGCCTTAGAATTTTATTATAATTAGAGAACCTTTTATTGAATTGTCTTAAAGTTTCATTATAATTAGGGAATTTTTATTGGATTGTTATATATATATATATATATGACTAATTTCTTGTAAACAATAATCATCATAGTAAAAATATTGTAGCGGTTGAAGATAGGACGTAGTCTCATATTAAGACGAATTTGTATAAATCTTCGTATTCTTTATTTTGGAGAATGATCTCATGCCCCCTTGTAGGCAGGATGTAATGCCCACGTGCTGAGGTGCAGCAGGTGTACAGTTGATGTAAAATTTGTATAAATCTTCGTATTCTTTATTTTGGAGAATGATCTCCTGCCCCCTTTTGGGCAGGATGTAATGCTCACCTGTTGAGGTGTCAGCAGGTGGACATTTGATGTAAAAACAACTTTTTACATCAACTGCACACTTACTAACAACTCAACAGGTGGGCTTTACATCCTATCCACAAGAGGATAGGAGAACACCACTCTCTTTATTTTTTGTCTTTTATTTATTACTCTAATCCTAACAATCATCAAATAAAACACGTCCAATTGTGCATTTCTAGTAACCTTAGGATTCTATTATTTTTACTTATATTATTTTGGTTGGTATAATTTCTAGTTTTACATGGGAAATAGTTATAAAACCTAATAATTTAAGTAGCATGTTAATAACTTTAGAATTCTTTTATTATTAGTTATATCATTTTGTTGATAGGGCATAATTAAAAAACTTGATCCAACCCGACCCGACTGAAAAGGCTCTCGGAGAACAATTGACTTGATGAAGAACCAGTCAGGGTAAATCATTAGTTTTAGATTTAAATAACAGCCCGATTGATTGAGTTTTGACTGATCAACCAAAAATGTTTTTTTTTTATTATGCTGATTGAGGTTCTAAGAGCATATTCAATGCATTTTATGGATTGCTATCTAGGTGACATAGAAATAGAAAGACTTCCAGTCTACATGGTACTAATGTCTAATGAATAGACGGTCAAACTCAAAAATGCTCTCCAATTGATTCTATCTATTAGAGCATCTCCAATGCAACAATGTGGATTGTTGTACACGTGGTAAATAAAATAGAAACAGAAAATATTTTCAACGGGATTGTAGATAGGAAAAATTATGGTCCAATTATAGAAGAGGGAGAATGTAAATAAATTATAAAAAATTAAATAAAATATTGTTAACACACATTTCGACAGATATTTATTGTAAAAAAAAAAAAAGAAAATATCTAGCACACCGTTCAAATGTAAATGTAGATTGTGTGCTAGACATTATTCACTTTTTTCTTACCATATAAATAATTTAGGGTGAAGTGGCATATTTTTAGTGTAATTCAGAGTTGCATTGAAAATATCCTAATACAATATTGTTGCCTACGTGAAATTTATTTATTTTAAATAAAAATAAACCAATTCTTGGAAACGACCTATATGACCCCAAAAAAAAAGGCAAAACTCCTCTCATGTGAGCCTGTGTAACAAGAGGGCTAAGATTGCTTGTGAAGAGAATCAAATTCAATATATTGAAGTTACTCTACTAATATTATTTAGCTTTTCTCTTATTTTTTTACGAGGTTTGATTTATGTTGTGAAACCACGTCGCTTTAGATTATATTCGTTAAGGTGATATTGTTTGATAAATAATAATTTAAATTAATCATGTTAAAGTTTATTTCATCAAGTAGAATGTATTGGGACCATTTTAACCTAATCTAAGAAATTGTTGTATCCTAAGTTACGTTTACTGCTTTTCTTCTTCTACTATCAAAAATTAATAGTATGCTAATTAAACAGCAAAGAAGTAAAGACAAACTCTAATGAGGTTGTACATAACGCATTAAATGCTGTACATTAATATGTCACGATTAATTAGACTTCATTTATGATTATGATTTGGAAAAGTTACATCTCAAGTCCCAATCTATTGAAATCTAGCAACTATGCAAAAAGAAAAGAGAACTCAGCAAAATGTGATACTTAGTGTAAATTGCAAAATTCCGTGCACCATTGTGTATTTGAACGCAAGTTGCACCTGAAACTATTATGTTAAGTATGTGTCTACTGCGGCATCACACATTGCGTGAATAAAAAACAAAAAGAGAAATATTCTTTTTATTATTATATTCTTGTATTTTTTTTAGATTTCTGTTATTAATTTTTTCTTAATTAGAAATAAAACTAAAACCGTCTTTTTAACAAAAAAAAAAATAAATGAATTCTTAAATAAAGATAAGAGTAAATTTGTCTATTGAAATTCAAGTGCTACAAAAATGAAAAGTTGAAAATTGCAACTGTCAAAAAAAATAGATTAGAGAGCTACTTGCTACATTTTCAATATAATGAGGACCATAGCTGTAATTTCCTGTTGTGAATTTCAAGATTATATAAGTCCAATAAATAGAATATTCTCAGATGACACGGCCAAGCCAAGCAAAATATAATGCTTCATTCAGCTGACGCCATAAACAACAAACACACACCAACAAAAAACTCCTTGCAATAAATAAAAAAGAAAAAGGCGTGAATAATAAAAGTGAAAACCCCTCTAGTGAATCAGAATTTTCGTTCACCGAAACTTCCTCTGATTTTCCTCTCATCAACCCTCAATTTTAGTCCCATTGGTTAGTAACAATATTTCTAATACCTGTATGTCGATTATTAATCACTTGTGTTGCAATTATTTAATGTTTCAATTATTATTGTCGTTAATGTCGATTGTTTTGTTTTTGGGATTTTTGGGGTTTGATTTAGTTGGTTTGAGTGTTTAATGTTTAGCTAATAGTTTCAAGATTTTGTTGGGATTTTTGCGATTTTTTTTTTTTTTTTTGGTTGGATGTGGTCAACTGTTTTATATTACTTGGGGTTTGGATTTTGGGTTTGATGATAGAATACGAATTGGGTTTTATTACTTGAACTTGCGGATTTTTAATTTGACTTAATTTCTCTTTCCATATTTCTCGCCCTCGGAGAGTTGTTAGTATGCTTTCAATTTCTGTGGTGTTTTGAGGCTAATGATAGATTTTTTATTTATTTATTTTTAAATCAAACTGAAAGTGGGTGCTGCATATATATATGCCTTCTGTTTAATTCAGAGAAACACATGCACGTAGTACGCACATAAATTTTTTTCTCTGTATAGTATATAATCAGTTTAAGATTTTAATTTTATTTTTGATTAGCTAAGTTTGACGAAGAGATTGATCAGTGTGTGTTAAAACTTTAGTTAAAGTATATTATTGCGTTGTTAGTTTTTTTCTTGCTGGGAGAATCTTTGATAAATGAAAGAGTTTATATTTTCTAAATGGTATTCTTGCAAAAACTACAAGCAGATGGAAAAATCAAAATCCATTTCAGTCTCTTATTGAATTCATTTGTTCTCCCCTCGAAACAAAGAGAGTGCCATGCTTTTGAAGTGGGTAAACAAAATCATTAAGATTCTAATATCCATGCCTTTTGTGATTTGAACAGAGCGGGAAATTTCCGGTGGTTGAAGTATTTAAGCACGTGATTGCATTAAACACTCGGTGAGCGTACAAGATTGCACATTTAATTTTTGTTCTTCATAGGAAGGGCCAATTGAAAGTTTTTACTAGTCTGCCACCTCATGTTTTCTATGCATAGTTTATGGTCGGTGGACTTACATGGGTTTTCCTATACCGGGACTTCATTGTGAAAGCGAAACCAACAACTTTCCTTTGTTAATGGAGCGAGCCGACGACCGTATCCATGATGAGCATGTTATTGACATAACAAGTAGTAGTGATGCTTCCTCATCTACCTCATCTCATGATCGGACATCTCGTGGCTTAGAGCAGCATCATTACGAAAATCAGCCATCTACTAGTGTGAGGCTTCCAGTTTACCAGCCCCCGCTTTTTTCTGCAAATACATCAAACTCAAGGAACTCGTCACTCACTCAGAGGAGAAATGGGCGTGGCCGCCGAAGGAGCCCATTAAATTCTGGGTTATGGATATCTGTTGAGCTAGTATTAACAGTGAGCCAAATTATTGCAGCTATTGTTGTGCTATCTTTGTCAAAGCACGAACATCCACGTGCTCCTTTGAAAGCATGGGTTGTGGGTTATGCATCGGGTTGTGTAGCCATCCTTCCTCTTCTATATTGGCGATTTCGCTATCGAAACCATGGTTCTGAACAGGATTCAACTCAGCACGTGCAGGATTCTTCACAGAACAACGTCTCTGCAGGCCATTCAAGTAGAAGAGTTTCTGAGGGAGAAGATCATCGTACAACTGGTACGACATCTAGTGGTGGTCCAAATGTTTCACCAAGGTTTGCCAGTTTTGTTCTTTTTACGTAGAAGCCCGATTTCCTTCTTTCATAGAACAATTTTACTACATTACAAGAATATTATGGTCTTATATGTCTCGTGCTTCTTACCTAAATGAAATAGAAATTTTGGAGATTGCAATATGGGCTGTTTTATTTGTTTTCTCACTCAGAAGGGTAACATGATAGATTTGGAATTTGTTGTACTTCTCAAATACGTGTCAGCATTATGGTATCGTATCTAAAGAGCTATTCACAATGCAAGACCTTCTTTCTGAGTTGTGGATCACGTTCATATGATTGTAGTATAGGCTTGAACAAGATATTCATAGGCTTATGTTTATCGTATAATAAAACTCATATAAAAAAAATTGAAATACTTGCATGGTGGCATGCAGATGAGCTGCTTGGGAGATATTAGGGTTTCTTAACCTAGATACTGTTGGAAACCATCATGGATGTAGACCAGTTACAGTGTTACCCTTTTTTCCTTTAAATGAGTATGCACTTGAAGACAACTGGTTAATCACAAGTGGTACTTTGAATGAACAAATACTGATTAAGGGCATACTTTAATTAATTTTTTGAACATGATGCTAGAAAAGATAATATTCATGTTAAATGATTGTTTGCTTGCGTTCTATTTTACAACTATTTTACAAAGAATGAGAAATATTCTTTTAATTCCCCATAACATTTCCCCCACTGTTGTTGGAAGCGATATCGGTTTATTTTTAGGGTTGTGTATTAAACACGTATTGATCCTCATTGAAAATAGAAGATTGAAAATAGAAGATCATATTGTTACATTCATTGAGGGTAATTCAAATTTAGCTACCAAGTAACTTAAATTTGGCTGAAAAGGTGAGGTTTAGAAGTGAAAAGTGTTGTGATATGATTAATAAAAATTAGTTACATCCGTCTTTGCGCCATTTCATAACGTTCCTTGCTAATGATCAGAGTCTCCAAGGTTGAAGCACGGTCGACGATGAATCTAAAGGATCTTTTTTGGATCTATTCTCGTGAATCTCGGCTCCTAAGTGATAAAACAAAAGAAGAACTATCTTCTTTTTCTGATTACCTTCCAAGAGTCAATTAATGTTATTAATATGTATATTATGCGAATAGGATTACATAAGGAATCAAAGCAACGTTTTTGAGAATGTATCAATGTGTTAAGTTATGCTATTGTTGGAGGAGATTTGAGTGGTCTAGTAAAGGAAGGTAACTTGGGAGACAATTATATGAGAGTTTTGACATTCAAGATCGAAATAAAGATCGCAACACTGTTTCGGACTTTGGGATAATTTCTTGGTGTTATGTGTTCATTAAGATATGGAAAAGAATTATGAAAAAGTTTCAAGTACATAGAACAAGATAGAGTAGTGGAAGCCCACCAGAGAAGGAAACATTGTGGTAGAACGAAAAGGATTAGATTCCAATTGAAGTCAGAAAGAAAATTTCTAGAATATTAGCAAGATATAGAAATGTGGAGGCTTTTGAGTAGTATAAGTTTGTTAAACAAAAACCTTTTAGACGTATTATGTTGAAGCGAAAGAGAAGTTATAGTAAAAAAAGATTTTTTATTAGATAAATCAATGTCATTAAGGATATATATGATTGAGGAACAATGAATGTGAGATCTAGTCGGGTTAGTAGTAAAGAGCTTCCAACTTACCAAAAGAGAAGTAAAGAGTTTCCTATGACTGCATACTCGCATGTAGGTTTTGCCTCGAGTCCTTATCTTTTTATTCTAATCATGGATGAACTTACGAGATATATTCAAGATGAGGTCTCTCTTGGTGCTTGTTATTCGTCGGTGACAATGTGACTAATATGGAGGACCACAACTTATCAGCTGATTCTTAATTCTTTAACATGAGTTGGTTCGGATGCCCAATTCATTATTTTGGGATAAAAATGAAGAAACCTTAAGTGGAATTTTGGAAGAGCACTTTGAATGGTAAGGTTGTAGGTTAAGCATAACTAAGACATAAGACCTAGATTGTCCTTTTTAGTCATAGTAGGAATAAGAGGGGACAAATAAAAGAACTTTGACGAGGCTCACACTTGCTTTTGTTTGACTGAAGTTCTCTCTCTCTCTCCCCCTCTCTCCGTGTCTCCTTTTTCATTGAGAAAAATCTGCACTGAGATCTCCCAACCAATCAAATTTGTGCATTACATGCTGCCATTCTCCCCTTACCTGCATTGCTCAAGTTTATTACTCTTCACAGAACATTTGGTTAGGAATCATAATGCATTTATCGTAGGCTCGTAGCGCATCACACGTTCAATAAATTTGTGACAGCTAAATAGCCTGTTGTTTATCTTGCAGACTTAGGGTACTTGTGGAATACTTCAAGATGGCTTTAGATTGCTTCTTTGCAGTATGGTTTGTAGTTGGCAACGTGTGGATTTTTGGAGGGCACTCGTCTTCCACAGAGGCTCCCAACTTGTACAGGTAAATTTAAATAGGTATTCACAGTCACAAAATACACACGTGAGTATTTTAATCAGATTATTATATACTGTGCTCAATTCAATGCACATTTCTTTACTTACAGGTTGTGTATAGTGTTTCTTACCTTCAGTTGTATTGGATATGCAATGCCTTTCATTCTGTGCGCGACAATCTGCTGCTGCCTCCCCTGTATAATTTCAGTACTGGGTTTCAGAGAGGATTTGGCTCAAAATAGAGGAGCCACTCAAGAATCAATTAATTCTCTGCCAACTTATAAGTTTAAGGTCAAGAAGAACAAGAATAACAACAAGGAAAGTAACTCAGCCACAGATGAAGCTGGGATAGTGGCTGCTGGAACAGAGAAAGAGCGTGTGGTATCAGGAGAGGATGCGGTAAACTTCATTTCCTTTCTGGTCTTGGAATTTTTGGTTTTTTTTTTTTAATGAATACGAGTGCCTGAAGTTATGCTTGTAGTCAGCTCATGTGACAGATACCCCTGCCTGTCCCATTCTTTTTATCATATCTGGGCAAGGGTTGCACAATCAACACTACTTTTTTAATCATCGTTTGAAGTTTATGATGGTGGGTTAAAAACACTATTTGTCTCCAACTTTTAGTGAAATTTAGTGTCAGTCACTAAACTTCCTTCTCTAAGTTGGTTATTGAACTTAAACTTCGTTAAAATTAGATCACTTAAATATTTATTACTGTTTGGTCATTTTGTTCATGCCCGTTAGTTTGACTGTCAAAAAAGCTGATGTGACAGTCTAGTTGGCACCCCAGTTGACAAATAACTAGACTGCCATGCCACCTTTTCTGCTAGTGAAACTAACAGTCATGGATGGTGTCATCCAACTGTAACAAAGTTAAGTTCATTGATCAACTCTAGAGACAAAATGAAGTTAATGACCAACGTGAAATTTCGCTATCTAGTGACCACCAGTGTATTTAAGTTGTTTATGATGGTCTTTGTTATGTGCTGCTGCCAGTTCTGATTGGCATGAGCAAATAACTCAAAAAGTTATTTGATTGATTTCATTACTAACATACTTTTGGTGTTCATCATGTGTATTTCTCTCTATTTGTTGGGCTGGGGAAGAGAAGGAAGGGGAAAGACAGTTGAAAGTAGGTCTCTGGAGTTGTTCTCCACTTCCTGCAATTTTTGAAAGATATTCATTATAAAGCCGATAAAGAAAGCAAACTTTTTTGTTGGGTGGGGTGGGGAGATTTTTATTTGACTCTGTCCTTGTGTGAACACGCGAACACCATGTAATGATCTAATTTATGAAATGTCGTCGCGGTTTAAAATCTGCTAATAAAAGTTGATATTTCTTTTTTGTTTTTTAAGGGCTTTGTTTACGAGGCTTCGATGTCAGCAATAGTGTAGAACATTGTTTTATTTGATTTTGTCTTTGCTAATTTGGAGAGTCAGTGTCTGTTAAGAGGATGGAACTTCTTGTTCTGTACTAATAGAAATGTCTTTGTCACAATTAGATTGCTATATTCCAGGTTAAAAACACTGTTAGTCACTCAAATTTATAACGAAGTTCCATGTTAGTCATCAAACTTCAATTTGTTCCAAAAGTGATCACTGAATTTTGTCTTTTGTTTCAGTTTTGTTATTCAGCCAAAGTCTTGAGTTTTTCTAACGGAATGTCCGATGTGGAAGACGATTAAAATAACATGGCATCTGCATGGAGGTCTTCCGCGTCATCTGTTCTGTTATAAAACAAATGGATGCCAACTGAGTGACTACTTTGAAATAAAATAAAGTTAGGCGACTAACATGAAACTTGGCTCTAAGTTGATTGACTTTAACAGTGTTTTTACCCATAAATACCCTTGTTGAACTCCAAATTCTTGTTAGTTGAAGTTACTTGGCCTTGATTATGACATTATGACACAGGTTATTATAGGGGTAGCCTGGATAAGTATTCTAATGTCTGGACTTGAGGGATTTGGATTTAAGACCACTGTTTCTATTTAGCGCTTCATAATAAATTGTTATTTTGCGATGCAGGTCTGCTGCATTTGCTTGGCAAAGTATGTGAATAATGATGAACTCCGGGAATTGCCTTGCTCTCATTTCTTTCACAAGGAGTGCGTGGATAAATGGTTAAAGATTAACGCTTCGTGTCCACTTTGCAAAGCCGAGGTTGGTGAAACCATTTTAAGTTCACTCACTCAAGCGACTGCCAGTCTACGACAGAACACCATGTTATAAATTGCTAGAGAGAATGTTGCAAGTTGAAACCACGTTTATGTCGGCTTGTTCTTGTGATCGAGAGCTCGTTTTATTAATCGTGTCTCGAGAAGATGATGGTATACTTCATTAAATCAGAGAAAGATACTCGTAAGAAGTATACAAAGTGAACACCCAGGCAAACTGCTTGTATTATAGTGTTTTGGTGAACTTGCATTTCTCCTACTATTTTCGTACCTTTTATTTTTTTATTTTTAATTGTCTTTTATTTTATTTTTTTTAAAAATTGTCTTTGAGATAGGGGAGTTATGAACTATTTCCATCGAAAATAAAAATATAGACGCAAAGAATAATTTATATGCAGCAAATTGCATTGATACGTTTTAAGATTTTATTTTTTATTTTTATTTTTAAAATTACAGAAAAATATCTCCTATAGGTAGAAGAAAAATCATTTTACCCTTCTTTATGTTAGACTTAAAATTTTTTTTTTTTTCTTTTGCCATATTTTTAAATCTTGGTTTAGATAAAATCACTATTTCTAGCTTGAAGAAAGATAACTATTTCTTTTTTCTTTTTGCACTAGTAATTACAGTACTGTTTGACAGCCTAGGCATGAGGTGTGGTCATCATGCTTCATGTCTCGTTCTGTCTAAGTTCGAAAAGCTCGAAATTCGACATCTATATTTAGTTATGTTTTATGTTTTTTAGAACACTAATTACGGTTCAATAATATATTTTTAGAAAATGGACTTTAAAAAAAAAAAAAAAACACACCAATGTTACCCAAAATTTTTACTAGAAAAAGAAAAAAATTAATAAAATCAAAGTTTGATGTTAACTTTATTGAATTTTTGGTATTACGTGCAACAATGTTTAATGTTTCGCAAGATATAAAATGAGAGGAGGGGGGGGGGGGGGGGGGGGGGGGGGGGGGGGGGGGGGGGTGGTGGTGGCATCATACTAAAAGATTGGGAATGGAATGAATTGCTTGCAAAATTGTTAATCGAAATTCTAAAGAGATTAATTTCTAAAAAATCATACTATTTTGAGAATTTTAAAGAGATTAATTTATAAAATTAGGACTCTTATATTAGTCAATCAATAAACATTAATTTTTTTTTTAAAATAATAATATTTTTTTGGTTAATTGTAAACAATTTCTTACACATTTTTCTAAAACATAAATAGTAAAAACATGCTACTCTTATTGCTTTGAGATTTTAGCATGTTTGAGTTAAATTAAAAAGTTTACTTATAAATAAATTTAAAATAAATAATTTACTTGTCACACCAAATATAATTTGGATTGAAACTTAAATTAAACTAAATTTTAATTAAATCTAAACAATTTTATGTTAGAGCTTGAGATTCTTGAACTAATGTTTCAAAAAAAGATAATTTAAATTGGAAACTTGAGCTTAGGCTATTTTGGATTGATATTATTTGGATTATGTATTATGACTATTCACAAAATGAGTAATTAGTGTCAAGGAGTAAAATAATAATAATAATAATAATAATAAAATTGTGGGCCAATCAGACTAGCCCAGTGGACTATACGGATCAGAATATATAGGCTTGTTTTTGTTTGAGTCAGGGCTAGCCCAACCCAAAATCCAGATTATATGGGCCGGCCTCGGGTCGAGTCATTTTTACCACCTCTACAAGTGACTAGAGTTTGTAAGATCTTATCAAAACGTAGTTGATCCTTTTAACTAAAATAGCAAGAGGAACGGGACTCACAACCAATTTCAAATAACCACAAATGATGAAAACTTAGGGGTGTTTTTTTTGGTATTTTCAACTCGTTTTCTGTTTTGAAAATAATCAAAACGTGTTTACTTATCCATTTTTGAAAATGTATTTTTCAAAACATCAAAAAAATTTACAAAGGAAATGCAAAACGATGTTTTAGCCGTTTCTACGTTTTCTTTACAAAACGTGGGCATTTTCCAAAACGCCCAAAATGCGTGTTTTGGCGTTGGAGGTCCACGTTTCGAGTTCAGCATGCGGCATTCTTTTTTTTTTTTTTTTTTTTTTTTTTTTAACATTTCACGTTGTGTATGGAAAATGATGATTTATTCATTTTTCACGTTTTTTTTCACAAAATATGGCTCCTTTCCAAAATAGCCAGATTGCGCTTTTAATTGTTTAAGGTCAGCTGTTCAAGTCTCCATGCCAGGCTTTTATTTGATGCCAAGTTTTTAATTGTTTTTAATTAATGATTATTTTTAATTCCAACTAATTCCAAGTTTTTAATTCTTTTTAATTCCAAAAATAATTGTTTTTAATTGTTTTTAATTCTTTTTAATTCCAAATAATTCCAAGCTTTTAATTGTTTTTAATTCCAAAAATTAATGTTTTTAATTCCAACTAATTCAAGTTTGTAAGTGTTTTTAATTCCAAAAATAATTATTTTTAATTCCAAGTAATTCTAAGTTTTTAATTTTTTGAATAAAATATTAATACAAAATAGTTTCTCAAAATTTCAAAATAAACGTGTTTTTCAATTTTCTGTTCTGAGAAATAGTTTTAAGAATGACAAAAAGAACATATTTTCATAAATCACAAAATAGACACTCAAAATGAATTCAAAACTCAAAACACAAAACTGAAACGCAAAAAGAACACCACCTTAACTCTTGAACGGTCTGGATCTTCAGTTCAAAGAGTAAAGTATATCGTAGGAAGTGGTTAGATCACTAAAATTAATTTTCATCCCAGGGCAATTTGTGCTTAGACATATGATGACATAAGGTATGATGAGCTATATATTCTTAATAGACTTATATTCAGTGTACTAAAAGGCGTCGCCTAGATGTGATGATTGGCCTCCACGCTTCACTTAGACCATAGACGCACAATTAAGCGGTTAATTGTATTTTTTAACTGAAAAGCGCGCGCCTAGGGACACACTTTTGTGTTTGAATGTTTTTTTTCATTTTTTTAATATGTAAAATAAGAAAACGTTTTTCACTATTTATTTTCGCCTAAACTCAAAAAATTTAAAATTTGGCATCCATACTTAATCACACTTTACACTTTTTAGAACATTGCTTATAACACAAATGTGTTAAAATGTTTTAGTTACACAGGCACTATCCATAAGTCTACTCATATGATTGAAGAGGGTGGTGCCACCTTTTATGAGTTAAGGGCTTGACTCTAAGACACTCGTGATATGGAAAATAGACACAAAGTATCCTCCACGCATTAGTTTATATTGATACCTAAAAGTTTTGGTACTTGGGTGTGTAATCGATTCCAGTCAATGACAGGGACCTGGAAGTACCATGCTTTTCTGGTTAACTTGGAATTGATCATACTTAGTAATAATTCAAGACGTGAGGCACCATTATTTGGGAGATCATCTCTACCCCACAGTGGAGAGGATTTATACCTCTTACTAGAAAAATGTCCAATTTTTATTAGATAAGTGATTGACATTCATTCAATGTCAACTAAATTTTTATTGTACAATTAAATTTGGACACTTCTTCAGTGGGAGGTATAACTCTTCCCCACTGTGAAGAGAAGATCATCTCCTCCATTATTTATGCTGAAGTTCCCAAGCCTATGCAAGATTATTTTTTGCATAAAATTTTGAAAATGGGGGAGATTTGTTAGAAATTTCAAAATTAGGATAATGTATTTATCCTGATTTATATTTACATTTTTTGGAAATTAAAATATCAATATTATGGATAACTTTGTATTTTACGTTGGTTGGCTAAATAAAGTTTAAACAATTTATATTACTATAATTGTAGAGAATTTGTCTTGTCACCGCCCCATGTATGCTTGGACACTTTGCCGTACTATTAGAACATTTCAAATACAATAGTGAATTGCTATATTTTTTTGTTATATAAGTAAAATAGACAATATTTTAAAAAATTATTTTCCAATGCACGCTATCAAGGATTATATCAAGTTGACGTGATAGAAAAAAAAGATAATAACTAGAGCTCCGTCTAAATTCAGAAGATTCGTTAGACATGTTGAATTAGTAAAATTTAAATTTCTATGAAAATTTAAATATCCTATTCATATTTAAATGTAATTTTGATTTTATTTTAATAAAATAAAATACAACTAGATAGCAATCCATAGAGTCCATTGGAAATCAAATTTGAACTTATATCGGAAGTCTATTGATTAGACATTAATGCAACGTATATCGGAAGTCTTCGTACCACCTAACAATCCATAGAATACATCGAAAATGCTCTGTAGTGCAAAGAACGTTTGCATTGTGGCATCGGACTAGACAGGACTTTGGGACTGACCTTGGGTTCGTAGTGTAATAGGGATGGCTGAGTCTTGGGCTCGTAGGCTCATTGCAGTGAATTAATAATAAGGGTTTATTAAAAGATTTATTTGTGATTGTTGATTCATTAAATCATCTAAGATCATCTTCAAGAGATTCTCTATTTATAAAGAGTATTTTTGATATTTTAAAAGGCATCTATAAATTTAGAGAATAATATTTTTAAGTACTTTAATACTCTTTATCTTTTAACACTTTATTTTATTTCTCCTCATACGTATTTATTATTATTTTTTCTTTATTTTCTTTTGACATGATTTCCTCTTATTTATTAAATGCTTTTCCTTTATTTTTATCTATTCTATCTTGCATACAATATCTAGGGTGTATTTGATTTTGATTAAAATCATATTTTTTCGTAGAAGTTGATGAAATGTGTGGTTAAAATTAATTGTTGACTTTGACTTCAGTTTTTTAGCAAAATTTTAATTGATTTCAAACACTCTTAATTCAATCATTATAAGGAGTATTGAAAATTGAAATTATTTGAATGCATTTAATTAAAGATGGTGGATTTGACTCTTCAAATTTAGAGAGCCAAACTCAATCTTTATTTTTAAAAGTTACTTAACTTGGAGACTCTTTTGGAGCATAATTTTACGAGTTGACTCTTTAAAATATAGAGCATTTTAGGTTTAAAGATTCTCTTAGAAATACTCCAATTGTCCAAAATTAAACGTGATTGTTGGAATTTGCCTGACGAGATTCGAATTTCTGATTATGTTTCTTCATAATAATAGGTTCTTATAGAAGAGTGGTGATTTACTCTCTATAATGGGGAGGAGATATGTTGGCAATTGGCTAAAAAATTTTGGCAACATTAAATGTTTTTCTCCTTTGGCCAATTGTCCATTGCTATGTAGGCAGTGGACAACATGTCTCTTACCCACAATCTCTTATAGAATAGTCACATTTTTATAACAAATGTGACTATAAATCTTTTTATACTGCACGAAACCACTAAAAATAATATTCTCTCATCCCATAAAAATAGACTTACCTTCTTTATTCATTTGTTATAAATTATAGTCTATTTTCTTTGTTGGGAGTATAGCTAATTAATTTCTTAATTTTCTAATGTACTCATATTTAATGTGTTTTGTTATCAACAAATATGAACTACCATTATATTAATATATTATATTAAGAAGAACTTAAATAAAATTTATTGTTTCAACTATTATAATTAAATTTTTTATATTTATGTGAGAATGGAAGTAAACCTATCTTTTATATTTTGCATATCATTACTTTACAAAATAGGAAAATCTAAATTGTAATCTACAGTGACAATTTCAGAAATCCTGGAAGACTTACAACAATTTGGGTTCCATTGTGACCTAAAACGAAATCGCTAGAAACCTGTTTTGTACACTTGTGGAGGGTTGAATATTGTCTTCTTTCCATTTCTACTATTTAATCAATCTGTGCAATAGATTCAAGGTAAAATTTGGCTACCGTATCCATCTATTTAAACGAGGTGGTTCAACGAAAAGAAACATCCTAAATTCTAAGTATTATTGTCACTTGTTTATGCAGTATACGTGTTATGTTTTTTATTAAAAAGTAAATATAGTCTGCATCTGAAGTAACACTCTCTAATAAGTGCATGTTGAATGTACAATATTAAATAGTTGATAGTATAATGAACAAGATTTAATTAATTATTTCTTTTTCTTCTTTAATATCTTATAATTCTAACCCCATTCGCTCTCTCTCTCTCTCTACATGTATTATTTGCAATTAGACCAAAATGAATGCATAACACTAGTGATTCAACCATCATTTCTCAACTTCAAAAGGGTTTTCTCTATTTCTTTTCAAATTTACTGCATGCAATTTATGAATCTGTTGGATCATAAATTATGATTTCTGAATAAAAGTTGCTACAAAAATTATGGGTTTGGTGACTGAAAAATGAATTATATTTAATTACATATCTTGATCAAGAAGTGAAATAAGAAGAAATTTTATATTTATGAGACTTTTAATCGAAGATACAGCGGACAAACCAGACGCTTTTTACATTACAGCGGGAATTGTGGAACCTTAATATTAGTGGTGTCAATCCTGGTCAGGCGGGCCGGGTCGGCCCGCCTCCGATGAGACTCGGTAACGGCCCGCGTTCGAAAAAGTCCGCGCCACTACGGGTTGCGGGCCGGCTCAGCCCAGCCCACGAAATTTTTTTAAAAGCCCGGCCCACCCATTGGCCCATATGAGTCGAGTTCATATGGGCCGCGGTTCGATCCGGTTCGGCCCGTATGAATAAAAAATTAATTTTTTTTTGAAATTACTAAAAAAATTTAGTTACTTATTGTAATTCAAAAAAAAAAATGTTTACATATATAACAAAAAATGTGTTAAATTACTAAATAAAAAATAAATAACAATGATAAATTCACATTTGTTAATTTTTTAATTCAATTTCTATTTTTTATTTATATATTTAAAGACTAAAATGTGAATGCATCTGTCACATCTTTCACTTTAAACGGCTCTCTGCCATTTGTTTTTTTATTTTTTTTTTAAATATCATTTCAAATATGAAAGTTTGAATTTTCTGCCCATTTTTTTTAAAAAAAAAAAAATCAAAGCGGTTCACGGGCCGGCCCGCGGGTTGGCCTCTTCGGCCCGTGAACGGCTCGCGGGTTGGCCTTCTCGGCCCGTGAACAGCCCGCCCGGTTCACGGGCTGGCCCGCGGTTCCGGGTCGAGGCGGGTGGGCCGATGCCGGTTCGGTCGGCCCGCCCGTCTTGACACCTCTACTTAATATGTTCCATGCATTTAATTAATTATTACTTTTAATTCTAATTTAGACAGCCGAGATGGACCGTGTAATGGCGAGCCGACAAGGGCCTCAGCCCAAAGTGGCGAACTACTTCACTGTCTGCCACAAAACTCAAATGGACTTAGACGAACGTGTAAATGCTATATGACTTTTATTTTTAACTAGTGTGTGCGGCGCTTTGCGCGCAATTTCCGTATTTGTCAAGACAATTTTTTAGAAATTCTGGGAAAATTTTGGAAAATAGTACTGAAAAATATTTCAGATAATTTTTGTTGAAGTAATAATTGAATGAAAATTTTTTTACAAAGTAATGTTATAGTAAAATGGGAAGTGTTTCGAAAAGATAAAGAATCTTAAAGAGTGAATAAATATTTTGAAACACTTAATTCATACCCGTGGCCAAAAGTTTGGGTCACATTTTTTGGTTTTATTAAGAAAAAAAAAATTGAAGTTCCTAATAAATTATGTGTAAATGTGTAAACTAAATTGAAATAAAGACCCAAAGTTTGGGTTACATATTGCGGTTTTATTAAAATAAAGAAAATTTGTAAATGTAAGGTTTAGTGTAAATGTATATATTTGAGGGATCTTTATAGAAGGTTCTTACAACATCATTAAATAGATTGATGGGTCCTTTTGAATGCTTCACCAGCACACTACATGTTTTCATTTTTGCAAAACAGAATAAGTTGTTAAAAACTGAGCCAGGCTCATTTATCCCGAGTATACCATTCAATGAATCAGCAAACCACCTATTTCAAAATCTTGGCTGTTGATTATCCATTGATATTCAACAAATCAATCGTCAACATAAACAACTTCGAAAGAGGAACTATACCCATCGCAGTCCCTCACCTTCTTATCCAGAAATATCGCCTTAGTGCAATCATCTTCAGCTTGTTGAAAGCTGTTAAAAGGTGATTCATCAAGACAAAAGGTTTTCAGTAGTAAGTGGGAAAAGAAAAACCAGTGTTCTATTACTACAAATTGCATGTCACAATATTCACGTTGAAAGTCGCAAAGCTTATGACGGAACCCTAAACTTTGACAACCTGCAAGCATGACTTAGTATTTCATGGCATTTAGTAAAGCATATGTTCCATTCTCTCCTAAAAGGTGGCTAAAGTGGCTAACCTGTTTCTCATATGTAATAAATTGAAATAAGTGGGGGTTTTCCTGCAAAGTACGTGAAAAAAAAAGATCATTAAAATAAATTAAGCTGGCACTATAAATTTTAAGAAAAAACAAAAAAAATTAATAGTAACATGCATCTGAAAATATGCTCACCAGATGAAAGAATGCATATAGTAATTTACTTTCGAAAAGTACAACAATTTTAAGTAAAATACAAGATGTGATTGAAAATGATTTTTGCCATTGATTAAGGGTATAGAGTTATATAAGATTCCAAGATTCCCATTTTTAACTCTCACTTGAAACTCCTGCTAACTCAAAAGGGAGCACTCAAACATGGTAGGAATAGTATTTTTCAAGGAACGAGATGTAATATTTGGTCTAGAAATATTATAAAATAACGAAAAGTAACTTTTGGAACCTAGAAAATAAAATCTAAATCGAGAAAAATAACAATTTCTTATGTCGTCTAGAAAAGAATAAAGTGCTCACTTAAACACACAATTAGAAAATTATCGTCTTTGAAATTGAGCAAGTTAGTACCTTGAAATGTTCATAGGCTATATCAAGATGACAGGCACCAACCACACCACTGGGTATATTCAGCCGTTTTACATCTGTAAATATAATGAGTTAGAATACATATCATCTATAGCCACAAAGAACTTAATTAAGTTTGAATAAAGGATGCATTTCATCTACAAAGAGAAAAGAAAACCAATGATACATATAAAATTATAAGAATGTGAAGCAGATAATATTGTGATATCATAGAGTAAAATGAAAGCATTGTGAAATTTCATAATGGATAGGAATCAAGATCCATCTTATATAATGATAAAACACAAATGATTCCCACACGCGACAACAACATCCATCAATATAGTCCTAAAATATTTGGAATGTGTTCCTAGAAGCTGCTGTTTTCATCAGACCATTGGAAGCTTCAGGGGAAGGAAATATATTTTTGAGTAGATAGAACAAATCAAAGTATAAGGAATATTGAGTTGTAACCTCATACCAGCATCACTCAGATCCATAAAAAATCAAAATACAGGGCCATTCCTTTCGCTCTTAGTAACTGATGCAAACATCTTCTTTAGCCACTCTAGATTTCTAGATATCATGAAAGACACCAAAAGCAAAGAATAAATTATTAAAAAGAAACTTTTTGGAGTTGATGAATATTAAAAAATTATGTGTAATTAACCACCCTAAAATATATAAACAAGATTGCAAACCGAGTGATGATGGGAGCCTTCAAAACAAAATGGGAAAATTTTGTTCAGAGTATGAGTTAGACCAAATTTCTAGCATCTATTTAAAACATGATATGTGAGAAAAGCCAATAATCATCCTAATAATGCAGCATCTAGTCTCAGAATGTTTAGTATACTTAACGACATTCTATCTTCAGTATACTGTATGGCTGCATTTAGTAATAGGGTTTTGACACTGGCAAGGCGCAAAGCAAAATTAATTGGCATAGAAAGAGAAGGGGAGAAGAGACTCAAAAAGACAAGGTAAGAATATTTAAACTTTGTTCATGAAAGAGTGGAATTAGGTTAGAAAAAGGGTGAGAACCGTAAAGATGAAGCTGGGAAACCTTGTGCTATAAAATTACCTGACAACCTCCAGACATAGCAACAAAGCATATACTCTATCATGGAACTCTATAGCTAGACCTTTCTTTGTGCGAAATTTAGGTGGAGGATCTGCCACTATGGGAATTACTAATATCCCATCGTCCTAAAAAGTGAAGAAAGTGAAAAGAGCCAATTAGAAACACAGTGAATTAAAAGATGACACAAAAACACAAGAAAAATATATTAGCAATCAAAACACATATTGTTCAAATTATCATAATCATGTTTATCAGTCACTTTCAATATAGAAGGCTACGTTCTAAGATTATTAGGGTCATCATCTCCACTGCAACTTAAGAACAAAATAATGTTTTCTTGATTCCAACACTACAACAATTAGAATAGATAAGAGGCAAGCCACAACTGTGGCACAACCAAAATGCAAATCAATATTGTTCACTTAATGTTTAACTCCAAATTGAGAACAAATTCTAATGAACACATTTCCATTCCAAAATGCCATTGAGCATAATTAGTAGGCTAACTAAATATAAAATTACAGTTCAATTATTTCCTTTATCCAATTCATTTATACTATTTTGCCAAGGCAACTTCCTTTTTCATTTCTCAAGTATTCACAGTTACCTCTGCGAGCACACCGTCCACCAAGATCTGCGTCTTTCCTCAACACAAATTACATAACTTCAGAGTGCATACAAACCTTCCTCGAAAATTACATCCAAGACATGAACTAAAACCATACCTCCGAACAAACCCAAATACTAGAAAAAACAACTGCTGGGATGAATTAGGGCTAACACAACGCTTCCTCTACCACCAAATTTGACGCCACTAATGAGCCCATAGTGAATAACAAACCAACGAGATGAAATATCCAAGAGGAAGAGAAAATATCGAAGGCGCGAACACGGGAATTTCAGATCAATACAAATCGAGTTCAATATTTGCTAAAAATATGTTTTATGAAGTGAAGGATGAAAAATCATAGAAGATATATGGAGGAAATTGATCGTTTTTGAGAAATTTTTGAAGAGCACATAGCAGCTAAGATCGAGTTCCTTAGATTAACATGAAGAATCGCGAAATTGTAAGATGTAAGACGAGCTAGGGTTCAATGACAGCCCATTCACAAATTGGTCGGCTCAAATCAAACCCTGCCCGAACAGTGTCACTTGGCCCATGTATTTGACCACACAATGACAATTGAGTTGAACATTAGCAAAATTGGGATGACCATCTCACGGAAAGCAACTGTTCAAAATGGACAATTGAAATTAGCCATTTATAATATTGTGTAGATAAGTCAATTGTGTTAATAAAACTAGACGCGGGGGGGGGGGGGGGGGGGGGGGGGGGGGGGGAGTGATCTAATGCCCACATGGTGGGCACCTTATTTTGCCCACATGCTGATGATAAAATGCACTTTATCATCAAGTGCCCACATGCTGCCACATCAGCATGTGGGCACCTTATTTTGCCCACATGTGGGCATTAGATCATTGACCAAAACTAGACACACTTCCAATGCATTTGTAACAGTTGAATGAAAAATTGGTTGAGTTTTGTCGAAAGAAGCTCTTTGGGATCGGATCAACTGGATGAGAATTGAGAAGTATAAAATACTCCCTTAATCGTCCACTATATTATTTAGTCATATGTACCAAATATTGTCCAATCACATTAGAGGTCATTTTCAGGTCAGAAAATCATAATAAATACGACAAAAATGTTTAAGAAGGACCAAGTAATTGCTTATGGCATAGTCTCTCCTCATTTCACTTATAGTTGGACATATTATTTGAACAAAGTTAATGTTTCGAAAGCTCCTGAAAAATAGAAAGAGTAAATACTCTAATCACACCATGAATATATAAAATATGGTTTTAAAATTGTGTCGAGTAATAACCATTTACTGTAATCGAGGCTCGAGTAGAAATTTACCAGAAAACAAACACGATGTACCTGCTAGTGTAAGAATTGTTTCAAATTGACAAATTATACAGTGCTACGATCATGGTAGGCAAATAAAGTCAGAACTAAATCAATAAACCATTCCAAAAACACGCCCATTCATGTGAAGACAAAGATATTAACATTTGGAGATCATTCTCATTTCTCAGATCAAAAAACTCCAATGTGCAAAATAACAGCACAGTCGACTGTAGACCTATCAACCACTGACCATGATTAACAACTAGGGAAGGTACAAGCAGCTACAAGCTATACATCGTATGCATAGAAACTGTATGTATACTGATCTCAACTAACAAAATATTTCCCCATTTACACCATGTCCAAAAAGTTTGAAAGACTGTAAAAATTGCTAGTATCAAATTCCACCAGATTCGTTGTCAGAAGCCATTGGATGGAACAGATGTAGAAGCCCCAGCTTCACCTCTCTGAGATGCTGACTCGCTATAAGACACAGATTCTGTCACATCACCAATGTCCAAAGATTCAGGAAGCTTTTCAAGAAGATCCACAGGGGAGAGCTGTAAAAAGGAAAAAGGATGATTTATATCTGGTTCTAGAATATAAGGTCTAACAGCACTCAAATATGTAGCTGGTATCATTAATCATAAATATGACTATCTAATTAAAGCCCATAAAGACTATGAGAGGTGGTCATTGTTGGTTAAATTGTAGCCGGAGATTGAACCTTGTTCTATTGAGTTTCTTTGGATCAACTGATACCCAAATAATCAGCACTGATAGGCGGACAACAACAACAAGGACTAGCAACACCATTGCAATGCATCTTACTAGGCTACTAGCATTGAATGATGGGGTTGGGCTGCTCATGGTGGCGGTGGTGGAGGAGCCATGGCGGAGCAACAATGTTTCTGTGCAGGACTTGTTTTGGATAATCAGGTTGTTTTATAAAGGTGAACTTGCGGGAGGAGAATGTCGTGAGAGTATTTAAGCTACAAAATTACATATAAAAATTTGTCTATAATATATCTTTATGAGACTTTTGTTTCTTGCATGAAGCTCAAGAATGTATGGAGGAGTAAGAAATATTATTTTGCAGGAAAAGAAAAATCACAACTGGACATGAATATTCTTAGCTTCCAGAGTTCAAAGAAATCTTTACATGGAAACTTGGAATAAATCTCTTGTTCATTCATTGCTGTCTTTTGCATAGTACTCCAGATATTCTAAACCTATTGAAATATTATTCCCTTGTCTTAATTAAATTTAGAGTTTGAGCTTGATATTGGACATAGATTCAATATACCATTGATGTAGTCTAAAAGATTAACATGTCATCCTTCTCATCCTTCCGCCGAAAAAGTCCCATTCATATTCCCTGCCTGCTCATATGTGTCAATTCGCCTATCAGCTTTGTCTAGCTCTCTTTCTTCTACGATATTCTACTAGCATTGAATTGCACCATTGTATTTGTACTCAAAATCACAAGTACAGAATGCCTTCAATTGATTTATATACGATCATCAATCCAATGCTCCTACGCCAACTATCCCACCACCCTTCAGTCTGTTCCCATTTTGATTTGCTAGAAATAATTAGTCCAAGATCTTCCATTTGTGTTTACCATGAATGGATTTCCAGTCAACAATTAAAAACATAATCAGTTCATTTGAGAAATGGAATCTGAATATCAGATTACATTTGAAATATGCTTAATAGCTTCATAAATGTGTGTGTATTTTCGGTAAGATGCAACTTGTTTTCCTAACCTGTCCTTCAAATGAATGAATTATTAATTTATCTGATATATGTTACATGATGTGTGAAGCATCATATCTCAGGAATGAGGCCTAACTTTTCCCTCTTTGTTTTTCTTCTTCTTCCCTCCTCTCCTGATTCTGCATCACTACAGCCCTCTTTTCAAGCTTAAGAACCTCATGAATCACTATGATCACCAAACGACGCTCTCTTTTTTACAGCGACCTCTATGTCATCTTCCTAATACCATACCAAAGATTAAGAGCACAGCATCAATCTACATTTACAATAAACTAAACAGACCAACAACATCGTTTTGGAAACCATTAGGAACAAGACAATCTGTAGAAAGTAGATGATTCAGACTGTCAAAAAAGTCTGTTCTCTAACTAGTGAAAATAGATGATTCAATCTGTATGCACAAGGAGAGATTTCAATCTTCTTACTAGTGACCGCTGTTCTCTAAAAGCTCTCCTTAATACACATTGACATTCAATCTTCAAAATTTATTCATTTGGGGAAATTATAACAAAAGAAACAAATATGCAACCTAGTTCTTTAACATCACTTAGATATAGCAATAGGATCAGCATGTTATCAACCACATGTAGCATGAAAGTTGAATCCAACAATTCAAAATGGTGAATACCCGTGCAAACCAGGAAAAAAGGACCAAGTGAGAACATCTAAAAGTGGAATGCAAGAAGACAAGTGCACAACAACAACCTAAACCTTATAAATACAGGGTCGGCTACATGAATTCTTTTTCACCACTAGGAAAATCTGAAGTAACTAGTCTTAGAAACCACAACTCATGTTGTTTTGGTCTACCCATCCCTCTTCTAACATGTTCAACAGAGATTGAATCACTCTTTGATTAGGAGTCTCTTTAGGCATACTCGAGATACGTCTCCACTACCTAAGTCATCCTTCTCTTGATTAGTCAAATTTTATTACAAAGAAAATTTACCTCAAGTTGATTCAGCATGTCAACTGCAGACTCCACATCAAAGTTACATGCTAAAAGGACTCCAGAAAGGGAATCCTTAGATATATCAGGAAATATAATTTGAAGATTTTTTAAATCCATTTCAAATTCATCCTCGAGTGTAAACTCTTCAGCCATCACATTTTGATTATGTGACGATGAAGCATAGAGTTCACCACCAGGATGGTCCTTCAGTTTAGAAAGCTCAGCAGTTTGGAGAGTATCAGTGCATTGGATATAGCTTTGAGAAACATTTTGGTGCTGACCATGTGTTAATGCATCCTCCAATCGTTGTCCAACCCAGACAGCGTCATTTCTACTCATTGATTCGTTTGCAGAAAATTCAAAATCTTCTCCTTCATCAGCTGCCCCCCTTTGAGAGAATGGTATGTATGATGTTGCATTGGGATTTAACTTTGATGTTCCTGGCTTCATGGCTGCAGTGCATGAAGAAATCGACATTGGAAAACTATAAAAAGTATCTCCTACTCCATTAAGAGTATATAACAGGTTTTTGTTAAAACAAAAATGAAAAGAAACCCATTCCCTTATATACAAGGTCTTCAATTTATTAACTCCGCCAGCGCCAAAATAAATATATGGTGGCAAACTTTGAAAACATTTGCATGGAAATGAATAACTCAGAACTATTAATCGAAAAGGAAATGAAATGCTGGCAAAACTCGAAGATAAACCGAACTTCAACTTGTACCAGAACATCATGCATAAATTACCCAATCCAATTCATAACCCTTTTGATCTCTTCAGAATGGAATTATTATATAACTTTTTAAATTCCCTGATCCAATGAGTTTTTCCTACCCTGACAAACCCCACATATCATTTTAGAAGTTCATGTTTCTCTTGAGCTTAAGACATCACTTATGACTTAAAGGGAGTAACAAAGTATAAGGTGTCATATGACACTGAATATAAAGATTCAATTCTTCGTTCTTTTAAAATGAGTAAACTTCTCGCTGTTTTGTTTATATATACAAGGACTTCACGTTATTTATGACTATATTCGTCATCACAACAAATTCTTACAAGCTGAGTTTCAAGACCTCAATGAAATGGGCACAAATATGTGACACTCCATACGACAGACAATTTTACCATTACCAATCAAAGATCACGAACATAAATAAATTTCAATAAATTAGAGTGAATTTATAAAAATCACAATTTTATCCTACAAGAAAGCAATAAAACAGTACAACTTATAAAGAACAGACTGAGATCATAACTAACCTTATGGATACTATCGTATTGGTCCAAACACAAACATACGCAGAGGAATGGACATGTAAATACAATTTTTAGTTTTCTGATTTTAAGTTCTGCAATTTAAATACATTGGGAAATTTTAATAGAACCATACACATTTTCGTAAACTTTTTCTTCAGTTATATCCTACTCAAAAGTATTTTCCATGTCACAAACGCAAAATGACACAAATACATATTAGCATACATATATATTCGTGCAGAAATATGGACATCAGTATATATGTGAGTTGCGTGTATGGACATAAAAAAAAAAAAAATAAATAAATAAAATCAATGCCAAGGAGTATGTAATCAACTCCATAAAGCTAAATTAAGGAGTACGAATGCACAATATTAGGAAAAAGATCACAACAAAAATCAAGAAATATTGAAGAATCCATTAATTTTTGGAAAAATAAAATAAAAAAGATTCAATAAATGATCTCGAAATTTCTTAATTATGGTAAATCAGCGATACAAAAATTCCGTATATTCTTATGAGAAAAATATGGTTAAACTCACCAGTAAATTGGTAATTATGGCGCCGAATTTGTTGGAAGAAAAACCCTAGATTTCGCGATCGCTTTAGATTGAAGAGAGACTACTTTTTACTGTATTGGAAGAGGAAATGAAAAAGGAATTAATGGCGCTTTGCATAATTGCATTGCTATATAAAGGGGAGCGAAAAATGACAAAAAAATAGACAGTTATTTGTGGAGAGTGACGTCACAGTCGTGTGTGCAACGGCAATGGTGGGCCATTAAATATTTATGGAAAACTACCTCTCTAGTTGCGGATGATTCAACATTTGGATTCATCAAAATTTTGTACATTTACAATTAAGAATTCAAATTTTATATCGATTTGTTATACTATTAATCACGATAGCAAGGAGTTTTTTCTGCTACGGGGAAAAAAAAAAACATGTCCATATATTACGCTGTCACTACGTCTTCAATATCATCTCTTCCAAAATTTATTGTTCAATCATCTTTTTCAACGTACCATCTCTAAAATCTGTTCATCTTCTCAATCAATCATCTCCCTCCATCGATCATCTCCAAAATCTGTTCACCGCCTCAATTCATTATCATAATAGTCAAATTCTACCGTAAATGGATGCACGGGAATTCAAGTTCATGACGACCGCTCTATGACACGCTTAGTGAAGGAAGACTAAATCTAACGCTGAAAAAATGTCTTTGAACATTCTGTATTGATATCAAATTCAAATGGAGTAATGGTTAGGAAATATAATTCTAAGTGCATGCACGTACATTGCTCGCAAAATAGTTTAGTCTACTTTTGAGTCATAGTAGTAGTACTATGTAGGCTTTGGCTCCGGTAGAGGATGAAAATGGTAGTATCAATTTATAACTTATAAATTCCATTTTACCTTGTAGCACACCTAGGTAAATATTTATTTCAAAAATAAATTCATTTGTTTAACTTTACTCAAAAAGTTATAAAAATTCAAGTCGAAATCAATAATTAATTTTAACTACACATTCCATAAGATCTACAACTTTTATCAACTTTTCAAACACCCATTCCATCAACTTTTATCAAAATCTGATAAAAACTGATTTTTAGCAAAACCAAACAGACCCAATGTTTTGACCAATTCAATTAAGGTATCAGTGTTCGTTCTTTGGACCAAAACTATTGCATTTTTTTCATTCGACCAATACAATGAGATTAAACCCACATCTAATGAACTCTAAAGAGTCCAAGCTGAAGCAATTGATCTGTATACATATCTACTTCTCTAACACCTTTGATAATAGACTTAAATGTTGAAACCTATAAACAAGCTCATTCATTGAGCAAAGAACAATGATATTTACAATAATTAATTTTACAAAATTAAATTCACTGATTTCTCACGATTGACGGAAAAATCAGAGAATGAACTTAAAAGGCTATGTGCTAAGAAATCACCTGTCATTTACAAACAATAATGTAGTCCTTTTGTAACCTCGGGATTATGCCTAGAGGTAACATCTTTCTTTCTTGGAAGCAAATGTAGCAGCAGGCTAGTCTTGAGAGGTTGTAGAGTACTCGAATAGGAGACGTTTGGATGGAGCAGATTGTAGGAGCACACGTAGACGGCTTGTGAGCTGGTAGATCAAGGTCCACTGCATTGCCATCTCCGAATCCTTCATCTGCCTTACTACAGAGGCCTGTTTACATAGAATAGAAACGGGGTAAAGATGATAAACTTCCCCAATAGTAATTATATCTATACATCCTATATTTACACATTTCATATAGCAAGGCCCGTTCAGAATGGATTTCGAGCATGTTTGGACAACTTATCTTTTTCTTACTTTCAAGTAAAAAAAGTTATTCATTTAAAAGTAACTCTTACCTTACTTACTTTCACTTTCACCAGTAAAATAACTTAAATTACTTAAAAGTATACCTTTTAAGCTCAGCCAAACATGTTTTCTTATGTTCTCTCCCAAATGTATGTACAAGAAATTAGTAGTCCAGTGAACTAAAAAGCATTGGTCACAATTGACAAATAAATAATTGTAAATTATATGATTCCAATTTTTAAAATAAGTGTAATTACTTCATGGAATTAAATATTCCACTGAAAAAGGAATATCGAGAACCTGAAGACGTTTTCCAAGCTGAACTTCCACTTCTGTTCCGAATGATATGTTGTTGGCAAGAGACTTGAGAGGATCGACGGTGGGATCAACAGAAAGCAAACTTGGGATCTGAGGAGCATAAACTAGCCTCCACCTAGCCTGTCCAAATTCTCCCTTGCCTTCTATCCTTGGCATCAAGGTCCCAAGAGTAGCAGTAGCAAGCTTCTTAAATGCAAGCTGACCATCACCTTCTAATATGGATTCAGCTAACTGACTCTCAAAGACTCTAGCAGCCTATAAAGTCAGAAACCAAAATTGAGATACGACAACTTCAAATTTGCCTACACAAATCAAGGAATTTATAGAACCATTTTTATCCAAATTCCCTATTGTGTAGTATTGAACGCCATTATCTAAAAAGCTTAAGCTGTTAAAGATGATGTGGATACCGGATTCATTTTTTTGATTGAAGGCTTGACACGTGCACAATTTTTATAAACATGTGGTTGAGACTTGAACCTAAGATCTTTGCGTGCTCTGATACCACGGTAAACCACCTTATCTAAAGCTCAAGTTTTTATTTATTTAAATTGTGTTCAACGTGTGGAATAAATATTATAACCCATCACACATCCAAGGTAAAATCTTAAAGGATAATGAATGAAAATATGCACATGGCGAAAAAGCAGTGTCCACAAAACAGAATGTATGTAGGTGAACCAGCCGTGCAAGTACCACTGAGTACATAGCATGCCACATTTGTTTCTATTACTTTTGTAGCATACCACTATAAAACTTGTAGATTTATGGTGAGCTTAGCAGACCACGTTAGAAGAAATACTAGGCAAGTTGTTTCTATAATAATGCCTAGACATATAGTTCATCTTACTTACAGGACTTCAATTTTGCAGTTTGACATCATTACGGTAGTATCACTCAGCTAACAGACAATGAGATAAACTTGTTTCCTTCTACTAACTTCAATCACTAGAACATTACAAATTTCAATAATAGAATGTGTACGATCCCACTTGCATTCATGACCACATGTCAATTATGCAAAACCGAAATCGTTGTTCTCTCATGATTTGTCCCTGCCCCACCATATATAACTTAGTCTTAATTACATTTTATAACTCTTGAATCCTGAATTTACAAGCTTCATTAAGTTAAGGAGATTATAGCATTAAAGGTTACCTCAGTAGGTGAAAGGACGTCTTGCTCCACAGAACGTGTTGAGGTTACCACCAATTTCTCCTGCCATTTACTAGCCCGACTTTGAATCCTAAATTGCCATTCTGATCCAACTAGAGCTAAATCTAGCATAGGATCAAGTCCATTTTCAGGCTCAAATTTTGCTATATTCAGATGCTCTCTCTTGAGCCTCACCTGCATTTTAGACGAATGACTATCACAATAGAAATTGAATACTACGTCAGGATTTCAAACACAGATATAAATCTGAAAATGAAGTAAACATAAGCATGCAAAGATTACCTGTGTAGCAACGAGATTTATATCACCATTCTCGAAGGCTAGAATGCCTTTAGGTTTTATCAATTTGGGATGAGCCAAACCATTTAACTCCAGTTCTCCACTTACAGCAAAATTGAGGATCAAAGGATAAACTATCCTCAATTCGGGCCCAAGAACAATCCTTAAGTCTGTAAGGTGGACATCTAATTTTGGCCTACTACTTACCTGCAGCATCTCCTTTGCATCATCTTGGTCACCTGTAAGGGATTACAGTTCAATATACCATCATATTTTCAATAGTTATGAACAGACGATAACTTAATGAATGAACAATTATTTGCACATCATAATAAACTAAAGTTGCATCTCTTCTTCTTTTGGCGTGTGTGTTCGGCCTTGGAAGGTTCATAGAAAGTCAGAGTTCGTGTAATATCACTATAAAGTAAATAGCTTTATCAGTGTGACTGTAGCAGGATTTTAGTGTTGGAAATGAACTATCAAACCCTTTTTCAGTCACAAGCGAGGAAAGCAACCAACACTGAACTGTGGAAGGGAAAATATATTATGCAGGCATTACCTGAAGAACACACCGACTTACTAGATGTAGACGTATAAATTCTTAACAAATGTGCATATACTCATCTTGCAGAAAAAGCTAGATAAAGAATTGAGCTTCAGTTACAACTTATAATATTTCAGCTCAGAACTCGTGTGGTGTGAAATTGAGAATTTAATATACAAGATGGTGGTTGAGGTTTTATGAACTACAAGGATATTGTCATATTGAATTCTGGAAAAAACAATTTAATTGATTCTCACTGTGCAATGCTTTATTCCAATGGAGGTCCATTCTATGGAAGAGATTCCAGTGACTTGGACTAGATCACTTTTTCCCCAAAAATAGCAAGGTCTTCATTTGCAATTCAACAGGCTTTTGCCTTTAGCATGGTTTCCCATTAATTGTCAAGATGTTTTTGAACTTGTTTTGGTGGAAACATCAATCACGGAAGGCAAGCATCCATATACAAATTAAAAGAATGACAATTACAGCATGTTTGTTAGTGCTGAAATTATTTTTTAAGTATTTATAAGTTATGGATCCTATAGAACCAGTAGATAAAAAGTGGGTAGTAAGTTATGGATCTTACGAAATATGTGGATAAAAAGTATGTTTGACCAATTTGACTAGCTTAAATTATAAGTTAAGCATAAGCAAACAAGCAATTAGATCCATTCTCTCAAGAAAGTGGTTTCAGGAACTGTCCCTCCAGTTAATGACCAAATACCAATCCTCATAAACAGAGGAGACTAGAAAGAATTTCTGCTCCCAAGGTCCTGTACTCCCATCAATGTTTCAACTTTTCCCAGATCTATCTCTGGTTCCACGGTTTCATCCTAATTGTAATTTATCCAAAATGAAGCAAGAAATTAACTAACATCCAAATTCCCACCGCCAAAATCACAATTACCAAAATCTTCAAGATTTTTCCCAACTACAATAATAATGATCCTTTGTAAGCTTTTGTTTCCTAACCGAACTTATTACTGCACAAAACGAAAAAATTGAGGCTGGAGTTTCTATTATTCTCAAACTTACCAGATGGTTGATGGAAGGGGATATTTGACGCAGCAGGTATTAGATTGAGAAAGCGTGAAACATACTTCGATGCAACCATGCGGCTGTAACTACCAGCTGGCAGCTTTGGTCCATTTGATGAGTTTCTCGGGAAGGGAGCAGCTCCGCTACCCTTGTCATGTGGTAGATAAGCTTCTCCGTGGCTAATCTTTATCTTTCCAGAAATGTTCGGTTGCATTATGGATCCAGTAATTTGCAACTGACTATCAACCTGACCACTGTGATATTAACATTTGTTAAAATTCAAGGAGAAGATGATTGCAAGAAGAGACTCATTCAAAACTTTTACTCAAGAGCAAGAGAGGACAACAATTTGTTTTTGTTCTTAGAAGCATGAGATACCTCAAGATATTCCTTGCACGGACTTCCAGAACCTCGCATTTCAAGTCAAGTTTATCACTAAGAGATGCCACACTCGGCCTGAGGGGCAGATTCCCTTTCACATACAATTTTCCTTTTCGGCTTATTCTACCTTCCAGCGAACTGATGCACAGCCTATTTGAATTCACAAGAACTGTGCCCCCAAAGTTGGTAAGTGGTTTCCAAAGCACAGGTGAAGATACTGTTGCCCTGTGGAAAGATGCAGACCCATCAAGCACGGGCTGTTCAACAGTCCCCCTTACCTATCATTCAAACAAATCACATACGTCAACACCCAACTTTGGTGGTGGTCTGTTTGTGTGTGTGTGCTGTGGGGGGTGGGGGGTGGAGGGGTTTAATCTTTAGAAAGCAATATCAATTTCTCTCTCCTCCTCCGCAGACACAATTTCAGATTAAGAGCATGTTTTGGCTGTGCTTAAAAGTAGGTCAAACTTACCTTTTAAGTTACTTATTTGCCAAACTTAATTTGCAAAGTCACTTTTTTTACGAATAGAATTTACTTTTTCTAGAGTTAGTCTTAAACTTGCAAGAAAAGCAACATCTAAGCACAGCCGAACATGCACTAAGTCATAGAAAGTCAACTTTTTTTCCTTTTTTTTTCCTTTAAATTCTGCGTCTATTGCCAAGGATATCTACAACCCTGCTGACCTGAAGCATAACTTCTGCATTGCCATGAAGCCATTTAGCATAAGGAGATAGTGCAGTTAGCAACATCATGCCACCATCTTTAATATCGGCATCGATTCTAACTTCTCCTACATCCAGTATGTTCCAGTTTAGACCTCTAAGGTTTTCTGCCAACTGCGCATCCCAAACCTCTTGATTTATTTCTCTAAGCCCCTTCCTATCAGAAGCTTCATCTGCAGATGCTTTACTTCTCTCTGTGCCCCAACCACGAACCCATGTTCCTTCGTTTTTATCTCTTTCTGTGTTTTCTTCCTCTGAAACATTGTTTTGCACAAATGTTACAGGAATACTCCCCTGAATATGCACATGACCATTCTGAACTATGGGTTCAAATTTTGCATTGAATAGAAAACGGCTGGTTGAGGTCAGGGAAGCAACAATTTCTGCCCGCCCAAGATCGACTCCTCCAATTGCACCATCCAGGAGCCTTACTTGAACATCACATTCTGGTTTAGCTAGATTCCCTCTAAGATCCCCTTCCATGTGCAGTATGCCTTTTATTGGTGCTAAAAGTTGACGCAAAGAATGAACAGCTTCGGTGGCTGAAGTTTCAATAACCTGAACCACTGTAGGAACTAAACCAACAGGAAAATTCAGAACAGCAAAATGCAAATTTGTTTTCGGCCCTAACAACGTCCCATCTGCATGGATTGTAGCATTTTCCCTTTGGATAAAGATTTTTTCAAGGCGCAAACCATCATTGTTGCTGTATGCTCCAGCTGCTAGAACACGTTGGGTCTTATATGCTCCCCACTCCCATTCCTCCCCATGAAAGTCAAATTCCGCCTAACAAATACACAAAACAAGAAAGCTAACTATCAGAGGAAAAAGGTTGCATGGCTCAAAAGTTAACAAATGGGATTGCATTTCAGTTTAGTCAGCAATGTTCTTCATTTCCGTCATCTTTTCAGTAAACGATGCTTTAAACAGAAAATAAGGATATCCACGGAATCTTTTTTTGTACAAGTACATGCAAAAGCTTCAAGCTTAATATGAGTGATTGTAGGCTGGAATTTTTTTGAATATGCATTGTGTTGTGATAAGAATTAAACTCAAAGGAATCTGAGGTCTATACTAAAACAATGATACAAACTCGTAAATGCATATTTTCCTTAAGATTCTTATGCAAGTAGGACCAGAAAGAAGATGTCCCTTCTCCAACAAGTTAATAACAACTAATGTTAAGCAAAAATCTTTAAGCGAGCCAGATAAATTTTTAATGGATAACAAAGAGTTTCTAACATCAAAACTTTTTTCTCTGAGTACTAATCCAAACGATCATTGTCACGGGTGTAAAAATGTTTACCATCGTATCTCCATTGCCTCCTCCACTTGCATCCAGAGAGCCCCGCCAGGAACCTTTAAGTTCAGCTAAACCTGGAAGATTGAACTCGTCAAGGACAACTTCATCTGATGAAGTAAAATGCCCCCGAACTTCCTATGGAATTTGACACAAGTAGGAAATATCAAGCAGGAGATATAACAAGAAAACTTAAATTCATAAATAACACTGACAGAGAGCTCCTTAAAATACTTTGTAATTTATCAAGTAGAATATCCACACCTGAAAAACGGAAAATTTTATGGTATCAGGAAGTACCTCAAGTAGTTTTTGAAGGCTTTCAGCACATAATCCCACTGACTGCAAACTTTGTATGAAAAAGTCCTGCAAGTGACCAAAGATCACCACACAATTAAAATCTATAACACAAATGCGTTTCCCTGCAGTGAAAATTAAAAGTGCGCGTCAAGGAAATGGAAGCTAGGACACCACAATTCACTGAGAGAGAGAGAGAGAGAGAGAGAGAAACCATTTTTTTTAAGAAAAAAGGAGAAATATAAGAAAGAAATAAAGAAATTAGTTGTACAGAGAACAAGATCTTCTTTCCCTTTAGTGTGCAGGGAGGAGGAATTTCCTTAAAGAGTGAAACATTTGGTTGGAACTTTTTACAGCTATTCCAAATTAGATGTCCATTATATATCATTTGTTAAAATGGATAGTAGTGCAAAAGACCTTAATAGCTAACCAAGCAATTATGCAACTTCAGCTCATATAAAACAGGAAGAAAAGCTGAAAGAAAAAACAATACCGACAATTTCTCAAGCAGGCAGCACAACACATGAGATTTACTCTTTCCTAGGATCCGTAGTACATTCAACAGTAGACAACCATGCATAACACTGAGGAGAACCTAAATTAGGTAGTATCTCTCAAGTCTGTTCTTTGGTCATTATCTCCATATCTTCCAAAAAATCAACAATACAATAGCAAAAAATAAAAAGAAAAAAAAAATCCATGAACTATGCTGCTAAAAGTGAATGATTTCACTAACAAGGCCTGCAGTAACCCCGCCATTTGTTCATAGTACCAAGCCAGGAACTCTTTCTTTCCTCTCTAACAATGACAACACCATCACTCTTCTTCCGATCCAGAATGTTGAGAAGTATAAACTTTCAGACAAGTATTACACTAGGCTAACTACGTACTGTACAATACACAAGCTCACTTTTCTCATTGTTAGATTAATGCGTTTATATTTTATAACTGCAACAATTACCCTCCTCAACACTGTAAATATAAAATCCACAGAATTATTAAATAGATGTTGCATAACCTGGAAATAATATAGCCAGAGAATCTTTCAAAATCCACATTGGAAAAACATTTAATACAACTAATGCCACCTCACCATTTCTGTAACCAAAAATTGGAAGTATTAAAAGATAACTTCCTAGTAAAAACACAGTTAGAAACAAAATTCAAATACAAAATTCAAATAAATAAATTTGTCCCCTCTCTATTAACTTAAAGTTTTATGATTCAACAAACACTATATAACAGTCCATTAGTTCATGTACTTGCACGTGTTTCTAAGATATGTGAAAGAGAACTTCCTCTTCTAGGAAGTAATAATAGCAAAACCCATTACAGTAGTACAGTATGCATTAATAACCTTCGATCTAGATTGAACGGCGGGGTCAGAACTCCGAGAAAGCAGCCTTGCAAGTGGAAGCACCTCAGCAATCTCAGCTTTAGGGACCTCAAGTCTCATTCTCCATCTGCCCATTGAAGATATCATACTACCCAGATGACCAGTTACTACTTTCTGAAACAGATTACCTTTTTCTTTTCCAGCAGGGTTTCGGTCCCGGGAGCCGGGCAATACATACTCCCCTTGCAGTTCATATTTGCTGGTACTTTGTTCCAAAACAGCTTTTTCAAGAGTGATCTACACCATGAAGTATTTCCAGCAAGGTTAAATTGTTTCCATTTGAAAATTATAGCCAGAATAAACTCATTATGTGTCTCAGTGCTAGAAATTAAGCTCAGAAGAAGCCAGATATGAATACGAAACAATATAAGGTCTGTACTCACCACATCCCCACTCCACCTAGCAGCCACATCTAAAGCTTCACCCAGCACACCACTGAATTTTGGCCGTAGGACAGACAACGCACCATGACCCCTTCTTTTCTGAAAGTTCAGCTGCAGTTCTGCCTGAAAAAGAAAAGAGAAGGAATATTTTTTTTAATAGAAATATCATTGCGCTTAATTCATAGTTCATTATCTCCTGATCAAAAAGTGTACTTTGTCTCCTTATTTCCTTCACCATTGATGAATACTATAAAGATTCTCTACAAATCAACTATCACCATATGGAATAGATAAGGCTAGTTTAAGTCACACAGATCCCACAGAAATTCAATATTTCAAAAGGTTTTGAGGCATCTTAATTTGTGTCTTTTCTTAAAGCTTCTTGTTTGATGACAGGAATAAGCAACACCAACCAATCTTAAATCACAAACTCAGATATCCTGCTCAATAAGGTCTCTTTTTTGGTTCAAATCCAACCAAATAAATGATTTAGTTTGACAAGGAAGTTCAATTGTGCCTATTAAAGAGAAAAGAAGAACTTTGCACCCAACACAAAGTAAGGTAGAACCTGATAACTGACCAAACAAGTCATCGCAACATCTCCAAAATCAGTAGCAACAAAATAAAGTTGAATAGTTTAACTGGAAGTTTACCCTTGAAATTGCTCCGCGGAGTGAAGCTATCTCCAGTTCATCCAATGGCAAATGGCGTACCTAATGGCATGTAATATTAAACTTTTGTGACAATCCTGAGGGACAAAACTTATAAAAAAGGAAGGGCAACAAGATATAACAGCCAGTTACAAGTTCGAAGCATATTTTAATATGGCTTACATTCTTACAATTTTTTCTAGCTTTTTATTGCAGCTTCATTTGTAAAGTAGTACTTCCAATTTTTAGGGATTTTTAATCTTCTCTCCCTCTCCTCTTGATGTAGTCAGTGACCACCACCACCACCATCACCCCCCCCCCCCCCCCCAATGGGGTATAGGTGGAGGCCTAAAAACACAGCCTAGGCTTTGATGGTGTTTTGATTAAAAAAAAAATAAAGTCGTAGAAATACAGATAGAAAAGACCTCCAAGTTAGCTGAATGTAGTGGTTGATAGCATGCATTAGCTTTTAGATGCCCTTTCTGAAGAGAAAAGGACACCGTTTTTCCAATTATGTTTTCTTCAGAAATAGGCTGCAGCGGCCCTACGATCTCCACTGCAAGACTTTCATCTGGCCTACCAGTGGCATCCAACTGCATTACCAAAAAGTAAAAGAATATATTAAGTGTTGAACTAGTTTAAGCTGAAGCAAGTACCATTTAACACTTAAATTACTTTCATATATATATAGTCCCAATGATATATAAGATAATTAAGCTCAACTTCACGGAATAAAGCAAAAGCGTTCAGAAGTATAATCAACTTTCAAAGAGTGTCCTGATTGAGAGTATATTAGACATTTTGGCCACCATTAACCTCATTGCTCATGATAACGAGTAAAATCTGAAGGGACTCACAAACACATCTTCTACTTTCTTACTTTAGCCTCCTCAACCACCTTAAGGTTTGAGAAAACATGTAAATCTAAGCGTATGAATACCAGGAAGGTTAAATTGGAGACAAACGCACGTTTCCGAGAAAGAAAGAAACAATTATTTGTGTCAGCGACTCAACCTCATAAAAGTTAATTTACATTCTCACGTAGCACATTTATATACACACATAATTGCAAGATCAATTTAGGAATATTTTATAATTAATATAAAAACCTGACACGAGAGCTAAGCATGTTCTAGGTCCCAAAAGAAGATGAGATCTTGATAATTTTGTTTCACAACAGTTAAAGCTTTCAGGCAAACCTTGATACCCGTTGACGTGATGCTCAATACTCCAGCTAACTGAGGTGCCAGCATCAACTGATTCAGTTTAAGACCCGAGATTGAAACATCACCAGAAAGACTCTTTGCATCTTCATTAACTTCCATCAACGGCAATTCTGAATTTTTATCAGAACCCAAGACTTGCTCATTAGTGGTAGGAGAAATCTTATTGACCTTTCCTTGAAACTTAACTCTTCCAGTTGCTTTCAAATGCACGGGTCTCAGAGATTCGAAAGCATGAGAAGAGACGAAGTTGAAAAACTCAAAGTTGCGCATTCTTAAATCCAATTCAACTCCTTCCACAGAGAAAGGCATGGCAACTTCTATACCGCACTCTCTCCAATTTAACCAGTTCTCATCAGGATACGATGTTAGAATTTTTGTGCACAATTCAAATGCAACTGATGAAGAATTAACAGAAATGTAATCATGTGAAATTATGATGTCTCCACGAGCATCAGAAAATGATCCTTCAGCTTTTGGCGCAGTCCATTTGATGTCAAATCTCCTGCATACACAAAAACGGCTAAGCAAAGTTTCCTCCATGCAAATGCAGGGATTATTTTCTGCATTTATCTCACAGAGACTATTGATCAACAATTAGAAAGACATGGCAATAAATCTTACGGTCTCAACAATGACCCAGAGAGTTTTGTTTCTCCAATTAAATCCCCCAAGTTTAGGGGCATCGATTGAAGATAACCAGGTACATAACGGCGCATTATTTTATCAAAACACAAATTGCCTGAGAAGTTGACGTCCATTGCAGTGTCATTGACCTCGCCCTGGAATAGTAATGTATTAAAAGACTAGAAATAAACTTTAAGTAAATATACCTTAATGTCAGTAAAGGACCAATTGAAGTAGCAGCAAAATCAAACAGAACTTCTAATTTTCTATGAAACTTGAAATGTTTTATCGTAACAAGGCCCTAAGATATTGCATTCTTTTCACTCTACAACCTATTGGGTTCCAGTGTTGCTACAGGTACTTAAATAAACCACATTCCTAATGACAACTCCTTGTGCAAAATATATAGCAGTTGTTGGAAACTCTACAAGAAGTTTTGCATTTATTCAACATCTAAAATATTGGAAGCCATGCTTAAATTGAAGCTTGGAGTTCAATTGCTTAGGATGGAATGCAGAATTGACCTGACAAGAAACCCTGAGAAAATTAATTACAACTTCCACATCTATCTTCTTTAAAATCTTGAAATTATATCGTATAAATATAAGAAATTCATGACATCAAACAAATGTGCATCTATTTTGATGCTGCCTAAATTCTTCTTGAAGCCATACACATCATCTCATGGAAAAATAAACACCTCAGGGCAAATCCACGCATTCCCCGCCCCGCGTATTTCACCACCATCTACAAGGGTGGCTCTGATTCCATACAAGTCAGCAACCTGTCACACACATGGTGAATCACAGAAGAATAAACAAATTAACAGGAAGGACAGAAACCGAGGGCCAATTTTTGAACTATGGATAAATTAATTTGGTGAAGTACTCACACAGTTATCAGTGTTATAGGTAAAGTTGGCTGAAATGTAAGAGAATGGAATGCGGTCAACTGCTGCTACTGCACCAGCCTCTTTATTCTTCATCATTGCCTCATAAGCAGTTGATTCAGGAGTATTGGCAGGCAAATAAGTGAGTTTCCTTGAGACCAGTGCACTCCCCACAAATGTAGGAGCATCCAATGGGCCTTGACAATTGAAAACAGCGGTTACTGATCCAGCCAACTGAAGTGAATGAAGTAGGGAAAATGAGTCAGAAATGAAGCAAAAGAAAAGGACAACCTCGTCATAGTGATTTAAGGGGGGAAGACAAAAAAAAAAAGCTGAATTCATTTGCAATTTAATGTATAGCGCAAACAAAAACATTACTGCAGGGCCTCAATCAGATCATGAGATACATCTTCAGGATTGAAGACAAGAATCCAACAAAAATATAAATATGTATAAACATGTGAAAGTAGGAAGATAATTTATGTGTGTCGGTGCCTGAATACTAATTCAGTGTTCTCATTTCCTTTCCAGTCCGACACAAATATCCACTTCCCAGTATTCTAAAGATAACACTATAATTTAGATCAATTGAACCAGTATAAAGAAAAAGATTTAACACAGACTTGCCACCATCAAACCACCACCCCACCAACGTCATGACAAATTAACTCCCACCAAACCAAGCAGTCAAGCACCCTCCTGCCTTCACATCATCAAGCTTGAAGTCATTTAATTTGAGTATTCAGAATCAAATGTCAAGCCTGAAGTCGTTTAATTGCAATAGGAAATTGGTCTATGTCAACTCCAGTGCAGGAGACAAGGGTGTTTTGCCTCTGTGATGTAAACCAACTAATATTTTCAAGATCAAGATGAACTAAAAGAGAGGCATCAGAACCAATAGATAAAACCCCAGGGCCCCACACAAAGCACTAGAGAAGGAGATATACATACCGGAAACAACAAAGGCTTCATCTTGAAAGTTTTCATCAAGGCATTTACTTCAACAGACGGAACCTGAGGTAATAATGACCATACTCAGAATGCTACTATACTGATTCAAACTATTATCAATAGATCTATGTAACAAGCCTGTATCACACTTTTAAGGTTTAAAATACATTGATTCTAAAACTTCAAGAAGGCCTGTCAGAACACTAGCATGTTATATTGTGTGTGTGTGTGTGTGTGTGTGTGTGTGTGTGTCACCAGGTTTTGGGAACAAAAGTAATAACTCTTGTATTGCAATTCAAGCTTCCATCTCCATTTACTTCTTGAGTCCACTTCCCAAACAAGTGACTAGGATACAAATTAACCGTAAAGGAGAAATTGGTAAACAGGCCATGATTTTACTAAAAGGAAATAACCTCTTCGATGTAGTATGAGAGTCGTGTCATGAGCAAATGAAGATAAGAGGTTAAATCGCAAGGCCACAATGGCAATTTTCCAACTGTCAATTTCATACTATCTCCAGTATCACAAATTTTCACAATTTGCAACTTAGTCTATCAAAGATATCTGCAGTTACAGCAGACAATCTAAATGGTTTCCCTTTTCAGGCCATATATATGTTACTGCAGCTGTGTCAAGAAGGCAAGAATATATAGGCAAAAGCAGGGAAACTTGATAGATAGAATACATATGCATTTAACTGTCTTAATTACCACGGAGTGGATAAGTTTAATCTCATATAATTTAAGACACAAATATTTTTTGATCTATCATCTATATAATAGGTTTTCCTCAATACATCAAGCTTAGAGCCCAAGGGTAAAGGAAACCCGGTGATTTCTTAGAACAATGTTTCAGGTACCTAGTTTCAATCCCAGGCCAGAGGAATTTCCCTTCCAAAGCCATGCACACAACATGGTAACATGTATACACATGCATAGAGATCACACCAGCAGCTAAAATTTCACTGCAGTAACAAATGCATGAAATCGCAATGTTACCTATACTTGTCGCTACCAAGGTAAAAAATGTGAAATATTGGTTTTCAAAATACAAGAGAAATTGCAATACATGAGTGGAGGGTAACACACAAGAGTCACCCAGAATGAGGGCAGAAAAACACAGAAATGCTATTAATCAGACGGATACAAGTGCCTGTGCTGACAAAGCATTTCAGGATACCTGACACATGAGGTGATACTCTCCTTCCTCCGGATGGATGCCAAAATCTCCAGAAGCTTCTAAAGGAAGATCGCCAAACCAACCCCTGGCATTGTGTAAAAATATTCGCTGGGCTCGGAAACATAAACTTGCAGACGTATCCTGTAAAACGGTGTGATGTTCCCATAATAATAAAAAACTCTTTGGTCAAAGCAATTATTCTTTCAAAATGCAATCAAAATATGTTTTAACAGTTTTGATTGTCATAGACATATTGACCAATGGATTCTCTTAAAGCATCTGGAGGATCACATACGAAGACACTCTAGATGTCAATCCATAGAACATCAAGCATTACCTTCTAAAAGGTGCATATTCTTGCGATGACAACATCAAGGCAGGCAATCACTGCTCAAAGCTCCATGTAATTTTTCACTACTGTTGATACTATCTGTTCATTAACCTGAGTGTTTTCATTTGAAACTGACATCAAAATTTTCTTTTCCCATTGAGGTATAACGTCATGTATTCTAGTCATCAACATCTCAGCTGTTCATCTACCAAATGGTTTGAACAGCCTAAAGTTTAAATTCTTCTAGAAAGTGCAAAAAAGATTGAACAACACCATGGATAAGAAAAAGTCGGTAAAAGGTTCATCTAACATAAATCATTCTCAGAGGAATTAATAGCTTCAATCCTCAATCTCATTTTCACAAATGTGTCCTCTTAGAAGCACAATTGGAAACGGTGTATATCCCCTACCTACAGCATTGTTATCACAGCTGATTTATTGTTAAACATAAAAAACTACAGAAGCCACAGAACTGACTGTATCTGCAAAACACCTTTTACCCGTAGGGCCTTTTCTCGACAAAATAATGTCATTTATAATTCTAAATAATGTTAATACGAATATGAGAAACACAGATCACTCAATATGAGAGGAGGTAAAAGGGTCACATCAATGCAGATGTGACAAAAGACATACAAAAAAGCGCGATGGAGTGTCGTATATGTGAAAGGCCAACCCTGTTACATCAAGCTGCCCATGGAGATTGGGAAAAGTTTCTCCTCTTGACATACATATGTGAACCTGTTGACAATTTAGGGTTAAAAAACGAAATGCAAAATTGATCAGGTACGTGGTATATATAATATTTGCAAAACTTTTTTGGAAAACAAGAATTCACAGATAAACAAAAGGCTCTCAAAAGATAGAAGTTAAGTTAATAACAAATAGAACCAAAGGTAATAATAACATGATGAAATTACTTAATTTAGTAGCGCTGCTCATGATTGATAAGTTGTCAGGCAATTCAGATTTTTCATTTCTTCCATGGGTCAAAAATGATCTACTTCTCATCCTAGATACGTAAAAGCTATCTTATGCCTGGGGAAGTGGTGAAGGTTTTCATACACATTGTTCCCGAGAATGCTTCTCATTGGAATAATAGCTCGTCGCTGCTACAAGTTTACAAGTTTTAAGAAGAAATCTAAGCCAAATAAGGGCAATATAGATCGTCATATCATACCACAAATAGTACCATCAAGAATTTAAAAAAAAAAAAAAGAAAAAACTTCCTGACTGTGAATTTTACAATCCAGAACTCAAAATATCCAGAGCAGATCCTTGTGTCGCAGATCCACTTAATGACTCTAGTTGCAATTCTCGAAAATGAAGTCAGGGTTCATCTCAATTACCAATTATCTTGATAGTAATGTTTTTCAACTTTTACCGTGTAGGATGTTAGTTCCCCCTACTCCTAAAGAAATTTTCCTTCGATAGTATTTGGCGAACTCTTAAACTGGTATTAGCATAGACTAGTCTGGACCAGTTTGCTAATACTAGTTTGGTAACTGCAAATCCTGTAACTATTCAGATTTAGATCAGCCCAACGTTTTCCTATATATGGATCAAGTACAAAGCAAGGGGAGCTCTTGGAATAGAAACCTATTTTCCTAGGATCTGGAAAACATCACAAAAGTGCTTGCCACGGGGTCATTTTTCTTTTCCAAGTATTGGAGTTCACCTTTGGTGCAATTTAGATAATAAGATTATGTCATAAGACGGCCATTTTACCTTGAATCTACTATCTTAATTAATTACAGGATTAAAAAAACAGCTTCATAAATACCCCGTAAATGAAAACACCAGTTTTCCCTTGCCAGTCGGTGATGCTCTTTACTCCAGGAGAAGCAAAGAAGTCCAATATACAAGCTTCTAAATTTAACACGGACATCAGAAAAAATTCAAATTGTCTGACATTATTCGACCCCGGAAATTGAATCCAGAAGGATTCACAACATCCTTGTAAAATAGCAAGAAATTACTTTTTTTACAAGCACAAAATGAGTTGCATCATCTAAAAAAATGATCGACTTAACACAGCTCTCAACATTTGAAAACACGTGCACATACAATTGTAATTTCAACATGGCTAAATCCTTTTAGATCACACTAAAAGGACATTGCATATTTGAATATATTTTTGTATGAGAAAAGCATAAAGTTAGAGAAACACCTCACCACTAGCTCTTCCATTAGACCACGTAATTGGAAGTTCTAAAATCCTCTCAAAGAGCTGCACGAAGGAACAAATAGAACCCCAGATAGTTAGCAATCCATACACAAATCAATGGCCGATAGCTAAAGAAAAATGAGATTTTCCTGTCCCTATACATTTCTTTTCAAACATATATTGAGAGATTCATAATGTACTTCACCGGAACAAAGAGATTCGCAATTTTCAAATTCGCGTGCCACTTCTGCTCTGCTGTATCAACATAAACATCTGTTGACAGCCAGCCCCCATCATTAGATGTCGTATCCGATCTCCACATCTTACAACTGCCACTAAGCTGCACGTGAACACGTCCATAATGATTTTGAAACTTCACATGTCCATTGGCAGCGTCCATTTCTCTAGACAATATAATTAAATATTAGGAGCAAGGCATCCGACATCAGTAAGCAATTTCAAATATGAAAAAGTGTATATAACCTAAGAGTCCATCTTCAGACAGACATTGCATCATTATATCAGTGAAAGTAGCTTTGATTAAAGAAAAAATATATGACAGTTGACCAATATTTAAAGCAGATTGAGATTTTTGAAATCCTTCTCAAGACAAGATCTGTTTCAGACATGTAAGTTATGTTAGATATGAATTAGACTCCAGTCCTGCGAGAACAAGGCATGGAGACAGCTAGGGGACCACACATGTGATGTTTAAGGTACAGGACCACTACCTATTCGGTGCCTTTGTAATACTATGTGTAACAGAAAATAACCCAAATAGGAACTGTAGCTCGAGGAAGTTTACCTCGGCTCCATATCACCATATGCGAGCAGCATCAATGTCCCGCCTTTAAAATGTATAGAATCTAGAACAAATGGAATCATATTATCAATGCCTGAAGTATTTTCTTCATCAATTCCATCAATGAGTTCTGCAGAAATATCTTCAACTTTCCGACCAATCTCAGACTTCAACCTTTGCAAAGGACTGACAAGTAAATAAGAACATGTCTCACCCATGTTTTTACATGCAGAGGAGAAAGCTGAGCGCAGGCTCAAAGGCAAAAAGTTTTTTAAATGGTGCACAGAAGGTGAAGGCTCAAGCGCCATCAAACCAGAACTGTGAGGTGCAAGGCCATTTTGACTATTCAACATATCACTCTGTGCATCCTGTATCTGCTCGACCAACCTGCCAGGTTCATTTCTGGCCCCCGTACTTCTATTTATGATATCACTTCCTTCTAAATCTTCATTACTTACAAAACAACTATTGGTATCACTTGTTCCGACAACACTGTTAATGGATGAAAATTTACCACGAGAATTTGTAGCTTTACTAAGTCTAGGCAAAGTAAAAAGAAATGGATACCGTAAGAAACTAAAGCTGCTGATGTTATTTGTAGGATTAATTTCCGAATTTTCTTTAAAAACAAACCCATTCTTAAATTTATTCTCTAGTTCCAGGATAATCTCATCAGTCAAACCATCTTTAGCTGCTCCTACTTCTCTTTTGTCAACATTTTTATATGTTGCATTTTGATTGTCAGCCCTCGCATCTCTTTCAGAGCTAGTTACTGCAGAAATGGAGGAAGCAGTATCACCCTGGGTTTGCTTTAAGGAACTCTCCAAATTCAAAACGTCATAAGCTCCAGATGCCCGAGCATAGTTTCCAGATTCCCCTCGTGATTGACCCCAGAAATATGCACGTGCTTCTGATGCACTACGTTCAAGAATTCTTCTTTTAGCTGCAATACCCACCATAGATAAATCACGGCCGTTGGCCCTCCTCTTAAATTGGTGCCTCATAGGTCCAGGTATAATTTTTGTCCAGATATTCCTGGATTGAGCAATTCTTGCACCGAACGCTTTCTCTAAATCAGCATGCTTCAATTCATACTCCACACCAGCATCCATGCAATGATGATCTCTCTGGTGTATTTTCTCATCCATATAGAAAAATGACTCTTGCGGGACTGTAAACCTTGTTGGAAGGCTTGCACTCTCCTTCGAAAGATCGCCCTCAGATAGAATACAACTTGCTTCAGAAATCACATAGCCATTTTCAGCAGCTTCCCTAGCTGCGTCATCTCTTCCCCTCTCCCAGCGAAGCACAGCTTCCTCTCTTGCAACCCTCCTAGTCCTTGTACGAAAATCAATTCCTTCTTCGGTTGACAAGTGCCTATGTGGAGTGCCTTCATAATAGGGTATCCCCAACCAAGTGTAGTTCTTCTTTTGTGCTATCAACAAACTAGGATTAGACAAAACCGCATCAACCACAATTTTTCCCCTCCTCAGACTTGAAAAAGGAAGAATGCGTAGTTTGAGAATGGGTACCTCGCCACAGGAGAACTCTTCATTATGTGGCCCAATTGAGCACGATTCCAAAGTAATGCTTAATGGTGAAATTCTTCGAACCTTACCAAAATCAAGTTCACGCTGAAAATGGTCGCTCAGTAATGCACAAACACGAGGCAACAACCTGGCTTCAACATAACTCTTTGCTTTCAACTGCCCATACCACACCAACAAGCATACCCCAGACATGACTGCACAAAAAATAGAGCACCTAATTAAGAATAACCCCTCTTCCCATAATGGAGCCATAGACCTTACCAAAGTCTTGCTACGAACAAGAGGCTCTTTCACAGAATTGATCATCCAACTACTCTGCAATCCTAATTTCTTCCATAATAGCTCGACATTTTTCCCATGGAAATGAGTAAATTTGATCCCTTGTGACATCCAGTCATGTTTTTTTGCACACTTAACCGTGTGAAATTTTGAACCCTTCTTGGAGGGTTTTACTTTAACTCCATTCTGATGAACATAATTTCCCTTGTTTTTCCTTTGAATAACATTGCACTGAAGCGGAACCCAGAGAAATGAATTTTGAAGTTTACAACTCATTATCTAGTTAAATAACTCAGCTTGTTTCAACTCATTTGCAGGGGACTAAGAGCATGCTCTTAGTCTCCCCAAAATCTTCAGTTTAAGAACCAGTATCAAAACAATCAAGATCCAATGAAGATTAACAAGAAAGTTGAATTAAAATCTTCCTGGTTTAAACATAACCATTGTATATCAACTGGAATCAGCACAGTAGCAAGAAGTGTCCTTCCGTTTGCCAGTGGATTTCAGGTTTGATAGTGTTGAGAAGTTATTAGCCACCGGTGACTCAACTGAAACAACACATTTTGGTTAGCCAAAAAATAATAATATTATTAAAACATCTACATTAAGAGCATCTCCAATGCAACAATGTCAAGGCACAATGTCTAGTGTTTTTTTGGACAAATGGCTAAAAAGTGCTTATGTGGCACAATTAATGCTAGAAGGTGTCTAGCACAATGTCTAATTCTAGACATTGTTCTTGACAATGTCCACCATTAATGTAATAATCTCTATCCAATCAATATATTTCTCTCTCTTTCTTTTTTCTAAAAAGCTAATAATAATTTGACACATTTGCACAATGAACATTGTTGCATTGGAGAAGTTTTTTTATATAATGTCAATGTCTTTTGCCACATATACATATTAGACATTGTTGCATTGGAGATGCTCTAACTCTATTCAGTTTGCAGACAAAATTAAGAAAACTGATTCCTTTATCATTTTCTCCCGTGTTGAAATACCTCTGAACCAGAAATTGTCTCAACTCAAGCATAAAATTCAGAAAAGAAATGCGAACTAACAAAAGTTCCGGTTTTTTCTGGATATCTCTTACGTCCCTTTGTTCTCCAAATAACAAAACAAAAGAATCTTTTTATCCCATTTTCAAGTTCCAAAGAATTATCTCACTCTATGTTGTATGTAAAGAGAATTTACCTCAGAACACATATCCACTAATAGAAAGTAATTGAGCTCTAATATTCAAACAAAATTCGTTTAATCTATCCCAAAATGGACAAAATTCAAAATTCGTATTAAATACCCATGTCAAGGACCTGAAAGTTATTAAATTAAATTCGTATAGGAGGAAATTTCTTCAGATTAGAGTACCTCGTGACTAAGACGCTGCATATATCTTTGTACATACATAACCCACAAGAAAGGCATATACATACGCATGCACACACACATGTGTCTATGTGAGAGAGAAAGTACCAACCTGTTTTGGGGGAGAGTTAGTTCTCCATGTGCGATTGCATCCGCCCCTATTGCCAGTTTATATTCATTTGTGGGCTAAAAACTCGGTTGGGCAACAACTTTCAAAATATGTCAATTTAGTCACTAAAGGAAATATGGCGACAATTATGCTAAAGGAAAAGTTTGATGACTAAAATGACATACTTTGAAAGTTTGGTCACCAGTGGAATTTTTAACCCATTTCTTCACGACAGGAAAAAGAAAGATACTTTGCCGGAAATACCACTGGAGTATTGGTAATATGACAAACATGGCCTTGTGTATCAAGAAAATGTTATCAATCAATTTCTAAATTTTATTTTAAACAAAAATCAGAGACGTGAAAAAATTTCCTACCTAGGCCACCATGAGGGTAGTTTTGGAAATTCTGTCCTTAAATTCAATATATTTATGGACAATTTTGTAATTATTCATTGAAATTTTTGAGTCGTAATTATAAAAATTTATTTGAACATTGACTACGAAATTGAATCGTTAGGTCAATTTCACTTTTATGTACCTTAATTGTTTTTAACATAAATAAAACAATAACAATTATTATTTATAAAATAATAAAAATAATTGTTTGTAACAAAAAAATAATAAAATCACTAAATATTAAGTTTGAAGGATATAACGATTCATTTCTCAAAACAATATAATTGTAATAATTAACACAACAAATATAAAAAATTTGTCCATCAAATACGCATTTAACGATCTCTGTTATTTGAGACGCAATAACATGCAACGAGCTTTTTGATTGGATATATGATGTTTAATATATTTTTTACAATTTTAAAAAAAAAAATTTTGTAGAAAAGAAAGTACTTTAGAAAATTGTACTTTTTTAAATTAGAACTCACGATGTAATTGTCATTAATTACTCTACAATTTTTACAATCTACTCAAAATATTATCCAAACAATAATTGAATAATTAATTATAATAATAAATACAATTAAATATATGTTGATTCTTTGCAAGTATATCAGATATTTGACAATCAAAAGTTATTAATTTGCAAAAGGAATACTGAGAATTGATTCTTGATCAACAAAATTTAGTTCCTATAAATACTGATTTTGAATAAAAAAAGAATTTGAAATCTCTCCCAAATTCTATTAAAAATTTTAATCAATCAAAAGGCAAACCGAATCCATGTTCGACTGCTGCTTAAAAACGTAACAACAAAGTTTAATTGAAATTGCTTCCTTGGTCCCTCAACTCCAAACAAAATATTAATTAGACCCAAATTAAATAATTATAAAGCCCGCACCTTTAAATCTTGTACTTGAATCAACTTCCTACCATATTCAAGCAAATCGTACAAATTATTCCTACCTTATTGAAGCAAATCGTACAAATTATAAAATATCACTAATGGTCATCTTCGATACACTAGACTTCACAATTTTAGATATGTTGGATTTTATATGTTTAGATACAATTAAGAAAAGCACGTAAGATGTTTGTCGTTATCATGTCTAATCATTGTACGTAATACAACAAATCACCAATGATATGTTTACATATTGAATTCCGTAATTTTGATCATTATTAAAGAAGAAAAACATGTAAAATGTTTGTTTATTGTCATGTCCCGTCTTATCTACTCTATTATAGTTTATGTCATAATAAAGTCATTGAACAATCATTTTTCAGCCTTCAACTGGAAAAGTCACTTCCAGATACTTCAAGATTAAAATAGCATTAGAATGTGCCTGGAAAACAGTTAGGGCATAACATCTCCCCATCAGACTAATTATGTAAACACAGAATTGGATATTTTCTCAAACTTCCTAAAGCATTATGTTCAAACCAAGACTTCAAAAACCATGCAAAAATAAAGGAGAAGAAAAATACCCAATAATTCAGATAATCTGTAAGAAAAGTGCCCAAAACTCCAGGCACGAATATGGCTACAAAACATGGGAAATGGATGCAGAGATACACTTCTTTTGCCAAGTGAATAACATGTACATTATTCTGGTACTTCAATAATAAACTAAGTAGTGGTCTTAATAAATTATAGATCCGCTGCACAAACCTTTTTCCTCACTTCGTTTGGCTCATTGCTATATCCACTCGAATATCAAAACAACTAGATCCCTAGAAAAATGACGAGTTACTCAAGTGAGTTATTTTTATACTTTCGCCAAAATTACCCTTCAAAAAAGCTTTATATTCATCTTGTCCTTTCGATGGGCAAACTACTAAAAATGTTAAACATGTTTGCTCTTAAAAATCTATTCAAGTCAGATCAAATCATTCATCTCGAAACAAAGAATTGAAAGAATACTACAGTATAGATCCAGAGAGATTTTGAAGGGTCCACACTTCTTAACTCCAACACAATCAGACACGAAGACAAGCAATGTGGTCGGTTTCTTTGTATACACATTCATCAAACTCATCCGTGTAGCCTCCCAATTAATTAAATTTCCTCCAGCGAGGATTAAAATGCAAAACGAAAGGAGAGATCAATTAACATGCAGCTATTTCAATGCACCACAAAACAAAGAATGGCCTTCCGTAAGTACAATTATCGTCGAGACAAAATTCTCGACAAAATTGATTGATACATTGTAAAAAGTACAAATATGAAACAAAGTGATATCCGGAGTTAGAAGTAGGGAAAAAAAATACTCAAGGAGCAAAACTGTATTAGCATGTCCATCTATCACAAAACAAGAGGCTGGAGTACGAAAGATTATTTTGCATGAGCAAATAAACAATGAAATACCGTCTCCATCTGCAAGTACTTCAAAAAATCTGCCCCTAACGTGTTGGCTGTTGGTTGTAATGGTTCTTCTCTTTCTTCTTAGCAGCAGCAAGTTTCGCACTCCTTGCAGAAGCCTCCACAGAAGCAGCTCTTCCAGCAGCATCCAATTCTTTACTTGATTTCTTCTTCTTTGCAGATGCCATTTTCTTTAGCCGCTCTTTCATGTCAACAGCTGATGCATCATCTTCTGCCTGTTCTGTTCCAGCACTTTCCTCTTGTGAGCTGCCTAGTTGCTCCTGTGGTTCCTTCACCTCTTTTGAAGCTTTATCCTTCTTTTTCTTCTTCTTAGCACTTTTGGATTCTGCAGGGACACTATCTTTCTTCTCTGTTTCTCCATTCAACTGTCCGTCTTTCTTTTCTTTTGAAACTTCTGCAAGTACAAAAAAGACACAAGGTGTTCAGCTGGAAAGGTAATCATTTATATTATCCCGACATTAGTCTCACCAATAACTGTCAAAAAACAAAATAAAATATCAAAAAGCATATTTATGACTAAGAAATCCTAAATAAAGCTGATCTCTAGCAAAAGAGAAATAAATGACTTTTGTGAAGACAAGGAGATGCACAATTACCAGATGATTCATCTAGGGGTTTCTCCTTTGGGGTAACACCAAAATTAGCCAAAATAGCCTCCAGTTCGGCCATCTCTTTTTTCTTTCTCTCCTTCTTGGATAGCTGCCTTTCTGCCTCCTTAGGTGCTGGTGAAGCTTCTGGAGGTTTTATCGGTATTGCCTCGGGCTTATCCTGCACCTGTTGTTCGTGTTCATGATCATGTTCTTGCTCCTCCTCCTCGTCCTCCACATCATCGGCTTCATCAAGAAGATCATCTTCACTTTCACTTTCCTGCAATTCCAACAGACAATTGTATTAAGTTACACAATTTATCTTAATCACATTCATCACTTGAAATTTCCATGAATGACAAGCTAAGAAGCACCAACACAGACATGCATGCGTGTCTGACGCAATCTTTCATAAAAGTACCAACAAGACACATCACCGAAATGTTAATGGGTTGGACCAAGACAAGTTGGGAAAGAAAGTGGCTCGTGTTCCTGGGATAGAGCATGAAAGATGTTCAAAAACCGAAATGTTAATGGGTTGGACCAAGACAAGTTGGGAAAGAAAGTGGCTCGTGTTCCTGGGATAGAGCATGAAAGATGTTCAAAATGATAAGTATCCATCCCCCACGTTCTGATATGCATTGGGAAGTATTTGATACAACGTATGGTTCTTTGAGGCATGTCCCCACACGCCTTCAAGCCATGATCAAAGGTGAGGAAACAAGTTCCTTTCCCCTGACGAAACCTAAAAGTCAAAGTGCCCGCTAACCAGCTATGAAAAGGCTAGTGGTACAGTCAGTGAGCGAAAAGGCTTCTTTATCACCAAAACCACCATACCCTATACAACCCCCAACCCCAGCATAACCTTAATTATACCATTCCAACCGAAAGTGGAAAGAGTATCATTCGCCTTTTACGGCCAGTAACCCCTCGCTGACTTGCTTAGCTCCGTTTGTATTCTAGAGCTAGTAGCTTCGCCAGCAAGGGACGTCAAAAAAGGGCCTCAACGCGCCGCAGCCACAATTTTAACTTCTTTTGTGCAATTATGAACTCCACAGAAAACCTATGCACTACTATAACCACTACTAATAAAATAAAACTAGGATACTCTGTATAAAGTAAATTGCCCACTTTTCACCCCCAACCATCATGTTCCCAAATTCAGCAATGGTGAAGGATCTTAGAATCCAAATCCCCGAAGACCCTGCTCTGATTTACTTGAACAACCCTCGAATACAGCACTCTTTAACTAATCTTTTCCATGATGTTGATCTCCCACTGATGATTCACCCAAACAAATCTTCCAAAACATGGAATAGGGGCGGAGCCCAGTTCAAGAAGGAGTTCCCATGAAAGATTTAGAAAATCGAGTAGGCTTTCAATCTCGACTCGTAAAAGGGTAGAAGGCAGAAAAGAGAGATAGGTATCATAGAGAAACCTATCATAGGAAAGGAAAGGAAAAGAGCACATAACATCTCGATTGAAGTCTTAGAGTAAGAAATTGACTAATATGTACGCTATATAGTCTACTAGCGGGTGTACCAACACCCACTTATGACGACCAGTCTCGCTCTTTATAGTCTAAAATAGGTAATTCTGAAAAAGAGGATACCAATTCAATTTATCGCACACTGAATCTTCCAGCTTTCTTAAGAGACGAGAAAGATAAATGCTTGCTAAGGAATCTCTTAGATTTAGATTAAAAAAAAAAAAGAAAAAAAATTCTTTGATTTTGCCTCGCCCAATAGTTCGACTAAAAAATCTCTCTGAATACCTACTGCCTTTAGAAAAGGCATTGCTTTCTTTGACAAATAAAGAAGAACTTTCAGAGCGGCAATTAGTATGCGGGCAAACCATATTAAGCCGAGACTATAATTCTTTGCAGGACGAACAACCTAAGACTCCTAGAGCAATTCCAAAATTTTGAGGACATTGAAACCCTCCATGCAGGAGCCTGGCCGGAATTAGTGATAAAATATATTTACCAAAAAGTACTCTCCACTGGTATCACAAACTGTAGCTAGGTCTATCAAATCAAATAAACTCTTCTTAAAATAACTAATATAATATATTTTTTTTCAAAAAATTTATAGTGTAAAGCAAGAGGGTTTTTCTTAAAATGAAGTTGGGAAGAAATATGTAAATGAAATGGGGTTGCTTCCTGTGTAAGTTTGTAATTCAATTGAAGGGGTTAAATGGTAATTTTTCTTGTTAAAAACGTAGACCCACTCATTTAAAGAAGCGTGTAAGATCAGTATACAAGTCGTGAGCCACTTTAAATAAGTTGACCAATTTTTAAAAGTGTGTTAAACTTAGAGACACAGCCTTATCTTCCACATCTAATGTTCCATATCCGTCCGAAAAGTCCCTACGCAGACATCTATGCCGTCAAACACCATGGCAATCTATATCCCAGAGATATCCAGAGCTAATGAAACCTTGGGGTAGTCGATACCCAAAACGGGAAACCTTGAAAATCCAAACAAATATGGGGACATGCCACCTGGCGCACCTGACACGTGTCGGGCCGATTCACCGTTGTCGGGGGGCGTGTCCGTGCAACTGAGATGACATGAAATCTAGCTAGGTAATACATTGAAAACCTGGGATCTGATTGCAAATGATGTTGTCTTCTGGGATTCATTTTACCTGAGGAAAAGGATTTTGACAAGTGGATAAAGAGCATATCTACTAAGTATAAAAACCAGTAACATTGTTCACAAGAGTGAGGCGATCTCCATAGAACATGTTAAAAGAGAAAGGGGTCCAACTGACACATTTTGCTGCGGTTGCTAAGTATTCTAGTAGACTGAAGAATTGGAAGTGACACATGAATTCAAGTGGTTCAAGAGAGAGCTAATAAAACTTGAGAAAGATAGATGATAAAAGCTGCAAATTCGGCCTCTCATCTGTGATCTCTTTACTCATAAGTAGAATTGTAAATAAACACAGATGAAAAAAGAGAAACACAAACATAGAGAGGGAGATGGAGAGAGGAGGGACCACTAGAAAAGGTTTAGTGGTGAGAAATATTGGGTGTGGAGTTGGGAAATGTTTACAAATGTTATACTAATAATGTATTTCTCAATGCATTCTTTTTCAGTAATCTAAAACAGTAAATAGCTTATTAGCTTCAAACTTCAGGAAATTCTTTTCAAATGGTATATTAGCCATTTAAAGAAAAAAATTGATGCTATTCACCAAATATATTGAATTGATTTTGAAGGCTATGTGAAGCATTTAAACAAAAAGTCTCATTCTATTAACCCAAAACTTGCCTTCTTGTTTAGACGAGTCAGCCAAAAAATAAAATAACTGCTTCCTTACACTTTAAAGAAAGAGCTATTTCCAAAAACTGCGTCAAACACCCCCAGAACAATAGATACGTATATATAGGTTAAAACTTGGCTGCTAAATCATGGGCAGGAGATATAAAATCCAATGGAAAAGGATACTAAAAAGTAAAGAAAGATAACCCTAATAGATATACCCATGCACTAAAAAATCCTTTACCAAAAAATCAATTGCAAACATGTCTTAATGATCTAATTAAGGGGAAAAGTCCATCAATCATTTCAATAGTTTACAGCTTGACCAACTGGACAGCCCAGAAGTGTCATATGTATCATGAGCGAAGTTATAAATTACTTACCACAGTACAAAACAGTGAGAATCACCAATTCAACTTTATTTGTTTGTTTTTTTTCCCCCTCATTAAACATTGAGATCTTGTCTCTATATAAACCGTGAAACAGTATATACAGGCAACCTTTTTTTCCATGTCAAACATGTTTCTCAATTTTTCTATACATCCACCATATTTTTTACAAGTCATGGGTAAAATTCTTTATAAAAACTATCAAGACCTTTCTTAACCACCACCAGGTGGTAGGGTAATGATGCAGAACACCACCAACACCGGACGACCACGCATAACATCTGATTGAATCAAAACATGATTATTGCATATACATTCTTATTGTGCGTAATATATATCTTTAGGATAAATAACCTGAGTAAGTTTCATTGACTATGCACATGTACAAAAGGGTAATACAGCAATCCCAATTGTAGCTAAATCAAAACACCAAACCAGTCTGAACTAACCCCGACCATTTAAACACCAAACTAACTGGATGGATTCGGAATGACAAATCTGAATCAATAATTTCCTAAAATAAAAAAACAAATGATATAATGTCTATATATTTACCTCGACAGGATCTGGTTTCTGCATAGTTTCTTCAGTTTGATTCAAACCCGAACCTCCCCATACAGACTGGGGTGGGGCAGTGGTGGCATAGTAATCATCATCATCTTCATCGTCCACATCAGCCCACGACTTCACTGTCAACGGTGCCGGAGCCCAGAACACCTGCGGTTTCTCCTCAGGTTCTTTCGATTTCCCGGCCCCAGTTTTCAGAGCGCTCTTACTGCTCTTCCCCGAGCCCTTATCTTTATCTGACTTCTTCTTCTTCCTTAAATTCTCAAGCGCCGCAAAAACATTATCATTAGTCATCTTAAACGATCCCTCGTCCCTCCGATTCCCACCTCCAACCATTTTCTAATTCTCCAACTGGGCCAGAAAATTCGATAATTTTTCGATTAAATTGTTAAATTTCTTTAACTTTACTATCCGATTCGTATTCCCGGAATCCCAAAAACAGTAAACAATAGAAAACACACACACACACACACACACACAAAAAAAAAAATCCGACTTAATCGACTCAAAACTCAATTTCTATATAACTTAATCTTATGCGGAACGAATACCAAATATCAATAACACCCAATTATTCCAACAATTCGATTTTCTTTGAGTGATCGACGAATTAGGGATCGATAATCACAACTAGAATTAAGAGAAAACTAGGGTTTCTAGAGAGAGAAAGAGTGGATTTTCAGAATGAGATGCTAGGCGACAATGTGAAAAAAAGGAGCGTTTCTGCAAATATAGGCATATATATGTATATTTTCAGAAAATGAGAGAGCGAGCGATAGAATTGGATTGTTCGAAGAGGAGAAGAAAAGAGGGCTATGATAAAGATAACGTTTAAATACTATTGGTTTGTTTAAAAGTGTACCATACTCCGGTGTGTAATGAAATAAAAAATTGAAAAATATCAAATTCACAAAACAAAAAAATTCAAAAAATGATAACAAATTTACCAAATTTTCTTCTTGAGTGGCAAAAGATGTGTTGTTCACAAATTTATATGATGTAATGGCAGTAGAGTTACTTTGATTTGAACTTTTCTTTTCTTGATGAAATCTTCGTGGACGAAGAGATCAACGGTGAGTAAAGTTGAAAATTGTATTTTGAAATACCATAATAATGAGGTATAATGATTCACGGTATTCTAGCCCCAAAACAGACTCTTCTGGGCATCAAATACGGACCTAAATTTTGGAATCATTATCCTCGCCATAACAGATTATATAGTTTGTAAAATCATAGTTCTGATGTAAATGATCCTTTTAGAGAGACAAATGCAGAGCATACTTTATGCTTTTACTCAAAAATTATCCTCTCATCCAGATACTAAACACTGCTTATCTAAGATTAAGAAAAAAAAAAAGAAAAACGTTTAGAAACTCATGATAAAATAACACACCGAAAATATTTTCATTCAACTTCTGATGTGTTACAAAAGAAATGGATACTCCTTCATATAGGAGAAATCCTTTAACAAGACAAACAAATGCGGGACCTTACAAGTACAATAATTGGATAGACGCATAACATAAAGCAGCAATAATACAAACTCTCGTGACATAAAGCAGAAATAATACATAAAGCAGATATAATGCAGACTCCAATGACATAAAGCAACTATAATACAGACTCTCGTGACATAAAGTAGCAATAATACATAAAGTAGAATCTATGGGGTCCCAATATTGGCAGCTTGTCCAGGTGTGTTAGAATCATCTGAATGAGAAGTAGTCCATTTTGTTTCCACCATGGCATGTTTTCAATTTTGTGCTTGTTTTCCCAAATCTGATCTTCAAGTTTTTCAAGATTGTCCGGATCATTTGGTTCAAAATCACTGGGATTTTGAACAATAGAGATGTTTGGAAATTCATGCATCATAAATTGTGTCACTTCTAGTTGGTGAGATGTAATAATCTGTTGTGGATTCGTAATTGATTCTTGAGTAGAGCTTGTTAATGGGGTACAATGAATGTCGTCATGAAGCATCTTCCAAAGCCTTTCTCTATGTTGTTGACCCTCAGGAGTATTTTCACAGCATCTAGATATTGTCCCTAAACTTTGGGTAGGCCTTCCTAAATACAATTGACTCCAAGAAACATCAAAATTATCTGAATCTGGTTGGGGAAGATGATAATAATTGTATCTGGGGGAGACTTTTTTCATGTGAGTTTCAATATCTTGTTGGAGTTTTTTAGCATATGGTAAAGGCAAACATTCCCAAGGTGCATCATCATCAATGTTGGGCCAAATTTCTAAATGAATTGTTTGGTTGACTTCTGCCATTTTTCTCTAAAATGTTTGGAATTCTTTAGGATAAGTTTCCCAGTCTTTGTGAAGACTAAAAGGTATAATAGCATAGTCTCGAACATAAGAGATGAGTATAGTACCTTATCTCTGTAAAATAACCATGTCTGTCCAAAATAAGAATAAAATGAACATTCTTAACAGAAGTGCAAATATCCTTGAATTTGCCTATATAGACATGGAATTTTTCCATCCAATGATGTATGTGATGGAAACACTCGAAGAATTTTTTGGCATTGGTATTTGGTTCAAGATAAAGCTCAGGATAAGTTTTCCAAATGTCAAAAGTGAGTTCAGAAAGCCAAGTGGCCATATCCTGGGCATTGAAACAAATTGCTATCTGATGAAGTTCAAGAAAGTACCACAAAAAGCACAAAAGTTCTTTTTGAAAATTGGAATTATAGACGACTAGGATCAAAAGAGAAGAGGTTTAGAAATGGATAGTCATGATGAAATCCCAAACCCCCCAAGGACATGGATTCCATGGTTCTGGATGGCAATAGAATGGTATTTTAGCATGAGTTTTTTCGAACGGGATTTGAGTGTTTTGTTGACAATGAGGTTATGGATTTCTAATGGGAAATTGTCCATGTTTGGGTAATTTTCTTGGGAAGATGATGGCTTCATCATACAAATGATGGAAATAGACTAGCTTACTATGATTTTGGGTCTGGAGAGTAAATCTGGAAGAAGGTTGTTGTGTCCTTTGATGTGTTTGACTTCAAAATCGAAATTTGAAAATCATTCTGCCCACCTAAGAAGTTGTGAGTTGGGTATTTGTTTTTGCTTGAAATCCAACATTTTTTTAAAATCGGACATATCTATTTCAATGAAGAAATGATGATCGATGATGTGAAATTGGAATTTTACAACACCTCTTTTGAATACAAGAATTTATTTGAAAGTGGAGTGATAATGTTTTTCAACATCAAAAAATGAACCATTTTTATATCCATAGATGTTTCTTTTTCCATTTTTTTCTTCAAGTAAAATAGCAGCCCAATATAAGTCATTGGCATCATTTTGTAAAATCATTTTCCTATCAGTAGTGATGGATAAGGCTGCTAGATCATGAACCCCTTGTTTGATTCTCTAGACAGCTTGAGTTTGTTCTTCCGACCAAATTGGTGCATTTTTCTTTAGCATGTTTTGGAGTGGTTTAATGCCTATGGATAAGTGATCAATGAAGTCAGCCATATAATTTACAACTCTAAGAAACTGTTGTACTTATTTCTTTGAGAGATTTGAATCAGGAAATTTCAGTAACTCTTGTCCTACATGAGGTTGTAAATATTATTGTCCATCTTTGATATGAATGCCAATAAAATTGATTTTGAGTACACCAATTACCATCTTTTTCTGGGGAGAGCATTACTCCATTATGCTTAGTGAGATTATGAAAATCAGACAGCAACTGAGAATGAGAGGATTCATCTGGAGAGAATAACAGGATATCATCAATATAAACCAATGCAGATTTCATGATAGGATTATATATGCAGGTTGTGGCCTTCTGAAAAAGAGAATGAGCAGTCTTGAGTCCAAATGGCATAACGGTCCATTGATGGTGTGCATTTGGAATACAAAAACCCGTTTTGTGTCTCTCTGTAGGAAGAATGCCAAGTTGCCAGAATCATGCTTTCAAATCAAACTTCGAGAAAATTTTAGCAGTGGAAAGATTTGCAAACAAAACTTTTCTATTAGGTAGAGGAAATTTGTCGTCTACAAGAAAATGGTTCAATGGCTTGTAATCAATAATAAGTCTCATCTTTCCCCTTGTTCAGCTCTTTTGTTTACACAGAATGATTGGCATGCCCATTGAGAATTTGTAGGTTCAATTAGTCCTTCGGCTTGTAGCTGTGCAAGCTCTGTGGTTGCGAGCTGAAAGTGTTCTGGACTCATTCATATATGACTGGCCTTCATGGGATTAGTGTCTTTATTGAGCTTAAATGGAAGGGATATGAAAAATTCTAGATTCTTCCACAATGGATTTGTGCACTTAGAGAGGAAATCTATGTGAGATTCTGCACAACAATCTTTATCAAAAGTTCAATGAGGATATGCAGTGTTGTCATTGAAAAGTAGGTAGTCGGGTGGATGTCTGGTAGGAAGTGGGATTTGTATTGAAGACCATTGTGTTTTGGGATAACCCTTTTTGCCCATAGTTGTTGGATAATATTAAATCCGATGACAATATCTTTCTTAGGGAGAGTAGAACTAAGGAGTTTTTCTGAGATGGTGCAGTTGGGAAAGAACGAATTGTTGATAGGTTTACTGATGATTTCAGTAGAGAAATATTCATTGTTTGCAGCTTGAAAATTTTGTCTGTGAGATTTCCACATGGAAGATGGAAAAACCGTTGGATTTAGAATAGAGCATGCTGCTCTAGTGTCAAACAAGCCAGCAACAACAATGGGCCTGTCATATTTTCCAGAGAAAATTTTTACTTGAATCATGGGTACTGAGAAGCTTAGACCGATGAATTGTATCCCATAGCATTCATCAAAATTTTCAAAATCATCATTAGAATCACTGTGAATGGGATATTCAAGACCATCTTCTTCCAATATGAAAATAGTGTCAGAGGATTGTTCATCTTGCTCAGAGAATATAGATTCAAGATCTGCTTCATCATCAACATGGGTGGTAGCATAAATTTGCTAGAGCACTTTAGCCTTTTTTTGTTTAGGGCAATTTTTGGTGAAGTGTCATTTTTGTCCACAAATGAAGCACTGATCCCTTTTTTTTATAGAGAACGTGTGTCTGAAAAATCTTTTTTTGCGCGGGAAAGATTTAGGATATCTCTTTTTTTGGAATTTGAATTTCTTGACATGGTTTTTCTTTCTTCCTGGGCAAGAGCAAGATTTGTCATGATGGCACTTGATTTTTAGTTCCGGCCTTTCACAAGCTTTTTCAAGTTTTTTGCCAGTGGTATGAATATCTGTGAGAAATGCCCTCTGATAACAAAGTTTCTTTAAAGTCCTTTGGACTAAATTGTGAGTTCACCAAAAGATGTGATACCCAAATATTGACCTTTCATTTCAATGATCCGCAGAGTTTCCTGGCCAAGTGACTGTGGAATAGATTCTAAATATGCCTGTTTGATGTTAGGATCATCTATTCCTCCAATGAGATAATAGCGTTTGACCTCATTTTGGAAGTGTTTGTCAATATTTTTTGGGTTGTATGAACAACACTTGAGTTTGAAAAATTCTTCTCGGGCAATATCTTTCAAATGATCTTGTTTTCCACAAAATTCCCAATACAAAGCTCCCATGAATCCTTCAACTGTATAAGCATTGAGATATTGTAATTGGCGATATTGACTAAGAGAATCGAACCAATCTTTCATAAATCCGGTAATCCGTGCCAAAAATGATTTGATGACAGCAGAATATGTCATATTTGGGCACTGTAGTTCAGCAAAGCACCATGCTTGCATTTCTTGGAATTTGGCTTTCCAATTATGAGGAGGAATGTCATCAAAAGTAAATTTTACAGAAGAATTGCTTGAAGATGGAGCACCTGGATTTATAGGAGCAGGTAAGTTTTCAGTAAATTCTTCTTCGGAAACTTCTCCAATAGTTGGTTCTTCTTGGACGAGTTCTTTAGCAGGTTCTTCATTAGGTTCTTCATGGCTGGTTTTCCCTGACTGGTTTGAGGATTATTGGCCATGTAGAATGGAGGTTGTCCCTTGTATGACTCATGAGATGATTCCCAAGATTCAGTGGAATCAGAGTTGGGATCTTCAGTTATAGGTGAAACAAGAGGAGTGAAATGAGTTTGCTTTTAAGCCATCTCAAGAAATTCAGAGATAGGATTTTTGATCATTAATTGTGGGCGTTTTTTTGGATTTGGAAGAGGATCTTTTGGTGGTGTGGGCTTTCTTAGGGATTTTGGTAACTGCGGTTTACGGAGAGTTCGTTCCCATTCTTCAGGTGTGAAGAGGACACAATACATTTCTGCTACTCATTTTCAATCTCCTCCACAGACTCTTTGATGGAGAATGTCCATAATGTTATTTGAAACAATCTCAATTCTTTGTCTGCAAGCTTCAAAAGGTGTAAGCAAAACTTGAGTTTGTTGTTATAAGGCCTTTTCAATTCGTTGTTGGCCTTGATCAAGTTTTTGCAACAATTTGTTTTGATGTGCAGCATTTTCAGATTGCCAATTCAAAACTCATTTTGCAGCAGAAAGCTGGTCAAGAGATCCATCAAGTGTTCTAGTAGTAAGATTTCGTATTTTCTAGGAATAAGTAGATAGTTCCTTATCAAAAGGAACTAAATGAGGAAAATTCTCTGGAGGAGTAGGTGGATGATACATGTTGATAAAAGAAATTGTAGAAGATGGATTTGGATCATCACTGTCATCCCAATCCCATTTTTTGTGCCACTTGTTGTGATCCTCATCATCATCTGGCCACCCGGTAAGAACAATTAGGCCATCATTAGACAGAGGGGAAGTATAAGTGACAAATTAGTCAAACTTTTCAGATGGTTTACTGAGAAGACCAACATGAGGAGATCGTTCTTCATAAGTCATCTGTAGTTTTCTTTGACTGGTCCGTCAAACAGATTTTGCAGGCCTAGATGTCTTTTTTTATTTTTGACAGAAACAAACATCCCAATACATGTGTCCATCATCGGTCTGGACATAAATGGGTTTTTCCTCAGAATCAAAAGTATAAATAGGAATGTTGGCTTTGGCTTTTGTGAAAGCAAACTGAGTGGGAAAATATGGAGTTTTTTTCTGTGTTGGTTCTCTTTTGAACATGATTTCAATATGACCATTTGATTTTCTTCATAAATGATGGGTTGAAGATTGAATGGGTTGAGCATTTTTAGAGGCCTGGTGATGTTGCTCACAAGATAAAAGCCAAGTTTCTGGAATCAGTTTTAGAAGTTCATTTCTAGGGATATGTCTTGGAACATAGATGCAACTAGGATGATCTGTCTCCATTTGTAAAAATAGAGCATCTTCTGTAGCTTGGAGAGTGACAAAGTCAAGAGAATGATTTTGTATATGATATACCATTTGGTAATGGAGAGTTGCACCATAAGTGATTCCAGTGGGAACTGCAACGACAATTTGCACTTGAATTTTTAAAGCAGACAAAAGTTGGGGATCTGCTATAGGCATGTTGAAATTGGAGAACATAGTAAACAAAATCGTGCCAGCATTTAAAGTTGTTTCAACAGTGCCAATACAAGCATGCTGATAATTAGAATAGTGAGTATCCAAAAGTGCCAATTAGCAACAGTTGGAAGACCTTTTCTACTGTGGGCAGTGAGAGCAAATCTGATAGCTCCGAAATGGAGATGAGTGTATCCTTTTGAAAGCCATAGTTTTGGTAGATTAGGATATAGCTCAAGTGTGACAAATTGTTCTTGTTCGGTTGCAAGTAAGAGATGCTGATCAAATTTGGAAGATTGAACATATTCCTTGATCTAAGTTTTTGAAGATGTGGATAGACTTAGAGATGAATTGTTTTAGTTTTGCATAAGCATGATAAGGGTTTAATATAGGTAAATTGGTAACAGGAGTTGTCTTTGTCTCTAGTATGTGGGTGATTTCATAAAGACCATCAATCTTAGATGCATTAGATTTTCGAAAGGAATAAGAGAGTTGGTTATCTTGGAAGCAAGATTTATTCCTTAATCTTGTTCAAAGCAAGATAATATCTTTCTGGAAGGATAAAAAATGTTGTTTGGCTCTGATACCATAATAACGAAGTATAATGATTCACAGTAATCACAGTTTTTGTCTATGTGGAGAGATTGACTAGTGAAGACATAATGACAGTTTGGAGATGATATTTTTAAGGAGAGTTTTTGCCTGTGTGATGAGATTAAATAGTGAAGACGTAATGATAGTGTGACACACGGACTACATTTTTTATCTGGGGAGAAAATTTTCCTACGATCGGTGATAATTTTGTTTAGTAGTTATAAAATTGAATTTTAATGTGAATTAAAAATCAATTTTTTTATAATTAGTCAATTAAATCGACTGATAAATTAGTATATGAAATTACGTGTATTTAGAAAATGGTAAATTTAATAAATGGCCACCAAATTAATTAGAGGTTACCACTTGCTCACTCAACTTGAAAATATTTTCAATCGCTCACCTAACTTCTTAAATAGTTTACCATCCATCACTCATTGAAAAAATGTTAAACTAAGCAGAAAAAATGACCATGTGATGAATGAAAAGTTGATGTTGCATAATTAAATTGTTAAATCGTCCACGTAACAAAATCGTAATAGTCAAACACGATTTTAGATTACTTTAAAAAATATTTCTCCAACTTTGAAAAATGTATTTAGTTTGAAGAAACGTCTTTTAAAGCAATTTAAAAGCGTGTTTGGCAATTGTGATTTAGTTATGTTGACGATTTTAACGATTTAATTATGTCACATCAGTTTTCTGTTCATCATGTAGCAATTTCCGTCTTTTCAACCTTCCCAATGAGTGATGGATAGTAAATTATTTGAAAAGTTGAGTGAACAATCGAAAAAATTTTCAAGTTGAGTGAACAAGTAGTAACCTTAAATTAGTTTGGTGGCCATTTATTAAACTTACCCATTTAGAAAATAAGTATACCGATAAATTTTTATGGCATTACCTGTCAACTATCAATATTTTGAATTTACTACAATGTCAAAGTATTCCTGCATAAAAATGGTGTGAGGATGCTTCCCCATACCCTCTGAAATGCCAATGTTAGCACAAGACCGTGAGATTATATGAATATAATTGAATGAAAAAAGAATGTAATAATACAATTTGTATCTAACTTCGACGTACCTTAAGAGCCTATAAAAGGCTCCATTTACGAACAAATGTCTCATGTTGTACATGATTCGCTCCAGTTTTCACCTTTAAATTCAGTCCTAAACATTTTATTTCGTCAAATTGCATTTGTATCTTTGTTTTTATTTTTTTCCTTTATGTTGTCGTGTGTTTAATGATATTTCTTGGTTTATCTTATAAATTGTGAGGGGGAAAAACACATTGATACGAAAATGAACTCAATTTACATAATTAAAAATAATTTACCCACATACCTTTTAAAAAGTCAGACAGCACTACTAAAATATTACAAATACTAATCTCAGTTTATATGAGAAATATTGCATTCCCTTTCAATCAATTATAATTTTTAAAGAAAAGAATGTAACTAACAATATTACAAATAATAATTTTAGTTTATACAAGAATTATTGCATTCTCTTTCAACCAATTATAATTTTTAAAGAAAATAATATAACTAACATGGCAATGCCTTATGGATTACATGGGACGACTAGGTCACATTCTTGATCATGAGTTTCTTGACATAGGAATCCTAGTAAAAACAGTTTCGGCCAAGCAGGCCCGATGGTGTCATAACTCATAACAGGCCAGCTCTCCTTCAAATTCATCCTATTATATGACAACAATCTCATACACAGTTTCAACCATGAGTACCCAAGACACTTGAACCTCAAAAATACCCTTATGTCTTATTGATATAACTATGTGTTAGAAGTGTGTTTCACAAAATATCCTCATGTCTAAGGCAAAATCAAACTTCTGAAGTTTAAGTAATTGTCACGTGGACCATTGGCATTGGCTTAATTAATGTGGGATGTATTGTGCTTTCTCTATGGATTCTTAGCCATTGGATTTAATCTAATGGTTGAGGTTAATTTCCGCATATTGGAAGTATCTGGTTAGTCCATTCATTTTCTTCAGTTTGAGTCATCTGAAATGCTCTATTTCTTCTTGGCCATTTTTCATCTGGTTTTCTTCATTCTCTTCTTCTTTTTTTTCTTTTATGATCAGAATCAGAGTTTAGAGAGGAAGGTTGAATGTCGTTATCTTGTATGAACAGTAACCTTTATGGATTAAGATCTGGTGTTCATCTCTGTCGATGAACAATAACTCCAATAGGTTATATTTGAGTTACAGGGGTTGATTTTGCCTTAGGTATGTAATATAAAAGTTGTTCTAGTGATCAAAGTGAGACTTGTGCCTATCCTTTGAATGGCATGTGCTGTGATCCAATCAGTTGAGTAATCTGAGCCCTAATACTTCGATGGTTTATATTCGATTGTAATCTTCATTAAATCTTTGTTATTGATTCATTAGTAAAGTGTGTTAGGTTTTCAATTGTAATTCCTAATAAATTGGTATCAGAGCCACTGTTGAAGTTTCTTGAGGGTGGATATTTGGGTATACTGATACAGATCTATCAAATTGATGATAGATCTGTTGACTCGGTTACAAAACCCAATACATACTCGTGTGGATATGAACGTTCTAAGTTCAAAAATAAAACCAGTAAGAAAGATGTATTTAAATCTCTGGTGATTTATCCAAGTTCTGAAGAACTTAATAATGTTATGACAACAATATTCTGGTAAGACCCTTCAATCTCTGTTTAAATCGTAAACATCTTGGATTAACTAATTGAAATAGCTTCCTAAAATAATAAATGCATAATAATAACTGTTGATATATATATATATATATATATATATATATATATATATATATATATATATATATATATATATGTATGTATGTATGTATGTATGTATGTATGTATATTACTCTCTAAATATAATACATCTGTCTGTGATTTGTATGAACTTATGAATGACATGTGTAACTGCAAATAATGAATGAACTTATGAGTTATTATTTGCTGATTCTGTTGGAGAGTATGAAAATAGTATCATATTTTTTTTTAGAAAATTCTTGAATATCTGCAATCTGTGTTAAAATATTTGTCATCTGAAAATTGTGATTTCTGTTTCTTGAAAACCATTTTTTTGTTGAACATTCTCTGATCTTGTAAAAGATCAGTCAATGTTGTCTAGAGAAATCACTCATTTTTTAGAATCTGGTATGGGTTTGAGGGTCGAATTATTAATATTCGATGAAAAAGGTGATTACTTAATATGGAAACAAAAAATGAGAACAATTATGGTTCAACAAAGAGTCTCAAAGGCTCTTGATGACCCAGAAACATATCCTTATGAGTTAAAAGAGAAACCCACTGAAATTGCATATAGTTCTATAATATTGTATTTATCTGATAATATAGTTAGGCAAGTTGATGGCTCTAAAACTGCTAGAGATCTTTGGTCTGCTTTAGATGCTCTGTTTTTAACTAAAACTTTGCCTAACAAGATCAATTTGCTTGAGAAGCTGTTCAGTTTTAAAATGGATACCAGTAAAGATTTGGAAGCAAATTTAAGTGATTTCAGTATAATGGTAAAAAGTTTATCCTATAATGGAAAAGATTTCTCTGATGAAGATCTTGTTGTAATTTTGCTTAATTTCATATTTGATTCTTATAAAGAAGTTAAAAATGCTATAAAATATGCTAGGGATACCCTAACTCAGGCTATTGTAATAGATGCTTTAAAGTTTAGGAATCTTGAAGTAAGAAAAGCGTTTTGGGGTGGGGCAAGAGATGAGAGTTATTTTGTGAGAGGTAGGACTGAGAAAAGGGATAAAAACAACAATCATAAGAAAGGTAAAAGTAAGTCTAATGGTAGATCAAAGTATAGAGACAAAAGCAACAAGAAATGTTACCACTATGGTAAGCTAGGTCATTTTAAAAAGGATTGTTATGATTTTAAAAGAAAATAGAAAGATCAGCCTGTTGAACATCAAAACAATGCAGCCCTAGAAAATGAAATGGACAGTTTATATGTCATGACTGTCTCTGAACATAATCAGAGCCAAGTGGATTCTTGACTCTGGTTGTACTTTTTCATATGAGTCCTGTTAGAGCCTAGTTCAATGATTCTAAAGATATTGAATCAAGAAAAGTCTATATGGAAGATAATAACACTCATGTTGTTGAGGGATTAGGAAATATTGCCATTAAAATGCATGATGGCGTGGTTAGTATAATACATAATGTAAGGTATGTTCCTAATCTGAAGAAAAACCTAATTGCTCTAGGAGTGTTGGAAGATGAGGGATATTGGTTCAAGTCTAAGGGTAGTGTGTTGAAAATTATCAGAGGATCTATGGTAGTTATGAAAGGGCCAAAGAAAAATGGCATATACTACCTTCAGGGGGAAGCCCAAGTTGCTGATAGTTCTGGTTCTTTCTCGATTAATGAAGATAGAACAGAACTGTGGCATAAAAGGCTTGGGCATATGGGAAACAAAGGGCTGAAGCTCTTAAGTGATCAGACTGTTATGTAAAGATCATATAACATCCATGTCCCTTTGTGAAACTTGTGTCTTAGGCAAATCCCACAGACTTAGTTTTGGTAAAGGAGTTCACAACTCTGTCAAGCTTACATCCATGCTGACCTTTATGGACTTGAAAAACACCCAACTCATGGAGGAAATAAATATTTCCTCTCTCTGGTTGATGACCATTCTAGGAATGTTTGGATTTTCCTCTTAAAAACAAAGGATGAAGCCTTTAAGAATTTCAGAAATTGGGTAACTTTAGTTGAAAATTAGAAAAAAACTAAAGTTAAAATTTTAAGAACTGATAATGGGCTTGAGTTTTGTAACCTAGAGTATGATACTTACTGTAATGAAAGAGGAATACAAAGGCATAGAACTGTGAGGTATACACCTCAAAAAAATGGGGTAGCTGAAAGGTTAAATAGAACCATAGTGGATAAGGTCTAATATATGCTTATAAGCTCTGTACTTTCCAAAGGGTTCTGGGAGTGAAGCTGCTTGCACTGCAATTTACCTAATAAACAGATCTCCTTCTAGTGCAGTCAACTTCAGAACACTTGAAGAACTTTGAAGTGGAAATCCTTCTAACCTTTCTCATTTAAGGATCTTTGGTTGTGCAGCAAATGCTTACCAAAGTGAAAAGAAATTAGATGCTAGGGCATCTAAGTGTGTTATGTTAGGTTATCCTTTGGGTGTAAAGGGTTACAGGCTGTGGGTGAGTGGTGAAAGGGGTATAAAGATTATTAACAGTAGGGATGTAGTCTTTAATGAACTTGAAATGCCAAGTTTAAAGACTAAAGATCAGGTTGATGGTAAATCTGATAAGTCACAAGTTCATAGGCTAATTACTGAGATAAAGCACAAACAACCTGATCAGAGTACCACTGTTAATAATCAACATGAAGTTCAACCCATTGAGTCTAGTGAACAGAACATAAAAGGCACTACTAAAGCTCCTCAAACTCCAACAATAGAACATTAACCTGAAGTAGTTGAACCAGGGGTTAGTCAAGACTATCAGTTAGTTAGGGATAGAGAAAGAAGACAGATAAAGCATAATCCCAAGTACCAATCTTTCAACCTAACTGATTATGCCTTAGTTTCAGGTGAAGCTATTGATTGTCATAAACCATTCACTTATGAAGTAGTTGTTAGTTGTCCTAAGTCTAAAGAGTGGAAAGAGGCTGTGAGAGATGAAATGCTTTCTTTAATAAAGAATGAAACTTGGAAGTTAGTTGCTTGTCTTCCTAAACAGAGAGTAATTCAGTGCAAATGGTTATTCAAAATTAAATAAGGTATCAATGCTAGTGATCTTCCTAGATATAAGGCTAGACTAGTGGCTAAGGGGTTCACTCAAAGGGAAGGAATAGATTACAATGAGGTCTTCACTCCTGTTATTAAGTACAAGACAATAAGACTTGTCCTTGCTCTAGTTGTCCAATTTAATTGAGAACTAGAACAGTTAGATGTAAAAACAGCATTCATTCATGGTAAGTTAGAAGAAGTAATCTATATGTCTCAATCTTTAGGATTTGAAGCAAAAGGGAAATCTGATCATGTGTGCCTCCTTAAGAAATCTCTTTTTGGCCTCAAGCAATCCCCGTGGCAATGGTACAAAAGGTTTGATACTTTTGTGTTAAAAACTGGCTATAAAAGAAGTGATTTTGATACATGTCTATATTATTACATCATGAAAAATAATTGTGTGATTTATCTTTTCATTTATGTTGATGATATGCTCTTTGCTAGTAATAGTAAGAATGATATAGAGAATCTGAAAACTCTTTTGCAGTTTGAATTTGAAATGAAATACCTGGAAAATGTTAGTAAAATTCTTAGCATGGTAATAAGAAGAGATAGGTCTAAAATAAAATTAACCATTACTCAAGAATCCTACATTGAAAAGGTAGTAACTAAATTTGGTATGAAATATGCAAAATGTGTGAATGTTCCTCTTACTGGTCACATGATTTTTTCTTCAGCTCAATCACCTAAGAATCAAGAGGAAATGAATGAAATGGAACATATTCCTTATGCTAGTGCCATAGGATTAGTAATGTATTCCATGATTACAACAATGCCTGATCTTGTATATGCTATAAGTTTGTTAAACAGATTTATGTCCAACCCTGGTAAGCCTCATTGGGCTGGGTTAAAATGGCTTATCAGATATATATGTGGCACTTTAGATACTGGTCTTTTTTATGAAAAATCTGATGATATATTGTCTTTAACTGGATATGTGGATTCCGACTTTGCTGGTGATAGGGATCAAAGAAAGTCTACTACTACTTTCTTCTTTACTCTTGGTAAGAATTGCATATCTTGAAAATCTCAGCTTCAGTCCTTGGTTGCATTATCACGTACTGAGGCCGACTATGTAGCCATAACTGAGGCTGTAAAAGAAGGGTTATGGCTTAAAGGGTTACTCAATGAATTAAATATAAGTAACAATGTGGTAAGCCTTTATACAAATAGCCAGAGTGCCTTAATGCTTTGTAAGAATCCTGTTTATCATGAAAGATCAAAGCACATTGAGGTGAAGTACCATTTTGTAAGAGAACAATTATCTTATGGTGAAATAATTTTGTTAAAAATTCCATCATCTAAAAATCCAGCTGATATGGGTACTAAGATACTTTCTGTAAGTAAATTTAATTCTTGTTTATCTAAGCTTCTGATTGACAATGGTTAAATTTAATTCATGCAGGCACTTGAAGATTGGCAACCACATGGCAGTGATGAAATTAAAACTCAACCAATTTAAATAGAGAGCAGAAAAATGCAACCAATGATATTGGTATAGGTTGGTGAACCAAAGTGAAGAATGTTAGAAGTGTGTTTCACAAACACGTTTTTGTGTCTAAGGCAAAATCAAACTTCTGAAGTTTAAGTAATTGCCATGTGGACCATTGGCATTGGCTTAATTGGTGTGGGATGGATTGTGCTTTCTCGGTGGATTCTTAGCCATTGGATTTAAATCCAATGGCTGAGGTTAATTTCTGCGTATTGGAAATATCTGGTTAGTCCCTTCATTTTCTTCAGCCTGAGTTCTCTGAAATGCTCTCTTTCTTCTTGGCCATTTTTCATCTGGTTTTCTTCCTTCTCTTCTTCTTTTTTCTTTTTATGATTAGAATCAGAGTTTAGAGAGAAATGTTGAATGTCGTTATCTTGTGTGAACAGTAACCTTTAGGGATTAAGAGCTTGTGTTCATTTCTGTCAATAAACAGTAACTCCAATAGGTTAGATCTGAGTTACAAGGGTTGATTTTGCCTTAGGTCTATAAGATAGAGGTTGTTCTAGTGATCAAGGTGAGACTTGTGCCAATCATTTGGACGGTATGTACTGTGATCCAATCAGTTGAGAAATCTGAGCCTTAATACTTTGGTGGTTTATATTCGATTGTAATCTTCATTAAGTCTTTGTTCTTGATTCATTAGTAAAGTTGTAACGACCACGGACTTTCCCCTCCAAGCCTTTCGCCCAGGGGCTATTCCGTGCGCCGTTAGCTTACGTACTGTCCACTGGAGGTTGGGCTCCAAACTGGATTTCTTTTGCGTCCCCAGCGATTCGAATCCTTGACCTCCTCCCTTAAGGAGAACTTTAGTGGAATGCTGGTACTAGCCCCTGGGCGAAAAGCTTGGAGGGGAAAGTCCGTGGTCGTTACAAAAGTGTATTAGGTTTTCAATTGTAATTCCTAACACTATCAAATTTCAATTATTGCATCTTTGCATATTTATAAGGCTTCTCATTGAATTCAACCTATGGATCTTTATTGATTAGCACTCCATCTTTCCCGAAAGCATTCTTCAAAAATACACACCAATTTATATATGTACCAGCCAAATAAAAAGTCCAAGGCTGCTTCAAAAGCATCTGATAAGTATGCTCTGTGAGACTAAACTCGTCCTTGAACTCAACAATGTTATGTATGTATGCCTTCTTCTCCAACGTCAAGCTCAAGAACTCGTGAATCATTCCCACCCTATACTTTTCCGCTTCCAACGTCCATAAATCCAACTTACTCCCATCCGAATAAGACAACGCCAAAGGCAATGTGCTCAACATATTCAACTTCTTCTCACCCTCAACATCCAATTCCAACTCCTTACCATGCTTCACCTAAAACTTAAACATTTTTTCACCTTATCCTCATCAACCAAAAATTCTTTCTCCAATGCACTTAAAGCTAATGTCAGATCCCAATTCACCAGCTCAAGCACTCTCCTCCCATTCTCCTCGACAACTACTCTAAAATAATTAGGGTAATTCGCTATCATGTCTCTAAAATCTTCTGGAATGCCAAACAAGAGCCTGATATGATAAATTTTATGGTATCCTCTTATTCACAGAAATCATCAATAATTTCCTCACAACATTAACCCGTTTTCGCTAGAACTCATTCATAATCCCATGTTCCTCTCCCAGCAACTCACCCATGAACTTAGTAAACCCGAACCACATTTTATTATCCATGTGCCGGTAGGTTTGGAAAATTAATGGGTGGCACTGTATCAACATGATTACTTTTCGACCGCGGGGCAAAGTCGAGCTGCTGGTGGAGTTTGCTGGCTTCGTCAAGTAGGAGGAGTTGTTGAGGCTGTTTAAAGAGGAATTCCTTAGTTTTGGTGAGGAATCTGAAGTGGGCATCTCTGAGAAGGATGTTTTCGAAGTGACGTATAAGGTCTAGTTGGGTTTGGACTTGCTTCGTGGGATGACTATCCTTTTTTTTGTGTTTCTTCTTGAATTTCTTAAGGGTTTTGGTAATTAAAAAGGAGATGGAGAAAGGGAAAGAGGAGGAGAAAATGTGGGGTTTGCTGGAATTTAGGATTTTGTCGGTGGTGATTTTGTATAGGAGGTGCAAAAGCACTGGACCTGAAATTTACTGACGTTTAAAAATCAGGCTTTCGCGTGCATTTAATTTTTTTTTTCAATATTCCCAACAACAATCCAAGTTCAACCAAGTCACTCAACAATAATACAACAATACAATTCCAATCGAAGTATGAAAAAATACAGGTGTCAACGCTCAAACAAAGTATATGTTGTCTGCTGTCTGCTGGCTGCGACCTGTGCACAGAACTGTAGCCCTTAGGTCCTTAAGATGGTAGCCCTATAAAATTGGAGCAACAAGAAAGTTTGATTCATTATAAATAATTTGACGTAATTAATTTTAACTTTATATTTTATTATTTTTTATAAAAAATTGATTTTAATCAAAATCAAATTCATCTTACATTGAAATTGGATCCATACAAATTAAAAAACAATACAAATGCTAAAGAAAATGATATTTTTGTGCTTCTTAAATATTTTTCTAGCTGAAAAAAAAAAAAATTGAAAGTAATTAAATTTTTTGGCAATAATTTTATTTAATAAACAAAAAATTCATAGCACGTTTTCTTTATAATTAATCATAGTTTTTCTTTCTCTATCCAATGCTTTCTTTCTCTCTTTAGTATAGTGGCATGTTTAATTTTTTTTCCCTCTATACAGTAATAAATTTCTCTCTTTAGTAAACAAAAATGTATTTCAGGTGGCAAAAAAATATACAAATGTTAAAAAAATACCAAAAAAGAAAAAAAGAGAAACTAGACGAAAAAAAAACTAGAAAATTATAAATTAAATGTACAAAATAATATAAATACTAAACATGCTAAAAAAAACAAATCTATATAATAATAATATATTAAATAACACAAGAAGTGAGAATCATTTTTTGGACGATTTTACTTCTATTATACTTAAATTATTTTAATAATATTCTTACTTTTCTTTTTTCAATACGCATTTAATTTATCATTGAACTCTCAATTAAATGTGTAATATATATTTTTATGCATATACATGCATTCATCCACGTTATCCACAATTATTATATTTACACAAGAGCGATCTTCCATCCCCAGTGAGAAATTGTAATCTTGTCCCTATCTAATGTGGCACTTGCACATTGGATGAATTGTGTGTAAGTGTCACATTGAATATGGGCAAGATAACAATTGTCCACTGAGGACTTATAAGATCGCTCATTTATATTCACATTTCACCACCCATTCAATTTCAAGCCTATTCAGATTCCACATAATGACACTCAAACCTCTCTCCACTGTTTTATCACATATGCATCCCACTATATTTATCACATAAATTTTTAAACATAGACTCAACTAGAAAATATACACACTGATTATGTTTGTTTACCTTCTTGAGGTTATTTGTGGGTGAGAAAGAAGGAAGTCTACACTACATAATCAAGATGTTTAGAACCGAAACTGCTTTTAAATTAATGCAACTTGGGGGATTAATTAAATATCATGATGCAAGGAGATTGCATTTGAGTGTCCGGACATTTATTTCTTTTTTTTTTTTTCTCTTTCTGTTTTAGGTATATAATTTCTACCATTTGTCATTTTCTTTAAATGAAATTATTGTTAGTGATGGTGCTATATAGCGAGTGTAATGAGAGAGTTAGTTTCGCTTCTTCTCAAAATTGAATCTAATTTGTTTTCTCTCAAATACATATCTAGAGGTGAAAGGCAATTTTGCTTCAACTCTTTATTCAATCATCTGATTTTTACGTCAATATATATGTTAACGAGAAAATTACAAGGATATAAAGTAAAACGGTTTTGGTCCTTTTAATTGATGTCCTTTGTATAATAAACTAATTTTTTTAGAAACTCCACGACGAAATACGTCTTGGAATCAGAAAAAACAAAATACAAATCAAGCAATATTGCGATATCAAAATCTCTTCATAAGAAGTAACAAAACCAACTTCAGGTACTGTATATAATTTTTTGGCATTTTTCAAATATAATAAATAATTTAACCACGTGAATTGTTTGAACTTATATACTAGTTAACAAATATTAGAAATGAAATCAAATAAACAAATAATTAAAACTTTTCGAATAACCCAAATTTTCAATACTCCAATCTCAAAAATTCATTTGTTGTGATTACATTTATTGGTTTGAAGATATGGATGTCAAATGAATTTTTATATATTATGAATTATTATCCCTCAATTTTAGTTTTGACCATGTTTTGTTCTCAATTGTTTTCGATCAAGTAAAAGATAAATTGCGAATGCACAACATGTTAATCATTTTGTTTAGTGTATTATGTAGAAAGAATGATTGAGCATTTGAGTTTAATATTTTTGGATCAAGAAGCTGATCGAAAAACAAAACGAGGTGATACGTGGATCGCCTTCTTATACCAAAGATTGAAAAAAAAAAAATACATAAACAAAAATGAAAGAAAGATATGCATCATGTTTGGCTAAGCTTAAAAAATTTAACTATAAATAAATAAATAAGTTTTAAATATTTTTTTATTTTATAAATCAAGGTTAAAGATAGTAGTACTCATTTAACTATAAGTTTTGCTAAGCGAAAGAAACACTTTTGTTGTGTGATATGAATTTTGGTTTCTTTCAAATAGTGGATTTTATTCAGTTAATTGATTATGTATTATTTAATCATAATTTTGTTTTTCTTCAAGTTTGTTGCCTTTAGAGTTTTTATAGTGATGACTGATGAATGATATTAACTTTTGTACTTTGATTGATTTTATAAAAATAGGGGTTAATTATACTAATGGTCCCCACTCTTTCAAGTTTGTAATGATTTCATCCACATTTTTTTTAGCAGATATCATCTACATTCTTCCACTTATACTCACATATGGTCCCCAAATCACTATTTTTCACAATTCTAACAATTCTTGGACAATTTTGCCCCTTGACTTAAATAAATTAAAATGATGGGAAAAAAATACAATGAAAATATTGCAATTGGACCCTTAACTATTTCAAAGTTACAAATAAATTCTAAACTATTTTATTTTATTCAAATAAATGTTCTTCTCCAACCAAAAAATCAACCACCCCACCCCACCCCACCCCACCCCACAATCAAGGCAACAACGGGAGGTGGCTTTGGAGTTTAACTGCTTTAGCTTTGTTGAAGAACTCCATTCCACTTCTGTGTGCAGACTTATCTGATGCAATGGACAGCCAACAGCTCTGAGAGGCAGCGATTGACGGCCGACGAATCTCCGACGCGGCAGATTGCAAGCTATTCTCCCGGCTCTCAGAGGTAATGGATGGTGAACGAGTGTTTGAACCCGAATATTCATATTCCGATGAAAAACTAGAGCTGCAGCTTGATATATACTCGTTATCCAGTAAAGATATATCCACCACCTCCACCTCCCACAGAACCCAATCCTGGGTGACGGTTCTGTGCAGCAGTTCACGAGTTATGGAATTTCTCCACTGTAGGGTGGTGCCATTAGCCCTCAAGAACTTTCCTCATTTAGTCCTCAGTTTCACTTTATACCTTTCCTTTATGGGCTCCCACTCTACTGAAATGTCCTTCTTTGTTGTCGGAACTGTTTGCAGCACCTTCTTGCCAGTAATGCCAAGAAGAAAAGGCACGTCAACGGCGGTGAGGTACTTGCCGTGGCAGTCTTTGAGGCGGATTACATGGGGATTCCCTTCCACGATAAGCGAAATTGTCCAAAATTACTTGAAAGGTATTTTTTATTTTTGTCAAATTCTAGTTGAATTTATTATTTTTATTGTTAATGTTAATGTTATTATTTTATAGATCCTCTGCTCGAAGTGATGAAGTTCTCAATGGTCGAGTTTTTGCAACTTTCATGTAAGTTAGAGTATTTGAATATTTGTGATAATTTATTGATGAGTACAATGATTTGAATCTCCCATTTTTAAATGTTTAGACTTGTCTTTTAGTTGCTGATTATCACCATTATTATATTTTGTCGACTCAATTTATCTTATATCCACACAACAAATATAATTTGTGTTGGACATTTTCCCATGTGTAGGGGGAGAAAAATGGATGAATCAAGTGACAAAGTGTTTGGTCTTCAAATTCAATTTATCTATAATTTTTTATTACAATTTGTAGTGGTTGGATTCAATTTGTTTGGTCTTCAGACTCAATTTATCTATAATTTTTTATTACAATTTGTAGTGGTTGGATTAAATTTCTTGGTGCTTCTTTGAAGTTGTTTGGCATGAATTTTTGTTGAAAGTCTTTTAACCATTCAATCAATGAGATGATAAATTTATTTTATTTTTTTTAATTTATCAAATTTGCCTTCAATTGGAGAGTTTTGCCCTTGGGATGAATGTAAACGTGAGCTATACATTTTTTTTCCATGGTGCTTGGAATTTTAGAGGAAGCAAGTCAAAGTAGTCAACATTAGTTGCTAAATTAATTAATTCACAAACACTTTTAATGCTTACTTAGTTTTAATCAAAAGACTATATTTAATTAAATATAATAAGTTATAATTAATAAATAAAGATTAGATTTATTAATTTTAATTAAAAGACTACTTTTAATTAAATATAATAGGTTTTAATTAATTAATAAAAATTTGGAAAGCAACTTAAGTTATAATTGAACATGAATCTAACAATTTAATTACCTATTAACCATGTTTCTAAATAAAGGCAATTAATTAGTGTTAATTAATTGCCACCTAAGCACAGTACTTAGCATAAGCGAAGCACGGTGCTTAGGAGATCAAAACTATATATATATACATATAAAATGAAAAAATCCTAACATTTTTAAAAGCACAACTAGATCTTGAACCTTTTATTTTTAATTTCACCCTATATATAGCCACAAGAATATTATTTTTTATTTTTAATTTGTCCTATTAAATAAAATAATTTTTTCAAAAAAAAAAATGTTGATTTCATAAACGAGTATAAAAGGAGACTATAATATTTCAACTAAAAAAACACAGTAAGTATGTTGATGCACATGAATGATCAACGTACTCTAGGCCATGAACCTCTCTATTGTGTACTACATATTCAGACCAATCATATACAACCATCACACATGTATAATTCACGTTTTTGCCTATACATGATATATTCCAATCTTCAAATACGTATCTTAGTATACTACCATAGTACCATAGAATATCTAACACATCAATGCATGTCGTATAATCTCATTATGCATGCGTTTTTTGTGATCACGTGAATTATTTCGATAAATAAATAACCAAATAAACATCTAAAACGATTATGCTCATTCAGACGACCATGTGAACTATTTAGATAAATAACATATATAAAACAAGAAGTTATTTCCCAACAATCAAAGATTCCTTGTATAAAATGACAAAACAATTTATTCTTGGTGAACTCATCCAACGGGGACGACTAGGGTCAAAGCCCATATACAAGCAATTAAACCTAGTGCTCAACCGAGACATGCACAATGCTTGCAAGTTATTGAAGAAGATGAGCCCACAAGTTAACGGGTCATCAAACAATTTTTCTTCCTATTGTTCATTTCGATTTTATTACTTAGACCATTTCAATCTACACGTTGCTAAGCTATCTTTGGGTAATTTTGAGTCCGAGGCTAAAAGGAATAGGATAGATTGTTGTAACTTATAACAAGGCGACTATAGGGTCAAGATCAAGTGAAAGTGCTTGTTTGGTAATTTTTATTTTTTTTATTTTTTTTTTTATGATTATGAGTAGTGAGTCCTATGAAATGTATGGATAAAAAGTCGATAAAAATTGCGAGTTCTATGAAATTTGTAGATAAAAATAATGTTTGACCAACTTATAAATATTATAAACACGCACAAATATGTTGACAAGTGGCAATTATAACGATTTGTTGCTAACTTCACTCGAAATGAAAAAGTTGATAAGATCCCAAGGGAAATGATCTCCTCCCCACCATGGGGAGGAGTTATAAAGGCCACTGAGCACGTGTCCTGTGGCCATTGAACAAGTGATTGACTTTTATGTCAATCACTTTCCTTTTATTCAATGGCTACATGACACGTGTCCTGTGGCCTTTATAAAGTTCTGTGGCCTTTATAAGGCCTCCCCACCACGGGGAGGATATCATTACCCAAGATCCCAAAGCATTTACGGAGTTCCCAAAAAAAAAAAAATTAATGATAAAGTTAAGAAAGATAAGAATGGCCGATTAATTAGTTTAAATTATTATTTCAGCAAATAAAGTTGGTAGTTTAAACTTAAAGAAAAAACGATCCAAGTTAAATTATTGTTGCTTGCAATTCTCATAAAAATAATATATTTGTTATATGATAAATGATTTTTTGGTCTAAGAATTATCATTTTAGACACAGTGCTTGTTTGGTTCAGATTTAAATCTGTTAAAAAATTGTGGTAAAAAATTATCAATTACTTTTAATTACATACTCCCTCCGTCCAACAAAGATAGACTCGTTTTTATTTTCCACACAGATTAAGAAATTCCATTTAATGTAATTGAAACTATAAATTTTTCACACTTTACCTATTATACCCCTATTTAATATTAGTCATTTATGAATCTAATAAATTTAAATATTTGTTTTGGGTTGATGACAATGTAAATTAAATAAGGGTATATTATGAAAATGAAAAATTTAATACACCCTCTATAAAGTAAGTGGCCTATAATTTGGGACAGATAAATAAGAAAAACGAGTCTATCTTTGTGGGACGGATGGAGTATTTCATAAGACCCACAACTTTTATTAACTTTTAAATCACACATTCTATCAACATTTTATCAAAATTTGCTAAAAAATTTAATTAAACAAACTCGTAATATATGACCTTACTACATGTATCATGCATGCACCCAACAAACAACATGCACGGTGCACAGAAGTGGATCTACCAAGAGACAAAAGGGGTCAATTGACCTCGCAAATATTTTGAAAAATTGCCCAAGCTCAATTACAAAAATGCAAATTAGCCAAATAACCCAAGCCCAAGGAACAACCCAAATTAACTAATTCAAATTTCAGCCCAAATTAACCTGAAGTCCAAGATTTAATTTAGCTGACCCAAGTCCCAAGACCAAGCCCCATTATATCATTAACATCAATTATCTTCCTTTAGTGTGCATCTCAACCGTGACCTAATCTGCTTGAGCTTGCTTCAAATTTTCACTTCATTCTACAATAAGCAAAAATCAACCCTTAATCCATTAACCCATCTAGCTAGTTCAGAGAAGAAGGAGATGAGGGTTTATTGTGCTTCCTTCGTTAATTTGTGGTCATTATTTCAAAAGGAATGCGTCCAGACCCAAGTAATTTCTTCATAAACCAGCATTAAATCCGTTAGTATTTATGGAAATTTTAATGTTTAGGGTCTTAATTGAAACAAAAATTAGAAAATTCTTTACTTTTGTTGCTGATCTTTTCCAGAATGATAGGACTGGAATTGGCGCCATTTTATTCTCTCGCACTGACACATTTGGATATGGAAATCCCCTACTTTCATGGCTGGTCTTGGACTTAATAAGAAAGAAATTGCTTTAAAAAATTTAGAAAATGAGAGAGATTACCCCAATTAATTAATGATAAATGCATTTATCACATTTCAACGGTCTCTTTAAATCACTAAATCAGCCATATTGTTTTAATCTAATTGTATATTTGCTGGTTTTTTCTTCAAAATTTGTATATTTGATAAGAGCCCATTTGGTGTTAATTATAAACTAAATTTTGGTTTTTTTGAGCCATCATTTTATTACTTTTAAAATCAAATAGAGCGTGAATGACAAAATCGTCCTTAATCAACGAAATACTACTTCAAATGACTAAGGATAATTTTGTCATTTTACGCTCTATCTAGTTTGAAAAGTCAAAAATAGTGGCTAAAAAAAAGACAAATTTTTAGTTATAATCCACACCAAACGGGTTACAAAAGTTATTGATAATAGTTTATATGTAAATGAAATTGTTGAATGAAAGTTTGATTGTATATATTGAAAAAGATATATTTCACGAAATTGATAATGATGTAATTATACAATATTTTTGAAGAAAAAAAACGTGTAAAGAACAATTGTTGTAATGTATCAAAATATTTTCATTAGTATTATTTTATTTCAATTTTATTACTACTAAATTTTTTCCTATCCAAAAATAAATTTCTGGCTCCGCCTCCCGACGGTCGATGCAACAAACACTAAAAAATTTATTTATTAGAATGAAGAAAAAAAAAATTGTTCGAGTGCCAATCTTGAAATTGATATCAATGCTTTTCAATTTACGACTGATCATTTGACTATTAAAGCATTTTGCCAAGAACATTACTTACTTAGATACGAAGATAGTTATGTGCAAATAACAAATTTAACTATTTTTAAGATTATTACATTTATTCAGAAGATGCTTAATTTGTATGAGCCAATCCAATAACATTAATCAAGTTGCCAATTAAGGTTGAATTCAAGGGCGGATTCAAGAATTTCTGAAAATTGAATTGTTATTAAATTTTTTTTAATACTATAAATATAGTTCTTTATTTTTTTGGGAGCGGGATCAGATTATAGTCCAATCCCGCTCCTCCCCCCTAAATCGTCCGTGGGTTAAATCTTTCCTTTCCACTTTTTAAAAGATTTAGTAGCACTTATAGTTCTTCTAGATCTTTACTCGACACTCTTTAAATTGTCATTCTAACAAATTTTTTTTTTCCTTTTTGTCATTTTCGATTTTATATCTTTAAATATTTTCTTCGTCTATTAATTGACAATATCACCATCTACGTCTATAAACTTAGAATACTAATATCTTATTCTTTAATGTACATAAGTATGAAATATGTCCTCTCCTCACATTAATAAAAAATCGCTCATCTCAAAGTTAATCGACTTAAACGTGACAATAACAAAATACTAGCAAGCCAACTTATTTACTCAACTTCTTTCTTAGTGTGTCATTACTTTTCTATTTCCAAAAAAAAAAAACTAATGGCCACAAAAATAAATTTCCCCAAAATAAGATAGATACATAGTTCTTTTGCGATCTCACTCTACATTCTTTAAACTGAAATCTAAACAAATTTTCTTCTTTTTGCTCCTCCTCAATTTTATAGTTTAGAGATCTTTACTTCGTCTTTTTTATTAACAACGTCATCAGTGTCTACGGTTATAAACTTAGAAACAATATTCTATTTTTTAATGCACCTGCAATATGCCCTTTCCAACATAAATTTCGCACAAAAATAGATCACTACTAAACAAAAACTTATCTTCACCACTGAACAAAAATCTATCTTCATAGTTAAAGAGTTTCATTCTTTTCTAGGAAATCGATGCAAAAATAAGTTTTCGTAGTCGCAGGTGTGCAAAACAACAAGTATTGTCTAGAACAATATTAACATGAAAAGTGGACTCAGAGCTCATGCTCACATCGAATGATTCTCCCTAAAAAAAATTCACACGAATAATTTTTTTTTTGTAAGTATGCTATTTTTTTTCTTCATTTTACAAAAACTAACAACACTTCAATAGATTTTTTTCACAATTCTTTTAGGTCCTCATTCCTCTTAAGTTGTCACCAAACCAATGTTTCTTTTTATTTTCACTCTATTTGATTTTATAGCTTATTACCTTAATAAAAAACAAATTTAATTGATTTAAATGTGATAAAATAATATGTTAGAAAGTTAAGTCATTTACTCCACTCCCTTTAACAGGAAACTGGTCTCCTGCCCACAGTGGGCAGGAGATCAGGACTCCCCTTTAACATGTGTACAATACACACTTTCGCTATACCCACTTTATTTAGCTCAATATTAATTGATTTGAATGAGACAATAGTAAAATGTGAGCAACTCATATTATTAAGAGGTTGTTTGATTCTTGAGGTTTTTTTTTTTTTCCATTATATAATTTTTGAGGAAAAATGATCAAAATATTCTTTTTTTTGAAGTCAAATATTACGGCTATTTTAAAAAGTAAAAGGGCATTTGTATCATTTTTTGTCCAAAAGTCAAAAAATGAGAAAAAAAAAAACCAATTAAAATGGGAATCAAACAAGCTCTAAGTAACGGTGGCGCATCACTACTTTGAATGGCACTCCAGTAAATTTCTTAAAGTCTAGGGGCAATTCACAAACAAAATTTTAGGTAAGTTGATTTAATGCTTTTTCGGAAATACAGATGTGAATTACCTAGCTTCTTAATTATCGAACATTTCTGCCACCAAATCCTCAAATCTAACGCGTCACTTCTCACCTATAAAATCACAGCCGTTTATCTTCAACCAAAATTGTTCACGTTTTACTTCACACTGTCAGCACTCCAACTACCCACACACAATCTTCACCGTCAAATTCTTATTCACGGTCCAGATCTCTCCACGTGGCGTCACCAAAATTTACCATATTTTTCAAAAATTTCGCCATAATATTCTTCACTCTCCTCAGAAAAACAAACCCTAGTAGCTTTCTATCTGGAAAAAATGAAATGATCAAAATTGTGATGCAAATTTTCGTTTGAAACATTGGTAAATCAAATTAGGGTTAGGGTTTCAACTAGAGACTATTCGAGTTCTCGAGAATCAAGCCATTTTCATGCATGATCTCCACTTCTCTCAGTCGGCTTTTCGTTAATTCAGAGGACTGGTAATTTATGTATGTAATTTTCATGTACAGAATACTATTTTTGTAAATTATGTTGTTACTTTGTGTGATTTTATTGATTTTTATTTGTGGAAATGAGTTTGTTTTTAATGTTTTGAAGTTGTTTTAGGTTTTATTATAGGAATTTGGAACTTTTGTTTGAATGTTAATTGGCTACTTTTATGTGGTTTTCTGGTTCCAGATTTTGATGGGAAATTAAATTTGAGGTCAGTGTTTTGAGGAGATTGGATTGAGAGCTTGTGATGGAAAAGAGTGTAGCAAAATCTGGTTCAGTTAAAATTCCTAAGAAAAAAAGGTCTTTGGATCTTCAGAGCCTGTACAATTCTGAGAACTCTGAAGAGGGACAAAATGAAACCAAGACTTCGAAAGATTGTGACCCTGAAGATGGGAAGAAGAAGGGCAGGAAGAATAGGAAAAGCCTGTCTTTGAGTAGTTTTAAGTCTGAGGCTAAGAAGAGTAGGAAAGATTGCGGAAATAGGGTGACAATGGCATCGGGATCAAGTGGAATATTGACAAGTGGTTGTGAGTCTGAGGCCAAAAAGAGTACGGAAGATTGTGGTAATAGTGTGACAGTGAGGTCGGGATCAAGTGGAAAATTGACAAGTGGCAGTAAGGAGTTTAACGACTCATATCTTACTTCACTTGAAAATGAAAACGTTTTACGGATCCCGAAGCATCCGCGGAGTCCAGTGGGGCCGAAGAAGTTTAAAAGTGATCGGGTTTCCAAGCTGTCAGGACTATTTAATTCTGTTGAACGGGTTGTAAAAATTAATGAAAAGGTTAAGAAAGCCAAGGATGACGGCAGTCCAGATGACCGGTTAGTTAATTTAGTTAAAAATTCTGCGGATAAGGTTGATAGTCTAAAAGAAAAGCGAGAAACGGTCGTTGATGAAGTTAAGAGAAGAAGGAGTGGAGGGGCGAGTTCAGCTCGGCATGCTAATCAAGAAGATGATCTAGTCATTGTAAATAATGTTGATACGTCATCTAAAAAGCAACGGAGCAATAATAGGAAGAGGAAGGATTTCGCAGCTTGTGGCGGCGGCAGTGGATCTAAAACAAAGAGGGCTGAGCCTTCAGCTGGTCGTTCAGTCTCAGGCAGCGTCTTTATTGATTTACAAGATGCTAATGATTACGATGAAGAGAACCTCGAACAGAATGCCGCAAGGATGCTTTCATCGCGATTTGATCCAAGTTGCACCGGGTTCCCTTCCAATAAGGAATCTATTGTGTCGCAGTCTACTAATGGGCTCTCTTCTGTGGATTATTCTGCCAGGGATTTATTTAGTCGAGAATCTAACTCATCTACTTGCTTGAAGTCTTCATCAGCTGATCCTGAGAGCATAGTACTGAGACCAAAGAAAGACCACAAAGGGAAGAACATCTCGAGGAAACGCCGCCATTTTTATGAAATTCTTCCCAAGGGATTGGATGCCTACTGGGTTTTGAAACGTAAGATTAAAGTTTTCTGGCCATTGGATAAGAAATGGTATCCTGGCGTTGTGGATAACTATGACCCAGTACGAAAGCTTCATTGTGTGAAGTATGATGACGGAGTTGAGGAATGGATTGATCTACAAAAGGAGAAATTCAAACTCTTGCTTCTCCGTAGCGAGGTTTCTGGCAAGGAAAAACCTGAAATATCATCTACAGGTGATAAATCTGTACATAAAAGGAAAACAGACTTGCTTATAGATGATGATGGCTGTGTAGACAACATAGGGGACTCGGAGCCCATAATATCATGGTTGGCTCGTTCTGGTCGTACCAAAGCTTTGCTCAATCCTTTGAAAAAACAGAAAACTATGCAAATGCTTCTTCCCATGGTCTCGCCGATTTCATCTGATAACACTGATAATGCAAATAAAGATGCAGGTTTCTCCGAAAGAGATAGAAGTAAGCTGAAATATGATTCTGGAATGCCAGATAGTTCAGTTGTTGGTGGAAGGCTTGATGATTCTCTAGTGGCAGCTCCTATTAGCTCCCAAAATAGAGTGTACATCAGGAGGCGTTCCGATGAGGAAGGTGAGAGATTCTTTTTGTGGTCAATTCATGATGAAGGTAAGTTAAGGCTGAGTGTCTCAGCGGTAGGATCTAAACGATTCAGATATGAAATATGCTTATCTGCAGTGCCTTTCCTTGAGTATTCAATTGGAACATGGGATCTTTGGTTGTCTCACTCTGTATTGATTCGTCAACATGGAGTGATAGTGACGACGTCACCTGCTGTAATTTTGGAGATGCTTTTTGTCGACAATATTATTGGGTTGAGGTTTTTCTTGTTTGAAGGCTGCCTGAAGCAGGCTGTAGACTTTGTCTCCCTCATCTTGACGGTGTTCAATCAACCTACTGAACAATGGAATGATGATGTGGAATTACCTGTAACCTCAATAAGCTTCAGAGTTTCTAGCGTTCGAGATCTAAGAAAGCGGCATGTGTTTGAATTTTACAGTTTCTCTAAACTGAAAAATTCTGAGTGGCTCTACCTAGACTCTAAGCTTCTGCGGCATTGTCTGCTCATTAAGCAACTACCCATCTCTGAATGCACATATAGTAATATTAAGGTACTTGAATGTGGAAGCTTCCAGCTAAGCAAACCTTGTGTTGGTTTGGAATTGTTCTCAGTTGAGGTAAAAAAAATTTCAATTTGTTTTTTATCATAACATGAAGTGCTTTATATTGTTAATCAACTTGTGCTCTATTTGGAGGTCTGCTGTTTTTACCAGTCTCTAATGAAAGCAGTTCAACTAGTTTCACAATTGTTCTTTACCTTATGCTCTTGCTCCTTGTCGTCTAGCACGCAGTTGTCAGGTTAATGAAATAACATTTCCAGCTGGAGAACTGCATTTTTCTGTTTTTTCATTTTTATTCTTATTTTCCCCCCCAAGGGTGGTGGTTTTAATGGTGATGCTTAGGGGTGATGAACTCGTGTGTTATATTGTTCATAACTAGATGTAATATATAGGTAACTTTGTCATTAAGTTTTGTTTCTCATTGTCTTTGTTTTTGTTTCTGTCATGGATAAGGGTTTGAAGAAGAAGTATGTCAGCGGTGTTCCGTCCATGGGTGTTTCTAGAGAATCCTGCAATTTAAGGATGGGCCAGTCTATTTTCAGGCAGGCTGCAAAACATGGAAGGCTTCATCCATTTGCTCTTTCATTTGGTGCTGCACCAACTTTCTTTCTTAGTCTCCATCTTAAGATGCTCATAGAACGCAACTTTGCTTGCATTAACCTTCGGGATTATGACACTTTGTGCTCATTAGGAAACCCAGAAGATGCCACTCAGCAAATTGTAGAGGATCGCATGCAAGTTGAGTCCCGCTCGGTTAATATTGAAAATATACACGCTGAACGCAACTTCGAATCAGTGGTGACTGAAGCTCCTTCATATGAATTGTTGTCTAGTTACACAGTCTCAGATAGCAACGTTGCTTATAAATTGCAGGATCTTCAGAATGATAAGCCAACTAGCAGTGAAGCTGCTGTATGTTCCAAAGATTTGGTGAAGAACAAAACTGTGGTTAATTCCCTATCACCCAATTTTGAGTCTAATGAGCAGGTGCTCGAGCAGTGTTTTGTATTACCACTTCCATGTATGTCTAATTCCATCACCTGTACAAGCTCCAATCTGAGTTGTGATTCCAGTTTTGGGAGTGTAGAAATTCCATCCTTTGAACAAGTTGACATGCCTTGTAATGGGCGTGGACATATTTCCAGAGAGACCTCTGACCTTGGTTGGAGTATGAGTGATGGCTTTGTTCACAGCCCCAACCCTACTGGTCCTAGAAGTTTTTGGCATCGCAGTATAAACAGCTCAAGTTCTTCGCCTTTTGGAAATCTCTTGCCTGTATGTTCTGATGGGAAGACAAAATCTATGCACAATGACTTCAGTTATGGAATGAAGAAGCCACGAAATCAGGTTCAATACGCACGGCCTTTTGGAGGTTATGATGCAAAACATAAAACCAATAACCAGAGAACTCTACCCACCAGACGAATAGATAGTGAGAAGAGAGTATCTGACCGTCCCAGGCGTTCCCAAAGGAATTTGGAGTTGCGAGCATGTGGTGCAAACCTATTAGTCACTGTTGAGGACAAGGGATGGAGAGAGAGTGGGGCACAGATTGTCTTAGAACTTGCAGATCGTAATGAATGGAGACTGGCTGTTAAACTTTCCGGCATTACGAGGTATTTGTATAAAGTTCAACATAATTTGCAACCTGGGTCAACAAACCGCTTTACCCATGCTATGATGTGGAAAGGGGGAAAGGACTGGCTACTGGAGTTTTCTAACAGGAGCCAATGGATGTATTTCAAGGAGTTGCACGAAGAGTGCCACAATCGGAATATTCGTGCTGCTTCTGTTAAGAGCATTCCTATCCCTGGAGTCCGGCTGATTGAGGAAAGCGATGATTATGCAACTGAAGTCCCATTTGTTCAGAATTCTTCAAAATACTTCCGCCAGGTTCAAACTGACGTGGAAATGGCAATGAATCCCTTTCACATCTTCTATGATATGGACAGTGAGGACGAACAGTGGTTGGTGTCAAACAAAAAATCTTCTTGCACAGATGAGAATAGTTTCGAAGAGATATCTGAGGAAATGTTTGAGAAGATAATGGACATGTATGAAAAAGTTTCATATGTTAAACATCATTCGCACTTCACATTTGATGAAATTGAGGACCTGATGGTTGGCATAGGGTCCATGGAAGTCGCTAAAGTCATTTATGAGCACTGGCGACAGAAGAGGGAGAGAAAAGGCACGCCGTTAGTGCGACAACTCCAGGTAATATGCATTTATCATCCTTCGGTATGTAATTTCATTTGAATCTCTTATGAGTGTGTTGGGTGTTATCTTATTAGCATAACACGCCCTTAAGTTGACTAAATGTGTTTGGTAAGAAACAAGGGAGTATAAATTCTTTATTTTTACTTGGTAAAAGATTTATCATATTTAATGTTGATTTAATTGATGCACATTCTATACATGTACGATGTATATGATACCAATGACAATAACCTAAATATCAAATTTTCAGCAGTTCTAAATTATCAATGTTTATAAAAATGTATATATTTCATTCTTTAATTATGATGATCTAAATTTACTGTAACCCATCAAAAGTTCAGTTGAAGATTAAAATATTCTTAATTGTTTATATGAGGAAAATTTCAAATTTAGTTCCCCAACCTTTAGCAGTTGTAGCAAACTCATCCCTAACCTTCAAACTTGGACCTTTAGGTCCTCAACCTCTAGCGTCTTTGACGTAATTAGTCCTTTTCGACAGAAATTGTCAATTTTGGCGTTAAATTGTTACGTTCCGGGGGACAATAGTCTCCATGCTATTACCCTCTTGTTTCATTAATATTAATAAACAATAAAAAAAATAACGGGAAAAAAGGAAAAGAACAAAATTTGTTCATCTTCTCCAACCCTCTACACTCCCCTACCTTCAACCAAGCCACCCAACTCCCCCATCACCCAATGCCATCATCCACCCCACCACCACTGGTGAAATTAACCATTTTGGCTGTAACTGTTAGCCCAGATGCAAATATCATCCATTCTGGTGAACCGATCTTCGGATTCATCTTGGTGATCTGAATTATTATCACTTTGGTAGCTAGGGCAATTGGGCTCGAATCATCAACTGACCAATCTGAAGTATCAGATTCAGACCCTACCTCCCTCCCCCAATTTGAGATTTTAAAGTTCTTTTTACTTTTCCTTTTTTCTTATTTTATTTTTTATTTCTATATTTTAATTAAACAAAAGGGTTATTCATTGAGACCATTGTGCTCCTGAATTAGTTTGGCATGTGAGTGCCACATCATGATTTAATGCAAACCTGACAGCTTCTGTTGATAGGGACTAATTACGCCAAATACACTAAAGGTTGGGGGACCTAAAAGTCCTATTTTGATCGTTGGGAATGAGTTTGCTTGAACTGAAACTGTTTGGGGACTAAATGTTCAATTTTCCGTTATATAATATGTATCAAATTTTTCTTCAATTTTTAAAAATTGCAGGTACTATGATTAGTATTTAGATGGTCTACAGTATTCTAGAACATGTTATCCTGGAATAATAGAACTTGTACAGTAGGGAGTTGATCATTACTTTTTTAGATGCTTATAATATGCTTCCATGCCCATTGGGAAGTAGAAATATGTCATATTTATATGGTCATCATAAACACTCATAGAAATAGAAGAAAAGTGAATATACTATTGAAAACTTTGGAGGAGTTGTTTTATGCAGCACGGTGATGCACATTCTTTATTTGTATCTATGTAATTTGAAATATTATCATGTGGGGTACATTTTGATGATTGAATATCTGTTTGGTAAATCTGATTCTAGCCGAGTAGTTTACTTTTTATTGAATTTGAGTCTCATTTCATGAACTTCATTCTCTAAAACGTCTCAAACATTCAACTTCTCGAAGAAACCCATCCATGCTAGGTAATATGGACATAAATTTTTTCTAAGAACCAGACAGCCATTTTGCAATTTTTGAGCAGTCATGCTGTATTAGTACTAACTAATGGATTCAGTTGATGAATGTCACCAAAAGTGTAAGATATTGTTAATAGGAAACAAGCTTAAAAAATAATTAAAAAACGTTTTCAGAAGCCTGGCTAAGCTTGGAGGAGGCAGCCAATCTCGTTGGGCTGCTGTTGGATGCGTGAGGACGTAGATTTTCAATTTTGGATGTTGGAATGATTTTTTTTAAAACAAGTGGTATTCCTCCATGTGTTAGTATTTTGTGCAAGAGTATATTTCTAGGCTTGCAAACTCGATGATCCTGTTGTTCTAATTATGTAATTATTTGTCCCATATCTTGTACACAAGTTGCTGCTTTCATCAACCCTGCACCTGCATTATACATGTGTGTATTCAATTCCTGTCGTCGTCCATTTTAGAGATGATTGCTTGTTCTCTTTTTTACATGATGTTCGTCCATTTTAGAGATGATTGCTTGTTCTCTTTTTTACATGATGTTCGATGTTGCGGAGTAAAATTTCTCAAGATGTTGTATTTATCAGCCCCCTCTTTGGGAGAGTTATCAGAAGGAGCTGAAAGAGTGGGAACTTGCTGTCGCCAGAGGCCGCAATGCTGTATTGGTTGGTAACCCGGATAAGGCATCACCTCCCGAGAAACCACCAATGTTCGCTTTCTGTCTAAAGCCAAGAGGTTTAGACGTTCCCAACAAGTGTTCAAAACAACGGTCGAAGAGGAAATTTTCAATTTCTGGATACAATCGTGCTGTCTCCTCAGGGAATCTGGATGGTCTTCCTGCTTTTGGTAACATTCTATGCTTTTCAACGTAAAATCTCAATTATCTGTATAGCCACTTTTCACCTCGCCTTTTGATTCCGTTCTTTTATTAGTTAATTTGTTGTTTCTCATAGCTTCTATTAGGTGGTTTTTACCTATTTAACTGTTGGTAGGGAGAAGATCAAATGGGGTGGCTTTTGGGGATGACAAGGTTGTGTTCCCGCGCAATGTTGCTGAATCTTTTGATGCCTTGTCGTCACCCCAGACTTCTACAAGGGTACTGTCTCCACGAGAGGCTGGTGGTAGACTAGGACGTTTCTCATTGAGCAACGACATGTTTGAGTGGGATCGTCGTCCTAAAATTTACAAGAACAAGACGAAGAAGATCCATTCATTGTCATCCTTCAATAATAAGCAAATGATAGCTTCACACCACCAAATATCAGTAGGGAACAGAAACGGTTTACCCGAGGGGCCAAATCAGAAACATCAATATTTTGAAGGACCCCACAAGCTTGGGGTGGAGCCGTTGGATGCATCTGGTGCGGCACAACATGCACGCAACATGGCTAAGCTCAAGAGAGATAAGGCTCATAGATTGCACTATAGGGCCGAATTAGCTATCCACAAAGCTGCGGTTGCTCTCTTGACTGCGGATGCTGTCAAAGCTGTTGCCGAGAACTCAAATGGCGATGGTTAACATGATCAAGGGCTTTGATTTTGTTGATGTTGTTCAACCCCTATCCTTGTCTATAGATTATCCCCGGCGAGATCCTAATATGATGGCTGGAGCAGTTATTGGAGTGCAAGAACTATATTTTGCCTAGTCATCATACGATGTTTTCATTATCAAACCAGTTTTGGTACATACTTCCTGGCCTTTTTGTGCACTCGGTTTTCAAGACATGGGTTTTTCTTTACATACTTTTAGTTAAACGAGACTTCTGTTTTTTGTGCCAGTAACAGGTGTGGAATTTTGGGTGTCAAATATTTGTATGGATGTTTCTTACCTTCCTTTATCTTTCTGAACTTTTGATTTTTCAACCCGATCATTAAGTTGACAACTTAACCTTTCTACTGAACCTATGAGTTTTCGACCCGATCCTTAAATGACCCTTTAACCTTTGTTTTAGTGTTGATATTGAAGGAGCAACTCACCCCAAAATAATATAGTACATCTCGTGGAATCAAATTAGGAATTTGAGATTGTTGTACTAAGCATAGCATTATATATACAAGGAAAATAGAGGAACATGTATATATGGCTGCAAGTAAGTATCTGGTAGAGTACTCGTCTTGATTACTGGTGGTTTACATCATATGTTTCTCATTGTCTTGATCGAGGTCTGATTGATTGTTTCTATATTGAGTTGTATATGTCTTTACGTAAATATAGTACTAGACCACATTGTACAGGATACCAAATAGCATTTTTTTAACTTCTTTTCTATATTTTATCGAAGATTTTATCGATTATTTCAATGCATGTACCAATTAAGCGTATATGAATTTTAGGTATATTTTGTAGACATTATTGGACAGACAGCAAGTCAACAACATTTTTAAGTTTTTATGAATGAAGATTTGATTGATTCTTTCAGCACGTGTACTGGGATTTAACGTTATATGTTTTTTAGGAATGTTTGATACACACTATTAGTTGTACTCTATACAATTCCAAACACCATTTTAATTTCTTTTTATTTTTTAGTCCTTCACTGTCCAATATGTCATTTATGTTTAGTGATCTTATCTTTTTCTTGAAGTGCCCAAAATCAGATTTCTTAGTTGAACTAAGCTGGATTTTGTTTTCAGATCCATGAGTCCCCGGTAAATAGGTGAGTTGGAGTTATCTTGAATGGCATTGTATTATATTGGTTTCATTTTGTTATAATTAGGTTACATAATTTATACTTGTGTTTCAATCAAGAAAAGTGTTTGAACAATTGCAAAAATGTTGACGTGGCGTGTTTCTGTTTGTCACCTTGTGCATATTCATAATATGTAGTTCAGATATTTATCTATGAGATCATCGATTCAACTTCTTCTATTCATTTGATAATAATCAACGATCATACATGGGAAAGCAATTGCTTAATGCAATGCACTTTCCGTTAAATGTTTTCGTTGCAGTCAAAATCTGCTAATTGCCAATGATCTTGGGAATAGCTTTAAAGAACGTCGAGAAAATATGTTGTTTAATTTTGTCAGATTACTCATTTTATACTAAACTAAGTAAACTAAGTGCTCGTTTAGTATAGTTTTTAATATACTTTCTAGTTTTTTTTTTTTCCTCATTTGACTACTGCACATGCAGCCTTTTAAAAAAAAGACGTTACAATCTGATACAATTGATAATGTAAACCAAAATTACAGAAATAACCCTCAGCTCACAAATAATACACATTTGTGAATGCCACGTGAATTGAATGACAAAAAAGTAATTTTGAGCCACAAGCACTATTTGTACCAGATTACAACATTGCGTCATTTTCTATGTTTCTTAGTCAATTGGGCCCTCAAGTCAAAACTTAAAAATGGGATTTCAGTTTAAAATGGCCATCAAACAAGTTTTAAGGTAAGAATTATATGTAATTTTACTTAACAATAAGAAATAAAGTAGTAAATCATCCAAACATGTGCTCTAGTATCAAGAGGAAGGATCAAAGATCACACACTAGGGCTATGGTTTGTGTCATCATGATTCCCACATAGAATTTGAGTTAATAAGAAGATCGAGCTTAGTTTCAAGTCAATCTTTATCTTGTGTACACGTATTCGGAGAGTGTTATATTAGAGAAATCTTTCTCCATCCAAGTGATGATTGAATTAAAGTATTAACCCTTTAATTTATTACACGATTAAAAAACGACAGAAATATTTCGTTTTAGATGAACTTGGCTAGGATAATGCAATGGAAAATATTGTTAATCATCGTCAAAATGTAATAATAAATATATAAAACCTTACTATGGAAAATATTAAATATCAAAGTACAAGACACCTAAATTGGAATTTTATGTAACTAGTATTTGATGTTTAATAGCTTATAGTTGGTGAAAGTTGGGTTTGTAACGTATTTTAGCAACCTATTTATTGCAAGCATTTACCATTGCCATTTAGTAAACTATTATTATTTCCTTTTGACATATGTAGAATAAACCCAAAAACCCTCTAACCATATCATAAATGCATTTTATTAATGAGCACTAAACTAGTTGGTGCATTTGATGTATACCTATCCATAGAGTGCAAATTTTCAATTATAAGTAACAAGTACTTGTGCAAAGAGCAAAAGAGGAAGGTTATGGAGTGTAGCCGGGGTGGAATTTATCGTCTGATGATAGTGTTGATGACATTAATGTTAGCGAGTGTTGTTGTTGCCCCAGATATATATGGTTGCTGGGGAGGGTGCTTCAATGCGTGCCTCATCGGAAGTCATAAGAATCCATCAGAGAGATTTGCGTGTCATTTGAAGTGTCTAGACAGTTGCGTTCCTCGGTCTGCTGCTGATTACCAGTATTATTGTCAGATTGGTTGCTCGTTGAAACGTTGTATTTTCGTTAGTTATGGTACTATGATGTCTCTGCTATTTTCTCGTCTCTCTTTTTATGCACGTGCATTGTTATCTGGATGAGTCATCAAAACGATGATTTGGGCAATGATGCTATTCTACAATCAAAATTGACCAACAGAGAGATGATTCTTGAATGATATGTTATGAGTTGAAAAGTTGACAGCAAAAGAAACTAATACATTCTACATGAAAGTTGACACTTTGTTTTTCTTTAGTTTCTAATATGGTTAATTCGATGTGTTTTTACATGGCAGATGGTGCACTAATGGAGAAATGCTTTGGGAAGTGCACCGACATCTGCAAGGTTTAGGAATCTCTTATCTCGTAGGGAATTTTATTTTAGTGAACGACACTTTGTTTGTGTTTTAATTATATCACTTAGTATACATTCGTCAATCTACCTGCTATGTCAAATATTGAGTTACTTTTAGTAACGGATGTCGATTTGGCGATGTAATTGAAACAAAAACGAAAGATGATAGATAAAGTTGGCAAAAAAGTTCAATAACTACAATGAAACTTCGTTGTCTACGTTTTTACCATACTAGTGCCAAGGCATATTCATTTGAAGTGTGTGTTTTTTCTACGTGGCAGACGATAATCTAATGGCGTGGAAACTAGACCGAGATCTACAAGGTCTAAGAATCTCTAACATGATGCATGCTTCTTGTAAGGTAGCCTTATGTTTGTAGCAAATAAATGGTTTCGGAGGTTTTATTACAACATTTTAAAACGAAGAACTCTCTCTTTGCGATTCATTCGTTTTATCCATGAGTAGAGGTAGGGGGGCCAGATCGGACTAGACTAAGTGCAAATTTCTATTTTTTTTTTTCACTAGCATTCTGGTCTTGAAGTGCATTTTTTTTTTTTTACATAGTAGTCCCCTTTCCAAAAATATCCTAACACTACCACTGCTCTTATCCATTTCATTTCACCTTCCGTACACAAAACCTCATGAATGTACCAAAAAGATAAAACACCATCAAGTTTTTCATTTGGTACACTAATGATATTAATACATAAGGGGCAAAGCGTTATCTATGTCACGGAATAGACATGTTTAATTACTTTGTCTAAAAATTTAAATTGTTAAAAAGAGTCTTACGAAAGTTCTAAATAGAGTTTTAGAAAGTATCACACATGGTTTGATGCCAAGACAATGCAAATTTTGATAATATCCAAAGTAAACAATACATAAGACCATATATACAGTACCCAAACTCAAACCCTTTATCACATTACATATTAGAGCTAAAAATACAAATTACTCGAAATGAAATCTCTCAAAATATGTATACTAAGTACGACTACAAAAAATCCTTTATCTTACCAAAAGATAATCCATTATTATCTTAAGATATAAATCCCACTTTGATGTGCGTGGGACAAACTAATCTCAATCCAATATGATAACATACGAAGTTGTCACATAACATAAATAAAAAAAAAAAATTATTTATCAACATGTCTCTTTATTAATTCAAAAATCAACTTGGCTATTCCAAGAAGTGCCACACACCCGTACACATGCACACAATACTCGTGACATCAAATTTTCATCGAACCATCTCAAAAGTTTAAATTTTTGAAAGAGGAGATATATTTATTTATCTAAATTTAGTTTTCAACTGTCTCCTCAAATATACGGTAAATTCCTAAAATTTTCACAAGTTCTAAAATTGAATATCGACAAAACTTGAACTAAGAACTTTCAATATTGTTCTAGTACTAGGAGGACTGTATTGGCTAAAGACTTGAGCTTTTAAAAATAAAATATTTATTTATTAAATTTAATCTTCAATACCAACAGGGTGGAAATTACTAAAAACAAAAATTCTATTTTTTGGTAAATTAAAGAACCGTCCAAATAACACTCAATAATTTTCACAAATCACGACCACTTGAATGCTTAGTTTTTATTTATTTTTTATTTATTTATTCCGAAAGCTCATTTCTACTTGAAAAACTGGGATCAATTATATATCTAATTATGACATCATTGCCTTCATGAGTAATTAACAAAAACTAGGTTAAAAGGTCAAAGTAAAATGTTATGTACCCAATCTTGTAAAATTAACTTGGGTGATGATTTGTGTTAAAGGGGCGTAAAAATTGAAAAAGTGCTATCGAGCCAGCCGCGACTTGGCACAGGCCAATTTATGTTGACACCTTGTGCCACCTAAACAAGTTTGGTGTTGCACGAATTGAGGCCTCATCTATGCCGAGGCAACCGTCAATTATTTTTATTATTTTTTGGTAAATTTTTTCAATATGTTTTGTCCCTAATTTTATTTATTTATTGTTTTTTTTTTTATTAAAATACATACTGATACAAATCAGAATAGTCCACCAGATCCAAAGAACCTAAAAATAAATAAGCACAACTCAACTTAAGTGATCAATCTACCTATGTTTATACTCCTAGTTCATGGTTACTGCCTTACTGGTTAGTGTTGTAAAAATATCGACACTCATTTCATTGTATCACCACCTAAATACTAATATTCGTACTATCATGTATCCCTGCATAAAAAAAAACATAGATATTAAATTCATTTTATGTTTAGAAATATATTTATTACAATACATATTGTATTTGTACTTGCTATTCGCTAGACATGCGAAAATCCTAGTAATTTATCAAATTAATGAAGAAAAACATAATGCTCGAATGTAGAAAATTGGTTGAAAGACCTGAAAATATACTCCATTAGTTCCATACATAATTTATTGTATATTTTATTTGAATTAAATGATGTGAGAATATTGGGTAGATAACATTATTATGTACACGGACAATGGGGGAAATTTCTATTTCCTTCGAAGAATAAAAATTTCCCCGACTTTTTGTCCTGGTAGGAGAACAGAACGTTTCTCACGGACAATATATCAAATGCTCATTCTAATTAATTATTGGTATTAATAATGCAATTTTCTAATAGTAATAGAAAAAAAAAGAAAAAACTTAAATTGAATTATTTTTCGAACTTGTGTCAAATGTCAATAAACACTTCAAAAACTAATGGCATGTTTTGTTTATATTTCAATTTTCAATTTTATGTTTTAAGAATCTGAGTTTTAAGGTTGCTAAATGGTTTGTCATTTTGAAAAACTATTTTTTTAAAACATAAAAATAAAAAACAAACTTTATTTGAAATTTTGAAAAATTGTCTTATAACATTTTATTCAATAAATTTGAATATTTAATAAAATAGAATAATTTTATGTTAATATATTATCAAGTAATATATATATTTTAAAATTAATGAATCTTATAATATTTTTTTTACAAAAATAAAATATAAATAAATAATAAATTGATAAAATAAAAAAAATAATTTAGACTGAGAATTTTAATATATTCTCATTTAAATATATTTTTTAAATTTAAATGATCAATAAAAACTTGAATTATTTTTGTAGTATTTTCAGAATTTTCATTTCTATAGATTTTTTTATTTAGAATTTTTATTTAAATAAATTTTTTTCTTTGTTAAAAACATGTTTTGATCTTCGACAAATACACGAGGAAAAAAAGAAAAAAAATTCCTGAGTCTATCTCGTCATCTCCGCCCGCGAAAACAGTTTTCTAAAAATATTATTTTTATTATTGAAATTAGTTATTTCACATCAAATTAATTATTAGGAACATTAAAATCACAATTTTCACCAACCTTTTGTTGCCACTTCGAGTCTGAACAGAGAGAGCCCAAGAAAACTAGAAGAAATTTTATATTTTGAGGTCATTCTTCTTCTTGATTTTTGTTCTTTTTCTGTATCTGGGTTTCTAATTACTTTGTGGGTTTCTTCTATTTCTCTCAATTTTATTCAAAAAGGAAAACAATTGTCACTTAACGCGCATTTCGATTTTTTTTTTTTCACTCTGTAGTATTTCACACAGGCAAAAAAATTAAAGTGAAACAAACAAACACTTTTGATGTTCTCTAACATACTTTTTGTTTGTTGTTTTGTTCCTTTAAGGATAAAGGTGTAATCTTGTTGATTAGTTGGAGGAAAAATGAAGGATCATGAATCAAAGGTACAATGTTTACTCATAATACCCAATTTATGTTTTTCTAATATTTATTTAAATTATATTTTTACAGGCTTTAATATGCTAGTAGCTTGCTTGATTTATTTCCATTAATACCTTTAATTCTCTGTATAAGAAAGTTCAGAACGCGTTAATTGTATTGTGTGCGCTTTGTGGATAAAGTCTGTTAGAAGATATACATTAGCTTATGTTCCTATTGTATTTGGTCAATGTAGACATGTAGAATTTATTATTGAACTCCATCAACTTGGGATGTAGAATTAATCTGGGATAAAGAAGTCTTTCCCTTGCTCAAACTGAAGTTGGTGGGTAAAGAAGTTTGTAATATAATTAAGGTGGGAATTCGGAACATATAGACACTTGTAGGAAAATCTTTTTAACTAATAGCTGTGATACGTAGGAAGAGATTCGACATAACCCGAGTACAAGAGATGATATGAATAGAAGAGTAGGCGAAAGAATTAGGGAAGAGGGGATGTAAACTTTGGTATACATGTGAATAAAAGAGTGGTTGAACTCAAATTAAAAGATGGTATGGTAAACGTTGCACGGATCAAGTATATGATTATGTTGGTCTGTATTGGAAGAAAAGTCGATTTGTGTTATCGATTAGTATGCCCCTGCAAATAGAATTAGATAAGAGAATAAATCAATAATTTTTCGAAGGGTAATTAGCACATTTTGTCCCTATCCTTTGAGTCTATTGTGCAAATCGTCTCTCTCGTTTGAATTTTGGCATTTGAGTCCTTAAATCAATAATTCTTTGCGCAAAACATCATTATCGTCTATTTCTGTCAACTATTGCCGTTAAATTAGCGCGTTATCAGCAATTTCTCATTTTATAAAAGATATTTTTGTCAAATCCATTTGATTGCGTCATGTGTCTCAAAAAACCATTAAAAATTTAAAAATCCCTCTCCAAACACACACACTCTCTCTCTCACACATTCTTCCCTTTGATTCTCTGTCTTCTTCACTCCACCACCGACTGCCATTTTCATTAATTTCTTTGAGAAGTAAAAGCAATCACAATGTCAAGCAACAATAGACCTTTGTATAATCAAGAGTTACCCAAACAAAAAACTACTTACACAAAAGCATGAAACTCAAAGACATACAAAAAGCCCTTTGGCATTTTCCTGCCCATCCCTGCTTCCACGTTTATGTTAAGAAGTGCATATTGTCCAGGTCTAATTGGTGTTTGCCTATTCAATGAAAAAAATATATACAACAAATATTACTTTTTAAGGAAAAAAACTTTCCCAATATGAGCACCCTATCCTCCCCCATGAAAAGACATACCTAGCGCTAAAGAATTATCCACAATGATTCATTACTGTCCAACTGAAACTTCTTCAAATCCATCACTCAATTACCAACCATTCTCAAATCCACGAAAAATGTGTGGACCCCAAAGACGAAATAGATGAGAAAAATAGCGGAGGTAGAAAAAATGAAATAGATGAGAAAATAAAAAATAAAAAAATAAAAAAAAGGGATTATGCATTTTCTTGGAAGGTTGCCTAATATGAATCCCCAAAAAAATTTAACGCGAGCAGATGAGAGAGAAGAAACTGAAGGAGATGGTGGAGAAGATTAGAGAATCAAAGGGGGGGAAGAGAGAGAGAGAGAGAGTTTGGGGAGGGGTTTTTAATTTTTTAATGGTTTTTGTTAGACCCGTGGCGCAATTAAATAGAATTGACAAAAATACCCTTTATAAAATGAGAAATTGCGGATGACGCGCTAATCTAACGGCAACAGTTGATAGAAATAGATAGTAAGGATGTTTTGTGCAAAGAATGGTTGATTTGAGGACTCAAATGTCAAAATTCAAACGATAAGGACGATTTGCACAATAGACTCAAAGAATAGGGACGAAATGTGCTAATTACCCATTTTTGAAGATGTGGATGGTAGCGAAAAGTTTCATTAAAGGAGATTCGAACAGATATAGAGAAGGGTACCCCATTATATGAAAGAGTTCATGATAATATTTGATTTTGAATACCTCAACATTTGAATCGTGGCTTATTTCACAAGAAATTTGAATCGCCGACTTATTTCGCAAAGATTTTACCTTGTTACCAAATAGTTGGGCTTTTTTACGTACTTAACTCAGCCTCGTTTATTTTCTCTACAATAACTTAGACTGCTGGAATAATGGAACAATGTCGTACTTGAAATTCTCTATAATGTCTTCACATATATAAAAATATAACTTTTTACCAAAGTTAAATTTCTCGTAATGCCTATTGCATTCTCTAAAGTCTTCTCTGAATTTTTTGTTGCTATCATGTGCATCTTCTTAATGTAGATGCCAAGAATGGAGGATATATTAAGCCTTCCTGTGCAAGATCCTCCGTATGTAGAGTTTTCTGCTGCTCATCTAAATTGGGTGAAAGTAGAAGGTGGTCGTCAAGGTGGTGATGATATTGCACTAATTCCTTTTGCTAGAGTAGATGATTTTGTAAAAGGAGAATCAAGTAATGCAGATTGTCCAGCTCGCTTCCGGATTGAATCGAGAAGGAAGAGGCCTGAAGGGAGTCTCAACAAACCAAGGGTTGACGGATATCTTGAATATACACTGTATGTCACTTCTTGTAAGTCGTATTTCATACTTGTGCTTTGTTGAAATATCACCCTTGAACTAGAAATTTCGTGTTTATAGTTTGGTCTATCATCCATTTTCCTTAGACAAAGGTTGTGTACAAGAATAACAACTTAATATTGTAATTTATGCTGAAAGCTATTTGTCTTACATTTTTGTTACATATTCAAACAATGTGAAATTGTGCAATAAGAAACATTTTAATAACTTATAAATTTTTCTTGGATTTTTTAGGTATTGGTGCTCTTATGGTCCTGAAGACTACAGGGACAGTGAATCTGGTATTGGAGAAAACTCAAGCATTAAACCCGCTTCTGGTAAGGGAAGTAGGCCTGGGAGACGACACATGATGAGGGGATGCCTTTGCCATTTTACTATTAAACGCTTATACACCCGTCCACTTCTTGCCCTTATAATCTACAATCAGAGAAATCACGTGGACAAAACAGGAGCACCATGTCATGGAATACTTGATCAGGAAGCTGTAGGAACAAGAGCAATGTACGCTCCTCGTATTTCTGAGGAACTACGTCAAAAAGTGATGTCCATGCTTCATGTTGGAATATCTTTGGACACGATAATCCAACATCACATTGAACAGGTGCAGAGGCATGGAGGACCCCACAACCGGGATGATTTTCTGACTCGTAATGATGTGCGTAATATGGAAAGAATTATACATAAATCGTCCCATGAATTACATGCCAATGACAAATGCAGTGTAATGATGTGGGTCCAACGCCACCGTAAGCATGTTTTTCATTTCCAAGAGAACTCCGGTTCCGAACCTTTTATATTAGGGATACAGACAGATTGGCAGCTTCAGAAGATGCTTCGTTATGGACATAATGCATCCATAGCTTTTCATTCAGCATATAGCTCTAAAAAATTTGAGGTTCGTTTTTCTCAATTTTCTTGGCCTATGAACGATTTTATTTCATCTTCATCTGTCATGCATATTAGAAGTGTGATTAAGGGCATATGAAACTGTATTTGTGGTGATTATCATAACACCTGATTGTATACCATTTGCAAGTAGAATGAATAATTACAGAAAAACCATTCTGAGAAGAGCTCTGAAGTGAATGAGATCTTAGCAATTCCAGAAACCTGAGGGGCAAAATTCTGGTGTATTAGTTATTTGGTGCTAGCTAATGTATAGAACCCTATTAATTTCATTTATGCATAACTTCATAAGAAAGCGGAACAAAACTAGGAGTAATAATCAAGGCAATCCTTGCAATTTCCCTTCTGTATTTCTTGAAAACAATGTGATTGATTGCGATGCTATTGGGGAAACTGCACATTTCATATATATATATATATATTTATTCTTTCTTAATTATTTTCCTATCTTTTTTGGCCTTTGGAAGCTGCACAATTGGACGACTCAGGTCCAGTTGCAGACAATAAGACCAAGAAAAGTAACAGAGAGCCTTGAACATAAAAATAATGGAGTTAATACACCTTGCATTTTCTGTAGCTTGATGATTTGGAAATTTCACTAATTTGCTTCTTCTTTTGAGTTCTGCAGTATGCTTTGTGCTCCCTTCTTGTATTTGACTCTTCCCAGAATCCGATTCCAGTTGCCTGGGTCATTACCTCCAGTTCATCTGGTCAAAGTATTCACAAATGGATGGCGACTCTTGTTGAAAGAACACATCGGAAGGACCCAAGGTGGAGACCTTGTGCAATTCTAGTGGATGATCCTTCTGTTGAGGCTTCAGTTATAAGGTAAGTTATGCAGTTTGATACTCAGATGTTATCATTCCCGAGTTGTGGATTTGAAACAGGAAAATTGCTAATATGATGCTTGTCACTTGTAGAGAGGCCTTCCAATGCCGCGTTTTATTATCCCTTTGGCATGTGCGTCACGGTTGGTTGAAAAGCCTTTTGAAAAATTGTGGCAATTTCGATGTGCAGAGGGAGATGTTTAAGCACATAGGCAGGATTTTGTACTGCTCGAAAAGTGGGCGAAATGTGGTTGATGCTGTTGAAGAGTTCATGCAAATATATGTCGATCAGTATGCATTTATAGAACACTTTAGAAGCAAATGGTTGCCAAAGATAGGTACGGTCTCTCAAGTTTTCTTATTTCTGGCAGGGGAAACGTTGAATATTATAATAACTGCATATCTTATTATTTTCATCTTCGGTTTAAGTGTTGCTTTACGTATGTCTGTGAATTCATATGTGCAAAAGAAAACTTTAATATGATATCTTATTTTGCAGAATTGTGGGTCAATTGTGTTAGAACTCTCCCCGTGGCAAATCAAGAGCCATATGCTTCGATAGAAGTATATCACTTAAGATTGAAATCCAAAGTTTTTAATCTGCTGTATGCAAATTCTCATCAGAGAGTTGACCTCTTGATCCACACATTGACTACTCAATTTCACTCCTTGTATTGGTTTGACCAATATATTGCAGAGACTGGACATTTTGAAAATCTGAGGGATAGGTATGTCTCAACCAACTCTTGGTATCAAGCTATGCACATCCCTGACGTGGATGTGCTACTGGACGAGGAAAATCTGGAGTTTGCAAAGGTTGTTTCTCAGGCAGACAGTACTGTGGCATATACAATTTGGAACCCGGGTTCGGAGTTTGCACTCTGTGATTGTTCGTGGTCGATGGTGGGTAATATTTGTAAGCACGTGATTAAGGTAGCAATCTTCTGTAGAAGTCGACAGGTAGCAAGGCCATTATTGGCTGCTCAAGTGTATAGGCAGGTTTTGCTTAGCCTCCTAGAAAATATGCCTGATGATCCTCTAGTTCTTGAACATGCCGTATCGCATGTGACACGGTTACAACAGGACATCAAAAGCTTGGAGGAATTGTCAAATAGCGGATTACTGCAGCCATTACCTTCTGATACAAACTTCCTAATGCCAGATAATCTCCAGACTTTCCAACGGCTTCACTAATCTGCGCTGTTCTGTCTGACCTTGCACCACAAGGATACCTAAAAACGTCCATGTTGAAGCACAATATTTAATGGGAAAATTGTATCATAGGTCCCCAACCTATTTCCCTATAGCATATCGTTCCCAACCTTTTAAAAAGAGCAAGTTGGTCCTCCACCATTCGTTATTGTTGCACAATCAGGCCCCATGAGGGCCATGCGACGATTGAATGAAGATTTAACGGTTTTGATTGCTGTGGACTGATTGTGCAACTATAATGGAAGGTTGAGGACTAACTTGTTTGTTGGACTTGGATTGGGGACCAACTTGCTGCTTGGGAAATAGTTTGGGTACCAAGGGTGCAATCTTCCCATATTTAATCTCTCTAGATTTCAAAAAGGGGTCAGATTGGCAGATTCCAGCTCTTTCGTGAATCTTGAGTTCTTTACAGTAGAGGTATGTTTTCAGTTTCCATGCTAACTGATACTTCCAGTTGTTATTTTTTTTCAAGTAATGTTCTTGCCTAAGTATTGATGCTTCTACGTTTGTCGAGCTTGCGTGGTAACTTTTTCATGTCTAATTAATCTTAGTCTGGAAGAGCTCATTTTTGTAAATGTTCCTTTACCTTGCTCAGGCTTGCCCCTGTAAAATCACTACCAATCTTAGCCACCCTATGCCCCCATTAGAGTGTATCTCCCTAAAAAATTTCTCAGTTCTGTCACTAACATAATCCTAGAACTACACGATTCTATACATTTAACTTAATGTACATGAAAATTATGACTGAATTTCATAGATTATAAATGTGGATGGGAGTTTTGAGGAATTTCTAAGATGATATCGCCTGAAAAAACGTCTACGGTAGGAAATTCAAGAGGTTGTCTTCTCTCAAGATTCCTCCGAACCAAAATTTTTTCATTAATTGAAACTTTCTAGGTTTAGTTTTTATTGAGTGCAGGAAATTTTGGTGATCCTATATATAGGGCTCTATAACACTTCAGGTACTATACATTCTAGAGTTCAATGTGCAGTAACTACTAGCACATCCTGTGTTATGTCTTTATCGTACACACCTTGCAAGACCAGAACCACTACATCAAAGAAGTATATACGTGCTTGATGTTACCACTCGATAAAATCCATAATGTAAAATGTAATTTCAAGAGATATTTCACGTAAAATGTTGCTAGGCGCTATCTACATCACTGTCTGTAAGTCTCTCTGGTTTCAGTATAATCCAGGTTTCTTGAAGAAGGAACTTTTGTTGGTAATCTGTGCATCTGTTAATAGTGACACCAAATACTAGCACATTGTTCTCTTTTGAACCTTGGGATAGTTAATATTTATTCATATCAGCTTAGTAGTAAATTTTCTGAACTGATATCAAACAGGTAAAGTAATATCATACTTTCTTTTTATTGTTTTTCTTAAGCACATTTATTTACCAGGAGTTACTAGCCACACCACCACCACCTGCGCGATCACAATGAACTGACTGTGAAGCAGAATTCCTCCCATTGTTCAATGTAGAAAAATAAGTAATGCTTTACTTGTGGAAAAAGAACCATCATTTTTATCGGCAGATTGTAAGCTTTTATTTATACCTTTTCACATGTTGATTTGTTTAGTAGAATTTATATTGATGCATTCAAATGTTTGTTGAACTGTTGATGCATTTAATCCTACTCTTGGATCTTCGAATTAGTTCATTGACGGCTTGTACTTGTTGCATACAAGTTAAAAGATTTCATGGATTTTGCATGTGCTCTTAGATTTCCTATTTAGTATTGTGTACCAGACATGTCCTTAGTCCTTGAATGACATATGAGATCAGAATAGTAGTTTCAATTTTGAACAATTTACTAACTTTTGTTGGATGTGCAGTAAAGAGCTAAATAGTTATGGTTTTGCAGTTATAGGTGTACAGATACCAATTATTGAATTGGTGGTGGGTCTGGAGGCAGCATTTGCGTCATGCATGATGGAGGAGATGGTGGTGGAGAATGTTCTACACATGGAAATAGTGGTCTGGAGTTTGATGGCGGAGTTGAAGAAAGATAAGTATTGGAGGCCTTGGCCACAAGTTAATGTGGAGAGTTTCTGGTGATGGTTCTATTTCATGAAAAAAGTGGTTGACTGTGAAATTTGATGACTGAGTTGAAAAAGATAAGCGGTGGAGGTAGGGTTGGGGACATGCTAATGCAGGAAGGTAATGGTAGAGGAAGAGAGGTTCTACACATGGAAATAGTGACCTTTGAAGTTTGATGGCAAGAGATGAGCAAAGATAATTAATGTAGTTGTTCTTGGGCACATGCGGGGAGGCGGCGGTGTCGGTGGTACCGGCACCGGCAGTAGGTGGCGGTGGATTGCTGTGGTGGTGGTGGTGGTGGTGGTGGTGGTGGTGGTGGGGGGTGGGGGGGGGGGTGGGTGGGTTGTGAATGTAATGAATTGGGGAATGTGGAGAAGAAATTAATAGTAGGATTGGTGAAGATGGTTCAAGTATTTGGAGACAATGCATTTTGTGTATTATGTCATTTAGCTATGTTTTTTTTGTAAGAATAATGTTGTCGTATTCAAGTTTTTAGTACAAGCAATTAGTTATTTCAATTATTTTATTTTATTTTTAACAATAAATTCAGTTAGTTATTGTCTCTCATTATATTAGGTACTGAGCAGAATGAACAGATAATATATATATATATATATATATATATATATATATATATATATATATATGAACAGAAGTGTCGTCAAAAATTTATTTTCTTGTCTAAATGTACTTTCCTATTTAGAATTTCTGTTTTTTTTTTTTTTTTTTTCCATTTTCAGAAATAGATTTTTTTTTAATAGCATTAAATGTTCATTCTTAATATTGCATTTAATTGCCGCCTAATTTTCTATTTTTCCAATTGAAGTCCCTCCATCTATCTTCTAATTTTTTAGTTAAAATCTAGATTATCTAGATTTAAAATATTTAATGAATTAATCTTATCTTTGTTTTGATTTTAAAAAAAAAAAATGCACGGATTTTTCAATACTAATTAAAGATTTGAAACATTACATTTTCAAGATTATTTTTAAGATTATTATAGAAAATGATTAATGCACATTGAAAGAAAAATAAGTCTAAATTTATATTTTTAATGTTTTTGTTATTATTGCAAAAATTAATTTTTCAATACATTTAATTTAATTATCCATATTTTAAATACTTAAATATTTTAATTTAATTAATTAATAATTAATTAATCTTATCTTCATTTTAATCAAATTATGCTCGAGTTTTTCAATGTTAATTAAGATTTAAGAAATCACATTTAAACTTTTGTCATAGTTTAAATGTGTTATTCAATTTTCATTAATCCTTACTTTATAACTTTTCAAAAATAAAACAACAAAAATAGCATACATAAAAAAATAGACAAACATGTTTCGAATAGAACGAATGGTTATAGGACTATTAGAAAAGTTGCACTCAACTAAAACACTATTATGACACGATTTAAGATATCACATTTAAGATATTGCATTTTCAAGATTATTATAGAAGACAATCAATGCAAAGTGAAAGCAAAATAAGTCAAAATTCATATTTTCAAAGTTTTGTTATCATTGCAAAAATTAATTTTTCAACGCGTTTTAAATTTATTATCTATATTTTAAATACATAATTAATTTAATTAATTAATTATCTTCGTTTTAGTTTTAGTCAACGTATACATGAGTTTAATACTAATTAAAATTATAATCAATTGATAGAACATTAGAGTTGCTTGAATTATATGAATAACATAAGATCAAATATCAGTGCCATGTCACAAGCTTCATGATACATTATATTGTCAAAAGTATTGAGCAGGTAATCCTTTTTTAATGCCATTAATTATCTTCGTTTTGATTTTATTATAAATAATTAACTTTCATAGATAACTATCGAAATTATTTTTTGTAATTATACTTTCCGTGCATCGCACGGGTGCAACACTAGTTATTATAAAAATGGACTGTGGTTGTGAATATATGGCTACATAAAAAAAAGGACAGTAAGCAAAAATATAAGCAGTTGAGTACCTAACTAAATTTGAGTCAACAGAATCCATCTCGCTCCCGGCTACGGGTCCCTTGGATCCTTCACCCGCTTTGGGTAGGGTCAGTTCGTTTGACGCTTTGAGACTGGCTTTGACTCATAGAAGAAGGAGGTCCACTATTTTATCTATTTAAGACAAGAAATGGAGTATTGGACGGAAGCTACTCTTATTCATCATGCGTCATGTGTGCTTTGTATTCTCTATCGCTTTTTGAGAGCATTGGCTCAAGGCAGCCAAGTCCAGATTCACTTAAAAAAATCCAATTAAAAACTTACCCACCCTACCCCGAACCCACCTCCAAAATTCATCATCTCTAATTTGAAAGTTGAAATTTGTAACTCTACTCTCAAAGTACAAACCACCTATCTTCCTCTCCAATCCAACAAAAACTCACTCCCACATGACACGGTCGGCATAATTGTTTACTGTATAGTTTTTTTTTTTACTCATTCTATTTCATTTTAAGTAATTTATATATTTCAGGAGTTAACTTATTATATTTTTTTTGTAATTCCTGAATTAATTTAATTGATTAAGGTGATCTGGATATTGTCATTTCTTGTTGACATCATATGTTCTATAATTGAATTTTGTTTCCTTGTGTCTATATGCTATTCTTACAATGGATTGTATTTTCTTTGTTGTTGTAAGTTAAACAAATTTATCATATTTTTTAATTTTGTTCCTCGAATGAAAAAGTAGATAAAATTATTAAGCACTAACTTAGAATAATATTATAATGTTGTTGATGTTAATTCTTGGATTATATATAATTATCGAAAATTTGGATTATTGTTGATATACTTAAATTTTTGTTGATTTGTACTGAATTGCTAGTGTTGGATATGGACATATAATGTTGAATTGTTGGATTTTTTTTTTTTTTTTAATTATGGACAATTTGTTGTTTGATTGTTTATGACTTGTTTGAAAACTTGAATTTTTGTAATTTTTTTGTGCTTTTTAGATAAGAATAATTATACAAATATACACTATATTATTTATAGAATTTGCGATTTATTAGACAAAAATAAAAAATTATAGGAATACCAAATATGAAGAATATTATATAAATTATACTGAGCTATTAAAGAACTTTTAAATTATGTATTGTTACCATTCAATATATCATTTAATTAATTTCAATTAAAGTATCTTATTCCATAATATTATCACAAATTTAAAATTCAAAAAAAATGAAATCTCTACATCATTAACATATCAAAGTAGCACTCTAACGAATGTATAAAATACACAATCCTGCAAAAATAAAATATGGAACACAGTGGATTAGCGTGTGAAAATGATCTAAGGATTCCATACTAATCTCAAATTAAATAAACAATGTTTAAATAAATTGAAACAATTTCATGTCAATTAAACAGTAAATTTCAAATAGTAGTGCATGTAATTTACAAATTTTATATCGTATATAAAAATATTATTATCATTAAATTATTAATTGTATGTGTTTCAGTCTCAATAACATCACACAATGCACATTAGTGCAAAATGGTAGCAAGGACTAATAAAATTGTAAATTACCGATGTAGGATAATAATATGTAAATTGTAATACGATAAATTAACAAGCATGGTAATATATATTGTTTGAGACTTGAAAGAATAATAAATTGATAGGATCTATACACATCTATTATATCGAAATGTCTCGTATTTTATCACATTAGTATTAAGTAAAGTACCAATAGTTATCATATTGTTAACATATTTAATGGTAACAAAGTTTACTAAAAAATAATTAACAACTAGTGTTTGACAAAAACGTGCAAATGAAGACAAAATAATTTTCAACAAAACAATGTTGAACAAAACATGAAAGTTTTTTAGATGCTCACAAAACCAAAATTTGATTTATCTTGCTAATGACCAAAAAAATATTCAACGGGTAAAAAAATATATAAATTTGTCGTGATTTGTGTAAAATGAACTTTATTCACAAAATAAACCTTAATTATTTTGAAAAAGGTGCCAAAAATTTATTACTTTTTCGAGACCGAAAAATCAAATCTTAAAGAAAAAGATAACATGCATAGTATAATAATAATAATAATAATTTACTTTTTCTCATATGGGAACTAGCATGATAAACTTCTTCTTCAATAATTGTGTTGTGATTTTCTTTGAAAATTTTTATTTCATCATGGCTGAATTATTTTTTCTTTTCTTGCTTTTACGTTTGAATTTGTTATTGTTGTGCGTGCAGAAGCCATTGACGGTGAAGAAAAATTAAGCCATTGACGGTGAAGAAAAATTTTGCAATAAGAATATGATTTTTGAATGTAAAATTGTAAATATTTCTCCTTCTACGATTACAAATCCAGAAAGAAGTTTAGAAATGATAGATTGCGTATTATAAAATTTATAATTTAGTAATTATCTTTAAGCACTCCATCATTTATGGAATAATAAGATTTGATCTTTTAATAATAGGTTGAAACCGTTATTAGTTGATATGTTTGAATTATATTTAAATAATATTTTTTTTATTCTCCAGTATAATTAGTGTATTATAGTATTATTAAAAAAATTGATATAGTATAATTTAATTTTTTTTATTTAAAAGTAAGTAGAGAATATAATTTTCTCTTTTGGATAAATCATATACCGTGCCTCCTAAACATTTTGTTTGCTTTTTTATTATTTGGTTTTGAGATTATAGATTTAGTTCCGAAAAATTCTTAAGAAGAAAAAAACTTAAATGCACACTACAACTTGATGGCCCAACTTTTAAAACATGACTTAACACTACAAAAAAATGAGAATTAACAACATATTTTTTAACGACCAAATAAATATGATCGTTACAAATATTTATCAACGACCAGAATAAATATTTAGTAGTAAATAGTGTATCACAAACGGTTGTATGTTGAGCGAGTTGGAGATAAGCTTTAACGACCACGTCATTGGTTGTAAATTTATTTTTTTCTACGACCAAGTTGAAGTTGGTCGTTGTATGTGTGGCGCCAAAACTTTCAAATCCGCCAAAACAATCAACGACCAAAAGAATATAATTGACAACCAGATAATTACTTGTAGTTAGACTAATTTAAAGATAATCATATTTTAGTAGTTAAAGTGATAAAAACACATTACAACCAATAAATGTTTAGTCGCAAATAATGTGTCACAAACTATTGTATTTTGGGCTAATTGGAGAAGAGTTGTAACGACCACGACATTAGTTGTAAAATTTTTATAATCTACGACCAAAGTAAAGTTGGTCGTTATGTGTATAGCGCCAAAACCTTGAAACCCGCCAAAACAATCAACGACTAAAACAATATATTTGACGATCGAATAATTGGTTGTATTTAAAATAAGTTAACGACCACCTTATTTCAGTCGGTAAATGTGATAAACAATTACAACTAATGTTAGATAGTCGTTAAAAGGAATATTTGTCAACCATATTGGATGGTCGTTAAAATTACTATTCACAACCAATAAACGTGGTCATTAAAAACCGTTTTCAACAACTAAATGATATACTTGGTTGTTGACAATGAATTGTAAACAATCAAATTTTGAGTTAGCTACAAATATGTTGTAACAATCAAAATATTAGTTGTTAATCTTATATTTGTTGTAGTGGCCAAAATGAGAATTAACAATTAATTTTTTGACGACCAAATAAATATGGTCGTTACAAATATTTAACAACGACCACAATAAATTCTTAGTCGTAATTAGTGTGTCACAAACAATTGTACATTGAGTAAGTTGAAGATGAGCTTTAACAACCACGCCATTAGTTGTAAATGTTTTACGACCAAGTTAAGGTTGGTCGTTGTATATGTGGCGCCAATACCTTAAAATCCGCCAAAACAATCAACGATTAAAACAATATATTTGACGACCGAATAATTGGTTGTATTTAGAATAAGTTAACAACCATCATATTTCAGTTGCTAAAAATGATAAAAAGTTACAACCAATAGTAGATGGTCGTTAAAAGGAATATTTGCCAACCATATTAGATGGTCGTTAAAAATACTATTCGTGACAAATAAACTTGGTCATTAAAAACCGTTATCAACAACTAAATGATATGCTTGGTTGTTGACAATGAATTGTATACAATGTAATCAACAACCAAATATGTATATTCTACGACCATTTGTATAGTAGTTGAATGTCATATTTCTTGTAGTGGTCTGAAAAATCTAAAGTTTGTGTGGACACGTGTCGCTTTTGAGCTTTTAACTTGTCTGAACACGTGTCTTTTTTCATTGGCAAGGTTGTTATCAATCAACCGATTCTTGTTTGATTCTATTTGTACTTTCTAATGGTTTCAGCTTAAGTGACAATGGGCCTCCTGCCACGTGGCAAAAAGAAGAGAAAATATATAATGTCACATGTTCTGTGTTTCGCTAGCTCTCCTTGAACTCTATGTGAGACTTAGATGATTTCCGCAAGACAAATATGTTCGTTATTAAATATGCCCCTAGGGAAGGGCAACATTAAGGTTCATTTTGTTCCACTTAGCCAAGATGTTTGCTGAAACTCGAACCCTCCTCAATTGGGTAAACTGGATAGTTAACTTCACCTCATCGACACGATTCTAGTGAGGCATATAATGGTTCGCCGAACCACTTTGGTCTCCTTAATGACACCTATAAGATTAATGTCTAAGATCCAAATTACTGGATCGGATTTAATTATTAATTGAGTCCGTAAATTGTAGGCTAACATAGTTCTAGTATGACTAGAACTAAGGTTAGCACTGCTTATAAAAACTATGGCTATAACATTTTATGTAATTAAGAGAATATGTCTTCATTACTTGGTAGCACAAACAAGAGATATAACCCAATACAATTACTTTTAAAGTTTTGCTTTCATCTGTTCTTGATCGTGAAAGTTCAGATTTGTTCTTGCTGTGTTGATTACTATTGGAGGCTCGACAATCGGATAACTGTGATATTGAAGATTACATCTCCAGCTAATCAGATAATTAGATTCCAAGGTGTTCATTGAGGTAAACTTCTATCACGAATTTTATCTAATTACAAAGTTGGTCCAGTTTATAGGAATTGCAAATTTAATTTTTGTTGTACATGTATACGCCAATTCCTTGCAACATATGAAACATAATCTTTGAGTCTGACGTGACTAATACTAGACAGTCAAGTAAGACAAAGTAATGATAATAACACTAAAGAACGCAAGACAACTATATATCTATGGACCATTCCACTTAGTAAGAGCATCTATAAGAGATTCTCTATTTATAAAGAGAATCTTTTACATTTTATGGAGCATATATGAATTTAGAGAGTACTCCAACAATTTGTTTATTTTTAAAAATTTATTTTATTTCTTTCAATAAGTATTTAATATTTTATTTTTACATGCTTCTCTCATAATTATTAAATAAGTTTTCTTCCTTTTTCTCTATTTTCTTTTGTATACATTATTTAATTTAGTCATCATATGAGTATTGAAAATTGAAATTTGTTGAATACATTTAACTATAGAGAGTGAGTGGCTCTCTAAATTTTAAAATATTAATTTGGAAAGTGTCTTGAAACATAATTTTAAGAGTTGACTTTATAAAATAAAAAGCATCTTATATTTATTTAAGGATAAATTACACTCACAATCCCCATTCTTTTAGTTTTGTAACAATAGCATCCTTATTTAATTTTATTCGTAGATATGGTCCCATCCTTTCATTAATTCGCACAAATAGTTCCAAATAATTTTTTTTTTTAACAATTTTTCCCTTATCTTAAATAAATTAAAATAGCAAAAAAATAGAAAATTTAATGAAAAATTTACATTTGGGGTACCTAATTTTTTCAAAAGTGCAAAATGATATTTTACATTCTATTATTAAAAGAACTAAAAAAAAGTCAAAAAAATAACTTCATCTTTTTTTTCCAAACCTACCCCACTCCTGTGACCAAATCAGGAGGATTTCGGACCCAAACTCGTCGAAATTTGGGTTCGAACCCCCTCCCCCTATTTCCGCGCAAAACCAGAAATTTATTAAATGACAAATCAAGAAATTCAAGTTGAGATAAATTCCCAAAAGCTGGTGGGATTATTCCATGTAAATTATTCTTTGAAAGATCAAGGTATCAAGCCATTTTAGTCCTTTGAGCTAAAAAATTAAAGTGTAATTACCTTAAAGAAGCCCATGCCCATAAAGTGTTAGCGGATTTTGTGTAAAGTGACTTCAAAATTGCAGAAACAAGAAATCAAATGAAAATGGATGCAATGTCGAGGCAAGTGTTGAACACTTTGTTCTTAAATTAAATTTACCCCGCAATGGTGCCTATAGTTTATGGCAATCGACTCCCAAGAGACAACGACTTCAACTTCTGTTTAAAACACTTCAAAACACAAGCACAACGAACCAAAATTGGTTTTGTACTCTAAATGATGAAATGAAATGGAAAACCAGAAATTATGCAACTAATGCAATAAATTTTTGGTTCAAAATATGAATATATGAGTTTTTAAAATGCTTGCATATCAGTTCTCTGTGTAAAGGACGTCCTAATTATCCTAAATATAGAGGATGATCGGTTGAAAACGAAATGGTGTGTAGCCAATTCGTGCAATACTTCAAAAGGACATGTCTGTTCGCGTAAACCTATGCGATCGCATGGTTTTACCATACTGCGATCGCAAGATACACTTTTGAAGACAGAATTTAATTCAAAGTAACCATGCGATCGAATGATTTTATCCTACGATCGCATGGTAGGACCCAAAAACGTTCTACTTAAAAATTCAGTCAGTTGCGATTGCAAGGTAAAATACCTATTTCGACACCTCGGAAGCGGCGAAGTGGCAAACTAATTTGCCTAAACGAATTGAGTCGGATATGTATATTTTGACCGAAGTTGACAAATGCTTAGTCAATTTCTCGAATTGTTAAACCAATTTCCAATAGAAAGATCAAGCCTCTCCACCGTTGAATTGTTCAAACTACAAACAATTCCAGGCCAAGCAAATTAATTTGAGTTATTGACACCCTACCCAGACAATCTGAACTCTTTCCCAATGGCTAATAATGTAATTTCATTTCCAAACACCTGAGTAATCACAAGTTGAGACCTCAAGAACAACACAAAATGCAAAATATTCAACAAACTTAAAGTTGTCATTCTTGGGTTGCCTTCAATGTATATTAAAAAATGTCTTTTTTTTATACTCTAAAACAAACCTCGAAGAGGAATCAAAAGACTAAATGGTTCTTGAATTTTGCTCAACAATTTCTAGCATTCTTGAGATTTTTGTTACAAGAAAATCAACATAAAATTTTCATTTTCTTGAACTGGCTGTTTCATAGTTCTAAAAATTCAAGAAAATAAAAAATATACTTGAAGAACAAAGTACAGAGACAATAAAATCAAACAAAAGAATGGGAACTGATAAAAAAAAAATTGTACAAAAAGAATGGGAGTTGAGGACTAGAAAATATTTGTACAAAAAGAATAATTATTTTTCCAAATCCGATGAGTTTGGTTCCAAAATCGGGGGAAGAAATCCCCCCGATTTGGTCACATGAGTGGGAGTGGGGGTGGGGGTGGGGGTGGGAGTGGGGGTGGGAGAAGAAGATGAAATTTTTTTTTTTTTTTGTCTTTTATTTTTTATTTTTTACTTGTTTTAAATAATAGAATGTAAAGAAACTATTTTGCACTTTTGAAAAAAATTGGTACCCTAACTGCATTTTTTTCTATTTTTTGTTATTTTAATTTTTTTAAGATAATGACAAAATCGTCAAAACACTATTTGGAGACCATCTGTGCAAAATTAATGAAAAGATGAGAACTATATTTGCGAATAAAATTGAATAAAGATGATATTATTATAAAATTGAGAGAATCGATACTTAAATATAATTTATCCTTTATGTAAAGAGCCCCTGGAGTTGCTACACATTATCTGTTGGTAATTTTGGTGCATTTTTTATATTCTGTCGATTTAATCATTTGCATGCAAAACAAGCAAAATGACAACTTACAGAAATATTGAAAAATAAAGAATTAGATCGGTCGAGACGAGAGTTTGACTCTTTCTCCTTAAGATGAAATTGCCCCACACAGGTGTTTACAGTTTCTCAGCACACGTCTCTCAAGATACAACGACCACTTCTTGTAATAGTAACAATCCAAATTACGAGAACAACGAACTGAACATTGTTTTGTTCTCTCTTTAAATGAAAACTGGACTTGAACTTTATACAGAAATTAATTCTAAATTAAAATGATTTATGCAAAAAGTGTAGAGACATTTGGTTGAAAGTGAATTGATTTAATTTTCAATCATAAAGAGTCTATTTACAATATCTGAAAAGTTGTGTATCAAAAGATACAACTTTATAAAAATACATGTCCAAAAGATATGTCTCTAAGTTGAAAAGATGTGACTGTTAACAAATGACATGTCCAAAAAGACACGACTTCATTCAAATGGATGCTAGAATATTTCGCAATATTCTAATCATATTTTTCAACAATATTCATGTATTTAAGCAATTTACCTTAATTTTTCATTCAGCCGAAATTAGTTCGAGCAACTAAATATACTATGTTAATCTACTCGCATATTAGAACACGTTTGGCCTTACAATTTTCATACTCAACTAACGGGCTCCACTTAAATAATTGGTCAAAACCAACATTACTAAACATATTTCCATTATTCCCCGCACATGAATGGGAATTAATGCAAACAACTATGCAGACACTAAAATAGAGTACATATGGAAAGCTTTTGCATTAGGATATGTGGCTTCTGGCTTTGAACTTTCCTTAGTAGAATACAATTGAATTTACTTGGCTAATCAGTGAACGCGGTGTCTTTAACTATTCAGCCGTCGGTGTAAATCATGACAACAGTACCCACACAACAACCTCCCTAACACATTCGGTTCTCACAATTGTGTTCATTTTGATCGTGAACAACTCTTAGATTTCATAAGTACTTTAGAGAATTCAAGCCTCGAAACATTCTCATAGAAGCGGCCCCACTTCACACTTACATAGGTGGTCTCCTATTAAGAGCATTCTGTCATACTTCACTTGGTTTATCCAAGCTATAAGAATCATTAAAATTTATTACTTAACCTCATACACTCTACACATAATACTTTTTTCTTACAATAGAAATGGGTAGGAGATAACTCCTTGAGTGCTTAACTGAATCTTCATAACTTAGTTGTCACATTAAACCAAAATCTTGGGATCTCCCGTCAACAAGGTTGTGTTACCATTATAAAGACTCATGCGTAGTAGGCTTTTAATCCCATTTCACTCGATACTCAATCTACTTGATCTCTTGATAAACTTTTAGTAAGCAGATATGCGATATTCTCCATTGACTTTATATAGTAGATGGAGATTATACAATTTGAGATCAACTACTTTATGGTATTATATCTTCTGACATATATACCGAAACTTACCATTATACATACTATTTGTGCTCTTTCGATAGCCAACTGACTATCACATTGCATACTATATTGCAATCACTGGCTTAGACCAACACAGAATGTCCTATAAGAAATTATGAAGCCGTTCTGCTTCTTTTCTAGCTTTATTTAAAGCTATGAACTCAAATTCATCATGAATCAAGCTATACATATTGTTTTGAGGATTTTTAAGAAATTTTGAATAGATCATACTTTTTTCTTGTTTCATTTAAAGCTCAAAAATTCAAATTCTATCATGATCTTCAATACTCAAGTTAATTGAATGATTTCCAAGAAACTAATGCACACTCAATAATAAAATATATTTACTAGTAGATTTTGATTCCCTTATATTGGATTTCCAATTTACAACATTGTATGATTTTCAAGTTTAACAAGAGATTCATCACAGTGCAATTCAACATTTTAATGTTGTTTCAATATTTCAATTCTCTATTTTGAAGAAAGTAGCACTATCTCTCACAAATCTTGAAATAAATTTGAACTTAAATTGAATATATAATGCAAACAACAATCTCAACCATTGGCTAAGTACCCATTTCTAAGTAGAATTGTGCTTAGCAACATAAATTCGTCAATATCATGAAGCACACACAGAACATTTATATTAAACAAACCATTGGCTAAGTACCCATTGCTCGCGTACATCCCAATTTTGGTAAGTACATATTTTTCAAACTCAAAAACTAATCTGAACGTATTCTTGCACAACAATGAATAAGAAACCAATTTTTATTTATTTATTTATTTTTAAGACTCAAATATTAGCCAAAAACACATTCTTGCGAATCTCTGAAACATATAGTTCATCAAGTAGGGTTACTTATTTTTCCGATGTCATTTTTCCCACTACTTTGTCAAGTCCAACAATATTTGAAGTAAGAAATATTTCTCATAAAGAGTTGTCTTCTACATATCGAAGTATAAGATGAAAAAATCTTATTGTCGATCCAACATTCTCTCATATTATCCACTATATTGGTTTCAAACGCCAATGCAGAGAGCATTAAATCCGATATCTTATTAATCAATTTGTCTTCCTCAATTAGATTGTCCTTGTGTAAGAATATCGCAACACTTAAAGTCTCAAGATGGAACAACGTTTTGTATTTCTTAAAGTCCACTACTGTAAACTTTTCGTCCATTATCAAAGGGTACAAAAAAGTAGTAGAAATATATGTCATTTCTTATATTAGCATAAGATAATGCTAATTTAGAGTCCTTAAATAAATTATGAGAAAATTATAAAAAAAAATGTATCAACAAGTTCTATAATTTATTTAGACTAATCATAATGCACTTGATATGGAACACAATCCAGAAAGGAATGGATATACAAGAATTCTTAAATGAAATGTAACAAAGTAGTACTACAAAGTAGAAACAATATTTAATCATTAATCTAACTAGAATATGCACTATCAAAATACGAAAAACACATTAATGCTCCCTTAATTTCAGGCATTGAGTAGTTGGGATAACAATATTGTTAAGGATAATTATATTCCCACTATACTTTTTATTATTCACACCACGTTTTAATTGTAATAAAGGTCCCCTAACATTTGATATTTAAACACTTATGTCTTTAATTTTTTTTCATCGTACTTTTATCATTTACTTTCATTTAGTTTTTACATCTTGTTTCCGATGAAGATTTTTGTCTAAATATTCTGCTAATATACATTAAAATGAGGAAAAAATATTTTATCAAACTTACGTATTTGTTATTTATTTTAATTCTGTAAAAAATATTAGAGGCAAAAAAAATTTACGCCCTCCTAATTAACTTTTTGGACAAAAATTATCGTTAAAGACAATATAAGGCATGTAAATTAATATGTTGACGATAAAAATTTGCTAAAAAAAATTAAAGTCATAAATACAAAAATGACTAATAGTTAGAGAATTTCATTTCAATTAGAATGTAGTGTACTTAACAAATAATATTGTGGTAATATAATTATCCTATTGTTAATCTAACTAAACTTTTTATAAGAATTCATATCAAGTTTTTGATTTCTGCATAAACTTCAATGTATATCCACGCAACTTATTTATATAGAATGCTTAAAACATAATCAGTTCTTTGATTAATTCAATTAATTTATCAAATGCAATCACTAACATATAGAATAAAATATGCACATAAATGGGGTTGATTAATTTTTTTTATTGTACAAATGGTTTTTCATGCATATAATATCAATGCTATTAAATGGTTTCACTTCCAGAATTGAAAACAACTTTAAACAGACGTGTTGGAAATTTGTTTAGTAATATTGATTTTGACCAATTATTTAAGCGGGGTTCATTAGTTGAGTACGAGAATTATAAGGTCAAATATGTCCTACTACATAAGTAAATTAATATAGTATATTTAGTTGCTTAAACTAATTTCGGGTAAATAAGAAATTAAGGCCCAAAGTGAATAGATACATGAATTTTGTTGAAAAATAGGATTATAATATTGCGGAATATTCTAGAATCTGTTTGGATGAAAAGTCGTGTCTTTTTTGTTATGTCATTTCTTAACAGTCACATCTTTTCAACTTAGAGACATGTGCTTTTTCAACAAGTCATGTCTTTTGGACGTATCTTTTTATGAAGTTGTGTCTTATGATACACAACTTTTCAAATATTATAAATAGGCCACTTATAATTGGATATTAAAATTACTTCATTTTCAACCAAATGTATCTACACTTTTTGTACAAATCTTTTTAGTATTGAAATAATTTTTACATAAAATTCAAGTCTAGTTTTCATTTAAAGAGAGAATAAAACATTGTCGGTTCATTGTTCTCGTAATTTGGATTGCTACTATTACGAGAAGTAGTCGTTACATTTTGGGAGACGTGTGTCGAGAAATTGTAAGCACTTGTGCGTTTCGTCTTAAGGAGAAAGAGTCAAACTCTTACCTCGATCGAACTAATTCTTCATTTTTCGATATTTCTGTAAGTCTTCATTTTTCTCGTTTGTATGCACGTGATTAAATTGTCAGAATATAAATATTGTACTAATTTAACCAACAATCTTAAAACGAACTTTATCCCATCATGTGCATTTTATATTTAGTTTAGGGTAAATAGCACAAAACGTCCCTACCTATTGAAGGTATTGTGGAAAACGTCCCTACCTTCAAAATTTTGGTATTTTCATCCTTACCTACTGGATTTCCTGCGCAAAACGTCCTTACCTTCAAAATTTTGGCATTTTCACCCTTACCTACTGGATTTCCTGCGCAAAACGTCATTCAGTCCAAAAATCAGCCATTAACTTAGGGGTAAATTAGTTCAACCACTTTTTTCACATATATATTACTTCTTTTAAAATTGAGGGGCTTCCCATGCAATTTCCAAAATTGCATGACAGGTCTCCGTCCCCAAATCTGAAAAGCTGAAACCAGTGGAAACCATGGCACCTTTAATTTTAAAAACCAAGTGATAATCTCCTTCGTGCTAGAGAGAAAATCAAGTGGCATCGAGATGGCTCATTAAAAAGAGAAATCCAACATTGAATTAGAAGTTGTTTTGGATTTCCCTGAACTGGAGGCATTCACCAATCATCTTCCACAAATTCCCTTGGTATTCCACACCCACTACACTTGCATATTGAGGCGGTTGTTGTCGAGCTTTAACAACAGAATATAGACACTTAAACCAGTCCAACTGTGTAGAAGGACAGAGACCTTTTTGAGCAATTATGCTACTTACGGAAACAACAAAATTATCAGGGACAATGAACGAAATAAATTCACATACAAGGTAGAACCAGTGCACATTTTTAACAACATATAACCAAAGCTCTAAGCATCTGACTCTGGAGATTTGCCAACAGCATCATCCAAGAAAAGATTCAGCGACTTTTTTACTGGTTCCCATGCCTCTGGGGCAGTGTAATTTGTGCTAAGAACTGTGCAATCCATACAAGAATGAATTTTTGAGGATTCACGCTCTGTTCAAGTTCTTCGACACCAGCGCTTATTCAGTCCCAAGCACAGGGTTCCCCCGTGCTAGTCTATTCTCAAGATTAATTGACCTGCCGGAAGGTGCTGAGGGATGCAAGAATTGATCCTCCAATCCAGACACTGTATTTTCTCTCTGGCGGGGCAACGACCTTGATCTTCATGCACGAAGGAGATTATCACTTGATTTTTAAAATTAAAGGTGCCATGGTTTCCACTGGTTTCAGCTTTTCAGATTTGGGGACGGGGTCTGTCATGTAATTTTGAAAATTGCATGGGAAGCCCCCAATTTTAAAAGAAATAATATATATGTGAAAAAAGTGGTTGGACTAATTTACCCCTAAGTTAATGGCTGATTTTTGGACTGAAGGACGTTTTGCGCAAGAAATCCAGTAGGTAAGGGTGAAAATGCCAAAATTTTGAAGGTAAGGACGTTTTTCGCAGGAAATCCAGTAAGTAAGGGTGAAAATGCCAAAATTTTGAAGGTAGGGACGTTTTCCACAATACCCTCAATAGGTAGGGACGTTTTGTGCTATTTATCCTTTAGTTTAAGAATCAGTAGTTCGACACGTGATTGAACATGAATTCTTAATTTGATTTACGTATTGCATATATACTGGAATTAGATTGTGTTTATACAATTCTTTTGCATTAAAGTTTTCTAATTGGACGTGCTAGTTATGTATTATGTTCTAAAATTCTAGAATTTATGTCTTCTGCATGTTATTCTAATTTAAATTATGAATATTTAATTATATTGTCAATATAAGTGTATATTTAATATTATATGTAGTGGAAAGTTTTATTGAGCAAGAATGGGTTCGGACTAGTTTTGAGTCTGAAAAAAAATATACTTATCAAAAAGATGTAAGTGGATAAGAGGTATTTAGTTAATGGATTGTTTGATATGAATGGAATACTTGTGCTGCATGATATTAACGAATTTATATTGCTAAATTCTACCCAGAATTGTGGGGGTAGGATTGTTGTTTGTATTTTATCCCCAACTTATGTTTAGATTTAACACAAGATTTGTGAAAGATAGTGTTGTTGTTTTCAAATTAGAATATTAGAATTTTGAAACAACATTAAAATGTTAAATTGCACTGTGATCAATCCCTTGTTAAACTTGAAAATCGTACGATGTTGTAAATTGGATATCCAATATAAGGGGATCAAATTCTACTAGTAAATATGTTTTACTATTGAGAGTACATTTGTTTATTGAAAATCATCCAATTAACTTGAATATTGGAAGATCGTGATAGAATTTGAATTTTTTGAGCTTTAAATAGAGGAAGAAGAAAGCATGATCTATTCAAAATTTATTAAAAGTCCTCAAAGCAACGTGTATAGCTCGATTCACAATGGAATCTGAGTTCATAAATTTAAATAAAGCTAGAAAGGAAAAAGAAGGGCTTTGTAATTTCTTATAGAACATTTGCTTGCAATATAGTATGTATTGTGATAGTCAGTTCGCTATCAAAAGAGCATAAATAGTATGTATAATGGTAAGTCTCGGTATATACGTCGAAGACATAATACCATAAAGTTGTTGATCTCAAATAATCTCCATTAATTATATAAAGTCAAAGGAGAATATCGTGGATCCGCTTACTAAAAGTATACTAAGAGATCAAGTATACTCCGTATCTAGTGAAATGAGATTAAAAGCCTACTACGCATGAGCCTTTATAATAGTAACCCAACCTTGTTGACTGGAGATCCCAAGATCTTGGTTCAATAGGACAACTAAATTATGAAGATTCAGTTAAGCTTGGGAGTTATCTCCTACCCATTTCTATTGTAAAAAAAAGTGATATCTACAGAGTGTATGAGGTTAAGTAATAACTTTTAATGATTCTTATAACTTGGATAAACCGAGTAGAGTATGATAGAATGCTCTTAATATGAGATCACCTATGTAAGTGTGTAGTTGGGACGCTTCTATGAGAATATTTCGAGGCTTGAATTCTCTAAAGCACTTATGAAACTCAATAGTTGTTCAGGGCTAATATGAACACAACCGTAAGAACCGAATGTGTTAGGGAGGTTATTGTATGGGTACTATTGTCTTAGTTTAGATCAACGACTGAACAGTTCAAGACATTGCATTTACTGATTAGCTAAGTAAATCCGATAGTATTCTACTAAGGAAGGTTCAAAGCCAGAAGCCACCTATCCTGATGCAATAGCTTTCCGCTTGTACTCTCGTTTGCATTAATTTTCATTCATGTGGGGATTGTTGGAAATTTGTTTAGTAATGTTGGTTTTGACATACTTTGACCAATTATTTAAGTGGAGCCCATTAGTTGAGTACGGAAATTATAAGGCCAAATGCGTTCTACTAGGCGATTAGAATAATATAGTATATTTAGCTGCTCAACCCAATTTCAGGTGAATTAGAAATTAAGGCCCAAAGTGAATCGCTTAAATACACAAATTTTGTTGAAAAATGGGATTAGAATATTGCGGAATATTCTAGAATCCGTTTGGATGAAAAGTCACGTCTTTTTGGACATGTCATTTCTTAACAGTCACATCTTTTCAACTTAGAAACATATCTTTTGGACGTGATTTTTCAACAAGTCATGTATATTGAATGTGCATTTTTATGAAGTTGTAACTTTTAATACACAACTTTTCAGATATTATAAATAGGCCTCTTATAAGATATTAAAATTACTTCACTTTCAACCAAATGTCTCTACATTTTTTGCACAAATCATTTTAGTATAGAAATAATTTCTGCATAAAATTCAGTACAGTTTTCATTTAAAGATAGAACAAAATAGTCCTCGTAATTTGGAGTCCTACTATTACGAAAAATGGTCGGTTTATCTTGAAAGACGTGTGCCGAGAAACCGTAAGCACCTATGCAGGACAATTTCGTCTTAAGGAAAAATAGTCAAACTCTTGTATCGATTAATCTAATTCTTCATTTTTCGATATTTCTGTAAGTTATCATTTGGTTTGTTTTGGATGCATGTGATTAAATTGTCAAAATATAAATAATATGTCAAAATTACTAACAATCTTAAGACGAAATATGCGTATTTTTGTATTCAGTAAAAAGAAATTCATATATTGCATATATAATGTGATTAAATTGAGTTTAAACACTTTGATTAGTTTAAGAAATATGTAATGTGCATAATGTTCTCTTTTTACCTTTTATACATTTTGACTAAAGTATATAATGTAGTCAATTGATTTAATTTTCAATTTTAAGGTGCCTATTTGTAATATTTGAAAAATTGTATATCAAAAGATACAATTTCATAAAAAAACATGTCCAAAAGATATGTTTCTAAATTGAAAAGATGTGATTGTTAGAGCATCTCCAATGGATTCTCTATGTATAAAGAGCATATATAAATTTAGAGAGTAAAATTTTTTAAGTGCTCTAACAATCTCTTTATTTTTAACACTTTATTTTACTTCTTTTAATAAGTATTTATTATTTTTTTTCATTTATTTTCTTTTAACATGTCTCTCTCCTAATTATTATATGATTTTATTCTATTTTTTCTATTTTATTTTGTATACACTATTTAATTCAATCATTATATAGAGTATTGAAAATTGAAATTCTTTGAATACATTTAATTATAGAGAGTGGGTTTGGCTCTCCAAATTTGGAGAGCCAAACCCACTCTCTATTTTAAAAAGTTAATTTAGAGAATCCGTTTAAACATAATTTTAAAGTTTGGCTCTTTAAAATATAGAGAATCTTTTGTTTAAAGAGTCTGTTGGAGATGCTCTTAAGAAGTGACATGTCCAAAAAAACAAGACTTTTCATTTAAATAAATTTTAAAATATTCCACAATATTCTAATCCCATTTTTCAATAATATTCGTATATTTAAGCAATTTACTTTGAACCTTAATTTCTCATTTACCCGAAATTGATTCGAGTAATTAAATACTGTGTTAATCTACTTACGTAGTAATACACGTTTGATTTTACAATTCCCATACTCAACTAACGAACTCCATTTAAATAATTAATCAAAATTAATCAAAACTAACATTACTAAACAAATTTCCAACTTTATCTATTTTTGTAGTCATCAAAATACATTATCCAATACACCTTAACTTCATCTTCTCCACAATTTTCTCTCATATCAAAACTCTCACTAAAATCAGACACGTAAATTATTTATTTATCAAATAATATTAAAAAAAAAATTCAATAATTGAGATTATCATCACATACTAGGTTAATGACAACGATGTCACATAATGGATAGAGCTGATTGTATATTATTTTATATCCCCATCTTAATCCGGACTCATCAGCACCTAATTTATCGTATTTATTCGGTGGGGCCGACAAGACACGTGACAAAATATCATTGCGGTAGCACGCGTCCTTGTCAAGACCCAGTCATTAATAAATTATTTGAGCCGTTGACTATTTGGTTCCACCCAATAATAGCATATACCTTTAAATTCTCACCATTCAATTACTCCCTCCGTCCCAAATATATAGGCCACATTTCCTTTTTCTCTCGTCCTAAATATATAGGCTTGTTTCTATTTTTGAGGTGTTTTTTTTGTTCCTTTACTAAAATACCCTTATTTAATTTGCTTATTTATAATTATTTTTCTCAACTTAATTTTGAAATTGTACATTAAATAATACTCATTAAATAAGGGTAAATTAGGAAAACTATTAGTAAAATTTACTTTTTCAATAACATACTTATTTAAAATGAATAACTTTTTTTGTTGGTTAATTTTATAAATAAGTAAGTTATTTATTTTAATAATAAAAAAGAATTTACCATATACATTTTATAACACGCCACGATTATATTGTATTTTTTTCAATTTTTTTTTTAAAATTGATATTTTATGTAATTTAGTGACCATCAATTATCTCACTAAGTCGGGCTATGCTAACAATTCCCAGTACTGTTTTTGATAGATATTTTTCTTTTTTTCTTGGGGGTAAAAAGTTTACCTATAAGTGAATATAGTAAAATTTAAAATTATAATGCTTTTATTAGTGATAAGATAAATTTGAACAAATTAATTATTTTGACTGATAAAATTTATATTTTTTTTTATAAAAATAAGTTATGCAAGAAGTGAAGAAGGTAGACATTGACGACTGGTGACTCTCGAGAGTATAGTAATCATTTGAATGGGACGGGTGGTACTCATCCTCTTGTTCGACATGAAAGTAAGCTTGTTAGGGTGAAGAAGGTGGTCCATACATATTGGTTTGGTGGTAAGGATGGCAACGGGGCGGGTTCGGGGAAGGACGGCTATTCCCATACCCGCCCCGTCGGGGATTTTTGGAAAGCGGTGCGGGGATCGGGGCGGGGGCGGGGGCGGGGGCTGGGATCGGGGGGTATAGAAAAATTCATATTTATCGCCCCATTTAATTAATTAATTAAATTATTTTTTATTTTTTTATATACAATTTAAATTTTAAAATATAAAAATAAAATAAAATAAACCATTCGAGGCAGGTTCGGATAAGACGGGGCAGGGATCATGATCCCCGCCCCCGCCCCCGCCCCCGCCCCATTTAGTAATCGGGGTGGGATTCCCCGTCCCGAGACGGGAAGGGACGGGTTGGGGTTTGGGTTTAATATTAAATTTTTATTAATAAAAAATAAATTATTCAAACATATTCGACTGGCACGGCCAAACACGGGATACCGATGGCGTGACACATGGGCTATAAATTCGAAATCTCTGGAAAATTGCATTTATGGGTTTGGACTTTTCATTGAATTCATATTTTGTACGTATTCTTTTCACCTGCCACCTATATAATGCCCCGTCTCCCCATTCTCACTCTCCAAAATTACCCATTGGTCATTTCTCTTTCTACAAAAACACGCATTCCCTCTCTCACTCTAAATCTCTACATACGCGATTGTATGTATATATATTTGTATCGATCTCTGTTGCAGTCTGTTTCTGTGTATACAAATTTGCAGGGGGGATCGGCGCTGGAGAAACTGATCGGAGCTGTTCGGATCGGCGATCAGGAGTGAAAGTTCGTTATTCTGATAAATTGATGTTATTTTTCTGTCTTTGCTTGGCGTTGTTACAATTTTGTGTTGACGTTTTGCATTTTAAGGTATGAATTTTGAGGAAAATTCTCAAATTTGAGAGTTTTCGTGGACTAGCCGACTAGATGTGAAAAATAATGTGGAATTAAGGTTCTTTGGTTCCCGATAAAACATTTGAGCAGGAATTGACAGGAAGTTTCGAACCTTTACTTTATGTGTAGTTATTGGTTACTTGGATTTCTTTTTTCGTTTCTGGTTTTTGGATTTCTTCCGAATCGAGCTGAAAAGAAGTTATACTGTCTCTGGTTCTTTGAGAACCGTATTAGAGATATCAAACTGCACCTCGCTTGGAAATATTTTACTTCTCTTTTCGTTCTCTCGGAGAGCCATGCTGAAATAAGTTTTTGTTTCAGGTTATTGTAAATTGTTATGTGTAAATGAAATTGGTCGATCATGTCTATGCGTATCTCTGTTTATCTATTTATGTGTATCTTGTGCATTTGTGAATTTTCTCATGAAATGTGCAAAATACTGTTGATTAATTTAGTCCTTATGGATGTCTCCTCCCTTCCTATTGATGCTCAGCTTGTTGATTTAGGATCCTCATGTTGATCAAGCTTTTCCATTAGCTTCAGTTAATAGACACTTCATGTATGCTTTTGCTTTTACTAGACGGTTAAAAGAATCCAAGGTGCTGAAGGCTGGAAACTTTCATAGATACAATTCATCATGCTATAATGCTGGAACAATATGTTTGGAATCGACTCTGCTGCATTTATTGCTTGTCCCAAGATAATTTTGTAATCCTATGGAAATGACAATGCATTCTTCTGTCGCATTTTCTCTGAATCTATGGATATTCGGACCAACTACGTTCTTGCCATTTTGTTTGTTCGCATTTTTTCCTGTGGACCTGCTGGGCTGGGCTGGTAACTCAGTAACTAGTTTGTAGCCATTATTATTTTTATTTTAGTTTTTTTCCTTGGCCTGCTTACTAAGAAACTATTTATTTCCATTTAGAAAGGAGACAATGACGCTTGGAACTATAGGATGAGAAATAATTCAATGTCCTAATTCACCTTGTTGACACTTGTGCTATTTGAGAACAGTAATGCATTTATACAATTCTTATGACAACGACTGGTAGTTTCAGTTGGATGTAAGTTGCCTTGAATATAAATATATTTTACTGGAACTTAAAGGTCTGTAAAACAAGAAATTATTTAATATATCGATGCACTTTGTCTGACATCTTTGTTATTTCAGAAAGTATGATACAATGCATCTGTACAACTCATAGCTCAAAGATTGGTAGTTACAATATAATGTAGGTGTCCTCAACAATTCCATCTATTGTGCTTTGAGTTTATTGTGGAAATGGCAAATCAGGTTTATTGTGCAACTGGCTGATGGATCCTTTCACAGTATTGGACATGCACCATCTAGGAGTCTTTGAAGAAAGAATTTTGATTATAAATTACTTGTTTTGAAATACTTTAGGTCGCTGGTGAGAATTGATGTATATTAGTGGCCCTAATGCTTCTATCTGCATTGTTATTCTATAGAAAAAACTCACTTTGCAAACACTCGAAAGAATTCATTGGATATTGGATTTGTGGTATGAAAAACAATTATGAGCGGGATTGGTCAAGATGAACTTCTATCCCCACCGTGTTTTATTAGGTTTGATGTGTCATCTTCTTTTGTTTTAGCACCTCCGGTCCACCTTAACTAAGGTTACTCAGCTTATTTCAGGAAGCAATAAACATTATTGCTACTTATATATTTAGAACTATTCTTTACATTGCAACCCAAATTGAGTGTCATCTGACCCTACCGTAGGGTGGCCGAATTGGTTTCCTACTTATAATGGGATAACTGGAGATGAGATCCTAAAATAAGGTTATAGTTTTCGGGAAGAGGTAGAGCTCCTTAGTTGGATAGACCTCTCGTTGCTGGATGGGTTCTTACGATGTTTGAAATATTATCAGCTAGATTAGTAATAATAACAGAAATAACATGTTAGAGGCTTTTGATTCGGGAAAGACACTAACAAAGAGAAATTCTAAACACGCTAGTCTTTGATTGGGGAGAAGTTTCTGGACCTTTGAATTAGAGGCCTTTTTCGTCATTCCCTTCTTCTTTTTCTTCTTTCCCCTTTTAGTGTAAGTTTTTGCTCAAAGAAGAAGACATGGTGCGGGATCACGGATTGAGGTAGGCCTCTTCTCAATGGACAAGGAACGTAACTCACCCTGCAATCTCACAAACTCCTTTTTGTTCTCACTTAAGAATGCAGTTGATACATTTATCTATTGCTTTGACCATAGGTTGAGCTGTCCATGCCTAGATGGATTTGGACTCCAAGAATCAAGTGTTGTGCAATGCTTACTATCCACTGTTGGAAGCTTTGGAATTGTTGTAGATCTACTTGTTTTGATGAATTCTCCTACTTGGAGTTTCATGGCTGGAGCTGTTCAACCTTTGTTGGATTTTGTTGTTGCTGATTCAATTGGTCTCCTGCAATATGCAAGAAAGGCGTGGCGACTAGAATAGATATGTATAAACAGGTTTAAACACCTCCTAAGTTAATTTCTGAATGCAGGTGCTTTAGGACCATTCCAGCTGCTAGATAATCATTATTTCCAATCATAAAATAAGATGGCTCCGGTAGCTGTTGATTATTCTGGATCTCCACATTTTGAGCCAAAACCCCGACCAACTATAATAATTGAGAAGAACAACATTGAGGTGGGTGACTCAGACTCGCAGCAGTTCCATGAAGGGTACATTCCTGCTGAAGACTCAATTTGTCGGGAAATAGTTAGTAGCACCGAAATCCAGGATAAAGGATACTTGGAATACGGGTATGCACTTGTGGATGTATCCGTAGCTATTTGCAATTAATAGATCTGGTAAATCTTGCTAATACTGACAGTTTCTATCGACAGGTGTTCCCATTATCGTCGGAGGTGCCGCATAAGGGCACCGTGTTGCAACGAGATTTTTGATTGTCGTCACTGTCATAACGAGGTCAAGGTAAGAGTGTATCAATTCATTTTCACTATATGTTTCCTTGGTCTGTGTAAATTTCTTGGGGTGCCGTCAGATTTGTATAGTTGGCTAAGATGAGAAGACTCAAAATGGCATTCTATGTAAAATGAATTTTTTGTGAGATAAAAATTTCAAATAATTTAAGTTTTACATTGTTTTGAAATTTTAAGGTATCAAAAACTCATTTTGGATCCCCTGAATCGAGCGTCTTTTCCTTTTTATGGTTTTTTTTTCAGCATTTGAGGGGTTTGTATTACATTGAATTTAGAGAAGGGGTCTGCTGTTTTTTCTAGTCTTTTGAATACTGCAAAAGCGTGACATGACGGGAACATATTTAATCTTTGTCAACAGAACAATATTAGCATTGACCAAAAGCTCAGACATGATGTCCCCCGCCACCAAGTACAGAAGGTAGGCTTTTGCTCCTGTCTTAAGTTGTTTACTTCTTATTCCACTATTTCACATGTTATGTTCCCGTATTTATTTCCTTAAACTGTCTGTTTTTGCTCCCTCCCTTTTTTCTTTCGTTGCTTGAAGTACAGGAGGTGATCTGAAATGCTTTTTCTTTGTATTTTGCAGATCATATGCTCACTTTGTGACACTGAGCAAGAGGTTAGTTGTGTGAAGCGTGTACCGTATATTTCCTTTTCTAATTGAGATTCCTGGCCTCCTTAATATATACAGAGCATTGAGTTTTAAGGACAAGCTTTTAACTTAATCTGGGCTTCATTAATTGATTAATTGATTACTTGAGACCTACTGAATATTTGGATGAAATCTGTGTGCGCCCTTCAAAGAATATTTTTTTTTTCCTTTTAATAGTTTTGCAGTCGTCTTTCTCTATTTTAACTATAATATTTTACCTTGTCCGGCGGTTATTCCAGGTTCAACAATTTTGCAATAATTGTGGTGTATGCATGGGTAGATACTTCTGCGGAATCTGCAAGCTATTTGATGATGATGTAAGTAACATGCATCCTCTCGTATGATTTAGACCTTTTCATTGAATATTCTCGTTATCAATTTGGTTCAAATGGTGTTATTATGACCAGGCACCCCGTGTTACTATGATTCCTAAAGTACTGGGTGAAATGTGAAATATTTTCATGATTTATGATGCTAACTTGTACAGGCTACTAACAAAATTATATTGTCATTTCGTAGATATCTAAAGGACAGTTTCACTGCAGTGGATGTGGCATATGCCGGTATTGTTGAAACTCCAGATCATCCCCCACCTTCCCATTATTTCTGCTATCCCATTTAATTTAGGTTATCCTTGCTGTTAGATTTCATTCTTTTAACTAGATGAAAATCATATTGCCAAAGAAAAGTCATATTACCATGATAGTTGGAAATTATAAAATAAAGTAATTGAGACAAAATATGAAGAGGAATAGATAACTTGTATAACTATATTCTCTTAAAATAAGAAGATAAGAGACTATTTATAGGGTTCCAAATATCCTTTGAAGGAAATAATCTGTCACTATTATGGAAATAATCACATTAACTAAATCTCCTATATCAGTATACTAATGAAGAACCTAGATTTCTGGACTTTCAAAGATATTCCACCGTGTAACAAAAAAGGGAACTGGTGAATGAGTAAAGTTATGGTTCTGTTTGGTTTCTCGTGCTTACATTTACCTTGTTTCAGGATTGGAGGGTCTGAGAATTTCTTCCATTGTGACAATTGCGGTAACCTCACCCCCCCCCCCCCCCCCCCCCCCCCCCCCCCCCCCCCCCCCCCCCAACATACAAATCCACACACATGCTATACATTTTTACAGGTTCTTATAGTCTTTTTGGCTTGTGGTTTAGGATGTTGTTACTCGACCCTTCTGAAAAACAGCCACCCCTGTGTGGAGAGGGCAATGCATCATGACTGCCCAGTATGCTTTGAGGTCAGAAAGACAATTAATTTGTCGTCGCTCGAACTTTCCCTCCCACTATGTAGAATTCTTTTTGTGGATTTATTGTCTGCTATTGCCGCACTAAATGGAATGCCTCCTTTTCTACAGTACCTCTTTGAGTCGAGAAATGATGTAACTGCTATGCCATGCGGGCACACCATTCACAAAAATTGCTTGGAGGATATGCAGGAACACTACCAGTAAGTGAAGATTTTGTCTGTTATTTATGTTTAGGCTTGTAAAGGTTTTAGTTGTCTTATCACAGTGATGAAATTGATTGATTTTTGAACAGATATGTTTGCCCTCTCTGCTCCAAATCAGTTTGTGATATGTCAAAGGTGTGGGAGAAGTTTGACCTGGAGATTGCAGCTACACCCATGCCAGAATCTTACCAGAGCAAAATGGTACCTCTCCCCTCCCCTTTCTCTCCTCCCACTCGTGTCAAGTCTTTGATAAAAGTGAATGCGACGTGCACGAGGGGTGTGTTAAAGATCAAATTTAAATAAATAAATATGTCCCCTCACTAACAATAAAAGCTTTTAGATAGGGGGTGGTAACGCAATATACACACAGCTGAGGTCTTGGGTTCAATTCGTCAGCATCTATTAATAAAAATTGTACATTGTCAGGTGTCTGATAAAAATAAAAATAAAAAATTAATCCTGATTGGACATGAGGTTTCATATTGAAGACTAAATTAAAAATAAATATGTGTGTTCCATCTATATCAATTTAAGCTTTCAGATACATTGATTCTACATGTGGATGCACTTTGTTCATCATTGCGATTGTTGCATGATGGAGAATTATTCTTTCAAAACGTATTCTAGGGTGTACATGTTACATTCGAGTATACACAGAACGCTGATTGAACTTCGACTACAGGTTTGGATTCTCTGCAATGATTGTGGGGCCAATTCGGAAGTGAAATATCATGTTGTGGCCCAGAAATGCCCTAATTGCAAGTCCTACAACACCCGTCAAACAAGAGGCATTCATCGATGAGATGATATTCGCTCTTTAGTGCAATGATTAGCAATTGCCTTTGCTGGAAGCACTTTGGGGGTGTTCTCTCCTTCTGTTAACTTGTGTTGTACTTGTGTTCTTTCCAATTTGTTATTTCTTTAATCGAATATTAGTTATGTGCAATAATGATTTAGTTTTGGATAACTTAAAAATTGAGTTGAATAAATTCGTTTATTGAATTTTTACCCGTTTTCAATTTTGACGACTATTTCTTCGATGGTGAACATAATGTAAGAAGGATTCTAGAATGAACACAAAGTTACAATTAATCGTTTGGGCATGCAAAATAACATACAAATAATTGAATTTTCTCTTATCTTGACTAGATTTTGTTTTGAATTAAGCCTTCTAAGCTTGATCTTGGACTAAAGATTTAGAATAAGGAGTTGATATCTTTATCTTTTTAAATTCGCTGTTCTTTCTACTTGGATGTGTTAGAAATTCTAAGCTTGCCTTTCTTTGGATCTTCTCTACAGCAAGCTACTTCAAAATTTGAACTATTCAAAGAGTCTCTGAAAATGAACGTCAAAACCTATCTATTTACGAGACTCTTTGGATCTTCTCTACAGCAAGCTACTTCAAAATTTGAACTATTCAAAGAAAGAGTCTCTGAAAATGAACGTCAAAACGTATCTATTTACTAGACTTGAAACACAAGTGACGTTGTTGGGTTGTATCTACCAGTGTTATCAAAACTTACCCGACTCGACCGGTTCAACCGGTAAAATCGGGAATCGGTCTCAAAACCAATCTGATTATGCAGAAAAACCCTTTATTTAAAAACCCGTCCAAAAATTCGTCAACCCGCTCAGTTTTGAGAAATCCATTGAACCGTTCCTGATTTTATTGGTTTTAAAAATTATTTTTTTTTACAATTAATTGTAACTTACCATTGAAATACATCTCTCTTCTTGCACAAAATGGATTAAAAGAATGAAAAACTAAAAAAAATTGCTTTTGAGCAATTTTTGTGATTTCTAAAAACTTATTTTTAGTTTTTAATTTTTTTTTAAAATTTTTTTATTTTTTTAATTTTTTAAAAATCACCCGGTTAACTTAGGTTCGACTCTTTGACCCTTGACCCTTTCACTTTTTCAGATCAATGCCTGGATCGATTTTTAAAACATTGGTATCTACTAGACTAAGAATGTTGAATTTTTGTTCTATTAGTTAGACAATTTGATTGTCTTTAAATAAATGGTGTTCATTGATTGCAATGAATGTTTCATCGTGTTACTTAAGTGAGCAGGTGATGAAGTGACTTCGTTCGCTTTGAGACTATGAACTAATTTCTATTTTGATATATTTTGATTGAGAACTAATTAATTTTATACCATTGAGTAGAGGTTGGCATTTTGTTCTAATAAGATCGTAAAATTTACTATTTATCTTTTGACTGTAGAGAGTATATATTCTGAATAGTGAAACTAGTCACTGAAAAGTGTATTGAATTGAACTATTGTGTAGAGTTTAATTCTATATGTTAATGTGTTAAATATTAAGTTCAACGTCACTACTTTATAAATTACCTAAATCCTTAATGTGATAGTACGTGGAAACTATGTGTAAGCTTGAGGAACTTCGATGTACTAACCATTAAGGTCAACATGATCAAATATTTGTTGAAAATTGGCACGAGAATTAACCGAAAAACAAAAAATTTCATTAATTCAATAAACCATAATCTTTGCTAGGTATTCATGTATTTATTATAATTAAATACTAATAGTTTAGTATTATACTTGAATCGATAAACGATATTAGTCTCAATCTGATTCACGAACTTCTTGCTTTTGAATCACGAACTTGGTACTTCCAACATTCAAATCTTTTATGGTATTCTCCTAAGTATAGATTACACCGGTGTGTAGCACCTTTTAATTGAATAAAAAACTAATTTTTGGATTGGACAGATTTAGAAAACCAAGAAGATAAAATTCAAATCAAACAAGACTTAAGAATTTTCCCAGTTCTCTTTTCTTAATTGTTAGAATTATTTACCTCACATACAATGTAATATAAATACGACAAGCGTCCTGATTGCAAACAATGACAATAGTCCTAATTGTATCCAAGTCCAATTAGTTTAGGATTGATTTAATTACAAATGTAATCACTGAACTTATTTCACAATTACAATCAAGTCCAAAACTTTCATAGTAACTCTGATTAAGCCCAAAATTTTATAGAGCTACCATAGGACTTGTTCGGACATATATTTTCCAAGCTTCAATAATTAGATTCTGTTTAGTCGACCCTAGACCCCTCGATCTAATTATTAGTCTTTTGCTTTTTCCACTAAAGGTAAGAGACTGCACTCTCAGAATATATAATATTACAAAAGTTGTAATACTTTCCTCTGACTTACCGTATATATATATATATATATATATATATATATATATATATATATATATATATAGAGAGAGAGAGAGAGAGAGAGAGAGAGAGAGAGAGAGAAATGATCTCCTAAGCATATTAATTACCATGTTGATTACATTTGTTGGTAATAAATGTGCAATGTAATCAACATGTTAATAATATGCCATGTCACCGGTGTTTAGCATAAGCTAAGCACCGGTGCTTAGGAGATCATTTCTATATATATATATATAATTATGTATGAGTATAAATGACCGTTTTGCCCTTCTAATTATTATCACTAACTTTAAGTTACATTTTCTTCAACGGTTATGTGAACTAATTCACAAATGTTGAAATTTAGCCGACGCTAAACACTGGGCTCAGATTTATAATAATTCATCAGAAATATTTGAGTTGTCACTCGACCCATTTTTCTGGACGACAATTCTTGACACGAATTTGTGTTCTCTACTTCGCTCATTTTCAAGCTCCCAACTCACCGAGATATTTAATCAATTAAATTGATCTCACCCGGTGAATCAAAGAACTATCAAACTAACGAAAAGATATACACAATCCTATCAATGATTTAGATTAAATATCCGGTGATCAAATAGAATTTAATTCTTCGCACGGTCATGCTATATGATTAAATTCGACACGATGTCCATTCAATACACTTCAAGTGTACTAGTGTCACCATTAAATCATTTCTGCGATAAGGACAAATCGCATACTCGGATGATTAAATAGTCAACACTACAACCTTCAAGTATAAGGCGCCAACCCTTATACATTAGTTATAAACAATTTTGTTCATGATCAAAATATAAGTTGTGTCACACTATACTTTTTAACACAAGCACCGAACTTATATTATCACAAGTAATCATTGACATTTTATTTACATACTCAATATTAAACAAATACAATAATAATAAATGAATACAAACCAAAGTTTTATTCAATATAAATTTTCATTTCATTACAGCAAAATTATATTATTTAGGCAGACAACCCAACAATATTTAGGTGCGTTGGAAGCTCAGGTAAGCGAAGTACTGAACATGTAAATGTGTTAGGAATCTGTTGTCCTATTTGATAATGTCAAAATGTTCGCATAAGTACTTTTTATTGAACAGTTTAAATCTGGTCTCATTGTTTAATGACGACTAAATAACGATTGTGATTAATTCACATAAATCATTAGAAGAAAATATGAGCTTAAGAAAGAAAAACAACTAGAAGAGCAATACGGTCATTTTAGTCCAAGTCTAATTATAGGACGTTCAACGGAGGTGAGATATAAATATGGTAAGTTAAAGTATTTAATTGCAGAGAAAAATAAGCTTATGTGATTTTATGTAATAAGAGAGTGCAGTCTCGAGATAAATACATTCGACTAGTGGACGAGGAGGTAGCGATGGAGGACGCGATGACTGGCTCGGGGACAAAGGAAATGTGATTTAGGATGTGAAAATTGAATTGGTTTCTGTTATACCCAAATTTTACTATAGTTGTCGTATTATGGCATAAAACTATTAAATGAAGATATCAAAAGCACAATCATTGAAATGTATTCATTTTGACTCTGCAATAAGAGTGATTTGTTTAACCTATTGTGTTCTGTATTAATTGACATATATATGAATACAACTCATGATTCATATCACATAATATGTAGTTAGATTATAAATGGAAGAGACATAAAGAAAATGTAGAATTGGGTATAATATATGGAGCGTGAAAAGAAAGTTCTACATTGTTAGAACTTTTGGTTGATGCCACCAATCGTAGAAGATGTAATAGTAATAGGGTGCCAAGCAAACAAACAATTGACAAAAAATACTTTACGCTCTAAAAGAAAAGCTAGGATGTCAGAAGAACTATGCTTTATACCACAGTTGATTGAGTTGGTTTGAACAACAATATCACAAATACTCCGAGCTTATGAGGTACAACTTTGGTTTTGGATGAGACTCAATCACAAAAAAGTTCTTTGCTAGTGATGAAGTGTGTGATAATTATTTCGAGGTGAGTTTTATATAATTTTTTCTTGTAGATTAATTTACAATTTTTTTAATACAATAAATGATGATTTATAATTATTTAATATACTTGTTATTTACTAGTCCCACCCAAATCAAATGTGCCTTCATACCGACACCTTTGCTGACTATAAAGATTTAAGAATAGGCAATGCAACTGCTAGAGTGAGAAACTCTTGAATTAGATGCAAGAATATATGAAGTTGGACAAAACAGACATGTCACAATAAATGACTATGTGTTTGATGAAAGTCAAGAGACGTACATACAAACTCATCAGAATCAATCAAACAATGCTCCATCATCTAATAATTATATCAGGAATTGACAAGGAATTTTCTATAGAAAATAATGGCCATAAAAAGCGAACTAGAACTGAATATGAAGAGAATTCTAGTTTATTAGATACCATGACTTGAACTGATGTTCAAGCAAAGATTTCTCTTGGCATGGATTATATTACTGGAATTGAAACTGACATTAAACTGATGGAGAAAAGGGAAAGAGATAAAGAGAAAAATGAAATGAAGGATAAGAACAATATATGGAATGCTATCATAGAGACTTGTAACTTGGATAATCACACTCACTACAAAGCATTTGCTTTAATTCATAAGTTTGTGATGAAAGATAAATTTTTTTTAAATGTCACACAAAGAGACGTACATACAAACTCATTAGAATCAATCAAACAATGCTCCATCACCTAATAATTATATTAGGAACCGACAAGGAATTTTCTGTAGAAAATAATGGCCATAAAAAGCGAACTAGAACTGAATATGAAGAGAATTATAGTTTATTTGATACCATGACTTGAACTGATGTTCAATCAAAGATTTCTCTTGGCATGGATTATATTACTGGAATTGAAACTGGCATTAAACTGATAGAGAAAAGGGCAAGAGATAGAGAGAAAAATGAAATGGAGAATAAGAACGATATATGGAATGCTATCATAGAGACTCGTAACTTGGATAATCACACTCACTACAATGCGTTTGCATTAATTCATAAGTTTGTGATGAAAGATATTTTTTTTTTTATGAAAATGTCACAAAGAGCGTTGGGAGTGAATAAAATATAATGTGGAATGAGTTTTGATTATTGGAGAAAATATTTAGCATTTTGAATTGTTTAGGATAATGTGTTTTTTGAGTACTTTGTTGAAACTTTGCCAAAATTTTGATTTAATCTTTTTTCTATATGTATTTATATTTTAGTGTGAATTTCTAAATTTTAAGAAACCATGTCGATGGAGGTGTAAGAAGAGATGGAAGAAAGAAAAGAATAAGAAATTGAGGAAGGATTTGATGAAACTATCAAGTTAGTGGCCCTTCAAGCAATACTTCAAGTATCAAGTGAGTTAATGGTTATCATAAATGGTGAATATATAGAACGTTCAGTTCGGAGATCAATTAGTACAGTTGGATATGATTATATTCATAGGGTATTGAAAGAAGATCTTGAACAATTCAGCCATATACATAGGATATATCCTAATGTGTTTTTTTTTTTTTCAAAGCTTTGCAATATCAATAGAGAAAAAATACATATGCGAAATACATGATATATATGCGTTGAAAAATTGCTTGCATGATTTTTGTTTATCGTTGATTATAATTCTCGATATTGTCTTACTCGAAAGATATTTGGTTGACCACATTCCAAATCTAGCATAAATTTCAACAAAATTCTGAAGGCTTTGAACATAATTGCACGTGGTATGATGGTCAAACTTGGATTTTTAGTGCCAAATAAAATAAGAGAAAGTAAAAAGTTTTATCTTATTTTAAGGTAACTTATACAATACTATTCATAACTATAATTATTACTATTATTATTACAACAAAATAAATTTTTAAAAATACTATATTCATTTAGGATTGTGTTGGATTTATTGATGACACACACATATCAGATATGATACCATGACGTGACATGAGCATCTATCGTAATCGCCATCGAACATTATCACAACACGTATTGGCGGCTTGTAATTTTGATTTGGAATCTTTTTATATCTTTAATGGAGGTGAGGGTTCAGCCCATGACTTAAAAGTTAAAACTATTAAATGACGCGTTAGTAAAAAGAAATGGACTTAAAGTACAACGAGCTAAGTACTTTTTTGCTTGAATTGATTATAAGTTATCTATTTCTTGCCACAAGATAAAAATTACATATGATTTATGCATGTACAATATACTCAGGTAAATATTTTCTTGGTGGATTTTCAAATCATCATCAATTCTTAGCTCAATTTTGAAGGGTTCGATATCATCTCCAGGATTTTGTTGGCTAGGATCGTAATCGTGAAAATGCTAATGAACTATTCAATCTTCATCACGCTTCCTTGAAAAATGTAATCGAGAAAATATTTTACATATTCAAATTGCGATTCACAATTGTTAAATTGGCACCTCCATTTCTATTTAAAACACAAGCAAAGCTAGTGTTAGCTTGTGCATGAATGCACAATTTCCTTTGCAAAGAGTGTCGCTCTAATGAATTTCCTATTAAACTAGATAGTGAAGATTCATCTCTACCATCATCATTACCAGGAATTGAAGAGGATGATTTGAATCTCGAAAGCAACAAAGAGAGTATGAAAATGAATGAAGAACTAATATAGCTTCAGATATGTAGAGAGATGTCGTGAACGATGTGAATAAACAGTAATGGAAATTGAATTCTACTTAGACAAATTTATGATTTTTTTTCTTTTAAATGACTGTCATGAATTTCATTTAATAAACAATAAGGTTATATATATTATTTTCTAATTACAAAGTTAGCATTTTTCTTTTTTGGGCGATCTAGTCATAAGTTATATAATTTTCTTATTATATTTTTTCTTAAAAAATTCATATTCAATTTGTGCCCAATGAATGATCAAAGTAAAAAAAAAATGGTACGAACTCCATTAAAATCTATAATTTAAAATTCTGAAGTAATATACGTTCTGTTATTCATTTGCAATATTTAGAAGGTAAATCATATATATCAATAGATCATAATAGTTGTTTATTTATTTATTTATTTTGCTATTAGTCTAGTTTTTTAACAAAGAAACTTGTGCGCTTTTGTGGAGAGTTGGGTTGTCAACATTAATTTTAGAGCAAGTTGTTCGTCACAACATAATTTGATTCGAAAAAAGAGAAGACTTGAAATGGAATGGTGAAATTTTAAAAAATTCTCGAATCTTCCAATGGACAAATTGCTTTGAGCAATTGATGAGGTAAAAATATAATTTTTAATAAAAAGATCACAAATCCATGAGAATCTATTAAAATCAATAATATAGAAATCTATTGAAATCTTATGAAATATGTGCAATCTATTGAAATCTTATAAAATCTTTAAAATTCTGTTAAGATCTATGAAATCTATAAGAATTTATAAATATTAAGAAATCTATTAAAGTATGAGTTGTAGACACTTTGTAAAATTCTATTAAGCCTAAAAATCCTAAACGATCTAGGACTGAAACAAGACAACCATGTGGTTTAAGTAGAGGGTCTGCGTGTACTGGGCACGCAAGACTGCCCCATATACGCACGCGCATGCACACAAATAGAGAGATTTAAGTAATGTTTTTTTCCCATTTTTCCTAAAATCATGTGTTCTTGGGTTTAGAGTTTTTGAATTTTAGATTTTAGATTTTAGAATTGGTGCCCACATAATTGTATGATCTTGTCTTTCAGAAAATATTAAAGAAGATTCGAAGGTTCCAAGCATCAAAGAGTTTAAATAACAAATTTCATAAAGCTTGAAGAATCAAGAACGATTCATAATTCAAGATTCAAGAACAAGAGTTCAAGATGCAAGATTAAAGTTTCAAGAATCGAGAACACAATTGATTCATTAACAAGGTATTTTGCTCTAACTCTTGTGTAAATAAATTAGAATATTACAATGCATATTAAATCATCTAGCAAACATTCGATTCGAGTGTCAATCACTTACCATAGCCATTGTTAATCTTATCTTGTGTGGGACTTCCATTGTTGTGAAACTCAATTCTAATATAACTGTAATATTTTATATTTAAAAAAGTCTAACACCAAAATTATATGTATTAGAAAAGTAGAATTTATTTTTTCCCTATAACCTCCGTGTAGAAATTAGTCCATCGACTCAACAATGTCTTGCATGTTCATCTCATATATACCCACACATATATGTATGTATGTGCGTGCGCACGTGCTCACACGCTCGCCTGAAAAAATAATTCACACTTCATGATTTTTTTAAGTGAAAATTACACACAGTACTTTATTTTTGGAAATAATTTAATATTATAAACTTTGTCAGTTATTGTTAAAAAATATTGTCTATTATTTTTTATTTTTAATAAATTAAAATAAAATAGATTGAAAAATAATGAAAACGGTTTACTCACTTTCCTACATTATCGCACACAAAATTCAGACTTAATCTCTAAATTGCAAGTGTCTTCCATTTTGAATAGAATTCCTAAATTGCAAGCATCTTCCATTTTGAATAAAATCTTCAAACTAGAGGTTTCTTCAATTTTGAAGTAGTATACCCAAATTTTGGAAGACTATAATATCAAATGTTAAACATTGGATATAATAGTAACATTGGATATAACAGTCATTCCAACATAAGATAACTTAACAATTTAACATATAATTCTATATGAATTTTGAACACATAACATCTACTACTAAACATTGAATGTAACAGCCAATGCAACATAAGGTATCAATTTAACATTTAATAACAGAGAATATCACGTAACATAAAGGCATGTACACGAAACTGAATTTGTAACATATAATCCTACATGAATTTCTAACAGATTACATCTAATGCTAATCATTGGTTAAGAAAGAGTAACATAAATCTTATTATCTATTAATATTTATTTTCTTCCACAATCACTAATAATATACAAAACAATATGAATCTATATACTCACAATCACGGAACAAAATCAAAACAAAACTTGTTATCTTCTCGAGCCTAGCCACTGAGATTTGAACCTCTTTGTTCGTGATGGACTTTTGATGGACAAAGATGACGATTTGAGTTGCAGCGATTATCGTTTTAAGATTGAAGCAGTGATTACAGCAAAGAGAAGATTGTTTGAGAGAGTTTCGTTTGAGAAAGAGATTAAAGATATAGTGATACATAAACGTATGTATTCTTTTTTTTTTTTTTGAGTAGCGGAGAAAACTCCCTACGGTCATAATAAAAATATATTAAGTACCAGTATTTTTATAATATATGATACATATATGTGTTCCTGTAATTGTTCTCAGTTAATAGCTTATTTCTATAAAAATCTCTTTTTTAAAAATATAAAAAGCCTAATGGGCAAGCGGCTCGGCCCATTGCCAACTCTAGGTGTTCACTATCCAACCTCAATTGCCACCTTACGAAAACATGAGGAACCCATGGATATTGGAGGGTAGGTGGAATGGTTGGTAAAGTGAAGCATTGGACAGATAGAATTATATAGCCTTCCACAAGTTAGAAGAAGAATAAGCACATGCTTGGGCATGTTTAAATTATAATTTCAGTTGATCAAATTGGTCAAACATACTTTTTATCTACACATTTCATATAAAATGTTTGGGCATGCTTAAATTATAATTTCAGTTGATCAAACTGCTCAAACATACTTTTTATCTACACATTTCATATGATCTACAACTTACAACCCACTTTTTAACCACACATTCACCAATAACTTGTATTATAATCACTTAAAAAATAATTTCAGTTTAGGTGGGGAAAAACAAGGGGTTGCACAAGTCCATGATTGAATCCTCCTATTCGATGTCTACAAATAATATGTTCGGAGTTAATTAAGGTTCTATTTGTGTTAGTGTTACTTTCTAGTTTTCCACGTCCTCTCATAAATTAGTTATTGGTTGCTTGTATGATCTCTCAAGATAACGAACTATTATATATATATCTTCTTCCCTTTTTAGCATTTACATAAACTACATACAAGATTTGTTTTTCACAACATATTCTTCTTTTTACCGACTAAAACTAACTTCTTAAACTTTATAAGTTCCAGTCCTGTTCTAGCCCCCACTGTAGGGAAATCTTATAGTCCTCATTGCTTATGTGGCAACTGACTGGGATGCCTACTGGGATTAAAAATTCTGCTATACCACCAAATCCCTCATCCTCACCCATCCACCCACCCTCCATCCCATTATCAGCAAACCCCTCTCCTTCTCTCCTCACGATTTTCCCCAATGTCTTGTGCCTTAGCTCCCCGTAATTGACCACCATCGCCGCCGGAGTCTCCTCTCTCCACGTGTGTCCTCCCTCCACCGCCAGCGTCTCCTCTCTCTCTCTCTCTAAAACTACCATCATCAGTCATGAAGAAGCTATACAAGAAAGGAACTGTTCATCCCACACCACCTCTGGTTTCCGACTAGCTGCTGTCCTTTTTGCCGGCGACTATCTTGACTCTCACGGCGGCTCTGTCTCCGGAAGATAGAGAAGTTTTGGCATATCTCATTTCTTGCTCGTCCACAAACTACCGCAAGAACACCCAAAAAACCACCAGCACCACCACTGCCGCTGGTTGTGCTGACCACTGGCCGTCCTTCAACTGTTACTGCTTTCATTGCTACATGAGTTACTGGGTGAGATGGGATTCTTCGCCGAACCGTCAACTATACACGAGATTATAGATGCTTTTGAAAATGGTCTGCAAATGCAAAATAAGAAAGAAAAAAACAAAAGAGAGAGAATGAAGAGTAGACGTAGTAATGGTCGTAATTCAGACGAGTCGAAAGTCTTTGAACTGAGTTTGAGTAAGGACGAGTTTACTGAGTCAAACGGCAGGGATGGTGGTCAACGACGGGGAACTAGGACACAAGACATTGGAGGAAATCGTGGGGATAGATGGAGAGGGGTTTGCTGGTAATGGGAGGGTGGGTGAGGGGGAGGGATTTGGTGGTATAGCAGAATTTTTAATCCCAGTAGACATCCCAGTCAGCTGCCACATAAGCAATGGGGACTATAAGATTTCCCATAGTGGGGGCTAGAACAGGACTGTTATAAGTTCAGAATTCATTAGGTCTGGATATTGGACATTGGAATTTTTATAATAATTTATTGGTGGGTCCCTTGCAGGGTGGATGCCTAAGTCCCCAATCTAAATTGTTTTAATTCAATTAAAATTTGAATTCAATTTCAGTCCAAATTGATATAATCTAATTCAATTTTCAGCAAAGATGAACATGACCCCAAATTGATAACTTCATCCCTAAATCCAATTGCAATACCTTCATCTATTTTCACACAATTTCCTCAAATTCAAGCTCCAATCAACCGAAATCAATCATAAATCTATTAACTCTGTTGGCCAGCTCCGTTTCTTTTCTTTCCCAGTGGGCTACTGCAAAGTTCGACAGACAAGTGCGGAGTGTTCGAGACAACCATAAACCAAGTGACTGTGAAGAGCGACCAAAACAACCGGTATTTTTGTATTCATTTTTTTAGCATTTGTGTAATGTTTATATTGTTTTGTATGTTTTGGTTTTGATTTTCTGATTTTTTTTTCTTGCCTGGTTCTATTTTTATTTGTATTTTTACTGCTCCTTGAAAATAATTTTTGTTTATTAAAAAAAAAAAGTTATTGCAGCAATAGAGGAAATTTAAACATGGCCGTGAACTAAAGAAAGAAAACTATGATTCATTATGAAAAAAACATGGCAAGATTTTTTGTTTATTGAAGTCTTTACTTGTGTTATACCAAATTATGAAGCTTTTCTAAATTTTTATTTTTAGGAATTGAAAATTAAATTTAACTATATAGGAAGAAATCCGTAGCCAGTGTAAAGAAAATGGAGGAAGAAATTATCTGATCGTTATTCTCAAAGGATAGTGATTCAATTAAACTCCACATATTTAACACTTAAGCAGGTACTTCGCTTGCCACCACATCACTAATTTTATTTATTTATTTTCTTGATATATATAATAGTTTATATTTAAATACAATTTTTGGAGGATTGTTGTTACCTTAGCGGCTTATTTTTGTTGTCTTGCTAGTTTATTATTGAATTGTTGTGCCTCGTCGGCCTATTTGTTGTCTTGTGGGCGTATTAATATATTGTTGTACATTGTCGGCCTATTATTAGATTGATGATATATATATATATATATATATATATATATATATATATATATATATATATATATATATATATATATATTAGAATTTACAAATGGAAGTTCGAACTTCTATTAAGAGAAGAGATGCGTTGTTTTTATTTTTAGAAAAGAGAGGTCAAAATTTTATTTAACTTTCTTAAATTTCAACCCTCACAAACTAAATCCCTAGATGCCCCTAATCCATTAATTAGGTCCAAACACCAAACTTAAAGAAATGTATGAGAATTTTCTCAAATTAGGTCTACAAGTAATTATAATTAAATTTGGTGACATGTTGCGTGAGTTTCTCTTTTCTCTAGTGGCTTAGTTAATTCAATTAGAGTAATGCTATTTATTATAACTGAAGATAATCACTAATTTATTTGGTATTAAATGATATGTCTAATAAAATAAATTTTATATTCTACTTTTTATTGGATTTATTATTTAATACCAACACATCTATCACATAGACGAATAATAATCATTACTGGTGATAAATAATATCATTTATTCAATTATAGTACTATACTACTATGAGGTGATCTTGCACAATTTTAAAGGAAAAAATTTTAAATGTACTTCTGTTGAGTAAAATTATATTTCTGAGGTTAAGAGATTAATGATTTTTTGGAATAAGTCTTGAATTGTCCCAAACTTTCGATTCAACCTTTAGAAAATATAATAAATCTACTATCAACTTTTTTTTTCAGTATAATTCATCTACAATCTTTCAATTACGTAGCAAAACTAAAGTGCATATATATCTCACTTAAAAACAATATAATACATATTAACATGTCTCATAACATTTTTGGATTACTATGTATTTAATTCTTTTAGGTGGGATTTATTTGTACTTTTTAAAAAGTTATGAGACTTCTTTTACAATTTTCTCTTATTTTTATTATTTTATTGCTTTCTTTTATTTTCGTTTCTTTAAAAAAAATGGTAAATCTGTCATTTAATAGCCAAAATAGAGGGAATGATGAATATTGCTACATACTGAAAGATTGGAGATGAATTATGCTTTAAAAAAGTTGATGATACATTTTTTACATGTTGCAAAAGTTTAGATTAAAAGTACAAATTTTTCTTATATGAATTGTTATTTATATGACATATATATTGAAAGACTTTTGATTTACATAGTATTGATGTCTAATGAATAAAAATTCAAGTTCAAAATTTGTCTTCAATGTGTTATAATCAAATAATATAAAGTATAAATTTTGTTGAATCAATATATCAAATAGAATTTTTGAATCTAAACGAAGCTTTAAACAATGTCTATTTTTTCTTTTGTCATATAATATAAAGTTGGAGAGGTGATCTAATTGTTATGTTGTCCACATTCAACATGTCACTTGCACTTTGGATGAATTGTCCATATTTAGTAACAGCAAGCAATTTATTTTTCATATAAACATCAATTTAGTTTTTTGTATAAATCACTGTGTAAATTGAAATTCAACAGATAAATAATATTTTGTCCGTGTATATTGAAAATATATATTTAATGAAAATTATAATAAGATGTTTATAGAACAATTTCAAAGTATGAAAATTCATATGCAACAAATATAATGCATTCAAAAAATCACAGCATTTGATATTCTTCGTTATGGCCGAATTTCATCATTTTTGTTCTTAGTCACCACTGCAATCAATTCCTGGTTCGGTCAATCAGTAATTTCAATCAATTGTAGGGTCACTTCTTCTTTTCACTCTTTCTCGTTCTTGACCGAAACTCGTACTTTTCTCTCTCTCTCTCTCTCTCTCTCTCTCTGCGGTTTTGTTTGTATTGCATTTCAAAGCCCACTCACAAACCCAGTCCCCACACACTCAGAGCATCTCCAATGCAAACCATGGGTTGGGAAAAAGCACATGCCACGTCATCAAATAGATAATGTGTATTCAATTCACATCTCCAATACACTATGTGAAGCACCATGTTAGGCTGATGTGGCACAAAATAAAATAGAAGATGTGAGGTAGTATTTCTACATGTAGAAGTTATGTGAGAATGATGAGTCAGCCATTATTTTAATTTTGGATTTAATTTAATTTACAAATAAATAATTTTGGACTTAAAATAAATGCCACATAATCACCATTATTAAATTGTAGAAGGAACGATTGGAGAAAACTTTTCACCTTCACCGTCTATTCATTCCACATTCATCTAGAAGTGCTTCTATTTAATTGCCACGTCAGCTACAATCCATGGCGTGCATTGGAGATGCTCTCATATGTGTACATAGATACAGACCCACAAAATAGTGTGTGAAATTTTGTACATGCAAAACTCAATTTGGGTTCATCGGCGAGTTTTCACAGTAAATCAATTTGCGGTTCGTTCATTTTTCGGTTTCTGTAAAATGGATTCTATCTCAATCCTTTTTTTTTTTTTTTTTTTTCCAATTTTGTTACTCTGAAATGTTATTTCTTGTTTTCAAGTGTTACTGAGATTACTAGCAATATATTGTACTGTGCATATACATTTTTAGCCGGTTTGGTAAGCGATTTCTTTTCCTTCTTTAATATTTTGCATTACCGTCCAATCCATTCTACTAAACACGTGTGCTTTATGTATACATCGATGTGTGCATATTCATGTGTGGCGAATGTATGTATGTATTGCTGGAGTGTTTGTGTGTGTGATGTTTATGTATATATGCGTGCATGTTTATATGTATATATGCTATATTTCTCTTTTCATTTGAGATTTTAGCGGAACCGATTAAGGTTTTGTTAAGCCCTAATTGATTATTTCACCATAAACTTTTCAGGTTTTCCTTGTCAAATAGTGGGGTTGGCGGAATTTTAATTTGTTGGCGTTTGATTGAAGATAATGGTGTCACTATGAACCGTGGATTAACCCGAGAGAGTTCGAGAAAGCGACCACTGGAGAATGGTTGTATACCCAATTACAATCCCCGGAAAGTCTCTGCATATCGGGATTTTCCGCCTGGGTGTGGCCGTAATGCTGTCCAAATGGACTTGCAACGTAAAGAAAAGAGTACTGATGCTGGTGGTGTTGTGGAGGCTGGTGATATGAAAAATTCAGGAAGCGACAATATTATGGGGGCTAATGGTCTTCGAAATTTTGAAATGGCCAATATGGTGAAGGCTAAGGGGGTTAAAGATCGTGAAATGGCCAATGATGTGGAGGCTGATGGGGTTAAAAGTTTTGAAATGTCCCATTTTCAGGTGCCTAGTGAAGTTAGAAGTACCGAAGTAGTGAATGGTTTGGGGCCTGGTGGTGTCAAGGTTGTCGCAATTGATGTTGAGGGTTTGTCAAATGGGTTTGAGAAATTGATAAAGGAAATGAAGCCCCTAGGAGTTGGGTTGCAGAGTGACTTGGAAAATAACTCGATTAAAGAAATAAATGAGACTGAAGGTTTGGAGGATGTGACTTTGGCTAAGAATACAGTTTTGGAGGAGACAAAATATGTGTCAAGGATATGCACTTCAGTTAATGGTGTGGTTTCCACGGTAGGTGCTAAATTGAGTTCACCATCGCAGTTGCCAATCATGAATGGAAATATTAAGCTGGAGACTTCCCTTAGGCTGAAGGATAAATACTGTCAAAGAAGAGTATCTGCTATACGTGACTTCCCTCCGTTATGTGGAAGAAATTTCCCTCAGCCAACTGAAGAAGAGCAACAGAGGGTCACTTGTGGGAGTGATGGGCTGGATGGGTTTGAAAAAGTTGATATGAAAATGGAGGCAATTAAAAAAAGGGCGTTGGAGGAGATGATGACGACTTTTCAAACAGAGTGTTTGTATGGGGTTGAAAAGTTTGATGTGCAAACAAAATCTTCTCAAAAAGAGTGTTTAGATGGAGTTGAAAAGGTCGATGTGGAAACGGAATCAACTAAGACACTAAAGGATGGTAGTGGAAGAGTGCCATGGGGAGAGCTACTGACTGGCAATGCCAGACCTGTTGCTTTTCAAGAGACACTAAGGAGTACGGTGGAAGGTAAGCTAATGAAAGAAACAATGGGTGGTGGTGTTGGAAAATTGGTAGGAGGTTTACGAGATGATGATATTGAGAAAACAGAACTCAGAGGACCCATGCCTGGGTCAAGGACCATACCCAAGTCAGTACTTGATAATTGTGGTGAGGATACTGGAGGGTCAGTGAGTAAGGAGATTGTTGTTTACTCACCAGACATGAGTGATAAAAGAATATCTTCACAGAATGTTTTTAGCTCAGGGCATGAAGTTCATATGGAGATTGAGGTTGTGCAGGCCGTGATGGCAGCTCCAGTACTCGATAATTGTGATGAGGATACTGGAGGGTCAGTGAGGAAGGAGATTGTTGTTTACTCACCAGGCATGAGTGATAAAAGAATATCTTCACAGAATGTTTTTAGCTCGGGTCATGAAGTTCATATGGAGATTGAGGTTGTGCAGGCCCTGATGGCAGCTCCTGTACTCGATAATTGTGATGAGGATACTGGAGGTGGAGGGTCAGTGAGGAAGGAGATTGTTGTTTACTCGCCAGACATGAGTGATAAAAGAATATCTTCACAGAATGATTTTAGCTCAGGGCATGAAGTACATATGGAGATTGAGTTTGTGCAGGCCCTGATGGCAGCTCCATATTGTCCTTGGAGGAAGAAAGAAGTAACCTTTACGAATTCAGATGTAAGAGAAAGAGTAGGAAAAGTAAGAAAGAAGAAGTATAAAGATGTTGCGAGGAAAAGTCGTATTAAAGCAGATTGCTCAGGAAGGCCATCTAGGAAAAAGATGGTTCATGTTTCCAGTGATGCAGATGGAAGTCAAGGTGCATTGGCGGTTGTCAGGGATGAGAAAGATTTCGGTGCAAATGATGAAGACCTACCTCAAAATTCTCCTGCCAGTTATAAACTGCGTGATTTTGTCCTCAGTCTACCTGCTTATGGTCCCAACAGTGTCAGTCATTGTGATGGTCGCAACAAAGTGAGAGAGACTCTTCGACTGTTCCATGCTATTTGTAGAAAGCTATTGGAAGAAGAAGAAGCAAAGTTTGAGCTAGACGAGAGAGGAAAGTCAAGGCAGGTTGCAAATTCAACCATAAGGATCGATCTTCGTGCAGCAAAGATCATCGAAGAGAAAAAAAAAGAAGTTAACACAGGAAAGCAATTTTTGGGAGAAGTACCTGGAGTCCAAGTAGGTGACGAGTTTCAGTACAGGGTGGAGCTCGCTATTGTCGGTATTCACCACTCCTACCAGGCTGGTATAGATTCCATGAACCACAATGGACTAGTTGTTGCGACCAGTATTGTTGCTTCTGGGGGTTATGCTGATCATATGGAGAATGGTGATGTTTTGATGTACTCTGGGCAAGGAGAAAATGCCACTGGGAAGGACGGTGTACCTCAAGATCAAAAACTTGAAAGGGGAAATTTGGCTTTAAGGAATAGCTTATCAACAAAGACTCCTGTCCGTGTAATCCGTGGATGGAAAGAGACGAGGGCTTCTGATTCTCCAGATTCAAGAGCTAAGATAGTCTCAACATATATTTATGATGGCCTCTATACTGTGGAAAAGTATTGGACAAAAACAGGGCATCACGGTAAGCTGGTTTTTATGTTCGAGTTGAGGAGAAATCCTGGTCAACCCGAGCTTGCTTGGAAAGAGTTGAAGAAGTCAAGTAAGTACAGATCTTGTTCAGGTGTCTGTGTCAGTGATATTTCGGAAGGAAAAGAGCCATTTCTTATTTGTGCTGTGAATATGACGGACAATGAAAACCCCCCACAATTCAACTACATAACAAAAATGATGTATCCTGATTGGTTTTCCCCTATTCCCCCTGAAGGTTGCAATTGTACAGGGAGATGTTCGGACTCTCGAAAATGCCAATGTGCAGTAAAAAATGGTGGTGAAATCCCATTCAACCATAATGGAGCTATAGTTGAGGTGAAACCTCTGGTCTATGAGTGTGGTCCTTCTTGCAAATGTCCTCCTTCTTGCTATAACAGAGTCAGCCAACGTGGGATCAAATTTCAGCTTGAAATCTTCAAGACAGAATCGAGAGGCTGGGGTGTAAGGTGCCTAACATTTATTCCTTCTGGTAGTTTTATATGTGAGTATGCAGGAGAGCTTCTTGAAGATAAGGAAGCCGAACAAAGAATTGGCAATGACGAATATCTGTTTGATATCGGTCAGAATTATAACAATTCTTCCCTCAAGCCAGAAGAATCAGTAAATTTAATCAAATTTTGGGAAGAAGATGGCTTTACAATTGATGCAGCCCAGTATGGAAACGTCGGAAGGTTCATCAATCACAGCTGTACCCCAAATCTTTATGCTCAGAATGTGATCTATGATCACGATGACAAAAGAATGCCCCACGTAATGCTTTTTGCAGCCGAGAACATTCCTCCCTTGCAGGAGCTTACATACCATTACAATTATTCATTGGATCAGGTTCTTGATTCCAATGGAAATATAAAGATAAAGAGATGCTATTGTGGCACTGCAGAATGTTGTGGTAGGATGTATTAAGCTGTGGGGATTTCTCGCTTCTCAATGTGAGTTTTTATCCATATTTTGCGCGATGAACTGTTGGCTTTGTTTTCTTTTGATTGCACAATTGTGTTCCCAGTTGAAATCACAAATAGACACAGCAAGTGCATTGCTCTAACTTGTGCTTGTACTTACTGGTGGTATGTGTCGGTGATTTATAATGGTAAATGTTCAAGTGTTGTGTTCAAATTACTGTATTTTGATAGCTCATCACATCTATTTACGATTATAAATGCTATGGCCTTGTTGATAGTTTAACAACACTTCCAAGTGAGAGGCTCGCATGATGGGCTATTAGCTTAGTTGTAGAGAGCACCTCTGATCATTGTCAAAATTTTCTTGCAAAAGTGGAAACCTTTGAAGTGAATTGCTTTAAGATGTGTTGTATAGTTTTCCTTTTTATCTATAGTCCGCAGGGGATAAGAAGTTTTATACTTAATGTGCATGCATGATACGAAGTCCTCGAATAAACTGCACAAGTTGAAAAAACAGAAAACCAAGTTATGGTCGAGCTTTATTTACTATTTACGTACTAAACATGCACACAGTGTGCAAATAAAATATTTGCCCCATGTGACGTGGTCCAAAAGATTTTTGTCCACAAATTTGAACACGTAATGTTTCAGACATGTTTTTGTTTGTATTTACCTGGATTTGGATGTTCGAGTAGAGTTGAGGCTTGTGGTTTTTCTTGCCCAAGATTGGACTTTTGTTGCTCTCTATTACATGTAATGATGTAAACCAGAGCAGGGAGGTATTTCTCCATTGCTGTCCATCTGCAAATCAAAGTTGGGCTATTTTTAACCCGAATTAGAGCCTAAACTCGAAAAGATGAAAGAGTTTTAATTTGGATTGAATCTGAATGAAACAATTCATCAACAACTCAATTGTCGAAAACTAACCCCACCATCTCTCCCCTTGTATCTTTCGTTTAAAGGTGGTAGTACTCAATTGTCGAAAACTAATCCCACCAGCCCGCAAGGCATGCAGGTCGAGTCAATCTACATCAACAACTGATTTTGGAAAATTAGTGCGGCCATGTCAGCCATTGTGGCATTATTTCCAATTCAGCGGTGACCATCATCCAGAATATACAATATGTATTTGTTTTTTTGTGGGAATGTTGCCAAAACGACCGGGGCGCACGGTCAAGCATTAACCTCACTTGTCACTTGTATTATTGGAAAACTGTAACGGGAAAATTGACAAGGAAGTCCTCGTCCTTTTACATACGCACTGGTTCCGTCTAGTAAACTACTGCCTATAAATTGGACACGAGTGTTAATACCCGAGCCATTTGCGATCACGAAAATTTGGATTAATCCTTTTTTTTTTTTTTTTTTTTTTTTTTACATTTTTGGTGGAATTGAGACGAATTATATTCATTATTGTTGGTGAAATTTTACTGTGGTGAGCATTGTACAATAGTGCATTTATGAATAAAACTCAACGTGGTCTTCAACCCAACTGTCAAGAGCATCTAGCACAAACATTATTAAAGGAAATAAATGCTTATTATGGGAGGTGAATATGTAGTTTTAATTGTAAAAATATTTACCCCATTACTGTGTAATCAAGAAGATTCATTTACCGTTTTTAGTTCTACGTTTTCTTTGTATAAAAGCTGATGTAATACTGAAAGTAAATACACAGAAATATTCATCATCTTTTTCTTCTATTCTTCACCATTTTTACATGGTATCAGAGCGCCGATTTTGGTGACTCTTGAACCCAACCAACTTCCGCTACAAATACAAATACGACAAGAATGGCTGAAACACAAATCGCAGATACGCGAATTGATATTGCAGATCATCTCGCTTTGCATTCCTCCGGTCATCCTGGAATCATTTTGGTATCCAAACTTCTTGAAGGAGACAACTATGGGCAATGGAGTCGTGCTATGCGAATCAGCCTCAGCGCAAAGAACAAGATTGGTTTCATCGACGGGACCATCGAGACACCAAAAATTGCAGATGCGAAATATCCCGTTTGGAAGCGATGCAATGATATGGTGTTGTCTTGGATCTTAAATTCAGTTGATCCAAACATTGCCAGCAGCATTATGTATGCAGAGACAGCAATTGATGTTTGGAATGACTTCAAGGACAGATTTTCACAGGGAAATGATTCTAGGATTTATCAAATACGACAAGAAATTGTCGAACACCAACAGGGGCAGCAATCTGTCTCAATTTATTACACAAAGATGAAAGCTCTTTGGGATGAATTGGCTTCATATCATGATCCCTTGCCTTGCACTTGTGGAGGATTGAAGAATTTGGGTGAACGAGAAGAGAAAGAGAAGGTGATGCAATTTCTCATGGGACTAAATGAATCTTATGCTGCTATCCGGGATTCTATATTGATGATGAATCCTCTCCCAAATACAAGAAAGGTTCATGCTTTGGTACTTCAACAAGAAAGGCAAGTTGATGTAGCCTCTAGACGTGAACTCAACAGTGGTATTCATGCAATGCAAATCTCTCATCGAGCATCACAAACTGGCCAATACAATAGACATTATGTGCCACAAGGGAATGGAGCTCCAAAGAGGCAACTCAAATGTAGTCATTGTGATATGGATGGTCATCTTATTGATCGTTGTTTTTACATTCAAGGATTTCCAGTTGGCCATAAATTCCATGGAAAGAACGTGAAACCTAGAGGAAGGAGACCAACCACCCACAATACTCAAGCAAATGCCATGGAGACAACAAAAATACCAACTACTGAAGGAGTCAGTTTCACTTCTGAGGAATACAATCAACTCATGGCCCTAATTCAAAAAGGGAACGGTAATAATCAACTATTTGAAAATACCACAGGTACAACCACTCCCACATGTAATACCACTACTGAACATGGCTTGCATTTGATATCTCATTGGATTGTGGATAGTGGAGCAACAGACCACATATCCAAATTATTACCAACGCACAACAAGACTGATACACAATATGACTATGTTGAACTGCATGACGGTGAGAAAACATAAATTAAATCTATTGGGTCTATTAAATTGTCAAATGTTATGACTCTTGATGGAGTATTGCATGTTCTAAAATTTAGAGTTAATTTATTATCAGTGAGTAAACTAACTCAAGGTTTGAGATGTACCATGATTTTTTACCCTAATTTTTGTGTGGTGCAGGACATGGTTACGAAGAAGATGATTGGCCTGGGCAAGCAACATAGTGGATTGTACTACCTCACACCTAGGCAAAATCCATACCTAGCAAACAATATTTATCGTATTTCCAAACTTTGGCATCAACGGTTAGGGCATCCATCGTCTGCCCCTCTCCAGACATTATCCAAAACCAACCCATAAATAATTGCTACTCAACACATTTGTGATGTTTGTCCATTGGCCAAACAAACATGTTTACCTTTTTCTCGTAGTTCAATTTCATCTACTAAACCTTTTCATTTAATTCATTGTGATATTTGGGGACCTCATAGAACGAATTCATATTCTGGGGCACCTTATTTTTTGACTATTGTGAATGATTTTTCTCGTTTCACTTGGATTCATCTTATGATCCATAAATCTGAGACACAAACATTGTTGAAATCTTTCTTTTCTTGGGTCAAAACTCAATTCAATTGTAATATTAAGACCTTACGGAGTGATAATGGAAGTGAATTCATGTCTATGCGTCCTTTTTTCAATGAACACAAGACAATTTTTGAGCATTCTTGTACTTCTACCCCCCAGGAAAACAGGGTTGTAGATCGCAAGCATCGTCATCTTCTTAATGTTGGACGTGCCCTTCGTTTTCAAGCAAATTTACCTTTACAATTTTGGGGGAAAAGTGTTCAAACTGCATGTTATCTTATCAATCGGTTACCTACGCCTTTACTGTCACACAAATCACCATATGAGATTTTACATAGTAAACCGCCTAATTACTCTCATATTAGGGTGTTTGAGTGTTTATGCTATGCAACAAACCTTATACCTACTCACAAATTTGATCAACGTGCTCGAAGATGTGTTTTTGTTGGTTACCCACTTGGACAAAAGGGATATCGAGTTTTTGACTTAGATACAAAAAAATTCATCTCTTCACGTGATGTCATTTTCCATGAACACATGTTCCCTTTCTCCACTTCTCCACCAGAACACCAATTTGACTCTCTCGTTTTGCCTATATCGCACAATGAGCTCTCATCATCTCCCACTATCACAACACCTCCACAAGATCATCATGATCAAGAATTCCCATCACCACTTTTAGATGACAATTCCAACCTCGTAAAGCAAACATCACCCTTGCCACAACTACCTATCCCACGTCGCTCTAGTCGTATCACACAACTACCAGTTCGGCTACATGACTATCATGTCAATCACTCTTGGTTGCTTGCACCTGGCGCAACTTCTTCCTCCATGTCTGGTACTCGTCACCCTCTCCAACAGTATGTTTCGTATTCTCACTTATCTTATGCTCATCAAATTTTTGTGTTTAACATTCATCACTTGGTAGAACCAGAATCTTATGAGCAGGCTTGCCTTGATCCTAAATGGGTAGAAACGATGCAAACAGAAATAAAGGCACTTGAGGAAAACAATACATGGACCTTGGTACCAACCCCCCATGGTCATCATCTTATTGGTTGTAAGTGGGTCTTCAAAATCAAATATCATTCTAATGGCACAGTTGAGCGATATAAGGCCTACCTTGTCGCTAAGGGTTTCACACAACGTGAAGGCATTGACTACAAAGAGACTTTTGCTCCTGTTGCTAAACTAATCACTGTGCGTTGTCTCTTAGCCGTTGCTACCATCCGAAATTGGAGCCTTCACCAAATTGATGTTCAAAATGCTTTTCTACATGGAGACCTTTCTGAAGAAGTTTATATGTATCCTCCACCTAGGTTTCGTCGACAGGGGGAGCAAGTTCTATGTCGACTCAATAATTCATTGTATGGCCTTAAACAAGCCTCTCGAAGTTGGTTTCAAAAGTTTTCTTCCACAATCCGAAATATTGGCTTTGAACAATCAAAGGCCGACTACTCCTTATTCATTAAGGTTCGTGACAAATCTTTTATTGCTATATTGCTTTATGTCGATGACATGATCATTACGGGGAATGATGAAGAAGCAATTAATGATCTTAAGAAGCTTTTAAGTAGTTATTTTAGGATTAAAGATCTTGGACTATTGAAATATTTTCTTGGTATTGAGGTTGCATGTTCTGGCGCTGGGATTTGTATTTCTCAACGAAAATATACACTTGATATGCTAAAGGAAACAGGTTTACTTGGTGCTAAGCCAAGTAAATTTCCCATGGAACAAAACTTGAAGTTAACTCCATCTGATGGTGATCTTCTTAAAGATCCAACTCACTATCGGAGATTGGTAGGAAAGTTGATTTATCTTACCATCACAAGACCAGAGATCACATACTCGGTCACCATACTTAGTCAATTTATGCAACAATCAAGAAGACCTCACCTTGATGCTGTGTATCGTCTTCTAAGGTATTTGAAGGGAGCACCAGGCAAAGGATTACTTTTTCCATCACATGGTGAGTTGAAATTAGTTGGGTACTGTGGCGCCGATTGGGCTGGATGTCCAACAACACGACGATCAGTTACGGGTTATTGCATTTTTCTTGGGAAAGCACTCGTGTCTTGGAAAAAAAAAACAAGCAACTGTATCAAGGTCTTCAGCTGAAGCCGAGTATCGATCAATGGCAGCAGTTACTTGTGAGCTGACTTGGCTAAAGTATTTGTTAAGGGATTTAAGGGTCGATCATCAAGAGCCAACGAAACTTTTTTGTGACAACCAATCTGCCATACACATAGCAGCAAATCCAGTTTATCATGAGCGGACTAGACACATTGAATTGGATTGCCATACAGTTCGTGAGCGAATACAAAATGGAGAATTAGAAACTGCCTACATACATACAGGAATGCAAATTGCTGATATCTTCACGAAAGCATTGGGACAAGTCGTTTTTCAATCGCATCTCAACAAGTTGGGTGTTCTTGACATTCACACGTCAACTTGAGGGGGAGTATTAAAGGAAATAAATGCTTATTATGGGAGGTGAATATGTAGTTTTAATTGTAAAAATATTTACCCCATTACCGTGTAATCAAAAAGATTCATTTACCGTTTTTAATTCTACGTTTTCTTTGTATAAAAGCTGCTGTAATACTGAAAGTAAATACACAGAAATATTCATCATCTTTTTCTTCTATTCTTCACCATTTTTACAAACATTAGCTGCGATCGCATCCCGTACATTATCCCAGTACCTATCACTTGTTGCTTCATTCGTCACCCACATTCATCTCCCAGAAGTGAACATCGCATCGAATGAAAAGCCCTCATCATGAATTTCGGTTCTACGCAAGAAGTTGTGAACAACCATCATTGCGATGACAATGTCAATTTGCGTTTCGAACTTGTATGTATTGGGGGATTCTGTCCAAAATTTTGAACATTTTTTCCAAATACCAAAAGTACGTTAGATACTATTCATGCACGAAGAGTAAAGGTAATTAAACCGTTCTTTAGCATTTCTAGGTGCACGTGATTCCGGTGTCAGCCCAGGTTGAAAATCTTGAAGATGATATCGTATATCTACCCCCCTTTGTACATATGGCCGGCCATAAACCCCTCCTATGAGGGAACCCGTAATATTTTCCATTGGGAGAGGTCGGAAAGTTCATCTCGGGCACATTAGGTTGTCGTGACTCGTGCTCTTCGACTGTAGCCCGTACATAGGTCCCGTCGATTGCTCCAATGCAGTCCTGAACAAGTTAAACCGAGATGTGTTACAGTGTTAGTATCTGCAACATAATACGTAACGAAAAAGGAACTGATCGATGGAATGAATGCTAAAATATTACTCCTTACACGAAGCAATATTGTTTCCGGCTCTGCGGCCGTGGAAGTGCGCTCTGTTGTTATACTGGGGGTCCATAAAATAAAGAAATAACTATCAAACTTTTATTATTTAAAATAACAAAAAAAAAATAAATTCACGATATTATTACAAAATCACGTGCAAAGCACGTGTTTTTAACTAGTTTGACAAAACGAGGAATACCTCCTGCTTCATGCAAAAATCTTGATAACATCGATTTCTGTTGCCGATTTTTGTGTAAAAAACGAGAATAATAGTATTGGATAATATGGATTATCAAACGGCAAAATTCCATCTAGATTATTATCGTCTTCAAGCATTGTAATGTCTGAATTGAAGTCAAATACGTCCTCCATTGTCGGAAATAATTTTTTTTTATAAATAATGAAATGAAATCAAGAAACGGTATGCCAAGTGAACAAAGGTTGTCAGGTTGAGCTTCTTTCTTACAAGGTAAGAAACATAAATACCATGTTTTATAAGGGAAAACATTCACGGGTTGTGAGTGTTTTTTGTACACAATGCATTGTTCTAAAGATCATGGAATTTTCACGATTTCTACTATTAGAACCGAATGTTTGGATGGGTGTGTGTTTGGCAGTGTTGAAATTATTTTTTAAGCGTTTTCAAGTTGTGGAATTTATAAATTATGTAGATAGTAAATTGTGGGTACTAAAAAATGTGAATAAAAAAGTATGTTTGATCAGTTTAAGCATATCCAAACAAAGTTACTTTTAATTTGATTCTATGCCAAGTACAATTCCTTGAATCATGAATATAAAAATAATCAAATATAAAGGGCCTCTTAAATTATCCCAAGTAAATTTTACACATGATGAAAAATGTAAGAAATACATATTTATGAATATTATTGAAAAAAAAGAAGTTAGAATTTTTGTAAACAAAATCAGAAATAGTCATGGAAATCTCGTGTTCCACAAGATAGTTGTAGAGTGTTGAAAGTTTGGAAATGAGATATAAAAATTTCACGTACAGAAGGCATCTGCATCTCAGTATATAGTCGAAGAGACTGGTTTTTTTGCTTACAAGCTTAAAAAAGCGTCTTACAACATAAAAGCAACTAAATTTAGTGTCGATAAAGAAAAATACGACCGACAGTGGTATGTATGTCAAAAGATTTTATTTTTTAAATTACGTCAAATGTCATAATGAGTACCTAAATATTTATAATGAACTTAATTCGATAGAGTTTTTCTTGAAGCAATAAGACATTGATCTAGAAGCAGCTCTCGTTCCTGAGTGACTACTTCATCAATCGACTGAGCTTTAGAAAGAAGTCGAGTCCTAGCTACCACTTCTACAATTGACGACCAAAAGAACTCCAACTTTGATCCTTATCTCTATGCTTAATACATTCGCCAGTTCGATGTGTTAGTGCAAATACTGTAACAGTTTTGATCAATGGTTCAACGAAGATGAGCCAATTTCATAAGCTTTTGAGTCTTTCATAACAATTATTATGCATTAAAAACCGATTTCTGTCCCGATTTCTGAACTTGCCGAACAGTTCCTTAGCTATCCCACATCGATTGAAGAGATTTCAGTAAACCACTTAATAAGTTCCAACTCAACGCTTAAGTCCGCCGAGCTCAGTAACGTGGGCTTGTAACCCAAGTGGGGGCATTAAAGTGTTGGGATGTTGAGCTGGTCCAGACGGTAGGGTTTGGTGTGAGCTTATTCATGGCCTGCCCATTCCAAGCTGAGAGTTGGGTCATGGGACCTGGGCTAAAGCCTGGGTCGCGTGGCTCTTAGAGAGGAGGGCAATGCGTCAGGCTGGTTTAACAGAGCAGCGAAAACTTCCCGCTCTCTGCAGTGGAAGGATAACGGGACGGTGCTCTTCAAGCCCACTATTACCTGAAGGGACAGCTCTAATTGGACCAACACTTTTTTTTTTTTTTTCCCTAATAATCCATTACTTTGCCGTTAAATAATATATTTGATACGCTGTAACGAGTAATTCTAAAAATTATTGAGAACAAATAGTCATGCAACAGGCTTATTAGTGAAATGTCAATTGGCACATACAATACGTTCACTCGCTTCTCGTGGATGCACTTGAAATGGATGTCCGAGTAATAAATATATATCATGAGCAATACGTAAATAGATCGAGTTTTATTTTGTTTAAATTTTTGTTAATTTTGACTACACATTTTATGGGATCTACAAATTTTATCAATTTTTTAACTACATATTTCATCAACTTCCCATACTTGTTTGTGAAAATCAATAAATTTAACACTTGAGAGAATGTAGTTGCAGGAACAAATAATGGAGCTATAGTTGAGGTGAAACCTCTGGTCTATGAGTGTCCTCCTCCTTGATATGATCAAATTTCAGCTTGAAGTCTTCAAGAACAGAATCGAGAGGCTAGGGATGTAAGGTGCCTTACTTCTATTCCTTCTTGAAGATAAGGAAGCCGAACAAAGAATTGGCAATAACGAATATCTGTTTGATATTGGTCAGAATTATAACGATTCTTCCCTCTAGCCAGAAGAATCAGTAAGTTTAATCGAATTTTGGGTATGGAAGCATGGGAAGGTTCATCAATCACAGCTGGAATGTGAATGTGATCTTATTTGAGAGTACAGATGGTTCTCAGTGACCATCAATCACGATTGCAGAAGAACGCCATAAGTAATGCTTTTTGCAGCCGAGAACGTTATTCCATAGCAGGAGAATGGAGATGACTTACAATTACAATTATTCACTGGATCAGGTTCTTGATTCCAATGGAAATATCAAGATTAAGGGCATGTTCGGTAGCCCTTTTTTCCTCAAAAACCCATTTTTTGCCTACAATTTTTGACTTTTCAATTTTTTTACACTACAAAAAAGTTTGAAAAGTCAATAAAGTAACCAAAAAACCCCATTTTTTCTCAAAAAAACCTACACCGAACCTGCCCTAAGATATGCTATTGTGGCAGGATGTATTAAGCCGTGGCCCATTAATTGTTGGCTTTAATCTTTGATTGCAAAAGTTTGCTCTATGTTTATATGGCAAACAATACACAGATTGCTCTAACTTGTGCTGGCAGTATGTTTTTGGTGATCTATAATAGTAAATGTTTGGGTGTTGTGTTTAAATTATGGTATTTCTTGTCCCAAACCTTGTTTAGACTTGTTTTTGTGGTATTAACTCAGTTTTCGATGGCTCAAATAGATCCTTCGGAGTGACGGAAGCATATAGATCGGGGGAATGGCTAACTTGCCGTTTGTTTGAGATTTAAATCAGACGGTATAACAAGTTAAAATCTTGTATATTTTATCGTCTAATCTTGTCTACAACTATATAACAAACATACCCTTCAGATTTCCTTGAACAATCAAAATTATAATTTACTGAAAGAAAGATAAAAAAAGGTTTCTTTTCAGGTTTCCACAATCTTTGCTATTACTGAATAGAAATATATTGTACAAAAAAGTTTTCTTTTTCTTCAATACTACCCATAAATGCATATTTCTAGACATTTTTCATCATGTGGAAAATTTGAAGAAGTGACTGCTTTTTGCTTTCATAGATCTTTAAAAAGTATCCAACCATACAAATCTCAGAATAAATATTTCATTGAAGCAATGATACAATGATCTTGTAGAAACTCTAGTTCCAGAGCTACTACTTCATCACTCAAAAAGAATTTGAGTCTTGGCTACCGCTTCTAGAATGGAAGCTTATCATCGGCTTTTTTATTTATTTTTAATTTAAATTTCGTATGGTTTAAGTTTTGCTAACAAATTAAAATTTAAACAAGCACACATTATAACATCACATTTCTAATCAAGGCATGTTAGAAAAAGAGAAAAGAGGCTACATTCATCAAACCTTTCACATTAAATTTAGTAGAAGGTTAATACATCAACTCCTGGGAAGACATATAGGCCACTGCCCTTCTGAATAGCATATCACAACATAAAAACTCTTGTGATATATCAAGTAAGTTAGAATTTCGTACGTCAAAACTCGCTAATGGGCGTACATTACGCACTATAACCATGAGAGATAAAACAAAATCAACATATGGAACATGTACACGATGATCATCCAAGGCCGCCAAAAGATGCACAAACAGCTCTCAATGGATATAAGGTCGGGATATATACCTATGTTGAAGTTTCATCAATCATGGGCATAGTGTCTTAAGACAACGCAACCACAGCTTCCTATGTATCGATAAACAAGGTGATCTCAAGAGTTTCTTCACAGTTGTTTGACTCATGAGAGTTTTCGGAAGAATTATTGTTGGTTTTCTCCATCTCCTGATCAATCAAAATCTCCTGCGAGCGACAACTCCAACTGCAAAACGCTTTCTCACCCCTGTCAAGACATCAAACAGCCAAGAACCAATTAGAACCTTACGATGTAGGAGTACTTCATGCACATGTAGCGGGAAAAGATTGGGGAAAATTGCACCAGTGGTCCCCAACTTATTGCCCTAGTAGCAAGTTGGTCTCCAACCTTCTAAAAAGAGCAAGTTGGTTGACTATTTGTTATAGTTGCACAATTAGTCTCCAACAACGGAGACTGTCCAAATCTTCGCTTAATTGTCACATGGCCCTTATGGAAACATGCTTCACTTCAAATTTCTGGGTATCGGCCCGAATTGGGAAACAAAGCATACCTCTATAAAGCTAGACATGAGAAGGCCATATGACGATTTGACGGAGATTTGGACAATTTTTGTGGTTGAAGAGTGATTGTGCAATAGTCGAGTGCAATTTTTGCAAAAGATTATTGCATGTGTCCAGAAAGAAAAGAATAAAGGATTATTGTGGCAAACCTATACATGTAAATATCTTCCCCGTCCAATTTCTTGTTGCAAGAGTAACAGAATTTTAAGAAATCACTCGGTGGATAAGAAGCAATAAGGTCAGGGAGTTCTTCCACCTGCGGCAATGCAATTTCCTCTTTGCTTTCCTCGAAAAAAGTGGTTACTTCATTGTTGTGACATTCCAAAATACAGTCACCAAAGATATGAGTAACTTTTGGGTTGGGGCCACGTGTTCTCACACAGGTATAGTCCTCAGAAAGCTCAATCTCACTAGGCGGGATATTTCCAATTAAACCAGTTCCGGAGCCAATGGATTCCGGTATTGAAATAAGGTTTTCCTGAGATGAATTGCCTAACTTAAAGCTTCCTCCAATAAATTCTGATTGTGAAGGCACTGATTTTATTGAATTATTGGAATTGAAATCACCACGTCTCTGGTCAGGCTTAGGGTTAGCAAAATTGGCTAAATGTGAAAAAGACCTTCCGGAATCTAATGAAAAGGAGCGGAAATTTCCACCCGATTCCTCTTCAAATGGGGCTTCTCCAAGTCCAAACAGAACATCAGAATTGCCCTTTTGAAGATTTGATGGTTTACCTCGGGTACAAGGAAAAATTGCAACGCTTCTAGGCAGTGATTTTGGTGTCTCAGAAGAATCAGTGTGGCTTCGAAAATTTGGACTTTTTATCCTCACTTGTGGTCCAAAAAGAATATTTCTACTATTGGACAATCGGAGAACCTTCTCCGAGTGTTTACTTTCATCGTCGAGACAATCAATAATGCTTAAGCCTACTTTACTACAATCCCATCTCTTCTGATGCCCCTCATTTGATGATCTTGGGGACCTAAATGGATTTCCCAAATTCGAAAACAACTTAAAATCTAAAGGAGAAGTAGGGCTTCTAACTGAATCAGATTCTGAATTCTTGGGATTGAACCCCACAAAAAGACTGGGAACATTAAAAAAGGAATTATTTTTAGTTTTCTGACCTAGAACATCAGAGTGAAAATAAGGCTCAGAAACAGCATCAAACATCAATTGATCCATCAGTTGATTCTTCTGGTTTGATCTGCTCCTTTTCCTCAACATTATCTCAAAATATTTGAAATACACCAAAGACCTGTCTTAAAAATATAAATACATCAATAAGTCAATCAAGATGATTACATTTATGAATTAATACGAGGATAAAAGGACAATAAGAAAGGTGAACACCATAAGCTACAAGAAACTTGGCAATTAAGTGCTTGTTTGGTGGAGTTTAAAAATAGTTTTTTAAGAGATTTGATAAAAGTTGATGAAATGGGTGGTTGAAAAGTTGTGGATCCTATTAAATATGTGGTTGAAAATAAGTTTAGGAAGAAAAGAGTTTATTTTAAACTCTACCAAACATGTGCTAAGTCTAGATTAAGCAGATTTAGGGGGAAAAAATTATTAAAGCGATGACTGTAGATATCAAATAAAGAATCAAATTGCAGTTTCTTCTCTCTTGATTACAACAAGAAAGTTGAAAACAAGAAGAAAATATAAACGAAAATGAGGACAACAAGAAAGTTGAAAACCATGAACTGGAATACGCCTAATTTAATTAAGTCTACATCAAGCAGATTTAGAAAAGAAAAAAAATTGAGTGATGACAGTAGATATTAATTAAAGAATCAAATTGCAGTTTCTTATCCCTTGATGATAAGTTAAAAAGGCAAGATTTTCCTGGAAATGTTAAAGAACAATCTATCAGAAACAATTACATTTACTATGTTAATTAACATAGGATAATATGAGGACAAAAGGACAGCAGAAAAGATGAATACTATGAGCTGCAAAATACTTAATACAATTAAGTCTACACTAAGCTGATTTAGGGGAGGAAATTAAGTGGTGACAGTAGACATTAAATAAAGAAACAAAGTGCTTTTTCTTTTCTTGATTATAAGTTAAAAAACAAAATTTCTATAATGGAATGATTAAAAAAAAAATCTGTCAGATAAAAGCAATTATGAGATGCTACATTCAAAATACAAACAAAATGAAGAACGCAAATGAATTAAAAAAATAGAACAATACCACACAGAGATATCATTCAAACATCAAAGAAAACAAAAAATTACCCATTAATGAAAGCCCAGATTTCAAACAAGAAATGCTGTGATCATGATTACCAAAAAACTAAGAAAATGAAAGAAAAGTTAAACCTTTTAATTTTATAAATGCATCTGTATCTCCAAACATAGATATATATAATTCATAAATATATAATAACCAAGTAGCAATTACCCAGATGAAAAATGGATAAACAAAAACAGGAGATCGGTAAAACCTCGCCTCTGAAGTCTCAAGAACAATCAACGCATTTTGTTCAAATCCAAATGAAAAAAGGGATAAAATCTTGGAAATACATATACATCAAACACATATATATAAATACAATAGACGGAAAAAGAGGGGAAATTAGGAAATCCCACCTGATTTTTCCCCACTAGAAACTTCAGGGAAATGGGGTTTGTTTTGAGGGGGAGTGTTAAATTATGACCCAAGTGCAGTAAAAAGTATAGAGAAAACCCCACCCCCACGACCCACAGTTTCTTTGTGTGTGTGAGTGTGTGAGCGCGAAACTTGTGCAGTACACCTCTCTGTCTCTCTCACAGTTGCATCGAAATCAGAGAAGCACTGAGCTTCTCACGTACTACACATATCTTTATTTCTTTGCCATTTCTGTATTTACACGTGGCATATGGTATTTATTCATCGTCTATACATTTAGAGCAAATATCATGATAACCCCTTGACATTATTGACTATTACAGAAACACCCATTTTCTATTCAAAAATTATAAAAACATCCGCTAAAGTTTGTTTTTTTTCATTGGTCATATTTTTTTTGTAAGAAAATATTTTCTTAATAAATTTAATTATCAATAGAATATTTATCGGTAAATAAAATAATAAAAATATAAAAAATTAATATTCTTTTTAGAGAAAATATGTCAGTAATCAAATAAAAATTTAAAACATGATTTAAGATTACGAGCGATTATTATAAACATAAATTTAATTTACCAATGAAAATTTGACAAATAAATAAAATTACAAAAAATTTAAATTAACTACTAATGAAAAATATTTGTCGAGTATAAAAGAATAATTAAAAAAATTTATCCGTCATCATTATTATTTAAAAATGATATTTTTACTTATTCGTGACTTATATATATATATATATATATATATAGAATATGTGTTAAATTTTTTTTATTTAATTTTCTATAATTTATTTCTATCGAAATATATGTGATAATTATTTTTTATTCAATTTTTTAATTTATCTATCACCAATTTTTATAATTTATAATTTTATTGAATTATTTTCTCTATTTTTATTTTATTAATCACATTTATAATAATTTACATTGTTACATCGGAAACCACGGCTACTTCTAGAGATAGTCATAAATATCATAATTGTAATTATATATGGAACCAATTATTCTTTGCCCGGTGTGACTCATCACTAACTCTGGTCTATGTTCTTCAATGCTCATAACAACGAGTATGAATTTTTTATCTTGGTGGTACGCTGATTTTATGCAGTGTAATATAATGTTGCAACTCTAAAGTAAAATCGTCAAACCATCCAAGGCACTAACAAATAAATAGTAACGATTTAAAAAAAAAAAAATTCAGAAAAAAAAAATGTCTTGATAAATTTAATTATCGATAAACTTCTTGTAGGTAAATAAATTAATATTTTTTAAATGTTTAATAAAAATTAATATTTTTTCCGTCCCAAAATGATAAGTTTGTTTTTATTTTTACACATATTAAGAAAATATAGTTATTAGATATTATAAGTAGTGGGTCCTACGAAATATGTGGATAAAAATTTTAGGTCTTAAAAAATATGTAGATAAAAATAGAATTTAACTAGTTTATAGGTACTTATAAACACTTACAAACATATCACTATAGTTGTAACAATAAATTTTATTAACGTTTTTTCTAATATACACATATATTAATATTTTTACTTTATTAAAACTAGTTCACACTTTGTTGATGACAAGATACACTAAATAGTGATATATTAGGTAAATAAGAAATCAATTATATTCTAAAAAAGAAAAGGGTTGGAAATTGAGACCAATTTCTTTAGGCTAAATATATTCACACTACATTTTTTTATAAGTGCACCACAATTAAATTGCATAAAAAGTCTATAATCTTTACTTATTATTACATTTATGTCTCTAATATTTTTTCATTGCATTCTTATCATTAACCTTATATTAATTATCACATATTATCTCTGATAACGGTTCCTGTCCAAAAATTTCAATATGAAAGAACAAAAAGACTCATTTTTTCCTCGTATTTTTAAATAAGCAAAAAAATAAATAAATATAAATTTTCGATTAAATATTTCTCCTTCATTTTAAAGTACACTAATAGAATTTTTGGACGAAAATAGTTAGTAGAAATAAGATGTGTTAATTAATAAAATGTTAAATATAAGAATTCGATGAAAAAATGTTAAAGATATAAATGTGACAAAAAATAAAAGTTAAAGACTTTTGATGCAATTAAAATGTAGTGCATTTATGATAAAATGTTGTTTGAATATAACCACCCATTTCTTTATTGTCAACAAGATACTTGTTCAAAGAAAAATAACGAAACAGAAAAATATATAAAAGATAAAAAAAAGATTTATGAATTGTGAAAACTTTCAATAAATGAAAAATTGTTACAATCATATAAATTTCACTAACTCAAATCCCAAAGTATCTCAAAAAAAATAATATCTTAAGCTTTACCACACACACCAATTTCTACTCTTTATACAACCTACAAATAGAACAAAAAAAAAAAATAACTAGGATGCTAGGTTTACAATTTTTATCTCAAAAACCCTCAAGTCACATCTACAAAAGAAAATAAACCACGTCAATTTATAGTTAACGTATAACCTAAACTTCTTCAAAGTTTCAACTGCCAAGGTGTCCAAGATTTGAAAACTTTTTCAATTTTAGTCACTAAATCATATCATGTCATGTCATATCTTTTCCTTTTCGACAATTGGTGCATCTTTTGATTTTGGCAAGTTTTAAAAAAATATCTTAATAAAAAGTGACATATAATTTGGGACGAATAAAAAAAGAAAACAAGTCTATCTCTTTTGGAACGGAAGGAATATAAGTTTCTAAAATTCTATCGATATCAAATAAAATTAATAAAAGCTAATTTAAGATTATGGAGGACTTTTAAGTTTGTAATACCATAAACTATTTTGTTTGGTGCAGATAAAAAATAGTTTTTTTTTATGATATTTTGATAAAAGTTGATGAAATATGTGGTTGAAAAATTGATAAAAATTATATGTCCCATAAAATGTGTGGTTGAAAATAAATTTGATAAAAAAAAAAAAGTGTTTAATCGAATGGTATATAACCAAACAAGTGCATTAGTCAAGAATTCCATCTAGATTCAAACTATGTTAGACGTACAGCAAAAATTATATTTCCTATGCATATTTAGATTTAATTTTTTTGTTTTTAAGAAAATAATAGACACTTCTACATCAGTATTAAGTTATAGACAAAATTCATTCGAGACCTATTTTAAATTTAATGTCTATTCATTATATAATAATATTACGTAAAACAAAAAGCATTTCTACTTACATATAACTTAAATAGCAATCTATAGAATGCAATAGAGATGGTCACCCACCATTCTCTATTTTTTTCTTAATCATATTAGCTTCAAAAAATTTATTGAATGCTTGTTTAGTTTAGATTTTAATTTGTTAAAAATTGTGGTAAAAATAATAATATTTAATTTTAATCATACATTTCACGTAACTTATAACTTTTATTAAATTTTCAATTACACATCTCATAAATTTTATCAAAATTTGCTAAAAAATTTTACCACACAAGCTCCAGATTACTCAATATAAAATTTGCAGTTCCACTCCTGGACAATATTATTATTGCACTCATACTTTCTAATTTGAAAAAACTACAAAATCTTCCCCCGTGTCTAATAAATTTACCAAAAAAAATCCCTTGTTATCTTTTTGCATGAAGTTATTTCCTCAAAGTTCAAAATAAAGTCTTTCCAAAAAAACAAAAAAACAAAAAAAAAATGGATCTTTAATTTTTTTACTAGAAGTATTAAAATTACAAATGATTAAAAGTGACTATTTTCATTTAATGCATGTTTTCTTTTTTTAAATCATCTTTATTGGCTAGAAAATATATATATATGGGGAATGATCTCCTCATCCTAGTGAGGAGGAGTTATAATCACTGGACACGTGTTTAGTGAAAATTAGATAAATGTTTGACAAAAGTGTCAAACACTTTTATTTTGTTCAACCCCCATTAGACACGTGTCCAGTGGAGGAGGGGGGTTATAACTCCTCCCCACTAAGGGGAAGGAGATCATCTTCCATATATATATATATATATATATATATATATTTGTGTATGTGCACGCACGCGTGTTAATTTCTTATTTATCTGTAAATAACTACAAATATTTTTTTATCAATCGTATTTAAAAAATATGTATAACTTTTTTAAATAATTTATGTATCATAAGTTTATTCGAAACAACATGTATTAGAAGCAGCTTGTTCAATGACTCGATACGACCCATATTGTTGGATGAATATTTTATAACAATTTTCCTTATTAAATATCAAACAAGTAAATAGAAATTGAAATTGAAATTGTACCTTACTATATTAAAATGTAATGTTATAAAGTTACAAGTACAAATAAATAAGTTGCTTTTTAAAAGTTAAGAAAAAAGCAAATGCTACACTTTATTTTATTATTATTATTATTATTTTTTGATATCCAATTATCCTAATTTTTTAAACCAAACTAAATTTTTGGACTTTCACGACCCTTGTCCCTAGAATTTTGGAGCAGGTAAATCGCAGGTTGTGTCTCAAACCCTCAACTGGCTTCTAGGTTCCTCTCATCTGACTGTACACTTCTGCGCACAAGAAATCGTCTGCAAAGTAATTGCTCCATACTGAATAAAATTCAACCTTAGATTTCCACTAGGATTCGAACTCCCACCTTACTGTTGGAAGCAAATCTTATGATGATTGTTTCACTAGTTGAGCTATGCTCCAAGGGGCAATGCTACACTTTATTAATGTAACAAAACATAAATAATTGACAAATATCCAAATAATTCACTTTATAATTTCGAAACTTTTTTAGTTCAAATTAGCATGACTGGGCCTTTAACCAAGCTTAAACTAGTTATTTTCTAAAAAATAATTTACTTTATCAAATATAATTTTCAAAATTACTTTTTATATTAGTAATTATTTTAAGAATTGACCTAAAAAAATCCTTTTAAGAATTTAAATAAGGATGAAATAAATTAAAACTATCAAACTCAAATGTTGTAACATATTGGTATTGTTCTAAATTTTAAGAGAACCGGTTCTAATTGTCGTGAAAGAATAATTAGTAGCAAAAAAAATCAATTAAAGGTTGGTAAATTTTGTTTGACAATTGCATTATTTTTCAAAATCATCATTTGGACGTTTGATAAAAAATTTACTATTTGCTTTTATTTTGTACGTGTATATAATTATTAAATAGAGATTGATTATATTAATCTCCTTATTATTAAATATAATAATATTTATTTTTAAAAAAATATTTAATATCTATTAAATTATGATTTTTAAAATTAAAAAATATATTTGATTACCCGTCAATGACCAAGAAATTAGGATAATGCTTTTTTTTTTTTAATAGATAAAATTTTATTATTGTAGAATACCAATTATTATAGAATACTAGCATATTTAGAACAAGAAATGTAAATTTGACATTTTAATAATTAAAAATTTTAAAATAGAATAGAACTGAATTTTGTTACTTCTCAAATAGTATAAATTCTTCTATAACTCGTTTTTTTTTTAAATTTATATAATACTTAAAATAATTATTAAATTGTCAAACGTACGACTTCGAAATCAATTCTAAATAACACATAATGCGTGACATTTCTACCAAAGTGGGTGGATTGTAAAATATTTATTTATTCTTTCGATATATACTCACACAGTATATATATAATAGATGCACGTGTTGATATATTTGTATATATCATTGTATGTAACGTAGTCGTATGATTGCTCACGTGAAAAAAGAGAAGAAATAATGGAATCCTTTTTCCACAAAACGACAAAACCAAACCCAAGCAATGATAACTCTGACCACTTTCATTTTTTTCCCTCTTTAATTATTATGAGAAATTAAATATTTTTTAAGTTATATACATAGAATATTATGAATAAGAAATAATTAAAATTGTGAGTCTTATAAAATATATAGATAAAAATAATATTTAATTAATTTATAAGTAGTTATAAATATTGACAAATATACTATAAACACTTCAATTTTATAAACTTATAAACTTTTATTAATTAATTATTTTTATTGACTAAGGGGGGTGTATTCAAATTGAGATTTTTAAAGACTTTTAAGTTTTTAAAAGTTTAGAGGTATTCAATGTAGACTTTTTAAGAATCTCTAAAAGTATTGATGTATTCAATTGAGACTTTTAGAGACATTTAAAAGTCTTTAAAAGTCACGGGATATTCAATTAAAACTTTGTATGAGTTTCTATAAGTTACGGGGTATTCAAATTGAGAAAGACTTCTAGAGATTCTCTATTTATCAGACTTCTAGAGACTTTTGGAGACTTTTTAGTGAAAAGTATATATAGCAAATCTAAAAAAAAGTCTCTCATCTACCGTGAGATTTGTGAAGACTTCAGAGCCCCAAAATAAAGAACGTCCATTTTTTTTCGTTGCTAGGATTTTTTCTATCTCTTCCATTCAGACAAGAATTTGTGTAATCAATAATTTATATGCAATTGTATCTAGAATTTGTAGTAATCAAAACTTTGATATCACATTACATTGTCTTATGTCAAAAATTGAAGATATTTTACGTAATGAATTTGCAGTATTTAATTAATGTTTTGGTGGGAGTCAAATTTTTCGCTTAATCATTAGAAATTATTCTATCGTGGTAGTTTAGCATTGTTAAGGAAATCTTCTGTTATACTTTGATTATTTTATTAATGTATTTAGCCAAGAATTGATTTGGCATTTATTTTTTTAGAAAATAGGTGTGCCATTAATAGGAGTCTTTAGGTGGGAAAACCATTATTTTTCTGTCATTTATTTTATTATATATACTGCTAAAGGTTTATTGTGCCAAAAAAATGAATTTAAAATACACAATTTTTTTTTTTATGTTTTCTATCTATTTTAGAAATTTTTTTTATTGAAAATAAAGAATGAATCAGTCGATACTTATGTTTTATATACAATAACATATGTTAATCTACTAAAATGTTATTAATTCTTTTTGGAATTTATGTTATTTGTTAATTTTAATTGAGTTGTTATATTTGTTAATAAATATTTTTATTGACATGAGAAATATAATTTATTAATATGAGTTCTTAATTATATGTGTTGTGGGTGTTTTACACATAGGAGAAGTTGCTTAAAATAATATTATAGTATATAAAAATTTAGTTTGACATTTTTTAAAAAAAATGAAAGTCTATAGAAGTCTACAGAAGTCTTTAATAAAAGTCTACAGAAGTTTAAGGAAGATTTTTATTAATTCTTAACAAATCCATAAAAGTCATTTAAAAGTCCACGAATTCCACAAAAGTCACCCACATATAAAAGTCCATAAAAATTTTTAAAAGTCTCAATTGAATACACCCCCTAAATAATATAAGAAATTAAACATTTCTATTGTTACTAACTTTGAATTTGAATTTGAATTTTGATTCAGCAATTCCAGAGTTTCTTTTTTATCCAATAAAAGATTTTTTATAATTTCTTTATATTTATATTTTGCACAAATTCTTATTTCTTATTTTTAAATATTTTTTTCATTGATCTCTACGTAATTTCTATGTACGATAAAGATAGTTTTCCAAATTGATGACTCGTGTGCACGCATATCTCGTTTGCTAATAAGATGGATGTCAACCACCATAATATAAAATTTTATAGTGTAATGATAAAGATTTATTAGTGAAATCAAATATCGAAAGAAATAGTCGAAGATATTCAATTTGAATTGAAGTGTTCAATGGTAGTTCTCGTGGATACGAGCTATAAAAGTAATCGAATAAAAATTTATTATGTGAAAACTTAATAATAGGAAAATTTTGTATTTTTCACACTATATTTGCTTAAATTTGTAAATATGTGAGGAAGTACTTATTTTGCAATTTGATCGTATGTGCGTAACCTTGGATGACTCAATGTATTTAACTTAAGTGTTCTTTCAAATAATATAGAAATCAGTAGTGATCTCCTACCCCTTTGAGGGGCAGGATAATTTCACCCACCTGTTGATGTGTCAGCAGGTGAGTGGTTAATGTTAAAATAATATATATACATTAACCACCTACGTACTGACACTTCAGCAAATAGGTGATATTATCCTGCCCCTTGGGGGCAGGAGATCATTGTTAATATAGAAATAGGGTATTTAAAAAGAATAATGCTATTTGCAGTTTTCACTATCGGTAGTCATCATACGTGTCATTATTCAATTAGTTGAATTATTTACTCTAATTAAGTAATGTATTTATAGCTATTAATTATGAATAATTCATCTAATTGAGTAATGACACATATGATGACTACCGGTAGTGAAGACGACAAATAGCATTACTCATTTAAAAAATATATAAGAAAGTAAATTTTGTGATTTTTTTTTTTAAATACCTAAAATACTTTTAGGGTAAGGTGAACAAATATTTGAATTGTTATATTGCCACTAAAGTTATTTTATTTTTCAATACTTTTTAATTTTATTAAAGATCTTTAATCTTTGTTCATTGTCGTACTTATGTCTTAAATTTTTTTAATCGTATTTTTATTATCAACTTTTATGAATTAGTACGTCTTGTCTCTGATGACGATTTTGTCCAAAAATGTCGTTAGGAGAACATAAAAAAATCTATTTGTTTCTCATATTTTTAAATAAATAATAAACAACAAATAAAAAAATACGATAAAATATATATCCTTCATTTTAAATATGGTAACAAAATACATGGACATAAACCATAATCAAATGCTAGGTATGTTAATTAATAAATTATTGAAGATAAGAAAATGAGAAAGGAAAAGATGAGAATCAGAGAATATATAATTAATTACACAATAAAAAGAAAAGTAAAGACCTTTAATAGAATGAAATAATAATACAAACAATAAACGATTTACATTGAAAGCGTTGATCAACACAAAAGCGTGTTAGTACCATTTAAACCTGTCAACGGTCAAATTATAATTTAACTCCCAACAACCGACAACAAACGGCGAAATTAAACGCCGTTAACAGAGCGTTAAAATGAAGTGCCACGTCAACATGGTTTGGTTAATCTTACCATGGTGGGTGGGTTGTTTCCATGTAAATTTTTAAAGATTTTACTTTTTACACCTCCAATAAAATTCAAGAAACTATACCCAAAAAAATTGATTGTTTTTAGTACTGTTACATGTTTCAACTAGTGATTAGATGCAGAGTTTAGAAATTAATTTTTAAAGTACGCCAAAGATATATGTTACGCCCCAATTCTACTTGGGCTCCATGTGTGCGTGGTCAAAGTCAATCGAGGCTATTTGTGCCGAGGTGGTTAGTCAACCGAGACTATTTGTACCGAGGTGGTTAGTCAACCAAGGTTATTTGTGCCGAGGAGGTTAGACAACCGAGGCTATTTGTGCCGAGGTAGTTAGTCAACCGAGACTATTTATACCGAGGAGATTAGACAACCGATGCTGTCAAAGTCCGACTCTGGTTGCGTGCTAAAAAAGCATTCTTTACCAAACCTGTGATTCAATCTCTGAAAGATTGATGGGACTGCCTACCAATGCGGCTTGTCACAGTCATAGCCCCTTAGTTTGCGGCTGAAAGTGACTTCCTCATTAATGCTAATGACGTGACACCAAAGATGTGACTCAAGAACCCTTCAGATGGAACCACGTGTCGTACATCGAAGGGGATCATTCTTGTAGAATTTGCCTATAAATACTAAGCTTATTTCCACAAGAAAGGGATGTTGAAAATATTACTCTCACCACACATATATCAAGTCCTCTATTCTAATTATTCTTCAAGTGTTATAACCACCTGGGAAATCGTTAGTTAGAGGCCCTCAAGCTTTTACCTCTCCCATAATGTGTTTCTCTTTATCCTTGGTTACCTACCCACCCGGGCCTAGGCATATCTGCGTGGTTGAATAAATCGCGTGGCAGTCCAAGTAAGAGGAGAAATACACGTAGGAAGAGGAGGCGTGGGGTTCCTGTTGGCAGCCATTTTTGGAGGTCAACAATATATTTTATAGCTAATTTTATATCGTAAAAAACTTTAACCTTGTCTTAAAAAAACAATTAGCTAGTAAATAGAGTTTAATGTAATGTTAAATTGCTTCTTTATAATTAAATATTAAATTTATAAAATTATCGCTTTTTATGCAATGTTTCCTACTTTATATTTATTAGAAACTTGAGTGATATTCTCTTGCCCCCTTGTGGGCAGATGCAATGTTCACCTGATTAGGTGTTTGATTGCCCGTTTGGTGACACTTCAACAGGTGGGCATTACATCTTGTCCACAAGAGAGCAGAGAACACTACTCTAGAAACTAATGTCTTTAAATATCACATATCGTATTTTGTCCTATTTTTGTTTGTCTTTTTTGAAGTAATGCTATTGAATATTAGTGGTATTTAATATTATATTATGTATCGATAAAATTTATTTAATAATGATTAATATTATTTATTTAATTTTAATTAATTATAACCAGTAAATTAATTCTACCACCACATAAAATGAACTAACGGCTAATGTACCAGTAATGTTAGACAACATTATTATTTTTCCTAGGGTGAGTGGGTGGGTGGTAATCATCATTTTCCTTTTATTATTCACTTTTTTTAGGTGCAGTCCTTTACTTTTGTAATTTCCCGGTGACGAAGTTTTCTTGAATATGGCTCCCACCGACACGACACCGACACGTGAATGTGATTCGATGCAATTCCCCACGCAATCCTACGGTAATAAATCCAGAATTTTTCTCTTACTGTCAGTCAATCCAACGCTCAATAATCCCTGAAAAGTTTTCTAAGAATAATAAGAACCCCTTCAAATGTCAGTAGGGTCCACCACACGTATCAATCCCACTACGTGTCTAATTTTTTATTTTTTACATTTACAACAGGAATGGAATGGGGAATCCAATGTAAAATTTAACCCAACTATATATTATATATTGCGTGATAAATAATTTTATTCCTTTAAGATCGTGTATAAATATTAGGTGTACGATGTTGATAATATGCATATAAATTTGACGTAGAGAGAGTACAAGATTTGTGATGTCCAACTCCATAAATTTTGATAAAATCAAATAAATTATGGACGAATTAAAAAGACTTAGATATTTAAAAAATGATAAATTGTGCTTTAAAGTTTGTACATATAAAATGATTCATAAAGTCATTAAAAGTCATCGACATTTTGAATACCCCTTAATTTCGTAGGATTTTAAAATGTCTTAATCGAATATCGCGTGATTTTATAAGACTTTTTAAAAGTCTTTACAAATCTATATTGAATACTCCAAGATTTTTATGGAATTTAAAAAGTCTAAATTGAATACACCTAAACTTTTAAACTCCATAAAAATCTTTAAAAATCCTATCAATTTTTAATTGAATACACCCTCATAAGTCAAAAATTGTGAGACTTGACCTAACCTACTTTAAGACTTGAGGTCACTCATGGAGACCTTTGAGAATTGATGAGACCTCAGTTCACTAAACACAGGAGTCAATCTTGTGACTCGAAAAATCAATTCGTCCCACAGTGGCGCACAAGGAAGGTCCAAATGTCATGTATGTTTTATAACCAAGCTACTACTCGAGGTCCTACTGTTCGTGCCACTAGAAGTCAGCATCTTGACCATTAGGGAGACCTATGACTAGTCAAACTGTTTGAGGGTGGCATATTCCTAGTCCAATCCTACCTCTTACATCTTAAACCTTATATATTAAAGAAGCCTAATCATTCCGTAGTTAAAATATTAGGTTGAACACAGGCTTCTATTATAACACGAACTCGTAGGCTCATGGGCCAATTCCCCTCCTTCCAAAAAATAAAATAAAATAATTCCTAATCCTTCGAGATTTTTTACACAGATAATCTACTATTTGAAAACAATTACAGAAAAAACATATATGTATCGTATATTACAAAATACTTGTGCCGTCATTTTGTTTATAACTAATAATTAATTACATTTAATACCATAACTAAAAGATAAATAAACGACCATCATTGTAATACAAGATTGCAGGATCTCTAATTATGGGATACTCTTACAATCATCGAAATATAACTTTGATATATATGTTTGAAAAAAAAAATCTCTCTTCACAAAAACAAATTCACACAGATATTAATGAATTTTATTGAAAAAAAAAAACTCTCTACTCCTAATCACAATAAGAACAGATTTGTAACAATTTGTGGTACATATAATAAAGCTCATAATAATAACAATTGTAGCATTTTATGTTACATAACATTTATGATAAAATGTCAATAAGCCTACACAATCAGTTGACATAAAATAACAAGAATCAGAAATCACACATAAACACATTTGTTACAATTTGTGATACATGTGATACTATCAATTGTAACATACAATTGTAATAGATAAATCCACAATTGTCATATTTCATGTTATAGAATTGTTACATAAATCACATTTGTAACATACTATGAAATATTATTGTGAACAATTCTACACAAACACTATCACACATTTGGCAACCCCATAACTATCACTTGAATAATATTTGTAACACTAGCCGTTACGAAAGACATATGACCGCTATGAAAGGCAAAGAATAACTGCAATTAAATTCACATCTACCAAGCCTTTGATCTTTTGTGAACTCTTTTGAGGTTGAATATTTCATGTGCCGACGACTTGAAACTTTACAATCACATTGATTTTGTTCAGTCGTTGACTCATTTTTCGACTTCGACCGAGATATGCGAGCGTTACTTGGTATATCCAAACAAATAACATTTTCCTATGTCGCAACTGGCGACTCAACTTTGGTTATGGACTAAGTAATTCTGTGATTTGGGGGTATCCATTACTGCAATTTTTGTTCTCCAAATTATGAACTTCAAACTCCTGAAGAAGATGATAATGGAATTCTAGATGTTTTAGATTTTCACAATTAAAAATCGAGGAGAAATCTGTGTATACTACTTCAAATTTTGAAGATACCTGTAATTTGGAGATTCTATTCAAAATGGAAAATGACTGCAATTTAGGGATTCATCTTGGATTTTGTGTGCGACTATATAGGAACGTGATAAAATTATTATCCATGTTTTTCAATATATTAATTTAATATATTAAAAATATAAAATAATAATTAGTATTTTTTACAATAAATGACAATGTTTGTAATATTAAAATTATTTCTAAAAATACAAGTAATAAGTGTAATTTCCACATCCCTTTAAGACTAAATTATGAACCATTATAAATAGGTGTCTTTACCTCATTATTCACATTACGATATCTCGCATTGTATTCAATTTATATCTTTAAACTTATATTTTCTATCCATATCTACTAAATTCAGTATCGAATGACAACGAGGTCACACATCAGAAGCCTTTGTTTCAAGTATTGGAAACATTGCTCATGATCTTTCCCGACTTTGGTATTTAGCCAACTTCAATCCATCGAGATAAATTTTTTGATTTTGATAAAAAGTTAAAGTTTCAATAATTAATTTTAACCATTTATATAATGGGACATACAATGATGCTATACTAAAAATAGACTAGACTCAAGTTTAAGTAGACTCAGTGAGCGCTCTATATGGGTGGTATTCACTGCCTTAGGCGACTGGTCGATAGACCGACTACTACGTTGGGTGGTCAGTCGATCGACATCTACCAATGATCCATCAAATATTTTCACGTGACGGTTATTTTATGAGTAAATCAGAGATCCACATTTCGAATTCAATTGGCGAACCACCGAAAACTGCTGCCAAGCAGGCGGGAGGTAACTTCCAGGCGCATGAGAGAAACACCGCTAACCTATAAATACCTCAAAGTGTGAGCCAGGTAAAAGAGATCCTACAATTTCATAATACTCTATTTTTTGTCTTTTCTATATTATCATTTTCTCTTACAATTTCTACTTCTCACACTGTAAGACAATCTAAGGGAGAGTCTATCGTCATTCCTTTCAGGTCAGGGAAGCCATAAATAGATCATTTTTAAAACATCTCAAACCAGGTAATAGATCAGACGGTACGCTGACGAAACCATAAAGTGGTCTACAACTTCAAAATCGTCCCAAGACCTTAGCGGTGAACAATAATACCAAAATTTGATTAAATCTCTAAATCGCCTTATAGCTCAGGTGGTACACTGAAGAAACCACACAACTGGTCTACAACTCCAAAATTGTCTAAAGAGCTTAGCGGTGAGCAATAAAACTAAATTTTTGTTAAGTCTCTAAATCGCCTAATAGCTCGAGTGGTACGTCAACGAAACCACAAAGTGTCTACAACTCCAAAACGCACAAAGAACTTGGCAGTGAGCAATAAAACTAAAATTTGGTTAAATGTCTAAATCGCCTAATAGTTTGGGACTTTGGGTAGTACGCCAACGAAATCACAAAGCGTTTTACAACTCCAAAATCTCCCCAATAGCTTAGCAATGAGCAATAAAACTAAAATTTGGTTAAGTCTTTAATGTCTAATAGCCTAGGTGATACACCGACAAAACCACAAAGTGGTCTACAACTCCAAAATTGTTCTCAAGAGCTTGGCTGTGACTTGTGAGCAATAAAATCAAAATTTGTTTAAGTCTCTAAATTGCCTAATAGCTCGGGTGGTACGCTGACGAAACCCCAAAGTGGTCTACAATTTCAAAATTGTCCCAAGAGCTAGGCGGTGAGTAATAAAACCAAAATTTGGTTTAAGTCTCTAAATCTCCTTACAGCTCAGGTGGTACACCGAAGAAGCTACAAAAGTGGTCTACAAAAATTGTCCAAAGAGCCTTGGTGGTGAGCAATAAAACTAAAATTTGGTTAAATCTCTAAATCGCCTTATAGTTCATAGTGGTACGCCGTAAAAACCACAAAGTGGATTACAAATGTAAAATCGCTCAAGGGGTTGGGTAGTGAACAAGAATGCAAACAATTTGGTTAAGAACTTCGAAATTGATAAACCAATAAATCATTTAGTATTAGTCAACAAATAGAAACCACGTCTACGGTGTATTCAGATCAATCAATTGCCTATTTCGATAGTCAACTTGAGACAATTGACTGCTTTGCACATTGGCGGTTGATTTTCCAAGCTTGCATGGAAGACAGTTGATAGTACTATTTTTCATACTGGCGATCGACTGTGTCCCCTTTAATTTTATGAAATGGTCGATTTATTAAAGCATTCAATTATTGCTATAGAAATGATTATTTAATCCAGTCTACTTACTACAAAATTTGATAGCAAAAAAGACAAGGCAGACAAAATGTTGATTGAACCCAGACACAAACTCATGAGAGTAATATGACGTCGTTCAAACATTACTAGGGAGTATATGGACAAAAGTGCGTGCTAAAGATAAACGCCAAAGTCAAGCTACACAAGATGAAGTTAGTCTACATCCCGGGTTAAAAGAGAGAAAATGTTTGTTAAACTACCCAAATTTCGTCTCAAAAAAAGAAGAAGAGATAGCCACAAGCAGAATTACTCGAGCTGAGAAGCACCGTCTCCATGATGAAGATGAGTGTCTGCATGAACATTTGCTCCACTTTGCTCTGTGGACTGTTCCAACTCCTATCGTTGAGCTAAGAAACAATTGAAACTTAAGGGGTAGACACCAGAGTGCTCGACTGCTAGCCATTTATTAGTTAATACAATAGAAGCACTTATAGACTCAACACCATATCATATAAATTAGGCTTGTATTCTGAGGAAGCTTTATAGTTCTCCACGGCATCGTGCTGAGCACGGGCGAGCGTGGCTCGGAGGTTATCAATCTCCTTATCTCATTCCTTGTTTGAGCCTATGAAGCCTCACAATATTTCTCCAAACTGAAAATCTTCTTCTTCAAGTAACTTACTTCTTTGGATTTCTCATCCTCGACAACTTTGAAGTCAGTAACCAAGCCCTGGCTGGCTCTAATGAGTGAATCTTGAAGGGTCAAAACCTAGCGAACATAAATCAAAGCATAAATTGTTAAACAAAATGCAAATCGGAATTAAAAGAAAGGAAAGTAAACATACGAATCGCTTATCTTTCTGTTGTAGACTACTAAAACCTTCTTGATATCATCAATTGTCCTATTGGATAGACCATCGAACATATGTGAAACAATGCAGCCCTGCATAACCTCGACGTCTCGCCTGCCATGAGTGGGCAAAAAGCAAAGGTCGGGAACTGGAGATTCTCCATAATCTAGTCGCCATCCATCTGCATTTGGTCAGCGTACATAGGCAAATCAAGATTATCTCGTAAAAATAAAATAAAATAAAAATTCTACAATGATAGAATTATTCAAGGAAAGATAAGAAATTTTGCTTCACGATGGAAATTCTCAAAAGGTAGAAGGGCTAATGATACTGTACTAAAAATGGATCAGACTCAAGTTCAAGTAGACTCAATGTGCGCTATACATGGATGGCAGTCACTACCTTAGGCAACTAGTCGGTATACCGACTCATTGAGCACTTTACGTGGGTGACAGCCAATCAATTGCCTTAGACAACTGATCAGTAGATCGACTACTACGTTGGGTGGTCGGTCGACCGACATCTATCAATGATCTATCAAATGTTTCACACGATGGTTATTTTACAGGTAAATTAGAGCCACACATTCTAGATTTAATTGGTGAACCGTCGAAAACTACTAGTACGTGAACAATAACTGCCAAGCAGGTGATAGTGAGAGGAAATTCGCTCACCTATAAATACCTCAAAGTGTGAGCTAGGTAAAGGAGATCTCACAATTTCATAGGACTACATTTTTCGTTTCTATATTATCATTTTCTCTTGCATCATCTAACTCATGCTGAAGGATAATTTAGAGGAGAGTACTCTGCCATCATTTTTAGGTCATCGAAGCCTTAAAGAGATCTTTGGAAGCATCTCAAATCAGGTAATATTTCATACAATTTTTTACAATTTTTCAATTACACATTTTATCAATTTTATAAAAATATTTTACTGTTAATTAAAATCAAATATATCCTTATTCTTTTAATACTTTATTTTTGCAACATTATTGTCTCTTGCGGATAAAAATCGTCTACTTTACTTTTAAAATGTCAGGCTTTTGTTGAAATTACAACCATACCCTTTTTCTTAATTAAAAGAACAAATAATATATTGTTTTTCATTTTTCTTTCTATTTTTTTAAATTACATTTATCTGTTTTTACTCATTTGATCTAAAAACAGTAATCCACGTGCATTTGATGTCCCATTAATCTCGGATGGTTTGTATTAAGTAGGAAGTAATGGTGCTACAAAATCAAAAACTTGAGGACGACATTGTTAAGAAAAATAAGTTAGAAACCATTCTGCTGTAGAGATCATAATTGAGGGACAGCGTTGCAGTTTTCCCTTTTTTTTAGTGGAAATGACTCGTCAACCATCTTGCTTGTTTTCACCTCACATGTATGTACATGCATATTCAATACTGTCTTGTTGGATATGATAAATTATACAATATTAAACAATGATAAAATAGGAAAAAAGAATTTAAAATATTGTAATTTCACTTTGAATATTTGAACTTTTTATTGTTTCAAATTAGTCACTAAACTTATATTTTTGTCTTAGTCTATGTTTGGATAAGTTTAAATTATAATTTAAATTGGTTAAATAAACTTTTTATTGGACTCACAATTTACTATCTACTAAAATCTACACATTTTATAAAATTCATAATTTATAAGCACTTAAAAAAATAATTTTAGTACCGACAAATATGCTATAATTTAGTTCTAACTTCTAAGCACCATGTCTTGCTAAATAAATGGGAGATGTTGTGACTAATTGAATGTGGATTTTTATCATCTAACGAGTGGTTGGTGATATAGCATTCACAGTGGGCATTAATTATGGTGCACACTGTGCACGTGTCATCGTCACACTGGTTAAAGAGTTGACAATTTTTTAAGTTTTTTAAAAAGTAACCAATATGGCGATGCCACGTGGACAGTGAACACTATAATTAGTGCCCACTGTGGGTGCAATACCACTACTCATCATCTAACTAGGTAAAAGTAGGTGGTGTTACATAAATTGTGTTTTCAAAACGTGCTCTTATAATTAAAAATTTCAAGTTCGACCATCAAAATTACGTATAGTCAATCATTTGTTTGATCTAATCGAGACCTAAAGTAGCCCATTTAGAGTGGACTTGGGTCTTGGTCGGTGCAATGGCCTAACGTACCTTGCGAACTCATAAGCATTGAGGACAAAAGTTGGTGTGATCACTCAAGAATTGAAATCAAGTAGTGGAAGAGCAAATCCAATGCTGTTGGATTTTTGTACCAAAAATATATTCCAATATCAGATTTTGTGTTTCTTTTTTTGTGGCAGACAAGGACTACAGTGACTTAACACTATTTCAAATATTCAATTAATTTTATCTATTTTCCACTATTTTATATGGGCATGTCATGTCACAAGAAACGAAAAATTCCTTTCTTTGAATAAACTATAAAATAATTCCTCATCTTAATGATCATCTCTATAAACAATTAGCTTAGAAATGTACAATTTAACATTATAAATAATAAATGCACATCATTCTTGCTTATGTCTATGAGTAAGAAAGAATCATTTCACTAAACTGATCGTCAAATTATGAACTTTAATCGCACTTTTGTTTTAGGAGAAATGTATATATGAGTCGATTAGTACAATTAATTATTGATAGTATTATATTTCAGTATTCTAAGAAGTACTAGATATGATTTTTCGAATTGTTTCGTGATACCCTCTACAACTTACCCACAACAATCTCTTGACCAACTCCGTCTTCTTCTTGACAGCCACTCACGTAACTACGACTGCTAACTCTTTGAACTCACTACACGGGAATTCAGTTAATGCAGATCTCAATTGTGAGATGTGCATTAGTAATAAATTAGAGAACATAAAATGTTGATGACGTTAAAATTAGATGGAATTTAACATACCTTGCAGGGCCGGCCATGAAATTTGGGGGACCTTAGGCGAAAATTTAAATGTGGCTCTTAATAAATTGAAATGTTTTAAATTGAAAATTTTTGACAGACTTATAAGTCAAAAAAGAGTACATTTTTCTTCTTCTTCGTTGAATGAAAAAATAGTTGGAATTTGTGTTAAGCTGTGTAGCCTAATTTGTTGCGCTACGCAGGGCTGTACGTGGATTGACCTTCGCGGTAAGATCACCGTGGGGGTTGGAAGGTAGGCAGGCGGTCCCCTCTCGGAGGCTCAGGGGTAGCATCCCCAACAGGTCTACAATATTTGTATTTGTTTAAGTTATAGTGTTTTTCGAGATTTTGCCTTTGTAATTAGGTTATGCTAGTATTTCATTATAACTAGAAATCTTCACTGGGTTACCTTATAATTTCATTATAATTAGGGAACTTTCATTGGGTTATTATATATAGGACTAATCTCTTGTAAATAAATATCATAATTCATTTTAGTGAAATACTACAGCGGCTAAAGACAGGACATAGACTCACATTGATGCGAATATGTATAAAACATTTTTAATTTTCGCTATTTTATTTATTGCTCCAATCCTAACAATTTGAAAAATCATTTTAATTCAAGATAAAAATCTCTAAAATGAGGTTTAAAGGAAAAATTGCACGACTTACACTTTGAATACTAGATTAAGGTAGATAATGTATGTTAGATTTGTATTTGTTTTCTATTTAGGCTCATTTCACATGTAAGTATACTATTTTTTTTTTAATTAAAAAAAAAAAAAAAAAAAAATTGGACCAAAATGTTTGGACCCTAATGGTTGGGGGGCCCGAGGCGGCTGAGCCAGGGCCTGCCTTGATACCTTGTGTTAAATTCTTATAAAGATTAATATCATGTTGTTACTAATTATTATTATTATTATTATAATATAATTAAACACAAAGGCAACGTTTTCTTGATTGACGAATAGCATTTAAGTTTATAAATATTTTCAAGTTTTTAAAGATGCGACTACCATATGTTACAATAATTATTACCCTACCACTAAAAAGTCACCAATGGCCACGGGACATGTGTCTGGTGGCCTTCATAAATACTACCCCACCATGGGAAGTATAACATTTCCCTTCGAACTTGTATATCTGTGCATTAATCGATTTCCACTACATATTTAATCTGCTACCTTTCAATTTGCTTGCATCGTGGTCTTGAATAGTCGATTTTTGTTTAAGATGTAAAATGGATAAACACTTAAAAATGATGAAGAAGAAACTATTTTGGCTAGAAACTAGCACTTGCATTTTATTCTTAAATTGGAATACAATCCCATGTCATATGTTGTTTCAGCAGAAAATTCCTCTTTGAAGAATCACAACTCTTGAGTGAATCAGTAAGTTTTCCATTTGCTTTGAGTGCTGCAATGAGTTGTGACACATCCCAATCGTACGACTATGAGCTGTGATTTCCTCTGTCCAATCTTATGTACAAAAGCATGGAGACATTAGTTAGATTCTCCAAATATCAGAACCCTTGCTTTGCTCTAAATAACCACGAGTTTATTCGAAAGGGCGTAGCTATTCAGTATGGTTGATTAGAGACATAAGAAACCTCAGACAATTTCAGCAAACATATCATCTTGAAAGTTTGCTATGTAAGCGTGTTTGTCTGCCCTAGCTAAAAGAAGCCGTTATTTGTACCGTTCTAGAGATGATCCTCGTTGTGGACAGGATGATTAGATGGGGCTACTATCAGTACAATACTAGTTCCGTGAAGCAATCGAGCTGGAATATGAGCTGTCGTGAACGTCAGTTTTAAAAGGAGAGGTTTAATGTAATGAGTCTAACTGTGTCGTAGTGCTAAGTTAATGCTTGACTTGGGGGCTTATAGAACCACTTAAGCACTCTCTCCTTGCAGTCCGTCCGGATACAAGGATGACTTCTGCTTACCGTGATTGTAAAAATGCAAACGATAAAAACCAACAATCCCTCATTCTCTATTGAAATGCAAACCAAAATTGATCGTCAAACATTGTTTCAATCAGATCACTTCCTCTGGTCTGATCGAAAGCTAATAACTCCAATGTTTTATATATATCTTTGGAGAATGGCTTTGAATCATCGCCTGATACAAATTCTTGAACTACATTATTAACCTCAATCAAACTGCAGCCTGGTGTTTTCTTCATGCTCTTACTTCTAATGAATTTCCTCATTCTTGAAACACCATCCCATTTTCCAAGATCTGCATAAATATTTGCAAGTAAAACGAAGTTCCCCGTGTCTTCTGGTTCGAGCTCTAAGAGATTTTCCATTGCAATAACTGCAATCTCGAGACGACGGTGAGTTCTGCAGGAACTCAACAAGGAACCCCATATTGCTGCATCTGGCTTCATTGGCATGCTCTTCACGAGTTCAAGAGCCCGATCGAGATCCCCTGTACGCCCAAGAAGATCGACCAAACAGCTATAATGTTCTACTCCTGGCTCGATATTATAATCATCTCTCATCGAGTCGAAGTACCTTAATCCCTCGTCTAGTAAACCAGCATGTCCACAAGCTGATAAAAGACCAACAAAAGTGATCTCATTTGGTTCAACTTTTGCCCTCTGCATTTCCTGAAACAATTCAATGGCTTCGAGGGCTCTCCCATGATTCGCTAGCCCAGCAATCATAGTACTCCACGAGATAACATCCCTATCTGGCATCTGACTAAACAATTGCCAGGCTTGGTTCACACTCCCACATTTTGCATACATTTCAATCAATGCATTGCATACACTAGTCTTTTTCAAAAACCCATTTTTATCAGCATAAAAATGAATCCATTTTCCAAGCTCTAGAGCTCCCAGTTGGGCACAAGCCGGCAAAACAGCGACTAAACTGATCCAGTCAGGCTGCATCCCCACCATCTGCATTCCCCGAAAAACATCCAATGCATCGCCATAGCGCCCGATTTTCGTGTACCCAGAAATCATTGCTGTCCATGAAACAATAGTCTTATTAGGCATCTCTTCAAACAATGTTCTGGCTCTTCTCATTTGACCCAACTTTATGTGCCCAGTAATAAGACTATTCCAAGAAATCACATCCCTTTCAGTCATTTCCTCAAACACCATATGAGCAGTACCCATTTCATCACACTTCACATACATATCCAACAACGAATTTTCTATCACATTTGTACACTTCAACCCAAATTTAAACACATGCCCATGGACTTGCCTCCCTAAAGCAACATTCAAAAGTCCTCCACAAGACCTCATAACAAAAGGGTATGTATATCTATCAGGCAAAATGGGCTCTGCAACCCCTTTATGCCTTATAATCTGCTTATACACATTGATGGTCAATATATACGAGTGCTTGTGTGTATAGCCTCTAATCATAGCATTGTACAAGAAAATGTTTGGTTCAGCTACTTGTTTGAATACCAAACTTGCATACTCTATTTCTCCATTTTGACCACAAATATCTACCATCCTAGTCACCAAGAAATTGCTTTGTGACAGTGAAAATTTCACCATCTGGGCTTGAATTCTTTTCAATTGTCCCATTTTATTGCATTTTCTTAACATGGGTATGAACATGTCTTCCAATCCTCTTATTGTCAAGACTCCTACTTTTGCCGCCATTGAGATTCTAATGCTACAGAGATTCAATCTTTTATGAGAAAAGATTCACTCTTTTTGCAACAATTTGAGTTTCCAACATAAAGGATTAGCCAATCAGTTAATAGATTGTAAATGGGTAGGTTTGAAAATAAATGAATTCCACATAGGATGAGCGAGGGCATAAGATCAGGCCAAGAGGCATAGTCCACGGAAAAAGATTCAATCTTTTTTCAACAATTCGAGGGTAGATTCCAAATATAGTGAAGGGTGCTGATGGTTTTGTATACTGACTTTATAATAAAATAATTATCTAAGAATTTGGGATTAGAGGCCTATATATTGGAAGGGTGCTGAGGTTTGTACTATAGGGCCAAAATATAGTTAAGCCGCCGGGGGTCTCGGCTCCCTTATCATCACGTCACGAACTTCCTTGACTTCCGGCTTCCAGCACTAGGCAGCTCAGCCTCCATACGTGTTCTTTCAACTCTGTGGAGATCTGTTTTTGGTAAACAGTAGTCACTGAGACTCCCTGTATGAGGGGTTCTTCTGTTCAACATTTGGGTCACTAATTCCTCTCAATTGTGTCAAAGTTTCCATTTTTGGAACGGAATAGCATCAAGATCAAACCTTATTCCATGTAATTTAAGATAAAATAAGAAAAACTTCTGCGATTCACCATGATGAAATTTGAAGATGGGGTGAAATTTTGAAGTATAGAGGCAATGTTTACAGCTTATGTTTAGTCTTTTTGGTGATTAAATGCTCTATACGGTAGTTTCACTGATGAGTGAGAGACAAAAATTAGCAGATATTTTAAGAAAGTGTTCTAGGAATTTGTTTCTTGATCAAGGAAAGGAGGTTCATGGAGCTGTGGTAAGAAAGGGTTATGGGTTTGATTTGATGGTAAACAATGATCTCATAGATATGTATGGAAAATGTGGCAGAATGAGTCGTGCTAGTGAAGTGTTTGATGGAATGCTTGAAAGAAATGTTGTTTCTTGGACAGCATTGATGTGTGGATATTTACAGTTGGGCAATGCCAAGGCATCATTATCACTTTTTGGTCGCATGGGATTTTCTGGTGTGAGGCCTAATGAATATACTTTCTCTACAAATATCAAGGCGTGTGCATTTTTGGGTGTTCTGGAAAACGGGATGCAGATTCATGGTTTGTGTACTAAAAGTGGATTTGATGGGTATCCTGTGGTGGGAAATTCAATCATCGATATGTACTCTAAATGTGGAAAAATCAGTGAAGCTGAACGGATGTTTCGTGAAATGCCAGTTAGGAGTCTGATAACTTGGAACGCGATGATATCAGGGTATTCCCTTTCCGAAGATATGTGTGACAGATCTTTGCTTTTGTTCAAGGAGATGCAAACACAAGGAGAAATACCGGATGAGTATACATTTACGAGCACATTAAAGGCTTGTCGTGGCCTTGGAGCTTTTCAAGAGGGAACACAAATTCATGCCTTTCTGATTATAAGAGGATGTCCAATTCCAGTTCAAAACATTATTGCCGGTGCTCTTGTTGATCTGTACGCTCAATGTGGACACTTGTTTGAAGCACAGAAGGTGTTTGATCAAATGGAAAGGAAAAGTGTGGTATCTTGGACGACTCTAATAACAAGATACGCTCAAGAAGGAAACTTATCAGAGGCAATGGACTTGTTCGGACAGCTTCAGGAGAGTCGTATTCCCATTGATGGATTTGTACTTTCGAGCATGATCAGTGTCTTTGCTGATTTTGCTCTTGTGGAGTTAGGAAAGCAAATGCATTCCTATACCATCAAAAACCCCTCAGGTTTAGACACATCGGTAGCAAATTCAATCGTGGATATGTATCTCAAGTGTGGTTTGACGGAGGAGGCTGAACGGCTCTTTGTTGATACGTCGGAGAAAAACGTGATCTCCTACACGGTTATGATAACGGGATATGGGAAGTATGGTCTTGGTAAAGAAGCAATTGATCTCTTCAAGAAAATGCAGCGGGATAATATTGAGCCGGACGATGTGACCTACTTGGCTTTGCTTTCTGCTTGTAGTCATTCTGGTCTTGTTGAAGAAAGTCACAGATACTTCACACAATTGTGTAATAGTTATCGGATAAAACCCAGAGTCGAGCATTATGCTTGCATGGTCGATATCCTTGGTCGAACTGGACGGTTAAAAGAAGCCAAGAACCTCATAGAGAAAATGCCACTAAGACCTAATATTGGAATATGGCAAACATTACTTAGTGCTTGTAGAGTACATAAAAATGTCGAAATAGGGAAAGAAGTAGGAGAGATTCTCTTGAGATTGGATGGTGAAAATCCTGTAAACTACGTTTTGCTGTCAAATGTTTTTGCTGACGCCCTCTATTGGAAAGAGTGTGAGAGATTGAGATGGTTAGTGAAAGCTAAGGGTTTGAAGAAGGAAGCTGGGCGTAGTTGGGTCGAGATTGATAAGGAAATGCACTTTTTCTACAATGGCGACGAAACACATCCGCTTAGTAAAAAAATCCACGAAATTTTGAAAGAAATGGAGAAGAAAATGAAAGAAGTAATGGGTTATGCATATGAAGTGAGATTTGCATTGCATGATGTGGAAGAGGAATCAAAGGAGGAAAACTTGAGAGTTCATAGTGAGAAATTGGCTATTGGTTTGGCTTTAGTTTGTGGTGGGATGAACAAGGAAGGACAGCCCATTAGGATTTTCAAGAACTTGAGAGTTTGTGGGGATTGTCATGAGTTCATTAAAGGTTTGTCCAAGATTTTGGAAAAAATGTTTCTTGTTAGAGATGCTAATAGGTTCCACAAGTTTGAAAATGGAGTATGCTCCTGTGGAGATTATTGGTAATATTGTTTTTACACTTTTTTTTCTTCTTTAATAATGTCGAGTTCAATTCATCTCACCAACATACGTGTATGATCAAATATTACCCAACTTAAATTGTAGATCTCAGGAGCAAACAAGTGATTTTCAACCACAAAAGCTCTTAAAATTTAATTTTGATTTTTAATTTTGCATGTAATATCTTGTCACACGACTGAATACCACTAACTTGAAACGTTTGATATACACTAGACTACGTCAAATTTTGCCATGGGGCTTCATTCCACATCTTCAGTTCCCTCTTCCTATTTGATACTTCCTAAAGAACAATTCATATAGGGAAACTAATACTCAAATAAAGTCACATACACGGCTTGGTATCTTTCGAGAAGGCCAAAACAAATTATTTTAACTCTGATAAAAAGATAACTGAATCTTAAACTTCCTTCATACTCATGTCACGTGTGGCAACCAGAGGAAGGATATTATAAACTCACAGGTTACCACAAATTTTGAATACCACCGAGCCTACCGTGCTAATGCTTGGCAAAATATTACAACAAAAAATTATGCAATTTATTCATATATGTGAAGGCAGTAATTTAGAAAACAAAACTGTAATGCCAAGGCCATAGCATTAAAAGGTGACTATCAAAAGAGATGAAGCTACAAAAATCCGGCAGCCCCTATGACGCGAGACCAACAACGTTGCAACAGACATGGCATATACTCAAGCATTAGCCACCATCCGCTCATGAATGTCAGCACACGGACTTCCTTCTTCGATGCTAGAAGTTCCTTCGTGCACGCCTTCAGTATCTGCTCCATCGCCTTTTTTGCCGGACCAACCGTACATTTTTCTCCGGGCATCCCTACGTGCTGCTCGTTCATCTAATTTGATTTCTCTAAATTGTTCTTCCAAACGAGCCTCGTCCTCGGGTGAAAAAAACACTACCTCCATCTCCCCAAGTTTTTCGTACATCTTCTCCATTTTAGCTTTCCAGAAGAGGCCCATCTCAGTGTCCATCTTGTGGTACGGAGTTTTCAGCAAGTACTCGTCAATCCCACCTGCCTTATCTATGCAGCGGATTGCATGAGTGGTTACCTTAACACGAATGTGGCGATCAAGAATGTAGCTGAAGAGCCGTTTCTCCTGCACATTAGGCTTCCAATTCCTCCTTGTCCTATCATTTTCACCAAACTAATAAGATTCAGAGTGCAATATCTTCATTATTTCATAGATGAGATGAGAGTTGCATAATGGAACCAGAAAATAATCTGTCCACCATGCTAAAGAAAAATATCATATTCATTACTAATTATACAATAATGCAAGTCAATCACAACATTTTACTACAAAATGCTTCAAACCTCACTAGCCAATGTACTAATTTACCAGTAACTGAAGACACCAAAGCTAAATCTAGCTACAATTCCTAAATAAGCAAGCACTACATATAGCTACTTCTATGGTTGCACTGTCAGCACTTATAAATTATGTAAAAACAGTCAGAGCTCACACTTTGGATCCTTATGGTTTTTCCCATTTCCAAGCATACATATCAATAAAACCTAGAATACGGGCCATACAGATATTTTACTTTAGTTTTACTTAAGATGTGCTATTTTGTGCCAAAGATGCAAGACTTATGTCCAGAAAAAGTGTGCGCTGCATTTATTAGGGAAACAAAAGATGGGACAACTAAGAGTACATCTTATTCTTTCAAATTCCAAAATACAGCTAAAAATGGAGTTAGTATTGAGTCCAGTAAGGAATCTCATAAAAAGGCAACGGTATGTAGGCTTAGGGTCTAGTTTGTTTAGACTTCGTTGGGAAAAATGTAATAGAGTTGTATATTTTTCCTTTCACATACTAATACATACTTCACAACAAGCAAATTATTTTTCTTCTCCTTCTTCCTTCTTTATTGATTTGGTTGGTGGTACTTTTTTCTTATTTACAAACACACACATATAGTGAGGGAAGGGGGGGACAAGTTACACGCATCAATGCTTATCCATGAGGACCATGACAAGTAACTGATCACTGTTTTGATATGGTTTTCTGTTGAATTTTGCTTTTTGACCAGTCACTTTCTTGTATGTAATCAATAACTCAATGCAAAGTTTAAGAGCTCCGTAATGTAATGTCAATAGTTCATGGTAAGGTGAGAATCTTAAGTGACAAGTAGCAATGACCGAACAAGCTGTTCTTAAATACAAATAAAAATGCAATCAAGAAGTCATAATCCCAAGGTTCAAAAAAACCATTAAAAGGGTCTCAAGAAAGAGTAGTATTCAGAATCCATCCCAAATTATATAGGATTGTCTCACCGGCCTCAGCTCTTGAAAGCAATATTCTTTTATATAAGTTCTAAAATCTAATTACAGAAATTCGCATGAAGTGCACTAATAGCTCTTCTTGCATCCCCGACTTGGTACATTTTATCAAGCCACTATAAATTTTTCCACAGCCTGCCATTATTCTATTTTATGTATTTAATTCAGAGTGTTGAGCTCTTATTACATTGGAAATACAATAATAAGAACGTAATGAGAAGCTAATGAAATTTTGTATTCATTAATACTAAGAGCATCTCCAGCAATGCTCTTTATTTTAAAGAGCGGACTTTCTAAAATAAAGAGTTCCTGAAAATATTGAAAATAAAGAGTTGAAGTATTTATAAGTCCTACAACACTATTTATATTTGATCTTTACTCTGATTTTTTCCATGAGCAATTATAACTCAACACATTTTCCCTCCTTTCTTACTTAGCTTTCTTCTTTTTTATTTTCTCCCTATTTTGAAAGAGGTCTATTTTGAAAGGGGTGCATGGGAAATTGTAAATTAATAAATGAAGGCACTAAATTTTTTATAAAGAGGGCGAATTTAGCTCTCCACATTTGAAGAGCCAACTCCACTCTTTATTTTAAATTTTAGATATAAAAGAGTTTGTTGGACTCCTAACACAATGGATTAACTCTCTAAAATAAAGAGCCTTTGGAGATGCTCTAAAATAATTAAGAACCTCAGCAAATCCTAGATTGTCCTGCACTTTTTCGTACATAACTTTTGGCAGTAAGGAATAGGGGCATAGCAAGTGAAGTTCCTGACTTATCATATCAATTTCAACTCAGAGAATTATCAAATTCTGATTCCGATACCCCAATGCCATACTGCCCAACATAGTACGAGCATTTTCAGATAGTATAGGTATTAGGACATGATCCAATAATTTTCTAGCAAACTCCATTAAATTAATCAATTAAAACTTAAAATCCATCCCTGAAAAACATTATCACCACTCAAATATAATCATAAAAAAACGCAAAATATACAGCATTCTCACAGGGTAAGTATGTAACACAAAAGAACCCCATAAACACAAATACTATACTGACTTGTTGCCGCCGTCTTCACTGACGCGGTTGCCGAACTGGATGTGGCGGCCTGCGTAAAGCCCACGATGGGCCCGGCCCATGACGACCTTGCTGTCGGGCGCACATTTCTTGAGTTGCTCTTTCACTCCAGGCGCTAAATTCTCGTCTCCCCCAATTTTCTTCATTATCTTCTTCACCACTTCTCTTGACCTGAACGCCATTTTCCAATCTCTCTGTGTATGTGTGTGTATATATATATATAGGTATGTATAATAGCGTGAGTTTTGGTTGCTGATTGGATTTCTGTTTGGATTCAATTCGTACTATTAGGGTTTTATTAAGCATATGTTTGGCACCACTTAAATTATAATTTCAGCTGGTCAAATTGGTCAAACATAATTCTCATCCACACATTTCATGAGACCCACAACTTACAACTATTTTTTATCCACACATTTACTAACTGCTTATAATATAAGCACTTAAATTATAATTTCAGTACCTCCAAACATATGCTAAATATATTTGGGGTTTTGGTTTTGGGGAGTGAAATACCATAAGCAGCAAATCCTTGGAAAATGATTTCTTATTTTTAAATTTCTTAAAAAGGGAAATTTCACCTGAGTACAATTTATTGGTGAATTGGTCGCTGAAGTAAAAGTGATTAAAATATTTTTGTCACATATTTAGTTATCAAAGTTAAATAATGTTCATGACAACTACTCTAGATCGGACAAGTGCACGTTAAACGTTGACAACGACTAACGATCTTTGAGCTCATGTCATGAAATTACAAATATTCAAAATAAAATGCCATTGTTAAGAAAAATTCCATGTTCAACAAGAAAATCCCAAATTACTCTCTTTAAATGTCGGTACAAAGAAAAACAATAGGCCGACTGGAAGGAATTTGTCGCTTTTAACGGTCATTAGTCTACGGCTACTACACTGCATCTTACATTAATCGCGCTAGTGGAGTAATCAATTGTGTAATATTATTTAAATTGAGATACATGCATATAATAAATAGAGAATTTGGCGCAAAAGGTCTCCTACATTTGTTCTCAGTACATAGTTTCTAAAGTTTGTTTTTTGATACGGATATTCCTAACTTATGTATTTTGGTGCGTAATTGGTCATTATTTGATAAAAAAAACCGATATGCTCTTAATTTTAATTAGAAAAAATTACAATTGGATTCTAAACTTTTACAAAATGTGCAAATAGGTTAAATACATTTATACTAAATATATCATAATAGTCGTGTTAATTAAATTTTACATAAGAGAAAAAATATTAAATTATTGTACTTTAAGTATATGTAATTGTTATGTGACGTGAAAAATTTGAATAAAAACTAAGATAAACAAATAACAAAATAACGTATATAATTTTATAAAATTGAACCAATGTTTTTATTTAACATCAAAATACTAATTAATTTACAAATTATGTCTTCTTTATTTTCAAATGATAATAACAATAAATTAAAATATGAAAGATACAATATTTGTAGTTAATAAACAAATAGCTCAGTTGAATAAAAATATTTGAGAATCAAGTTTATGACAAAGTATTTCTTCTTCATTTTTATTATAATCATAAAATAAATTTAAATTTAAATAATGAAGTTACTTAATATTAAAATTAATAATTCTACTTAGGGATTTGGGTGCAAATGGTCCCTAATGTATGCTCTTATTGTATTTTTGGTTCTTAACTTTTTATTTTTGGCTAACAAGTTCCTAATCCATGCCATTGGTGCGAAACTGGTCCCAATGGACGAATTCTATCCAAATTTTCCGTTAATTGTGCACATGGAGTGGATTCTCCTTTAATTTATTTTTGAGTTTATTTGCAGTCGATCACTATTGGTAGTCATCATACGTGTCATTACTCAATTGAATGAATTATTCATAATTAATGGCTATAAATACATTACTTAATTAGAGTAAATAATTCATCCAATTGAGTAATGCCACGTAAGATGACTACCGGTAGTGAGTGACTACAAATAGTATTATTCTTTATTTTTATGTACAGGGGCAAACTCGTTAATTCTAATTTTTCCCCCTTTGTTTGGTTTCTGCCAGCCATTCAGGTACTATAGTTAGAGGGAGACAAAGAAGATCCATTTTTTCCAAATTTGGTGGAATAGAAAAGGAACTCGATGCATCTTTTACTTTTTTATTTGCATCTTCATCTTCATTTACATCTTCATTTCTGTTGGACAATTTAGATGACTCTAGTCTCTATGATATTGTTAAAACTCGAAAATTATTGAAATTTTTAAGTCTCGCAAACTCCTCCTTTTGTTCTACAGCTTTACCACCGACGCGTATGCTTAGTTTCCTCAAATTTTTCAATCTTTTGAGATCACTAATTTTGCAAGGATTTTTTCCCTAGATTTCCTATCACAAAACATTTTCTCTCAATCCCATCAATGGTTCCGGCCAACGCTGCCATTATCTTTTTCAACTACCCAAAAAATGACAAATTGAGAAATTAAAGAAGGTGAATAAATAGCGAGCAGATTCTGATCAAGATGTAGTGATAATTGGGCATAATCAAGAAACCACTTTCATCACCCACTTCCGGTGCTCGATTCAATCCAATACCCAGATCCGATGAAACTGATGAAGAAAATGAGGAATTTCTTGGATTTGTGAATGGGTATGGTTGAGTAAAGATTTGTGAAATATATGGTGGAAAGTTGATTCTTTAATATTATTTAAAAATTTGTTAAAAAGCTTAATTTAGGGTGTGTTTGATTCTTTTCATTTTTCATGGAAAATGAAAATTTTTCACCCATTTTCTAGCTTTGCAATGTTTGATTGGTAAAATTTTTCATGGGAAATACATTTTCTCACATATTTTCCATCTTTTGTTTGATTGGAATTTTTGTTTTTCCATGGAAAATGTTTTCCTTGTTTTCCACTTTTGGTCATATTTTCCTTATTTTCAAGGAAAATATTTTCTTTGTGGGATAGGAGAATTTATTTTCCATGGAAAATTTGTTAACCTTTTCCAACCCATTTATTTTCCATGGAAAATTTGTTAACATTTTCCAATCCAAATTTTCTTGGTAATTCATTTCCATGGAAAATATTTTCTTTCCACCCAAATTTTCCACTTGCAATCAAACACAACCTTAAAGTAAACAATTAATTTTAACTATATATTTCATAGGAACGATAATTTTTATTAACTTTTCAACCATATATTTCATTAACTTTTATCTAAATTTATAAAAAAAAATCTAATTTTTAATAAAATCAAACGAGCACTAACATAATTCTACAATGCTTTCTCGTTGACGAAAGGAAATTCACATTTTAATTTTACACCACTTCTTACTTTTTCAGATTTTGATAAATAACAATCCATTGCCAGCAAAATTTCAAACTTTCTTTTTTATTAGTTGGTCAAATCTGACAATTATATCTATTCTCACCTTTTATTTTCTTTCATTAATCTTCGTACTTACTCTTCTCACTATTTTTTATTTCAAAATTTTAGCTCAATGTTGGCACATGATAGTTGGTGTTCGACTAGGAATGTAAATGGTTCGGAATTAATGGATTTGGCTCTTTGAAGGACCTCAATTCGGACTTCAAAATTACTATAACAACAAATAAATTCTTGTTCTTAATCAATTTGTATTTGGTTATATAAATTTTTTTGTCACTCAAATTAGTTTTATATCTTATCTTACAGAAGAAAAGCTGTTTGTGTCCACGTAACACAACTTGACACAATAGAAGAGTTTGATCTTGATCGAGCATATCACTGGACTATACTATAGCCTAATACTGAAACACATATGTCTGTCCCAATCGACCTGTTGTCCTTCTTGGTTTGGGGGAGATGGACATATGATGAAAATGGAGAGACGTGATCTCCTACCCTTTTGGAGCATGAATTTACTACCCACCTGCTGAGGTGGGGCAGGAATTCACTACCCACCTGCTGAAGGGTAGGAGATCATTATTGTGAAAATGGAATTGCTGACGTAAAGTCTCATATTAACTAGACGTTCAATAAATTGAATTATTGTTTTTAATAAATTAACTTTTTAAATGGAATTTCAAATCTCAAAAAGATTTAAAAAATTCAAAATAATAAAAATCTTAAGAATCATGGGTGATGATGATCTAATGTTTTATTCTACCTCTATTTTTGACTTGAAAACTATTTTCTGATTTTAAAATTAAACGAGTCAAATTTGAATACAATTATCATTATCATTTTTATGTTTCACGAATCACATAAATTAATTTTTTATTTCTAATTATATTCCACACGCTAGTCTTTCCACAATCTAATCCAAATTTTAAAACATATTTTCATCAAAACCTTCTAGAAATATTCATCAAATCTATTTTAGTCCAATACTTTGACAATTAGACAATATAGATACTATATATATTTTTACTAACGTCATATATATATCTTTTCAAAGTAACATTTTCTATCCCTTTTGCTTTCAATGCAAGAAAATTTGGCTATATATCATTTAGATAGTGATATTAGTTGAAATTTTGTATCTTTATTTATTTATTTATTTTTTTACTATAGTCGGAAAAAATATATTAACTTTAATTATAGCATGTTTGGAAGTACTTATAAATACTTATAAACTAGTCAAACATCATTTTTAGACACACATTCTGTAGGATCTATTGTTTATAATCTACAAAAATTTTATCAAACAAGCACTAAATACTCCAATGGGAAAGAGTCTTACACAAGCCTTTTCCACTGGCATACCTCGTTGCTCCTGTTCCGTCTCAAATTTGCAAGTAACCAATGAAGAAAAAATAAAAGTCAGATAAATAATCTGATAATAAAAAAGGTGAACAAATTTTATTGATTTAGAAGGAACAAACACGAAATCATTATATTTATATCAATGTTCTAAAAAGTGTAAAGCGTGGCTAGGCGATGAGACCGAGTTTCAAGCTTTTCGGACTTGGACGAGAGCGAGACAAGGGCAAAGTGAGGGCGATGGGTAAGACGTGGACGTCAAGCTTCATGCATAGACGGAGACTAAGCAAAATTTAGGGGACTTTTTAGAACAGTGATTTATATACATAAATGCTCCTTCTTGGTATCAATTTCCGTTCACATAGATTGAAGAACCAAACATACAAGCTGCTAATTTTAGATATTATTGTTTCGACTCGATCAAACATGTTACCATCACAAGCAGAGGCTCGTATTTCTTCTAGAGAATCTCGTAACTCATGTTGTAGAGCCGAGAGCAACTAAAAAGAGATTCTTTTTTCGATTTGAGTCGTCATCATTTCATCAAATCTATCCTGCAAGAAATCCTTGAAGGATCTGCATATCTAGCAGAAAAAGACCTGTAAAGATTATCAGGTTCCACTCTCCCTGATCCTTCATCAAAATTCTGCATATATGTTTCAGGATCATATGAAGAAAATCCAGAGCTTGAATCTTTTTTCTTCTTCTGTTTCGTGATTCTCCTCCAAAACACGAGCCATTTCGAGGGAGATTCGTATCCTCTCTGCGCGTAAGTCTGACCCAATCGGACACTTTTGCTCCACGACGACTTGTTCCACGTATTAATGTTCATCGCTGCACAAGGAGGAGGAGGAGGATTTTGGTTGAAGCTTCAAAATGTTCGAGGCTGCCTACGTAAGTCTTCAAGAGGATGTGTTGGATGATATATTTGTCAAGTATTTATAGGAAATCCAGAGTGTTACATATTTGACCGTGAAGGAAAATAATTTATTTATTTATATATTATTTTCAACTTGTTCCTGTGCACACTCGATGCATCTCTGCTAATGTGGCAGTGGGACGACTATTTTATTGTTCAATAAGTAAAATTGTATTTCAATTTTATTGGACAAAACGTATAATGATCATAACACCGTTAATAAATAATATAACTCATTTTTTAAGAGTCTTTTTTTATTAGTTTAAAAAACGATTATTGAAGTTTTTGTTTATTGGACATTTATCCCTACATCAAATATATAATTTGAGGTCTTCTTCTACTTCTTACGCTTTTCTAATTCGCCAATTATAAGTTGGAGCTTAAACCATTCATCCACGAATGTTTAGCGGGAATCCTCGTACATGGTGAATATCAAAATTTCAATTGAAATGAAATCTTTAAGATAAATCAACGCAATTTAATAAAAATCAATTAAAGGACATTAATTTATATCTTGAATTTTCGAATTCAGAGAAATTAAGAAATTCTTACCATTTCTTAAATTCATGGACTCAATTCAATTCAATGGAATCTTTCATTCACAATTTGCCATTCCCACCCTTTCGGATTACTTCTTCCTTTTTTACTTTGGCGTGGGCGGCTTCATTCTAGACAATTCCTTGATAACTTCCCAAAAGAACGGGGTGTTCCAAACATGTATATGCAAAGAAACCTTAAAATGGACTAGACTCTAGAGTTGAAGAAGAAGATGTTTAGCTTATGAAAGGGATGAGGGTATTTGTGAAATATCAACAAAAAGAAGGTTATTCTATATTAAATATAGAGATGGTAAAATACCATGTCTTGTCCCGTCACCCACCTTGTCCCGCCACGTTAGGTAATCGGGACGATGACGAGGATTATGGTCTCCACCCTAAATTCTCCGAACTCGTTGCGAATCTTTTTATTTTTATGTTTTAAAATTTAAATCGTATTTAAAATAAAAATAAAAATTTAAAAATTAATTAATTAAATAAGGTGGTAAATAGAGATATTTTAATCCCGTCCCCCCACCCCACCCCACCCCACCCCACCCCACCCCACCCCCTCTCAAAAATTCCTAACGGTGCGGGAACAGTAAAAAGGGCTTTCTTGCCACGTTGTCATCCCTATTTAAATAAAAAAAAAACACTTATTTTTTTCTCATTTTGTATCTTCGACCTGGTAGCTTGTTAAAGATTTTTCCCATTTTATTTAGAGAAGAGAAAATTTTATTTTATTTATATTATAGATTTAAAAAAGCCCAAATTTCTTTTGAGATAGAGATTCGAGCCACAACATTATGCCATCATTTCTTTCCTACATTGGAATTAAAGAGGAATGTAATATAATATTTCATCTTTTGGCCTCCAAGCAAAGAGTTAGAAGCAAGATTAGTTGCAGAATTGTAAGTGATAAATTTTGTTAAAAGTGGATTCTAGGTATCATTATTGGTAGCATACTTTCTGCTACTTTTTGCAGCCCATGTTCATTAATCATCACCCTCTTATTTTTCAATAATTAGTAACCGTTTGATAGAGATTATAAATTAGTTTATTTGATCAAAACAGTTTATTTGATCAAGAATGGTAAAAAATGACGGCTACCAAAGTAAATTTTTTTATCAAATAAACTATTTTGGTCAAATAAACTGGTAAATTCTACCAAACGGACTCTTAATAACTTAATAGTACGTTTGGTAAGTAAGAATATACAATATTAAACTAACATTAAATTAAGAAAAATATAAGTTAAACATTTATTCACCGTATAATTTATACTATTCATTCTTATTCAATTTTACATACTATTTAAAAACAATCTTTTTTCAAAAGAGGAATTCTAACCAACAGCCCCCAAACATTACAACTTATAGTACTTGGATCCCCATTCATTTTTCAGTCGCATTTATATCCCCAGACTGTCATTTTAGTGCACATAAGGACAAATGAATGGAAATTATTCAACTTTTTGCCAAATTGTCAATTAAAAGAATGGGAAGCTTAGGTTATTTGTAGACAAAAATACCCACGAAAGAATGGATCGCATGCCTTTACGTGACTATTTGACGGAAAATTAAACAATTAACAACAAAGGCGTATTTAGCCTATGGGCCCACCCCAGTTCAAAGCAAAAAACTTATTTTGCTTTTTATTTCACCAAATCAATTTTAAATTACAATTCTCAAACGTTAAGAAAAGTCTTTGATGTCATTTTGAAGTACTCACTGCGTAACTCGTTATGTCTTATTTTCGTCTCTTCGTTTTTGCTGTACTATCGAAGTTCTCTTAAAAAAATTTGTAAGCCCCTGATTTATTTATTCTGAATCCACCCCTAAACATAACGACAATAAAACATAAAAATCCAATTTCTCACCAAATTACATAAAGATATTTGAGATCATTCTTTTATAACAAGTTGACGTGGAATGTGGATTACCATTTATGAATATGTTAAGGTTTCGGCCTTAGCAACTTGTGATCGGTGAATTGACGACCTGATAAATTAAATAGTATTAATAAGAAAAATACACTTAAAATTTTTGAAAGGGCATTCTCACTGCAACGATAGTGATAGTGAAAATATCTTTATTTTTGAATTATTTGTTTAAAGTGAATAGTATTGTATAGATTGTATTAAATAATCTTTTTGCAAACAATTTTATTCTTTATGTACCATCGATTAATTGAATTAGTCGAAAACTGACCTTCAATCACATCAAATCAACTTCAAATTAGCTCAAATCGACCAACTTATAATCTAATTGAGAAGATGAACAAATTAATTTATAAAATAGAAATAAAAACATATTGCAAAAAACATAATAAAAAGATCATTTGATATAATATTAGCAGACAAATTCTTTAAAAAATTAAGTAATTGATGTTTACCGGCTAAACTTGTTTTGTGCCATAATTACGAGCACCACCATGCAAGGGTAGCATGGAGTGGATAAGCACGTGCACTTTTTTGTGGCACTTTTTTTCTTTTTCCTTCTCCTTCTAAGGTTCTCAATCATATCATTTTTTTGTAGGTTTAGAGCTTGTTTCATAGAGCCTTTTTAATAAATTTGATAAAAAAAAATTTTTTTGATAAAATGTGTAGTTGAAAAGTTGATAAAAGTTGTGGGTCCTATAAAATATGTGGCTAAAATTAATTTTTAACTTTTGATCACAACTTTTTAACAGATTAAAATCTGAACTAAACGAGTACTTAATTGACAAAAAGACTAATGTTATTTTTCGAAAAATGGAACGACGCATATTTCTAATATAGTATGAGTTTTATTTTTTCAGTTTTCAATCTAGGTTGAATATGAAATCTCAGACAAGTACGTAGAGATCTTCGTGGACCATGGAGGGAGTCTCAACCGGTCTTTTCTTGGATTCCTTACCACACTACACATGGATATTTTTCCATTGACATGAAATGAACCATATGTTCTAACTTCTAAGCACTTCTGCAAGTTAGCAAAAGTTTGTCGAATTAGATGTCAACGTAGCGCAATTCATATTGAACAGTATTAAGCAATATGATAAACAACTATTCATTTCTCCTTACCAATTATACGACACTCAATTGGTCAGACGGGGCATATTGCCCCTACCTGTAAGATAAAATCCATTCTGAATATTGAGGGCTTTGTACAAAAGACTTCAGAACTAGCCAATCCAAAACTAGAAGCTCAATACGTTGAATCCAGCCACCAAATATGTCAATAAATCAAAAGATAAGTTCATAAGCGTCAACTATAAATGGGAGTATACTACAAGCTAGCAAAATCTTCTCCCCAGAGTAGCACACACTATGAAGATAAGAAAACAATCCTCCATGAACAAACTGTAGTCCACCATGAAATGGAAAACAACTCTATGAACCCTGGTTCGCGTGATGCTGTGATTGTGTAAGCAATCTCAGTCTCGCGTAAGAATCAAAACACGCATGAGCATATTCAGACATAGCTCGGAAAAACTCAGGCAATCGGATTTTTAAACTTCCGAGTGACTTATCCCTCACTTGAATACAGAGCTTCTGATGATCTTCCATTTCCTCTTCCAACCTTTTTTTCAAGCTTTCTACCACAAACTGTTTCTCTGAAAGGGGGTCCTTGGTGTTGGAGCCCATGGCTTTCTCTGGGTCAGTTTCATCTGGGTTTCTGTGCTGCATGTACTTTTGATACCATTCTTGGTATGTCTGGTTTTTGCGCATGTACTCTTTTCTGGTTTCCTCGTACTTCTCCTTTAGCTTCATTTCTTCCTCCTGATGGTCAATAATGGTCTTTATCACAGCAGCAAAGGAGGAAATCGCACTTTTGGCAACCTCATCCGGATGCTTCTCGAGTTGGTCATGCCAAGAATGGAGGAGAGGCTGGATCGGAGGATTCTGAACTCTCGGGGGTGAAGAGATTTTTTCCTTTAAGCTGCTCTCAATTGGGATAAGATTCAACTTCAACCAGCTATTAAGGGCTTGGATGTATTGCCTCTGATTACTCACCAGCTTTTCCAACTGAGAATGCCATTCCCGGACAACATTCCAAAGCTGGATTGTACGCTCGTGATGGTGTTTGCTCGTTTCAATGAGAGTTCCAGAAACTTCAAGGGATTTGAGTTCGGCAACAATGTTCAGCTGGCTGTCGTGATGTGTGCACATGGATTCCCACATCTTCGCCATCCTTCAATATGGTTAAATAATAATCAAGACATAATAAAAGAAAAAAAAAAATCTGAAAATCATTTAACTGATGAATCTATTACAGAATTATTTGAAATGAATACATTTCAGTGACAAAAGGGATTTTGAGCTAACATGACCATATCAATCAAAGGGAAAAACCTCCAGTGTGATGCAGAAAACAATATAAAGGATCTGTCCCGTATTTGGAATTACGAGAAACCAATGAAACAGACATTGTATGTGGTTGAGAAATTCAAACAACTTAGCTATCCCAGGAAGAAGAAAAGCTAGTTAAATGACATTGTAAGTAATGATATAAAGAAGCAAACTTTTTCCGTGAATTAATTGAGAACTTATTTTCCTGAGCCTGGTTCGGAAACTGTGAAATTTTTGCATAAAAGAGGTTATTCAATTGATTGAAATATAGGCAATAATTGGTTTAACTTCAAATCAAGAAACAGTTAAGTAGCTACTGAACCAATTTTAAAAAGTCAAACATGGTGACACATTTCAATTTCTGATTATCATCACTAAAACCAGGGGCGAGAAGATTAGTTACAAAGACTTTAAATTTGACATCCTTGTGCACCAAGTAAAAATTACCACTTTTTTAACCAAAATTTGTTTGTTTCAAAGTAAACTAGAATAACGAGTTTGAGTCTTCAACAATACAACATGTAGAGTACTCTATACATGGTAAGATTTTCCTCTGGACAACATTTATTGCGGAAAAATCTGGTCAATGTGGACAAGGAAGACTGTGGGCTGGTAGAAAGTTAAAAGCATTACCCAGTAAAATATGAACCAAAAAAAAAAAAAAAAAAAGACAAAATTATGGTAGGATCATTACTCTTTTTGATATGATATGTAAAACCTTACTATGGTGCATTTCACCCGTGCAGAACACATGAGAGAACGAGAAAATCATAACCATAGGTCAAGAACAAAAATTCAAGCACTCAAAGAAAGTTTCACTGGTATGATTTTATGATTTAAATTTCAAATTTTTGGCTTATGTTAAGGTATTTTTCAAAGTATGGCAAAGAATCTCCAGGCCAGAATAAGAAAATGCAAAATAGTCAAACATGAAAAACTGTCTCAAGATGATTGACAACATACCGCAACACCCACAGCCTCATTGTCCATGGGGAAAGAAATTAGCATACAAAAAACTGCCATATAAATCAATAGATATAAATACATCTTTCCCCATGCACAATGGACAATGAAAACAAAACAGAAACTCACAAAGGAAAATAAAACAGAAACTCACCCGTGCACAAGAGCAACAAGTTTTGGATACAACTGCTTATCACGTATATCATTCACTTCTAATACAGTTGAATCCAAAGATTGCCAGTCGACTATATACCGTGTATGCAAATGACTAACAGCAGCTTTTGCTTTCTCCAACTGTTCAGGACTGGCATTGCGTTTTTTCAGCTTGTTCAACGCCGAAACTTTCCTCTGATACTCGAGTTTCATATGCTCACCAGCCTATCAGTGCATAAAAAACAATAAATGGTATCAACTAACCATATATATTAAACACGGCCGTGCCTAAGGAAGAATCCAGGCTTGCATGCAACAGCTAGAATAGTTACAAAGCGGCTAACCAATTTTTTTTTTTATCCAAATAAAGTTTTATTTCCTGATGCAACTCAATCAAATGGTACTATATGCAATTATATAACAAGAATGTTGAATTGGGTGGAGTCGTAGGCGAAGTATATATATTGAAGGGGTATATCGGACATTCACAGTTTTGTATAGGTCGCCCTAGTTTCATAAGCTATATAAAGGTTATAGTGAAAAATTTGAGGCAGCAAGTCAACGTAGAGGGTGAACCACTATAAATGCGTTTTTCTTCATTTTTTTGTTACTTTTTATCATTGCTCTCGGAGTTAGAGAATAAGTTTTAATATAAAAAAAAAAGCTTGCCACAGTCATAAACTACAAATCAGAAAGATAAAATGAAAATGAAAAATTCTCGGATGAAGTGATAAAACACAGAAATTAATAATTCTAAGAGAATGTAAAGCACCTTCACTTCTTCATATAGCTTTTTCTCCCATGCTAGCAACTTATCCAAAACAGTGGCATGCGTCTCATAATCATCTGCATCCACATTATCCTTCGTGCCATCACCATTGGGTACACCCTTGAAAGACTTGTTCCATGTAATAACTTGCATGACCCTCTCTGCGTGGTCAATGTGTCCTAAAAGATAAGAAACATCATTTATCAATATGTAAGAGAATTGGCAGCGGATCTATTAACTGGATATGGTTCGACTCAATAAGTTTTAGTCAAGAGATTAGGCAAACATTTTATTACTTCAGATGGAAATAGAAATCCTCCGCGGCAGGTTTATTTAATGGAAATAGAACTAATAACTGGGTCATAACTTGAACAGCATTTCTATCTCAAAACACCCGTTGAGAAGAAACAAATATGTTTTTCCATATTCCGGTCACTAGTTCTCCGGGCAGGTGACGGGTGGGGGAAGAGACATTACTCCTATGTGGAACTCTATCGTGATGCTTGATCCAAGTCAAATGAACAAACTGTTTAGGCTAGAAGTGTTGAAAAAGCATGGTCCTATAAGCATCTAAAATTCTGTATGCCTGTTGAGAAGAAATTTTGTGAATGAAAAATACTAATGATAACAAGAGTAACAAAGATTCGAACTTTCACACGAGAAATTCAAGTTCATACATGTAAGCATATTAACATAAAATAAAGATCATTAGAATCCCAAATGCTGGAGTGCCCATAAAAATTTATCTATTATTTGGCTAATATATTATGTGAACAAACTGTTTAGGCTAGAAGTGTTGAAAAAGCATGGTCCTATAAGCATCTAAAATTCTGTATGCCTGTTGAGAAGAAATTTTGTGAATGAAAAATACTAATGATAACAAGAGTAACAAAGATTCGAACTTTCACACGAGAAATTCAAGTTCATACATGTAAGCATATTAACATAAAATAAAGAACATTAGAATCCCAAATGCTGGAGTGCCCATAAAAATTTATCTATTATTTGGCTAATATATTATGTGAAATGTCATTACGTAGATAAGCATAATAGAATCCCGCCCCCACCCCCCCCCCCCCCCCCCCAACCCAATTCACAAATTTTTTATACACTCTCATCAAGAAAAAAATTGAAAAATAAAATCCAATGATGCAAATATGTAAAATACTAGATTAGAATCTCCACAAACTGAATATTGACAAAAAATTAGTAGCTGGCCAGACCAAAGGAAGTGTTTATAAATTGCTGCAAAGAGGACTAAATGTATGGACATAGGCTCTCCCGAGTAATAGGAAACAATGCCCCATGAGAGGATGGCTAACGCTTTTGGGAATGCAATGGTTTCTAACAAGGCCAATGTGTATTATAGCAATTTCTTTTCTATAGGCGTATATCTTTAAATAATTCATACTAGATTAAGGCACGCGTGGTGAGAACAAATAGTTTCACGAATGCATGTTCTGTGTTTAAGATTCAATGTAACCCCTCTTTTAATTGCAAATTCAATTTCCAACAAGAATCCCATCCACGATTAACCTTAAAACCTTAAATGTTTGGTGTATTCAGACAAAACTCATCAATAACACATATCACACAGAATTCAATCAAAAAGCTATAGTTCTCTGCCAAAATGGTAAAATGACATTATCACCTCGATTATCTGCAAAATTTGAATGGTAATGCAACCGGGTGACCTCCAGCAACTTTGACACCTCTTGTGCACTTTGGGAAGCCTTGAGGAAATGATCATCGATCTCACCCAAAATCTTTGACAAATCCACACTACTTCTATTTCCTACCATGTTCCCACCACCAATTCCTCCTCTACTCATCCCAGGTGGCGCTGTGTTCGAATGCAGGAATTGGTTCTCCTTTCCCTTAGTTGCCGGCATCTCCTCAGGCGTCTTGAACTCCTCACCTCCCTGGAATCCCACACTTTTTTCTGGCGTCTTGAACTCTATGTTATCGTCACCTACATTGTTGAAATTTCCACTTTCATTGCCCTTTTGTTCTTCCATATAATTTTCCTCATCTTCTTCTTCCTCCGCCTCATCCAATGAATGCCCGGGCATATTGTCCCCCATGAAAAAGTAATCCCACGCCACGCCTTTAAGGTCAGGTGGCGGGGGCGGATTAGGGGTCCTTATTGGGGTTTCCGGGCCGCCCACCTCCTCAACCCCTTTTCTCCTCCTATTAAGCCCTCCTTTCTCTTCTTCCTCCTCTTCTTCTCCATCACTCTCGTCAATAGCAATACCCTTCATTTTTCTCTTCATTTTCTCCGAGTGAGAGAGCGCTGCAGGCATGGTCATGGAACGCTGGATGGGCGGGAGGGGGGAAAAGCTCGGGAGTGGCGGCGGAGGAGGAGGCAGACTGGACTCCACCATCGGAGGCGGAGGCGGAGGCGGAGGTCGCTCCGTAACAGATGGGCCTCCGGGGCCCACCGCCATGGCAGCTGGTGGCGGAGGAGGCACCTCGCCGGCACCGTAATCGCTCAAGGCGGCGCCGGTATTTTTGAGGGATACGGCGTAGCCCGACTGAGCCGAAGCAAATGCATTTCTCACAGAAACAGCCTCTTTCATCAGATTCCTTCTTTCTTTGCATCTTGAAACTGATTCTTCATTGTCTATTCTTGATTGTGCACACCCCATTATCACATATACAAATTCCTTCCTTTTTCTACCTTATTTTCAGCCTTTTGGGCTTAAATCAAAATGACTTTACGGGATTCACACACACCCACACAAATGTAAACATCTACAGGATTCACACACACCCACACAAATGTAAACATCTACATGTATGTACAACTCTGGCTAGCTCTTGGAAGATGGTGATAATATACACACATACATATATGTATTCTGTATGTAATAAGAATATATTTTCTTTTGTTTGGGAAAATAATAATGGCAGAGGAGCAAGAAATAATGGTGCTTAATAGGAAAAAGAGAGAACGGACAATTCCTGAGCACAGAGCAGACTACTGAGACGCACTGCAGCATGTGGGGGTGGGGGGTAGTGGGGTCCTCTCCTGTACGACTGTATCGTTGCTATCAATACACATGCGTGGTGTATAAACGCTCCATACTGCATTGAGTGCAATGTTAAACGCGATTTGCAAAATCAAGTTGGGTAATTGTAATAATTGGAGGAAATGCACAGGAGAAAGGCTGCCACAGGAAGGACGAGGACAATTACGGGTTTTAAAAAGCGGAGAGGCAACGGTCACATTTTTCGAGGTACAACGATGTCGTTTCATATATTAACTTAGGGAATGGTACCGTACCATTTGATATGTTTATCTTGTTTACCTATTCTTTTTTTTTTTTTTTTTTTTTTAATCGTAATTGTTTACCTATTTATTGATTTCAAGATTGGGACGTAAAATGTCATGGGAATATTTAAAAAAATTATTATTTATTCAATATTACAAAAAAAACTTAAATTCATTTTTATGTTATTATTCATTGCTCAACATTCAAAAATAATATATTAACGATTAAGATGTAAAAAATAAAAGCAGTGTATATTTTGTTTTTCGTGTAACAATTCTGTAGATAGAGTACATTTCAATATTATTCAACATTGCAATAGAAAATGATATTAACATAATTATTCAACCTAGTCGAATATGGGTCCTTCTACTCAGATCTTTGTCGAGTAAGATAAGAGAAGCGAACAAAAACGAGTTTTAGAGTATTTTTTGTAAATAAAAAATACTTAATTGCAAAATATTAAACATGCGTCTTATTTAAAATTTCTACTATGGAACCACCTAGAAGACTTTTAAACATTTTCTTGAAAAAACTGTGTCTATCAAAGAAAAAGTCGAAGATATGGTAAAAAGACATGAGTAGGTCTTAGGTAGATGTGAAAAAAGGATTGCAAAATGGACAAAATGAATGTTCAAGGCATGGGGAAAAGCTCAAAAAACAATGACTTCAGGGAAAAGAAATTTATTTACTAGACTTCATTAACATGTCACTTAATGTTGGACAATAACATAAAAATTTGTTTGTTTGATAAAGTTTTTTTTTTTTTTTTTTTTTTTTTTTGTAGATTATAAGCTCTACAGAATGTGTGGATAAAAATTATAGATTCTAAGAAATATATAAATAAAAATAATATTTGACCAACTTATAAGCACTTCCAAACATAGAGTAAAAAAGAGTTCTCTACAAATGTCAAACTTCATATTTGACCAAATTAGAATAAGAAACCTCTTACTCAACTAATAAAAAACAACGAAACAAAATATATATTAACAAACGTGTCAAATTATTTATTTTAAAATGGTAGCTTTAAAATTGTTTAGCAAGCGCAGCCCACAAAAGGGGCACGGCAATTGAAATTTTGTAAAATACGGAAAAAATTCACCGTACATCACATTCTATTAATATTATATGTATCATTTTCATGACAATTTAAAAAAATGTATATTGTATATGATTCATATATATTAGTAGTAATCTAATACCTTCGATGAGTATTGTTATAATATCCACCGAAACAAATGTCACATATTCATTAGATGAGTGTAAAGGCCGATGGGCATTATAACAATGCCCACAGGAAACATTAGATCACTATTCTCATATACATAATTCAAAGAACAAGAATTTTTTCGAATAAATGAATTTCACAATCAACTACCTAACTATTGAGCAAAAAGGCCATGGACATCCTCAACACTTGCAAACCCAACCAACTTATGGCATGGGTTTTGACTCAAAAAGTCATTTGGTAATTGAGCTACTTCCACCTTATTATGGCACTTATTCAAAGCATAAATTGAGTACAATATATTTTTTGAAATTTTTAAGTATACTTTTTTACTTACGAATCTATTAAAATATAGAACAACAAGCAACAAAAGCGAATTCATAATAATTATTAAATTTTAATAAGTTTAATTTATATGAATGAATTAAGTTTTTATCTTAGTTTTACAATTATTGAATTTGTTAATAATTAAGCTTAAAGAAATAGAAGAAACTAATACAAAGAAATTGAAAAAAATTATGTGCTTTGGGTTCTTTTTCTCAGTCGCACTCGACGAATTGTATCCCCTTTTTTCTCTCGCCTCATATTCGGGGAGATTTGAATGAATAAATTGCCTTTTATCAAAAAAAAAAAAAAAAAATTGAAAAAAATTCAAATGAGTAAAAAGTAGCATTGTTTTATAATCTACCATTGGTTAATTTAGCTTTTTCAATTAATATGATAATACATCAAATAATAGTCAGAAAGTCGATCCCAGCTTAATTTTTCTAAGTTTTTTTCTATTACAAACAATGCTCTCATTATCTTTCAGATTAGATGAATTATGAAAATAATTTGACTTGAAATCAATTTATAGTCGTCTTATAGATTTAACAATAAAACCCAAATGAAGAAAACAAAATTTAAATTAAAAAAAAAACATTCATTGCTTAATATCTTGACAAAGAACTAAATATAGAATTAATAAAATAAATTTCTAACTATCAAAAGTATGCAAAACTATAAAATTGTTATAAAATAATAGATAATGTCGAATGACTATTTGATCTTACCTAAATATTTATAACATTGTCCTACTTACTCTATATAATACGTTATCACCATGAAATTCTAGCCAATTGAGTTAGTGCCCTTCTGGTGTAGTTTATAAACTGGTTTATTTGACTAACAAATTTGCCTTTACAATATGACATTGTTGACCATTCTTGGTCAACTAAACTATTTTTAGTTGAAAAACTGGTTTATAATCTATATCTATATCAAACAAGCCCTTAGCAAAAGTGATTCTTCTTTTCGTTTAAAAACACGAAAAGATCTAACTGCGGAAAGATTGAATCAAATCTTACAAACAAGAAACAAATCAAATCTAAGCTTCTAATATTTAAACTACTCAAATATTTCTACTTCTATCAAATCTGAAAGTAGTTCAATTTAATTGTTCCAGTTCCATTACAAGTAAGTACATTTGCCAAAAGTTTTTTTTTTAATCGTATTATATATCAAATCATGTAAGATTACATAACTATTATTTTTAATAATATTTAACGACATTTATTATCTTAAAGAAACATAACTATATATGACCTAGACAAATATGGTGTTAATGTTCCAAAAGAAACACAACTCACATATAAATATTCAATAAATATTTTTTTGTCATTCATAAAGAAATCAAAACTTTATATATATTAATATTCCATCAAAATATTTTGTTGTTACTATATAGTGGAAAATATGTGTTAGTGCTCATGTCGAAGCATAACTTTTATATCAATATTTTAGAATGATATTGTATTGTTGTTCATGAATAAGCATAAACTAAATATTAATATTTCAAAAAAATATTACGTAGTGCTCCTAAAAAAAAGCACAAATTCATATACTTATCAATATTCTAATAACATTAAAGACTATTGTGTTCTTGAGAACACGACATAAATATATATTATTATTATAATAATATTATTTTAATATTCTTGAAGAATTACAATTTTATAAATATTAATATTTTAGAAAAATATTGATTTTGTTGTTGTTGAAGAAACAAAAATTATACACATATATTTGAAGAATATTGTATCTTTGCTCTTAAAAAAGTATATCAATAGAAAAATATAATGTTATTATTGATGAGACACAACTTTAATGTATACTTCATACATGAGAATTGTCAAAAAATATTATATAGATCTAATCTCAAGAACATATTTGATATACATGTAAACATGAGTTCTCTTGCTTATGACAATATTGATGTTAGTACTAATATTATGGTCAACCATCTAGTTGGACTTATCACTACTTAATGAAGGAGAAAAGAAAGACAATAAAAATTAACATAATATTATATCACATTATGCAAATATGATTGAACATTCCAAAAAGCCTAATATTATGTTACTTACTTTCTTTTAATTTGTAATAAATAAATATCACATATAATTGAAACAAATATTATATTAAACAATGTACTAAAAGTTTTATTATTTGACATGATCGGTAAGACCATTTTGGGTTAATAATAATGTGAATAATTACTGAGAATATCTATTGACAAATATAAGAGTTTTCAATTCTCATGTTTTGCTTGTTCTCGTAGCATACTGGCTAGTAGACCTTCACTAGCTAATGTGGGGACTGATTCCTTTATATGTTTGAAATTATTGAAGGTAGTGTATACGAGCCCCTTCACCTTTCAAATGGACCATTTAGATATTTTATTATTTTAAAAAATGTATCTATTAAATAGTCACATGTGTATCTCAGTATCTGTTTTTTCTCAACCTAAAGTTTGTAAGAATAATTACTAGGCCATTACCCATGAGAACTAAGTTTTATGTTTCTACTACTTGTAACATGTTATTTTAATTATAGCAGCGCTTATACGCATTATGTCAAAGTATTATTATATATTTTTCCTGATACAATTGACTTTTGGTAAAAAAAAAAAAAAAAAAAAAAAAAGAAGAAGAAGAAGGTTGAGAATATACGTTGGGTATGATATTTTACAGGGTAGTTTACTGACTATCATTATTTTATGAGATAGTCATCTCAGCATTATGAGGAGATATTAAATAGTTGGAAAAGTAATAAAATGCGTACTGGTTATCCTTGCAAGGAAATTTAAACATAAGTTTAATATAAGGACAAATTAATTGTCAGATGCATTACTAACATATACTAACTTATCCGTTGTAAATGCTCAAACTCGTATTGATGTCCCAGTAGGAATATCCATTATTATTGAAGTTAGTAAATCTAAGGCATTCCCAAAGCATGTTAGAAAAATCGAATCCTAAGACAAATTCTCAAAAGAAATAATGAACAAATAATTAAGATTATGCTATTAAAAATGCAGTACTCTTAAAGAGACCCTAAGACATAACTAATCAAAGAACCTCAGAAGAGGTCTAGGTATCTAAAATTAGTGAAAATAAAGAAATCTCTATAAAGTTATGTCTCTTTCGAAAATAAAAAGAAACGAAAAGTAATAATTTTTGACAACATATGAAAAAAATAATGTAGCGCTCATTATCTTAATTGAAAGAGAAGATATTGAACTGAAATTTGTTGAAGAACGCTAACGTAGAAATTATTGTGCAAAATGTATGCAAAATTGCATTCTTTAAAATAGTGTAAACTGATTGAACTTGTAGTTCAATATATGAAATGTAATCTTTGTACGATAAAAATCGTAATTGCATATTTATATGATTCACTTGATAATAACATATATGAAAATTTCTAAATGATTAGTGTCAGAAACAAATTATTCACTTTTCAAAATTATGTTTTTAGTCCAATTGCAAAGTTCATTATTTGAATTAAAGCAATCCGGACGGATGTAGTATAATCGTCTTATTGAATATTAATTGAAAATTGATTATAAGAATGGCGATATTTGTCCATGTGTTTTTATAGGGCGCAAATAGTCCCTAACGTAGGCCATTAGTGCGCAAATGATCCACAACCTTTCATTTTTTGCGGAATGGTCCCTAACCTATCCATTTAGGTGCGAAATTGGTCCTTTTTGATGAATTCCGTTAAAAATCTGTTAAAACCTTTCCAAAATTGGCGCAATGGTCCCTCTCATGTTTTTTTGTCTTTATTAGTGGAGGTAAAATTGTCAAGTTACATTTTTCTTTCAATTAGCGCAAATGGTCCCTAACATTTACTTTTTTTGCGCAAATAGTCCATAACCTATAATTATATTTTGGTGCACAATTGGTCCTTATTTGATGAAAAAGACAAAAATATCCTTACTTTTAATTAAAGAAATTTACAATTAGATTCCTAACCTTTAAAAAAAGTGAAAATAAGTCCGATACTTCAATTTTTTTATTAAAAAAATAAAAAAAAAACTAACAAATTGACAATATACTAAATTATTTTATATATTTTACGAACTATTATAAAATAACTAAAATTTAAGCTCATAATTATTAACGAATGTGCTAATTAAAATTATTTTATTATTATTAAGTAATCATATTATTTAAAATTCAAACATTAATTTTAACGTTACAATATAAAAAAAATAACTTTGTCACAAATAAAAATTTTAATTACTTTCCAAACAGCACCTATATGTTGAACCAAACAATGTATATCCATGTAGCCAAACATGAGTCTTCTTCTTCGTTGAATTTTCTTCTTGTCCAAACAACCAATTACCACCAGATAACCCATCCAAAACTCAAAAAAATTTCCACCGGAGAAAACCATAGGATCTACGCCGGTCATCTTCCTCGCAGATCCGGTGGATCTTGAAGATTGAAGGTCGAAAAAAAAACAAAAATGAAATAAAAAAAGGGACACTACCGGATGGGCCTGAGCTCATTGGATCTGTGCGACTCCGATCTGGTGGCTCACACAGATCCAACGGGATCTGCGGCACCGGGTCACGTAGATTCGATGGGATCTGCGCGGTGGCCCGCAGATCTAACCAGATCTACACGATCAGAATCGTGCAGATTCCGTTCGATCTGCTCGACTGGAGTCGCACAGATCCCGCGCAAATTCTACTGGATCTGCGTGGATTGGTTTCGTAGATCTTGTTCAAGATCCATCAGATCTGCGAGGAAGATGATCGGCGCAGATTCGGTGGTATTCTCCAGTAGAATTTTTTTTTGTTTTGGACGGGTTATCCTATGGTAGTTGGTTGTTTGGACAAGAAAAATTCAACGAAGAAGAAGACTCATATTTGGCTACATGGATAGATCTTGTTTGGTTCAACAGATATGTGCTGTTTGGAAAGTAATTAACATTTTTATTTGTGACAAAGTTATTTTTTTTATATTGTAACGATAAAATTAAAGTTTGAATTTTAAATAATATGATTACTTAATAATAATAAAATAATTTTAATTAGCACATTCATTAATAATTATGAGCTTAAATTTTAGTTATTTTATAATAGTTCGTAAAATATACAAAATAATTTAGTATATTGTCAATTTGTTAGTTTTCTTTTAATTTTTTTAATAAAAAAATTAAAGTATCGGACTCATTTTCACTTTTTTTAAAAGTTAGGAATCCAATTGCAAATTTCTTTAATTAAAAGTAAGAATATTTTTGCCTTTTTCATCAAATAAAGATCAGTTGTGCACCAAAATATGATTATAGGTTAGGGACTATTTGTGCCAAAAAAATGTAAAGGTTAGGGACCATTTGCGCCAATTAAAAGAAAAATGTAACTTGACAATTTTACCCACACTAATAAAGACAAAAAAACATGAGAGGGACCATTTGCGTCAATTTTGGAAAGGTTTTAACGGATTTTTAACGGAATCCGTCAAAAAGGACTAATTTTGCACCTAAATAGATAGATTATGGACCATTCTGTCAAAAATGAAAGGTTAGGGACCATTTGCACACTAATGGCATACGTTAGGGACCATTTGCGCCAATTTCCCGTTTTTATAATAATATAAATATCGAATTTGGCAGTTTATGTAGATGATTCAAATCTTATAGAACTCCTGAAGAGCTCAACAAAACTGTAGATTGTTTGAAAATGAATTTGAAATAAAAAAATTGGAAGAAAAAAAAACCAAATTCTTTCTTGAGTTACAGATTAAATATTTTCAAGAAGGATTATTTATTCATCAATCTTTCTAAAACGTTTTTATATGGATAAAATACACCAATTAGAATCACTAATGATCGTTCAATTACTTAATGTAAAATATTATCCCTTTTGCCCACTTGAAGATGGATAAAAAATCGTCATTAAGAACCCCACCTTAGTGCAATTGGAGCATTAACACACCTTGCAAATTGCATTCAACCAGACATAGCTATTTTTTGTAAATCTCCTTGCAAGATATAGTTATGCACCAACTCAAAAATATTAGAATGATGTTAAACACATTTTTCGTTACCTAAATGTTACTATTGACATAAGATTATTTATTTACAAAAATTATAATCTTCTTTAGAGGGATATGTAAATGCATGTTATCTCTCACATCCACATAAAACTAAATCACAAGTAAGATATGTATTTACACGTGGATGAGTAGTTATTATATGGAGATCTATGAAGTAAATTTAGACAACATCATCTTCGAATTATTCTAAAATTATTATAATCCACAAAGCAAGTCGAGAATATGTATGATTGAGGAATATAACCAATCATATCCAAGCGTCATATGGATTAACTTCAACAATTCAACAAACAATAGTCTAACAATATTGTATAAAGATAATGCAGCATGTACTTAATGATGCTATATCAAAGATGACATGAAAAAATATATTTTTCCAAAATTCTTCTATACACATGAGCTTCATAACAGAATGATCAATGATGACATTGATGTTTAACAAATTCGCTTGAGTGATAACTTGCAGAATTATTAACAAAAATATTGTCGACATCTATATTCAAGAAATTGGTACATGTAATAACTTGCAGACTTATTAACGAACATTGTCAACATCTATACTCAAGAAATTGGTACATGTAATGCGTCAACTCAAAGATCTCCAGTGATAAACATTAAGGAAAGTAGTTGTATAGTCCAAATTTTTTAACAATTCACTGTACATTTTTTTTTTCTATTCGTTGATATTTGTGTCAAACAATATTTTTAACAAATCGGTTATTGTGTAAATGACTATTAAAAGATAGTTGTAAAATAATAGATAATGCTGAATGACTATTTGGTCTTATCTAGATAATTATATAATTGTCCTACTTACCTTACAATAGTGTATTCTATTCAGATTGTAACTGCCATTGAACCTTATATATAGGGGTCATTATTATAATAAATTTAAACATTTAAATTTTCACTCTTTCAATTTCTAGTTTATAACAAAAATATAAATATTGAAAAACATAACAAAGATTATTACGATAAAAAATACTACTTTATTAAACATGTGTCATCTTCAACCTAAGTTCAAGTAATTGAAAAAGACATAATAGAAATAAAAAATAAGTAGAACTAATCGTGGAATTAAAAAACAAAACAAAAAACTTGATTGTCTTCTCTCTCTAATTTAATTTTCCTCTTGCACAATAATTTGCTGCCCTTTTCTTGGGCCTTCTCTTTCTAATATGAAGCCCTTGTCCAATAGCCCACTTGCTCCTCTCTATGGCTGTATGTGTAAGGGACGTTTGTAAATGTCTGGGCCTATATTACTTGGCTCAACCCATATTGTAAAAAGTCTGGCCACATCTGCCCAAGTAATGAAATTTATGCTACATTTGCATTTTGTTCCCTCCCAACTACCCTACAATCCACACAATTAACTTGTAATTTTTGCCTAAGCTAGCATCCTTCTCCTCTTCATTTTTTGATTTTTCAAAAAGTAGAGTAGTGCAACTATAATAAATATTCGATGAGAGCATTTTGAGTATACTCAGAGGATTTTAAAGTGTGAAAAATATTGTGTGAGATTATTCTATGTAAATCTTTCGTATTGTTGTTCTAGTTACTATTCTCTATTTCTTATTTTTCTTAATATTTGTCAAAGGTGAATGTTGTAGGAGAACAATTAAATCCAATTCCGTACACAAGTTTTGGTCCTATTGTTAAAGTAATGTATATAATACGTGTTGAAAAATTCCGACTTTGGAGATTGAGTTTTAAGTCACTCTGTCCATTCTTTCTTAAGAATTTACACAGTTGATGCTACTCACGTCAACAGTAACGAAGCTAGAAGTGTGTTTCGATCGATGTTAGAGAATTTGGTTAGAGAACTGATGTTGATTGGCTTGTGGCAAGTGCATATACAAAAAGATAAAAAGGTAGAATGTATGCGATAGCTAGATACCCAATGGGATGCCATTGAAATTTGCTGTTTTTGAAAATATTTCCCTCGAAACACTTTTCTCTTGGCATAATAGGTGCACAGAGAGAACAAAAAATGGCCTGATCTACAACTCCAAGATCGGCAGCAGTAGTCAATATGGCACCTGTGAAACAAGTGTAGCTAATTCCTAAGGTGTCCCACAAAGTAACATCTTAAATTAGCACTACTAAGCGATGTATTCGTACAAGATATTCAAATGAAAATACTACTAATAGGCGATTCTCGTTCTGACTTATATACAGCCAAAAGTTTCCCACTGATTGGAAGGTTGCTACTATTTTTCTTCAACCTGCCAAAGTTGCATCCATTGAAAATTTAGAAAACAGAAACCTTTACAACACCTATAGCAGCATTTAATTAGAAAATTAACAAGACAAACTTATCATTTTTGTTTTTGCCCAGTTTCCAAGTATACTTTTGACATGTTAGCTTAATTTCCTACTTTATGCAAAACCAAAATGGAGAAATCCAAATATCAATATTCGCAAGCCATGTGGAAGAGTGCATATTTCTAGTAAAACAAAGAGTGCATATTTCTAGTGAAACAAGGAAAACAAAATGTAGACATATTGATAGAACCAAAATAAAATAAAAATAAGGAGAGTATCTACCGATACTTACTTACTGTTGGGATATTTGACTTTCACTATACACTAGATGTCTGTTTCAGTGTAGTGTGAAATATTTCCATAATAGTGTGATTCATAACTATAACGGATTCTCATGTTCTCTTTACATAGACATTATGGTAGGGTATAAATGAAATTTTTAATAACTGAAGCACTATGGTTGTTCAAGAACTTTGAAGTTGGTAATATGTGAATCTAAAGTGAGAATTCTCTAATATGCGTGTATGAGAGAATGCTCCTAACCTATGCCCTCTACAATTCAGTATATAAATGATGGAGATGCATTGCTATTTACACGGCTAGGTCAGGGACCCTCTCAAGAGTTTTAATATTGCTTAACTTCTTTCCATCAAAGAAGTAGAGATGAGATTTAATTCAGATGATGGTTCTTATCTAATTCACTCTCATCTAATGAAATCCTGATAGATGTGTATAACTATCTTATTACCACCCCATGAGATAGATTATATGTAATTATCCACATATTATACATTGACATGTGAATCACATAAATATCTTACATTCTCCTACTAGGCCCATACATCATATTGTATTGCACAGGTGACAATATCTTTATATGACTAACCACATCTTCTAGTAGAAAGCTCCCACTCAAATAAAGAACCTCAATACACGAATCACAGCGGTTATACTCTTGTAAAATATTTCCTTCCATGTACACAATGCACAACAAACTCTAAATGAATACTTATAGTCAATATCTTTACGAACGACTTCCTATAGCCATTGGGTCAAACTTTATATATCCCAACGGATATTAGATTTATAATTGACAGCCGAATAGATATCATATTTATGTGCACAATTATAACTTTATTCTCCAAGAAAATCAAATAATGTCTACACAACAAAGAGGTTTAGTTACAAACTAAGAGCATCTCCAATGCAACAATGTAGATTCTTATATATGTGGCAAGTAAAATTGAGGAGGAGAGAAGAGCATCTCCAACGGAGTTGTGGATTGAAAAACTGTGGCCCACATGTACAAGAGAGAAGGTGTAGATAAATTATAAAAAGGATAATTAGCACACATCCCAATGAAGATAAATTATAAAAAATTAAATAAAGAAAACTTAAGACACATTTCGATGGAGATAAATTATAAAAAAGAAAAGAAATGGAAGATGTGTGGACAGTGTGCTAGATATCCTCTACTTTTTTCCTTGTCATGTACGCATTTTGGGGTGATATGATATACTTTTTAGTGCAATCTACGGTTGCATTATAGATGGTCTAAAATGAGCTAATAACATACGTATGCATGGTCTATGTACTGTATTGTCAGCAAACCTTAATTAGGGGATCTGCAGCCATTAGCTCCACCAATGCGTTCGATAATAACTTTATATTTTCTCGAACTAAATACTTTTAAGTAGATATACTTATTTCGGCTTCTACTGTTTTGTTCTTGGAGAAGAAAACTGTAGCCGAATAAATCTTTATGGATCTCATTATAAAATTGACAATTTTGAGAACCCAAATATGCCTTTGTAGTAACATCATAGCATGCCTCCCACTGACCTTAAAGTATATAATGCAATCACTGATATGAAATCTATTATTAATAAAGCACTAAGAATAGCTGCAATAACCAAAAAAATGCATACCTTCAATGCAACGAAGTAAAACATTGTCTAATCAACCAATGTTGATTTAGTTAATAAATTCTAACCTTAAAGGTTGCATTAGCATGAATTTACAAAAACTAAATTTATAAAACCCATAAATATAAGCAACAAGGACAAAATCTCCATACCTGAGGGCATAGGAAAATCTTATCCTTAATACTCAACCACTCTTAAGCAATGTAGAAATCGCTACTCTAATAAAGGCATCAAAAGCTACATACATGTCATTGTAATCCTTAATACTCAACTACTCTTAAGCAATGTAGAAATTGCTACTCTAATAAAGGCATCAAAAGCTACATACGTGTCATTGTAATCCTTAATACTCAACTACTCTTAAGCAATGTAGAAATTGCTACTTTAATAATAGCATCAAAAGCTACATACATGTCATTGTAATCTTTATCTTTTTGTCTATACTTTAATTTTGTGGCTATTCTTAACTAGTACAGAATTACTACTTTAAAATAACATCAAAAAGTAGATGTAATCCTTATATACTAACATATTATTTAATCAATGATGATTTAATTAATAATGATTCACTATGCATCAATTAGCATAAAATCATCTCAATGATGCAAAACCCTTTTCATGTCATATAATTCATGTCAAAGGTGCATAGACGTAATGAAATGTATATTTCATACTCTATTATTGCTTCATATACACATCAAATATTCTCAAAATATGAAATTTGTATATGCCAATAGATTCAATTTCCTAAAATAATATGGATAGATTTAATTATATTGTTCAAGAACTTTGAAGGCACTAATGTGAACATAAGGTGAGAATTCTATAATGTGTATGAGAGAATTCTTTCAACCTATGCCCTTTAGAATCCAGTATATAAATGATGGAGATGCACAGGCTATTTGTACGGCTAGGTCACGGACCCTCTCAAGAGTTCTAATATTTCTTAACTTCTTTCCATCAAAGAAGTATACACAAGAACTAATTCAAATGGTGGTTCTTATCTATTCATTCTCATCTACTAGAATCCCGACAGAAGTGTATATATCTTATCACCACAACCCCAGGAGATAAGTTATATGTAATTATTGACATATTATACGTTGACATGTGGACCACATAAAGTATCTACTAGGTATTCATAGGGAAATGGAATTATGGTATATAGTCATAATTTTCCTATTTTAGTTCGTTGTAACCCTATGAATATGGTCTCATCTTTCACTTTGTAATTCAAAAAACAATCAAGAGACAATAAGAGTTGTACAAATTATATTTTCTTTTCCATATTTTTGTCTCAATTATCTTTACTCTATAATTTTAACTAGTATTAGAACTAGTTTAATCCGATTTCCGTAAATTATTCTTCACTTCAGCTCTCAATACATTTTTTATGTTCATGTTATTATATTATCGTGCGTGCGGTCAATTTTGTGTGTTCTAATTTTCTGCAAGTGTTAAAGTTCACCATGTCTTACAAAAAAGCTGATGATATGTTGATTGCATGGGCTTGGATGATATGCCGATTCTTCTTATGTTAAGATATTTGACAACTCCTACATCACTCTATTGTTATACGAATGAGGATCACTAGGGACATGGTGAATGGTCTCTTAAACTAGTACACAAAGAATATGTGAAGAATGTGCTTAGTATATTCAACATGGATGGAGCGAAGCCTGTAATATTCCTTTGGCTAATCGATTATTTCAGGCTGTCCAAAGAGTAGTCACCCTTGACAGGCTAAGAGCTAGCCTACATGACTAAGGTAACTTGTGCATCCGCTATTAATAGCCTTGCGTATGCATGTGTACCAGACCGGACATACATAGCACGTGTAGTGGGAGTTGTCCACATATATGAGTAATCCGAAAAAATAACATTGGGAGAAAGTGAAGTGGATTCTCAAGTATATGAGAGGTATTACAGATTCAAACTTGTATTTCAGAAGTTCACAACTGGTGTACGATGTTAACATGGCCAGAAACATTTGACACCAGAAATAGTACTACCGAGTATATGTTTTATTGGTATAGCAGTTAGTTGGATCTCAAGACTAAAAATTCTCCTGCTCTCTCCACTATTGATGCTGAATATGTTGCCATGATAAATGTTAGCAAAGAGAAAATATAGTTACAGTGTTTCTTGGAGGAATTGGGTCACAAACATGAGAAGAGTATCTTGCATTGCAATGTTCAGAGTACCATACACTAGGCAAAGAAATCATATCAAGACAAACCATATACGGACATCATTTCATACAATTTGAAAGATGAGGAATGCACTTGGGAAGATCCAACAGAATCAGAGTCCGGCTAAGATGCTAAATAGTCAAGAAACTAAAGTTGTGTGCAACTTCAATTGGCTTTACACTTGAGGAAGAGGAGTTGTGCTGCTGCAAAATCATTTGGTGGAAGATTAGTCTCCAAGTGGGAGATTGTTGGATGTGGGAGGAGCCTAATTATACTGATCACTTCTCCTCTCGACCGTGGATCGAAATTTAAATGTTACTACAGGGGCATATTTGAGTAGCACATGTATTAGGTCACCCTAATATTACCTCCATATATAAAAGGTACTAGGGCAATTTATTTTTCAGAATAGAGAAAAAACCATAGCCCCATGAGTCATTTACAGATTATAATCCTCTTTCTTCTTCGTTATAGTGAAACACTATAGCAGCAAGTAGACGTAAGTCTCGCATTGAAAGCGAGCCTCTATAAATCCTATGTTCTTTACTTGCTTTCATTTTAGTTTTGCGTTACTATTGCACTCAGCAGCCGGGATATGGCATTTAATCCATTAGACTAGTTGTCATTTCGACTAAATGACATCTCTATGCGACATTCAGTCAAATCCTAGACATCATACCGAGGGATTGTTGGAAAATTCAAAATTCCTTGTTTGCTAGTCACCTTTTTTATTGCATTGACGAATATTTCCACAATAGTGTGATTATATATTTATTATAGATTCATTCCTATCTTTTGTAAAGAAATATTATGGCAAGTCCTACCAGGACAAATTATGGTAGATGACAGGAAAGATTATGGTAGATATTCAAACAAAAGATTAAGGTACATATATAGAGTTATAACATTTCTGTTTTGGTAGTTTTTAACCTTAGAAATAGGACATTTCACTTGTTCCACTTTTGTAATTCAATAGATAAGAAGAGTAGTACAAATTCTCTATTCTTCTCCATATTTCGGTCGAATTATTTTTACTTTATAACACAACACTTACAGACTTATGTATATCAAAGAGTTGTGTCTTTAGTTATGATGCCATTACCACTATAAACTTATAAAGTACCATAGTTGAGCACGTGCACGAGTGAGAAGGTTATCCATCAAAGAAAAGGATACATATTTAAAGTTCTACAAGTCTTCACCATATTTTGCAAGATAAAGCACAAGAGCATAATTAGTAAAAATACTCACACGACGCTCGATTTACATTCCAGTTGATACTCAATTTGACTTGAGATTAGCACTGAGTTTTTTTAACTGCTCTCTTTGTCCCTAAACAAATGCAAAAAAGATGGGCTCAACAAAACATAGCTGAAGCATATATAGAGGAAAAATGTTCACTAGATTCAGAATAAGGACATAGATTTCACCTCATAAAGCTTCTTCCACCAGATATCAGATCTTGATTGAAGTAAGCACCAATCCATGGCCATTTCATATTCGATTGTGTTGGTCTGAGAATAGTGAGAAGTGGATACGGCATCTCTCTGATCAATGAGAAAAGCATAAACAACATTTGATGGTTTAGAACTTATGCTAAAGATTGTGTGCGTGTATGTGTATTTTATTTCACACGCATGTGGTTAGTGTAGAGATAAGTGTTAAAAATACTAGTGTCGCCAGACTTCTAAAAATAATTTCATGTTGGTCAACTTCACTTTGTTTTAAGTTGGTCTTAAACTAAAACTTTGTTTCAAGTTGCTCATTCAAACTTAAATGTTCATTATACTTTGGTCAGTTTTCAATGTCCGTTAGTGAAATTACTGGAAAAGCTGTCATAACAGTATAACTACTCTGAAAAATAGATTGACGTGTCACCTTTTCCGTTAGTTAGACGGAAATCCCTTGACTTCGCTTAAAATAAAAAACAGAACTTAAAATATGAGCAACCAGTGTTTAAACCCACTATAGAACACTTGGATATTAAAATAAAGACCCCAGGAGATGATTTAATCAAAGCCTTAAGTGACCAACATGAAACTTCACTAAAAGTTTAGTCTCTGCGCATGTATTTAACCCGCAGGTAGAAGAATTTATTGATCAGGTTTGACAGTAAGAGAGCACGTCTAAATAAGGGCCCGCAAATGACCAACAAATTAGATCGTACCATTTCCCTTTGTATTTGACGTCTAATGTCATCAATAGCCAAATGACCCGCGAACGTGGCCTGCCTTCCGGAAACTCTGGAAAGAACCCCATAGCAACCTACAAGCGGCCTGCAAATAAATATTACTCTTTCAGAGTGTCAATCCTCTAGGCCACATAGCAAATCTAGGAAAATGAATTCATATCCATTCATTCTAGAAGCACGTGGATCAAACTTTGACTATGTCCAGGCTATCAAATCCAACACCTTTACCCCATTCCCCAACCAGGGAGAAGGGTTGGGAAGGCGACAGGATGCACTCCATCAATATACAGGTAAGAAAAATTGAGTTGAAAACTGGGAAGTCAAAACGAATTTCAGTCATTAGCGCACACTCGGACACCTAAGAAACAAACCAAATCCCAGGGTATGGCTTCTTTAAGCAACACACAGATAGAAAACTGGGTTTTAATTAAGAATCTAGTCAACTAAATGACGCAAAACTAAATGATAGACACCAACAAAATGTATGCAAAGACAATGAATTCACAAGTTAAATCAGAATAATCATCTCGACATATTTTTTCGTATTTACAATTTACTATTAAATTTCAGGTACTTTCACAGCAAGGGTCATACAGCCAACTCTCACTGTTTCTTTTAGCATTGCGAGTAGATGAATCTACACATATACCTGCGATTCGGTAGCATTAAGCACCCATCATCCAATTTTCTAACGACCTTCTCTGCAGCATCTTTTGTTTTAAATATGACAAAAGCTTGACCTGACATGGGTAAATACGGGAGGTCTAAGGATTTCAACCAAAAAGAAAAACACATGAAGAAAAACCCCAAGACCAGTTAACAAGGCTTGAATGTCATTATAATATAAGAATAAGAACAAATAAACACACGAAGAAATGCACCCATCAAATAACTGAATTTTAAAAAGCAGTGAACTCCATGTTTATCTACGTACCAGAATGCGGACTGGAAACAGCAGTGCGCTGTATCATTTTAGCTGTGCAATATTCATTAAATGCATGCCAAATGATGTCCTGAAAAAATTCCACAGCATCGCAAGATAGAAAAATAAATGAGATCTCTTGAGACAGCAGAGAAACACAGAAAGGAGAAAACGATAACCGAAAACATGTCCGGATAAGTTTTCAATCAGACCATAACTGCACAAAGTTTTCCTTAAATGCGTGTTTGCCTTAGCTTAAACATACTTTTTATCCACACATTTTGTAGGACCCACAACTTAATACTCACTTATTATCCACATATTCTATAGGATCCACAACTTATAAGTACTTCAAAAATAATTTCAGCACCACAAACATGCAATAAATGGATGTCAAATAATGTCATAAATATCTCACATAATCAACAACTCGGAAAAACATATAAAATATCTTAAGGAAATATGAAATGGAGCCAAAAGGGAGAGAAGAAACAAAATCAGATGCGGAAATTTTTTCATTTTGTTGGTACAGAACAATAGGAGAAAACAGTACAGTAATATGCGACCATGCATAAACCATCCCTGGAGACAGAAGATTCATCTGACTCCTAAACACAACCCAACCCGACACCTCTTTCTCTTTTGCTAGTCCGAGCATGAGGAACGTTGATGCTAATTGCTTAATTTAGTTAAGCATGTTTGTGTGTGCTTATAAACACTTATAAGCTAGTCAAACATCATTTTTATCCACACATTTCATAGAACCCACAGCATTCATCCATTTTTTTATTCACACATTCCGTAGGACCCCACTACTTATAATCTACAAAAAAAAATTAACCAAACAAGTGCTTAGTCTACATACATCAATCAGTCCAAACTCACAGTCAATGCATTTGTGTTCTCGAAATAATATGAATTGAGAAAAATCGATATTAACATTGAAAAAAGTTTTTAGAGCAATTTACTTCGAGTCAAATCTCCAACTTAAACAAAAATAGAACACAGAACTTGTTTGTATGGCAACGACTCCATAACACATTCATTTCAGATGAAACAATATAAAACGCACAAGAAAGTACAATATTGAGACATATATAACAATTATGTCTAGTGGAATGAAATTACCTCTACCTCTCCTGATGTATATTCTGGATCCAAATTCTGGAGCAGCACCAGTGTACCTTGATCATGTGAGCACTGCACTCTTTCCTCCCAAGGCTGGAGAAAGAAATAGAATTAAACGGTATAAATCTTCAACAAACAACACAATGGTGAATCTAGAGATGATCCACAAGAACTTATAAAAGGTATGCATGTTAATGTCCAATCAATTACAAGTTCATTTAAATATTGAAGTGGTACATATCGAGATAAAAAAGCAAAGAATAACAATCTTCAAGTGGACTATATTAACTTCAAAAAGTTAGGCGGCACAGAATTTCTTCCTCAAATTGATATGAGATCTTTTTAAGAGGGATGTGTTAAATCCAAATAGTTAGAACCTATTGCTCGTTTATGTATACATATAATTAGACTACAGGTCAGACCATAAAGGGATACAAACTTCGTAATAATACGCATTCATATTCTACTCAATCCGAAAGCTAAAAATATAACCATCTACTGAACAAGAAAGCCAACCAATTCTGAAATGGAAGACGAACGAATAGAATATAAACCACCAGTGCAATTGCTTCCCAAACTTCAAACTTGATTAGATGAGTAAGAATACATATCATCAACAAATTTCACAAGGGTTTAAAATTTAATAATTCTTAAACATGTCTTCAAATGAAAGAAGAATCAAAATTTTATATATGAAAAATGAGAAGTGTGTACTTACAAGTTCCCTAAACCATGTGCTCTTGCCCTGCAAACAAGTGAAAACAGATGTCATTAAAAGCAAGATCCAGCAAAACAAAATTATGAAATGCCTGCAGGAGATGCAAGGTGCTTTTATTAACGATTCTATAATAATGTGTGACCGTTAAAATTTAAAACTTCCTCTAACTAAAATAAAGTGTCTACAAGCAATCACCTTGAAAGGACCATATCTAGGTTTAACCATGTACTAGCAAGCACATAACAAGGTGTAACTCTCTAAGGATGAAAAACATACATCTTTTTGCATCAATGTATGAATGCATAAAAACTGAGAAAGTGAGAAAAGGTATTAGTCTTTAGACTCTTCACTTAATTGAATATCAAAGCACTTAAAAAGTGAACGGAATAACAAGCAACAACAATAACAAACTAAGTCTTATTCCCAATAAATTCGGGCTAAGGTAGATGAATCTTTTTTCGCCATCCCTTTAGGTTCATTGCTTGAAACGGATAAGAATAAGAAAAAGGAAAAAGCAACCAACATATAGCTGTAACTCAAAATTCAATAAAACCGTGTACTAGCTTGATAAGATGACATTGAGTCACTGCAGTGTTTCATTATCTAATGCAACCACAGTGATATTCTATTCAATTAAACCTTCCAGATTCTGTTAAGCCAACTACAATAATCATATCTCATCTATTTACACTATCCAAGGCCATATTCGGTATTGACCAAGAAATACTCATTAGTTCCCTGAGTCCCTCACCTTTTATTGAAAATGCCTCAAATTCCTTTGGCATGAAACTAAATAATGATTGGGCATAAGCACCAATATCAGTCACCAAATAATGCGATAAAAACCTTTTGGACATATCTTCAATTAATTCCCTACAAATTTTAGTACCTTCATGGTACCAAGTTCCTTTCTATTTCTACTCATCCAAATCCATCACAGTTGACCAACCAAAACTGTTTTTGTCTAATATTGTTGTGGACTTCAATGCTTTAATATGTCAAGTGCTCAAGAAAGGATGGTGTTGTATTACGTGAGCCCATTTGACACAGCTTATCTGAAAGCTTCATTATTTTGCTCTACAATAGCAATATGGCCAACTCCACATTGTCCAAGCAACCATTTTTATCTCCTCCTCACTCTTCATTCAAAGATGTAAAACTTTCACCCACAAAAAAATGTAGGCCCAAATTGAGATCCCTTTTCAAGTCGCATTGTCCAAATTAGTAGTATGCATACACCCCCAAGAGAACAAAAAATTATCCCAAAGATAATTTTAGAACCACTGATACTTCCAATCCTCAACCTTGAAATGTCAAGTGAGACTTTGCATATTGAGCTACAAGCACCTATCTCATAGGTTATCATATCTTCTTCATACAACAATTTCTAAACTAATAGAAATGGACTAAAGGCAAGCACACCCATACACCTCTTAAATTTTGATTGCACATCAGGTTTATGCGACGTACGCAATCATCTAAAGGGGGTTATATTGTCACCACAATTTTCTTGTCCACCACTTTTTAATTGCACTAAAGGTCCTCACCCTATGTTCATTGTCGCACTTATGTCTCCAACTTTTTTTCTATCGCATTCTAGTCCTCAACCTTCCATTACTTAACACATCTTGTCCCTCATGGCAATTCCATCCAAAGAGTCCATTTGGAAGGTGTAAAAGAACTGCCCTCATATTTTTAGATAAACACAAACAACACATACAAAAGTGCAACAAAATATTTGCCATTCTTTTCAAAACAAACTAACAGAAACCTTCATCACAGACTAGATATGATAATTCATGGAAAATTAAGAATAAAAATGCGACAGAAAAAAGTAGAAACATAAATGCGACAATAAGCAAAGAAAGAGAACATTTAATGCAATTAAAAAGTGGTACATAAAATGATAAGTGTGATGGCATTATAACCACCCATCTTCTAATCTTTCAACAATGAGCAAACTCACTTGACACCCTATGAGGTATCTTAGTGCATGCTTGGTAGTGTTGAAATTATTTTTTAAGTACTTATAAATTGTGGGTCTTAGATAATATGTAAATAATAAGTAAGTCCTGCGAAATATATGGATAAAAAATATGTTTGACCAATTTAACCAATTTAAATTATAACTTAAACTTAGTCAAACAAGGGCTTACCATTACAGTAACACTAATTTACCTCAGTCACTCAAAATAAATTTACAACTAAGTACGCTTTGTTCCTAATAAATTCAGGGTCACTATATAAATCCTTTTTCTCCGTTTGATATCTACTAGAAAATCTAACACAACTAAATCCTTTGAAACTACAACAATCCATGTTAATTTTGGCCAACCTTTCCTAATCGTATCCACCATCTCGTGAAATCCTCTTTAGTTCGACGAAAAACAAGAACCAACTACAATAGTCGTCATTCCCTTATTCATCCTCAGTTGGCGCCACCTCTACCCGTGGGCATATATTCTCATTTTTTTATCTTGTCTATTTTAGGCGCCAACTACCCGTGGGCATATACTCTAATTTTTTTTATCTTATCCATTTTAGCCCATGTTTGGTAGTGCTGGAATTATTTTTTAAGTGTTTATATTATAAGTTGTGGGTGAATGTTTGGATAAAAAGTGAGTTGTAAGTTGTAGATCCTTTGAAATGTGTGGATAAAAAGTATCTTCCTAAAGTCACATTGCAAGTATTCAATCTCAGTTATACTCGACATAAAACCTTTAAATTCAATAGTACACTACCAAGTTCCAACTCTCAATTTAATCCATTTTTAGTCCCATCAAGTAAGAATAAATCATTAGCGGATAACAAACGCCGAGGGACCCAAGGGACCTCATCATAAATATGACAAGTTAGCTCAACCATAACTAAGGCAAGAAGACAAAGACTTGCGGCAAAACCTTGACGCAAACCCGCACTAACGGGGAATTTTCTAGAACTATTGACATTATAGCTTACAATTGTGGCTGCTCTTTTATACATGACCTTAAAATATTGATTATCCAATAGAAATTCATTTTCTTTAGCATCCTCCATAGCACAATTTTTATTCATGTCCCTACATATTGATGTATCAAATAAAAATTGATTCTCTCTAGCATCTACAATAGTACACTATCATAGGCTTTTCCAAGCCGAAAGATTTATCAAAGAGCTTTCACTTGCACCTTAAATTAAGTACATGTTTGTCACTACTTAAATTATAATTTCAACTAGTCAAATATACTTTTTATCTTCACATTTTGTAGAACCCACAACTTACAACTCATTTTTTATCTACACATTCACCCACAACTTATAATATAAGCACTTAAAAAATAATTTCAGCACTACCAAACATATGCTAAGTTCAATCGCCGTCTCCTAGTTTAACTCATAAGCATATAATAAGTACCATAACACTCTTTCTTTATTCATTTGGCATCCTTTAAATCGATGACATCTTATTAAACAATTTTGTCAACAATATAATATCTAGGGATGGCAAAAAAGCTTGTCGGCGAGTCGTGGACTCGCCAGCTCGACTCGTAAAAGCTCGGCCCAGCTTGAGCTTGTCTAAGGATGAGCACGAGCTAGGATCGAGCTCAAAAAAAAAAAAAAAAGCCGAGCTCGTTCGGCTCAGCAAAATATGAGCCAAGCTCGTTTTGGGCTCGTGGCCTCGTGACCACGAGTTAAAAGGCACGAGCCACGAGCCGCTCAGCTTGTAGCTCGTGCTAACAGTCATATTTTTACTTTTTTTAAAAAAAAAAATCAATTATTTTTCTATAAATACTCCATTCTAAACTCATTGTTTTCATACTTTAATCTCTCAATCTATTACATACTCAATCCAATCGAAGCATTTTCGATATTTTTTTTCTTTTTTTTTTAAATTATCAAAAAAAAGAATTAGGACCGAGCCGAGCTCGTGAGTAGCACGAGCTCAGCTTGTTCGACACAAGAGCTCGTGGGCCGAACCGAGCCCACCTTTTGAGGACTAGCCGAGCTCGTTTTGAATGAACCGAACCGACTCGGCTCGACCCATTGCCTTACCTAATAATACCTACCTCGCCAAAACTCTTTCATCTTCTATCACCTAAACTCACTATCCAACTTCACATGACAACTTTCACCCCTTCCAAACTTTTCGTCACCACGCCGAGCCCTGCTCCCAAACCTACATACCCTTCCAGCACCGTCTCCGTCAACCCTTATCTCTCCCACTACCATCTATATCACTACTTTCATATGGTTTCTTCCACATGTAGCATTTAGATTACATGCTTTATATCTGAGATTGGATTTCATATTCGAATAAACATTGGAGAGTACAAAAGTGGGTTTCAGCACAGCTGGTCTTGAAATTTTATGGCCTTAATAAATTAGGATGTTTTGAAATGTAAATTTTTAACAAACAACTAAAACTTCATGTATTCACGAGCATATTTTATAGTACTCGTTTTATATCCAAATTAAATTTTTACACAAATATATAATACTTTGTTTAGATCCAAATTAGATTTTCATACAAATCAAAAGACTCAAAACTGTTATACAATACAAAGACACATAATATAATCAAATCATTTTTACTTAACAAAAACAAAAAAAAGTTTTCCAAATTAAAAACAATTAAAAATGCGTAATTCTATACATTATCAGTGACAACACCCATTAACTTCTTAAAACCCTAATTCCAAGAGCAAAACAAATGCTAAAGAAATGAGAAAATATATAAAATAAAAAAAATACACGCAACATATGCAGGGGTGTATGCATATACATATATACAGATTTACAAGCCAAAAATGGTACATTTTTCTTCTTCTTTACTGAATTAAAAAAGGATTGGAATTTGAAAAATCGTTTTGATTCAGAGGCCAAGATAAAGATTTCTAAAACTGGATTTAAAGAAAAAATTGCACGGTCTATAATTTAAAAAATAGATTAAGTATGTGTTTGGTGGAGTCTAAAAATAATTTTTTAGGAAATTTTAAAAAATTTTAGTGAAATGTGTAGTTGAAAAGTTAATAAAATTTGTGAATCCTATTAAATATATGATTGAAAATGAGTTTGAGAAAAAAATAGTATAAAAGAAATTATACCAAACATGCTCTAAGATAGATAATGTAGGTATTTGGGCTCATTTCAAATGTAAGTGGGCTGATTTAAAAAAAAAAAATTTGGGCCAGGGGTTGCCTAGCCGCCTAAGGCCAGGGCATGCCTGGGTTTTAGTTGTGGATCAAGCAAAAGATTGAAATTACGGCCGCGTTTGGGATTGCTTTAAGAGTCAAATTCTAACGATAAAACAGGCACAACTATTTTAAATATTTGGTGAACTTAATAAAAATTCGTACAATCCAGTAGATTTTGAAAAGCACCAAAAAGGAAACTTCTCATTTTTCAATTTCTATTTTTATCTTCTCCAATTACGCATAATTAATATACCAATTTTAACCCCTCAAGAATAAAATTAATTCATTTTCTATCCTCGATCACTTGGTATTCTACGTCTATTTGAAATTTCTTTTCTACTATATATAGAATATGCTTTTATTTTCTAATTTTATAAATTTCGAGTTCCTTCAAAAAATAGCTATAGTTAATATATTTTCTTAAATAAATATTTAATAATATTACATGTTATAGAAATAAAAATAAATTTTACCATACGACCAACGAAAATAATACATAAGAATATTATCATAATCACAACTCATTTTAATAATAATTGTTTATAGGCACAACAATAAAGCGTCATTTTTTCCAAATGCTCAAATGCTAATTTTGAAATATACAACAATTCAAAACAAAATTTCATCAAATACTTAACTGATTATTCTTGCAGCTGATTTTTTCTTCAACACAACTATAGTTGATTCTCTTAAACTCTAGCAATACCAACCAAGCTTACATTAATACTTCCACATTATGGGCAATATAAACATCCATTTTTCCAAGAGAATCCACGAAGTAACCATTGCTTTTGAGCTTCCACCACTGCTCTCATCCACAAGCCCTCACCACTTATAGTCACATTCTTTACCCCTTATTCCACATCACCACATAACATGTATATAAATCACAAGCATTAGAAGTCTTCATAGGCATCGAAAGATATAAATTGTCTAATCTAGAATATCAAGGTCTTATTGGAACTTCTTTCGATACTTCATTATGGATATATTTACTCCAATATATGTATTTGATTAGTCATTATTAACCATAGTTTAAGTCTCTCTTAGTTACGACTATGAGATACAAAGTGGTTGGACGGCCAAGGGCCGTGTTAGGTTAGGCATCCATCCCCACGTCCTACATGGATTATTATTCAACAAATTGAGATTTGCTATTTTTTGGTTGTTGGGTTTGAACAACCATGACAACAACCAAAAATTATCTCTTGGGCATATTTGGGTTTATTAAGAAATTTATTAGAAAAGATACTAGTTGATGCAAACCCAACATGGCCATGTAGGATCATGCAAACTTTAACCTCGCTATTCAAAGACCTCAAGTCGTGCCAGGCTTACACAAGCCAGCAAACATGGGTTGTACAAGCTCTACACGAGCTCACTTTACACCCTTTAGTACAATTGATTGTAGTTTGGATTTAGTCCACGAAGATTTATCCATCTAATTGCTTGATATCTCAATCAAAAGTTTATAATGATGCACATTTCTAAGGAATATCTTGTCATCTCATCATCTTAATTCATTCATATGTGGGATATCGACACGCAAATTCCCTTCATTTCATCATGGAAAAACAAAATGTGGGATGTTGATTCCACTTAATATTATCTTTACTTACATTCTATTAAGTCATATTTATTTGGGGAAAATGCTTTGCCACTATAGACTAAAGACTTCAAACTTTGCCTCCCATGCTTTATAATTATACTTTTAATATTTTAAAATGATTCGATGTTTTTATTTAAAAGAGACGATTATACCATTGGCCAAAAGTTCTTATTTGGTCTATAGTACCTATGTGTTAAGGTGCAAGGTTATATTTTTCATCCTATTTAGGAGTTATAAGCCACAATTTTAAATATAATTTCCAAAAGAAAATGATTTTGTTTGTGGCTCAACTTACGACAACAGGTCTTCGAGTGACTTCAATTATTTGGCCTTCAACTTTCCCGCCATTCTTGCTTGTAGATGCCATGGCACACGACTTAGACAAGTTGCCACTTGAAAATTTGCTTTTCTTCTCCCTATAAGCCTCCTTAGAATGGCCTTTATCCGGCCCAATAGATTCTTTGGCTAGACTTGATTTGGTTTTATCTTCGTTGGAAGTAACAGCTGTTAGCAACTTCTTAGCTTCACTCCCAACAGATTTGTCCAACTTTGGAATTGTATTATTCTTATCTTCTGATGACATAACAAAATTATCAACCTTCGCCTTCTTTGAAGGCTTTTCATCTAAAGCATATGGATTTGCAGCGAATTTTGCATCCTTTCTAAGGCCAACAGAATTCTTCTCATGCCCGATATCATGTACAGAAGGTCTTTCTTTCAATGGGAAAACACTTGACTTCGATGGCCTTCTTTCCAAAGCACTCGAATCTTCAGCTAATTTTGCAGCCTGTCCAGGTCCAATAGAATTCTTATCATGTCCAGATTTAGGTTTCAGTTTAGGCGAAACAACATTGGTATTTGATGGCCTCTCTCTCAAAGCACTTGAATTATCTATTTGTTCTGAATCCTTTCCAGTCCTAACAGAATGCTCATGGTCTCCAGACTTTGTTTTCTCTTTAGAGGAAAACAAATTTGCTTTTGAGGGCCTTTCGTCCAAAGCACTCAAGCTTTCAGCTAGTTTTGCTTTCTCTCCAGGCCCAACAGTATTCTTTTCACGTCCAGGTTTTGGTTTTGCATCAGATGAGATGATATTAGTCACCACGGGTTTTGTGCCATTTCCAGGAAAAGCTAAAATTTGGACACCACTCTTGTCTTCGTCCTTTGATAACTTACTTGAATCATCAAGCTTTGAGCTCTTTAAAGATGAATTGTCCAAATCACCAGATTTCCTTGCAGATTTTTCTCTCTCTTTGTCCATCAAATCATAATTTCCATCTGACTCTCGAGTTTTTAACTCTTCAGCTGAGTTTTGGCCAGCAAGCTTATTTCCATCTGACTCTCGAGTTTTTAACACTTCAGGTGTGTTTGGATCAGCAAGCTTCAATATTTCTTTGCAAGCAATAGCATTCCTATCGTCTCCTTTATTCTTAGAACCGAGTTTGGGAATATCAAGAGTATTGTTACTCTCTTTTCTGTTAAATACAAATTCAACTGTAACAAGAAAAACCAACGGCATAAGGATTTCGACAATCAGAAAATTTAATAGCAACACTCGGAAACAACAATGTTTCTCAGCTTCTAACGTTGCCAGAAAATAGAACTGACATAAAATACAGGAGATGAAGCAACATACCCTCAAGTCCACCCACTTTATCGTCCATCTTATCCAATATCAGACAGTTTTTGACATCGAAAAGACGGTAAAATACATAGTCAGCCATTTGAACTTCTTCAACTGAGGGTTGTGGATTTCTGCTGTCATTTGAGATGCAGACGACATTGCATTTGCCAGCAATTGCTTCCTGATTCCATAAATCGAGAAATGGCAACCTCATGAGTCAATTTACTAGAATTACATATGTGATAATAACACCAAACGGGGGAAATTGTGTTCCTCCAAGGCCTTTTGATGCACAACAGGAGAGAGATGACAGAGAAATATGAGAGAGACAAGAAGAAGGGAGAAGAATTTACATAGAGAAATTGTAGAAACAAAAATCAATAAAATGAATATCAGTCAATGAAATGTATATATTAGAAATACTGGTCATATTTATACTTGAAATTCCTAAAAAAATTAATGAGCTGGTTCAATATGGTAGCATAGAAGGCGGAATTCCAAAGTTCAAGTCTTGCCGCTACTCATTCATTCAATCTTCGATCAAAAAATAACTCCAGTCTCCAGTGAGAGGCATGTCAGATTTAATTAAATAATGTGACCCTTCTCTAACAGCTTAACTTTTAGATGAAGTAGTTTAACACTACGGTAAGAAAAAAATTTAAATACAAGAAATCAATCAAAAAATATTATACGCCTAAAGGCTAAAATAGATGTCAATTTTGGCAAATCCTCAATTAAATCTTTGTCACAATCTCCCCCATGTTCCCAGGTTGGAAAGGCTTCAACCCTGAGAGAGAAACAAACAATATTGATCCCACAAATTTTGATCAAGGACGACCTTTCCATTGCAAAGTAATCAATAGCGACCTCCATATGAAGTAACATGTTTGATCTACACAAACATATGAAGGCAAGGCAAGGCAATTCTCGAGGCTCAACTGTGTCAAGTAGGAAATAAAAACATTACGTATATTTAAGCATAATGGCAAGTCCAGAGTTAAAAAGAACTAATTTCAAATCATCGAAATATGGGGAAAAACCAACCAAATAGACGTGAAGTTTCTTTATGTCATTTTAAAGCAATGTTCTAAAGAGCGTGCCTCGGTGGCACTTAGGTGCGAAGTGTGGCCTTCATGCCTTGCTTAGACTATAGACGGGTAATTAAGCAGTCAAATGTGAATTTAATCAAAATGCACGCGCCTAGCCTTACCTAGGCACGCATTTTTTTTTATCTTTTTCTTTTTAATATTTAAAATAATATTAAAAATTAGAAAACGATTTTCAAGCCTCGCCCTCACCCTCGCCCTCGCCCTCGCGATCTCACATGCCTAAAAAACTTGAAGATCAACCTCCTCGCCTAACCACACTTTACATTTTTTAAAACACTTATTTTAAGGAATCAATGAGCAAAAATGCAATTCATTAATCTATTACACTTTTTGGATTCTCTATGCCTGCAATATGCACCAATAACTGACTTATAATTCTCCTTAGAGAAATATTTTTCCATGTCTCATAATAACTCATGAACACAACAAGCAAAGGCTTAGACTAAAGCAACATGGTGGTAATTAGTAACCAATACATAAGGTCAATAGGGAAGCAATGCTAGCAAATAATTTCTTGAAAAAATAAATTAACTACATGGAAGGCATCACTCATTAGTAATTTTGGAGCATACAATAAACTAAGCCATCTTAGAAAATCTATTCTCCGCTACTAAATGAGGATGATCCCTACTGGCAGGTTTAGGTAGTGCCAGAACAAAGTCCATGCTTACGTAACACATCACGCCATGTGGAACTGGAAAGTGACATGTATAATCGAGTACTCTGGCTTATCAATCTTATTAATAAGAGATATAGAAACAAAAATTATTGTACTAGCGCCATCAATCACTTGTTTGCAAGGTTTATCCTTATAAGGAATATAGGTATGAATATAAGGAATGGACTTCTTCTCACCTTCAAAAATCTCAAAATTATGTTCCTCATAGTCAAAAAATTTATAGGCTCAAGGGCAACAATCTCTATCATGTTCATGGTTGGGGTGTCAGACTCAAAACCATGTTATACGAAAAGCGTGTGTTGGCACTCAAAGCTAATGTACTTCGGCATAATAATGGTGGACAAATTGTGAAAAAAAGAATGAGAAACGGAAGAATAAGGTATATTAACTTGAACCATGTTAGGGATAACAATGGCTTTGGGGTTGGTTTTATTAGTTGTTCTAAAAAGATCAGAACAAGGTTAAATATTGCACTTGTGAAGCAGCCAGGATAAGGTAGCCAATAATCAATTGGCATGTTAGGTGCGTGCCCCATTAGGTAAGAATTAATTATTAATGTACTTCAAAGTTCTATGTATTATGGTAAGCTTTCTCTGAGGGCTTAAGTGAATGTAAAATGTCAGCTGTCACACCATATGTAAATCTAGAGACAATGACATAAGAAGCTTCGTACATGTCATAATGGTACATTAGCTCCTTGAACCAGGCTATACTCACATTATATGTACTTTGCCTATGATATAAGAGTTAATTTAACAAACTAATTTGTATGATAGGTTGGTATGTATTTTTTTAAATATTAACTTTGTTCGGTCCATAAAGTGATAAGATCTTGACATAGATGCTCAATATTATACACAAGATTGCCAAGAATGCTTGATAGACCTTGTGATCTTCATCCTTGCAAAACAATGATGTTATTTGTCTTCCAAGCCATACTACTCAAGGCAATCCTTCAAGAGTATTGAGCTTATCAAGAAACACTTTAAGATGAAGTCTTCCATCACAACTCCGGCTTCCCTTTAATTTAACTATTGGTGACATCAACTACCCACTCATAATCGTTACTAACATTATACCAAAGGTTACAGTATTGGCCAAGGCCAACATTGTCTTTCCAAACTTCTTCATATTTAATGGAACAATAGGATAAATATCTCGGAAACCTAACACTTGACTTCTCAAAATATTCACTTCATGTCGCTTACACTTCAACGAGCAATCATCAAAATCATTCTCTTCCCCCTTCCGTTCGCTTAAAGTTGGTATCCTTCACATAATGATATTACATCGTCAACTCTTTCTTCAGCTTCTTCTTCTTTGGCGCCTTTTCTTGCCCACGATCTCTTAGTCATGCTTTCACATGACAAAGAAATCATTGTAAAAACCTTAAATCCCATTTGGAAGTCATTTCAAAAAATAAAACTCAAAAACCCATTCTCTTAATAAGTGCTTTAAATTTGTGAGTCCATGTGTTAGAAAATAATCGCATTTGTCTACATTGATTGTCAATAACGTTTCATTTGTGTTTCAATTATTTCGAAAACATCAAATATGTTATCTACTTCCAATAAATTCTAAATTTTGTTACTATAAACATTTTTGAGAAAATCAATTTCAATTTGCGTTTGAAAATGATCTAAACAAGTCCTCCGTATTCTCACCATTAGAACCCTAAGTGATAAGAGTTCTCTTATAATCTTCATCGATCCCATCCTCATCCCCCAAATTAGCTTCAAATCCCCATTAGTTCAATTTATTCAATTTATCTTTCTACATAGAAGATAGGCACTAGCAGAAGTACTTACTCCTAATAGACCTATGTTGTGCACATCTTCCTTAGAGTCTCTTTTATCTAACTACATCCCCTCGCAACATTACAGTCTACACATAAACCAATAGCTTGCTAGGATCCGTATGCATTATGATACATAATATTCATTGCATGATACTAAATTTGTTCGGTTACTACTTTAGTTGACAACATTCACATCTCTTCAATATGTTTTGCTTTCTCCTCCAAAATAAGAACAATACAAGAAACTATCAACCACATTAATAAAAGGATAAATCAGGGAGAGGCGTAACCTTTGAAGGCGCTTCAAGGCATAAACTTCATAACACTCATTTAATAGTCACAATAAACCGTAAATCATATTTAAAAAAATCCACAACATAAGATTTAAACAAAACTAAATGTATAATTTGCAACTAGAAACATAAAATCAGATAATAAAGTAGCAATCAAAATTTATGAAGTAATAATTGAATAACAAAACGACTAATCTACAACTAGAACTAAAAATGGAAGAGAAATGAAACAACTAACTACATAAAAAATTTGTTTGCTTTGACTTTAAAAGAAAAATCAAACATAGAGACAACAAGAAGAAAAATGTAAAAGAAAGATGAATGAAGTTATGTGTCCGCTCTCCTATCATCAATCACCTGTCACCACATAGTTGAAACTTTGCTAGGAGGGAAGATTATCGACTACTGTTGTAGGAGGCTAGACACGCGTGACTCGTCACATGTTCTTCCTCTAATATGCAATTCTTGACTTTCTAGGTTTTAATGTCGGGTTGAGTATACAAAAAACCCTAAAATGCTAGAGGGTATTGAAAAAATTAGCCCAAAAAATCAAGGTATTGTATGTAAAAAAGCCCAAACAAGACATGACAAATGGAAATCAATGTGTAAGCTTCGAGGCTAAATGATCATCAAGGCCTTTATTTTTCATAAGAAAAATACCTATTGAGAAATAAGGTTGGCATTGGAACATGTTTCTCAAGGGGTGAAGGGGCCCCTAGATTCGCTAGAAAAGGGAATCGAGTGGAAGTTAAGGCATGAAAAACCCAGTCCGTTAAATGGAGTTTGAAGTAGGGCATGAGGATATCACCCTCGAGATCCACAAAGAAAATCTGATTGACCTTCACATAGTATATTAAAACAATAACAAAAACAAAACGTCCTTCCTAATAATTATGGAGTCAGTTAAATAAATAGCATGGAATATAAACAGGATAATACTTATAAACATAGTGTAACAAGAGTATACTTGTATGCTAAGGTCTTAGTCTTCACTTTCCACAAATATCAAAAGATTCCAAATATTTGTGCTAGAATTGTCACAAGACCAGAACCCACATTGAAGACAAGCACTTAAAGAACATCTCGTGGAATATTAATCATCAATATTAAAAACTTCACTGGAAATATAAATGCTTGAATAGGGGATTCAGCTTCTCCCCAATTCTGTTATACATCCCATTTGACAGCAAATTTTGTTAACAATCCGCCCTTGTTCAAGTCCTACAATGTGGAGAGAGTGTAGCTCATTAAGCCCCAACTAGAAATAAGAAAGATCTTTCAATTATCACCATGCACGACAACCAGCCCGATGAACTTTTGATTCCAAATCCACGCTAAGTTGCAAGTAGTGCCACCCAGACAAGCACCAAAAGCTATGAAAAAGATCCTCCCTTAGGACACAACCAACATCGGAAATCATAGAAGAGATGAAAGGGTGGTACTACTTCCCCACTATATATCCATTTAAAAGGTAAAACTTCTTAATAAAGCACCAACAACTGAACAACTCAAGCATTGCCTAATAATGAGCACGAAAGAACTAGAAATGAGAAACAAATTTTAAGTATCACCTTGTACAACAACCAATAAAAGTACAAGAAGTAAATTAAAATTGTCACCTTCCAAAGCAACCGGTCTAATTACATAACCTTCCAGAAAAACAACATTGCAGAACATTATGTATAGCCCCTCTCTAGTGTCTTAAGTTTCCTTTCTTAGCATACCCTTGAACTTTCCTTTTGCAAATATGTTGTTAATCATTATTTGCAGCCCACCTTCGAACTCTCCAAATCAAAAAGCATTCTCACAGTTTTTCTATTTCGAACTTACAGCCATTCCTAATGAACTTTGTTCCTTCTTTAAAACTCTCCCTCTTTTTATAGGCCATTGAGAACCTCTTTTTATGGGCCATTGAGAGAAAAAAACAAAGTACGTGATTTAAAATGTTCAAAGAAAGTATTCCATCCACCAATAGAAACAATTCAGTTTCCCTTGTCACCACTTCTCTTTGAATGACTGGTCCATGTCCTCACTCCAATTAATAAGCAATATACAAGGTTGATCCAAAATTGTCATTAACTCCTGGCCCCATATGCCTCGTATTGAGTTTTTTGTAGCATAAATATTAGAAAATTCACTCTCAAAGCCATATCCTGGTCATTCAGAATAGCCTTTTATAAGATATTCATCCAGCTGTATCAAATTTACAAAATGTTGTTCTACAGTCCATCTTATCCTAGCCTTAAACTCTCTGGTAAATCTGAACACCTACTTTACTGTAAGTCCTCTGCTAGCCCACTCGCAAAAGATCTTTCCTAAGGACTCTCCACCCTCTCCTAACATTCCATTATAATAAAATGCATGTAGTCCCACATCTGATAAATTTTTATCATATATAGCCATACGAGCCATATGCAGAGAAACTATCATTTTTTTGTTTCCTCGTCTTCCAAATTAGACTATTCCAGAATCACAATCTTTGCCACATAATTTATCATTTAAGATAAAGCGAGCCCAAAACCTGTGATTCTTTGCTGTTAGAGAAAGCTACCCGATAGGATAAGCAACGAACTTAGGAACAAGACTATGATATCATAATAATTTTACCCATAGTTATGCATGAAAACACTGACAAGGAGAAAAATGCATAGTTTGTTGATACCAGCTCTAGAAGAAAGAAATTATACAGCTCAATTGAAAATTAATGTGCAATTAAAGTTTCATCACAATTACCAGAGGGTTGATATTCGCAAGACCAGTGCCTTCACCCGTGGCAAAGAATAATTCATTCTCTGCTACCTCCATATCTCTTATATAATATGAAATTTCCGAGGGGCGGAAAAACCACTGAATTTTTACTTTCTTGGACTCACCAGCATCTTCCCATATCTTTATGAGCTTGCCGATGTAGGGTGTGGGTTCATCTTGAACGTACATGTATACGCAATCATGTAAAGTATAGTCCACCTCATCATAAGTAAATGATTCATAGAATTGGACCGTTTTCATTTTGCCACCACGGCCTCTTTTCTTTCCCCAATTGAATTCGGGTTCGTCGAGGTTCTTCACTTCCGCAGAAGGTGGCATGTCTTTTCACTAATTACTAGTTTCTTCTAAATATATGGACCTAAAACTCACAAAAGAAACACTGAATATTATATGCACTTGGGGGTAAAATAATACATTTATACACAAATCTTCATTGCTAGTAACCAATATCAGACTTAATTGTGTAAAATGTATAATAACTGAAAACAGTCAACAAAAGGCACAATCTCTGAAAATAAAATTAGGAGGTTACTACTGAAACCTAATCGATAAGAAAGTTTCTGGAAATTCAAACAATTATCTTTTTATCAAAAGGAGATATGAAAAAAGGATGGCATAGAAGACTTTTTAGGGACGGGGAAATAAAGAAAAACCGCAAACCAATTCAAAAAAAATTAAGATTAATTGTTATTGCTATTAAGTTTTTCAAAATAAGAACAAAAAGCAGTGCTTAAAGTCATAAAACCGAAAATGAGAAGGAAAAAGATGACGAAAAAACTTACAATTTCTTCTTTCTGCAACAAAACCCTAAAAACGGTAGTTTACAGAGTAATTTTTATGGTGGTTTATTGATTTGTGGGAACGAATTTATAAATTCACTATTCACAGCCTCGTAAGGTGCATGGCGCGGTCGACATCTGGCAGTGGCAACGAAGAGAAGTGAAAGAATAGCTGCCAGCCTGCCACTGCAACATTCGAAAGGGGGTGTTTTAAGGATTTGTTTAAAAGCAATTTAAATTTTGATAAAAATTTAAATTTGAAATCAATAATTATTAATTATTATTATTTTTCAATCATATATTCCATTAATTTTTGTCAACTTTTACAAAAACATCTAATTTTAATCAAAATTGATATGAGTACAAGAATCTAAGGAATTGATTCTGACCATGTTTGGCAAATAATGGGCTTTTTATAAGTCTTGAGCCTAGATCAAAATATGGGATTTTTATACAAATAAGCTATTAATTGAAAACAACTACAAAAAAATAAATATGTATAATATATTATAAGAATAATGGTACTGAATATTTTTTTATAATTACTAGTATACTGCTTCTTTTGTGGTAGAAGCCGAACATAACTCTATTATAATAATGAATTGAAGTAGTGAACAAATTTTGAAGATTATCGGTGGAGAGAAATAATCGATTGAGGGGATGAATTGAGAAAATAGGCAAATTTTTGAAATTGTTCGTTGAAAAATATGATTGAACAGCAAATTTTGAAAGAGATGAAATTGAAGACAGTGTAACACAGCGTACAAAATTTCCTCCTGTCGTGATTACTGTTATTTTTAAATTACATTTAATACCATAAACTGGAATTTAAATAAATGACGGTCATTGTAATTCAATATCGCAGGATCTTTGATTATGGGATTACTCTTTCAATTATCATAAGATAATGGTAATTTATTTGTTTGGGAAAAAAATCATTATCTCTTCTAAACAAAAAAACAAAAAACTCGCACGAAAATTAATATATTTTATTGAAATAAAAAAAATTATCTCTATTCCAAACTTCAGTCTTCAACAACGACTACGTATAACATAAGATAAACTTGCTTCGAATCTAAGTTTCATTTGATTCTCTTGCGTGATTTGTGAGTATGTATAGATTCATGTTGTTGTGTATAATATTAGAGCATTTCCAAGAGTTTTTCTATTTATACATAGCATATTTTACATTTTAGAGAGTTCTAATAAGTATTTATTATTTTTCATTATATTTTATTTTGACATGCTTTCTTCTTAATTATTATATAATTTTCTTCTATTTTCATCTATTTTATTTTGTATATACTATTTAATGTAGTCAACATATGAGTATTGAAATTTGGAATTCTTTGAATGAATTTTAACTGGAGGGCAAAACTTTAAAACATAATTTTAAGGATTGACTCTCTAAAGTAGATAGCGTCTTATGTTTAAAAAGTTTCTTGAAGATACTATTAGTGATTTTGGAAGAAGATAGATTATAATAGTAATATAATTTCTGTTACTATTCATTAACCAATGATTAGCATTAGATGTGATCGGTTAAAAATTCATGTGGAATTGTATGTTACAAATTCAATTTTCATGTATATGCCATTACGTGATGAGATATTTACTGGGTCAATTTCACTAGTTATCTTTAAATTACAAAATAGTCAATAAAGTTCAAAAGTTTCAGTGGTGGTCACTGAAGTTAGAAATCCTTTTACTAATTGTCACTCCATTAAATTTCAAATTTAAAATGGTGATGTGACATTTATTTATTGCATGGTAGTCTATGTACTTTATATAATATTCACTTTAGTCCATATATTTCAATTAAGTCTTTCAAAAATTACATCTTAGGTTTTTAATCTTTTACAATATTTACACTTTGGTCTCCAAATTTTCAATTATCTTTCAGTTAAGTCCTCCAAAAATTACATCTTAGATCCTTCAACTTTTTACATCTTTAAACCTTGGTCACCAAATTTTCAATTATCTTTCAGTCAAGTCCTCTAAAAATTACATCTTAGGTCCTTTAACTTTATACATCTTCAAACTTTAGTCATCCAAATCCTTGATTTTAGTTGCCAAAATAAGTACAATTTTAGTAGTCAAAATAAGTGTACTTTCAATTAAATCATTGACTTTACACTCGAATTTTCACCTAAACGAACAAAATAATATAATAAAAGAATAAACTATTTAGTGGTCAAAATAAGTGTAAAATTCGCACTTGTCACTTAGAGTTGACCACTAAAAGTAGATATTTTAGTGGCTAGACCCTATAATATTATTTTGTTCGTTTAGGTAAAAATTCGAGTGTAAAGTCAATGATTTAATTGAAAGTGCGCTTATATTGACCATTAAAATTACACTTATTTTGGCTACTAAAAACAAAGATTTGGGGGACCAAAGTTTGAAGATGTATAAAGTTGAAAGACCTAAGATGCAATTTTTATAAGACTTAACTGGAAAATAATTGAAGATTTGGGGACTAAAGTGTACAGGTGTAAAAAATTGAAGGACTTAATATGTAATTTTTAGAGGACTTAACTGAAAGATAATTAAAAATTTAGAGACCAAAGTGTAAAAATGTAAAAGATTAGGGACCTAAGATACAATTTTTGAATGACTTAACTAAAATATATGGACTAAAGTAAATATTATATAAAGTACATACACTACTATGCAATAAATAAATACCACATCGTTATGTCACATCACCATTTTAAATTAGAAATTTAGTGGAGTGACCAGTAGTGAAATGATTTCTAACTTCAATGACCACCACTGATATTTTTGAACTTCAATGACCATTTTGTAATTTGAATATAACTTCAGTGACCATTGATGAAATTAACTCGATATTTACTCTTGTTAAATGTTAAATTATTGTGTTATCTTGCATTGACTATTACATTCAATACTTAGTTATAGATGTTATCTGTTCAAAATTAATGTAGGATTATATGTTAAATTGTTAACTTATGTTGCCATGACTACTATATCCAATTTTTAGCATTTGATCTTACAGTATGGAGTATGGAGAAGAAATGTGGGTATACTACTTCAAAATTAGAAAACAAAAAACGTGCAGCTTGAGAACTCTATTCAAAATGTAAGATGCTCGCTATTTAGGGATTTAGTATGTATTTTGTGTGTGATAATATAGGAAAGTGAGTAAACTGTTTTGCATAATTTTTAAATATATTTTATTTTAATATATTAAAATATAAAATAATAGACATTAATTTTAACAATAAGTGACAAGGTTTGTAATATTAAAATTATTTATAAAAAACAAGTATGAATAATTCATAGTTTATTATTATAAATACATTATTTAATCAGAGTAAATAATTCATCCAATTGAGTAATACCACGTATTATGACTACCGGTAGTGAATGACTACCGGTAGTGAGCAAGTATGAATAGTATTATTCTTTATAAAATTGGATATTCTTAACTTATTTGATTAAAAACTTCATACTCTTTAAACATAAGATACTCTCTATTTTAAAGAGTCAGTCTTCAAAATTTTACTCCAATAAACTCTCCAAATTAACCTTTTAAATAAAGAGTTTTATAATTAAATGTATTCAAAAAATTCCAATTTTCAATACTCATATGTTGACTAAATTAAATAGTATATGCAAAATAAATTGAGAAAAATCATATAATAATTAAAAAAGAAACTTGTCAAAATAAAATATAGAGAAAAATAATAAATACTTATTGAGATAAATAAAATGAAGTGTTAAAAATAAAGAAGTTTTTAGAATATTTCAAAAAATTTACTCTAAATTTATATATGCTCTTTATAAATAAAGAGTTTCTTAGAGGTACTCTTATAAATTATGGCATTATATATCAACATACCTCAAGGCTTATAATAAAATTATTTATTACCGAAATATGCTTAGCTTATAAGTATGAGACGGTATGTAAAATGATACTTTTTTCTCTCTCATGTTTATAAGATGCATCCAGCAAATGATTTTTCTAGTAATTTCATACATGTTTAATTTTAATCGCACGTATAATCTTTAATCTTTCAATGATTTATGTAGATAGTCCATTTTGCCAATTTTACTCGTAACTTAAATAACCTAAAACAACAAAAATGAAAAATTGGAGTTGCAGCCACTAACATTTTAAAAAGTGAAAATTTCAGCACATTTGCCCAAAACTAAGGGCTTGTTCGGTAGAGTTTTTTTGGGGAAAAATGGGGTTTTTTGGTTACTTTTTGACTTTTTTTATAGTGTAAAAAGAGTTGAAAAGTCAAAAATTGTAGGCAAAAAAATAGATTTTTAGGAAAAAAAACTCTACCGAATATGCTCTAAATACAAAAAGTAAAAAAAAAAAAATAGAAAAATTAAAAATAAAACAAGGGTCTTCTTCTTCAATAACCCACCTCACCCCCTACCCATCCCAAAAGCCCCCAAGATCATGGACTTCTCCCATCACAAACCATCATATGCAACCCAGCCACCGCCACAACCTCCGCAAACTATCCCTACCACTCTATTACCAAAAACCCAATACCTCTGTTGAAACATAAGACAATAGGCGAATTTCTTCATTGGGCGACCAGTGAACGTAGAATTGTTCAAGATTTCATTCACTACATCAGGATTGCATGCGACGATTACTCATGTTTCGCCAAAGTTAAACACCATTAGACGTTTGGCTTAGAAGGATTCAACCATGGCTGCAATTTTGTAGTGGGCTAAACCCACCATGAGTTTCATACTCCCAATAATTGGAGGACCATTTGGAGCCAGAATAGGTTTGTTAAAATACCATTCAACATTTGGCCTAGAAGGATTCGCCATGCCTGCAATTTTGTGGTATGCTAAACCCACCATGAGTTTCATACTCCCAATAATTAGAGCACCCTTTGGACCCAAAAATATGCTTGTTAATTGGTGATGATAAATATTTTTCTCCTCCTTCGAATACGGCGGCGACAGTGGTAGAGACTTATAAAATAATGGCGGGTCTTCTTTTCCCCGTGTCCACTCCAGTGTGATAATCAATATATGATTAAAAATTTAAAACAGATGTGCATAATAGAAATGTAGAGTGTATGAGAGTGGTTCTTTTACCTTGAGGGTTGACCTCTATTTATAGGGATGACCTACAGTTATGGCCTTTTAATGATCCTTAATAGCGAGTGTCCCTTCATCTCCCTCATTACTATGAATTAACAATGAATGTTTCATCTTCCTAACTGCTGATGTTTCGTCTTTCCAATAATCGGTGGTAATTGTTATTCTATGGGTCGCATGTCTAGCTAACATAACGACAATTAAGTTATTGTAGTCTATCTGTCAGATGCGTGCTTATGAAACCAACGAGGCGGACAAGCAGATGAGATGGGCGAATCGTTGAAGCGGGCATGCCACATTTGGCAGATAACATATAGCAGCTATTATTATTTCTATCATCATAAGCCATCATCTACTTTCCATAGACTATTTTTAATAAACTGTTGTCAATGGAAAGTAAAAATAATTTACCGCACCTGCTTCTCTCTAACTTTTTCAGAGAGAGGCTCATCGCCTTGTTTTTTGGACAGATGCTTATCGCCTTTGTTTTCTTGACAGAGGCTCACCGCCTTTTTATTCAGCAGGACTCGTCGCCTAGCCTTGTTTTTTAGTAGGACTCTTCACCTGGCCTTGTTTTCCATAAGGACTTTTCGCCTATACTTGTTTTTCAACAGGACTCATCACCTAGACTTGTTTTTTAGCAGGATTATTCACCTAGCCTTGTTTTCCAGTAGGACTCATCGCCTAGCTTTGTTTTTTTTAGGCGAGTCGAGTTTGCCTCGCCTAAAATTTTTTTTTAAGGCTTGCCTTGGCTTCGACTTGACTCGCCTCGTTTGACCATTGCAGTAGTTGAGAATATTTTGTCACAGGTCGAGTCCAGTAGGTACACTAGGACTTCCCAATTAGCCTGATCCTTCTTTGGTACCCTTATCATTTATCTGCCTTAAATGGTTCATTTTTTGCTTGTCTTTATCATTTCGATGTTCGGGCTCGTCCCGAGTCCTCTTTTTGCTTGACTCAGGTTCTTTCTAATCTTTCATGATTTTTATAATGAAATATACTCCATCAGCGACCACATACTTATCTCATCTCTTGAGTAACTCATGCATCGTATCCGACAGGTTTTTTAGACTGATATTTTGAAAGGACGGTTTCAAATTCCACTCATCATGGTAGTGACTACAGGAGACATTTGCAGATCTTTGATTCTCAGCGTGACTCTATTGAACCGGACAATGAAATCTTTCAGCAGTTTGTCCTTATCTTGTGCCAATTGCATCAGATTGATAGTAATTTTCTTAACACGTTTGCTGCTGGCAAAGTATGCAGCAAAAATTTTGGAAAAATCGTCAAATGTATGGATCGATTTTGGGAGAAGGATGGCTACTCAGCCCCTGGCCTCCTACCTAAGTGTTAGCAAGAAATCCCCTGCACATAATCGCATCAGGGGTGACTTGCAATATCATCAAGTCAACAAAAGCCCTGATGTGATCGACAGGATTAGAGAATCTGTCGTACTTCTCTATCTTTGGCTGTTTGAAGTTTCGTGGCAAGAGGATTGCCATCACTTCTAGAGAAACATAATCTTTTTCAAGCAACACAGACTGTTGCCTACTATTTTTGTTAGACATAGTCTCAGCTATTTTGTGACCCATCATGTCTTCTAATTAGGGCTAGGCAAAAACTGACCCAAATCGTTCAACCTGACCAATCCGAGCGATTTGGGTTAGTTTTTTAGTTTAATTGGGTTGGGTTCAAGCTTGGGATCCAAAATAACGTCGGGTTGGGTTGGGTCGGGTTGTGGGTTGAATCAGTGAACTCGACCCGACCCGCTCCAATTAATTAAAAAAATTTGGCTGAAGATACTGTCCTAGTAATCAAGCCCAAGCGTAACCGCGTAAGTCCATTTGCAAAAAAACAACGAACTCCATCAGCCAGCCCTCCACTCTTTTCTCTAACAAAAAATGCAGGCGCCACACTGCCCTCACACTGTGAAATACCTCACCAGTCGCCACTAATTGTCTCCGTCGAAGTCCTTTACACAAAATCCGCCATTAAACACACACAAAAAGAGATACATTTATTTTGATTTATCTGATGGTGCATGAGCCGTATTTTTTTATTTAATTATTCTTGAGAATTTTGGTGATATTATTTTCCTATTTTTTCTTATAAAGTTTTTCTTTGTTCATTTTTTGGCAATTTCCATTATTTACTTAAGAATGGGATTTTATTCTAATTGTTAGTGTTTCTTGTTGTTTTTATAGGTGCAAGTATATTGGGTGTCTGTTGTTTGAAGTCTGCAATATAAGAAATGGCATTTAGGTTTCATTTCCTGGAGAGAGGGTGCTGGTTCGGGAAGCTACTTTAACTTCTAGGAGCTTGGGGTCCTCACTTATTTTCATTAAGTTAAATTGCTATGAAATTTTTCTTTTTACTTTATCTGTAATCACTATTGGCATTACTGAGGATACTTAGAAGAAAGGGGTTTTAAGTGATTGAAGTAGGTTGATGCTAGTGAGTCATGGGTGGTGTTTGTTGCTGTTTGAGGGATGAATGTGAAGATTTTGCTCATTCGAATAGCTCAATTTATGGGAACTTAATATGCATTCGTTGCTTTGTTCAAAATTTCTTACATCTAGTATGCTTTGAGTTATTGTCTATTTAAGTTTTTCGAGTGGATTGATAAATTCAGTTTCTAGCTGCAGAGTCTTGTGCAGTACAATGTTGGTTGATTGAAATATGTTTGGATAATTGTAATATTTCACATTTATAATTTTTTGAGGTTGGATGATTGTAATATTTTTAAATTTGGATTTAGTTTGGATGACTGTAAAATTTTTAGTCGTTACTATTTATTATTTATGTTGAATTTGTTTCATTTTTAGAATCATTGTCGAATGAATTATTGGATGCTTACCCGTTATTTATTTTTAATTTGTATTATCTATTGAAGTTTGAATTTGTAGTATTCATTTTTTTGGTCCAGAAATATTTTTGAATTTGTGGTATTCATTTTTTCTGTTTGTATTACAAATTCAACTAAACATTTAGTCCAATAATGGCCCAAAAAAATTAAAACTGATAGTTTGCAACAAAAAAAAAATTTTGGGCCAAAGCCCAAATCACCAACTTGACCCAACCCGCCCGACGCTTGTGCGGGTCGGGTTCAAATCAGTGTGCGGGTTGAGTTAGGTTGAATTTTTGTTAAACTGATTCTTTCGGGTTGGGTTCGGGTTGGGTTCGGGTTGGGCCCAAAATCGACCCGACTTGACCCAACTCAACCCAATCCACGCCTAGCCCTACTTCTAATCGATATTCCTGGTTTAACATTGGTGTCTCAACCAACGTAGGTGTGAGCATTCATGATGGTTGACCCCAATGTAGATTTGGGCTAGATGTCAATGAATGGAAGTGGAGTGCGGAAGGTGTAGCCAGCGTTGGAGCTACCATTGGCGATGTTTCCATTACTAGAAAATTAGGAGCCTGGGAAAGAACCCCTAGCAGTGAGGGCCCTAGCAGTAGAGGGCTAGGACTCTGGGGCGAAGCCCCTTGTTGTAACGCTCCTACCGGTGAGAGGCTAGGACCTTGCAATGGCTGAGAAAACGTAGTGTTTCAATCCTGGAGTAGATCAGTTAAGACTGCTACCTAGGCTTGCAGTGCCGCAAGTTGAGTGGCAAAGGCAAATTCTTGTTGTGGGTGATTAGTGGCTAGGTATCCCCGATGGAGTTGGTGGAGCGGTTACATTCCTAGTTCTAGAGGTGTCAAGACGGGCAGGCTGGTCAAACCCGCATCGACTCACCCGTCTCGATCTAGAACCGCGGGCCAACCTGTGAACTGGGCAAACCATTCACGGGTCGAAGAGGCCAAACCGCAGGTCATTCACAGGCTGAACTGCGGGCCGGCCCGTGAACCGGATGGGCTATTCACTACTCGAGCAGTTCGACATTTAACCGCTAGCCTATTTTAATTTTTTTTATAAATGACAGAGAGCCATTTAAAGTGAAAGATGTGACAAATGTGTAATGTTTTAGTATTTAAATATATATAAATTGAATTAAAAAATTAAAAAATGCGAATTTATCATTGTTATTTATTTTTATTTAGTAATTAAACACATTTGTTGCTATATATGTAAACATTTTTTTTTTATAATTACAATAGGTAACTAAATTTTTTTAGTAATTTCAAAAAAAAAAAATTATTCATACGGATTGAACCGTGGCCCATATGGGCTCGACCCGAATGGGTCAACGGGTGGGCCGAATTCATGTTCAATTTTTGTGGGCTGGGTTGACCCAGTCCGCAACCCGCCATGCGCGGGTTTTTTCTAATGCGAGTCGTCACTGGGCTTCATCGGATGCGGGCCGACCTGGCCCGCCTGACCCGGATTGACACATCTACTTAGCTCTTCTAGTTCGAGCCATGACTTCTTGTACAATTTTCCACAGATGGCGCCAATTAATGATAAATATTTTTTCCTCCTCCGAGCACGGCAGGGACAGTGGTGGAGACCTGCAAAATAGTGGCGGGGCTTCTTTCCTCCGTGTCCACTCCAGTGTGATAACCAGTAAATGATTAAAACAGATGTACATAATAGAAATGCAGAGTGTATGAGAATGGTTTTTTTACCTTGGGAGTTGACCTCTATTTATATGGATGACTTGCAGTTATGGCCTTTAATGGTCCTTAATAGCCGGTGTCCTTTCATCTCACTCATTACTAAGAGTTAATGAATGATGTTTCATTTTTTCAATTGTTGAGGGATGTTTCATCTTTCCAATTACTGATGTTTCGTCTTTCCAATAATTGGTGACAATTGTCATTCTATGAGTCGTATGTCTATCTAACCTAACGACAGTTAGGTTATTGTAGTATATCTGTCAGAGGGGTGCTATGAGACCAACGAGGCCGGCGTGCTAGGATCTGCCACAATTGGCAGATAACATATAACAGCTCTCATTATTCCTATCATCAATTGGGATTGAAGAGAAATTTCTCCATGTGTGTTTTCCCTAGGCAAGACAACCTGGCAAGAAAATCAAATTTATGGCAAGCCATGTTAGGACCAAGACTAATGTACGCAATTGAACTTGGTGGTGGTCGGAGTAGTTAGCGGAGGTTGTGGCGATGGCTGAGTTGCTGTTGCTGGTTTGTGGTGGGAAGAAGTCCTATGGTTCTGAGGCTTCTAGGTTGGGGTTGGTCATTAAAAAAGAATAATCATTTTTTTTTTGTCTTTTTTTTTTTTTAATTTGTTTTTAAATAAAGGTGTTGAATTTTTTACTTTTAAAAACATTAGGGGGCTCTAATTGTAATTTTTTTTTTAAATTCATTTAAGTTAGGAATAAAATTGTCAAAATGGTTCATCTGTGTTAATTATTGAAAATTTGGAAATGATACGTGCGATTAAAATGAATATAGATGAAACTACCACGAACTAGAAAGGATGGGCACCTTGAGTATAGTTTACCCAAAGATTTAAGATTTTATATACCACGTTGTCAACACGAGTCTTTAACAACTTGATTTAACTAAAGGTTTAAGTTTTTACTTTTTTGTTTTGTTCTGTGCATTGAATTTACCCATATATGTTTCAATGTCTTTACCTGCAAGATTATTGAATAAATTTTAAGTATGAGACATTATGTAAAATTATACATTTTTCTCTTTCACGTTTATAAGTTACACCCAGTAAAAGATTTAAAATTTTCTATATCACGTTGTCGATATGAGTCTTTAACAATTTGATTTAACAAAAGATTTACGTTTTTACTTTAGTTTAGTTTTATTTTGTTCTTCCGCATTGAACTTACCCACATATGTTTCAATGTCTTTAGGTGCAAGATTATTGATTGAAGTTAGTTCTCATTAATATAGTTCATTAATATATTGTTTATTGTTAGATACATTTAAAGGCATGTAGATAATTTCAAAAACTAAAAATAAAATTGCATATAGATGAATTTCCAGTAAAATAGTAATTATGGTAAATGGGCACTAAATGCTACAAAATTCAAATCTTCCTTCAATGGGCAAGATAGGAAAATTGGTGCAAATGGTCCCTTATCTTTGTCTTTATTGTACAAATAGTCTTTAACCTTTATTTTTTAGTGCAGCAGTCCCTAACTTATATATTTTAGTGTGCAATTGGTCCTTATTTGATAAAAAAAAGACAAATATGCTCTTATTTTTACTTAGATAAATTTTCAATTGGATTCCTAACTTTTGTAAAAAGTACAAATGGGTCCGATACTTTTATTTTTTTATAAAAAAATTAAAAAAAAACTAACAAATTGATAATATACTAATTATTTTGTATATTTTACGAACTATTATAAAATAACTAAAATTTAAGCTAAAAATAATTAACAAACGTGTTAATTAAAATTATTTTTATTATTAAGTAATTATTAAATTTAAACCTTAATTTTATCATTATAACATAAAAAGAAAAATAAATTTGTCACAAACTTGATACTCAGATATTATTATTTCATTGAGCTATTCGCTTATTAACTACAAATATTATAACTCAAATTGTATTCCTCATATTTTAATTTATCGTTTTATTATCGTTCAAAAATAAAGCACACAAAATATGTAAATTAATTTTTGTTAGTATTTTTATTTTAGAAAAACATAATACGATTGGTTCAATGTCATAAAATTATATACGCCATTTTGTTATTTATTTAACTTAGTTTTTACTAAAATTTTTCACATCACATAACAATTACATATACCTAAAGTGCAATAATTTTATATTTATCTCTTATGAAAAATTTAATTGATACGATTATAGTAATATATTTAATATGCTAAATTAAATATTATTTAATAAATGTATCGGAGTTATTTGCACATTTTGCAAAGGTTAAAAATCTAATTGTAATTTTTTTTTACTAAAATTAAGGGTATTTTTGTCTTTTTCTATCAAATAAGGACCAATTGCGCACCTAAGTGGATATGTTAGGGACCACTCTACCAAAAATGAAGATTAGAGACTATTTGCGTACTATTGACATACGTTAGAAATCATTTGTGCCAATTTCCAGGCAAGATATGTGTTCTTATTTTTTTATTTTTATTTTTTCCTTTTTGTAATTCTTACTTTGAGAGGAGTATTGCATGAAATTACAATCTTAAAAATCCTCGAGTTATTTTCAATTTGGCATACTTTCCTTTAAGAAAACAAGTATTGCATACTCATTGTAGCGGATTGTTGAAAAGACAGTTATATGATTGCAACTACATAATCGAGCAGTTATGTAGAATTATGACATACTTCATGTATAGTTTATATTTATGTATAGCATCTATATATTTACATATGCCATTTGTTTGGTGGCGCATTTTAGCAGATTTTGATAAAAAGTTAATGAAATGTGTAGTTGAAAAGCTGTAATCCAATAATATGTGTAGTTCAAATTAATTATTGACTTTGATTCCACATTTTTATCAAATTTTTAAGTTATACCAAACTAGCTTATATATTAATCATTTGTCTATGAACTACGATGTTTATCTATAAAATACTCATTTTATGTGTACTTGTTCAAATCAAGAATATTTATCTTTAAGTTCATTGTTCTAATTTACCAATGAAATAGACGAAACATATGTTTTATTTGTGGAACATGTTCTTACGATAATACTTTCAAATGGTTAGAAATCCATTGTTGATTATTATATTCTTGTGGGTTTCTAAGGTGTTCGGGACGAAACACTCACGAGCCTAAGACTTGGCAGGATAAATTTTTGCCATTAGCCTTGAGATGGAGTATATCTTTCGCAAGATAGGATCTGGGGAAATCTAATATTTTTCCTGGTCGACGGCATCAAATGTCTATATTGTTTGCTCTAATATTTGCAATATACTACTTTGGAGTACATGCTTTGGGTACCTTTTGAGAAACTGTGTTTAATATTATGTGTTTTGAACTATTACTTGTTATTTTTAATATTACTTTATGTGTACTTAGTATACACTGTTATGTAGGCGTCATTGATGCACGACACTTAATATGATATATGAGATTACGAGTTTATTTTATCACATAATAATTGTTGTTGTTGTTTAATTAGTAACGACTTAGTAAGTAGAATACATATTAAGCAATGCACGATTCTATCAAATAAAAAGTAAGTGTGGCATTTTTCCATTAAATGATTGTAGCAGGTTTTCGATTTTTTATTTATTTATTATTATTTATATTGATAACCCTTGTAATAGTGGTGTGCATGATAGTCAAAATACATTTCAGGGTAATTTGCACTTTTGGTCTCCAATCATTTAAATTTGTTACTAATCTACTTCCAACCAATTTTTATAACATTTTTGTCCCCAAACTTTGCAGGTTTATTGCAAATCACGTCCTCATTGATATATTTTGACGAATTTGCCATTTTCTTTAAATAAAAAAAATACAAAAAAGCTAAAAATAAAAAAAATAAAAGTAAATTGTAAATGAAGTCCTACAACTTTTAAAAAGTACAAAATAAGTTTACCTTTTCCCACCCCACCCCATCCCACCCCTGCCCTGGTCAAATCCCTTCCACCATTAATATCTCTTTGACCTCTGTTAAATCAACATTCTCCTCATTAATCATTTGCCACTCAAAACAATAAATTAAAGATCCCAATGCCAAACCCACCACCTGTTGGCCTAGAACAGCACCGGGACATGACCTCATTCCCATTCCAAATGGCAACAATTTTGATGGTCCAACTTCCCCAACTACAAATCTCTTTGGCTTGAAGCTTGTAAGGTCATCCCAAACCATGGGATCCCTGTGAATCGACCAAGCATTGACAAGCACGATTGTGCCACGCAGTATATCATAACCCCCAATATTACAATTATTTGTTGATTCATGTGGCATGAGTAATGGTGCTGCTGGGAACAATCTGAAAGTCTCATAAATAATTGCTTGAATGTAATGAAGTTTAGACAAATCCGATTCCTCAACTAGACGGTCATTGCCCGCAATATTGTCGATCTCAGCTTTAGCCTTTTCGAGCTTCTCTGGGTGGTTTAGCAAAAGCGACAACTCCCATTCTAAGGTCACATAAGATGTATTTGTTCCGACAGTTAGCATATCCTGCCATTTGCGAATATTCATACACCATGATAAGATATTCCTTACATACTATTGTTAATATGAAATTGGTAGGATTTAATAGAGGTGAAATATATGTTAATTGTGGAAGTGATTTGACTAGGGTTGGGGTGGGAATTTGGAGAAGATTAACTTATTTTGTACTTTTTAAAAGTTGTAGGACTTCATTTGTAATTTGTTTTTATTTTTTTGTATTTTTTTATTTAAAGAAGAAGGCAAATCCATCAAAATATGTCAATGTGGACGTGATTTGCAACAAACCTGCAAAGGTTGGGGACAAAAATGCTATAAAAATTAGTTGGGGTAGATTAGTAACAAATTTAAAAGGTTGAAGACCAAAAGTACAAATTACCCTACATTTTATCGATGTTACTACTTGCTCTTAATAATAGCTTATTGACTCTAAATAAATAAAGAGCCTCTGGAAAATCATTAGTCACGCACATATTGTATGCTGAAGCATGTAGTTGAAGTTCTGAAGTGCATTAAACATGCTTGAAGAATAATGATAAAAACAATGAAGAGCGTTCTAATGCAATATCAAATTCTCCAAATCTAAATGAAAACTCAGTAAGAATCAATATCGTGCTACGTGCTAGAATAAAATTTAATTTTTATAATATTTTGTTCCTCATTGAGTAAAAAAGAAATCTATTAAGTTTCAAATATATACGTAACGTGTACCATATTCGACAATATCAATGACAATCACATGTAAAGCGTCTATTGTCTTGAGTGATATTTGGTATTGGAAAGGCTATTCATCTTTTCTCTTAGTTTGTGCAATACATAGTATAACTAAAATACTAGAAGTTCAATTATTTGGAGATTTTTACTTCTTGGCATTACTTTGCCATCCTTCACCAACAATGATGTGAAGAATTGTTGAGGATTCGCATATAATTTAATGAACTCTAACATGCTGTTTATTTTCACGACAAACATTTATACGTAGATTGAAGCAACGTGCTATGATAATCTTAGAGAATATTTTTCGAATGAAAGGGTAAAAAATGTTCATATTTACCAATATGTCATTATAAAGAAGTCAAAATCTATATTTTCTATTACCGTTGAGAAATATTTACCAAAACACACAGTGAATGAATGCAATAGAAAATAAAAACGAGCAAACCAAAGAAAACACGAAATAACGCACTTCGACAAACTTACCCATGCTATTTTACAATAAGTCTCCTAAACTCTTCAAGGCAAGTTGCCTTAATATTGAGGAAATTATAGGAAATGTTTTTTTGCATTTTAATGGGTTTTTTTAAAATATGGCAGGTTTTGAAAACAATTTGAAAAATAACCATTTTGAATTTATTTTGAACAAAAATATCTTCAATCAATTACCTAAAATTCCAACATATTCTATTAAAAATCAGTTGAAGACTAATTCTACAAAAATTAGATCTACAACAAGATTTCAAAAAAAAAAAAAATTATTTTTTTGATAGATTAATTTGGGTTATAAAATAACAAAAATTGTAAATATTTGTGGTAGATTAGTTTGGGCTTATTTGTAGATAAAACTTCTGCTGAGATTTTGTTGAGTATAGTTGCAAAAATTTTGTTGAATAAAGCTCGGTTAATGAGTTGATGCGCGGTTGAAGGAGGAAGAAATGTCTCACGACCATGGAAATATCAGTAGAACCGTTCAAATGACCGATAATTGAACTGTTTGAAAAAAAACGAATAGTTGAACTGTTTGAAAAATAATAATAAAAAAATTGAATTGACAGTTTTTTTTTACAAACAGTTCAACTATCGAAATGAAAAAAATAAACGAACTATCGATTTGTTTAAAGAAAAACAGTAGATAGCTTCTCTTAAAAATCAGAAAAGAAAAAAATTGTCATTTTTTTAAATACATATTACTTTTTACGTTTAAAAGTTGTCATTTTTATATATATTATTAACAGTTGCTATTTTTCAAAAACAGCATATGCTTTTAACTATTTTTCTAAATACTTCTATAATAATTCCGTATACAGACTATGCACATATTTCATATACTCCTATGGTGAGTTTCTGCCTTTTTTTTCTTTTCTTATGGTTCTTTTCTTCTCTTCCTTTACTTTTTGTCTAATCTCCAAAGAAGAAAAATGAATTTAAATCACGTATCGAATGACTATGCTGTATATGTTGATAGATTGACATTATTTGAACTCGTGAATAAGGATGGCAACGGAACCCCACCCCGCCGGAGAATTTTCATCCCCATACTCACACCGTTCCCATCTTAAAGCGGGGCGGGATGGCTTACTGCCCTGTTTAAATTTTATTTATTTATTTATTTTTTTGTAACCGTGATTTTCACTGAAGACAATATATGACATTATGAATTATAAAATGGAGGATTAAAATTAATTCTAAATGGTATGGTTAGAATTAAAAAAAATAAATTGTGTATAATATGTTTACTAAACAAAATGAAAAAAAATACAAATCAATAGGTCTTATTGTAGTGGTTAGGAATTGTGATTTAATATTCACACCCTGAATTTGACTCATTCAACAACCATTTTATCAAAATATTTTTTAAAATTTTTAAAATTAAAAAAAAATTTGGGGCGGATCTGGGGTGGAGTAGCTCCACCTTGGGGCAATTCTCCCAACCCTGAATACCCGATTGTCGTGGAAGGGTAGGAGGGGGGCGGGACAAATTGCCACCCCTACTGAGCTTTCTAATAGAGTAGACTACTTAAAGAAATAATTTGTAATAAAAAATATTGAGATTTTTTTTTTGTCTTGACTTTCACATCAAATATTTAGTTGATTGAATTCTTGTTTATCGTCAACTTACGCATAAAAGATCCTAAAGATCGCGTGAGAATAACACATAACTTATTACTTTTTAGTCATAAAACACCATGTCACAATGCAATTGGGCTACTATATGTTGCTAATATAACACTGTCAAGTACATTGAGTTTATTAGCAACACATGTAGCTTTTATTGAACACGAACATATTCGAGTAGAGTTAAACACATAATGTGTACTTTGTAAGGAACAACTAATACGGCCATGTTTAAGGTTAGACCTAAGATTTTTAGACTTGAATCGAACTCCAAATGTTGGGTCCTTAGTGTTAGTGATATGCCATATGTAAGTTAGTGTTAGTCGAATCCTAAAATCGTTTAAATTAAATCACTTGCCACATATAAGTTAGTGATTTGATGGATTCGACAATGAATTTTATAACGAAATTTACGTGGCTGACAAAAATGACAATAGACCCAGAAGTCAACAAAATTAATATCCAAAATCGCGGTCATCTTTCTATTAAGTGAATAAATCTGATGTGTTAAAATTAAAATGTTTAAACGAGTGTTGTGAACCCAAAATTGCCGATGGAAGCGGTCTTTTTTAGCTCGTTAAAGTTATTGCACCGAGGAAATTAACCACACAAGTAGTGTAGGGGATGACAAAATACCCCGGCCCACCCCTTGAGGTAATCGGGGCGGGAACATGAATTATGGTCCCTATTCCGATTCCCCAGACCCATTCCAAATTATTTTGAGATAAAAATTATGTTTGACCAACTAAAATTATAATTTAAGCATATCCAAACATGTGCTCAATGGGGTGGTAAATCAGAATTTTTCAATCCCAAACTCGTCTATCAAAAATCTCTGACGTAGCGAGGATGGTAATGGCCGCCCCAGTCATACCCGTCTCGTTGTCATCCCCAAAGCAATGCTGACACGCCTCAACAAATGTGTGAAGAGTGACCTAAACGAAATAACATTGTAAGTTTGGGGACCATCTATGATAAGAAAATTTGGTGACTAAAGTGATACATTTGGTAAGCTTGTTTGCCAAAATATTGTTTAACCCAAAAGATGAAGGGCAACATTGCAAAGAATTTCCAAAACATTTTGAATTCCCAGAGCCACTTTTCGCATCCTCGCTCTCGTCTATTCATATATTAATGAGTTGCATTTCACTACAGCATTTTAAATTTCAACGAGATGAACCCTCTGATTGTGAATCTTGAAATTTACCCAAATCAAGAAAATAAGCAGAGAAGTCGATAATAGTGCCAAAAGATTGATAAATTCGGCAATCCAAAATCGCCTGAAAAGACTTCGCAGATTCACAGTCATGGCTTCTGGTTCGCCTCGTGCTCGCATCGATCAGGTATATATACTTAGCTTATAAGTAAGTGAATTTAATTATAAATGTATATATACCATCCCTTTTCGTCGTGTTGCACACCAACAAGAATACGTGCGTGTTGGGGTTCTTTAGGAGGTATATAATCATTCACACATATATGCGTATATAGATTATGTTTGACCTTTGTTAATGATGAATGTTTTCTTTGCGCGTATCTGCGTAAAAATTATGTATACGGTGTGACATTTGTTTGTATTTTCTCTTTCAGCCCTAGAAAATTGAAAAAGAAAGAATGAATAACAAGACGTGCACTGTGCCCATAGAAATTCAAGTCTGACGTTATGAAAAAATGACATTTGTTTGAGCTATCAATGTCTATTTTGAAAGGATTAGTTAACTCAATTATGCTATGATGAACACCGTGTTTGTGGAAACTGAAGTATTTATTTTTACTTCTGCAAAGCCCTAATGTGCTTTATTTATGGTGGGATTGGAGGTCATGGAAAATTTGACATGATAAAAATGAGCCTTGCTGAAGATTTTATCTATTTTTTTGGAGGGTTGCGGGCAGGTATAAATTGAACACTGGAGACCAATTACTGTGGTGTAATCTGTTGCTATGTGCAGTTCTTTGCTTCTAAAAAGAAGAGGAAGACTTTATCACCGCCTTTGAAATCAGGGAGACCAGAAAAAGAAGCAAAAATTAAAATCCAAGGCTCTCCTAGTGCCAAAGGTTCGTTGGAAAGTTTTTTGGTGACTTCAGAGGATGGTAACTTGCATACTAAGCCTTTGAACACAGCTCGCGACCCAGAGGCTAAGCAGGTTCCAACCAAGAGAAATCTGACACTGGAGATTGGCTTGTCGTCTAAAGATGAAAATAAAGAGGCAAATTTTACGAAACAAGCACACCCGCAAAGTCTTGAAGCTTTTCAAGAGGATCAAAGGGGAAAATCTAAAGTCTTGTTTGACACTGTTGGCATTGCAACAAGAGATTATCAACAGGATTCATCAGAATCCAGGAATGTTGCAGGAAACTCTGAGCTTAAGCAGTTTGCGACTGATTTTTTGTCACTGTATTGCAGGTAAAATGTAATGTTCAGTGGAAAATATTTCTTTTGTCTGATGTTATCAGGAATTAGCTAGGTCTGTTCTCCCTGTAACCTTTTGTGGAGATTTCTGACCTTCTCTTACGTGCAGTGAAGTACCATGTCCTACTAGAGTACAATCAGATCCGAGTGCGTCCATGAATGAAAGGTACATTAGCCCATCTGCACTTGAGTTGGAAGAGAAATCCCCAAAGAGAAAGCATCTTAGAAATGAAAGGAATCAGTCTAACATCGAGCGTGAGGTCACTTCCTCATATGATAAGAATCCCGACAATATTCAGTCAATTGTTGTTAATAAATCAGGAGGTGTAGACTCAAAATATTCTCAGGAGGTAAGAGGTCACATGAAAATGATTATGATAGGGTATCAAGCAAACTTAATTTTTGATTTATATTTATCTTAACAGGTTTTTGTGTGCAACAATCCCGTCGAACCGCAAGCAAGTTTGAGAAAATGCAGTAACACATCTGCTATTTGTACAGCTGCATGTGACACACCTGGTTCATTGACTACAAAACTTAGAGCTCGCCAAACTCCCCAGACAACACGAGGAAGTTCTATATTTTCACCGGGAGAAGAATTTTGGAACGAGGCAATGGTAGTCGCTGATGGTCTGTTTGCTCCAAAGGACAGTGTTTCCTCCCATGTAGCTGAAAATACCGAAGCTTCTCTAGCAGGTTATGAGATGAATAACTCAAATAATGTGAAAAATGGTGGATTTGGCAATGCGCTTAACAAAGCATCGAATGGAGATACAGACAGAGTTTCTGCTGTGGGCTCACTGGGGAAGCATGGAAAAGATCTAAATAAAGAAGCGTCACCTTTGCCTGTCAAGCATTTTGACTTCTCCTCCGAGGAAAAAAATTTGGATGCAGAGACTTCTTTTCATGATAATAATACCAAACCTTGTACTCTTGGAGATGAAGAAAAGAGACGTGCTTCTACGAGTCATCATCGTTTGCAAAACAATAATGGTAGGGAAATTTGCTGCAAAGTTCAAACACATGAAATTTTGTTTGGTGGACAAGGGGTGATCACTAAATGTGCCATTTCCAAGAGAAATGTGGAATTTCAGATTCAAGATAGCGACAGTTTGACATCTGATACACCAGAGAAAGAATGCAGTAAATTTTCTTTTAATCATGAACCTAACAACAATAATACTCCATCAAGTTTTTCTTCAATAAAGGATTGGTTGGATCTCAGCAATTGGCTACCTCTTGAAATATGCTGCGTATACAAGAAAAAAGGAATATCAAAATTGTACCCTTGGCAGGTATGTCTTTCCCCCTCCGGCTAAATCTTGTCTCCCTCAGCATTTCAAGTAATGCTACAAAAAGTTAAAACAGTTCTTTCGTTCCTCATGTTTATCAAACTATGGCATATTTTGTGATACATTGGACGTTGTCCCAGCTTGAAAGTTCATAACTTAATTAAGGTTTTTCTAAATATCATCCATCATTACCTAAATTATTATCTCAAATTCCAAATTGGTTGGTTAGTTCAGTCGGTGGCCATCTTCAATCTTTTGCAAGATATCTTTTGGGGGTAGTTAGCACAAGAATAAACTGCCACAATATGCTCATTATATATCCGTGCTGCTCCACCTTTAGTGCTTGTTTGATGGAGTTTAAAAATAGTTTTTTAGGAAATTTTGAAAAAAGTTGGTGAAATTTGTGGTTGAAAAGTTGATAAAAGTTGTGGATCCCATAAGATATGTGATTGAAAATGAGTTTTAAAAAAAAAGAGTTTAATTTTTTTTTGGCCCAAGTACGCTCTTATATTTGCAATTACATTTGTGCTTCAATCCCAGCTTTTCTTTTATTATTTTATTTTGTAAAATTATAGTACCTAGAGTTAGAAAGTGTAGATGTTTTGTATTTTTTATTTAGCTATAAATGTTGGTATTGAGTAAAACTCTTTCCACTTTTCTCTCTCTCTCTATCAACTAAAGCCCTAACCTAGCACCCAAACCCTGACCGCAAGCCCTAGACTCCTCAGGTGCGTGCGCGAGGCCACTTTCTCTATTCGGGACCCTCTGGCGACCCTAACCTTGGTGCACGACCCTCTTTCTTGGTTGACCCAGCCTTCTCATATGTCCTAGGTTCTGTGCGACCTTTTCCTTGGTTGACCATTGTAGGTCTTCTCCTATAGTCGATTTTTTGCCCTCTTGGTCGTTCTCTTATAGTTAATTTTTTATCTTCTTGGTGTTGTTAAAAAAGTTAACCCTAGTTGATATAAGGACGGAAACTTCTGAAAACTAGAATATTTATCTGATCGTTTACGAAACATCCTCTCCAATTCATATTAAATTGGATGGGGCTAATTTTTGGGTTTGGTCTAAGATTTTTGAGATGCACATTGCAGCTCGAAAGAAAAATGATTATATTACAGGACGGAAGACTGCACGTGCAGATAATGATCCAACATATAACGAATGAGAGGCCGAAGATGGTTGTATTGGCTCATCAATTCCATGACTGACAATCTAATTTCACATTTTGTTCAATGTGAAACAACTAAGGAGGTTTGGAAGAGAAAGAAGCCTAAATAACCCTCATCTAGTATCAAATGTGAGAGATGAATTTTATAAAAAGAACGAGTAGAAAGAAAGTAAAAATTAACTTTATTTCGTTTTTTTTTTTCAAGAAGTCTTGCTTTTTAATCAATTTTCTTTATTCAAAACTGAGAAAGAGTCTCTACTTTCTTATATTTCAAGCGTTTTTCTCTTTTCAAAATTATACTCAAAATATTTGTTTATGTACAACAGTCACTTGAACAATTTGGAGTAAAGAAAATGTAAAATTACTATTTTTAATGAAAATATTACAAATCCATAAGAATGTATTGAAATGTATAATGTAGAATTATTGAAATTTTATAAATTCTTTGAATTTTATTCAAATTCATAAATATTAAGAAATCTTTTAAAATCTGAGGTGAGAACACCCCTCTAAATAGGATGGTACTTGTATATAGTATGAAATAAATTTTTTTAGCCTAATTATCAATTCCTAGCACAATTTTATTTTGGTTTGATAATGTATCTAAACAACTACACTTCATACTCCTTGTTGTTCATCATGTCTACACCAGGCTCTTGCAATATTATATCATGGGCAGTTGCAATTTTTCTGGTATGGTGGTAGACTAGAATGTGATTCATCAAATGTGTGTGGAGAACTTATACATTACATTGAGGATCGTGTACATTCTAACATTTGATTCATTTCATCTGGCTTTCTTTATTCTTATAGTCCATCTGTCCAAAAATTAGCAATTGAGAATTGGCTTCTTTATTCATTCACTAGTTAAACACACGTGCATTACATGTGCTTTTGCAATAATATTGTCAATTTTTAATATTTTTATTTTTAAATTGTTAATAATTAAAATGTTAAAGTAGGAGTTGCAATAAAGATAAAACAACATGGTTTTTGATAACAGTTGTATTGTATTGTTCGATGTTATAATAAAGAATGTTGATATTTATATTCCTAGAAGTACAATTGCAATTAGAGATGAGTTTTATATAGTATTAATACATAACAACAATAACTTGAACTCAGTGAAGACCTTTTGGTAATTTGAGCTTTGATGATTGATAAATCCTTTGCTATCAAATCTTATAGAATTGATGATGTATTAATATAAATCCTTTGATATCAAATCTTATAGAATTGATGATGTATTAATAAGGATATCCAGAGCTACATTTTAGGAAGAATAAATTATTAATTACTAATTTTATTATGAGATAATGTAATAATTGACTACATAATATTGTACATTTGGAGTAGTAGCTCTTTGTAAACAATATTCTTTGTGTATCTTTTCTTTTTGTTAGACGTGTCTGATTTGACAATGTAAATGAAAATAGTTTAAATATAAATAAGATGCAAAAATTAAAAAAATGACAATACTTGTTTATGTTGTGAGAATATTGTTAAGGGGTAGAGATGAGTTAAATTAAGCTATTGTTTGATTCCCATTTTAATTGGTTTTTTCTCCTATTATTTGACTTTGGAGGAAAAATGACCAAAATACCCCTTTTTTCTAGTCAAATATTATGACTACTTTGAAAAGCAAAAAGGCATTTGTATCATTTTTTGCCCAAAAGTCAAAAAATGAAAAAAAAAAACCCATTAAAATGAGAATCAAATAAGCTCTAAATTAAATAAAAAATTACAAAGTTTCAAACGTGAGTTTTGAACTATAATATCTGTAATCTAATGTATTAAAAATAATTTTTTAATCTCTATTTCAGTTTTGACAATCATGATGAATTTTAATGCAATAATAAATAAGATTACAACTTTTTCCATTCATTTTTTTAAAATCCATTTCTCATTCTTTTCATCTACATAATGCAAAAAATAAAATAAAATTGAGACCGTCTTTTCACTTTCAAATCTAACTTAATATATTAAATATTTGAAAATTTTAATTGGACATTTAATAAATTGTTAAAAATAAATGTATGATAATGATGAGCAATACAAAAGTAATAAATAAAATATTAAAAGATAATTGTACATTAATCAACACTAAGGATGTATATGAAATTTAAAAAAATTTGTAAGAATAGAATAGTTCAAAAATGTTTCTTCCTTTTAGACGTGAGTTTTGAATTATAATATCTCTAATCTAATGTATTAAAAGTAATTTTTTCATCTCCATTTCAATTTTGACAATCATGATTTGAATTTTAACGCGGGTAATAAACAATATTACTTTTCCCATTCATTTTTTTTAGGTACTCATTTTTCATTCTTTTTATCTGCTTAATGCCAAAAAAATTGTGATTTTCTTTTTACCTTCATATTTAACTTAATAGATTAAATGTTTAAAAATTTTAATTTGACAATTAATAAATTGTTAAAAATTTAATGTACAATAATGATGAACAATAAAAGAGTAATAAATAAAATATTAAAAGATAATTGTACATTAATGAATACTAAGGGTGAATATCAATTTTTAAAAAATTTGTAAGGATATAATTGTCCAAAAATGTCTCCCTTTAAAGTCCTTTTAGATATAGTATAGATTAAGCTTGATAATTATACAAGTTGTATTCTATATTTATACAAGTAGTAATTTTATCTAAATAAGGAAAAAAAACAATTATTACTATACTACTTAAGTAAATAAGGAATACAATACTACTATAATCCTAACTCTCCTCCTCAAATTGGTGTATAGATATCACACATGTCCAACTTGGATAGTGATGTATAGAATGGCCCACTAGCAACAACATGGGTGATATTATCAACAAGTTAGTCTACACTCATAATGTATTATACCTCTATGCTCCCAGAATTGAGATTATGAATGATGTATTTCTATCAAGTTCAACGGTCTTAGTTCGATCATACTGTACTAGATTATTTGCAATTTCAATAATTGATGTGTTATCACAGAAGTTTGCCATGGGTTTTTTCGGACGAAATCCAAGTTCATTAAGAAGAATCTTCAACCACGTAAGCTCGGTAGTTGCATGATGAAGTGGTATTCAGCCTTGACACTAGATAGTGACATTACATTCTGTTTCTTACTCCTCCAAGTTATCAAATTGTCTCCAACAAATGATACATACCTTGACGTGGACGTCCTATCTAATCTCGATCCAACAAAGAACATGATAACCTTGTGTGGAGAGGATTTTAAATATGTCAAGATACGATTTATTGCGTTAATGTGCTGGTTATTTGGATTATGCATGAATTGACTCACAACACTTATTACATGTGACAAGTTAGGTCACGTGTGAGTTAGATAGATCAACTTTCATACTAGTATTTTATATTTTTTTGTTTGTAGGAGTTTGATCTAGGTAGATAGATAGTCTATGCTTCACCTCAATAGAGGTGTTTACGGGCTCACAGACCGACTTACTAGTTTCTGCCAAGAGATCTAATGCATATTTTCATTGGGAAAGAAGTCCTTGTTTGGATCGAGATACCTCAATACCCAAGAAGTATTTTAGAGTCACTAAATCATTCATTTCAAATTTCTTGGCCATATAGTTTTGAAGTTTCTCTATTTTACTAGAATTACTACTTATAGCAATCATGTTATTGACATACACAATAAGCGATATTATCCTCTTTAATAGAATGATCTTCCAAAGTTTTTTGATACCATACTCCTTCATTGAGCAACTCAGCCTACCAAACTAAGCTTTTGGTGATTGTTTTAAACCATACAAGGCCTTCTTCAACTTACATACCTTACCTCCTGGAGGTGTGTCCATGTACACTTCTTTTATCAAATCAATCAGATCACCGTAGAGAAAGGCATTTTTTACATCAAATTGCTTTAATAGCCAATCTTGATTAACTACTAGAGATAATATGACCCTAACAAAGTTCATTTTTGCTACCGGAGCAAATGCCCTTGATAGTCGATCCCATAAGTCTGTGTATAACCTTTCATAACTAGCCTAGCCTCATATCTATCTATTATCCCATCTGACTTGTACTTTATTGAAAACACCCACTTACATTCTACCGTCTTCTTCTCCTGAGGTAGTTTGACTATCTCCCAAGTAGAGTTTTTTTAGAGAGCCTTCATCTTTTCTACCATAACAGATTTCCACTTAGCATCATCAAGGGCTTCTTGAAAATGACTAGAAATAGATACAGACGACAACTGAAGGGTAAATGCTAGGTGTGTTTTATATAAACGATGATTAGATATGTGATAGACATCATTAGAAGAAAATTTTGAGAATCCCAACCTATCAGGTTCTTTACGATCGCTAAGAGGGTATCTCCTACCTTGATTATCAACTAGTAGATTTACGGTAGCAGTTTCAAAAGCTGTAGGGTTTGAATCAGAATTTGGAGTTGAAGTTACAAGATAGAAAACATGTACCTTATGATTAACTGTGGAAGAGTTATCCGATGGTATGGGGGGAGTATCGAAGTTTGGAGAGGGCCTAAGAGTCTGGCGGGAGGAGACTAGCACCCTCTTTTTTCTTTGTATAACCTTTTTGGAACAATCTAGACGATCTTTCACTACTAACTTCAATTTTAGATTGTGGAACAATGAATGATTCATCTATAGACTCCCCTTACTCGAAATTTACAACATTTTCTCTTCTAATCACATGCGTTCCTTTTCTTTATTACTAATCTCTCCCTGGAGAGGAACCAGTGAAATAGCCTCAGAATAGAAAGACACGTGTTCACAAAATTGAACATCCATAGACATATAATTTCTCTATGGGAGGATGAAAACACTTATAATCTTTTTGAAAGTTAGAATATCTAAGAAAGACACATTTAAGAGCACGAAGGTCAAGCTTATCTCTAAGGTGAGAGTGCACATGAACAAAACACAAACATTCAAACACTTTAAGACAAATATTTTGGGCAGAGGAGATAGAGTGAAATCGTGACAAGATCCTCGACGGAGTTTGATAGTCAATTATATGAGTAGACATCCGATTTATAAAGAAGACAATAGTCATGATAGCTTTAGCCCATAAATACTTAGGAACATGCATAGTAAAGCATAACTCCCAGGCTACTTCTAGGATATGCCGATTTTTACGCTCCGTTGTGTCGTTCTATTAGGGAGTGTAGGCACATGTTGTGGTGGAGTATGCTATATTTTGTGAAAAAGTGGTTTAGAGATTGATTTACAGATTCACGACCATTGTCAAAATAAAACACCCGAACTTGTGTATTAAATTGTGACAATCATTTTTGTAAATTGAAGAATAATATTTATAATACTACTCTTAGATTTTAACAAATATACCCAGCTTACCCTAGTACAGTCATCAATCAAAGACAATATTTATGATCTGACGCCGACATAGTAGAAAAGGGCCCCAAACATCAATATAAACACAAACAATAAAATAAACTTTTATTCAAACTAATTTTAAAAGGTACACGATGATTCTTAGTGCCAATGCATTGCTCATATCGTAAATTAGAAGTAAAAGTGTTTCGAAACAACTTAGGAAATAAACGTTCTAAGTAAAAAAAGGATGGATGACCCAAACAACATTGCCATAACATAATTTTCTCCCTAACTAATGTATCTCTTGCTACTTGAAAGCCACTGCTAGATTCTGATTGTGACTTTCTTGTTCCCTCCAAGTAGTATAGACCTCCATTTTTTCTACTGTGCCAATCATCATCTTCGTTAGATTGTTCTGAAACACACAATGGGTAGAATAAATTATTATAGAACAATTAAGATGTTTGATGATTTTGCTAATAGAAAGTAGGTTATTAGAGAGAGTAGGTGCAAAGAGAACATATGTCATGGAGATAGTATAAAAAAGTGAGATATTCCTGGCCCCCAAAATTGGCGTAGGACTCCTAGGTTGCTACCTAGGCGGACTTAACAGTGAAGATATGAGTAAATTAAGTAGAGAAGAATTATTAGATATATGATCAGTGGCCCCTGAATCAATAACCAAGTGTTAGCGGGATATAAAAACTAAACCAAAATTATCTTCACGAGGGAATATTCGAGATACATGAGAAGCAGAAGATAGAGAAGTGTAGTAGATGCAACCTGAGCAGATTTCTTTTTTCTTTCAGCTTGCTTAAGTTTGAACCACTCTAGATATTCATGTATTTTCCAGCAAACACGGACTATGTATCTAGAACTATGGCAGTGAGTGCAATCTAGTAGCGGTGGAAGAAGTAGGTGGTTGGGGGTTATTTTTCTGAACAACTAAAGTTGAAGCCCTATAGTAGACCTCTGTCCCATAATAACTTGCCTCTGTACTTTACAACGAACCAGTATTCACCTCTTCCAGATTTGGGAGAGGAGATGTAGCTAAGACAAGACTACTAACATGATCTAACTTGTGATCGAGACGTGCCAGAAATATATAGACCCTGTTATGTGCAATGCGCTTTCTCTGTTTCTCAATAACAGTTCTACATGTCATATCATTAGGTCTTCGATAAACGAGTTCCATAAAGATGGAGTTTAGTTCCTTGTAATATTTAGCAAGAGGCCGACCACCTTAACACAATTGGAACGACTTCTTCATCAGTTCATAGCCCCATCCAATTTGATATAAATTGGAGAGGAGGTTTCATGATTAGTCACCGGAGAGATATTTTTTTGGCAACTAAGGTTTGAATTTTCACAAAAGCAAACAAACCACAAAGCCAAAAAACTAAAGCCCAAAGAAATCAAGTAGTAGCCAAGGGGAAAACACGGAACAAAAAAAAAACGTGTAATTTAGCTAAACTCAGAATTCGCGACTAGGTTTTTTTTTCTCTCCTTTAAATCTCTAATACCAAATTGAGAATTGGCTTTTTTATTCATTCTTTATTCATTTATTAAGCTTGATATTTATACAAGTAGTATTCTAACTAAAGAAGGAAACTAAACAATTATTATCATACTACTTCTTAGGTAAATAAGGAATAGAATACTACTATAATTCTAACTTTAGCAATGCCCTTTTTGGGTTTCCAAGGTTTATTGACAGAATTCAACAGTGATTCAAGAACTTTATTTCCAGTTGTCCTCTGTTGTATGTGTCAGCATGTTTGGACGTGTTAGTACTTCACAGTTTAAGGATTCATCCATTATCTATTATGGGCCAGTAGGTTGTTGGTCCATTTATTAGAGAATATTCATGCTAGGCACAGTGTAAGTACATGGTAAAATACCCTGCACCTTATGAGCGATATTTTGATGTGTAGAGAAGTGTTTTAGTGAAGCACATTTTTGTCACCCAATCACTATGCTCCACTGCAATTAAGCGTTGGGCCAAATGATCTAGTGCTTGCGCTTTTCCATTTCTCATGCATCAATTACGTTACGAGGGTACAGATGGAAATTTGATGATGGATCCTTGACTGTTGAAAATCACGGAAAAGCCCTTAGAACAAAGTAGACAATAACAATATATGGAGGAAGCATGTCTTATCTGATATGTGGTCTATTTTTCACAAAATTGTAGTTTAATCTATTGCTAAAGTGATTTTGCATTGTTTTCTTTTAGTTAAGATTTCAATTGAAAAAATAAAATCTCCACTCTTCAGGTTGACTGCCTTCGGGTGGATGGTGTCTTGCAGAACAGGAATCTTGTTTATTGTGCATCTACAAGGTAATGTTACTTTTGTATTTGAAATTCATACGAAATTTCCCTTTTAGTTCTTATTCTTTTCTCTATATCATGGTTTTTGAAGTGTTACTGTCGATTGAATGTCCATTACGAAATTGCATCTATGATTCTGGCAACTGTTCAAGTTATTCGAAGAATGAAGTTTGCTAGACATAAAATTAAGCGAAACTTACTGAAGCAACATTGAATGAATTTGATCGTCCTGTATTCTGTTTATTGATGGCAACACTTTAACTATCATTGCTAGATAATTGAAACTAGACACGTATATGTCACCACATCTTTTATTGGTGAGAAGCATCAATCTCCTGCTAATTTGACCCGCCTTCCTTTGGTTTTCATAGTGCTGGTAAAAGTTTTGTTGCTGAAGTTTTAATGCTACGGAGAGTCGTATCAACAGGAAAGATGGCTCTTCTTGTGCTTCCATACGTGTCTATATGTGCAGAAAAGGTGCCTTGTTTTCTTTGCTGTTGATTAAATGTTTCAAGCTCTGTAAGCATGTCCTGTGCTTTAGTTCTGGTTTGAAATTTGCAGGCAGAACATCTTGAAGTTCTTTTGGAACCTCTTGATAAGCATGTTCGCAGTTATTATGGGAATCAAGGTGGTGGAAGTCTTCCGAAGGATACCTCTGTAGCTGTCTGCACTATCGAGAAGGCAAACTCTTTAATTAACAGATTACTAGAGGAGGGTCGTCTATCAGAGCTTGGTATCATTGTCATTGATGAACTGCACATGGTATCTACCTTGCTTTATATTTTATGATAGTAATATGGACCAAATGTGTATGAATTTTCATATAGCTGTTTTGTATTTTACCTAATTCTCCTCTCACATGTGGAATAATTTCATTGGATCATGACAGGTTGGTGACCAGAGTAGGGGTTATTTATTGGAACTCATGTTGACGAAGCTTCGTTATGCAGCTGGTGAAGGCAATGTAGATTCATCTAGCGGAGAAAATTCAGGGATGAGCAGTGGGAAATCCGATACTGCTCATGGTCTCCAAATTGTTGGCATGAGTGCAACATTACCAAACGTGGCTGCAGTTGCTGATTGGCTTCAAGTGAGTATATCACCATTATTGCAACTTATACAGCCACCTTGAGAAAAGAGAGAAGAAAAACAGAAAAGGGAAGGAGAAAACAACTTTTGACAATGGGGCTTGGAAAAATTGTGTCACTTCTCTTGAATTGTGTTGAATATATAATTTACTGGTTAGGTTGCAAGTACCATAATGCTTAAAAATAGCAAGAGCGCTTCGATAATTACTCGTTTGCTATTATTCTTGCATGATGTTGCGTATGTAGTTGCTCTGAACAATATTCAAGAAACTAGCATAATGCAAAAGTGCATTTGGTTAAACTTAAAGAACTTTCAGATCTCTTTTCAGCTCGATATCCCTGAGCCTAGCTCTATCTTTCCTCACATCATCAAGCAATTTTAAAGATTTCGAAAAAATGTAGAAACGAGTGAAATTTCACGTCTTCTTTTGGTGAAAAGTGGATGCCATTCAAATGCATTACAAGTTGTAAATATAGAATGCTGTTTTGGTCAAAATAGTTTTTTGAATGCAATTTGACACCCTATATATTATGTTCTGATCATCACTTTCAATTATCGCGGAACTGAAATTTTTAGGGAAACTGGAACACTTGGATCTTACTTTGCACGGCCATACATCAATATGAGCTGATACATATATGCCTATGTCAATGTTTTATTGCAGGCAGCTCTCTACCAGACAGACTTTCGGCCTGTTCCCTTGGAGGAGTACATTAAAGTTGGTAACACAGTTTATAACAAAGAAATGGAACTTGTCAGGACACTCCCGAAGGTGGCTGATCTTGGTGGTAAAGATCCAGATCAAATTGTAGAACTATGCAATGAGGTTCAACCTTCTCCTTGTTCTTCACTAAAGCTTTATATTGCACACAAATGGATTAACAATTAGACTCTTTTATCGCATTAGGTTGTTCTAGAGGGTCACTCGGTGCTAATATTCTGTTCCAGTAGAAAAGGATGTGAATCAACTGCTAGGCATGTTGCAAAATACCTCAAAAAGTTCTCCATCAGCCCCCATGATGGCCATAGTGAGTCAATTGATGTTACTTTTGCTATTGATGCCTTGCGAAGATCTCCTGCAGGGTTGGATCCTGTACTAGAAGAAACTCTTCCACTTGGTGTTGCCTACCATCATGCTGGCCTCACAGTACGTTAGCTTCATCTTTGTTGGTCTCTGTCCTTTTTCTGAATCTGCACCATTCAGGTTAGACATTCAGGCTATGTATTACATTCGTATGCTTATGAAGCTCTTCATTTCATGAAAAGGTAGAGGAAAGAGAAACTGTCGAAACCTGTTACCGCAAAGGACTTGTACGTGTCTTAACTGCAACATCAACCTTAGCTGCTGGGGTTAATTTGCCTGCCCGGAGAGTTATTTTCAGACAACCCCGTATTGGCCGCGATTTTATTGATGGGACAAGGTATAAGCAGATGGCTGGAAGGGCTGGTCGAACTGGCATAGACACAAAGGGAGAGAGTGTATGTGTATTTATTTCGTATCTTTTGTCTACTTCATCATCTAATTGTTTCTTGGGTGTAAACTAGTAGTTCTTTTCACTTGGAGGTCTTCCTACCCATTAAATAGACCCTTGTTAGCCTTTGTTATTTTCAATTATTTTGGTTGAAGATTCCTAAAATATAAGTCTGCTGAGGAGGATATTAACCTTTTTGTCATCTTCTATAATTTCATTCCATCAGGTACTAATTTGCAAGCCAGAGGAAGTCAAAAGAATAATTGCACTCCTTAATGACAGCTGTCCACCGCTGCACTCTTGTTTGTCTGAAGATAAGAATGGGATGACCCACGCAATATTGGAAGTTGTTGCTGGTGGGATTGTTCAAAGTGCTAGCGATATTAATCGTTATGTAAGGTGTACTCTTCTCAATTCAACAAAACCCTTTGAAGATGTGGTGAAATCAGCGCAAGACTCTCTTCGTTGGTTATGCCACAAGAAGTTCCTTGAATGGAGTGACGAGACTAAGTTATATACCACTACACCTCTAGGCCGTGCATCTTTTGGCAGTTCTCTCAGTCCAGAAGAATCACTTGTAAAAGCTTCACTTTATTCCTTGTTTTCTTATGCATTTTGTAGTCTTTCGATATCCATGCAGTGTTGACATTCTGTTCTGATCAGGCCGTTAATGATTTCCTGTTATCTCCACATTTGTGAAATTGAGTTTATGCAGGATGGAAATGGATTAGTTAACATATGAGTTTTGGTTTCTTTTAGATTGTGCTGGATGATCTGATAAGAGCAAGAGAAGGATTTGTGCTCGCATCTGATTTGCATTTGGTATACTTGGTGACACCCATTAATGTTGACGTGGAACCAGATTGGGAATTGTATTATGAGAGATTCATGCAATTACCTTCTTTAGACCAGGTTCTTTGCTCCTCATTCTCCTTTTTTATTTGTCACTGATGTCTCATTCAACAATTACAATGGCAGTTTTTAGATGCTGATTGCAAAGTTGTGTAGCACTAATAATGTCTTTTTATTTATCAATTTAATTGCCTCCTCATGCTAGTTCTGATGTTAACAACGTGTTTTGTTATATGTATGCTGGTGTGGATACCCATTTAGACATTTCAGAATATATTCTAAATAGAGTCATTCTCGTTCTAATGAACACATCTTATATACTTATCTCCAAAGTAGTGAACATAGACACTAAAATTAGACATCATGCATGGATGCATGATTATTCAAATAGGCTTCCAATAGCAGCCAAATATCAACTAATAGAAGGGGTATGACTTTTGTGCTTGCCTTAACTTTAGCTAATTGATGCTAGGAGAGCATGTGATATTGACTCCCTAGTTAACTCTAAATGAGCAAGGCTCTTCTCATATGGATTTCTATTATGCAAGACACTAAGATGGAAAGAGATGCATCTTGGTCCTTTCAATCCCTTTCTTTCAATTAATTCTATCCTCTCTATTATGCTGTGCATTTCTCCCATCTTTTTCTCCTTATTTTAGGTACCACTATACTACTCCCCCTTTCCCTTGTTAATTTGTTGTATCCATGACACGAGAACAAGCTTGATAATGCCTGATAAATAATCTCCTTTCGTTCTTTTTAATCATATTGTTGCCATGGTCGGGGTAATAAAACTTCTAATTGTCTTCCATAAAAGAACTGTATGAAGCCTAGTTTATTCATAGTACATGGATACTTGTGGGACTCTCTAAGAAATCTTATTTAATGAGCACCTTAAGCTATGAGAGTGGGGACGAAATTATTATCCAACAAGTCCTCTCACGTGTAGGACAAATTTATTTTTATTTGAAGATTTGACACATTGAAAGAATTCTTTCTAGCATTCATCCCATAATGGTTTTGCTGTTAGACCTGAGATTTATGAAAATTGTCTCGCTTTATTTCATTTGATTCCAAATTTTTGTGGCTTGGGGGTTTGTCATGGTTGAATGTGTTGGGGTGCATACTAGTAATCATGCATATCAAGGTTTATCTTGTTGGTGACGTGTATGTCAAAAGTGTGCATTTCAAAGCTAATTGTCTATTTTGACAAGTGCTTAGGCTTGTATAGTTAGTTTTCATTAATTGATGACGGACAAGCTTTGACATGCTAACATGCATTTTCCACTTCCACAATGAAGCTTATTTACAGACACAAAAAAATGCAAACAGAGGTACAATACATGAGGAGATTAGAATAAGGCCATTCTCCATATTGGTACCCATGAGTGTTGCTAGCTCCAAAGATCTTTTAACTGTGTGGGTTCCTCTTTCTTTTCTTGAAGACAAGTGTTAATTCCCTCTTCAACGCGTGTTCATAATCTATTGGCTAGAGAGTTTGATAGATATGGCATAACAACTAATTCAGTGAAATTGAAAATATCATTTCACGGCAAAACTGGAAAATGAAAACACTAAAGTACAATCACTTGCAAGTGCATCTCTTTTTTGATTATAGCATTGATGGGTTTGTCTCCTTATCATAATCACATGCGCATTTATAGTTTTTGTCAATAATGACAAATTACCTATACAACTATTTCTTATCCCAATGGTGGCTAACCTAATTCAAATGATTAATTTATGCCAAGTCTTTGGTTAAAATCGTTGCCTGTATTTTTGTCCTACTGCCTTGTCTTGGATGACAAGGGGCTTATGCTGTATTTTGGCATCAATATCCTTAACTCATTTCCTCCTGTTAATTTTCTTTTTATTTTTTTCACGTGTATGCATTAAATTTTGTAGGAATTTAAGAGAGGGTGACTTTATTTTAGGACTAAAAAGTCTGCTTGTTGCTATAACCTCATATGTGGAGAAGTTCATTGGCACATGTCTGTTATGCTGTAAACCATCTTATAAAGGGCAGTCAGCAACCTCATTTTTAGAAAATTCACATTTGTTTGCCTGACTATTTTGCTATAACCTATCTTATGGCATGCAGTCTGTTGGCAATAGAGTTGGAGTGCAAGAACATTTTTTAATGCGCATGGCTCATGGAGCGCCGATTCGCACCTCACACAGATCAAGGGATAGCTCGAAAGGGTTACATGGAAGATATGATCATAGGCTTGGGATGCCAACCCATGGTATGCTCTCAGACGAGCAAATGCTTCGGGTGTGCAGACGATTCTATGTTGCTCTTATCTTGTCACGACTTGTGCAGGTAAATTTGTTCCTTTTGCATAGAGATCCTAATCATCTTCTTCCCTCACAATGCCCACCTGTGCTTATTATATTTTAATAGATAAGTACACCTATATCTGGTATTGGATATAATATTTTCATATATTTTGGTTACGTGTGCTTTTTCTCGTTTCCCAGCCCATATACTATGAAAGATATAGCTCTGTTTTCGTAACTGTGTACCTACTTTTTTTTTCCTTTAATGCTCCTTTTTTGACAGATATATCTCATGACTGAAGTGCTTGTACAAGAAATGTTATTACGTGTTTTCGTTTTTATGGCTTAATGAATTTACTTTGTAATGCTGAAATGCAGGAAGTACCTGTTGCTGAAGTTTGTGAAGCTTTTAAAGTAGCAAGAGGCATGGTTCAAGCCTTACAAGAAAATGCTGGAAGGTTTGCATCCATGGTTTCTGTATTCTGTGAGAGACTTTCTTGGCATGACCTTGAAGGCTTAGTTGCCAAATTCCAAAATCGTGTTTCATTTGGAGTTCGAGCAGAGATTGTAGAGCTCACTACCATTCCTTACATTAAGGTTGGTGATGCTTTCATTTTTCTTTAATTTTAGATCAATATCTTAATTGCTATTGTATCTTTTAGGGTTCACGAGCTAGAGCACTTTATAAGGCTGGTTTACGAACACCTCAAGCTATTGCTGAAGCATCAGTTCCTGAAATTGTCAAAGTGCTTTTCGAGACGTCATCCTGGGCGGCACAAAGTGAGGTTCTTTATACTGGTCAATGCATTCGATCTTTTATTTTTTTGATTCTACAGAGGATTTTATACTATTACTTTGCATCTTATTTATTAGCAAGGCTGTTCTTTTATTTTTCTCTTTTTAATAATTATTTGTGAAGCAATATTTGGATAATGACTCAATTGGCCCTGATTCTTATTGTACTCAAGAGTGAGTTTAATTGTATAAGCAAAGATTTATGAAAATGGAAATATTTTTAAGGTAATTAAGATTTATATGGATTTGAGAGAGTAAGTATAGATTAATCATTTTTTCTGGCATGGTGGATTTTCTTTGATTTTCATGTGTCATGCTTGATGTTTATATATCTACCGTAGGGAGTTTTTCACCCCAACTATACGTTTATCTTTACCATTTTGGATAACAATCTCTCATTTCCTCAAATCTCTTCTTCTCAACTCGGTTTCTCTTCGCCATTCACGTTCTTCAAATCTCTCTTTCTTAACTCTTTTCCTTGCTATTCACCGTCGGTCACTCACCAACTTCTATCAATTTCTATTTTTCCATCTTCAACGCGAGCAAGGTATTCTCCTACCCACCCAAGTTTTATTTTTCTACGGTCGGATCCCACCGCAAGATAAGCGGTATACTAGTTTTCCTGAATTATGGTGATGCAAACTGCAATACATTAACAACTGAAATGCTTCTCTGTGGCTTCAATGGGGATGCAAATGATTGTATGTCGTTCTTATTTCCTCATCCTCTTTATGAGTTTGTAGACCTGGACAGGAAAGTATTCTTTGTTTGTAGACAAAAGGACTAAGGCCCAAAGTTGATTAGTTCTAGTTCCACTTAAAATTTTCTTTTTCTTTTTGGTATCTCCACATAATTTGTGATGAACCACTTGATCTAAAAACTTAAGTTATTAGATAGGGTCACATGTATATCATTTAATATTGTCTTCAACACGTCCCTTCACGAGTAGGCCGGATTCATTTTTCCCCATCAAAGCATGTGCACAATTCTCTTAAATGAGCGGTGACGAGACTTGAACTCAGAACTTTTACTACTTTGGTACTGTGTTGAACCATTTGATCTAAAAGGTTAAGCTGTTCCATAGGGCCATGTGTCTTCAACAATTTCTTCGCTTTTGTCTTTGCAGCCTAGTTCTTGGCTTTGGGATGTGAAAATTTGGAAGTTTTGCTGGTTGTATATAAAGAGGGGGTGGTTTTGCCTTTCCTCTCCTCTTTTTTTTTATGTGCGTGTTAATTTTTTCCCAGAGCTATGTTAGTATCACTTGTTGACTTTCAATTCTGATCTTGTTTCTTAGTGGAGTTCATGACTTTTTACAAATATTGTTTATGCTTCCTCTCTGCGATCTTCAGTATCTATGTTTTTAGGTGTTTAAATTATTTTTCTCTAATTTTGATTTCCTACATGACCATGGAAGGCTCAGCACAACGGAGGATACAGTTGGGAGTTGCTAAGAAGATAAAAAACGGTGCTCGCAAAATTGTTCTCGACAAAGCTGAAGAGGCAAGGATTGCTGCTTTCTCAGCCTTTAAATCTCTTGGACTTAAAGTTCCAGAGTTCTCTCGACCATTACTATCCACTGTTGCTGGAGATGCCCCTAAAAAAGAGCTAACAACTTCTTCTGCGGAAGAGTCCACCAGTAGCTATGTTGGTCTAGATCATAGGGAGCATGTTATAGACGCCTCATCGTTCGGGGAAAGGAGGAAGACTGGTGGAGTTATATCCGAAACTGAGGAAGGTAAATCAACAGAGACTCCTGCTGTCGGCTTAGCATCTTCAGTGAAAGGAAATTCAGCAGGCACCTCTCGAGGTGAACTTGTGGAGAAACCTGCTTTGCTTGAGGAAGGGGTTAATACTCTGGGTGATGGGCTTAACAGGACTAAACATATTAAAGATGCAAACACATCGTCTCTTTGGTTAACAGACATTGGCAATAAAAGAAGTGAATTCAATGAGCATGTTGATAATAGTGGGCAGCAACAGCCTGAGAGAGAAAACATGTGCATGGGAACCAGAGAAAATGCATTAGAGAAGGGTCCTATGAATGCAACTAGTTTTCCTGGTGGATTTGATTCTTTTCTGGATCTCTGGGATGCTAGTGGAGAGTTCTACTTTGATATTCATTTTACCAAAAGATCTGAACTGAACTCCATTGTGCCCTTCGAGATACATGGCATGGCAGTTTGCTGGGAAGATTCTCCAGTGTATTACTTGAATTTTCCCAAGGATTTACTCCGCTGTAACATCAGAAGAAATGATCAAGCTGCTGAGGATAATAAATATGTTCTACCACCAAAGGATCAGATGGAGATAGCTAAGGAACGATGGAACAGGATTGAGATTATAATGGGGAAAAAGGACGTAAAAAAATTTACATGGAACTTAAAATTTCAGATTCAGGTGCTTAAGAGGCCTGCCGTTTCTGTTCACAGATCAGGCAGCATGCATACTGGAGTAAAAACTCTAGGTCTGGATCTTATCGAGAATTCATTCTATATGTTATCCCCCATTCACGTACAAAATGCAGTCGACATGTGTATAGTAGCATGGATCCTTTCACCAGATGAGGAGAAAAGTTCAAATCCTAATTTGGAGAAGGTAATCTTTGTGTACTTGGTTCCATTTCCTGTGGTCAAGCTTACCATGTGCAGCTGTGTGCTCAATTCTCTTTGTTTGCTGTTGCTTTATTCTGGCAAAACAAGGATGAATGTGCCAACATCTTTCTGCAAGGAGACTAATTAACTTTTTTATGCTGATTATTTACATTTGTATAAGTTTAAACAGACTCTGAAGTTACAATTCTTGACAGGAAGTTAAGAAACGGTTATCCAGTGAGGCTGCTGCAGCTGCTAACCGTAGAGGTAGATGGAATAATCAGATGCGAAGAGCTGCACATAATGGTTGCTGTCGCCGAGCTGCACAAACACGAGCACTGTATTCTGTTCTCTGGAAATTACTAGTTTCTGAAGAACTAATTGAAACACTTATGACTACCGAAATTCCATTGGTGAGAATCCTTATTTCACCCAGTGAGGCAAAACTTAAGCCTAGATGTGAATAATGTGAATAATGTAAATAAGTTTTTGTCACATGGCTGGTATCTACTTGGACAAGTAGATAATTGCAGATCAAGTTCATCGTGCTCTGTGACTGCACATTTTTCATCATCTAAGTTGCACGGGCACGGCACGGCACGGATACGGCGACACATGATTTTCTGAAGAGTAGGACACAGACACGGACACGTCGGTTTAAATTTTTTAAACTTTTAAATTATATATTATATTTTTATTTTATACTTGTTTATAGCACATAACACATGTCATGTGGAACACTTGTCCGAGGAATTTTCCTAAAGTATCGCTTGGTCGATAGAAATTTATAAAATATATAAAAAATAGGACATGCCGTGTAGCTTGTTGGACCCGTGTCAGTCCAACAAGGGTCGATGTCGGACACGGACATGCTGCCTGAGCAGGATGTCCGTGCATCATAGTTCATCATAAAGGTCTGACTCCTTTGAATCCATTCAGATTTATAGTTCTTATGTTTAATCCCACAAATCTTTTTTACAAACTACAGTTAATAAATTACGTACTTTGATTTGAGTCCTACTTAGTTTAATCCAGTTTTTTGGCCATCTTAATGTTACTTTCTGCTTGTAAGTTATTCTCTTCATTGAGCTAATTTACTTCCCTTCTTCAACTCTTTTGCAACCGATATTTTCAATATTTTTAATTTCTTAGTTTTTGTCAAAAGTTCTTTAGTCACGAGTGTGATATTGATCATGTTTCAGGTCAATGTTCTTGCTGATATGGAGATTTGGGGAATAGGTGTTGACATGGAGAGATGTCTTAGGGCACGGTATATTCTGGGAAGAAAACTTAAGTATCTTGAGAAGGAAGCTTATCAATTGGCTGGCTTGAAATTTTCGTTGTCCATGTCAGCGGACATAGCTAATGTCCTGTATGGACACTTAAAGCTGCCCAAACCAGAAGGGTACAAAGGAAAACAACACCCTAGCACTGACAAACATTGCTTGGATATGCTGAGGTACTAAAAAGACTAGCAAATTCATTATGTTCTTTCCGATGCATACCTAAGTAAAATTACAATTTTAAACTGTTGTGGCCATCCACTGTTAATAAGTACATTCTAAAACATTCTTAAATCCTTAAATTTGGTACTTTAGATTGATTTTGGTGCTAATTCCTCAACTCAAATAATAATTGATACATTTTCTTATCTGTTGATAATTCAGCACTTTTACCTTCTCTTTTATCCTTTTGTTGCTTCTATTTTGCATGCGGATTTACTTAATGCCCGAATAACATGATTTATGTTGACTTTCCAGTACTTGACTTCGTGGAAATATATGATATATCTAGATTCTAGCGATATTAAGGTCATTTCTCTTGTATGCTTCAGAGGTTATTGGATCAATTGAACTTTGTTTTATGTCAGGAATGAGCATCCCATTGTCCCGGTAATCAAAGAGTACCGAACCTTGGCAAAGCTCTTGAATTCTACTCTGGGATCCATATGTTCACTTGCTAGGCTTTCTATGAGGACACAGAAGTACACTTTGCATGGTCATTGGCTTCAGACATCGACAGCAACAGGACGACTGTCGATGGAGGAACCAAATCTCCAGGTTGCCTATTTTCACCAGTTCTATATTTGGTTTGATTTGTTGGTATTCGTTTGCATAGATAACATAATATATCAAAATTTTCTTTCTGAGCTTGTAGTGTGTTGAACATATGGTTGAATTCAAAATAAATAACGACGACAAAGATGATGATGATGAATCAGGTTCTGGTCATTATAAGATTAATGCTCGTGAATTTTTTGTACCCACTCAGGTAACAATGCTTTATATTTTTGAACTCAGAATTTTTTATATTATAAGAGTTGGGAGTTGTGATCGAGTAGTTTTGTTTGCATCATTTACTTGATTTTTGTTGCAGGATGATTGGTTACTTCTAACAGCAGATTATTCACAAATAGAATTAAGAATGATGGCCCATTTCTCCAAAGATTCTTCATTGGTTGAGCTACTAAGTGATCCCCAGGGAGATGTCTTTGCAATGATTGCCGCAAAATGGACAGGGAAAGATAACTCTGAAGTTACTTCACAAGAGCGAAATCAAACAAAAAGATTGGTTTATGGCATTCTCTATGGAATGGGACCTAACACCCTTGCAGAACAGTTGGACTGCAGTTCCAATGAAGCCGCAGAAAAAATTCAAACCTTCAAAAAATCTTTTCCTGGTGTTGCTTCCTGGCTTCAGGAAGCAGTAACATCCTGCCATAAGAAAGGGTGAGTTCAATGTGTTGCAATTTGACCAATTTGGTTGGCTTAAAATTTATGAGTTAGAAAAAGCAGTGCAAAATGGTGATATGTTTCTTTGTTAAGTATGTAAAGTTGGCTGTAGCAATTTCATAAGTTTCACTTATTTTTGCTAATTCTTTTTAGGGATTCCAACTTCATTATGAGGCATGCATCTGATTCATGTTTTCTATGTCTAGCGTAAAAATTTCCAAGGTGTTTGTTCATCGGTTTTGATATGAGATTTTGGAAGCAGCAATTCAATAACGATAGTTTTTAGTTAAAGAAAGTTGTTTGATTGTTATTGGCTCTTGTGGTGTGGCAGCTCAAAAGGAAATGAGGTTTTCATTACTGGAACAGGGAGTAAACAATAGTCCAGGTCCTAGTCAATCTCATCTCATGAGAACCGGAACTCGTGTCATGTTGTCTGCACATCTTATTAGTTTTGATGGTGAAATATGATGGGGAGGACAAAAGTTGAGAATTCGAAAATGAACCCTCATTTGTGGACAAATGTCACTCATGAGAGAAAATGGGTTTATACCCACTCAATGGGATACTTTTGAGTAGTAGCTTACAATATGTATCAGGTGGTCGATCTGTAGAAATTTAGGATTTGATAGCTTTATTGTCTCAAAAGGCACTATAGTCCAATCATTATATATTTAGTATACAATAAAGAGGATCAAATCATCTTTACTTCTGGTCATTGTTTTGCATCTTTACCACAAAAAATGTCTCACTTTCCAAATTTTATTCTTTTTCTAGTACTTCCACATGCACTGTATGACCCTCCTTTGTGCTAAACTGCTATTTTGATGTTCCATTATTTCCCCTTTCAGAGTTACTTTATGTCATTTCCTGCAGTTACATCAAGACCGTCAAGGGGCGAAAACGCTTCTTGTCAAAAATAAAGTTTGGAAATAGTAAAGAAAAATCCAAAGCTCAGCGACAAGCTGTGAATTCTATTTGTCAGGTGATTTTTCTTTATAGTTATTATATTTATCTATTTTTGCATTGGCGGATGTGGGCGGCCTCTCTCTTGCTCTTTTTGGGAAGAATGTGTAGTGGTTTTAATTGTAATGAATCTGTGTATCTAGGGATCTGCTGCTGACATTATTAAAATTGCGATGATAAATATACATTCTGTCATTGATGAGGATGCTGAAGCGTCTCATCCTCGTTCTGTATTTGCTGAAAAATTTTATATGCTGAAAGGACGCTGCCGATTACTTCTACAGGTACTCTATCTATCATCTTTTACTATAGTTATCATGGTTGTTAGTCGTGGAGGCCATGCTAAGTTGCAAAGGGAATTTGAAGGAAAGTGCTCTCTTGAAAATGACGCATCCCGAAATTTTACCCAAGTTGACTGTGAATTTTCTTACAGGAAAGTGTCTCTTTAAAATGACGCATACCAAAATATTTACCTATGTATGTTCAGCTTGATGTTTCTGCCCACAAAACTGTTGTAGGCATGACAAGATGTGTTTACATCACTCTGCAATAATTTCACGCAAAGTTAAATTCATTTGTTTGGTCAGAGAGAAATTACATGTTGCTATATTCAGTTGTTTATTAGAGAGAACATTTTGTCAATGATACAGTACTTGATACAGCTTTTGCCTCAGAAATATTATGTCTGCTTTCAACTTTTGCTCTTCAGGTACATGATGAACTTGTACTGGAAGCCAATCCTTCAGTTGTAAAGGAAGCTGGGTTGTTGCTGCAAACTAGTATGGAAAGTGCCGTATCACTTCATGGTATGGTCTTAAAAATGTTTATGATATGTGTATATAGCTATTGAATTTGATACCTGGAACATGAAGCAAACTCTATTTTTTTATGGGTGAATGCTACACAAATCTGAGTTTACTTGCTTTTTTGCTCTTGACCATTTTTTTTCACTGGAGAAAGAGTAGGGATGGTAATGGGGCGGGGAGGGCCGCCCGCCCGGGCACCGCCCCGCCCCGCCCCGCCCCGCTGGGGAATTTTCCCCCCCCATACCCGCCCCGTTTAAAGCGGGGCGGGGGGCGGCTTCCTGCCCCGTTTATTTATTTATTTTTTTGTATTTTGTATTTTGTAACCGTGATTTTCATTGAGAGTAATATATGAAATTATGAATTATGAAATGGAGAATTAAATTTAATTCTAAATGGTATAGTTAGAATTTAAAAAATAAATTGTGTATAATATGTTTACTAAACAAAATGAAAAAAATACAAATCAATAGGTCTTGGTGTAGTGGTTAGGAATTGTGAATCAATGTTTACACTCCGGGTTCGACTCCTTTAACACTCATTTCATTAACATATTTTTAAAAATTTAAAAAAAAAAAAAAAAAAATTTCGGGGCGAAGCTACTCCTCCCCGAACCCTGCCTCAGGGCAATTTTCCCCGCCCCAAATACCCGATTATCCGGGGAGGGAAAATTCTAAACAGGGCGGGGCAAATTGCCCTCCCTAAGAAAGAGTAAGTATGATATGCATTGGCATTGTGAAGATCAGTTAAGAGAAATTGTTGGGTATTGTGTCACATGGTCACCAGTTACCATGGAGTTACTCGTCTGAGATAGTAATTAATTAATTAATTAACATGTGTATGGTAGGATTATGTCACACGTGGTTAAATATTGAGTATACTGGTTTTAATTTGTATTTACACCAATGTGTTTTATTATCTAAATTCCTTGAGAGTGTCATCTTATCTGGTTGTTTTTGTATATTTTCCTCTATATTCTTTATCTCAATAATAATATTAGCTTCTATTTTTCATGGGGATGTATTATATTCACAAGCGTTTTTGACTCATTCTATGGCAGTTCCTTTGCCTGTCAAATTAAAAGTTGGTAAAACATGGGGATCTTTGGAGCCTTTCATGCCTGAGAAGTACAAAAATGATGTAACATTGCCCAGTTCTTAGATCTGCATGAGCTGTATTTGAAGTGCTTTATTGGAAGGGACCCCGGTGCCTGCGACCATGTTCATGAGTAATGGTAATATGTTAAATCATTTGTTGAATGTATATTCGTCTTAAAATCAATGATGTATTCAATATGTCATAAGTATTTGTTTATTACAGACACGTATGAACTCCAGCGAATATTTCTGGACGACTGGTTTGGTGCACATGCCTCGAGACTTCCAGGTTTCGTAATAGCAACTGGCTTTATCGTTCCTTTATAACAACGGGCCAAGGTTTGTGCTTCAATAATAAATGTGAAGCATATCATCAACAAGTCTTCTTGATAAGGTCTTAGAGGTTACATTGTGTTCAAGACTATATCCCATCATGGTCTGCAGATGCATTCACTGCCTCAGACTCTGAATTCTTCACCTTGTTGGATTCGTCTTGATTTGGTTAACACGTTTACAGACACATGGTATCCAGAAATTGCTCTTGTTTTATATACAAGGTCTTTGCATGATATTGAGTAGCAAGGATGTTGAAGTATTTGTTAACTCATGCTTATCTACTTTCAAACTTCAGAACAGCCCTCCTTGTAATTCTTTCTCCCACCAGCTGCTGCTGCAAAGCCAGAAGATAATTCCAGACTCTTATATCAGCTTGTATATAGGTGGATACAATCTCAGGCCTAGAAAAACAAAGAAGAAAAGTGGAAAACATACCATTGATTGTGCAGCAAAGGTGTTTATAGTTTATTATTTTCACCATGTTAGGTTCTTGCATTTTCCTTTTTCTCTATGGCCCAATCTTGTTGGGTCCCCTTAGTTTGTAATGGCTCTAAGTGTGTTGAGCCCCCAGTCTTGTTTCTTGGTTCTCATGGTTGTTGTTTTGACCCTTCTAAATGGGGTTTCATGTTGTTTTACCCATTGGATGTCTGGTTCGGCTGCCCTCCTTAAGGTGTACTTTACAATTAGTATTAATAAAATCTCCATCCTCGAGGTGGTTAATTATAAAAAAAAGGATGTTGATGTGTTGGAGAGACCGACTTAATGTTGATGTAAGAAAAAGGAAAGTAAATAACTTATTGTCGATGTAGTATCCCTACAAATGGCGAAGTTTATCAGAATTGATATTCATGAGGTGGTTCATACACATTGAAGTGCAAAAGAGTGACAAAATGGAGCAGCAAAGTGCTCCTGGAGGAATTTGAATGATATGCTTTGCTTAGAAAGTTTACATATAAGTAAATAAGCTTGTTTGAAGGAAGAATTTTTTTGTGCTGGTCAAAGTTGGAAAGTAATCCTAGCTTACTATCAATTAAATCTATGTAAATTCTTTTACCTAGAAGTAAGAAAAAAGTTTGTTTTGGTTTTTGATGGATTGGTTCTGCAAGTAGGATTTACTGAAATGTAAGGTATAGGTTGATTTGATAAAATAGCTTCAAGATACAAGTATAAGCTGAAGTGTAAAAGGGCAACGTGTTTTAATTTAGTGCTTTCCTTCTAGATGCTTCCTTAATCTTTCTCTGTTCTCCTTCATCGTTTGCCGTTTGTTGTATATGGTGTTACTGAAGCAGCTCTTATGATCTTACAGCAGTATGACATTACTCGAAAGAACAATGTTAACAGTTTACGACATTCCAGTGTGTGGAGACTTAGGTATGGACCTCTTTTCGCATTCTGAGCATATAATATTGTCTCAATTTGCAGATTTAGATTCTGATAGACACCGAGCTCATTTGGGGTGACTATTTCGACCTTAATTTATAAGCGTGCATATTTTTGGAGGATCTTGAATTATCGGATTTCTGAAGTACAATTTTCACTTCTTTTTTCAGATTTTAATATTATCCAGAACTATGTAATACCGTCATTGAATTGCTCATGTATGTATCGTTTGAAATCTATGTTGCATATTAGTAAATGAAGTGAGCACATGCTTTTCCTTTCCAACTTGATACACATTAATTGTTCTCCAGGACATCAATCCACATAACTTTATAGTAAAAATGAACTGCGTTCTTCACTACATTGACTTGAAACTATGAGTGTGCTCGGCCCCTCCTCGAGATTTAAACTGAGCATGCTGATTGAGTCTTATCTTGCAGGATATTAGGGATGGCAAAAATATATGATCCGTCTCAAATCCGATGGATACCGGGTCCGATGGAGCGAAAAATTCCCGATTGGATCAGTCGGGCGGATCGGATCATGTCCGCCCTAATTCGATCTGCCCCATTTGAAAAATAAAGAAAGAAAAAAATAAAATAAAGTAGTAAAGTTTGTTTAATTTTTTAAATGACAATTGACTAAAAAAAAAAATATACAGATCAAACTGCGGATCAAAGTAGTGATCCACCCCGAGAAATGACATATCAATTCGCGGATTTGAATCTTCTAAAATTGATTCGGGGTGGATATGGATTATGTTGATTTGATCCGAATCTGCCCTGTTGCCATTAGTACAGGATATTCAGTGAGGGAGAGTGTGTAGAGTTGGCATGGAAATCATAACGATGAGTGTCTTCAAATATTTAAAGATGATCTCTTTAATTATTTTTACCAATCTTTCTCTATTTCCTTGCAATATCTATACATTCCTCAAATGCTTTATTTTAAAAATATCAAATTGAGTTATAACCTTACTTTTCACTTTTCAAAAGACCTTAATTAAGTGCGATTTGATCATATAACAATAATTGATCATATGACTTACTCCATTGCTTTATGGTAAACATGCCAAATCACTAGAGATTGTCAAAACAAATATATTGTGTATGCAATCTTGGGTTGTACATTTCGTTTCTCCAATATCTAATCTTCTATTTTTTTTTTTTTTATAATTTTTTTGGTGTGGTGGTGGTGCAGCTTTGGCCAATTGAATTTATGGACTCAAGAAATCCATATAAGAAGATTGAATTAATTATCTTTCAAATTCGACAAATTTTGTTAATTAGGAGTTCGTTTTTCTCCCAACATTTTTCAGTAACGTGGATAGGGCAGAAGGTTTTAGGACTTAATATTACTAGTATACTGTTTATCGGTAGAATTTGACTGTCAAAAATAAATTGAAATTGATAGGAGTAACAAAGTTGAAGAAGAAAGATTTGAAGAAGAATGGTGAAGAGAAAGAGAATTGAAGAAATTGAAAAAAAAAAAAAAATGGAGAAGATGAAGACGGAGTGATTATTAAGGGAATTTTCATTCCATAAACATGAGTAATCCCTCTTTCTTCACGGGTTCGGGGGCAGTGTCCTTGATTTTTTTCCTCAAACCATAGTTATTGAGTTCATTTTTATGAGAATCTAATATTTTAAATAAGTTATAATTTTTAAAAAGCTTATAAGAAGTCATTACATTGCACAAAAATATTCAAGATCTAAAATTAGTTAAAGAAAGTTGTCCGACGATTTTTTATAGTTGCAAATTTTTTTATAATAGAATTTGTATCTATTTTATTAACAAGGTTTCTCTGAACAAAAATTGTCATACGATCAACAAGAAAACCGTCTAATCTCATCTCTTTCATTAAGGAGATAGTCATATATGTTCTTTATTTTTCTTGGATTTTGCTCAATTTCGAAAGATGGAGTTGGAAGAGATTGTTGATTTTGAGTTGGAGTATCTTGATATTCATTTGAATCTTCAGTTAGTGTATTTATTCTTGGTTTGAAGAAAGAATGCAAAGTCGTTTTTCTTTTCTTCATCGGAGGTTGTTGTATGCCATTGTATATTTTAAAAAATCAAGAAATTCCATAAAATTAACTATACAAGTAAATTTTAATTGAGAAAATATGTTCAAAATCATCAAGCACCAAATTTACTAATCAATTTCTAATCATCCCCATTACTAATTGAAATAAAACGCTAAAAGAAAAATAAATGCAAAAAAACGAAAATAGACACAACAAACTAAAGATTACAATTTTAAATTAAAAAGACGAATTGAAACGGCTAAAATCCCTCTTCAATAGTGGAAAAGTCATTTGTTTTGACTGGCTTGTCAAGACAATTCTGAAAACATATTATAATAGAAAATCTGAACCCGTATGCAAATTCTATGCCCGTTTATTTGAAGATCTATAATCAACTTCCAATTCCAAAATCCAAACAAAACAACAAAGCAAAAAGTTCATATTTCCAATTCGATAACCATCAATAATTCAGCACAAAAATCACAAAATAGAGCAAAAAATATCAATATTCAAAGGAGGAAGAATCCGATCAAAAATGGACTAGGCCGTTGGTTTAAATAACTTTTTTTTTTAATAACTTCAATTGCTGGTCTAGGACAAGGTTAGGTCATGGTCTAGTTAGGTTTAGCCCTGTCTCCGCCTATGCTCACATCATATAGTTCGAATGTGAAATCTAAGAACATTTTATATGCACTATATTGAACCAGACTCATAAAACTATAAACGTGACATGAAAATAATAAAGTTATTTTTGTTGTTGTTGCATGAAAATCTTTGTGGGACTGCAAAAGATGATACTTCTACAAGATCCTTCTCTTTTATTAATTGGTTCAATGTATATTCCAAATATGTGGACCTTTATTTTTTGCATTTTAAATTAAATTGTTATTTAGGTCCTACTCTACTCATACACAATAGATCATGAAGTATTATTTAAAAAGAAATCTTGTTTAATCATGGTATTTCCTATGCTTAATTAAGGTGATTGTGACTTGTGAGATCGTTAATCATAAATGATGTGAGGTGATTAATGTGGTTTAAATTAATTGGCTAAAAATATGTTTAGATGAATTGAAATAAGTCTTTAATATAGTCTTGTTAAAAGCTTTACATGTACCTTATATAAGGGGAAATAAATTTCGTATTGAATGGAGATGGTAAGTTTGACTAATTTATGTAGTATTCACTTCTTCAGATGTGAGCTTTATTGGGTTGTTGAAAATTACGAATAATCATAAGTTTGATTAGATACGAACAAAATGTACTATAGGATCAATGTTTAAAAAATCGATTTGGGTATCGATCTAGAAAAGTGAAAGAGTTAAATGTCAAAGAGTCGAACTAGAGTTGACTCGATGATAGAAAAAAAAAAAATAATAAAAGTTAAAAAAAAAAAAAAAATTAAAAATAAGTTTTTGAAAATCACAGAAATTGTTCAAAAGCAAATTTTTTGATCTTTCATTCTTTTAATTCATTTTGTACAAAGAGAGATGAATTTCAATGATTAATACAATTAATTATAGAAAGAATCTTTTTTTAAAAAGTGATAAAATTGAGAACGGTTCAACGAATTTTTTGACGATTTTTTAAATAGAGGGTTTTCCTACATAATCAGACTGATTTTGGACTCGATTTCTGGTTTTATTAGTTGAATCGACCGAGTTGGACCGATTCTAATAACACTATATTAAATGCAAGTATTCACACGAGTGCGTGTATGCCAAAGGGTCATGTGCCACTATGAAATGGTGTATTAATGTATTCATGAATATTTTCATTGAGAAGAATACGATCAATGCCTGTTAACATTATTGTTGAAACATTAGAGTCCAAAAGTGAATTTTCCAAAAATAATCCACTTTTAGTTCACAACTTACAAAAGTTAGAATTACAAATACAATTGAAGGACAGGCTTTTTGGCTTGAGAGGAAAAGACATGCATTTTTCTGCATTGAATGAATTTCTTTCTTTAAAAAGCTACAATCATGGCATCAATTTATGATTGCTAAGCCTCACAAAATCTTTCACTCAATTAATGAATGTTTAAATTTAATTTTTGGGAGAATATTGCAATAATTTAGGAAAAATATTGTTCTGTTGCATTGCTAATGCGGATTTGAATTTAGTACCCATTTATAAAGTTAGAAAGTGTTAGACTAGTATATAATAAATAAAATTTTATTTTCAATTTCTTCATTACTAATGCACAATGTTGTACAAAATAAAATTGTTTATTTAGATAAAAGTTATTTGGATAATAGTTATCTGTATACCAGATTTATCATTATCCTGTTTGGTTCAACTATGTATAAAAATAGAAAAAGTAAAAAAGTTAGTTTTTCGTAAAAATAATAATTCTATCCTTATTCTTAATTGAACGAAAAAAAATAAATAAATAAAAACTAAAAGAGAAAAAAATGGGTAGAGCAGTGGAGGGCGGCGGAGTGGTGGTGTTGATTATCTTAGGATATAGATGTTCAAAAATAGATTTGTTCTATATAATAAATGTTACGTTTGTCTTTTGAATCTTTTTTCGGATAAAAAATTTGTTCATCTTTCATAGGAAAAAAAACTTATTCTTTGTTAAGGGGAAAGTCCTGAAGGCGAAACCCTCCCACCTGTGTCAGAGGCCCCTTGACTAGGCGGGTTGTAAATCGAGGGATGTGTATGAGGGGCAGGAACCTGAGGGAGAGAGTCAACGGGCCAACTCCCAAGACAGACCCCCACAATATTTCAGTGAAAATCTGCCCCACACGGGAATCGAACCTGCGTTGTCGGAGGATTTCTTCCCACGTCACCTCAGACCTTACCAACTAGCCTATGCCCCTGAGGGCAAAAAAACTTATTCTTATTTTTAGCTTGAGTTGTTATCCGGATAAAAGTGGATCTAGACATCAATTCTACCCAAACAGGATAAGACAATTTGTTTCCATTATCTTTAACCATTAATCTCATATATCAAACGGACTTTAAGAGCATCTCCAATGCTGCGTTTATTTTAAATGTCCAGCTGATGTGGCGATGTGGTGAAACGGATAAAATTCATGTGGTGACATTTATTGTAGAAGGCTGTCCATTTTTAGGCAGTCTGCTCGACAACCTTCTACCTATTTTTTTTATTATTTTGAGTCAATTTCTCTCATCTATTTTTCTTTTTCTTCTCTCCTTCCACTATATCTCTCTTCATCTCTTTTCTCTCTATCACAAAGATTTTTTAGAAGGTGTCTAACATTAGAAATGCTCTAATAGTCCAGTTCTTTAGTTGTTACCGATATGATAAACTTATCATTTATATTTTATTATCAACACACTTTTTTTTTCCAAGCGCGCTAAGTAGTGATATTTGTTATAAACTGGTGGTCGATGGCAAGAATTGAATAGAGAAAATTTATATGCTCTAATTAATGCTATGTTAAATTATTTTATCTAAATATTCATACGTGAGTAATGTACTTATCTATATTTTATTTTATTTTTTAAAGTAAAAATGGTAATATTTAATAATCTCAATTAATACTAATAATATCACGTAGACCCCTTTTTTTTATTTATTTATTTATTTATTTTTTTTTATTTTTTTGGCACAATCTCAATCTGGCACATACATAAATTTTATTCAATTTTAGTGGTCCTATTAAACGTAATCATTTAATAGCCAAATTGGCAGTGGTATGGGTATCATAAATAAAAATTGTAAATGCACTTTATTCTATCATTTGAAGTCACTTCCATACATTTCCCCCAACCCGACTTCATATATAATAATCAATATTTTAAATATTGTAATTAATCAATTAGGTCGATTAAAAAAATCGAGAACTGATTTGCAGTTCGACTAGGTTCAACCTATATAATTAAAAGTTATAACATATTATAGGTTCAACCTAACATAAAATTCAAATCAACATGTTCATCGATATTCTTGATTAAAGTTTTATTTAAGAAAACGATTCATTCTTGACATATATATACCATGTTGTATTGTCAAGGGTATTTTGACGCGCATACTACAAACGTATATAAAAATAGTACAATATACATACTGTTGTAATATGGTGACCCAAATCAAGTTGTTAGCCCACAATGATGAATGACCCAACTCTTTTATTATCCACAATGAGGAAAAGCCCAGCTGAAAGTGCCCAGATAGTATGGCCCAGAATTGATGAAACACGCCTATGCTGATTGTTGAAAATGCGAGACTAATGCTGAAGTCGCTGGTTGCTTGTCATCCGTTGATAATGTGCCGTTGATCTCAGCCGTTGGTCTGCCAAATAAATAGGCTTCATTTGTCACATTCTAGGGCAACTTTTCTGTGAGTGTGCAACTTTCGTTCGTCTTCTCCGATTCTCTTCTACTCCTTCTTCTTCCTTTTCTGTTGGTGAACCTTTGGTTCTCCTCTGGTGTGTGAAAGGGTGTTGCTACAGTAATCATTTCACGATTACTGTGTTGGTGTCTGTGATTTGTTCTCTAATCTGTTGTGTGAGGACTTTTCTTGATATCGGTTAGAGGAGTTTGTAATAGGAAGAAATAAGGGCTATTCTGAGTGGTCTGAAATTGTAACCTTGAATCTTGAACGTTTATGATTCTTATTAGTGCAAAGAGAGGCCGAATCTACTTTTGTAGAGCCTCAAAGGCAGATGTAAGCACTAACGTGCTGAACTGCCTGTCCCCTCATACGGGACACTCATATCTGGTGTTATCTGGTTTCTTTACATATATTTCATATATCTTGTTTCTGTGAATGGCAAAGAAATGGTAAGTATGAGAACTTGAAACCCCAACACATACTACAAATGTACAAACTCTAATTTAAAAAAAAAAAAAAAAACCCCTAACAATTCAAATCACACCCCTAATAATTAGACCAAATTGGGAATTGTCTAAGATTTATATGTTAGATGATTGGAGCCTCCCCTCCACCCCCTCTTGGCTTCATTAATTAGTCAAAATCCGACTAATACTTAGCAAAACAAACAAACAAAAGACTATAATTTGAGTGAAGCTGCAGAAATTAGGGCAGAAGAAAGTTGTTTTGCTTCTGATTTCCAGCAAATTTCAATGTGTTCTGCAATTCTTTTAGCATCCATGGATGCCCCCATAAGGCCGCGTTTGGTGAACCCCACTGCATATAGCCCATTTTCACCTTTCCAACCATTTGGAAATGCTCTTTTTGGTACTCCATCTTTCTCTGAAAACATCTCTTTTTCCTGCAAACAGAATATATCTAATATATTTTAAAACCCCATAAATTCTTTTTAGAATTCTTTGAACTTAAAGTGCGTCTTCGGTGACAAGTCAATAGTACATATAAAAAAAAAGTTAAATTCTTGTTCATATTAATACTGTCGAGTCTCGTCCAGTAACACGTATCAAACATGAACCCCACAATTTCTTCTAAATTCTTTGGTACACAAAGCTCAATATGACTAGACTATATTATATAAGAAAAAGAAGTCAAAATCTTGTTTATATTACCTGCAAATTCTTTTAAAATTCTTTGAACTTAAAAGTGCATGTTTGGTAGGTAATAGACGTAGGTAGGGACGAACACTATAATCAACAAGATTTTAGAATTGTCTTTTTTCATAATATTGTCCAATGCTATACAATCTTCTTGAATTTTACAAAATCAAGAAATAATGAAAAAGAAAAGGGGCCATTAAAGTTACCTTTAGCCAAGATGGTACATTACTTTTGTAACCAGTAGCTAGGATTATTGCATCAAAATTTTCTGTATTGCCATTTACAAACTCCACAGATAGATGCCTTACTCTCTGGATCCCAGGACATACCTGTAAGTTAATTATAATTAATTTAATTGGTATTCTAAAGTTCTCAATTTGGCAAAAGATTTCACATTTCGGACAAAATTGTCCTTTTCCTATGATTGTTTGTTCAAAATAAGTGATTTTTGTAATCATTGTAATAGAGATTATAATTAAAAAAATTGATTTGATTTAGCAATTTGCATAGGTTTGACAAAATATTTAGTACCTTGATGTTTCCACTTTTGATCTTGTCAAGTGTTCCAACATCCAACACTGGTGTCTTTCCAGACAGGTTCTTTAGCTGAAGAGGTCCCATTTTTGGCCTTTCAATGCCAAATTTAGCTGTGTCTCCGATTATGAGCCTTGATACCACCAACAAGAGGCTGTCTACAAGGCTTATGGGCAGCCACTTTAGTAGCCACATCGACAGCCCGAAAGTTGACTTTCCGAGCATCTCTCGTGGTAGAATGTGGACCTATTATTGTCAATGCAAAGCACAAGGGTCACGTAAAAAACGAAGCCAAATGCCTTCTATACTATAACTTTTAGATCATGTATTGTGAGTTCAAATCTTAATGACTACTTACGGATATGATTTTTGATGGAAAAATATCTCGACTATGAGAGTTTAATCAACGTTAAACGATAGGGGCCAACAAAAATAAAATGCAATGATGATTTGATCAGTGAAATGATCTACAATATGAGTTTAGACCTGTTGTTCTAAATACATGTCCTCTTAGCCGTTCCCTCAATGAAAATCTTATATATCATCAAATAAATAGATTATGAGATCAACAAGTATAAATGTTGTCTATAATGATCTCCTAATCTATTTATTTGATGATGTGTAAGGTTTTTATTGGAAGGACGTTAAAGGAGACATGTATTTGAGATAACATATTTGGACTCCTAAAATATGCCATTCTTAATTATACTCCATAAGCTAAACTGCTAAAGGGCACTTGACAATGAGAATAACCCATTAATTTATATCAAATAAAACCCTAATTTTGAACAGTTGGAATGGCATCAAATTCTCTTCTCAATTTAAATAGAATCAATTAAAAAAAAGTGAATCCAAATTGAAAAGATTTAAGGTAATTATATTCACACCAATTTTTTTAAAACCATACCACATTTTAATTGCAATGAAGGTCCTCAACTATTGCTCATTTTTATATTTATGTCCCCAACTGTTTTTATCACTTTTTTTTTTTATCATCAAACCTATTAATTTTTACATCTTATTTTTATCTTTTATGATGGTTTCTGTCCAAAAATTTAATTAAGATGGCTTAAAATTTTTTTTTTTGCCTCTCATATTTTTAAATAAAAAATACAAAAGTTTGACAAAATATTTGCTCCTCGTTTCAATACACATTTAACATATTATTTGGATAATAATCGTCATCACATACAAGATGTGAAAATTTATTGAAAAATAATAATAAAAATACGACGAAAAAAATTTGGAGACATAAGTGCCAAAATGTCAAAGGTAGGGAGACCTTTATTAAAATTAAAACGTGGTGTACATAAATAATAAAAACTGAATATTATTATTATCCAAAGATTAAAAACAACCAAAAATTTGAATTGGGTTAGTTTTACATATTTTTAGAAACAAAAGAAAAATCTAAACCCTAAAAAAATGGTAAAAATATTTTAACAAAGAGCAAAGCTTAAGCATGAAGTTTAAGTACCCCAAAAAAAATGCAATGCATAGATGCATGCATTTCTTTAAAACCATAGTAATTTTGTTGAGGAAAATCCTCCAAAATGTCAGGCTTTTATTTTGAAACTGACAGAAAGTTGAAATTATGAAGAACTTTTTCTTGTTAATTGGAAATTTAAGAAACCCTAAAAATGTACAGAGAGAGAGAAAGAGAGGGGTAGTCTTACTGTATCCCTGACCACAAGAGAAGGTATAGCATTATGATTGCAGAGATCCAAAGAGAGTTCCATTCCAGAGTTCCCACACCCAACAACCAATACTTTTTTCCCTCTAAAACCATCACCCTTTGTATACCTACTTGAATGCAATATTGTCCCTTCAAACTCCTCCATCCCTTCAATTTCTGGGACCATTTCCTCCGCATTCTCCCCCGTCGCCACGATCAACCACTGGCAGACGTACTCATCATTCCGGTCGTCCTTCAATCGTAGTCGCCAGAATCCGATACTCTGGTCGTACTCGGCACTAACTACAGTGGCATTGAACACTGGCCTAATGTCAAACTTGTTTGCATAAGCTTCCAAGTATTGAACAAACTGTTGCTTACTAGGGTATGCTGGGAAGTCCTGAGGAAATGACATAAATGGAAGCTCACAAAATTTCTTAGGCAAATGAAGTCTAAGGCGATCATAAGTTTTGAGCTGCCATAAAGATGCTATACAATTACATCTCTCTAAAACTAAACTTGGTAAACCTTTTTCTTTCAAACAAGCTGCTACAGCTAATCCTGACGGCCCAGCGCCAACGATTACCGGTACCGGAATCCACACACATCTTCTCATCATCCTCTTCGTCGACTTGTGGTTAAGCCAGTTAGAACTTTTGCCTTGTATTTTTCTTAAGTAATTATCAATCCATCAACTGCTATATCCAAATTTATCCAACTGTATTTCTATGAATCTTGACCTTGAAAGATTTTCAGTGTGGTAAAAAAAACGTGTTTCTGATTCAGAAAATTACAGAAAATTTAGGGATAAGTCCTTCTTCTCTTATATATCTTCCTAAACTGGTGGAATGGATAAATAGAAATTCTTATCCACTTACGAGAATGAATTTTTCTTTACTGAATCCAAGTGTCATGTAATCAGAGGTGGTACCGAAGGCTACGGGGCTCATCAAATCAGCATTCACTCAAGAAATTAAATACTCAGAAGGTTTAGGTAACCCTAATCCAAACTCACTTCTAACACATTTCGTTTAGTTGACTTGAATAGTTTTTATCTACACATTTTGTGGGATTCACAATTTTATCCACTTTTTATCTATACATTATGTAGGATCCATTGCTTATAATCTACACAAAATTTACCAAACAAGCACTAATAGATTATTGCAACATGTTAGTTCAAAGCCAGACCTTGGTCCTTCTTAAGACTTGAGCCTAGACTTTTTGGGTGACCATTGAAAATTAAATTTAAACATGTATATGAATTCTTTTTTTAATTTATTTTAAATTTTTGGTTAACATGATTCAATATAGTATCAGTGTATCTTGAATTTAAGTTTTGACGACAACTATTGTACAAAAATTGTGTACCTATATATCAAGCTTAATCAATAAATAAATTCAAGTTGCATGTAAATGGTGTGATGAGGCTAAACTTAAATGAACGTTGTCTCTGACATTTTAAGTTTTTAAATGACGTGTTTGATGGTGACTGAACCAATGTATGTCAACAACATAGGTCGATTAGAAACTTCAAAATTTATGAGTTAGGGGAATTTACTATCCCTTTTACCAAATTCGTCAATAGCAATGGATTTTATCTCTCATTTACAACAATTGAAACATCGTAGCATTGACAAAATAGAAGTACCAAGAACATCTTCAATAGGCTCTTTGTTAACTACATCCTCTCTATTTTAAAGAGCCAATTCTCTTTCTTTAAGAGCATCTTCAACACACTCTTTAAATATAAATTGCTATCTATTTTAAAGAGTCAATCATTGAAATTAGGCCCCAATAAGAGCATCTCCAAAAGACTCTCTATTTATAAAGAACATCTTTTGTATTTTAGAGAACACGTATAAATTTAGAAAATAATTTTTTTTAAGTACTACAACAGTCTCTTTATCTTTAACAGTTCAATTATTTATTGTATTTTCTATATTTTATTTTGACATGCTTTCCTCTTAATTATTACTCACTCTGTCCCATAAAAATATGCTTATTCCTATTTTCACATAGAATAAGAAAATTTATTATTATAGTTAGAAACAATAAAATTTGCTTATGTTTTTCTAATATACCCATACATTATATTAATAGTAATATAATTCATATTTGTTAATAACAAAGCACAAATATGAGTATACTAGAAAAAAAAAAAAGCAAAATTTATTGTTTCTAACTATAATAATTAAAAAAATAACTTATTTGTCAATAATATTATAAATCAAAAGTAAAATGATATTTTAACTTATTGTTGGTAACTTATAAAAGAATTAAAAAAAATATAGAAAGCATAAAATTTCATCCGTGATACCAATAGCTTTTCGTCTGCGATCAGTGATTGAAGTACCGTCGATGATTGCGAACGACATCACTGTTAGTGAATTGATTTTGTACCGTAAGTGTATGGATCACACAAGTAATAAAATAGATTTTTGAGTCCAAATATCGTACTAACAGGGATTTAGATAGTTCAACACAATTAAATTAACCTTAACCGAATCGAATTAACTTTTGAAGTTTGGGTGACTAAGAACTAATTAAAATATTAACTAAAAATAATTAAATAAATATAATTTAAACAAACAAAAGATTGAGTTCACACCGAATTACTTTGAATGTGAGAAAAAAAGGCGTATTAGGATCCCAAATTCATTTATACCACTTTTCTTTAACCCGAACCTTTGAATTTAATAACATAATTTAATTATGAAGACCAGTATTCTTAAATTGTTTAACAATCTCTCTCGAGTAGAATTAAATATATCCATATATGTGACCCGATTATATCTCTATGACGGATGTAAACATACAAGAATCCATTAAAATTTATGAACACTTAAAGATCACGTAAAGTATAGCAGTATATTTGTATCCTATATTGGACTCTACGATAATTGATATTACGTTTAACTTATTTTCAATCTCTCGATTGTAAAATAAGCCACAAAACTAATACAACCATTGTAACGCCCCGAAAATTCGTATTTCTATTTTAAATATGAATAAGAAAATGAAGCAAGGAATTTAGTTAAGTTTTCGCGAAATTTTCTTCAAAAGTCGTAGCATTTAGAATCTAATTTAAATCCAAATAATAAAAAAGGAGAAAAATCGGATTTAATGTTTTATAAAAAAAGGCTAAAATGAATTTATTTAAGAGTTATTGGCTTTTATTAAGGCTTGTTTGGTTAAAAGTGAAAAAGTTGGGTAGAGACCCAAAAAGTGAGAAAACAAAGTTTTGAGCCTTTTTTTTATTAAAGTTAAGTAGCCATCTTTGGTAAGCTCTTGTGAATAATGTATTGGTCGGAATTCTACGAAACTTATGTTGTTCCGAAGTACACTTCAAGACCTTCAAAATGGTACCAAATATGCCTACTTTCGACTATGAGAACAACCCCTAATATTTATGTCAAAAACGTTCCAGGAAGTTGAAAATCTGGAATTCCCAAAAATTTATTTTCGAGCAACCAACTTTGGAGTCATCGTATGAATTGTGTATTGGTCGGAATTCTACGAAAATTATGGTGTTGCGAAGTACGCAACGAGACCTTTGAAGTGGTACCAAATATGCATATTTTTGACTATGAAAACAGCCCCTAAAAATTATGCCAAAACGTTCCAGAAAGTTAAAATCTGGAAAAACAGCCAAAAATTTCAGCAAAACCATTTTCGGGCAGCCATCTTTAGAGTGATGTTCCAACCTCTGTGTTGGTCCGTTTTCTACGATTCAAAGTTCGTTGTAAAGATCCCCGTGAGATCTTCGAGATGGTATAAGGAACGTTGAAAAATGAGCACGTTTCGACCTTCAAAACTCGACCCAAAAACAGGTCCAGAAATCTGCCAAATTGGAGTTTTTTGCATTAATTGTCCTATAGGTTATCCCTAGCATATTTATTCCATCCTTTAAAGCCATGTGCAGTTGGGAGACGAATTTATGGAGTTCCAGCAAGTGTTATCTTTAGCAAATCTTTCTAAATATTTTTGCATTTAATGGGATATATGTAATCATTAGAAAAGATACACTTTCCCCCTATAAATACCCCCCATTTCAAGCTACCACTTGTCCATTTCCTCCTCTCTAACCTCCATAACTCTCCCACATCTCTCCCTCATGTTTTCTAGCAATAAACAAGGAGGAAATAACCCTCAAATAAGAGAAAGATACCACAGATAGAGGTGAATGTTTGTATAATAAGAAAGCTTGGGAAGGAGGCTCTCTAAATCAAAGCCCCATTTCGGGCAACAGCTTAGAGGGACCAAGAAGCTCAGATTTCTCGGTGTAGAAAGTTAGATCCCATGGGCCAAGAACGTAGGTTTCAAAATAAAATGTTTTAGCACCTCTCTGCCCGAAAGGGCATCGATACCCTGTATTTCAGTTTTATGACAGGTACCAATACCCTAAAAACTGCTGCACCAGAAAATAATTAAGGTTGTTCCTACATGGTCCAAACACCCTCAACTTCAGATTTAAGTATCATTCACCCCATACAAGATTATGATGTTTAAAAACCTTTTATTTTCAGGTGGATCAAGATTAACAACAAGAAGTTGTGAGTAATCTACGTTATATGACTTAAGTGCTATACGTTAAGTATATATATTTTAGATCTCAAAAATTTATATGCTCTAAAATGAGACATGCCAATGAGATTGATTTAAAGAAAGATATGACAAGTTGTGAATGGCTCATATTATTTATCTTATGTGTAAAATGATAAGAATGTACATCTACATGTGTGCATAAGTTATATGTGCTCTTATGTGCTCCAAATGATTTTTATCAATGAGATCTATGAGATATTATGAGCATCTTGAGCCTATTTACTATTTATGGAACAAGAAGGAAGAATAAGAATGAAAAAGTTATTTTATGTTATTTATGCTCTACTTGAGAAAACAAAGTTCACAAGAAAATAAAGACAAGTTATGTGATAAACAACAAGTTTTCCCAAGCTTATTTGTACACCATGAGCAAAAGTAGCCCATAGGGGACGGTAAGTGTCCCAAGAAAGGAGTTGATTCAACTTTGGCCAAGGGTTAGAGCGACCCACATGAGGACTTGATGTCCGATTAAAGTACGGCCAAGGGCAAAAGTGGCCTATATTGGGACGGTGAAGGTTCCATGAGTTGATCAACTATGGCCAAGGGCAAAAGTGGCCCATAGAAGGACGATTAGTGTCCTAAGAAGTTTGGCCATCGTGCTTATGCACAAAGAATGTTTATTTGAACGCTCGGTGTACAAATATTGCTTGTGGGAAGGGCCCTAAGAAAGATAAAAGATATATCTATATGCAATATCACACACGCACCGTATTTTACTCATTGAATGTCACCATTCATAGTCGTTTTATGACTCTTGTAGGAAATGGATCGAGAAATCTATGAAGTTATGAGACTAAGGTGGGAAGTAGCTTCGGATGGCCAAGAATATCATTTGTGGTCCTCCAATCTACATGTACCCGGATTACAAAAATATGAAACTATCTACTTTGTTGTGGACGTATTTGATTATTGGACCATGGAGTATCTCACTACTCATTTTTATGAAATGTAATAAAATAGGTGAACTCGTCTTTTAAATTCAAGTACTTTCCTTTTGATAAAGTACCTAGTAGCACTTTTAATCGGGTTCAAAGCATATGAACCATTCTTGAGACGTAATGATTTGTCATGAGCCACTTTGAGACAAAGTTATAAGTAAGGTACTTTCTTCTCTTCCTTAAACATCTATTTTGAAGTAACTTAAAATGATGGAGGAAGAATAAATAAAAAGACGAGATTCACATGTTTTACTCTTTTGCTGTGTTTAAATGATTATGCTTTTGTTTATGACTTTTCATCTTACTAAATATACATACTTTTACAACAAATATAAAATGAATCCGAAGCATAAAGAGAAAGGGTGATCTCCAAATCCTGTCTAAGATTAGTTTCTAACTACTTTCCTCAAAAGAAAATGGAGAAAACATGGTTTAAATTAGTTTTTAATCAAACCAGGAAGTAGAACTGCTTTCTGCGTAAAAGGGTATCAATACCCTCAAATATGGGTATCAGTACCCTACTGGGCAGAATACAAAAAAAAAAAGAAGTTTAGGCAGAATTTTTAGGTCGCCACAAGACTTGGTATCAGAGCTTCGGTTTAAAGGTTCTGCAGACTTTGATCAATGGTATTCAGCCATCTAAGATGACTTCCACCTCCGGTATGCCATGACCTCTTTCGATTTATAGTGTTTAAAGTTTTATGGTGATTTGTTTCAATGTGCATAAATTGTCTACTTGCTTGGTAAATTAGATCTGGCAGTTCAACATAGGAATTTAGAGCCTATAATAATGAAACTTGCTATATGAGTAAAGTAGACCATGAATGACAAGTAAGAGCAATATTGAAAGGATGAGAATAAGACACAATGTAAAAGTTCTTTAGCTTTCAACCAATTAAAGTTAAAGTATCATTTCAAGAGCCTAGCAAGCAGAAATTCTAAGGCATAAATAAGAGACAAAAATGAGTTAAATGCCTAAGGGATACATTTTTTAGGGAGGGTAATCAACTAATCTTCATCCTCAGAGTCTTGTAAATTTTTGATCATCTCATCCAAATGATCTTGCCTAGTCATGAGCTCCCGGTTTTGTGCATGCAACTCCAAAAGGTTATCAATTACATTAGCTTGGAAAATCCAAAAATCAGTCATAAAAGTACCCCAGTCAGTCGGTGAAGTTGGCATAAAATGAGTAGCCCTTCCATCTCCAACCTCTACTCCGGGTTTAGTCCAAACCCCATCCACAAGTTCAAATCAAGCTTTCATGAGAGAGTTTGCCCCGATTTTTGTATTGAGATACATTGGGATTAATTTTTCTTCCCTAAGATCTGTCCCCAATTTGATCACAGTATCTGTGATCAAACGATCATAAATCAGCCTTATTTTGGAACCAAATAGAAGAAAACTCATTTTCATTAGTCGAACTCCAGTCTGGGAAGAACCTGCAGCGGCCCGGCTCTTTTCCATCATTTTCTCGACTGAAAATTTAGTAGCTTTTGCCTTAGAAACGGTAGATTGAGCACTCTTACCCTTTTGTAGAAGCTTTCTTCGAAGGACCCATGAAAAATTTGGGAAAAATTATGAGAACTTGGTGATTTTGGGGAAGAAGAAGAAAAGGGAACGAGAAGTAGAAAGAATGAAAATGGATTGTGAGATTTTGGAGTGAAAATATAAGGTTAAGGTAAAAGTCCCATTTTACCCTTGTGAAAAATAAAATGAAATTGGGAAGATATTTCAAAAATTTTCTTTCTGAAATCCGCGATGGGTATTGATACCCGTAAGACATAGGTATCGATACCCTACCTGAACAGAAACTGTTTGGTATATTTTTGCAAAGGTAAAATTTGTAAAGGATTGAATCTTTTTCCTCGAATTTTTACGAATCTTATCTTATTTAGAAAATTAAGGGTGGCAGAACTCACAGGCTCCAATCTCTTGTCTGAAACTCAATTGCTTTTCGAGAAAAAGAAAGAGGACATGAAACCCGAGATGATAGAAGAATTTGTTTTGTAGAACAACTAGTACATGACAAAGCTGTTGAGATTGATGTGATGAAAAAAAAAATGATAGGGAGCAAGAGTTTTGAGGCCTTAGAGATTGCTTATCTGTAGACATAAAGGAGAAAATAAGTACTAAGTTGTTTATGAAAATTATGGGTTTCTTTTACAAGCATTACGAGGAAATTCTTGGTGCCTGGTATGATAAGTGCTGACAAAGGTTTTGATATATGTGGACTTGGAAAGATTTCATGATATATTTATGATTGTCTTGAGAAATTAAATGGTGGTTGTGTTATGACAAATTTTGAAGAAATTTATGACTTCTATGTAGTATAAGAGCATGATGCTTATGATTTAAAAGCACAATGGTGTATTATTAGATAAAAATCTTGCTGACAAAAAAAAAAATGAAGAGTATGTAGAGTGTTGATAAATGGAAAACCATGGTGTTAATGTATATATTGGGCCTTGAGGATTTGAGAAAATAGTTGTAGCACTAGATACGATTGAAAGAAGGTAAATTAAGAAGTAATAGAATTGCAGATAGGATTCGAAAGGGGTTACTCAATTGATAGATTAAATTGAAAGTCCATAAAGAATGATAATTAGAGAGATGAAATGAATAATGGATTGAAAGATAGTGTTGGCTTTAGTGATTGAGAAATTGTATTCTAGTAGCCTTCACTATCACTTTCGTTTTCTAGCAGCAAGAAGGTAATAAATGGTTGTATAAAGTTGAAGATAGGAGAAAAGAAATGGCGTTGGATTCTGTGTAGGTATTGTATGTTCAGATTGAGTAGAATGGACCAAAGGTTTTAGAAGAATAGAGCAGTGCTAATATGAGAACGCTCTTTAAGGTGATAAGTACAAAATTTCCATTGGTTAGAAAATAACTATTATCTCTTCTTGAAAGTATATCCAGATCTCTTCTTGAAAATATCTCCAGAGTAGCCTATCATTCGGCTAGCTTGTTAGAAAGGACATTAATTTTGTTAATACTATAGGATGTCAAATAAGTTTTCAAGAGCTAGAGAAATTATTAATTTTTCGTACAATAATAGTTAGTCTGCGATGGTTTTTTTTTGGGTCAAGTAAGCAGAACACTAAATTATTGGGTCAGAATTAGTGAAGAAAGTTATTTGGTCGAACAAATAACTTGAATTCTTGAAAATCATCATAGATAGATACTTGAATTTTAAATTGAGAATGAAGTTTGGCGATTATTATCGTGGACAAGTATTTTAGATTTAGTAAATGGAGAAGTGAAGCTATCAAAGAAGAGACTTGGGAGCAAGAAGATGAAATGAGAGAAATTTTTCGAGCTATTCTAGGTAAATTTCGAGGACGAAATTTATTTAAGGAGGGAAGTTTGTAACGCCCCGAAAATTCGTATTTCTATTTTAAATATGAAAAAGAAAATGAAGCAAGGAGTTTAGTTGAGTTTTCGCGAAATTTTCTTCAAAAGTCGTAGCACTTAGAATCTAATTTAAATCCGAATAATAAAAAGGGAGAAAAATCGGATTTAATGTTTTATAAAAAGGGCTAAGATGAATTTATTTAAGAGTTATTGGCTTTTATTAAGGCTTGTTTGGTTAAAAGTGAAAAAGTTGGGTAGAGACCCAAAAAGTGAGAAAACAAAGTTTTGAGCCTTTTTGATTAAAGTTAAGTAGCCATCTTTGGTAAGCTTTTGTGAATAATGTATTGGTCGGAATTCTACGAAACTTATGTTGTTGCGAGTACACTTCAAGACCTTCAAAATGGCACCAAATATGCCTACTTTCGACTATGAGAACAACCCTGAATATTTATGTCAAAAACGTTCCAGAAAGATGAAAATCTGGAATTCCCAAAAATTTATTTTCAAGCAACCAAATTTGGAGTCATCATATGAATTGTGTATTGGTCGGAATTCTACGAAAATTATGGTGTTACAAAGTACGCAATGAGACCTTCGAAGTGATACCAAATATGCATATTTTCGACTATGAAAACAGCCCCTAAAAATTATGCCAAAACGTTCCAGAAAGTTAAAATCTGGAAAAACAGCCAAAAATTCCAGCAAAACCATTTTCGGGCAGCCATCTTTAGAGTGATGTTCCAACCTCTGTGTTGGTCCGTTTTCTTCGTTTTAAAGTTCGTTGTAAAGATCCCCGTGAGATCTTCGAGATGGTATAAGGAACGTCGAAAAATGAGCACGTTTCAACCTTCAAAACTCGACCCAAAAACAGGTCCAGAAATCTGCCTAATTGGAGTTTTTGCATTAATTGTCATATAGGCTATCCCTAGCATATTTATTCCACCCTTTAAAGCCATGTGCAGTTGGGAGACGAATTTATGGAGTTCCAACAAGTGTTATCTTTAGCCAATCTTTCTAAATATTTTTGCATTTAATGAGAGATATGTAATCATTAGAAATACCCCATTTCAAGCTATCACTTGTCCATTTCCTCCTCTCTAACCTCCATAACTCTCCAACATCTCTCCCTCACGTTTTCTAGCAATAAACAAGGAGGAAATAACCCTCAAATAAGAGAAAGATACCAAAGATAGAGGTGAATGTTTGTATACTAAGAAAGCTTGGGAAGGAGGCTCTCTAAATCAAAGCCCCATTTCGGGCAACAGCTTAGAGGGACTAAGAAGCTCAGATTTCTCGATGTAGAAAGTTAGATTCCATGGGCCAAGAACGTAGCTTTCAAAATAAAATATTTTACCACCTCTCTGCCCGAAAGGGTATCGATACCTTGTATTTAAGTTTTATGACGGGGTACCAATACCCTAAAAACTGCTGCACCAGAAAATAATTAAGGCTGTTCCTACATGGTCCAAACACCCTCAACTTCAGGTTTAAGTATCATTCACCCCATACAAGATTATGATGTTTAAAAACCTTTTATTTTCAGGTGGATCAAGATTAACAACAACAAGTTGTGAGTAATCTACGTTATATGCCTTAAGTGCTATACGTTAAGTATATATATTTTAGATCTCATAAATTTATATGCTCTAAAATGAGACATGCCAATGAGATTGATTTAAAGAAAGATATGACAAGTTGTGAATGGCTCATATTATTTACCTTATGTGTAAAATGATAAGAATGTACATCTACATGTGTGCATAAGTTATATGTGCTCTTATGTGCTCCAAATGATTTTTATCAATGAGATCCATGAGATATTATGAGCATCTTGAGCCTATTTGCTATTTATGCAACAAGAAGGAAGAATAAAAATGAGAAAGTTATTTTACGTTATTTATGCTCTACTTGAGAAAACAAAGTTCACAAGAAAATAAAGACAAGTTATGTGATAACACAACAAGTTTTCCCAAGCTTATTTGTACACCATGGGCAAAAGTGGTCCATAGGGGACGGTAAGGGTCGCAAGAAAGGAGTTGATTCGACTTTGGCCAAGGGTTAGAGTGACCCACATGAGGACTTGATGTCCGATTAAAGTACGGCCAAGGGAAAAAGTGGCCTATATTGGGACGATAAGGGTTTCATGAGTTGATCAACTATGGCCAAGGGCAAAAGTGGCCCATATAAGGACGATTAGTGTCCTAAGAAGTTTGGCCATCGTGCTTATGCACAAAGAATGTTTATTTGAGCGCTCGGTGTACAAATATTACTTGTGGGAAGGGCCCTAAGAAAGATAAAAGATATATCTATATGCAATATCACACACGCGCCGTATTTTACTCATTGAATGTCACCATTCATAGTCGTTTTATGACTCTTGTAGGAAATGGACCGAGAAATCTATGAAGTTATGAGACTAAGGTTGGAAGTAGCTTCGGATGGCCAAGAATACCATTTGTGGTCCTCCAATCTACATGTACCCGGATTACAAAAATATGAAACTACCTACTTTGTTGTAGACGTATTTGATTATTGGACCATGGAGTATCTCACTACTCATTTTTATGAAATGTAATAAAATAGGTGAACTCGTCTTTTAAATTCAAGTACTTTCTTTTTGATAAAGTACCTAGTAGCATTTTTAATCGGGTTCAAAGCATATGAACCATTCTTGAGACGTAATGATTTGTAATGAGACACTTTGAGACAAGGTTATAAGTAAGGTACTTTTCTTCCCTTCCTTAAACTTCTATTTTGAAGTAACTTAAAATGATGGAGGAAGAATAAATAAAAAGACGAGATTCACATGTTTTACTCTTCTGTTATGTTTAAATGATTATGCTTTTGTTTATGGCTTTTCATCTTACTAAATATACATACTTTTACAACAAATATAAAATGAATCCGAAGCATAAAGAGAAAGGGTGATCTCCAAATCCTGTCTAACATTAGTTTCTAATTACTTTCCTCAAAAGAAAATGGAGAAAACATGGTTTAAATCAGTTTTTAATCAAACTAGGAAGTAGAACTGCTTTCTGCATAAAAGGGTATCAATGCCCTCAAATATGGGTATCAGTACCCTACTGGGTAGAATACAAAAAAAAAAAAAAAGAAATTTAGGCAGAATTTTGAGGTCGCCACAACCATTGCGCATATAGTTATATATATAAAAAAAGAAATCAATATCAATTATTCAAAATTAAAAATATGCTTGAATATAAAAAATTAGATTCAAAGAATTAAATGTGCGGGGGAAAATTTTACACTAGGCGATCTCCCATTGCTAACCCAGGTGATCGCCCAGGCATGATTTTTGGCTTCTGCTGTTAACAATTGGTGGTGGGCGTTCACCCAGATATAAGCTTGGGCAATCGCCCAGTTCAATTTTTCTGTGTGGTTGTTTTTCAAACGGTCATAACTTCTTGTATGAAATTTTAAATTAAGATCCGTAAAAAGTATTGAATTCGTAATTCAATTATCTTTCCAATGGTATATCATTTTCCTTGAGAAAATTTTAATACCAAAATTTGTGTTTGAATTTCTCCACATACTTCGTTAGGTTGTTTCTCAATTCGGTTCTTTGACTTTCAGGTGTTTGATCATTTGTTTCAACTCTTTATTGTCACTCCAAAAACTTATTAATTTTATGTTCTTCCTCATCCTTCAATGTTTGGCCTTTTGATATTCACTTCAAAAACTCAATTTCTTCTCATTTACTCGTCAATTTCACTAAATTATTGCTCTTTCCGTCCATTCTTCTCCAATTGCTTATAAACGGGTCCAAAACTGAAATAGAAAGAACAATACACTAAATGAAGTAGAAATTCAATAAAATAACAAGATAAAAGCTTAGTTTTAAAGCTTGAATAAATACACAAAATGCACTTATCAATCACCGACAACATTGCCATCATTAATCCCTTACGGGGGTGCATTGGTGATCACTGATGGTTTGCTGTTAGTAATTCTGTCTAAATCACCAACATATGTTGAAATCAACATACCAGACAATGTTGTAAAAAAATAAGTATCAAAATGAAAAGCACGCCAGTCAGCATAGGAAACTCGTTTTGAAATGTTTTCATCTGCTTGACTAATCTATCTAAGTTATCTTAAAGTTACACGACTCCCTAGCTGAGTGTGGAGGGTGAATGTTTTGGGTGAGCCTACAAGTTCTATATCTAGTGTTTGAGAGGCTAAACTCAAGGAGGCCAAGTCACATTTGAAAGTATATATTGACGAAGCGATTAGATAACTGTAGAAAGCATAAAATATACTTAGCATGTCATTCACGAAAGTATAGCAAAGTATGTTTTATCATTTGATTGAATTTTTGTGGGTGGGTGGGTGGGTGGGGTGGATTGGTAACATGGTGTTGATTTTTGTTTCAAATGGAAAAAATAATTTATTTTGACTATGTTAGTTTTTAAAATATGAAAAATACTAGTTTTATCTTAACACATCAATGAGAGAAGTAGTTTTATTTTCTTAGAGAATAGAAAATGAGAGGATTCGTCGGTGATAGTGGTTGAAGTACTATCAATGAATGTGGACAACATTGTCGTTGGTAATCATCGAGAAAGTGAATCGACGATCACTAACAGTTTGTTCTCAATAATTCTATTCGATTCATTGACAATTATTGATCTCTGTGATAATTGTTACAAGCACCCACAAATTTTTTGTCAATTTGCTTCATGAACCCTTTTTATTGTTATTTTTAAAAAGTTCCCTCAACGATTTTGCTTTAGGAATGTAAGTTTGTTTGAGTATCTTCTATTTTGTTTTTTCTAATCTTTTGTTTTTCTGAGAAAAATTATTGAATAAGCACTAATAGATTATTGCAATATGTTAGTTCAAAGCCAGACCTTGGTCCTTCTTTTAGACTTGAGACTTGTCTTTTTGGGTAACCATTGAGAATTAAATTTAAATAATTAAATGAATTCTTCTTTTAATTATTTTAAATTTTTAGTTGACATGATGTTTGGTAAAGTTTTATTTTTAGACTATAAATAGTGGATTCTACGAAATGTGTGAATAAAAATAATATTTAATCAACTTAAAAATAATAATAGTACGTGTCTTGAATTCAAGTTTTGGCGACAACTATTTTACAAAAATTATGTACGTATCAAGATTATTAATCAATAAATGAATTCAACTTGCATGTAAATGGTGTGCTGAGACTAAACTTAAATGAAGGTTCTTTCTCGCATTTTAAGTTTATAAATGTATGTTAACAACATATATAGATCAATTAGAAAATTCAAATTTCTTGAGTTAAGAGAATTTACCATCTCTCTTACTAAGTACGTCAATGACAATGAATTTTATCTCTCGTTTATAACAATTAAAACAATTGAATAGTGACAAAATAGAAGCATGAAGAAAATCTCCAATAGGCTCTTTATTAATCACATCCTCTCTATTTCAAAGAGTAAATTCTCTTTTTTTAAGAGCATCTCCAACATACTCTTTAAATGTAAAATGTTCTTTACTTTAAAGAATCAATCTTTAAAATTAGGCTACAATAAACTCTTTAATTTAACTTTTAAAAATAGAGAAGCTCTTTACTTTTGAAGAGCTAAATTCACTATCTATTTGTATTATATAATGATTGCATTTATAGTGTGTTTTTATGTCCAAAAGAACTTCTGAAATAGTAAAAGTGCTTTTGGTTATATTTATGGTTATTTGACAAAAGTAAATAAGTATTTTTTGACTAAAAAAATAGTTTAAAAAAAATGTTGTAGAGAAACCCAAATTTTAAGTTTCTCTAAAAAGCTCTAATTTAACTTTTACATAAAGTTGTAAATAACATTTAATGAACTTAAAAATTAACAAAATTACCATTAATATATCAAAAAAATTATTTATTTATCACATTAATTACTTATAACAAATTGTCACTTCATATATTTATATAAAGTGAAAATTATATATTGGCGTATTAAATAATATAATACAAATTACACAATATATGTTTGATTTAAATAATTAATTAATTTTAAGTTATATAATATATACTAAAATAATTGTGTTATTATAATTAAATTAATATATTAATTTTAATAGTTATTATAGGATATAAAAAAATATTATTTATTTTTAAAATAATAGTATGAGATATATATAAGAATTAATTACTATTTAGTCAAAATATGCTAAAATAATTGTGTTATTATAATTAAATTAGTATATTAATTTTAATAGTTATTTATTATAAAAAATTAATATGAGATATATAATAATTAATTACTGCTTAGTCAAATAAATATAAAGTTTATACAAAAGTAATTTTATAGTTATGTAACCAAACTCTCAATTTAGGCTTTGTTTGATTGGGATTATAAATCTATTTTGGTTTTTTTTTTCAGCCGTAATTTTTGATTTTTCAACATACTTTTAACATGAAAAGTCAACAATTTCAACTCAAAAAAACCAATATTGGTCAAATAAACTAGTTTATAATCTCTGTCAAACGGGCACTTAATATTCACACAACGCTTTTTGAATTTATATTCAAACAGTCAACAATTTTTTAATAAAAGATCTACTACTAAAAGCTCTATTCATAAATTCTATGGTTTTAATACTCTAATTCTTAAATTATTCAAATTATATTGAATATTTTTTTACATCTAAAAAATATATACATTAATTAAAAATTGAGAGAAAAACAATAAATAACCAAAAGCTTATTTACTTTTAAAGAATATCTTACACATAATAAAGAACATCTTTAAATTTAAATAATTTTTTATACAATCCAACAATACTCTTAATTTTGATTCTTTATTTTATTTTTTTCAATAAGTATTTATTTTTTTTCCTCATCTTTTATTTAATTTTTTCACAATCAAACGAGGTGCTAATTTCTAAAATATTCAAGTATTATTTAAATAATCAAAGAAAGAGGAGTATTGAAACTTGCAATTCATTAAATGCATGTAATATAAAATACATATAGAGAGTGAGTTTGAATATTCAAATGTGGAAAGCCAAACACACCGTCTATATTCAAAAGTTAAAATAAAGAATGTGTTGGAACTTTATTTTTAAGCATTCAATCTTTAAAATAAAGAGCATCTCCAAGAGATTCTTTATTTTTAAAGAACATCTTGTTCATTTAATGTTGTTCTCTTATTTTTAATTTTATATACATGTGTGTATAAGCGCGCGCGTGTGTGGTGTGTGTGTGTCAATTATTAAACTATTTAAATATGGTTTGAGTAATAATAATTCAAGAAGTTGAGTATTGAAACTTACAACTTATTAAATGCAGTCATTATGATATACAAGTAGAGAGTGAGTTTGGTTCGTAGAGAGTCAAATTCACTCTCTATCTTAAAATGTTACATTAAAGAGCTTATTGCAACCTAATTTCAAGGTTTGGCTTTTTAAAATAGGATTTTACAATTGAAGAGTCTCTTGGAGATACTTTTAAGAAAAGTAAATAAAGAACTAAAACTAAAAAGTTAGTTGGAGTGTGTCTAAAAAAATTTAAAATGCTCTATATTATGTACAAGATTGTATTTAAAACGAAAGACGCTCTTGGATATCCTTTAAGAGCATCTCCAATACATTATATAAATTGCTATCTAAGTGGTACAAATATTGAAATACTCTTAATTTATGTGACATTGATGTCTAATGAATATACATTCAAGTTCAAATTTGGTCTCTAATGCATTATATGGATTGCTATTTAAGTGTATTTTATTTTATTAAAATAAAAATAAAATTTCATTTAGATATAAATAAGAAATTTAAATCTACATAGAAATTTTAAATTTTGCTGAGTCAGCATGTCTAACGGAGCTTCTGAATTTAGAAAGAGCTCTAGACATTGTCTATTTTTTTTCCTGCCACGTCATCTTGACAAACCATTGTCAACTTGCATTTGATAGAAATATTTTTTAGATATTGTCTATTTTGCCATATTTTGCTTATGTGGCAAAATAATTTTAGCAATCTATTGTTGCACTGGAGATGTTCTAAGGGTCCAACAAACTCTTTATATTTTAAAAAAATAAAAATAAAGAGTCAAACTCTTTATATAATACTTTTACTATTTTCATTTATTATTTCACAAAATTTCATGCATTTCTTTGTAGAAAATCTATTAAAAAGAGAGAGAATATGGAGTTACATCTTTTAATTATCACTCTTATTTTTGATCACTTACTCAAATTTCAAATGTTGTCGTGTGCTTACTGAACTATAAAATGTTACGCTTCATTAATCACTCATCGCGATTTAGTAATTACCAATAGAGGAAGCGCACACGTGGCTGACAAAAAATTTAAGGTTAATTCTATCAACCAATTGAAGCTACCCATCCATGTCATCAAATCGCTTTTTAAAATGCGACTTATACATGAGAAACGTATATTCTTTCCCATACTAAAATCCTTCAAAGTTTGTTCCTCCAAATTCAATTCTCTAACCCTAACCCATTTTTTCATGTGACAAAACAACGGTGCTATCCATCAACCACGTGGGGCATTCTGTCAGCTACGTGTATGTTTTTGTCAATTAACAATTACAGAATCATGAGGAGTGATTAACGGAGTGTAACTTTTCAAAGTTTAGTGAGTAGACAAAATATTTGAAACTTCAGTAAGTGGTCGAAAACGCGAATAAAATTTCAGTAATTATTGAAACATTTAATTCAAGAATATGTATGTCAATAATAGCTTATGGAAAAAAGACTTGTATAAAAAGTCATACTCTTTAATTTCAATTTTTTTTCAAAATGATCTTTAAATTGAAAGCATCTCTTTTAAATAAAGAGTATTGTTGGTGGTGCTAGTTCATTTCAATTTCAAATACACCTTATAAACTATATAAATATTTGTAGAAATTAGGTCCCTTACTTCCTTCTCCAGAAAAAATAGAAAAATACGCTCCTTTTAAAAATGTATAGATTTCTATTTACATAACTTATTAAATACACTCATGATTAATAAAAATTCACCGGGAGGCAAAAAAAGTCATTTTCAATTTATATAATAGAAATCTTAAATCCTTACTTCTTTTCTTTGACGATTTTGGGCAATCATTTGTTCTAAAATTGTATCCTAGATCTTTAAGTGCAATTTTTTATTTTCGGCCTTTCAATTCATCCAAATATGTAATTACCTCTATTTCTTTAGTTTTTTTTTTTTTACCCAAATCATCATATATTCTTCACCCAAATTATTTTGTTGGGAGAGAGAGAAATCCTACCGAAGGGCAAAGAGAGTTGAGATCTTTCTTACAAACCACGGGTTTATGAATTTCAAGATAACATAGCTTAAACTTTGTTCTTGGAGTTAAAATTTGAATTTGAGCAGTTTCTTCATTCATTCATATTTGAAAGAGGTTTGACATAGATCGTGATAAGTTTGTGTATAATTGTATTGGGAAATTATTGTTTTTAAAATTTGGGTTAGCTCCATAGGTAAATTTCTTTTTCTTTGAATTTTGAAGACACACACAAGGTGTTTGAAAAAATGTCACAACCGAAATTTACACCAACATTTAATGCCATGAGGGAAGGGTATGAATATTTGTTGGGAATTGGTGGGTATTAAGCTCGATTTTTGATGGATAATTGACGTTATTAGTGTTGAGTTATTGAATTTACCTTATATGACTTGGACATTAAGTTAAATGCCACCATGATTGATCTTCCTTGCAAGCTACGGGCATGTGAATTCGTTTAAAAAAATGATTTAATGATGTAGATTGACGAACTTACACTTAGTAACATTTTACATTGCTAAGAATCATCGTTTTTTGTGATGTGATAAATTGTGATCAAAGTGTTGTGAACAAGGAAGAATCACTCCAAGTTAGGTGATTGTGTCACTTCTAAACTATATTAAAAGAGCCAATGTAACTGGCTAGAGATGACAATGGGCCGAGCCGGCCATATAAGGTCCAGCTCGACCATTGTCACGGGCCGAGCTCGGCCCGTGTAAAAAAGGTGGGTTTGGATCGGCCTGTGGTCCGCGGACCCACTTGAAATTCAATTTTTTTTTTTTGTAAAGTTCAAAAAAAATAAATAAATATGAAAATATAATTGTTAATAGCAATTTTTGGTCCCCAACTTAAAGCTAGGGACCAATTTGGTCCCATTTGGACCACGGACTAGTCTACAGGCCGGATCCACGAGCCAGTCCGTGGACTTCACGAGCTGAGCTTGGCTCGGCCTGTGTGTCAATTTACGGCCCGGTCCGGGACCGGGTCCGTCGTTCGACAGGCCCGGGCTGGCCCGGTGGTCCGTCTTTTTACGGACCGGGCCGACGGGCGGCCCGGTCCGTTTTTCATCTCTATAACCGGCACTATTCATAAGAAATGGGACGTAGTTACTTCCTAACTAAATAAGAAATGGCATTAGTTACTTAGTAACTAAATTCAAGAGTTGCCCATATTTTTTTTTTGTGTCAGGTTTTCTTTGATCTATCTAAACTATATTATAAGAGTGAATATGGGTTACTATTCATAAGCCATTGTCTTAAAGAACGAATACGACGTCGTTTGAAAATTTGCGGCCATTGCTTTTTACTTTTTGTCAATCTGACTTACCTTTTTTCTGATACACGCAACACCCATTCCAACCACCTTCATCTCTTCAAATTTAGGCTTTTAGGCTTCAGCATTTACCCCCACTCTCTCTCTCTCTCTCTCTCTCTCTCATATTAGATATTCCGTATGATTTTCAACCAAATTTTTGGGCTTTTGATATCAGATTGTTCAAGCCTCTACGGTTAATTCCAATAATTTCTTAGTATATTTTTCATTTGTTTTCGCACATATTGGAATTTTCTCTTACTTTCACTTATCTCTTCTCTCTTTTTGCATAGGTTAAGTTTTTTCGTTTGATTTTCGGTCGAATTTTTTGGGCTTTTAGTGTATCAGATCGTTCGAGCCTCTCCGGTTAAATCCAACAATTTCTTGGTATGTTTTTCGTTTGTTTTCGCACAAATTGGGATTTTTTTCGTTTGATTTCGAATCCAATGGTTTCATTCATTCTTCACTTAGAAAAATCGCAAGCATACTATAAGTGATATTTATTGTTTATCTGTCTAATTCTAATTGACTGATTTCAATATATTTGTGATGCCTATTCTTTATTACATAAATATATGTAAGTATGATGTTCCTACCTTCTTCTCTGCACTTATCTCTGTAATTTGGAAATTCGTATTCATTTGAAGTCCATTGGATGATACAAAACAAATGAAGATGAGTAAGTAAATATCATGGAGTGTACCTTTGATTTCATTGACCACACAAGTATTCATGACCTAATCAAATCTTCTCATTCCTGGTTCACTGCTTCTGCATTCATGATATTCTGGTTTCTTCCTTCATGGGATCTATTAGATGTAGTTAGGTTATTCTATGGTTTCTCGGATCAATTTCAAAAAATCTTAGTTTTTAGGCCCACTTTACGTGTGTAATACTCGCGGATCCTTTTAAACAAAACGGACATAATTTATGTCTTGATTTGTTTAGAACTTAGACTAGAAGAGTAGTCAAAGCCCTTCCCCTTCCTTCATGGGATCTATTATATGTAGTTAGGTTATTATGTGGTTTCTCGGATCAATTTCAAATAATCTTAGTTTTTAGGCCCACTTTACGTATGTAATACTCGCGGATCCTTTTAAACAAAATGGACATAATTTATGTCTTCATTTGTTTAGAACTTAGACTAGAAGAGTAGTCAAGGCCCTTCCTCTTCCTCACGAGAAAGCAAAATTTACTGACAGTTGACTGTTTCTTTACAAGATCCTAGCTATGTTCTGCTATGGAAACTGCAAACAAGTTGGTTGAATCTTCCAATTCTTGTGTTAGCATTTTGTCAGAGAACTTCAAGGATCTTGAGAGAATCGTAACCAGGAGAGATTATGTCATAGCAGCAGCCAACGACATTCAAGGTTCTCTTAAATGTAAGGAACATTCCAATGAAAATGATGTCTGGTATGATATTACAAGAATATAGAATTTTATATTTGTTGTGTAAAGTACAAAACACTAAGTTACTTATTTGATACCCATATAGAAAGTTATTTGAGGAGCAGAATTTTTGTGATATTTTTTATTGTTGCATTTTGCTCTCTCAAAATAGATCATTTTAGTTGTTGACATCGTCAAAATCTTATGATGTTATACATCTGCGTAACGAGCCTTAAGGGTAATTGTTGTGCGCAAAACAATTTACAAGATGTGAACTTCTTTATTTTGTTTGTTATTGTCAATATTATTGAGTTCATCTGCTGCTATTTTTGAATTTAGGGCTCCTGAACCACACGAAACTTGGGGATACACCATTGGCATTTATAATTTATTTGAACTATGGTGGTGATTAATGGTGAACATGAATAATAGTTCCATGTCATATTTAGTGGAAAATTTTCATCCATGGTCGTTGAACTTTTAGCGAAATCTCAATTGGGTCACACAACTTAAATTTTGTTTCAGTTAGATAATTGAACTTCAATTTTAGTTCAACCGTCATCCATCAACACTGAACAAAAGCCAAATTTCTTTAATTTGTTCGAACTCACTGCCTCTCTCCATGTTCAAGTTTCAATTTTTGGACAATTTTTTGAAGTGAACAAAACTCAATTCCAAACCCAGTACATATCCATGATTTCAGATGGATTTGATAAATTATTTCAAGCAATAATTCTTCATATGTTTCTTTTCTTGATGCAGTTGCTGATATGTTGTTGTGGAAGAATTGGTTTGGGACTGTTGCTCTGCTTATCGGTTCCACCGCCCTATGGTTCCTATTTGAAAGAGCCGACTATAATCTCTTATCATTTATTTCAAATGTCTTATTTTTTCTTGTAGTGATCTTGTTCTTCTGGGCCAAATATGCATTACTTCTCAATAGGTAGCATAAATATGGATGGATTTATGTACATCAATATGTGGGATTACTGCCTTTTAAATTCTTTCATGTAGCTGATAGCTAAAGTTATTGCGATTGACATAAACTACTTATGGGTTATTAGTTAAATATGGTAGACATTTGTTTCATGTGCTTGCCCTCTTGTTTTTTCGATGGTGGATTTTTTTATATGCAAACGATGTAATCAGTAATAAAGTTTGATGAATCAATTTTATGTGATTTTAGACCTCTGCCTGTCCCTAATCTGGACATTTCTGAGGAATTTGTTGTGAACGAAATGCGAGTTTGGATAAATCGAGCATTATCCAGTGCACATGACATTGCCATCAGTGGAAACTTGGAACTCTTTATTCAGGTTGTTCACACATTTTAATTTGTTATTATCCTTGTGTAGGTAAGGTTTATTGGCCTTAATTGTGTATATGACTAACTGAGGTTATTCTCTGTGCAATGCGGATTTTGCTTCTATGTTTTTTTAGTTTTGTGGGTTATTTCCTACATTAGAAGTTTCTTCAACTTTCTTACCTTGGTGTATATTGGTCGGTATTTGCTAGATCACCTCTAGGTCTCTATGTTTTTTTTTGTCATATTTTTTAGTTGTAATGTGGGTTTTTGTTGTTATTATTGCAGGGGTTCTTCTTAGTTTATCAGTACATGTGTTGTACGACAAATACCAAATGAAAATCGATGAAAAGCTGATTATAGCACATAAGATTATTCAGACAAAGTACCAGAAAATTAATGAACAAATATTGATAAAGTTTCCATTGCCTTCAAACAATGTTAAGAATACCCAATAGATTCAGTGTAATTTCCTCCCCCTCGGCTCTCTTTCTCTTCCCCATGTGACTATAGTTCTTGTGTGTATCATTTATCATGTGTTTATTTTTTCTACAGTGTCCTCAAGTGCTCTTGTGCATCCATTCATGTGTCATTTTCCTTGGCTAACATATTGTGAGCAAGCATTATCATGATAGACATGCGTGTTAGTCGTATAATTTAATTTCACAAAACTTGTGTACATTGCCAAATAATTGATCTCACTTGGCATTTCAAAACATTAAAGGAAGAACCCTTGCTGCTAAATTTTTTATAGCTCGTTGGGTTGAATCTGTGTTGCTATAACTTCATGATCAAAACAGGCCATGCTTTTTTTTTTATCAACTGTTGATATATATATATATATATATATATATATATATATATATATAATTATCCTATTTTTTTGGGGCTACACATAAATCTCAAGGTGCAAAAATGTGATCTTCATTAGGATATTTTTGTTCTTTCTTTGTCTCCCCCAATCAATTATATATAAATAAAAAATATTATAACCATAATCTTGAGTGCAAATTGAAACGGTCACCGTTTTAAGGACTGAGACTTGTAATATAGGACCAAAAGCCCAAGAATGGCTATACGGCACTACTAATGATAAGTTATTAAAATATTTAAAATGTGTTGCATTTGCACATCTTTTATTTACCTTTGAATTCTTCTATGGTGAACCTTTTGCTAATCCAATTGGTTTGACTTGTCTAAAACAAGTATCTTCCTAGCAAATAATTGTGAGAATCTTAATTAATAGCCAGTCTTTTTCTTATAGCCTTTTCATAAGTTCCTAATACACTTTGGGTGTGTTTGGCTCACCATAATACCTAAATTAATCCGGTCAACTTCTACTATTCTATGTTGACCGGATAAAATAATCCAAGGCAGGGACATGGGTTAAGGGTGGATTAGAATCACTTAAAACAATCATCATAATTAACTTCAATCATTTTTTTATTAGTTGTCAAAATAAAAGCAAGAAACAAAAACACAAATCAAAAGTCTAAACAAAAAACAAGAATTTGTAAATTTACTTGTACGTAAATAGGGATGGCAACGGGGCGGGTCGGGGTCGGGGCGACCCTCCCCGCCCCCGCCCCGCCGGGGATTTATCAACCCCATACCCGCCCCATTACCCGATTGGGTCGGGGTCGGGTCGGGTCGGGGTCGGGGCGGGGTCGGGTCGGGGCGGGGCGGGGCAATGCCCCGTTTACTGCCCCGATTTTTTTTTTTTTTTTTTTTGAATGAATGGCATTCTTGTGAGTTTGTGACCGGAAAACATTTGTAAAGTAAATTGGCCGTTACAAAAATACAAAATACACATTGTTATCAAAATAACAAAATTTAAACAAGTTTCAAAGAATCACAAATTCACAATTCAAAAACAACAATCCAAAGCCAAATCCAACATAATCAAATTTCATCTTCTTCTAGAATATCCGTGCTAGCTGCTTGAATACTTGATTCCTCCTGTAAAAGAAGTATTTTATTGTTAATTTGCTAGATATCTAATATATTTATTATTCAAGTTCATGAAACAAAAAATCAATTTACCTCTTCGTCAATATCTGTGTCACATAACTTTGTACAACATCCAGAGTACGACGAATGCGACGAATGTTCTAAATACGAAATAAAATATTAAAAATAGTTAGCAAAAACAAATTAGACATTATAACAAATATGAACATAAATAATTGTATTTCTCGTACCATGAATTTCACTCCATAACCAATCTTGAGCACACATCAAAGCCTCCAAAGTCTTTGGGTGAAGCCTATTTCTATGTGGACTAACAAATCTACCACTTGTACTGAATGCGGACTCAGACGCCACTGTAGATACTGGGATGGCTAAAATATCTCTTGCAATTTTTTGCAAAGTCGGATATTTTGTTGCATTTGCCCTCCACCATGCCAATATATCGAAATCATTTGATCTGGGCAATACAGGCTCGTCCAAGAAAATATCAAGCTCTGATTTTGCACTATCAGTACTAGTGCTAGTAGTAACAAATACATCAAATTGTGCCAACCGGTCTCTTTTGTTTGCATTAGTAGATATCTGAGATTGAGAAGATGAAGCTGAAGATTGAGCCATGTTCCTACTAGACCTATGTCCTGTTGTGTAATCATTTAGCAAATTTTGACACAATCGACGAACATTTTGAATCTCATGATCCGCAGCCTCATTTCCATAAATCATTGGAAAATAGTACTCAACCAATTTCAATTTAAATCTCGGATCCAACACAGTAGCTACACCCAAAATTCCATGAATCTTACTCCAATATTTGTCAAACTTTTCAATCATACTTGAAGCCATCAATTTGATTTCAACATAAGGAGATGTCATCCACTCGTAAATTGACAACTTTATCTCACAAATATTTGGAAAATAAAGATTAGCTGTTGGATACTTAGTCCCCGAAAATAGTTCAGTAATTTCAAAAAAAACCTCCAACCTGTCACATATCTCTTTTGCCAAATCCCAATCTTCATCACTAGGCAAACATCTATATTGAGTTTCACGTTGCTTTAGTCGAGGAAAAACATTCTTATACTCTAAAGCAGTTTGAAGCATTAAGTACGTAGAGTTCCACCTAGTTTTGCAATCAAGTGCTAACTTTTTGACACAAGGGATTTTCAACTGACGCGCGGACATTTCAAATTTTTCGACTCTTTTTGGTGTTGCTGACCAATATGCAACACTGTCACGAATTTTATCAACACTCGATTGAATGATCTCCAAACCATCCTTAACTATCAAGTTCAATATATGAGCACAACACCGCATATGAAAAAATTCACCATTTAGCATAAGCGAACAACCGGAAAGCTTATCTAAAAGAATGTTGATCATGGCATCATTCGTAGTACAATTGTCAACAGTCAATGTAGACAACTTACCATCAACATTCCAGTCCAATAAGCAGTCCATCAATGCTATACTCAGTGACTCAGATGTGTGAGGGCACGGCATATATATGAACCTGTATTTAAAAAACAAAAAAAAAATACAAAATGATTAAGCTTAAGCAATACATGAAAAGAATGTAAATTAAGTTCTCAAATATCAAAGTACCTCATAATTCGACTTTGAAGTCTCCAATAATCATCTACAAAATGTGCAGTGATAGCCATAAATCCCTTCTTTTGATTAGAAGTCCACATGTCCGTGGTGATTGCGATTCTACTATTGTTCCTCTCCAACAATCTCATTACTTTCAATCTCTCGTAATCATATATTTGCAATATATCATTCTTTATAGTATTACGAGAAACAACCTTAAATAATGGTTGAATTGCATTCACGAATCTTCTAAACCCAATATGTTCAACCATTGAAAGTGGATACTCATGCAAAATGATCATATGTCCAAGTTCTTTTCGAGCATGCGCTTGATCAAAAGCATAAGTACCCATTGAAACCTTTCCACTGGCTTCAATTTTGTGATTCAAGATTGTTTGCCTAATGTCTTGTTGATTTCGATGAGGACATCTTTTCAAATGTTCGTGTAAATGTTTTGTCCCATTCTTGCTCTCACCTCCTAATTTTTTGTGACAGTAGTTACAAATAGCTTTGTATACTCCATCAACCTTCTGTTTTTTAAAGTGTTCCCAAACGGAAGAAGTCAATTTTCTTTTCTTACCTTGTCCACTATCCTCCTCCTCATCACACAAGTCTATTGGAGCTTGCTCGGTGTATATTTGAGAAGGTGAGTCTTCATGGGTACGAGTAGTACTAACTCGTGCATTTTCTTGTGATGCTTGAGTACTTCCAATGCTCGGTACTGGTGTAGATTTATCTTGTTCAGACATCTACAATGAAACACAAAAAATTGCATACTTAATTATACGCAAAAGCAAAATACAAAATTACAAATTAAGAGAAGGGAGAACAACAACTAATATAAATACAAAAATAAAAAAGATGATAACAGTAACACGAGAAGAGTAAATTAAACTTTATTTGGAATCAAGAGGATAACAATTGCGTGGAAAACGCAAAAAAAAAAAAAAAAAAAAAAAAAAAAAAAAAAAAAAAAAAAAAAAAAAAAAAAAATTCTTCACAGAAGTCAATGCTGGGCGAACGCCCAGCTTTAAATCTGGGCGTTCGCCCACTCTGTTAGAACACTAACAGAGACCTATTTTTTGTTCTGGGCGAACGCCCAGGAATGTACTGGGCGTTCGCCCAATACATTTGTTCACAGGCACACTGGCACAGGCTGTTAGGCGCACAGCCACAGCACAGCAGACAGCAGTTAGCCAGTTACCACTTACCAGACTACCAGTCGCCGGTTCTAATTTCTAAAAAATTCAGTTCACACCAATACACTCAGTACATTACACATTACACAAACACAGTTACACAATTTGTTCAGAATTAGAATCTGAGTTTCTAAAAAAAATTCTAAACTATATTATGAGCAAAATCAAAATGACTAATATACTAATATTGAATAATATTCTGAGCAAAATAAGCAAATCAGCAAAATGAGAATCTCTAAGACTCCAACAAATTATCGATTGAATTTTTTTTTTAAAGAATGAGAAGTATTTTATATACCTAGAAATTTGGGTGAAGATTTTCGCAATAGCAAGCTTCAGGTATGGGAAGAAAATTTGGGTGGTCGCCTGGTCGGATGAAGAAGCAGAGCTGGCTGAATAGAATTTCTGAAGCGGCGGTGTCCGGTGGCTGAAGGCAGAAGAAGGCGTGCCGGTGCCGCGTGAGCAGAGCAGTCTGGAGCAGTGGAGCGTGAAAATGAAATGTGAAATTGTGAATGCCTGATTGCCTGTGCCAATTGCCAAATGGCCCAAATCCCAAATTCAATAATTGTTATATAATATATTAATATGTTATATGAATATATGTAATATGTTATATGTTTAGTTAATAAAATAATAATAATACAACTTATACAATCAAGTGTGTTGTGGCATAGTGGTTGGTTAGTATTTAGTAAGTTGTGGAAAATTCTAAGGATGTGGGTTCGACTCCTTATGCGGCCAATGACTGTGCCCATTTTATTTTCTTCTATTAAGTGTTTTTATTTTGTAACTTGTATAAAAAAAAAAAAAAAAAAATTGAATTTAATAAACGGGGCGGGTCCGGGGCGGGTCACCACCGCCCCGTACCCGCCCCGAACCCGCCCCGGGTATTTTACATCTACCCATACCCGCCCCGAATACCCGATTGTTCGGGGCGGGTATATTTTTAACGGGGCGGGGTGCGGGTCGGGGAGCGGGTCGCGGGTAATTTTGCCATCCCTATACGTAAATAAGTAAGTTTTGAAAACAAATAATTTTTTTAATTGATCAAAATTAAAAATAAGTAAGTAGAAGTTCCTTTTTAAGAAATGTAACTTTTTTTTAGTAAGTTATCCAAATGTGAAATAACTTTACTTTTTCTAAGCTTCCTTTAGAAAAAAGTAACTTTTTACTTAAAAGTAAATAAGTAAATTTTAAAATAAATATAGTTTTGTATTGATCAAAGTTAAAAATGAGTAAGTTACTTACTTGACATTAAAGTATTTAAAAGAGTAAATTTTTTACTTAAAAATAAGTTATCTAAATATGTTCGTAGATAAAAACTAAATTTAATTGCAAGTAAATAATTAAGTTTTTTTTTTGTTAATCAAAGCTAAATATAAGTAAGTTACTTAATTTGACTCAATCGTAGGAATTATTTTATAAAAAAGTAATTTTCTACTTGAAAGTAACTTTACTATTTTCTAAGCTTATTGAAAAGTATTGTCATAAATTATTTATTTTTCGTTACATATACTTTCTTCTACAGTGTAGACGTATTATAATAATACACCACAATCCACTTTAATATAATCTTCCCTAATCCTCTCGCTCCTAATTTATCTACCTTGATCAAATACAGTGTTCAAGTGGAATAACATCTTAGTTTTAGGCTTGTTATATTCCAAATCATTCTACTTTGTTCCATTTGAGACTATCAAATTAAGAGGGATCTTTTTTCCTATAAAATTTGAGCAATTTATAACTCAAGTGGAATAACATCTTAGTTTTGTGTTTCATATTTGAGTTCTGATTATTTTGATTTTATGTGCATTTAAACTTCTTATATCACCGACTGTAATTTCATTTACTTTAATTTAGTCCTAGAGAAGATTGCATTTCTGTTGGCATATTTTCTTACTGCTAATTTCTACATCACCTCATATAGAGAATCAAGTATGTGTATTTATATGTCACCCTATTTTAGAGAAGCACGTGAATTAAGGTGTCTTAACTTTGCAGTGATGTGCATTATCCATTGATCGAATCAAGATCTGACCATCTAAACAAATCCAATGTATTTGACTTAATAATCTAAGTTGTAGCCTATGTTCAGTTAGTTCTTTGCTTATAAATATTCGGTGGTGATTGAAAGACAAAACATGTGATCCGTTATGCTATGTGCTTCTCTGGCCCCTATCCATATTCGTTTTGACCACACAATCTGATGTTGAAGATTTAATATCTGAAGTTATATATTTTAGATGCGACAAGTAGTGAAGCTGCTTTGGCATTCCAACATGTACAAATTTTGATCAATGTTATGTCTACATATGTGTCTACCTTTGTAATTCCTTCTTTCCACTACAAAAAACCGTGGCTTCAGAAACAGATTTTCCGTTGCTGAAGCCACGATATCCATACCTAATAGTCGCTACCAACGGATTATTTGCAACGGAATTTCCGTTGCTATTTGAGGGTAGCTGAAAGTTACCAACGAAATTTCTGTTAGTGATCTTCACAAATGGAATTTCCGTTGGTAAAAGCGGGTGCCATTATCTACAAAAATTCCGTTGGTAATGCCACACACTATTACCAACGGAATTTTTGTTGGTAATGTTCCAACCCTTTATCTACGGAATTTTCGTTGGTAATGATACACGCTTTTACCAACAGAAATTCCGTTGGTAACTTTCAGCGACTCTCAAAATAGCAACAGAAATGATGATCACTATTACCAACGGAAATTTCGTAGGTAATAGTGCAAATTTTTAATAATTAAAAAAATTAATTTTATATATTTGGTGGACCCCTGACCCAACATGCCAATTATGGGTTTGAAACTCGACTCACCAAAGGCCCGACCCAATCCACTAAACTTTGTCAAGTATTTTTATTATTTTATTAATTTAGAATAAATATAATGTGATTTGAACATTTGACCTAAGAGTTGTGAAGTTACAACCAAACCATTGGAGACAATGAATTCTTATAATTACATTTGTTTTTATAATATATATTAGTTCAATGAACAACATTTTCTATAATTGCTTATAAAGTAAAAAATAAATATTAGTGAAAAATTAAATTCCACATTGTGTTAACATTTAAACATAAAATATCACATTACTCGAATTTTTTTTATATGAACTATTTTTCACCAACGGATATTCCGTAGGTAATATGAACCACTCTTCACCAACGGATATTCCGTAGGTGAAAGATCGAAATATTTTTTGGTCCTTATAATTAATTAATATCACCTACGAAATTTTCGTTGGTGATAAGATTCACTCTTCTCCAACGGATATTCCATTGGTGAAAGGTAATATCACCAACGAAATTTTCGTAGGTAATATGACTAACTTTTCACCAACGGATATTCCATTGGTGAAAGGTCGAATTATTTTTTTGTTTTCAAAATTAATTAATATCACCAACAGAATTTCTGTTGGTGATAAGATTCACTCTTCCCCAACGAATATTCCGTTGGTGAAAGATCGAATTAGTTTTTGGTTTTCAAAATTAATTAATATCACAAACGGAATTTTCATTGGTGATAAGATTCACTCTTTACCAACGGATATTCCGTTGGTAAAAGACCGAATTATTTTTTGATTTTCAAAATTAATTAATATCACCAACGGAATTTCCGTTGGTGATAAGATTCACTCTTCCCCAACGGAATATCCGTTGGTGAAAGGTCGAATTATTATTTGATTTTCAAAATTAATTAATATTACCAACGGAAATTCCGTTGGTAATATGATTCACTCTTCACCAACGAATATTCCGTTGGTGAAAGGTCGAATTATTTATTGGTTTTCAAAATTAATTAATATCACCAACGAAATTTTCGTTGGTGATAAGATTCACTCTTTACCAACGGATATTCCGTTGGTAAAAGGTCGAATTATTTTTTGATTTTCAAAATTAATTAATATCACCACCGGAAATTCCGTTGGTGATAAGATTCACTCTCCCCCAACGGAATATCCGTTGGTGAAAGGTTGAATTATTATTTGATTTTCAAAATTAATTAATATCACCAACGAAAATTCTGTTGGTAATATGATTCAATCTTCACCAACGGATATTCCGTTGGTGAAAGGTCGAATTATTTTTTGGTTTTCAAAATTAATTAATATCACCAACGAAATTTTCGTTGGTGATAAAATTCACTCTTTACCAACGGATATTCCGTTGGTAAAAGGTCGAATTATTTTTTGATTTTTAAAATTAATTAATATCACCAACTGAAATTTCGTTGGTGATAAGATTCACTCTTCCCCAACGGAATATCCGTTGGTGAAAGGTCAAATTATTATTTGATTTTCAAAATTAATTAATATCACCAATGAAAATTCTGTTGGTAATATGATTCACTCTTCACCAACGGATATTCCGTTGGTGAAAGGTCGAATTATTTTTTGGTTTTCAAAATTAATTAATATCACCAACAAAATTTTCGTTGGTAATAAGATTCACTCTTCACCAATGGATATTCTGTTGGTGAAAGGTCGAATTATTTATTGGTTTTCAAAATTAATTAATATCATCAACGGAATTTCCGTTGGTGATATGATTCACTTTTCACAAACGGATATTCTGTTGGTGAAAGGTGAAAATTCGTTGGTGAAAAACTATTACATTTGCCAACGGAAAAGCCGTCGCTAATTACTGTAGTTGAAAGGTCATCACTTTTACCAACGGATAATCCGTTGCTGATTACCAACGGAAATAATCCGTTGGTAAATTTCCGTTGGTGAAATTAATATCTGTTGCTGTTTACCACACAATCTGATGTTGAAGATTTAATATCTGAAGTTATATATTTTAGATGCGACAAGTAGTGAAGCTGCTTTGGCATTCCAACATGTACAAATTTTGATCAATGTTATGTCTACATATGTGTCTACCTTTGTAATTCCTTCTTTCACTTTTTTACCTTTTTTTTTTTAATATTTTGTATGGGATTATGTTAATGAGTTATTAGATTCTGCAATGTTGTGTATGTGGGTACTTTTGAGAAGTATGTTCCACATACATTAAAGTGGGTTTTGATTTTTGTCAATATCTACATTTTCTTGAATGTGAATTCCATTTTGAAGTCAAAATCCTCATATAGGTGACTATACTTTTTTTTTTTTTTTTTTTGCTATAGATATTTACACGTGTTTATAGGTTCATACGTGGATAAGTTGCAGTGGGGAAATAGGAAGAGACTAAGATATGTGAAAGTGAAAAACTATGTTTGAATGGGAAATCAAATAGAGATAGAACCGAGAGTGGTGCCGTGAAAAAAAAAATCACATCAAGGGTTGCTCAAATAATAATAGTAATAATAACAACAAAGAATCACATGTTCTTCCTCCTATTCCGTCTCCAAATCGTTCCAACAGGTAACAAGATACGTCTAATTAAATGAAAAATGACTGATGCTTTTTCTTTTTACAATTTGAAATTTACATTAAAAATATTATTTGTTGTAAATTTTGTTCAATTCTCTTTTTTCCGGTACTCGGTAATGTTGGGATTGTTAAACTTGTGGCGTATTTTGGGCTATAATTCTTGAAATATGTAATTTTATTTGCTCGTGAAGTGGAGATTTACTTGTTTACTATTTACATGTTTTAGAAAAATTTAATGGGGAATAATGATGTTATTAATTGTTTTGAAAGAATAGGCTGTGATATTTATATTTGGTGAAGAATATTTATAAATTGGTGAGAAGTTTGATTAAAGTGGTTGTGTTGTTAGATCCACACTTATATTTTCCCATTTGTTTAGTCTTATAGTTCTGTTAGAGTTCTATGCACCGTGGTGTGGACGCTGCAAGTGAAATCTTATGTTTATTTGGTTGTTGGAGCAGGCAAAAAGCAGTGATATGCCTACTGTTGAGCCTGGTTCTAAAGCTGAAGAAATTGCTTCACCAAAAGCCATTAGGAATTAATCACATCTTCTGTTGACTCTAGTTTGTGAAGAGGTATGCCAAAACCTGTGAACTTCATGATTAGTTATTTTATCTTTGGTTACAGGTTTTGCAAATTTGATGTTTCTGATTCTTTTCTTTCAAAGTTCCAAGAGAGATTTAGTTGGCATCAAAATATAAATGGAAGTATATTCCAAGAGGATAAAAATTATCGATACATTGTAAGTGAATAATCTCTAAAGGAATCAAATTTGTCCCATGTCTCCTCAATATAATATTTTTGATGAAAATTAATGTTCCTTTTATTTACAAAGGGATAACAACCACATATCATTATGTATATATAAATTACTAATCTTTCATCTATCTTGCAGAAACTCCATATGAATTGGTTATTATATCATTAATAAAAGTATCAGTTCCCACAATTTTAGATTGAAATGTAATATTTGACTCATTTCTCGAGCTAAGGCTTTTGGAATATCTAGCTTTGTTGGGAAATTATCAGTGTATGACGAGTATATGTTTTCATGGTTGATAATGTAGTAGATTCCGGATGGAAGAAGCAACCATCCCTACCAAAGCCTTTTATTTTCAAGAGTTAGTTCTTTTTTTTTTTTTTTTTTTTGTATATTTCTATATTTGATTTTCACAACTGCGTAGAGAACGCTGTGTATAATTCAACTTGGTAAGAGACCATACCTAAAATTCTGACCAAATTGTGATTAAAGATATTCTAACTTTGCCCTTTTACAATTGAAGGTTTATGATCGTGGTACAACATTTAGTTTCAAGACAGGTGGAAGAATTGAGAGTATTCTTGTTTCACTTCCTGTAATTGCTCGGTGGGAATATGACCACGTAAGCTTTCAATCAACTTTTTTTTGTTGCACGTTTCATTGTAAAAGAAAGAGAATAGAGTAGACATGATTGAAGTAAAATAATTGTTTTGTTGGCATTAATCAGAAGATAGAAGCGAGGAATGGAAACCCCTGGATGCATGCATTAAATGGATCTGAGATTTTTAATCCAATGTTGCTGCGTTTTCAGCTGACCTTTTTTTTTGTTCGCTCGTTCTGTTTATTATACATTTTTACGTTACTTTCTTAGCAATGTTGCTATAGAAAATCCAAGTAGGAATTGATATTATTTCAGATTTAATCTATCTCATCTTTACACTAATGAAAAAATTTATTTATGATATATTGGGTGCTTTATCTGTATTCAATTACTACTCTACCACGTGCAACGCACGTGTACTCACTAGTTTTGTTATAAAAGTGTCATTGTGTTACTTTTTGTTATAAAAATGACATATTGTGACACATTTTGTTCTAAAAGTGACATAATGTAATATCAATATTAATCAAACTTCTTTAATAACTTCTTTAATGGTTAAAGTATCACGTATATATTTTAGATTTGAGTGATAAAAAGTGACATACGGTATCACTTTTTGTTCTAAAATTGACAAAAAGTGACACAATGTAATATCAATACTTATCAAACTTATTTAATGGTTGAAGTATCACGTATACATGTCATTTTAATGTTAGTACAAAGCACATGGGTATTAAGTCTATTTTGAATAGAAAAACTAATATATATGAAGAAGTGACATACAGTGTCACTTTTTGTTCAAAAAATGACAAAAGTGACATAATATAATATCAATATTTATCAAACTTCTTTAATGGTTGAAGTATCATGTATACATGTCATTCTAATGTCAGTACAAAGCACATGAGTATTAAGTCTATTTTGAATAGAAATATCAATATATATGAAGAAGTAACATACGGTGTCACTTTTTTGTTCAAAAAGTGACGTACTGTGTCACTTTTTGTTCAAAAAGTGACATAATGTAATATCAATATTCATTAAACTTCTTTAATGATTGAAGTATCACGTATACATTTCATTCTAATGTCAGTACAAAACACAAGAGTATTAAGTCTATTTTAAATAGAAATAGCAATATATATGAAGAAGTAACATACAGTGTGTTCAAAAAGTGATAGATTGTGTTACTTTTTGTTTTAAAAGTGACACAATGTAATATCGATATTTATCAAACTTCTTTAATGGTTGAAGTATCACGTATACATGTCATTCTAATGTCAGTACAAAGCACATGAATATTAAGTCTATTTTAAATAAACATACCAATATATATGAAGAAGTGACATTGTGTCACTTTTAGTTCTAAAAGTGACATATTGTGTCACATTTTATTCTAAAAGTGACATAATATAATATCAATATTCATCAAAGGTGTAGGAGTTTCAGATATGTATTATACAGTGGCAAAAAATTAAAAAATAATCAAAAAAAAAAAAAAAAACTCATAACTCTTGCAACTTTTTTTTCTTTTGTGGCTACTTCTTCAAAAGCGCTGGAGTTTGACACGATATTCGATTGTAGTCATACGTCCCACATCTCTTACATTTTGTACTTTGCTTTTTTTCTCCTTTTGATGGTATTCTCTTCTCTTTCAGTCGTTCAGATTTTTTTTTTGGATCAAGAGCCAAGACTATTATTACTTTTCCATCATCTCATATATTCCAATTATTCCGATCTCCAAGTGGGTAAAATGTACCACCGTATATTTGGATGTACGTCTATGTTGTGTAATATTTTGAACAATATAAATATGAGTCGTCATTTATCTTTGCAATAACCGTCAATGCGTGTGCACATGGAATTTTGTCCACTTGGAATTGATTGCATGTACACGTCTTTTCTTCAATATTCACCAAATACGAGGCACAAACATCATTTACATGATATATTATTGAACTTGAAGCCAATGCCAGTGCAAATAATGCAAGAAAATATTGTGTTAATAAACTACGACTATTAAATCATGCTTTCATGTCATTTAACTCCAACTTACTAAAAAAGTGACACACTATGTCACTTTTTAGTGTAAGCTTGTTTTCATTACAATAACACTCAATATATAATAGGACTACAAAAGCATAACCTTCTCCAATCAAACACTAATTCAAATGACAAAAAAGAAACAACTAAACTTTATATTTAACAAACATGCTTTCAGTCATTTAACTCATACTGATATGTAATTATAAGTAGAGACATAGACGATATGAAATCCAAGTCATGTCACTTTTTACTCAGAAAGTGACACACTATGATACATTAATGTTTGATCATTCTCAATAATTCATGTCACTCAACAATACAAAACAAATATCAAGTTAAATCAACTACGGAAAAGATTGTGATCCAGGTTTGTTTGTGTTACTTGTATTCATTGTTCTATCACTTTTTAAGCAAAAGTGACAGAGCATGTTACTTTTCTATCTAAAGCCTTAATTCATATTAAAAAAATGATACATTAATGTTTAATTATCTTCTATAATTCGTGTCAGTCCATAATAAATAACAAATATCAAGTTAAATCCAGCAATTAAATCAACTACTGAGAAGATATGATCCAAATTTGTTTGTCACTTGTATACATTGTTGTGTCACTTTTTAAGCAAAAAGTGACAAAATATGTCACTTTTCTATCCAAAGCCTCAATTCATATTTTTTTTAAAAAAAAAGATACGTTAATGTTTGATCATCCTCAATAATTCACGTCACTCAATAATGCAAAACAAATATCAAGTTAAATCCAGCAGTTAAATCAACTACAGAGAAGATTGTGATCCAAATTTGTTTATGTCACTTTTTAAACAAAAAGTGGCAGAGCATGTCACTTTTCTATCTAAAGTCTCAATTCATCTTAAAAAAAAACAATACATTAATGTTTGATTATCTTCTATAATTCATGTCACCCTATAATGCACAACAAATATAGTGTTAACTCCAGTAATTAAATCAATCACGTAGAAGATTGTGATCTAAATTTGTTTGTCACTTTTATACATTTTTTGTCACTTTTTAAACAAAAAGTGAGTGACAGAGTATGCCACTTTTCTATCCAAAACCATATTCATATTTACATTTTTACAAACATCTTGTATGCATCTCTGTAGTTGGTAATTGATATTCACACACATTTTCAGAATACCTTACTCAATATCATTAATCTAAAGTTGAACTTTGCTATGCATTAACACAAACAAAAATATAAGAAATCACAAATCTATAATAAAGCGAATGTAGAATGATTTGTCTAGATTGAAATTGGAATATGAGATAATTTACCTTTGGAGATTGAAATCGGAATATAAGATAAAACTGTTGGTGGAAATATGATATTTTCAACGTGAATATACTTGAAACTTTTGAAATTTTGACAAAATTGAAGAAGAACATGCTTGAATATATGCATCAATTGATAATTTGTTGATTTTGAAGGTGATTTGAAAAAAAAAAAAAAATTCATCGGCACTGTATGTTTTTTTATTTTGGAATGGAAAATAGTAAAAAATACGGTTGTTATATGTTTTTAAGGAGTTTTTACATTGTAAACAGGTTTACAATGAATTTTCAAAAAGCCTCTAAAATTTTGTGTATTTGTATAATTTACCCTAAATATTTTGAGACTCATTACACTAATAATGGGCTTTGCAACCCGTTAGTGTTCTATGAGGGAGTTGTGGGCTTAGGTCTACAATGGCCTTATGGGCTCCATTCTATGACAGGTTTGTGGGCTCATATTAGGCCTCGGCGTCAGGTGGGTCGGTCCGGGTATTTCAATACCCGGAACCACTCGTTACAATTAGAGTATTTCATAAATGGAACCATTCGGTTCCATGAAATTATTGGAACCAAATCCAACTGGAACCATCGATTCGGGTTTGGGTTCGGGTTCAGTTCTATCCATACTTTTTTTTTTTTAAATTGTTAGTTGACAACATATTTTGAAAAAAATTAAAAATTGCAAACCCGTTAATATTAAAGTATGTTAGATATTAAAACAATTTATGAAAGATATAAACATTAACTGGAAGAATAGACACAAAAATTACAAACTCATAAACTATTATTAAAAAAATAAAAATTACATCTCAAAATTGAGAATTCGTTTCGGTTACAGAGGAGTTTCGCCTTCGCCGTCTCACTGTGTGTTGAGCGAGAGAGAAATGAGTGAAAGTACGAGACAGACGACAAAGTTTTTATTGAGTATCTAAACAAATAGCAATTGAAAATTTGATATTTGGGTAATTAGAATCAAGTCAATTGAGTTTGAGTTTAAGAGTGATGAGTTTTGTACTTTTTGTTTGGATTTTGGATAGTTGAACTCTTGTCTTTGGTACCGTGGCATTGGATTGTGGGTCATTGAGTTAGGGTGAATTAATTGTAAAAAACAAAAAATAACAAATTCAGTTCCAATCGAGTAGTTCAAGAACCAAGAATCAATCCGAACCTGATTGGTTCTCGGTTCTCAGTTCCGGTTCTTTATTTTATTTTTTTGAAACCAGACCAGAACCTCCGATTTCGATTCGATTTCGGTTCAGGAGGTTCGGTTCCGGTTAAAATGTCCACCCCTAACTCATATAACAGCTTTGTTTTCTAATGGATTCTCGAAACAATCCAACAAAATTATCTACTACGTGATACATATTAGGAGATACTAGTCTAAAAATTCAAAGTACTTATAAAAATTCTTAAAAAACAAATATTGAAATTTAAAATTTATAAATTTTGATTAAAGTCATAGACTTCTCAACTTGTTCATTTTGTTAGTGTCAGAGCCAGCTCTATCTCTAACCAAGTTAGGCAGTTCCCTAAGGTTACATTCCTACAATAATATAAGAATAATAATTTTTTCACTGTTCAACTTTCGTCCAAAACGCACTGTTTAGACGTTCAATTTTGTTTTTTAATTATTGAACTTGCCGCAATTTTGAACTTTTTTTCCTTTCAATTTTGTTGAGATTCTCAACACAATGGAACCAAATTCTGGTTCCAAGCAAATGGTTGCACTTTTTTTTTCTCCTCATTTTTTTTCTTTCTTTCTCCAATCCAAATAGATTTTCATTCAATTTTTCACCAAATAAATAAATGCTATTAAATAGATATGTTATAAATTTTTTGAGAATTGAATAATAGCAATTTTTTTGGAACAAAAAAATGTATAGTGTAGCATTTAGGAAGAACAACAATGGCCGTGGAGATTGGAGAATCAAAATATCTTTAACTATACTAAAATTCACACCAAGTTTTACTTATTTCCTCCTCTTTATTTGATTCGAACGTAAAATTTTAACAGTTTTTTGAACCAATTTTGACATTTTTACAAGTCACATTTGTCGAGTAACTCGACAAATTGGAATATAATAAGGCAAAAATATTTTTTTTTTTTTTTTGTCAAGCAGCTCGACATTGTCCAAATAACATTTTTTTTTTAATTCTCGACAAACACACAAAAATTTGTCAATCAAAATGGGCTTAGTTTTTCACCAATCTTTTTTTATTTTATTTTATCTTATAAGTAAATTGTACACAATTCGCTCTAGTCGAAAGTAAATTCTTTATATTTTTCAAAAAAAATTAACTTTTATTGAATTATTTGAGATTATTCTAAATAAATGCTATTAAATAGATATGTTAACTATAGTAAAATTTACACTTTCGTCCAAGTTTTAATTATTTCTTTCCCACGGTTTTTTTGGACCAATTTTGACATTTTTACAACTCGCATTTGTAGAGTAACTCGACAAATTTACAATTTGTCGAGCATCTGGACAAATAGGAGTCACATTTGTCGAGTAACTCGACAAATTGGAATATAATAAGGCCAAAAATCTTTCTTTTTTTTTTTTTTTTGTCAAGCAACGCAACATTGCCCAAATACCTTCTTTTTTTTTTGTTTGTCGAGAATCTTGACAAAAAAGAACAAGCCATGAAAGCCCATTTTCATCCCTGGTTTTTTTTTTTTTTTTTTTTGTCGAGAATCACAAAAATTTGCCAATCAAAATGGGCGGCCCATTTTGACCCAAAAAAAAAATTTTCCTTACATTTTTTTCTTTTACACCTTCGTCTTTTACCAATCTATTTTTTTTTTTTTTATCTTATAAGCAAATTATACATAATTTGCTAAATGGCAATTGGCACATACAATACACTAAGTTGCTTCTCGTAGATTTTAATAACATCCCGTCAGTAAAATGGGTCATATTGCTTCGGTCAAGGGTAAATTCTTTACATTTTTCAAAATTTTTTCACTTTTATTGAATTATTTATTACTATTTGAGATTATTCAGAATAAATGCTATTAAATAGATATGTTGAAGAATGTTTGAGAATCAGTTTTTTTTTTTAACAAAAAATTAATAAGACCAAAATTTTATTTTTATTTTGTTGAGCAGCTCGACACTGCCTGAATACCATTTTTTTATTTGTGTCTCGACAAACACATGAAGCGCCATGCATGCAAATCAAAATTGTCCCATTTTGCAAAAAATTTTCTATTTTTTTTTTTTTTGTTTGTCGAGAATCTCAACAAACACAAGAAGTTGACAATCAAAATTAGTTCATTTTGACCAAAAAAAAAAAATTTTTTTTTTCTTTTACACCTACGTTCAAGCAAACAGATTTTCATTCAATTTTTCATCAATTTTTTTTATTTCATCTTATAAGCAAATTGTACACAATTCGCTCTAGTCAAAGGTAAATTCTTTACATTTTTGAAATTTGTTTTTCACTTTTACTGAATTATTTATTACTATTTGAGATTATTCTATATAAATGTTATTAAATAGATATGTTGGATGATGTATAAGAATTGCTACACGTGCAATATGCACATCCCTAAAACTAGTATTTAAAAAAGGCTCAAAATTTTAGAAATTTTCGATTCAAATAATTTTACTAATGGAATTTGAATTAAAATTTTCGTTGATAATAATGAAAAAAAAAAACTTGTTTAATAGGTTTAATTTATAGAAAAAAAAATAACATTTTTTTTCTCTAAATAAAGTGATAAAATAAATAAGTACTACTGACAAAAAAGTTCGTTACTATCAAAATAACAATTAAAAATAATAATTTTAAGATCAATAATGAAGTTTTTCGTTTGTGATAATTTTAAAATATTGTTTTAATAAATTTAATTAGAGATAAAATTAATATCAGCAAATAAAGTAATAACTATACAAGAATAATAATATTATTTGTATAAGATTTTGTGTGTAACCAAATAAAAATTAAAAATAATTTACATTTACGAACGACTTTTCAATTGGTAGTATTATAAACATAAATAGTATGATAAATTTATTTATGGACGAATATTTAGTCAATAAATAAAACTAACAAAAATTTTAAATTAAATAGTAATGAAATGTTTTGTTGGGAATAAAATAACAATTAAAAAAATAACTTAAATGTCACTAATATTATAAATCAAAAATAAAATGATATTTTAACTTATGTTGTTAACTTATAAAATGCATAAAGAAAATATAAAAAGTATAAAATTTTATTGATGATTCCAACAACTTCTTGTATACGATCAGTAATCGAAATATCGTCGATAATTGCAAACAACATCATCGATAGCATTGTTGTCAGTAATCACTGACGAGGTGCATTGATAATCACCGATATGAGTCGACCAATTTTATAGTTGAATCAGCTAGTTATGAAGCTAAATTTGCTGGTTTTTAGATAATTTTCAACTGTTTTAAATTTTTCAATTTTCTGGCCTATAAACTTGACCATATCTTTATTTTTCAATTGAATCGGCTAATTTTCAGTTCTTTATTGGCCAAATGGAATCTTAGTTAATGATGTGAATTGAGTTAATTTTGACGATCAAGTTAGTATTATTTTTGTTGATTGTTGTTGTCGTAAAAATTTTGCACCGTGACATCAATCTTGAGAATTAAGGGTTTGTTTGTGATTCATTTTAGAGTCCAACATCTGATTGTCAAATATCAAAAGTTTATTTTAGGTGTTTGATAAATTTTTAAAAAGTGAATATAAAAGAATTTGTATCTTCTGGTAGCAGATTTTGAGAAGCAGTAAAAATGTAGTTTATCATATTCTGCTTTTAATTTTTCTACTGATCTATTATTAAAATATCAATTTTAACCTTAATTAATTAAATTAACTAATTTTATATTATATGTTTATTGGTATTACAATTATAATGTATCTCCACAAATTTTTTAAATTTTAATTTAATTAATTTTTGTACTATTTGACTATATTTTTATTTTGTAATTTTTATAAATTTTGATATTTAATTCATGTTTATTATTTTTGTTTTAAAGTAATTATGGCAAAATGCATTGTTTTGGAAAAAGAATTGATAATATCAATTTTTTTATGTTCAATTAATTAATAGTTGAATATGTTAAAAGTAAAATTATATGTCCACTATATGAAAATAATAATGAAGAATTGAATTACTCTTCCTAATAAAATTGATGTTTACTGCCATAAGAAGGAATGGGTTATCTTGGAATGTGTAAATAGGAGAGCTAAAATTGACACCTACTCAACTGTTAGCTACTGCCATCAGAGGGGGGATTATCTTGGGGTGGGTAAATAGGAGGGGCCAGATTAACATTCTAATAGTGATGATGGCAATAGGGCAGATCGGGGCGGATCAGTCTGATCTAAATCCGTCCCGTAATAATTATAAGAGATTCAAATTCATCATGCGATTCGCCATTTTTCGGGGGCGGATCGGATACGGATCGAGGCGGATCAGAGCTCTGATCCGTATACTGATCCATATTTTTTTTTTTTTTTGTCATTCAAAAAATTTAAAATATATTGAAACAATTTTACTACTATACTATAAGAGTTTAAACAACATCATCATCCTTAATTTCCTCTTCACTAAACCTTGTGCAAGGTCCACAATATGTCGAAGGTGATGAATTTTCTATTCAAAAAATATTTTAATTATCTATAAAATAAATAATCAAATCACATATAAAACAAAATATAAATTCAATATTTTAATCTTTTTTTTTTTAAATTCTGGGCGGGGCGGATCGGGGCAGTCCCGATCCGATCCGATCCGTCCCGAGATCTGCGGCGGATCACGGATATTTGCTCCGATCTACCCTGTCGACCCGCGGATCAGATGTTTTTCACTCTGTTTGGATCAGATATTCATCGGGTTCGAGACGGATCGAATATTTTTGCCATCTTTACATTCTAGTTAGTGCCATGAAAGGGGGAGTTATTTTTTTTTTTTTTTTGGGGGGGGGGGGGGGGGGGGGGGGGTTATCTTGGGGTGGGTATGTATGTGGGTGTGTGAGAGAGAGAGAGAGAGAGAGAGAGAGAGAGAACTAGTTGCGAACGTAAAATAGATTACATGTGTTTGGTTGAGAAATGAATAAAAGACATTTATAAACTCACACATAAATAAATACATACATTTATTATTTATATAAACTAGTTTTTGATACGTACTGTGTACATAATGTATTTGTAATATTGTATTTAACATTATTTGCAGGGTTAATTTTACCAACGGTTAATGAAATTACCATCAAATTATAAAATAGTTATTGAAGTTCAAAATTTTCAATAATGATCACTGAAATTAGAAATCATTTCACTAATGATCACTCTATTAAATTCTAATTTAAAATGGTGATGTGACATTTATTTATTACATGGTAATTCATGTGCTTTATATAATATTTACTTTAGTCCCTATATTTCAATTAAATCTTTCAAAAATTATATCTTAGGTCCTTAATCTTGTATATCTTTACACTTTAGTTCCCAAATTTTCAATTATCTTTTAGCTAAGTCCTCCAAAAATTGCATCTTAGGTCCTTCAACTTTTTACATCTTTACACTTTGGTCTCCAATTTTTAATTATCTTTCCGTTAAATCCTCTCAAAATTATATCTTAGGTCCTTCAACTTTATATATTTTCAAACTTTGGTCCCCAAAATTCTTGATTTTAGTGGTCAAAATAAGTGCACTTTCAATTAAATCCTTGACTTTACACTCGAATTTTCAACTAAACGAATAAAATAATATTATAGGGTCTGACCACTAAAATGTCTACTTTTAGTGGTCTACTCTAAATGATAAGTACGAATTTTACACTTATTTTGACCAATAAATAGTTTATTATTTAATTATATTATTTTGTTCGTTTATATAAAAATTCGAGTCTAAAGTCAATGATTTAATTGAAAGTACACTAATTTTGACTACTAAAATTGTATTTATTTTGGTCACTAAAATCAAGGATTTGGGGGGACCAAAATTTGAAGATATATAAATTTGAAGGACCTAGGATGCAATTTTTTAGAGGACTTAACTGAAAGATAATTAAAAATTTGGAGACCAAAATGTAAAGATGTAAAAAGTTGAAGGATCTAAAATGCAATTTTTGGAGGACTTAACTGATAGATAATTGAAAATTTGAAAACCAAAGTGTAAAGATGAAAAAATTAAGAACCTAAGATGCAATTTTTGAAAGACTTAATTAAAATACAAAGACTAAAGTGAATATTATATAAAGTATATGGACTACTATGCAATAAATAAATACCACATCAGCATGTCACATCACCCTTTTAAATTAGAAATTTAATTGAGTAATCATTAGTGAAAGAATTTCTAATTTCAACGACCACCATTGAAACTTTTGAATTTCAGTGACCATTTTGTAATTTGAAGATAAATTCATTGACCGTTGGTGAAATTAACCCTTATTTATATTATTTATTTTATATTTTCTTTGTGGTTAATTTAAAAGTTTGAAATATGGGGGAAAAAATAGCCTATTTGATAAATACGTAGATTAGCATGGGTAAATATTTTAAAAAATTTAATTAGCAATACATAATATTTAATAATTGCAATACACATTGTGGAATTTTGGAATGTACCCAAAATTAAATAGTGATTTGGAAATACAACAATTTTTTATAATATTTGTAAATATGTCATTTTGTAAATGTAAAAATTTCAGGTATACACTTTTGTAAAAATGACTATTTTTTGTGTAATTAAAATTTAATGGTAGTTGAAACTCATACAATAGCTTCTATAAGAATCTATCAGTGCAAATATTTCGACATCAAAAAATATATCGACAATTGTCGACACCAGCCAAATAATGTCAATGTCGACAATTTTTTTGTCGATGATATCGACAAAATAGATACTAAATTAATAACATTTTCATATTATTCATATTTTCGATGTTAAAATAAAAGTTAATTTGTTGATGTCGGCAAAATAGGCCATTTTGTCATATAACAAATGGAAAATTGAGAAAATTGACAAAAGGGGCAAATGAGCCAAGGTAGAGGTGGCAAAATCGGCCGGCCAGCCCATGTAGCCCGCCTTTTTGGATTGGGTTGTGTTGGTCCTGGCCCAAATAAAACTGGGTCAAGATGGCCCAGCCCATCTAGCCCGCAGGCTAGTTGGACCGGACCAATTTTGATTTTTTGATTTTATTATTATTATTTTTTTATTTTTTTTGCTCCTTAACGCTAATTACTCATTTTGTGAATAGTCCCAATACATAATTCAAATAATATCAATTTAAAATAATCTAAGTCAAAGTCACCAATAAATATTAATCCAAAAATCTCAGGATCCAATTTAAAATTGTTTAGATTTAATTTAAATTTCAATCCAAAATATATTTGGTGTGACAAGTAAATTATTTATTTTAAATTTACTTATAAGTAAATATTTTAATTTAAGCCAAACATACTTATATCTAGGGATGGTAAAAAAACTCGTTGGCTCGTCAGCTCGGCTCGTAAAAGCTTGGCCCAACTTGGGCTCGGGCTCGTCGAGCCACGAGCACGAGCTAGGGCTGAGCTCAAGAAAAAAAATAAGTGCCGAGCTCGCTCGGCTCGGCCAAAAAACGAGCAGGCTCCTTGGGCTCGTTGGAATGAGCCCACGAGCCACGAGCCGGCTCGGCTCATGGCTCGTCCCAACGGACACATTTGTGACCGTTGGCAAACGGTCATTTTGCTTTTTTTTTGTATGTTTTTTTTTTTTACTTTCAATATGTTCCTATAAATACCCATTTTCTAAACTCATTTTTTCATACTCAATCTCTTATCTCTCATTCAATTATATACTTAATCCATTAACAATTCTCAAATTATATTCTCTCGATATTAGTGTTCTAATTAATATCTAGTATCTTATTGTCTAGATATTACTCTATATAATTTTCTACTTCTACTAATTCTATACATTTTCATTTTCTAGTTTCTACATTCTAATTCTACTAAATCTTCATCTTCTCCTTTTTTCTTTATTCTATTATTCCAAATGGCATACAACCGAAGTGATAATGATTTCAGTGGTCTTAATGACATTCCAATTCCAGAAGATATTATTGATCAGTTTGGTGGTAGCACTGATCCAATTGATTTGGAAGACGTTCATGACGACGCCGATACACAAACCACCATTGGTTCTAGCACTAAACGAAAAGCCACCAAACAAAATGGTATATGCTGGCAGCATTTTGAGTTGGTGCCGACTGGTAAACTAGTTAACGGAGTTCTTGAGTTTAAAGTACAGTGTAAACACTGTCATGAGAAGTTTGATTGGCACAAGGGGATATGTACGACCAATCTAAATAGACACTTCAAAAAGTGTCAATACAAACATGGAGGTTTGGATACAAATCAGGCACAACTTCAGTTTGGATCTCCGGGAGCTGGGTCTAGTAGTCCCGCTCTCAACAATTGGATATACTCACAAGAACTCATGCGACACGAAGGACTGCCTGAATTGATAGAAAATGTCGAGTTTCCACTATGCTTGGTGGACAATCCTCATTGGATGTCATTTGTTCAAAAATATCTACAACCAAGGTACGTTAGTATTTCTAGAAATATACTTCGTAAAGATACTATTGTTAGATATAATACTAAGAAAGAAGCTATTATTAATTATATTAATAATTACAACGGTGTTGTATCTTTTACATCAGACTTATGGACAGGTTGTAACCAAAAAGGATACATCGTTGCAACTGCACATTATATTGATAATAGTTGGTTAATGCATAAAAAAGTGATAGCATTTAAACAAATAGACTATCCTTATAATGAAATAATATTTATCAAGTTTTATTAAGTGTGTTACATGAATTTAAATGTGATTCTAAGGTTCGTATTTTTACATTTGATAATGCAGGCCCAAATAATATAGTAATTGAAAAATTAATGCAACACTGTAATCTACAATTTGATGGTATTTTATTCCATATTCGTTGTGTGTGTCATGTGTTTAATTTAATTGTACAAGATGGATTAAAATTTATACAACCTCAATTGAAAAAATTAGATATTCTATTAATTATATTTCGGTTTCACCATCAAGAAAACAAGTTTTTGCTGCTCTATGTACAGAAAATGGGCTGCAATCAAAATATTTTGCAACTGATGTTACCAATAGGTAGAATTCAACATATCTTATACTTGAATTGTGTGAAGGTTATAAAGATTGCATTACTGTCTATTATAATGGTCGACACTCACACGGCTCAGAATATGATTTAGAATTACATGATTGGAAAATATGTGGTCATGTTAGAAAATTTTTAAAAATTTTTTACGATGCAACAAATGCATGTTCTGGTGTTTATTACCCAACTACTCCACTTGTTTTAAATCATTTCTATTATATTGCTAACAATTTTAATAGGTATAAGAATTTTGCTCTTTTTACTAGTATTATACATGTTATGGAAGTTAAATTTAAGAAATATTGGAAACAATTGCCTATGTTATTTCCATTAGCATGTATCATGGATCCTCGACTTAAGTACAAAAGTCACAATAATGGCAATTTCTGATAAATTAACTTATGGAAATCCAGTCACGTGTGCTAATTTAGAACAAACTTTATGTTCTATGCATGAGGTCTATGATGAAAAGACCATTACAAACGTTGTACGACCTCTTAATCCAACATATACTTCATCATCAACTGATGACATTGCCTTATAGAATTACGTCAATACATATAGGACCACTCAAGGTCAACAATTAGTTGGTTCTTCTTCTAGTTCTTCAATTCCCCGTTCTAATGATACACCTGTAGAGTTAGGTAGGTATTTTGCGCATGATGTGCTTAGTATGTTAGATGACGAGGAGAGAAAAAACTTTGATATACTTAAATGATGGAGACAACATCAACGTAGTTACCCAATTCTTTCTAAAATAGCACGTGATCTACTAACACCTCCGGTCTCAACTGTACTATCGGAGGCTGCATTTAGTATAAGTAGCAGGGTTTTATCTAATATCAGGTCAAGACTCAAAGTCGACAATTTAGAAAGTTTACTGTGTCTAAATGATTGGGATGATGCCAAACTTCGAATTCAAGATAAATTGGACAGAATAATGTCCGAAGAACTTGAAGATTTGAATATGAATTAATCATATTCGTAGTAAGTATTATTTTGCATTAATATTTCTATATTTGAAGAATTTTCCTTATTTTAATAAAAATTTGTACACGTAACATCTTGTTCGTGTACAATTTTAACTCTTACTTTTAAAGTAACCGGTCCTAAGCTCGAAAAAAATGAGGAGGGTTTTAAATCTTACATTTTTAACATAAAGTATTTTCGATATGGTATATCTTTTTTATTTTCAAATTTTAAAAAATGTAAAACACAAAAAAATATAGGTGGATTTTAAATCTTTAATTTTTAACATAAATGATTTTTTATTTCTAATTTCTTTTTTATTTTCAAATTTCTTTTTTATTTTCAAATTCAAAACAAAAAAACACAAAAACATTAGACTAAAAAATGAGGATTTAAAAAAAACATAATCAAGATGAAGATTCAATAAAAATTTTAACATAAAGATAAATATTTAATCTTTAACATAAAGATAAATATTTAATCTTTAACATAAAGATAAAGATAAATGATTCATTTTAAATATTTACATTTTTTTCTTTAACAAAATAAAGAGAATGACTTATTTTCAAATTTTAAACCAAAAAAAAAAAAATTGAGGGCCGAACAGAGCCCCTCTTCTAGAGACGAGCTCGTCTCCATGGACGAGCTGAGCTCGTTTTTTACGGGCCGAGCCGAGTCTACTTATATCTCAAAATAATAAGACTAGCGTGTTTTTAATATTTGTATTGTTTTAAAAGTGTCTACAAATAGTTTACAATTAACAAAAAAAAATTATTATTTTGAAAGAAAATTGACGTTTATCTATTAACTAATACATGAGAGCTCCAATTTTATAAATTAATCTCTTTAAAAATCTCAAAATATATAGTCTAAATTTATCAAAAATTGTATTTGATGTAATATATTAGATTGTATAAAAAAATTATTTAATAAAAAAAGAAAAAAAAATTAAGACAAGTTGGGCCAATGAGTTGGATTGGGTTAGCATATTTCTGGCCCATACAAAACTGGGCTGGACCAGCCCAATCCAGTTTTATGTGTGACCCTGCTCTGACGGGTTGGGCTAGCCCAACCCAGCCCATTTGCCAGCTCTAGCCAAGGCCATTTGTTTACATTACAAATGGGAACCAAATTTGGTTCTCATTGTTGACAATTCCATTTTGTCGACATTTCAAAATGAGACAAAGTCGACCTCAATTATACAGTGAAAAGAAAATGAAAAAAGTCTAATCCGCAAATAATGAATATGAAAAACATAGTTTTGAACATACTATTTAATATACGTTGTAAATTAACTATTAAATCAATGTAACCAGAAATGCATATAAATTTTAAATAAGAAGAACCATAGAGTTACAACGTTGAAATTCAGTTCTAATGGACCCACCATCACAAAAACCCAATTGTCGATAATAACGTCAAATTTAGTGGACATCAGAAAAAAAAAAAAACCACAAGAAAATTGACGAATGGGAACTTGTTCTCATTTTGTGGCCCATTTGTTGACATTACAAATGGGAGCCAAATTTGGGTCTCATTCCCATTTGTCAATAATGTCGACAATTCTATTTTGTTGATATTGTCAACATTTAAAAATAGGACAAAGTCGACCGCAATTATACAATGAAAGAATAGGAAAAAAGTCTAATTCGCAAATAATAAATCTTAAAAACATAGTTTTGAACATACCATTTAATATGTTGTAAATTAACTCTTAAATCAATGTAACCAAAAATACATATAAGTTTTAAATAAGAATTATCATAGAATTACAAAGTTGAAAATCAATTCTAGTGGACCCACTATCACATAAACCCCTTTGTCAATAATAACGGCAAATTTAGTGGACATCGGGGAAAAAAAATCCCAAAACGGACCCAAATATAAGTAGTCGGTGGAAGATGAAAATTTGGGTTTGGAGGCCATGAGTTGGTGAGCGAAAAATTGATAGTGTTTTAGAGGAAGAGGGTTTGAGAGGACATCAATTTTCTTTTACTTGTTTTCACTGAATAAGAAAAAGAGGCCAAAATGGAATCGTTTTGGACGAAGAAATGAATAGTAAATATCTTGTATAGTAAGAATATATATTAATTTTTGTCATAATCGTCAACTTATCCCAAATAAAATCAATAGATTAGACAAGGTGGTAAGAAAATAAGTATCAAAGTGAAAAACATGCCAGCCAACATAGAAAACTCGTTTGAAACGTTTTTATATGCTCGACTAATCTATCTAAGTTATCCTCAAGGTGGAGGGGAGTGTTTTGGGGAGCCTACAAGTTCTATATCTAGTATTTGAGATTCTAAACTCAAGAAGGCCAGGTGGCATTCGAAAGGATATGATGACGAAGCAATGAGAGAAATGAGTAAATGCAAAAAGCGTAAAATATGCTTAATTACTATGCAATTCACGAAAGTGCATGAAAAATATTGATTTTGTTTTAAATGGCAAATGTAAAATTTCTGACTATATATTAATTTTTAAAATATGAAAATACTTGTTTTATCTTAACATAACAAAGAGAGAAAAAGCAACTTTCTTTTCTCAGAGAATAAAAAATGAGGGGAGTCTTCGGCGATCAATGGCCAAAATACCCTTGATGACTACGGACAGTATTGTTGTCGACATCATTGAGATGGTAAATCGGCAATTACTGATTTGATGTTTATAATTCTACTTGAATCATTTACAGTTATTGATCTATGTCATAATTATCGATGATCACCTACAAAAATTTTGTCAATTTGCTTCACTAACTTTTTTTGTTGTTATTCTTAAAAAGGCTCCATCGGAGATTTTGCCTGAGACCTTTAAGATGCTTGAGTTGTTTTTGATTGGTGTAGATTTTTAAAATTTTGTACTCCAAGGAATTCTCTCAACCTAAGAGGAATAGTACATGTTTGGTGAGTTAAATTAGACACGATTGAACATCATCAGAAAAGAAGAAGAAAATTTATGTTTTATTTAAAATAATTTGCACTTTTAGTCTTCAACTTTTGCAATTTGTTACTAATCTTCCATCAACTAATTTTTATAGCAACAAACATCTCCAACCTTTCATTTAATAACAAATCACGTCTCCATTGACATATTTTAACAGATTTATCTTCCTCTTTAAATTAAAAAAATAAAATAAAATAAAAACTAAAAACAATAAAAAATATAAGAAAATTACAAATAAATTCCTATAACTTTTTAAAAATACAAAGTAACTTTTAAAAAGTAACTTCATCTACCTCAAAACATATCCCATCCCATTTGCAAACGACCCTTTTATTTATTAGCCCCATTGTTTTGTTTTTCTTATTTTAATAATATTCTTGTTTAACTATAAATTTAACGAAAACTCACTACTAAGACTAAAGATACAACATAAGTCTATGTTTGAGAATCAAAATGTCTCGATACATAAGCTTTAGGTTGGGAGACTCAACCACACTCTATTTCCTATATTATCGGACACCTAGATAAATGATATTGGATCAATGGATTCAATTGTCATCCATTAAACTGATATTAAGTAAAGTTAAATTATATATTAAAAAATTAAAAAAACTTAAAAAAAAAAAAAAAAAAAAAAAAAAACACACCCAAAAAGTTGCCCCCCCACCCCCAAAACTCCGCCCCTGGCTTTATGGCGGTAAAGAAATCCTAATTTTGATTTTGGATTCCGAATAACTATCATTATCAAAAATTTGAGAAAATACAGAATGTAATAAAAAATTAGAGAACATTCGAAATATAATAACACAAAAATGGACAAATTCAAGAACTTGCAATATCTGACTTAAAACAAGAAGTATGTATTTTACCTTCCAATAATCAACTTTTCGTGTATGATTTATATCCTTCTACAATTGTTAAAAAAATATATAAGATTAAATGAGATTTACAATAAACAATCGAAAATTGCACACGTAATATAGTAAAGAGAGTAGAGTTTGAAAAATAAAGAAAATGATAATATGAAATATGAATTGAAATGAGAGATATGTTATTGGTCACTTAATTTAAAGAATGTGTTAATTATTCTTTTAAATTTGTAATTAATTAAAAAATAGTAAAAAGATAAATTATAAATATCAAGTACTTGTCAAATACATTTGTAAGGCAATCAGTATTTTTCAAAATTTTAAAAAGATCCACTATATTTCATTTTTTTCAATTATAACTAAGCAGATAGCCTAATAAACACACTGAGTATAACTTTTTTCTTACTTATAAGTAAAAAATTTAGTAGTTTAATTATTTGAAAAAATACTTTTTTCAAAAAACCTGCTTATTTACTTGTATGCAAATTTTTGAAGCTTAGCCAAACAAACAACTCTACTAATTGTTAAAAGATTTTCATCTCCTGTCTTACAATGTAGTTTGTCATTCAAAACATTTTTTCTTTTTCGGGTTTTCAGAACTACTTTCAGCATAATTACATACTAATGCACACAATAATACTGAAAAAAATAACAAGAAGACAAACAACGTAAACCAAAAAAATACAGAAATCAAATTGACTTCCCCCTTCATTTGATACAGCAAGTAAACTCAACAACGTGCGAAAGACGCATAGGGTCTTATTACGAAAAATGTTACAGAAAAGCCAATGTCATCTTCCCTTGAGAAAATGGCAACTTCAAAATTACATGTAGCCACTAAAGGCATGCTTAGTACGCACTACTGCACTCAACACTTGACAGTATAATAGATAAGATTTTGATTTCTTTTTCTTTTTTTTTAATACCGTACCAAACATGCACTCAAGTGATTCATTTACTGATTAATGTTTCTCAGAAATGTATTTACCATGAAGATCACATTAACTGAAGTTGAAATGGAAACAATACGGGAGAAGAAATTATCCACCTTGTCCTTCTTGTTCCTTTAAAGGCAAAAAAGATTTGAACCATTGCTTCCAAGGAGCATCTTCTTGTTGCTCGATCCACGAAAGAAAACAGCTATCCAACAAACAGAAGATGTTGACATAAAGAAGTTGATACCTAACGGGAACATATCGAAAGTTGACCACTTGAACGAGTGGCCATACGCCTCCTTCCAAAACTAAGGCCGGAAAAAAATCTCTCTTCACATCTTCCTTAACCTGAGCAGCACTTTTCCCCGTAGAAAACCCCATGTAAGTGAAGAATACGAGTAAATCCAACGGCCCAAAGAGCATACCATCAACTGCTACTTTTGTGGTCACAAACCGGAAGGAATTTGGACGTAGCTGTAGCCGCAGCCTAATGAACCGATCCAGCCCTTCGTACCTGCAAAGCTAGAAGTAAAATTTACCAAAAAGCCATCCATTTAGAGTAAAAACTACTTTCAATTTTCACTATGTTGCTGCTTATTGTGCTAACTGATTTCTTCCTGCCCATTAAGACATCACCAAAGTTGAAGAAAATTTGAATAAACATTTTATTTGACAGTTTCAAGTGAAAAGGTTCCATGTTCTGAGTTTGGTCCGGCACATCTTATTAGAAGCAATAGTACAACTACCAACTTAGAAACGAAGTTACAAATAATTGAAACGATGTATGTCAACAATCAATTGACAAAGAATACTAACCAGAAGTGACCGACAGGTCCAACAAATCCAAATCCAAACAAGCTTGTGGTAGCAACTCGTCTCCAATTAATCTTGAATTCTTTATCTTCATCCTGCAGAGAAATGAGGGAGATGATGCTTGGGTCAAGGGTCCAGTGATAAAACTGTAAACAACAGGTTCGTCAGCATAACATCGAGCCAAACTGCCAAAGCTCCAGCCATTATATGCAAATTTTTTTCGTTTTTTGGTGTTTGTGTGTGTGTGTGTGTGGGGGGGGGGGGGGGGGGGGGGGGGGGGAATATAAAAAAAGGGAAAGGATCCAGTTCCAATGTTGGCAATCAGTAGCATGCAGTAACCATGATCTGCGAAGTGTAAAAGCACAATGGCATCTTCAAACTGGTGATACAAGCTATTTCTGAAACTATATAAACAATTTAGTACTATTTTTTGTTCTAAAAAAAAGATCACACCATTACAACATTGCATAAGTCAACTATCTTGTCAGGTGCAGTTCTCAGTGATCAGCAGAAGTTGGTTGTGGCTTGCAAAGGAGCAGTAGAACTTAAAAGACTGGCCTCAACATTAGATGAAAAAGGAAGCACTCTGACACTGCCTATTAACATATTGAAAATCCAGACACTTAGCTGGAGAACACCTGCAATCTCGGGCATTCGACCTTTGACCTTGTGTCGGTTCGTTCATGGAGTAATATTTAGGATACTTTCCAGAACCTTAAAGTACCCAATCAGTCATTCCCCTCAAACAGATAGAACCAGAAGAGGAAAAAAGAAAAAAAGAAAGAGACACTAAAAGAGAGGAAACTGCAATTATAATAATCTACTGCCTATACCAAGCAGTGATGTCCCCATTTTCATTGTTCTAACAATGTAGAATCACAATATTATGCATCCATAATTACTTAACTACCTACAAGTCCTATTGGCCCTCTTTCAGAAGATAATTGTCAGCTTCTCCCATGGTAGAGATGCTCTTGTCAATAGGCAGCCCAACACTGCCATCTAGTATCTTATTTGGAAGATAACTCTTCCAGTCTCTATCTCCTTGTTCAAAGGTTTCCCAAGCCCAGCTACCGAGCCTGATGCATCTTTGTTAGATCTTCACAGTAGCAGAAGTCAGCATGTGAAGAATGGCGCACAAATAGAAGAACAGGATTGAACATGCAGTTCGTGCATCACCATATATTTCATTCAGAAGGGCTGGTGACTTCATTTTTCTAACAAAGACAAATATGATAACGTGGGAAAAGGGAATAAAAAAAATTTTATTAAATAGCCGTAATGGGTCGAATATTGTTGTTTATTAGTATCATTTTCTGAAGTTATAGATAAGAGCTAAAATATTTTTCTGTTTCACTGTGGCTATGTTTTCTGAGGTATGTTTTGTTTTTGAAATTTACCTCTTTTATGATTCAAGAAAGAAATTTATCGTTCAGGCTTTATGGCATAATAAAATTTTAATTTACACTACATCATAATTGATAAAGATAATAGGCATGGAATAGTGGGTGAAGTTTTACCTACTGTTCTTTCCATTTCTTAGTAAGATTGGGTGACGGTATTCTACCTAAATAGTAGACACGGGGTAAGAAATAAGAGAACACTAAAGATCCAAGCCATAGAGTTTCTGCAATGGCTAGGATGGAGTTCTGTAAAACATATATGGATTCATGCCATATTAATTTAATGTTGCTTACACTATTTATAAATGGCAGTAACCTTGTGGGGTTCATTTCTTCTTATTGCAAGACATGAAGACATTATGCCACGGGATGTACCAAGCAGATTGTCTGGCGAGTATGAAAAAGACAAGGTAATGGAGGTGAAAAGTTGGTACATTATCTGTAGAACAATGTGGCTGGGAAACAAGAGGGTTATGCAACAGTATCACTTCATCTGACAAGGCATAGTGCCATATTAATAATCCAAACTCTAAATTGAGGTAGTAACTACTGAAGTTCTCCCTTCTACTTTTCTATTTGTTGAAGCTGAAATTATTGAGAATCCAAAAAAAAAATTCCCTATAGGAATTAGGATCGTGATTATATGGGAATTCATAACATTTTGACTCCAGAGTATTATTTGCAATGCTTGTTGAAGAATAATTCACAGGAGTATGGTGCCTCAATTTAATGAGAACATTGCCATCACACAAACTTTCCTCTCACATGTAAATGCCAGTTACACGTTGAGCTAGTGGATTAAATAACCATGGTATTAGCAACACTATTTTGCAAGCAATCCAATAATGTATTCTCATTATTCAACAGTACTAGAAAAAATATATAAACAACAGTTTAGCTGCAACTTTTTCTCAATCAGAAAAGCAATCATGCGTACGAGTCTTAGATAATGCTCTCTTATTCCAGTAGTCAATGGGCAAAGTTGTATTTATGTTATCCTATAAAATCAAGGACAGCTAGACTAATTGGTGGAAGAATTACTTCATTGTGATATCAGACCCAAAAAGGGTTAATTTCTGGAGCAGTCCAAGGTTATTGACTTTTGACAGAATCAATGTGTAGAGAGGATGTCCTTTTCTTTACATATAGAAGGAAAATGCAAGAATAAGAACGCTCTTCACCACATCTTCCAGATAATTGACTAACTCGCATTATTGATTTGTTCAAATACACCTTCTGAACCATCACTGGTGACACTTGTGGTGAACCATAGTACGATTATTCCAACATCTACTAATCTTCACTCTCCTCATAAAATGCAAAGCAAATAATACGGCTGTGATAAAATGCAAACTGCAATAACGGACTAGAAACGAAGTGTATTCTTGATCTATAAGCATCAAAAACAAGACTGTATCAACTCAAAAAAAACAATATACTATTCTTACATTTCATTTCCATGCCATCCACACACAAAATTTTTAATATAAATACAATGCAGTGTCGAAAAATACACGGAAGACGAGAAAACTCGGAAGGCAAATAAACTTATGGACATTCATTCGATTAAATGGCCAAACAAAAAAAAAAAAAAAAAAAAATACAGCCCATATGCCAGAACCAATATTCTAACAACGCCAATTAAAAATATCCAAATCCCATTAAATAATTTCATTTTTTTTCTAAAAAAAGAAAAGAAGAAGAAAACAAATACATACAGGTGATTGATTGTGATATTTCTTGGCGGTGGAATTTGTAACAGCCTGGGCAGCAATATCACCAAATCCCCAAATGAATCCTGAGCTAATGACCTGGGTTTTAATGGGGTGCACTGCCAAGGAATTTTGGTACCATTTCCAAAGCTTCAACATGCTAATACTATGAAAATCATGCAATAAAATTGGAAATTTAGAATACTTTCTTCAAAAATATAGTATGAATTTGATTGTTATTAGTCTCGGACTCGGAGAGTTAGGGCGCGGGGATGAAGGATTGGTGTCGTTGTGGGAGAGTATTTTGAACTGTTCGACAAATGGTTGAATATTCAGCTAATCCCTCCCTCTCTCTCTTTTATTTTCAACTTTCTTTTTCCTAGTTTCAGTGTTTAGTCAATTTGTTTGTGGCTTATTTGCACGTTTCATCCCTAAATTTGCTCTTATTGTGCAAAATGTCCTTATTGTTTGAAGTTTGACATCTGAACGCCTAAATAAATATTTATTTGCAAAAAAGTCAATGCCGGCCATATCCATTGATATTTTTTGTTAAAATTAACAAAAGGTAAATTAGTTCGCAAATAAATCTAAACAAGAATGATGATTTGCACAAAAAATAATGAACGATAAAGACATATTGCGCACACAAATGTTTAAAGTCAGATTTTAGGTCTTCTTCTTTCAACAACTTTAAAATTTCACACAAACATAGGGATGAAAATTTGACCCGTTGCCCCAGACTCGTCCCGTGCTGTCCTGCCCCAATTATTCGGGTAATAGGGACATGTTCGATGTGGGTCTAAGGCCGCCCCTCTATTAGAATTCTATTTACAGTAGAATACCATATAGTAGGATACCATACATGTAATATTCCTATTCTAGGTATAACTCTTTTCCTTTTCTTATTAGGTTTCTATTAGTCATCCATTAGTATATATATATATATATATATATATATATCTTGTACCCTATTCATTATTTACATTACATCAATATACAGAGAGAATAATTTCTCCACATATATTTTCTCTCATATTTCACATGGTATCAGAGCGACGATTCTGAGCAACGATGTCTAGTACAAACACCATAGAAGCGACGATTACCCAATCGGATCCCATGGCTCTACAGCAATCCGATCATCTCGGTTTAATCCTCGTTTCTAAACCACTTGATGGAAACAATTATGGACAATGGAGTAGATCTATGAGAATTGCTCTAATTGCCAAGAATAAGATTAACTTCATTGAAGGAAAGATCAAAACACCGGAAGCAGAAGATGAGAAGTATTCCATATGAGATCGAAGTAATCATATGGTACTGTCCTGGATACTTAATTCGGTACATCCAGATATTGCTGAAAGTATCATATACTCCGAATCTGCCACAGAGGTATGGAATGACCTACGAGATCGATTTTTTCAAGGTAATGATGCGCGAATATATCAGATTCGCCAAGAGATTGCTGAGCATCGACAATGAAATCAATCGGTGTCAACCTATTATACCAAATTAAAGGGACTATGGGATGAATTGGGTTCTTATCACAACTCAATTGGATGCACTTGTGGAAATCTTAAAGCACTGGCTGAAAGGGATGAGAAGGAGAAAGTCATGCAATTCCTGATGTGGTTGAATGATTTTTATTCTACAGTTCGTGGAAACATACTAATGATGAGCCCCTTTCCAGATACCAGAAAAGTCCACGCTATTTTAATGCAACATGAAAGGCAAGTTGAGGTTACAACAGATCGTGAAGGACAACATTCATTCAATTGGGAGAAGTCGAGCAATTGGAGGACGAACAGAAAAGATAACAATCGGTCGAACCGGTCGACCGTTTCATTTGATCTGACCGGTTGACCGATTTGACGGAACCTGGCCAGAAACGATGCACCCACTATGAGATGATTGGCCACATCATTGATACCTGCTATTTCATCCATGGCTTCCCTCCAGGGCACAAGTTTCATAGGAATGACGTGAAGCCACGAAACAAACGCTTCACAAACACTACTACCACTTCTACACTTGACCCAAAGGAAGACAAAACGCTCACAACTAAGGAATATAAACAGATCATGACACTTCTAAACAACAAGTCGGGTAATGACAAGCCTCATGTTAACACCTCAGGTATCAATCTCTCTACTACCCCTTCGAGTAATTCATAGATTATTAATAGCGGGGCCACTGACCATGTGACGAAGGATGGTATTCTTGAGAATGAATTCATGCCAAAACACAAAATTGTGCAACTACCGAATGGGGGTCATGCTCCTATTAAATCTATTGGTGCAGTTAAATTTGAAAATAATATGACTGTTGATTATGTGCTTTATGTTCTCAATTTCAAAGTTAATCTATTATCTATCAGTATACTTACTCAAGGGTTAGGTTGCTATGTGACATTTTTTTCTGATTTTTGTGTCATGAAGGATTTGACGACGAAGAAGACGATTGGCTTGGGAAGGCAACGACCTATATTATCTTTCGCAAAAACCACAAATACATCATACTACTAGTGGATCAACCAACTTATGGCATAGACGTCTTGGACACCCTTCAGCTTCACCTCTTCAATTCTTAGCACGAAGTACCTTAGATATTAGTTTTGATTCTCAAGATATTTGTGATATTTGTCATTTGGCAAAACAATCTAGACTCCCTTTTAAAGTTAGTCAAATTTCTAGTAATAAACCTTTTGATTTGATTCATTATGATATTTGGGGACCTCATAGGATTTATTCTTATTCTGGTGCTAGATATTTCCTTACGATTGTTGATGACTTTTCTCATTATACTTGGGTACACCTCATGCGTCACAAATCTGAAACTCAAAGCATAATTAAAAATTTATTTGCTTGGGTTAAAACTCAACACAACCTGACTATAAAAATCCTGAGGTCTGACAATGGCCAAGAGTTCTTATCTTTGCAAACATTCTTAGATGAAAATGGTACAATTTTTCATAGATCATGCCCTTATACCCCGCAACAAAATGGAGTGGTCGAGAAAAAACACCGACACCTCCTAAATGTGGCTCGTGCCATTAGATTTCAAGCCAATCTTCCATTAAAATTTTGGGGAGAACATATCAAAATAGCTTGTTATCTCATCAATCGGATACCTTCGCCATTGCTCTCACACAAAACACCATACGAAAGATTACACAAGACACCACCACCTTATTCCCATTTACGTGTCTATGGTTGCCTATGTTTTGCCACCAACCTCAAAACCAACCATAAATTTGACACACGAGCCAAATAGTGTGTGTTTCTTGGATATTCCTCAGGACAAAAAAACATATACTTTATATGACCTAACCGACAAAAAGCTAGTCATATCCCGAGACGTCGTGTTCTATGAAAATATATTTCCATACACTTCTCAACAACATGATGAAACCAACTTCATCCCATTTCCACAATCTATGCCTCTAGATGTTGAAACACCACATTTCACAAACCCTGAGGACCAACACATAGTAGAAACGGATAACTTGCTTGAAGATCCCATACCATCATCCGTTTCAGACGGTCGACCGGTTCACTCATCCGTTTCAACAAAGAGTCCAGCCGGTCGACCGGCTCCCTGCTCCCTCATCTGGTTCAACAGAGAGCTTAAACTGTCGATCGTCTTCACCTACCGGTCGATCGGTTGAGCAGTGTCCAACCACCACTGATCCACCTATATCTTCTCACCCTCCAGATGACCAACTTCGACGATCCACAAGATCAATTCAAACCCCATTTCATCTGAAAGATTACTATATCAATCATACTCTGCCTCCTCAAGCTGGATCTCTTCTAGTCAAATCCAGCACTTGACATCCTATATCAAGGTATGTATCATATAGTAACCTTTCTTCTATTCATCGTGCTTTTACATCTAATATTTCTCATATCATTGAGCCAGCTACATATGAGTCAGCATGTCAGGATCACAAATGGGTCGCTGCTATGAATGATGAAATTCGTGCCTTGGAAGAAAACAATACTTGATCACTTGTACCACTTCATCCCAGTTCTCATCCTATTGGTTGTAAGTGGGTGTTCAAAATTAAATTTCATTCTGACGGTACAGTTGAATGTTACAAAGCACGGTTAGTGGCAAAGAGGTTTACACGACGAGAATGGATTGATTATAATGAAACTTTCGTTCTAGTTGCAAAGTTAACTACAGTCAGATGCTTGCTTGATATCGCCTCTATTCGTGACTGGACGCTTCATCAGATGGATGTTCACAATGTCTTTCTTCATGGTGATCTTGATGAAGAAGTCTATATGACTCCCCCTCCTGGATTTCGTCAACAGGGGGAGACACCAGTTTTAGGTCGACTTCATAAATCTTTATATGGATTGAAACAGGCATCTCATTCTTGGTTTCAAAAATTTGTATATGCTATTATTCAATTTGGGTTCAAACAGTCACATACAGATTACTCACTCTTTACAAAGGTCAATGGTAATTCATTTACGGCAGTTCTGTTATATGTGGATGATATGATTGTCACAGGAAACAATAGAGAAGCAATCTCTACTACAAAAACATTCCTTGTATCCCAATTCAAGTTGAAGGACCTTGGCACATTAAAATATTTTATTGGAATAGAAATTGTTCGCTCAAGATCGGGGATTTCAATAAACCAAAGGAAGTATACTCTTGACATTCTTCAAGAAGCCAGATTACTTGGATCAAAACCTGCAGCATTTCCCATGGAGCAGTCATTGAAATTTAATTTGACTGATGGAAAGTTATTGAAAGATCCCACATACTATCGACGGTTGGTAGGAAAGCTCATTTATCTCACCATTACCAGATCAGAAATTTCATATTCAGTCAATACACTCAGTTAGTTTATGTAGACACCTAGACAACCCCATCTTGATGCAGTTCATCGATTACTCCAATACTTGAAAGGGACACCAGGACAAGGATTATATTTCTCATCAAGTGAAAAATTACAGCTAGCAGGATTTTGTGATGCAGATTGGGCCAGAGATATTACTACACGACGGTCGATTACAGGATATTGTGTGTTCTTGGGAAAGGCGCTTATATCATGGAAAAGCAAGAAACAAACGACTGTGTCTAAATCTTCAGCAGAAGCTGGGTATAGGGCAATGGCTTCTATTACATGTGAGCTTATATGGTTGAGACAATTACTAATAGATTTATGTGTAGATCACCCACAAGCAGCAATATTATATTGTGATAATCAAGCAGCAATGCATATTACTGCTAATCTAGTATATCATGAAAGAACAAAATACATTGAAATATATTGTTATATTGTTCGTGAACGAATTTCTAAGGGAGAGATCAAGACTGCCTATGTTCCAAGCAACAATCAGATTGAGGATTTATTTACTAAAGCATTAGGCAATGAGGCATTTCACAATTTCACTCACAAGTTGGGCACTTTTGACATACATGCTCCAACTTGAGGGAGAGTATTAGAATTCTATTTACAGCAGAATACCATATAGTAGGATACCATACATGTAATATTCCTATTCTAGGTAGAACTATTTTCCTTTTCTTATTAGGTTTCTATTAGTCATCCATTAGTATATATATATATATATATATATATATATATATATATATATATCTTGTACCCTATTCATTATTTACATTACATCAATATACTCCACATATATTTTCTCTCATATTTCACACCCCCCAATATTTTTTTATTTTATTTGTTTTGAAAAATCATAAAATAGAGTTACAAATTACAATTTTTGCTAGGAATATGCTGAATGAGATTTGAACCTATGTTGGAACTATTAAATTATAAATCTTAACTACTGCATTACAACTTCAATCTTTTTTTTTTTTTGGGCTACAAATATATAAAAAAATTCTTTTTTTAAAAAGTTATTTGTTTTCAATTTTTTTTAAATATTAATCGGGGTAGTGACGGCTCCCTACCTCCGCGAATTGACAAGTCGCGGGGCATCCAAAAAATTGTCGCAAGGCAGGGCAGACTTGTCTCATTGCTATCACTACACAAATAGATAAAATCATATACATTGTAATATTATCGTTTTCTCTTATTATGTAAAATGTCCCTATCATTAAAGCACAAAAATCTATTTTTCGTGCTTAACCCAACAATGGTAATATTATATATTTTTACATATATTTTTATGAGAACAATTATATGCAAAATCATACACAACATAGAACAACAATGAATCGTCGCTTTGTGTAGATGTAGAATGCAAATTGAGATGAAGACCTCGTGGACACAAGCCAATCCTAGTAGACACTTCCTTACGTGTTAACACCGTTTGGTAATTTAGTTTCGCACAATTTTATTATTTCAATTAGTGCCTTTGTTTATTGACATCTGAAATTAAAATTCTTATACAATAAAATGGAGGTTGTGGCTCAATGTATGTGATTTTCTCTGTTCGTGTAAAATTTTATAGTTGATGGAAGAAGAAGATTTGAAATCTGGCTTTAAATGTTTGTAAGTGCAAAACGTTACATCGTTCACTTTTTTTTCACAAACTATTCCTCATTTAAATTTATTTGTCCAAATTAACTATTTTATTAATTTTAATAGCAAATGTTAATGGATATGGACGGCGGGAACTTTTTTACAAAACAAGGTTTATATAGGAGTTCAAATGTCAAAATCGAAACGATGAGGATGAAATATACTAATTACCTATTTCTTTATCTAATTATTCGAAGTAATATCTTAAAAAATCAGATTACACGGCCTATTCACGAATTAAGTCGGCCCAGTTTACTAAAAAGATAGGGGAAAATTGACAAAAGTTCCACTTTTTGGAAAAAAGTTGAAAAATACCCTCAAAATTAGTGTTTTAAAATTTACCCACAAAATATTCAATCCAATTAAAAAATACCTAAAACTACTTAAAAAAAAAACACAAACACAAAATAACACATCTACAAAACGCGCCAGAGATTGAACCCAGTCGCCGAATTTGTAGAACACAAAATCAAATTTGCTGAAATTTTAAAAATCGTATATACGTAGAACACAAAACCACCGAACTTACATCCAAAAATACCAAATCTATGGAATCTGTAGAACACAAAACCACCGAATCTGAACTGAAAATCAAATTTGCTGAAATTTTTCCAAGAAAGCTGAAAACGCATTGCTGTGTTCAATACAAATCTGAAAACTAATTCAAATATGCAAACGAGCTTCCTTCATTCCAAATATTCTGATTTTTTTTCAAAATACTAAGAATTTGGTGGAGAATTTATATCAATCAGTTGCGTTAAAAGGAAATTTCCAGATTTACAGTGAGCAATATTTAATTCTGCTTGAATTTATTTATTTTTTGTTTATTTTGGATTAAATTTATGATGATTTCTTCATTCTAATGTTTATCTATTATGAATTTCAGTTCATGTATATTCATTCCGTTGATTGTGCTTTCAATATTATGAATTTCTTCATTCTGCTCGTTTTGTAAATTTTCCGTTGATTGTGCTTTCAATTTTTTGTTATAATTTTGTTGTAGTGTTGTTATTAGTAGTTTTTACTTGCAAAGAGAATTTGATATATGTTTTCATTGATGAAAGAATTACTGCAGAAGATTTTTAAATTCCATATGAGCTGCTTAATTCTTGTGCTTTGCTGGTGCTTTTTAACTTAGAATGACTTTGTGCAGAACCATAGGACTGGTGTGAGGATGAGGTTATGATTAAGGTTAAGATTTGAGGTGTTTTTCATGTAATGTATATGAATGCTGAATGTTTGAATCTCGTGGCCTTGCATTAATATTTGATGTCTTAGTCAATAACTTCTATATACTATTGTGCTGCTGCTGCTGCATTTTGGATTTTGGATTTTGGAATGAATTATTGATTTCTGCCTCTACTTATTTAAGTTTAAGAAGAACAGATTTCACATTTATGGGGGAGTAAAATCATTTTTATTGACACATGAAAATGAAATCAGATGCATTAAAAAACCAGAGCAGCCAAAATAGTGTAAATGGCAACATGGCTGTTCTTATTTAAGTTTATTTACACTGGTAGTTAAGAGTAACTTTTGTCAAACTAGGTTTAGAAGTTGACTTATAAATCCTGTTCTGATAAGCTTTTCTTTTTTCTTTTTTTTTTTAAGTTTAACAAAACTAGAAACTAGATCTTGAAAGATAGGAGCACAAACTTAACTTTCACTGTAATAAGGCTATACATATTTTTCTTCTAGTTTCTCCATGAGATCATGCAAGGATTGATCTTCTTCTATGTAATAGAAGATCTTTGAGAGATTCTAAGGCATCTTCTACTTAGAATGCCCAATGTTTGTGTTAATGACTGGAGATCATTTGGAATTTACTTGTATTCTAAGCTTGTAAAGATTAACAAGGATTGATCATGTATAGTACTAGAGATAAGAGAAGTAAAGAAAATAAAAAGATAACTATTCTGATAGCCTAGACAAAGGTTATGTGTTGATGAAAATCAAAGAGAATGAAGAAGAAAAGCAGACTCAAGGGAATCACATGTAGTACATTAATACATATGTTACTATCTACTTTTTTGCAGGGATGGAACTTATCAATATCTTCTTACATTACAATGGTGAATGGAATGAAACCTATGAATACAAGAATTTCAAGAAGGCTGGGATATTAGTTCCTGTAGATTGTACATTCAACATGCTTGTTGAAGAAATTTATTTGGAATTGGAGTTGAATCAAACAATCATGGAGATAACAATTCAATATCAAGTGAAGCATAATGATCCTCTAATAAAGATGAAAACCACTAAGTCCCTGTTGTTCTATTTGGAATTGAAGAGAAAACACAAGGATTTTACAAGTTTTCCCTTGTGCATTGATTTTTCAACAGTAACAAATAGTAGAGCATCATTTAATCTTCGTGAAGGACTTGAATTGCAAAAAACAGATGCTGCTTCAAGTTCAAACATACTTCAGCTCCAGATATATGAAAGAAATAACACTACAGTCATAATCCCTCCAAGATTACCAACTATTGAAGATATTGCTTATGAGGCTTCTCATTTGTTACCTGGTGTTGAAAATGTGATTGGGGAAGCTGAAACTACTGTGATTTTCCATCCAAATGTTGATAAAATTGAAAGAAATCAGATTTTCTGCAATAAAGATGTCTTGATGAATAGTGTTGCAATATATGCAATGCGGAACCACTTCCAATTCAAGGTGAAAAAATCCGATAAAAAGGTCTACGTATTAAAATGCATGGATTCTAATTGTCAATGGTCTTTCAGAGCTTCAAAAGTTGGAAAAACGGACAACTTCAAGATAAGGTACATTAGAAATGAACATGTTTGCTCGATGAATGTGATATTGGGAGATCATCGACAAGCCTCTAGTTCATTGGTGGCAAATTGCATCAAATATAAGTACAGCTCTGCAAAAACTATATACACTCCAGCTGACATAATAAATGACATGAAGAATGAGTATGGGGTCTCACTAAGTTACAATAAAGCTTGGAGGGCGCGAGAGCATGCATTTGTGGAGTTAAGAGGTGATCCGGATGAATCATATGGAAAACTCCCTATGTATTTGTATATGTTGAAATTAAAAAATCCAGGTTCAGTTACAAAACTGGAAACTGATTTGAACAACCGATTCAAGTATTGTTTCATGGCTTTAGGTGCTTCTTTGAAAGGATGGAGTTACTGTAGACCTATAATTGTGATTGATGCTACGTTCTTAAAGGGATATTATAGTGGTACGTTATTCACAGCATGTACCCAAGATGCCAACAACAATATTTTTGTTTTGGCTTTCGGAATTGGAGATAATGAAAACAATAATTCATGGGAATGGTTCTTACAGATGTTGAAAGAATCTTATGGACAACGGGAACACTTGTGTATCATATCAGATAGACACCAGAGCATAGGAAATGCAATACAGACTGTATATCCAGAAGCCATGCATGGTGTTTGTTCTTACCATTTGTTGCAAAATTTGAAGAAGACTATTAAAAAGGGTAATAAAAATATAACAACTCATTACAATGCAGCTGCTAGAGCTTACACAAAGGCTGAATTTGACTACCATATATCTCAACTTGAGAAAATTGACAAAAAAATCCGGCCTTATTTGGTAAGTTTTGATGTTTATTGTTATAATTTAATGCATTTAACAATCTTAATGCCCTAATTGACAGAATTAATTGTTTTTCATGTAGGAAGATTCTGGATATCATACTTGGTCGAGGGCATACATGACAAAGAATAGATATTCTACAATGACGTCAAACATAGTTGAATCAGTAAATTCAGTTACAAAACCAGCGAAGAGTTTTCCTATAAATTACTTGTTGGAATTCTTGAGATGCCTTGTGCAACATTGGTTTTTCAAAAATCGGGATGATGCACAAGCAACGTTTACTACACTTGCAACAAAGTATGAATGTATGATGCGGGAAAATTCAAGGGATGCAATGAAATTTAAGGTAACAACTAAAACGTTGTTTAATTTTTACATAAATGATGATTACTCTTTTGTTATGTTTATGAATTAATAGCAAATATCTAAATATTCTAATGTACTGTCTGTGGTATACAGTTATCAAATGCATTGCATTAGTTCCACTAGAGACATATAGAGCTGGTAGCTAGTTGTTGAGTATGAAAGATTTTTGCTTGATTGGCTTGTTTTTGGTAGTGCGCAGCTTGAGGTCAGTTTAGTATAGTTTATTAAAGTGTCATGTCCTAATACTGTCCAACCATAGGTAGCCATCAGTTAAGCGAAAATTGATATGAAGACCTGTTAACCTTAAGGTTAGTTAACCATAGGTAGCCATCAGTTAACCTTAAGGTCAGTTTAGCACCAGTTTAGCATCAGTTAAGGTCAGTTTAGCCATCATTTAACCTTAAAGTCAGTTTAGCATCAGTTACCCTTAAGGTCAGTTTAGCATCAATTAACCATAGCACCAGTTCTTAACCATAGGTAGACCTGTTATGTTATTTTGAGTTAACATACTTGGATTCTGGTTTGAGAACTTAAAAGATTTTGTTTCAATAGAGATGAAAAATGTTTTGAAAGGATAAAGAATTGAATCTTTATTAGAAAATCTTTTAGCATTTACAAATCTGCTGCTTTGTTCTGTAAACTAAAGTTACAGTCAATTTTTTTTTTTTTTATGTATTTTTTTTAATCTATTAGATACAAGCCTATATAAATGTGTAATTTGAGCTAACATAGTAAGTTAATTCATTCCTTGTGTAGGTGTTTTCGTCTAGCCAAATCCTACACCAAGTTAATGACGGTGTATCTTCCTACATAGTGAACATGAACGAAAAGAGTTGCTCATGCAATAGATTTCAAATGGATGATATTCCATGCAAACATGCACTAGCAGTAGTTGCAGTCAAACATCTCAATTCTTACAACTATTGCTCCAAATACTACACAAAAGAGTCATACATGAACGCATACAAAGAGACAATCTTTCCACTTGGGGACTGTAAAGATTGGGTTGTGCCGGATGATGTTTGCTTTAGTATTGTACTACCACCAATACCAGCAAGAAAATCTGGAAGACCGAAAGAAAAACGGTATCGATCAAAGAGTGAGGGGAAGCAAGTAAGAAAATGTGGAAGATGTGGAGCATATGAGCACAATCGAAGAACGTGTAATAACCCAAGACCATTGAAGTCAAACAAAAAAAGAAAACTGTTCACGAATTATTGAATATTTTTGTTCTAATAAGGATGGATTCAAATTTGTTCATTTCAGTTGTGGATCTTCTTATTTTCTATTGAATTTTAGCATTAAATTGCATCATGTGATTGTAAGATTCGTCATCAGCTTGCACTTTTTTAGGTAAAGACAGAAACTTCCGAAGTATGATTTTATTGTTTTTTGTTAAACAATTTATAGATTGTTCTGATGACCTCTTCATTGATAAAACCTATCAAATGACACAACAATCAGGCCATTTGCATAAAAGTTTCCTTACTAGTGAACTATTATTGAAATGAAATGTTCTGCTGTTACAAGTCTATGCATTTCACTTCAAATGTAACAAGAAGTTACTACGTGAATATTCGAATCTCTTCAATTATGCCACATATGTTAATTCCTCAATTTCAATACAATTGCTATTATGTAATTTATATTTATATAAATGTTTCCAATTTTTATTTTTGAAAAAAATAATTTTACACGGGTAACATATATGTTACCATATTTGTTTACCTATGTTATTCACTCATTTTCATTAAAATCAATTTGACAAGGGTAACACATATGTTACCACGTGTGTTACCCTATGCTACTTCCTTATTTTCAATACAATTGCTATTTTGTGATTTATCTCCTTGTGAATGTTTTTAAAAAATACATTTATTTCGTCTATAATCAAATATTTTCAATTTTTATTTTTGAAAACAATAATTTTACGCGGGTAACATATATGTTACCATATTTGTTTACCTATGTTACTTTCTCATTTTCATTAAAATCAATTTGACAAGGGTAACACATATGTTACCACGTGTGTTACCCAATGTTACTTTCTCATTTTCAATACAATTAATATTTTATAATTTATTTCCTTGTGAATGTTTTAAAAAAATACATTTATATAGTTTAAAATTAAATATTTTCAATTTTTATTTTTGAAAACAATAATTTTACGTGGGTAACATATATGTTACCATATTTGTTTACTTATGTTACTCTCTCATTTTCATTAAAATCAATTTGACAAGGGTAACACATATGTTACCACGTGTGTTACCCTATGTTACTTCCTCATTTGCAATACAATTGCTATTTTATGATTTATCTCCTTGTGAATGTTTTTAAAAAATACATTTATTTCGTCTACAATCAAATATTTCCAATTTTTATTTTTTGAAAACAATAATTTTACGCGTGTAACATATATGTTACCATATTTTTTTATCTATGTTACTCTCTCATTTTCATTAACATCAATATGACAAGGGTAACATATATGTTACAACGTGTGTTACCCTATGTTACTTCCTCATTTTCAATACAATTGCTATTTTATAATTTATCTCCTTGTGAATGTTTTTAAAAAATACATTTATATAGTTTAAAATTAAATATTTCCAATTTTTATTTTTGAAAACAATAATTTTACGCGGATAACATATATGTTACCATATTTGTTTACCTATATTACTCTCTCATTTTCATTAAAATCAATTTGACAATGGTAACACATATGTTACCACGTGTGTTACCCTATGTTAATTCCTCATTTTCAATACAATTAATATTTTATGATTTATCTCCTTGTAAATGTTTTTAAAAAATACATTTATTTCGTCTACAATCAAATATTTCCAATTTTTATTTTTGAAAACAATAATTTTACGCGGGTAACATATATGTTACCATATTTGTTTACCTATGTTACTTTCTCATTTTCATTAAAATCAATTTGACAAGGGTAACACATATGTTACCACATGTGTTACCCTATGTTACTTCCTCATTTTCAATACAATTGCTATTTTATGGTTTATCTCCTTGTGAATGTTTTTAAAAAATACATTTATTTCGTCTACAATCAAATATTTCCAATTTTTATTTTTGAAAAATTTACTTTTACGTGGGTAACATATATGTATGATGCAGGGAACCAGAAGTTCTTGTACTTGTTTGGTTGTGCTGTTCATTGTAGGAGTTGTATTTGATAAATTTGTTATGGTATCTTCAATCTAAGCAGGGGAACACATGACCTTTAAGTCTTTACTACTTTGGAGACAAAACACTGCTCTTTTATGTGCCCATGCATCTTTTGTTTCATGGATTGAATGCTTTTAAGTTTTAACCATTTTTGGCAAGGGTGAAATGAATGTATTTGCCAAATAAACAACTCGGGGAAATTGGGCAAACAATTATCTTCTCTGTTAGTAACTCTTAACATCCAGCCAATATTACATTCTATTGAAGCCAAAATCCTAAAAATACTTCTTTTTGTACACAACACACAGCACATACGACATGAAACAATAGAATCCCAAAAATGGAAAAAACTAAACCTCAACAACTAGATTGATTCAAGAAAAGTGTTTACACTTTGAACACCCTGATAAATATTAACCAACTCAAACACAGATTGAACACGAATACCATAAATTTGCTATTTGAAAACCAAAACAACGACAAACCAAATCGAACACCACAAAGAGAGATGAAATCACAGAATACCCAAATTTCTATAACTAACCATTCTATTCAATACACCACCATATACAAATACTAAAATCTGATAACAATTTGTTCCTTGAACACATCTTATACAAACATGAAATATGTGTAATGTGTAATAAATTTTCATATTGACATTAACAATTAAATAAGGTACACTCTACCTAACTCTGTCTGACACCCTTTCTTCATCGGTATCAAACCCTTCATCTATTTTTCTCTTTGCATATTTAAACAAATGAACTGAAAGAGTAAGCCGAGCTTCTTCAAGGTTGAATGTCTTCGACATTTCTCCCAATTTCTGATGAGCAAAGTACTCGGCATATTTGATAACATAAACACCACAATCACCGCTGCAAAAAAACAAACAAATAATTATCACAATCCATTATTTGTAAGTTACAAAATCTGTTCCAATACATACACTTGCCATCATTCATACTAACCTTTGGTATTGCTGTGGTATCTTACCCAATATATGAATGTCCAATTCATCAAAGGGATCTTTGCCATCATATGCACTCCAATCAACAAAACTAGAAGACCTAGCCTTATAAAAACCACTATGATGGAGAAGAGAAGGGATTATTTCAGCAGATGGCATCACTATTTTACGGATATGATTGTCACGAATGACTTTACGATAAGAGTTGAACACATTGAGGCATCGATGTACAATATCAAAATGTAGAAGGATCCAATGCGCTCTATCTTGCATCATAACAGGAAGTAACACATGGTCAACGTCCCACCATGGTGTGTTACAAGCCATTCGACATCCTCGAACATAAGATAAAAGTGCTTTGTTCCAACCAACAACACCTTCATTGCTCAAAAACTTTTCAGTAGTCATTCGTATAAAACAATCAAATGCATAATCTGTTGTCGTCAAACGGAGTTGAAGCCTATCACTGTGCCTTATTGTTTTTCGCAGATAATAAAAGGCTACATCGATATGCTGAAAAATAGAAACAAAATATTGCCCAATGAAACGGTCAAATGCATTAATACTTAGTTAAAAGGTTGACATAAATTAAAACAAAGAAACTAAAAATTATACCGTATCTGTTAGGCACTCTTCAGGTGTACGCAAATCATAAAACTATTTCTTGTCCACCACTTCAAGCATTCCAAAACTAAATGGTGGACTGATCATCTTGTTGTTATCATTAAATTTCTTTTTCCTACAAATATAATAATTAAAAATAATTAAACATCATCAGATTATTACACTATCTATTTGGGAATAAAAAAAATGCAACTTACTTGTTGTTCTTACACAACCCCATAATAAACCATTCTTCAAAATCAACAATGTCATTAACATCAATAGCATTAATTTCGTCTCTTAATACAGATGTACAACTCCTTATCTCTCGAATAACAGCCTTACTCTTTCCTGATGATACAAATTCTGAGATATAAGGAGATCTGTACACCGCTGCAGTTTTTCTTGTCCTTCTCCTAGGTGTACTGGGAGTGATATCATCAATTTGAATAATATCATCATCTTGCTCAATTTTCTGAACGCTTAAAACAAAATTTATAAAATTAATTAACATTATCAACTTCTATAAAATGAAAGACAGCAATATTTCTTAGAAGTTGTATTGTGAAAACTCTACCTCTACCATCTTAGAAGTTGACATATTTCTCATGTAAATAGTTTCATCAATCATTTTCAGATCATGGTCAGTAAATTCCATATCATATAATTCAATATCGGAAGCAGTAGTATCCAAGTCAATCCCTAAGTCAAAACTTGGGCTAAAGTTAATCATATTGCACATTTTTTGACTAACTGCATCATTGATTAAATTTTTTTTTTGTCCTTCCACCTAAAAATAGAAATAATGAAATCATGATACTTTAAACTGAAATCCAACAACTTAATAAATAAATTTTACTAAAAATATGTCAAAATTATTAGGTGTACCTCAAACTCAATAGCACCATGATGAACACTTTCATTTTCGGTTTCGTCACAAAATACTGCTTTCCCTTTCCCTTTCCTATCATTCTGAACCTGTAACATAAATTAAACTTGTTAATAAAAACAAGCCAAAAACTCATTCAATTTCAAAAAGTAACAAATGTGTTACTCATTTGATCCTTAAAAAAGTATTTGTATTCAATAAACTTTCTTATTATGATCATGAAGATGTGAATCAGCCGGAAACACTTTGTGGATGTGTATTCTGTGAAAAGAGGTGTATGGAGGAGGCTTGTATTCAATAAGCTTGTGACTTTTGGGGGATGTCTTTGTTTGATTGATGATACGCAAGGGATATTACTATTAACTGTGGCTATATAAGAGATGTTCTTCTAGACCATAAATTGAATACACAAGGGGTATTACTATTAACTGTGGCTCACATTAACATGTGTGTTACTAGTTTGAAAATGAATCATACCAACATTGGTTTCTCTTTGAAAAGGCAATTAACTGTGGCTCACAGTAACATGTGTGTTACTAGTTTGAAAATGAGCTAAAACATCATCTTAGTCAAATAAAATGTGTTTTACATTATAGTTATTACTCATTCATTTAAATTATCATATCATATAATCATACATTGATTCATGAAATTTAATACATATATAATGAAAGTAACAAATATGTTACTCATTTGAGCCTAAAAAAAGAATTGAGTTCTTAAATGTACATACCTAACTTTGAACTTCAAAGTCTTTCAATTGGGACTCATCATTGTCCTCAACTTGAACCTATAAATACAATTATTGGCAAACATGAAATTTAATATATGGTAACATATATGTTCAACATGCACTAACAAGCATGAAATGCATGATACTAAAAAGATAAATTAATTTTAGAAATCGTACCTCTGTCTCAAATTCAGTATAGTTATTGAAATCGTTTTTCTCAAATTCATCCTACACAAATAATAACAATATAAAAACAACATCATGACTCCACATAAAAATAGTAAAATAGGTTAATACTATTTAAAAGATAGGGCTTTATTTACATACTAAAAAGAATTAAAAACACATGAGAAAAAATACCTGTGTCTCCAAAATTGGAGAATATAAGACAATCTGCCGATTCAAAACAACCTCTTCTGTGTCAAAATGGAATTTTTTGTCCATCTGATTTAAAAAATCAGCAATCATGTTTTGGACGTTCCCATTGAGGTCATTTAGCTGGCTTTTCAAATCCTGCTGAAATGATAAAATTTCAGCCTGCTTCGCTTTTATTTCTGATTGCTTCGATTCTATTTTAGTAATTCGATTCATCACAACTTCATTTAAGTTGCAACAAGCCTAGAAACACAAACAAACAAACACAAAGCTCATATTAAATTATATTTATAAAAAGAAAATCAGACGCTTAATTCAAATCATTACTAAAGAAAATTAGCATCAATTGAACTTAAAAAGAAAAAAAAAATATGTAAAAATCTGTCACCTGTTTATTTTCTCCATCCCCAGTAAAACCCCTTGAATTACTAGCACCATCAAATGCACCAGTTGGATTTGATTGAGGAGGATCGGCAGAATGAGGATTAAATTCAATGCTTGCCTGGTTCTTTTCAAACAACCTAGAAGCATATACTTCAAGCTTCTCTTCGTCAGTTGCCTTTAAATTATTAACTTCAAACTACAAAACAAAACAATTCATATAATTGTCAAAAATGTAGCATATAATATATCGAAAAAGAAATGAAATATACATATATACAAAAAAAAAATTTACTTACAATCAAAAGATCAAATAGATCCTTCTCCAATTGTGACCCAGAAACAGTCACGTCGGCTTCCCAGTTCAAAAAACGAGGTCGGGCACTTCCCTCTCCAATCATCGTACAAATGTTACCATTAAGGCAAGGTATAATCTCATATGCCCAAATCTGGAGCGAAATTGGAAACTCATTCAATCTGTAGGACCAAGCCTTTTTACCAACATCCAGATTTTTATTTTCAGGATTCAATGCCAACTTCATGTGCCTGATTGTAATCTGGAAAAGATCATAACCCCATGCAAAATTGGCCATGTCATCGGAATCAACCAATCTCATGTGAACATCATCTACACATTTCTTGTACGAAGTTGTATACAAGAAAGAAGATATAAGATGAAGAATTGCCAGCTTAACAACATCCACATCAGGAACTTCATCATTTAGGTTTAGGAAAACCTTTCGAAGTTCTACCTTCGACACACTTCGAAGGCCTCTAAAATACACGTCCTTCAATCTATTTGCCCCCCTATCATATTTTGAAATATGATCACCACCTGAGCATTGAAGTCCAGATACAAGGCAGAATTCTTCAATGGAGAACTTCAAGGCTTTTCTCGACAATTTCAACCAAATTTCGTTGTTGTTAGGATGTTGAATCTGCCTTAGAAGTAATGAGTGGATGAGCTGGGGTTTTAGAGATATACTTTTCATGTCCAAATAAGTTGAGAAAGGGAATTGTCTGAAAATTTTTTGTTGAACATCGTTCAGTTTTTCCCTAATGTCGTAAATGACGTCATAACTGTATGACACCAATACTTTACCAGGTAGCCTTTTATCGGGGTTACTGATGAATTCCCCATCCTGTAAAATGAAAACAAAACAATAAATTGCTATTTGCATTTGTGTAACATAACAACTATATTGAGAAAATCAATAATAACAGTTGATAAGGCTAATTTCAGTCATATGAAAAAAGTAAAAAATAACAAAATTCAATTCCAATCATTTATCCACTGCTGAATTGCAGTATCTCTTCACTATCTGAACTTCAATGTTTATTTTGCTACACGACATGCACAAGAAATTATAAAACGTATATACAACAATATAGCAAAACATAAATAGACAAATTATAGCAAACAGAGAAATTGTAGCAAATAAAAACAGAATGTATCTTCATGATATATAACACTAAAGAAATTTGAACTATAAAATAAATAAATAAATGCTAAATAGGACATGCATTTCGAGCATATTCTCGCTGCAACATTTAGAACAGTATAAAAAATTCGAGAAATAAAATATAAAATAAAGAAATAGAGAAACCGGACACAAATTTCGAATATACTCTCATTCAAACATGTAGAACAATATAGGAAATTCTAAAAGCAAAATAGAGAAATAGAGAAACAGAACATACATTTCGGACATTTTCGAGTCCTTCGAAGTCTTCTTGGACGGAATTTTTACTCCTCTTCGTTCTATTTCCAGATATAGAAGACTTCCTCTTCAACGTTTTTGAATTAATGCCTATTTCAAGCTCAATATTAACAGATTGACCTTTTGATTTCACCATTTTCGAAGTCAGATGAAGAAATTTTGAATGTATTACTAGAGATGAAGAAGTTTCGAAATGAAGATGAAGAAATTTCGAACTGATATGAAAAAATTTCGATTTCAAACTGAATATGAAGAAATTTTGATGAAGAAATATTAACCGATTTTGATTTGGAAGTTTATGGAGATTTCTCTGAAAACGACTTTCTCCGCTGTTGAAAGGGTTGTGAGCTCACGTTGGGGGGTTGTGGCGGATGGGTTGTGGAAGTGGGGTGTACAGTCCTTGGAGCGCGGGTTTTAGTGTGGGTATTTACAAATTAGTCCTTCAAATTTACAGGTAAATTTATTAACAGAAATATTAAAGTAGGATTAAAATTAAAAAATATAAATTGGGGGTATATTTCAACCTTTTTAGGAAAAAAGGGTACTGGAGCTAATTATCCCAAAAAGATAATAATAAAAAAAAAACGTAAGCAATTGACCTAGTTGGGAATTATTATATATTTAATTAGTAATACTATTATTAATAAATCATACTTATAAAGTATTTTTATATTTCGTAAACGACTTAATCTACTTTGTAAGCACTTCAATGAGAATATTCAACTTTCTTTTAAATTATATTGAATTCTTAAATAAATAAATAAACATTAAAAAAAAATGATGGATGGGAGGACCAGCCCAAAATATTACCGCTTCATCCTTTTTCGCACCCCTAATAACGTCATTGAATATAATATTTATCTATTGTTTTGTTCTCTAATTTTATAAAATTACATTGCACATGTTGTGAAATTTATTTTCCCTTTCTAGTTTATGAACGCAAGTTTGGCTAGACTTATAAGCTGGTCAAACTAGCTTATAACTCCAAATTACAGCTAAAACATACATCTTAATTTATAACTTGGCTTAAATTTTAGAATAAGTCATAAGTCATGTCCATTCAACTTATCTAATTAAGTATGGTTGGCCGATAAGCAAAGTTATAATTTAGTAATTGGAACATCCAAACATATGTGCTTATTGTACTTATAAGCACGTGGCGTCTTAATATATAAATTTTTCAATAAAGTACTTATTTTACTTATAAGATAACTCCAACTTATAACCTCTAGCCAAACATGCATTTAATTTGCACTTCTAGTACTCGTAAAGTAGTTTTGTATTTGGAATGCAGCTGCAGTGTGTAGAAGTTTAAAATCGAGTTGAATTGTCAAGGTCCAACCCAGCTCGAAACCTTCATGAAAAGGTTATAATTATGACCTTTTGAATTTGTTGACGTTGGAAAATGACGTGATAGTTTCCAAGCCAATTTAATGTTTAAGTATTAAGGTCGGACGTGGCCAAAGTAAGCAATAGATACGTAAATATGTAATAGAAGATCTATTTGTATATTCTTTCTAAGTGTGTGCTCTTTTTTTAGCAATTCATGTCTCCTTTTCGGGACATTTATGTTTCCTATTTATAGGAGATATGTAATAATTACATGCATTTAATATCAAGTTGAGCATTAAATGCTTACAAGACATTCTATTTTTGAGCATTTAATGTGAAGTGACATCTGCATTAATTACGACTGATGGACGGCTGATCTAACGTTTGACACGTGGGAAGATGTGTCATTGATGACGTGAACTTAACAGTAGGCGATTGTGGCATAACCTCCTACCTGAAGTAGGCTCGGCAGAAGCTGATGGGTAAAACCTAATGTGGTAGAACCCCCTGACGAGGGAACTCCTCTCCATATAGGCTTGGTAGGACCTGACTTGGTAGAACCTCATTCGTGTGATTTTCGGTATGATCTTCATATCTAGAATAGAGAGACTTCGGCTTGCTGTGACATATCAGGTTGGGTATCAATAATTGCCCCTAAGGCCTACTCTTGACTATAGTTAGGGGTGGCCTTCAGTTCGTAGTATAGACATGGATTGACCTGATTTGTTTCATGAGTTCATACATGGTTGATGTGATACTATTGACAGTTCGTAACATTGGTTGACAAGTCGCACGTCATTAATGAAAAATCATCTTTTGCGTGGCTTAATGATATATTTTAATAGTGTGTCATCATTGCGCCGTCGTGTCATTATTGCGGTATTGATTGCGCTGTCTCTTTGCCTTCCTCCTCCATAAATAGAGAGAAATGGGGCTCATTTGGGACTCTTACCTTCACACTTTCTCTCAATTTTAATTGTTGTGTCTGAGCTGATCATCATAGCAGGTATCAAGATTGCCGATCTGACTTAGAAGAAGGGTGTAGCTATACTCTGATCTTAGGTATCATTCATACATCTTTCCTTTTTACACTTTCTTTTTCCTTTCTGATCTACTTTGTTATTTTTTGTAAAGATGAGTGTTGAGACCGGTAGTGGGGGTGAGGACGATGTTATATCTTGGGGTAGAGGTCATGAGGAGGAAGACGTTAGTTCGGGTAGGATAGTATAGGAGATAAACGAGGAAGAAATTCTTAGCCATGCTCCTTTGACAGCTGTTCATCCACCGAGTAGGTCGTTCCCACAAGCCGGAGGTGGTGAAGATAGGAAAGTAGGGCTTGCAATGTTAAGTCGGAGGACAATGGAGATAGAGTCCAGATATAGGAGTACTCCGATCTAAAAATGTAAGTTATTTCCTTCTGAGGTCAGCCAAAATTAACTTAAGGATTGGTATAGGGTCTATAGGTGTAATACCCCAATTTTTTTTTTTTTTAATACTAGATTATTCATTATGATCCTTAATTATGCTTTGAATATTAGGTGCCACTAAATTTTATACGCTAGTTTAGTAAATATTTTGGGTGTTTAAAGACCTAAAATTTATATATCAATATTAAGCTCGTTTTGAAGCTCGTATTAAATTACGTGTAACTAGCTCAAGAAAATGATTATTCAGTTAAATTAGATCTTATGTATGGTCGTTGAAGTAAATTCAATTGAAAATAAATTATGGTCATATATAATATATGGAAAAGATCTCCTGCCCCCAGTGGACAGGAAATCCTTGCCCACATGCTGACATCCTTGCCCACATGCTGACAAGTCAGCATGTGGGCAAGGATTTCCTGCCCACTGGAGCAGGAGATCAGGACCTATATAATATATAACCAATTAGTTAATAATTTTATTAAATTATTGGTTTCTTTATATATATATATAGATATGATCTTTAGTTTAGATAATGTTCTAAATATATAATTATGGTCTTTAGGATTAGGCATACGTGTATGAATTCAGATATATTTTCACAAATTCCGAAAATTGATGATAAACACTAAGTGGGCGGTTGCAATGAAAAATAATAATCTCCCTTCTTATAAACTTTCATTATTTGCATATGAAAAGGCAGTATCCTCCGCCAGTCAAGTTATCTTGCAAGAAAAATTATAAGGATTTTGGGTTCATAGAGTTTTTTTTTCATATTTTCAAGCACGTTACTTCTGATTATTAAGGTAAGACACTATCCAATGCTCAAATGATAGGATTTTCATGATAATATCTTAAGCTTAAGTTTTGCATGCAAACCATAATATGGAAATTTGGTGGACAAGTCCATCGATATAGATATCTATACATGCTTTTAGGACAAGTCCTAAAGGTGCCGGCAAGCCGAAATATGAAAGTATTTGTTTAATTGCTTTTCTTTCGCTTTGATATTAACATGTTAAATTCGAGCATGATGTCTTACTAAGTATTTCTTATACTCATACTTTTCATATTAATTTTTCAAATACCTGATCGCTAGATTGGCTGGAGTTGGTCGAGGTGCTCAACGTTGGATTTTAAACGAACTATAACATTACAAATATTTCTTTTGTAAGTTTTTCCAGAGCCTATAGCTCACTAGGTAAATATGTGTGGTGTTTAATACATGCTAAAGGATGATAAAAATGTTAAGTTGTACTTTAAAAGTAAGTTTTATTGTATATGTTATTTTTCTTACACATCAGGGTGATGATTTAGAATATTTTGTTAGAGAACTTAAGAAATCTAGGAGTGGACAGTTTCATGACCAACTTTCAAATACCATCACGGACTCCACAAAAATGTGTTTGAAACTCTCAAAATATGTATACGTCCGTATCTAAGTTTTCTTTACGTAAATATAAAGACTCCATTGATTCGATTTGTGTAGCATGAGTTATGAATAATTTAGTGTCAGGGTGTCAAACAGAATTTTTGCCACTGCCCAGTATGGTCACCTCACGGTTTTCACTCAATCGTCCCTAAAGGATATTTTATAAATTTTCCATATTTTACCAGATAAAACTAGTTTTAAATATCTTTCTAACCCAACAAATTTCACAAAAAACAGATTTGAAATGTATTTTATAAAAATCTTCAAAGTGGCTGCACCCGACAACAGCAACTGCGCTGGTCCTATGTATTTAGGATGAAGTTTGAAATATTTACATTCATCTTCTTGTTATGAAATCTTACATAGAGGTTATATAGGGAATTATCTTTCATTAGGAACTATATTTATTATTTTCTAATGTGTATAAAATTTTATACATATTTTCTTATCAGTGAGGCGCAAATTTAAAATGTATTGCGACTAAGCATCTTCCAAAATTTATTATAAATAGGTAATGCGCCGATAACTTTTCAAATTTGGCATATCATTAGTATATTAATCAATAGTGCTTCCCTTAAAAATTTGCAACTCGACGATATCATTTAAGTATCAAACGAAATTTCTTTTATTTAGTCAAAATCTTTGAAAATTTTAAATCATGAATTTAAGTAGCTCTTGACACCCGAAAGTTAAGTTTCGGGGCGTCACAATAGGATCCCTGACGGTGTGGAGTTTATTATCCTAGGTCCCGACCTGGCTACAGGGATCTACCTCATTTTTCCTAGAATTATTAAGAAGTTCTTACGGGAGTGGAGAATAGCTCTGACCCAGCTCTGCCCTAATGGTTGGAGGACCATGGTGGGTTTTCTCATCATGTGGGACCAGCTCGACTTCTCCCGTCCTTCAGTTAGGAAATTTAATAGTCTGTAGTCTTTTAAGCGGGACGGAAAGAGGTCGGGCTGGTGGTATACGTCGGTGAAGTCCAGGAAGGGAGGTAGTTTTGTTACCAAGACCCCGGACTCGGTTAAAAATTGGAAGAAGTATTGGTTCTTTGTCCGAGGTGCTTGGTAATTTTCTGAGAATGACACCAAGCCAGACGTAAACATACCAGTTCATTATCACGAACTAAGTAAGCATTGACTCCTTTATTGTTTAGGTCAGTCAAACTCATTGCTTACTGACCTCTTTTTTGTTTCTTTCCTTGTTCAAGGTACAACTCTTACAACCCAACAGAAGAATCTTCTGAGAGAGCACGGAGGACGCGCACTTTGAGCGAGGAATCCCAATCTTGTAGCGCGCTGATAACTAAGGAAAACTTTGTAATAGCTCGGCTTTTCCCTTCTAGTTCAAACATTTCTCCACCTAGTAAGATGAAGTCCCGATCTGATTACTTGTCCTATTTTTCCTTTTCACAGTTTTAACTCTTTCTCCTATGCAGGTCATTCCAAAAAAGAAATGAAGGACATTTCTACCCTACTAAAGAAGTCCGATCAAGTTGGAAAGGAGAAGGGAAAGGCCTTGGGTAAGGGGCCTGGACAAACTTTCCGATGCCGATCTACAACTGTACCAGATCTGGCTCCAACTCCGACACTCAATACAGCTCGGAGTGTCAAATAAGTGACGTCCTTCTCAGTCCGTGAGGGGCCTTCTCGAGCTCAGTAATCATCAGTTCAGATTCCTATGCCGTACTTAGGATCTAACCTAGAGAAAGACAATGAATACCTAAGGCTCTTGGGTGTTCTTCCCAAATCGGTCAGGGATTTCTTCCGCTCGAACTCTCCCTCTAGAGACGAGGTCTCCAGGCTACCTCTCACTGCTAAAAAGTCCATGAGGTTCATGGCGAAGAGCTCCATTCAAGCAAAAATACTAATAAAGTATGGGAGCGGTGGATTCCACCATTGCCGCGTCGGTGAACTCTGTCAGTGCGGTGATTCGGTTCACCTTAGCAGTTGAGAAAATGGGTAAGACTTTGTTGAACTTTCAATTCATGAAGGATGAAGGTCAGAAAGTTGTTGCTGAGCTGACCGGAGAGAAAAGGATCCGGGATGAGGTTGAGGAGGGAGTGAAGATGAGGGATGAGGAGCTTAGAGCGAATGAGTCAGAGCTTCAAGCTCTGACAGAACAACTGGCGGATGAAAAGAAAAGAAGGACTGAATTGGAGACTTCTCTAGAGAAGAGTCAGGCTGACCTTAGAACCACCTTGGAGAGGTCGGTGGAGAGGGATGAAGTTGTGGCTGAGTTCAAGTCCTCGGATGCTTACCTTGATGATCAGGAAAAGATCTACTTCCTCACTATGGAGGAGCTAATTGAAACCGTCAGTGAGAACATCTGGACTGGGATGTCCAGTTCTTGAAGGATGAGCTGGACGAACTGAAGAAAGGCTCCAAGTTCAATCCCCCTTCTCCTGAGGACGAAGGCCAGTCTCTGGGGCAAGATTAGTTTAGGTGCTCTATACTTTTTGTTTACCAAGGCTTCTTTCTTGAAATGTACTGAACTTCTCAATTAATGAAAGTTGTCGTTCTGTTAACTTGTATTTTATTCTTCAAACTAATTAGAACTGACTTCTGGTAATGTGACTTCTGACCTCTGACTTCAGACTTCTAACTTTAGCTAACGTAATTTCTTCCCAAGTTTGTAGCTTGGTTTAATAGATGAGCTAAAACTGACATCTGACATTTGACATCTAACATCTGACTACACTCCTCGAACTGACAATTGACTCCTAACCTCTAACTTCTACCATTTGGCTTTGGCTGATGTAATTTCTTCCCAAGTTTGCATCTCGGTTTAATAGATGATTTGACGTCTGGCGTATGACATCTGACTACACTCCTCGAATTGACAGTTGACTAATTGCAAACCATATTCTTGTTTAAGAATCGAATGTAATAATACATAATTGAGTAGGAATATTGATGCACCATCAAGACATGACCAAATCCCAATTATATAAATTTTAAAATTTGTTGATTTTGAGAATATTCAAAAATTTAGAGAGTTAATTATTAATTGATTCTTTACAAAATATCAATAAATATTGAAAAGTTCTCAACATTTTTTTTTTAAACTTAATTCAAATAAAGACAACTAAAGTAATGAATTCTAGAAGTCTTCTACTGTAACACATGAAACCCAAGGAACAATTTCCATAAATTGAAAATGAAGTTCTAAATTGTATTGAAATTAAAAAAAAAAAAAAAAAAAAAAAAAACTCTTATTGTATAGAACTATATTGAAATAACAAAGAAAAATAAAAATAGTTAAAATTGTGGTCTAACAATGAATTTTAATTTCCAATTGCATCATATAAAATATTCACGATCCACATCTTTCAAACTATATTTAAGTGCATTTGGTAGACATGAAATTAGTAATGGCAAAATTACTCTTTTGTGTCTTGTCCATTGAGGAATCGAAACGAAGACGGAGAGAACATGGTTTCTGCTTCGAATTCGTCTTGACTATTTTATTAATTTTATTCTATTTCATTTACATTTTTTAATTTAAATAATATATATATATATATATATAAGTAAAACAGGATATTACATAAAATTTATTATTTTTAAGGGAATTTAGTGCTATAATTGAAAACAATTCAATTAGTATCACAATAATAAGAAATAAGGAGAGTGTATTCAATTAAGACTTGGTAGGACTTTTATGGAGTTTAAAAGTCTAGGTGTATTCAATTCAAACCTTTTAAACTTCATAAAAGTTTAGGGGTATTCAATATAGATTTTTAAAGACTTTTAAAAAAATTTATAAAGTCATGCGATATTTAATTCAGACTTTTTAAAATCCTATGAAATTTAGTGATATTCAAAATGTTGATGACTTTTAATGATTTTATAGAGAATTTTATATGTACTAACTTTAAAGCACAAGGTATAAATAAAATATATTACAATTTCTCTCTCATTCACATTGAGATTTTGAAAGACTTTTGAAGAAAAAAACATCTTTCATTCCCTTATTTTTTTAATATGCAACATTTCTCTTTTCTTTTTCCTTCAACAAACTGTAGACTCAAGATTAATATCCTCTTCTTTCTTAAATGTTATTTTTTTTTCTCTTCAACAATTCTTTTAATGTTTTCCTCTTGTTTCTTCTTTTAATATTTTTATCTCTATTCAATGTAATTTTTTTTCAATATTCTCCTAACTATTTTTCCATTTTCTTCTATGAACTTTTAGAGACAATAAATTTTTTTTTTCTTTAATATTCCCATAACCATCTCTCTCTCTCTCTCTCTCTCTCTCTCTCTCATTTATCATTTTCCATTTTTCATTAAAAATAAAATAACTTTATAATTAAATTCTTATATAATTATTGATTGCAATTTATTAATGTAATGAATTTTATCAAGTTAAAAACTGTTTTTTATTACTGTATTTTTATTTTTATTTTTTCTATTTATCTTGATGAGTATGGTTGTATTTTTTTCGTCTAAATTGGTACTTTGATTATTTATTTATGCAATTGTGGTGACTAGACACGTGTTACCTAAAGATTATTAAATATAACAAGGGAGATAATGAACTGGATAAATTATTTTGTTGGAAAATATTTTAAAATGAGTCGCGTGCCATAATTTTTTGAATTTATCCACAAGCCATTTAAAAGTTTATAGTTTTATCCAAAAGAAAAAATAGAGTGAGTTATATCATTAACTTTTGATATAGTTTACTTGCAGCAATTAAATAGAACATTAATTTTTATGAATTTATTAATATAAATATAATTAAATAAATTATTATTAAAATTTTCTCTTGCGACAATTTTTTAAAAATGTGGGATATTAAATTTTTATTTTCAAAATTTTTAACTGAAAAAATAAAGTCTATAAAAGTCTGTGAAAGTCTATGAAAATCTTTTAAAATGAAATTTATAATAATTCATAAAAGTCTATAAGAGTATTAAAATCTATAAAAGTTAATGAAATCCATCAAAGTTAGTTATTTGATAAATGTCAATTAAAGTATTTAAAAATCTAGATTAAATACATCCCCTTAGAGCATCTCCAATACAACAATGTCAATGTACAATGTCTAGTACTTTTTTTGACAAATGGTCAAAAAGTGCTTATGTGGCACAATTAATGTTAGAAAGTGTCTAACACAATGTCTAATTCTAGACATTATCCTTGACAATATCCATCATTAATTTCAAAATATATATTCAATCAATACATTTCTCTCTCTCTTTTTTTTCTTTCTAAAAAGTTAATAATAATTTGCTACATTTATATAATGAATATTGTTGTATTGGAGAAGTTTTTTAATATAATGTCAATGTCTTTTGTCACATGTACATATTAGACATTGTTATATTAGAGATGCTCTTAAATAGTTGAAAGTGAGAAATAGCAGCCCATTTATTCTGCAATTAATGGACAATATAGACATGAACGATTGTGAGGCACACAACAATGAGAATATTTATAATTAATTATGTCCAACAAATTTTGCCAAGCGACACAATAAGGTCACTCATTATTTTAAGGAAATTTCAAAATGGCATCTATGTCTCTATCCTAAATAAATAGGGGTCCCCATTTTATTTGAAAATCACAAATTCTTTCATAGGTAGTTGCTCGGCTATAAAAAGGTAATTTATCTTTAATTAATTGTTTTAATTACTTTTAAATAAGCAAAAATTATAAAAATATAGTAAAAATACTCCCATCAACGCTGAGAACCTCTGGGAGTGCAAAACCCGATGTGCCATTTGAACTCGGGATGGGAGTGTCAACACCCAAGGTTAGGGTGTCGACCTAGCCAAGATATCGAAACCCCAAACTCTTTAAGACACCACATTTATGGTATTTTTAGTTTTGGTTGACTCCTAAATTGATTTGGCTATGTGGTATAGACATGTTTAATAAACGAGTACTTGAATTATGTAGATTTTAACAAAAATACAATTATACAAGGTAAGTATCGGTACATTCAACTTCAATACAAAACATGTAGGTCTACGACTATGCGATTACTTAATAATCTATGCAGTTCATTCATTTCTTTGTGACATTGATTACTGATATCCATACGATATTTGGTATCTTGTGTGGTACTAAATACCTATGTGGTATTGAATAATATGCGACATGCCACTTGGTGACCTCAGGATATTGTGCTACATATCATGAATTTATGTCATAGCACGCATCATGGGATTATATATCATTGAATACGATATTTATCAATTGTTTTGTTCTCTTTTATAAAATTATATTGCATGTGTTGTAAATTTATTTTTCCTTTCTAGTTTATTAATGCACGTTTGGTTGGACTTATAAGTTGGTCAAACTAGTTTATAACTCTAAATTACAGCTAAACATACATCTTAATTTATAACTTAGCTTAAATTTTAGAATAAGTCATGAGTCATGTCCATTCAACTTATCTAATTAAGTATGGTTGGCCAATAAAATGACTAATTTACCTTACCATAAATGAATTTAACAAAAGCCAAAAGTTTATGAGCAAAGTTGGCACATCCAAACATATGTGCTCATTGCACTTATAAGCACATTTTGTCTTAATATATAAATTTTTCAATTAAGTACTTATTTTACTTATAAGATAGCTTCAACTTATAACCTCTAGCCAAACATGCATTTAATTTGCACTTCTAGTACCAGTAAAGTAGTTTTGTAGTTGGAATACAGCTGCAATGTAGAAGTCTAAAATCGAGTTGAATTGTCAAGGTTCGACCCAACTCGAAACCTTCCTGAAAAAGTTATAATTATGACCTTTTGAACTTTAGACGGCCACAGTCCCCTACAAGGAAATATGGGTCGGGTTTATGGTTAGACATATAAATGATCTTTTATATTCAGGATATTTTTAAGAAAAATTGGCGTAAATGGTCTCAAATCTTTGCCTTTAATAGAGAAATAGTACATAACCTTTGTTTTTTAACACGTAAATCCCTAACCTATGTATTTTAGTACGCAATTGGTCTTTATTTGATAAAAAAGACAAATATGACCTTAGTTTTAATTTTAAAAAAATGTAATTGAATTTCTAACATTTACAAAATGTGCTAATATGTCCGATACGTTTATTAAATAATATTTATTTTAGCATCTTAAATATATCACTATAGTTGTGTCAATCAAACTTTTCATAAGAGAAAAATATGAAATTATTACGCTTTAGATATATATAATTACTATGTGATGTTAAAAACTTAAATAAAAAGTAAGTTAACAAAATGTCGCATATAATTTTATGACATTAAATCAATCTTATTACGTTTTTTTTAATATAAAAATAATAATAATAATTAATTTACACATTACGTGTTCTTTATTTTTGAACGATAATAAAAAGATAAATTAAAATATGAAGAATACAATTTGAACTCTAATATTTGTAGTTACTAAACAAATAACTCAATTAAATAAAAATATTTGAGCATCAAGTTTGTGACAAGGTTATTTTTCTTTTTATGTTGTAACGATAAAATAAAAATTTAAATTTTAAATATTATGATTACATAATAATAATAATAAAATTTTAAATAACATGTTTGTTAAATAATTATGAGTTTAAATTTTAGTTATTTTATAATGGTTCGTAAAATATACAAAATAATTTAGTATATTATCGATTTATTAGGAATTCAATTGAAATTTTTTTAATTAAAAATAAGGGTATATTTGTCTTTTTTCATCAAATAAGAACCAATTACGCAAAAAAAAAAAAAAAAAACACATAGATTAGGGACTTTTGTGCAAAAAATAAATATTAGGGGACCATTTCCACACTAAAGACAAAGGTTAAAAACCATTTGCGCCAATTTTCCTAATTTTATCGTACACCATAAAAATATAAAAGAATTTAGAAAATATTATTTTATTTTTTTTATTCTAAAAATATTATTTACTTTTCTAATACTTGTTGTTACATTTGTTACGTTTATTACATTTCTTATAAAAAAATATGTATTATATTTATTATATTTAAAATTTTAAATATTGAAAAGTAATTATAAAATTTTAATATCTTAATGTTCTTCTTCTATTTGGATTCGTCTATTTTGTAGACTAATTGCAAAAACATATTCTTGTTTAAGAATATAATGTAATAATACATAATTGAGTAGGAATATTGATGCACCATCAAGACATGACCAAATCCCACTTATATAAATTTTAAAATGTGTTGATTTTGAGAATATTAAAAAATTTAGAGAATTAACTATTAATTGATTCTTTACAAAATATCAATAAATATTGAAAAGTTCTCAACGTTTTTTTTTTTTTTAAATTTATTTCAAATAAAGACAACTAAAGTAATGAATTCTAGAAGTCTTCTACTGTAACACATGAAACCCAAGGAACAATTTTCATAAATTGAAAATAAAGTTCTAAATTGTATTGAGACAACAAAGACTCTTATTGTATACAACTGTATTGAAATAACAAAAGAAAATAAAAATAGCTAAAATCGTAGTCTAACAATGAACTTTAATTTCCAATTGCATCAGATAAAATATTCATGATCCACGTCTTTCAAACTATATCTAAGTGCATTTGATAGACGTAAAATTTGTGATGGCAAAATTACTCTTTTGCATCTTGTTCCATTGAGGAATCGAAATTAAGACGGAGAGAACACGTTCTGCCTCGAATTTGTCCTGACTATTTTATTAATTTTATTCTATTCTATTTTATTTATATTTTTTAATTTAAATAATATTTTTGAAAATATTAAAAAATATTTATATATATAAATAAGTAAAACAGGATATTACATAAAATTTATGATTTTTTTAGGGAATTTGGTGCTATAATTGAAAACAGTTCAATTAGTATTACAATAATAAGAAATTTAAGCAGCTGAGATTGAGAAATAGCAGCGCTTTTATTGTGCAATTAATGCGCAATATAGACATGAACGATTGTAGGGCACACAACAATTTGAATATTTGTAATTAATTATGTCCAACAAATTTTGCCATGTGACACAATAAAGGTCACCCATTATTTTAAGGAAATTCCAAAATGGCATCTATGTCTCTATCCTAAATAAATTGGGTCCCCATTTTATTTGAAAATCATAAATTCTAACATAGGTAGTTGCTTGGCTATAAAAAAGTAATTTATCTATAATTAATTACTTTTAAATAAGTAAAAATTATAAAAAGATAGTAAAAATACTTCCATTGACGCAAACAACCTCAGGGAGTGTAAAACCAGATGTGCCATTTGACCCCGAGATGGGGGTGTCAACACCCAAGGTTAGGGTGTCAACCTGACCAAGGTATCGAAACCCCAAACTCTCTATGACACCATATTTCTGGTATTTTTAGTCTTGGTTGACTCCTAAATTGATTTGGCTATGTTTGTACATGTTTCATGTATGAGTACTTAAATTATGCAGATTTTAACTAAAATCCAATTATACAAGGTAAGTATCGGTACATTCAACTTCAATATAAAACATATAGGTTTATAACTACATGATTACTTAATAATCTATGCGGTTCATTCATTTCTAGGTGACATTGATTACTGATACCCATACGATATTGTGTATTTTGTGTGTTACTAGATACTTGTGTGGTATTGAGTAACATGCCACTTGCTACTTGGTGACCTTGGGAAATGCTGTATTGTGCTAAATATTATGAATATATGTCATAGCATGCATCATGGGATTATATACCATGTATTGATATATCGGACACTCTCTGGTATATATAGATATGTATTTAATGACCGAATTGTAGTTTGAATAAAGCCTGCGTGAGCTATACATGTGTGGGGCTCACCCATATCATATATGATCTTGTGCGAAGGTTATACATGATTGGTCTATTATGTATAGATATCATATATGATTTTACGTGATGATTATATATGATCGGCCTATCTTGGGTGGAAGTTTCGTATACAATACACAATAGAGGTGTTCAGGATTCAGAGTACATCGAGCATACACATACACCACCATACTTAATGAACATTGTGTTTATATTAAAGTTTTGCATTGTAGAATTTAATGTTGAATGATGTTGGACACACTCAGAGGATCAAACTGATACACGATGGACCGTGTAGATATTCTTTTGGAGGTAGTTAGTTAAATTGTTATATAGAACCTTTTTGTTAAAATATCACCTATATGCAATTATCTAAAATAAAATATTACTTTTAGAGGCTTTGGGGTTGCATTATGCCTACATTCTATTTTTCATGTAGCTTTTGCTGAGCCCTCCGACTCTTGATTTGTCGTATGGTTTTAATGAATTTTTTGCATGTTCGATATCGATTGAGCTCAACATATTCAATCCGTTCTTTGGATTATTACAATATTATTTTTTTGGTCATGTAAATGCTTAGGAATGAGGTTTTCCTCATCATTGCTTATTCGACAATCTAATTGTGTAATTATTCTGGGCATTGATGAACATCGCACTAAGCCCCCAGTCTTTTTTTCACATTTCAATATTTTTGTGCACCTATTGATCACGTAGAATGCTATGAGTTATATCAAAATGAGCTCTTAACATTCGATTATTTTGGCATGATCTCTACACAAAATCATTTAATGGATTTGACTCACTAATTCGGGAAAATTTGGTTACTTTGCCTAGCTTAGTTGTACGTCTAGACTTTAACCACTTGGAGAGAGTAGCATTATCCATACATGCTTTACCGCTTGACAACTTTTACTTAGCTCGATGGTTTTGCCCTCCCCAATAGAATGGTTTTTGGCTACGTGAAAGGGTAGGTTTTTGCCTTATTGGTGGGGTAGTTTTGGCTACAAGGTAGGATAGGCTTTTTCACTAATCGGTAGTAGGTTTTTCATATACACGTTGGGTTAGTTTTTTGGCTACCTAGTAGTAGGGTAGGTTTTTGCCCTATTTGGTGGGGTAATTATTTGGCTACCCAGTAAGGTGGGTTTTTCCTATTTGATAGGATAGTTTTTCTGTTATCTAGCATGGTAGGTTTTTGTCCTACTCGGTGGGAGGAGGGATAGCATTTTACCTCTACATCAATGATATTTTGAGGGTCTTTTCTACTTAATTGAGAAATTTGATGTTTCTATCAACTTATGGTATTTTGAGGGTCTTTCTAATTGATTTCCTCTACTAACATATGTTATTCTGAGGATATTGGCTACTCGATTAAGCAGTTTGCTGCCTTTACCAACTTGTGGCATTTTGAGAGACTTTGCTACTCTATTGAGTAGTTTTGTTACCTATAGCAACTTATGGTATTTCGAGAGTCTTTTGTTGCCTCTACCAAGTTGTGGTATTTTGTTGCATTTACGAACTTGTGATATTTTGAGGTCTTTTCTACTCGGTTGAATAGTTTGGCTGTATCTACCAACTTATGATATTTCGATGGTCTCTTGTGCATCTATCGACTTATGGTATTTTGAGAGTTTTTTTTTACTTGATTGGGTGGTAATTGACCATTTTAAAACGAAATGACTTGTCGAAATAAAAATGTGAGGACCTTTATCAAGGACAGTAGCTGACATTATATGAAAAACAAAATAAGACAAGCTATATAACAACTTAAATCATTTATTAACCAGCTAACCTAAGTTTTCTTGTTGGAAGCATTTCTAAATTATCCCTTTTTCCCTATTGTTCATGTTGGGATACTGAAACTTGTGTCCATCGAGGGATTTTTTCTTGTTTGACTGTGTTTTACTACGATCCTGCATGGTTTTAGTAATCAGCATTGCCTTTTTTTAAAAGCTTTTGCTTCAAGTCAGGAGGTCTTTTAGAGAGTGATATTTTGAAGGTGTGATTCCTAGTCCATTCATCGTAGCGGTTGCCACAATAGACATATGCTAGTCCAATGCCCAGGGTTACCTGTATGAATCTAGCGATGACTATGTGAACGTTTCATTTTTCTCTTAGACTAGTTGCATCATCCCTCTTACTTCGTTTGCTGCTAGCAAAGTAAGCAGCAAAATACCTTGAAAAGTCATAAAAAATTCTTATGAATTTAGCAGGTAAAGTTGTTATCCAGTTTCGAGCTTTACGCCTCAAAGTGGGTAGAAAAAATCAACACATGATCGCATCTGGCATGCCATAAAGTCGCGTTAGATCAATGAAAGTTCTCAAGTGGGTCGATAATCCTGTCATACTTCTCAATATGCAGTCGTTCAAAGTCCTCAAGTAGGAAAATTAACAACTTATGGTGCAAATGGGTCGTCTTTCAACACCAGTTGTAGTCGTTTATCTTTCATCCTTACCATAGCCTCTTCAATTTTATGGTTTATTAGCTCATTCATCATTTGTTCCAAACCTGTAGGTGGTGGTTGTTCAGCAATCTGATGGGGCACTCACATTGAGCTGCTGGTGGTGGATTTGGTGGTTGTTGATTGGATCATTGGTGTCGAACCTTGTTGGCTTGAATCTGCAATAACACTACTAGGGTGGCCACTTCGGTATGAAGAGTGTTGAATTGATGTAGTGCTTGCTGAGGATCTCTAATCACAAATTCACTAAGGATCTTTGGACACTTATTACGTTCTCAGACGTTAGATCTAGGATTGATCTGACTTAATGCTATATCGAAAGGATTTTCAGACATTTTTCATAGAACGTTAGATTTAGGGTTAGTCTATGTTAATATAAAATGTAAGGATTGACGAATGAATATTTTAAAAAACGAACGAGCCGCCTCTAGTCCGCTTTCTTGAAACAAGCTCTACCAAAGTTGCGGAATAGTCGGGGGTCTTACCCCACCACCCTTGACCAGGTGGAACCAAGTTACGCATTCCATTTAGAGAATTCTACTAGGACACAAGACCCTCGGTGGTCAGGTAGAACTAGGCCATCCATTGTGTTGATGGGTATTAGTCAAGTCTGCGCATGACAATGTCGATCGATGTGCTTTTTGGTGCGATTTTTTTTTTTTTTTTTATTTCTTGTTCCGATAATATGAATAAGAATAATGAAAGGAAAGAAAATGAAGTTTAAATATCACTTAATAAAATGTTTAATAGTAAGTTTGTGTGTGCTTGTAAGTACTTATTAGTCGGTCAAACATTATTTTTATCCATACATTTCGTAGGACCTACAACTTTTATCAACTTTTTATCCACACATTTCGTATGATCCACTATTTATAATCTATAAAAATATTTACCAAATATACTCTAAAATCTAAATACAATACAAATTATAGCTAGTTTGGAATTGCTTATAAGTTGATCAAATATTATTTTTATTTATATATTTTGTAAGATTTATTGTTTTTGATCTAAAAAAATCATTACCAAACAAGCACTAAAAACATAAAGTGGAAAATGCATATTTACTTTTGACTTTGACTTGTAACAAGGAAGCTTTTGGAAAACAAACTTCAACAAAAAATTGTTTTAATATTTAGGTGTACTTTAATAATGTTGTGCTTTTAAGAGAATCAACTTTTGTTATGTTGTAGAAATCAATTGTGAGAAGAATTATATAAGTGTTGGATAAACTTTTGTTTAAAAATTGTTGTATGATTGAAAATCAACATTTGAGCGTTTGGTAAACAAAAGTAATTTATTGATGTGACTTAATATAATTATTAAAATAGATATTGATTAAAGTAATATTTTTTTTGTATTATTATTATCACAAGTAGTATTGTAAAATTCACTTTTACTTTTATAATAAAATATAATATTATTAAATATTTTTTTCAATACATTCATCATAATTATTTTAAAAATATATATATCTATTAAATCTCAAAAGTTATAAAAATTACAAAATAAAAGCACAGTCATATAGTACAAAAATCAATTAAATTTAAATTATTTTCACGCATTAGACTTGCATCAATTCATTTTTTCAATTTCTCAATTTTCATTTAATAGAAAAAACATCAAATAAATTTAAATTATATTTAAATGGATTGATGTTTTATTATTGGAATTTTAATAAACTTGTGTGTTTGATTGGTATGGATGGAAAAGGGTGGAAAATAAAAATATTTTCCATGTAAGGAGGAAAATAAATTCTACTATCTAGGTGAGAAAATATTTTCCAACAAAGTGGGAAAAAATATGCTTTAAATGCTTGTACCTAGAAAATCCATTTTATTTTCCATGTGCAATCAAACAACAAATGTGGAAAAGAAATTTTTTGGATTTGACAACATTTTCCATGGAAGTGACATTTTCCATGGAAAATGTGCCAGAGTGTGTTTGATTGGAAGGTTTTTCATGGAAAATATCTAATCCATGGAAAATCTTGTCACATCAGTGGAAAATATTTTCCATCTTTGGCTGTTTGATTACACATGGAAAATGAAAATGATTTTCAATGTACAATCAGTTAAAGCATGGTTAAGAAGGAAAAGTTAGAAAATATTTTCTTGCTAAAATAGGTGGGTTTTTTTTTCCTACTTACATGAAATTTTTTTTCTTTTCCATGGAATCCGATCAAACACACCCTTTGATTGGCACATTTTCCATGGAAAATGTCACTTCCATGGAAAATATTGTCAAATCCAAAACTTTTATTTTCCACCTTTGTTGTTTGATTACACATGGAAAAGAAAATAGATTTTCTAGGTACAAGCATTTAAATCACATATTTGCCTACTTTCTTGGAAAATATTTTTTTACCTATATAGTAGAATTTATTTTCCACCTTACATGGAAAATATTTTCATTTTCCACCTTTTTCCACACATGCCAATCAAACACACCCACAAATGAAAGTTATTCAGTTAATTAAGATTAAAATTAATATTTTGATTATATAAAATATTATAATTGGAAATGCTAAAAATAAAATGTGAAAAGCTACTATTTTATTGTTTTTCAAAATTTTCTGTCAAATATTATAAATACTTTTTATAATTAGCAAATTATAAAATCAATCTCAAACGATTGATTAATTAAACAAGAAGAATAGACATAACTTTAAGAGAAGTTTCTATAATTTTGTGATTACTAATTAATCTAAACGAAATTGCCCACAACAAAAGGATGAGTAGTCTTGTCTCACTTTTTTTTTTCTTCAACCACACCACCTCCCCCCACCCCCTCACCCCCAACCCCTGCACACATACTCTTTAAGAATGTCAATCTCTCTTTAAACTATCTCGTTTCAAACAATGGGATTTACAAAAAAAAAAATATCAACAATAGTAACTCCATTATTGAGGGCGTCAATTCAACTGACAAGGAAAGGTGGTTGAATAAGCGCCTAACATTGAGTTGAGCCCTTGCGCATGTGTTGAACGTGGCAGTTGACTATTTTTGCATATTCGATTACCAAGATAGAAAAAGTTACAAAAAAATACTATGCCCAACGTGACAACAGATACTAGGTGGGATTCAAGTATTTGGCATTATGCAAACACCAAAATATGCTAGTTGTAATAAGTGCCTTAGTGTATCCCAGCTAACCATTAACTAATAATTAAATAATAGTATATAGACTTGATTTGTTCTAAAACAACTCTTCTTTTCAAACCCATTTTAAGAACTAAAAAAAAATGTAAAATGTAGTATTTTGCTAGTTCTTAAAAAATTAAAAAAAAAAAAAAAACTTCATAACTATTCTTCCATAAAAATAAACATAATGAAGACTAAAAATTTAAAATCCAACACAGCCAAGATTGTAGTATTATTTGATCGTGTGCAATCATTTGACTAACATATAACTAATCAAACATTAACTCACTAAACATATAATATCAAATTTTAACTCACTAACGTATAACTTATCAAATATTAGCTCACTAAACATATATAGTTTATCAAATATTAGCTCACCAAACATATAATTTGTCAAATATTAGCTCACTAAACATAAAAATTATCAAATGTTAACTCACTAATTATATAATTTATTAAACATTAGCTTAATAGATATATAATTTATCAAATGTTAACTCACTAAAATACACACTTAAATCATTGAGCATAATAATTTATCAAATATTAACTCACATCCAACTAAAATTACTTGAATTTGTGTCTCCAGCTTTTAAAAACGAGCATTTCTGTCTTTTTTTAATTTTATTAAAGAGACAATTTTAACTTTATTACTATCAATTAAAAAACAAAAAAAACATAACTTTCTTCTTCGTTCCCATCCCCATCAACCATTGGAGGTATAAATGATTCGATGTAGATATGTTTTAACTAATTTTCAAATTAATAAAGTTTTGATAAAATTCCAAACATATATTAAATCGTTCTAATACCTAAATCAAGCTGAGCCATAACTACAACAACTTAGTTCGAGTTAAACTACGATTTCCATATAACTAGTTCACGACTTCAATGCAAATTTTGAAACAACAGTGATAACTAGTTGAGATTTTTTTTTTCTAAATCATGTCGACTTACTTTAAAGTCAGCCACACTAATTGTTCGATACTGTTTTATAACATTAATTATTGTACTAAGTACATTTTCATCATAAGTTTTTGAAAAGCATATAATTTTTTATTTTTATTTTTTTAAAAAAGGGATTTTGGTGCAAATAGTCCCTAACGTATGTACTTAGTGCGGTTTTGGTCCCTAACTTTTCATTTTTGGCTAAAAAATTCCTAATTTATGCATTTGGTTGCAAAACTGGTCCTATGTTGCAAAACTAGTTTTTGTAACCAAATGCATAGGTTAAGGACTTCTTAGCTAAAAATAAAAAGTTATGGATCAAAACTGCACTAAATGCATACGTTAGGAACTATTTGTGCCAAAATTCTATTTTTTAAAGATAATTTAAATTGTTTGGTCGAGTTTCAAACCAAATTAAAATATCGAATTCAAATCAAAACCATTGGTTCAAAATCAAACCATTAATGAGTCTACCAATGTCAATCAATAGTTTTAAAATGACAGTTCTAATTTAATTTTACAGTTTGATGATTTTTCTTACATTATGCACAACCACCTACCCCACCACCACAACAGCACATACCACCGCACTCGGCCACCGTAGCTACTCAAAATTAAAGTGCTAAACATATAATCTTTAATAAAAAGTTGATTAAATATGTAGTTGAAATATTAATAAAAATTATAAATTTCATAAAATATATAATTAAAATTAATTATTATTTTAACTTCAATTTTTTAGTTAATTTTTAATTTTCACCAAATCAACTCTTAACTCACCAAACCTATAAATTAAAAGAATAATTACATACTTGTTCTCCAACATTTCAAAAAAGTTGAGGATATACTCACAACCTTTAAAAATAGCACAGACATCCCAACGTTTAAAAAAATAAACATGATAGGTCATTTATGATGAAATTGACATTCTCTTTAAATTTAAAAAGAAAAAGAAAAAAAATTGAAAAATAACAAAATGTACAAAAAATAATAATAAAAAGTAAGTAATGTACCCAAAAAAAATAAAACATAACACATATGTTAACTTCTTTATCAAATCTCAAAATCCAAAATTCAACACCATCCCAAAAGCCCAAAACAAGATTATTCTAGCAGCCTTGACATCCATTGTAATACTATGCACATAACAAATGACAGATTAAACATTACAGGGCAAAGTCGCCTCAATTTAAACCATCTCTTTCTTGCCAAGACAAAAATTCAAGGTACAAAATTCTAATTCACATATTCACCAAAATTCAAATTTCTGGTATGTGATTTCAAATTTGTACTCTTTATTAGATGCCATGAAAGAACTGTTGGGTGATTTTGTATATGGTGACGCCAAAGAACAAAATAACAGCAAGGAAACAAGAATAACAACAAATTCGAGGCAAGTATTGAACACTTTGTCTTTAAGTCGAATTTGTTCTGTAACGGTGCCAACGGTTTATGGCAATCAACTCCCAAGATACAACGACATCTACTTGTATTTGTAGCACTTCAAAACGCAAGCACAACGAACCAGAAAATGGCTTTGTACTCCAAAAATAATTATGAAAATGAAAACCAGAATTTTTGCAACAAGAATGTAAGAAATTTGGTTCAAGAGAAGGAGATAAGATGAAATTTATGTTTTCATATCATTGGTGTAAGGAATAGGACGTCCCTAATGTCCTATTATAGATTATGAAGAGTTGGGAATGAAGTGGTGTGGAGCCAAATCATGCATCACTTCAAAAGGACGCGTCGCATGGTCAAAATTTTGACTCGATAATTTCCTTCTCCGTAATTTCTCATTCATCCAATATTAGTTTCGAGATACCAAATATACCATTCAATATATGCAAAGAAATCTGATTTTCTTTCAGGGTGAAATTTGAATGACCAAAATGCCCTCCAATTCAAAAACCAGTTCAAAATCAAGGTAAGTAGCAAAGATGGTCCATGCGATCGTATGGCTTTGTTCCATGTGATCGCATGGTAGGACCTAAAAATATTCTGCTGAAAAAATTAGCAAGTGGCGATCGCATGGTTATTTGTCCATGCGATCGCATAGGCCACTTGATGTGAAAGACAAACTATTTGTCTAAACGGATTGAGTCGGGTTTGAATATTTGGCCGAAATTGATACGAAGTCACTTTTAGTTGGTTTTCAACACTTAACCAATTTCTCAAATTCTTAAACCAATTTTCAACAATCTTCCACATGAATAGAAATTTATTGATATGCACAACACGATGCAGATGAAATGCAAATGGAGTACATACGACAAGTCATAGCATCAAGATATGTGGCTTGTGGCTTTGAACCTTCTTTAATTGAGTACAATCAGATTTACTATGCTAGTTGGTGAATGCGATGTCTTTGAACCATCTAGCCGTTTGTGTAAATCCAAACAACTGTACTAATACCATAACTCATTTAACCAATTCGGTTCTCATAGTTTTGTCCATTTTGGCCCTGGATAACTCTTGGTTTCATAAGTGCTCTAAGAGAATTAAGCCTCAAATTCTCGTAGAAGCGGCTCCACTTCACACTTATATATGTGATTTATTACCTTTCTATTTCAAAGTTTTGAATCATTAAAAGTATATATGTATACTTATCCTTATACAAATTTTCAGAATTGTTTATGACTTAGTTGTTCCATTGAACCAAGATTTTGGGATCTCCAATCTACAAGGTTGGCTTTCCGTTATAGTAATTCTATTCAATAAGCTTTAGGCCCATTCCTCTTGAGAGATAGTATACTTGATCTCTTGCAAGTATTTTCATCAAACGATCATCCAAGTTTTCTTTTGACTTCACATAGTTAATAGAGATTATACCATTCGATATTAATTGTTTAATAGTATTATGTCTCCAACGGATATGTCGATACTTACTATTATACATACTATTTTGTGCCATTGCTATTGCCGACTGATTATCGCAATGTATGTTAATTGCAGAAACTGGCTTTTTCCAACATAAAATTTCCTCAAGGAAATTACGAAGTCATTCTGCTTCTTCTCCGACTTTGTCTAAGGCAATAAACTCATATTGCATTGTGGATCGAGCTATACATGTTTGCTTAGAAGATTTCCAGGACACGGCTCCACTTCCAATGGTAAATACATAACCACTTGTGGATTTTGAATCCTTAGTGTCAGATATTCAATTTGCATCGGTATATCCTTCTAATATCGCGGAATATCTTGAATAGTGTAATCCATATTCAACCTTGTGTCTTAAGTTTCTAAGTATTCGATTTAACGCCTTTCAATGTTCAACACTTGGATTACTAGTGAATCTACTCAAATTGTTCACTATGTATGCTATATCTGGTTTTGTGCAGTTGGTAATGTACATCAAACTGCCTATGACACGTGAATATTCCAATTAAGATACGGGCTCACCAGTATTCTTGGCTAAGTGTATACCTAAGTCAACTGGTGACTTAACTGGTTTGTCGTCATACTCCTTAAACTTATTAAGTATACTCTTAACATAATGTGATTGAGATAAAGACATACCATCGGGTGTCTTAGAGATTTTAATCCCTAATATTACATCGGTCACTCCCATATCTTTCATGTCAAAATATTTTGTTAACATTTTCTTAGTTGATGAAATGACTTTGGAGTTATTTTCCATAATTAGCATATCGTCAATGTATAGGCATATGATTATATATTCGTAATGTGTGTTTTTAATGTAGACACACTTGTCACATTCATTGATTTTGAAGCCATTTGATAACATAGTTTTATCAAATTATTCATGTCATTGCTTCGGTGCTTGTTTTAATATATACAATGATTTTTCAAGTTTATACACATTCTTTTCATTTCCTGGTGCAACAAACCCATGTAGATTTCTTCTTCTAATTCACCGTTTATAAACGCAGTTTTAACATCCATTTGATGTATTTCAAGATTATGTAAGGCCGCGATTGCAATCAAGACACGTATAGACGTGATTCTTATTACTGTTGTTCCATGTAGATTTCTTCTTCTAATTCACCGTTTAGAAACGCAGTTTTAACATCCATTTGATGTATTTCAAGATTATGTAATGCCTCAATTGCAATCAAGACACGTATAGATGTGATTCTTGTCACTGGTAAATAAGTATTAAAGAAATCGAATCATTCTTTTTGTCTATACTATTTGGTTACTAATCTAGCCTTGTATTTATCTATTGATTCATCCGACTTCAATTTCTTTTTGAAGATCCATTTGTAGCCTAGAGCTTTGTTTCTTGGATGGAGTTCAACCAATTCCCAAGTATGGTTACTCATGATAGAATCAATTTCGTTACATACAACTTCTTTCCAAAAAGGAGTTTCGGGAGAGGACATTGCTTCATCAAATGTCCTTGGATCATTTTCAAGTAAATTGGTTATGAATTTTGGAACGAATGTCTTATGAATTCGTTGCCTTTTACTACGTCATGGTTCTTCATTTATTTGAAGATTATCGTCATTTCCATGTATGTTATAATAAGTTCTTTTATTTGAACTTACTTCCTTTTCTTTTCAAGGAAATATGTCTTCAAAGAAGACCACATTTCTTGATTCAATGATTGTACATTCATGTACATCAAGTACTTCGGATTTATGAACCAAAAATCTATATGCACTATTGATTGAATATCCAATAAAGACACAATCAATTGTCTTTGGTCCAATCCTAACTTGTTTATGTTTGGATATTTGTATTTTTGCTAAGCACCCCTACACTTTGAGATATTTGTATGAAGATTATCGAACTTTTCATAATTCGTAAGGTGATGCAACCTTATTCTTGTGTGGTATTTTATTTAGGATATGATTTGCAGAAGTATGGCTTTCCCCCACAAGTTTTGAGGTAAGCCCGAACTAATCAGTATCGCATTCATCATTTCTTTTAGTGTTCAATTATTGCGTTCAACAATCCCATTAGATTGAAGTGAATATGGTGCAGTAGTTTGATGAATGATTCCTTTGATGAATGATTCCAGATTCTGCACAAAACTCTTCAAATGGTGCAACGTATTTTCCACCTCTATCACTACAAATTATTTTTATTCGTTTTCCAAGTTGATTTTCAACTTTGATTTTGTAGTGTTTGAACACTTCCAAAGCTTCATCTTTGCTTTTTTAACAAGTATACGTAGCAACACCTTATACAATCATATATGAACATGATGAAATACTTTTTACCACCTTTTGTTTGTACGAACTTTAAATCACACACATCTGTGTGAATTAGTTCTAAAGGTGTTGTGGTTCGTTCAATAGAATGAAAATGTGTTTTGCCCGCTTTTGCCTCTACATATGTTTCGTATTTTCCATTATTAAATTGCATATTCGGAAGTAAACTTAAATTCATTAACTTGCATATTGAATTAAAATTTGCATGTCCTAATCTATGATACCATAAATTAGATGACTTAAGAATATAAACGAAAGATGACGTTTTATTCCTTATATTTTTCGGTACAACAGTTAGGACATTCATTTTGAATAGTCTATCTTTTACATAGCCTTTACCTACATACATGTTATTTTTGGTAAGTACAAACTTATCCGAAACAAATACTAACTTAAAGTCATTCTTGCTTAACAAAGAACCTAACATAAGGTTTTTGTGAATATCCGGTACGTGAAGAACATTGTTAAGGCTAAGTTCCTTTCCTGATGTCATCTTCAATATCACTTTGCCTTGTTATTCTACTTTGGATGTTGAGGAGTTCTCCATAAACAATTTTTTCTATCGGCTGGAGTGTAGAATGTGAACTTTTTCTATCAGGACATATGTGACGGGTTGCACCCGTATGAACCCACCATTCCATGAGATTTCCAACGTTGTTGCATTATGAAACAACCACCAATAAGTTCATATCAGATATGCCATTTGATATGGCATCAGATTCAGCTATGTGTTCTTGGGCTTGCTTCTTTGGTTTGCGACAATCGATCGAGCGATGTTCAACCTTTCTACAATTATAGCAGTTGCCCTTGAACTTCTTTGTAGTTTCAATGGAATGCTTTCTCTTTTTTCCTTTGTTGTTATTGGATTCCACCACATTTACCTTTGATTGTGGTATGCTGTTTCCAACACGCTTGTCTGAACTTTGGTTGTCTTCTTCAATCCTTAGTCGGACCACAAGTTCTTCAATTTTCATCTCCTTGTGCTTATGCTTGAGATAGTTCTTGAAGTCCCTCCACATGGGTGTAAGTTTCTTAATGATTGCAGTCACTTGAAATGATTCACTTAGAGATATATTTTCCGCGTGAATGTCATGGAGTATAATCTGCAACTCTTGCACTTGACTAATGACCGTATTTGAATCTACCAACTTGTAATCCAAGAACTTTCCCACTATGAACTTCTTTGTTCCAGCATCTTCAGTTTTGTATTTCCTTTCCAATGATTTCCATAAGTCCTTTACAGATTTCTTGGAACAATACACGTTGTATAAGGTGTTGTCCAAACCATTCAGAATATAATTCTTACATAGAAAAACTGAATGTTTCCAGGCATCCAAAGCAATCAATGATGCCCTATTGTTTTCTCATTCTTGTATGGTGAAAGGATCTTCATTCAAAAATTTAGCCAAGTTGAGGGTTATGAGATAGAATAGCATTTTCTGTTGCCATCGTTTGAACTCAACCCCAATAAATTTCTCTGATTTTTTCCCATGTGGAACATAGTTTGATTGTAAGGTAATAGGAGAAGCCACAACCGGAGGAATCACACTGGTAGGAATACTTCCTTCAAAAGTTCCCATTTTCGAAGTATCATTCGAAATAGTATTAGTATTAATCATCGTATTCATTTCTATTTACGTAAAACAGAAGATCAACCAAATCCAAGCAAAAGAGTAGGAGAAATTAAACTAACAAGTTCAACCGAACAAGGATGTCACTTGCAACAAAATACAGGAAAAAAAATTTGACTTAAGATTGTTGGGTGATTTTGTGTATAGTGACGTCAAAGAACAAAATAACAGCAAGGAAACAAGAATAACGACAAAGTCGAGGCAAGTATTCAATACTTTGTTCTTAAGTCAAATTTGTCCTGCAACGGTGCCAACGGTTTATGGCAATCAACTCCCAGGATACAACGACCTGCACTTGCATTTGTAGAACTTCAAAACACAAGCACAACGAAACAGAAAATGTCTTTGTACTCCAAAAATGAATATGAAAATGAAAACCAGAATTTTTGCAACAAGAAAGCAAGAAATTTGGTTCAAGAGAAGGAGATAGGATGAAATTTATGTTTTCATATAATTGGTGTAAGGAATAGGACATCCCTAGTGTCCTATTATAGATGATGAAGAGTTGGGAACGAAGTAGTATGGAGCCAAATCGTGCATCACTTCAAAAGGACGTGTCTGTTCGTTTGACCATGCGATCGCATGGTTATTAGACCTTGTGATCGCCTGGTCAAAATTTTGACCCAATATTTTTCTTCTCTGTAATTTCTCATTCATCCGATATTGATTTTGAGATGCCAAACATACCTTTCAACATATGCAGAGAAATCTGATTCTCTTTCGGGGTGAAATTTGAATGACCAAAATGCCTTCCAAAAACCATTTTCAAACCCGAGATATGCAGCAAAGATAGTCCATGCGATCGCATGGTTTTGTTCTTTGCGATCGCATAATAGGACCTAAAAACATTCTACTGAAAAAATCAGCAAGTGGCGATCACATGCTTATTTGCCCATGCGATCGCATAGGCCACTTGCTGTGAAAGATAAACTACTTGCCTAAACGGATTGAGTCGGGTTTGAATATTTGGCAGAAGTTGACACGAAGTCACTTTTAGTTAGTTTTCAACATTTAACCAATTTATCGAATTCTTAAACCAATTTCCAACAAGAACAGGCATCCAAATTTGAAAACACCGAGCTCTAAAATCCTACCATATTGAAGGTTAACCAATAGTGGCTCAAATTCCATCCACCAGGATACCGTCTGTGGCTGTCTCGACCATTAACTGAGATTCTATTGACAAATAATAGATAAAATACCTCCAGCAAATGGAGAGAAGACATAGAAAAATCCTATGTATCAGAACCCTAAATGGGAAGCAGCAACTAAATCAATCTGCACTATAGCCAGGAACTCTCCAAAATTCTCTCAAAACACCCATTTCTCATGCATTCTGATTTCTTGAACCCATTGTAAATGCTAGAAATCCCACAGACAAATAAACTAAGAAAAAACCTTAGTTTCAAAACCCTAACGAGCGAAACGGAAATAGAAGCCACTGATTATAGAAGACTCAACTCATTGATCCATTGGAAAACCCTAAATCGGCTCGGAAAGAGTGTCGAAATCATCGACTCTTTTTGGGTTTTTTTTGGTTTTGGGGACGGCGATGGATTTTGGATTTTAAGGTATGATAAAAAAGATAATATCTTTGTTATTTTTTATTTTTTTGGAGTACATTTCTTACTTTTTATTTTTTGGGGAAGATTTGGTTATTTTTCAATTATTTTTATTTTTTCCTTTTTTTGTTTATTTTTTGCTTATTGGAATGATAATTTCGTCATAAAGGACTTATTATGTCTATTTTTTCAAACGTTAGGAATGTATGGTGTTATTTTTAAAAGATAAAAGTATATTTTCAATTTTTTTGAAAAATTAAAGACCAAATATGCAATTATCTCTAAATTAAAACATGAAATGAGCTGAGGCACGTGTCTAATTAATAAATATAGGCCCCACAAACAAAATCAAGCGTACCTCAGTAGTACTCATCAAAACTATGTCGTTTTATTCTCCCAAGTAACCTACTTTATGTTCGTCCCACTTGCCTGTCTCTTTATATTCCAATTAAGCCATCATTCAGTTCATTTGAATCATTCCATTCAATTTTAAGTTTGCTTCAAAATTTGTTTTCCCATTTTCTCACTCTCTCTGTCTCTCACGTAAAAGAATTCTCTCTGATCCACAGATTTCTTGCCCATTTCCTTTCTCCATTGACCCTCCAATAATAGATTTCCCTTCAAAATTTCCCACCTATACATTTGTGTTCTTTTTGCACTCAGTAAAATCAAGAATTGTACACATAAAGAAAGAAACCCTTTTGAAATCAGAGCTCAAAACTGTCTAAAGTAACTTTCCTTGTCAAAACAAAAGGTGGGAATCTTTGGATTTTGAATGGCGTGGAATCAAGAAAAATGGAGGGATTTTAAGCCATTGTTTACTATTATATGGAGCTTTTTGTTGGCTTCAATTTTTGTTTCTGCTGAAAGAAGCTTAAAGACAGAATCTTCATCACATGATTCAACTTCAGATTCACAATTATTTACAGCTTTTACGAATTTCTTATGGCAAGCAGATAAATCAGGCTACCAGCATGTTTGGCCGGTAATCACAAATGTTGATTCAGTTTCCGTTTATTTTTTACTTCTGTATTTGAATTTGGATTTTCTGATTTGATCCAATCTAATTTAGTGTTCATTTTCCTTTTTCTTTTCTTTTTATACTTTTTGATCTTAGCATGTTCAATTTGTTTGTGAAGCATTAAATGATATGGGTGGTGGTTGCCTGGTTGGTGGTTTGATATGGAAGCACATTTAATGTTCAGCTTACTCGCATATGGATCACAATAGACAAAATCAATTAACTCATCATGTAGATCACAGTAGATAAAACCAATTAAATTAGGACTTCATCAGTTGATGGGTTTAATATTTATGCACAAGGATTAAAAAAATGTATATATTTCCATACAAACATGCTCAAGCACAACTTTATCTGATTGTGCGTGTTGCATATAATTGTGCACACGCATTTTATGTATGAATTTGTTCGTGGTGCCTATTTATATGGCTATGCATGCATATCCTCTCTGTAGCTCCATTTTGCTGTGTAAGATCAGGCAAACTGTATGTGAATCCCGTGCTTTTCAAGATGTACAAAGATGGAAGTTACATCCAGGATCTCTAAGTAATTGCATAATTCATCGTATCATTCCTCTGCATCATCTGACACCGAGGTAGTATGGACAAATTTCCTTTGAGTTGTGTGGAACTGATATCTTACATGATGTTTATGTGTGGGCTGAGTCGTACATGTACAGAAAAATTATCTTTTGGAGAGTTGTTGTTTCCTATGGATAACTAACTATGTTTTTGTGTTTTGATGTGGTGTGGAAGATTTTGATCTTTGTTAATTTGGGATGTCATGTACAGGATCTGGAATTTGGATGGAAAATTGTCGTTGGTAGCGTAATTGGATTCTGTGGAGCAGCATTTGGGAGTGTAGGCGGTGTTGGCGGCGGCGGCATTTTCGTTCCTATGCTTACCTTGATTATTGGATTCGATCCAAAATCAGCCACTGCTATATCAAAATGTGAGATAAGCACATTGATATAACTTGGAATCTTTATGATAGTCTGTCTCAGATCTTGTCTTGAGTGGACTTACTGAGTTCTATATCGATTGAAGTGATTCAAATTCGACAAGGCAATTACCGGGTTTCCTTGTAATTCTTTGAAGAAGAATTTAGAGCATGTTTGGCTAAGCCTAAAAAAAAATTAAGGGCTCGTTTGATAGAGATTATAAACTAGTTTATAAACCAATATTGGTTTATTTGACCAATATTGGATTTTTTGAGTTGAAATTGTTGACTTTTCATGTTAAAAATGGATTGAAAAGTCAAAAATTACGGCTGAAAAAAACCAAAATGGGTTTTTAATCCCAATCAAACAAGCTCTAAAATTAGCTTAAAAGTTACTTTTAGATAACTTTTTTTTTTTGCCAAACATATAGACAATTTTTTGAAAGTTAGTTTTTTTTGGGGTGGGGGAGTTTTAGGATAAAAACTTAGGTGGTGTTCTCTTTGTGTTTGAGTTTTGTGTTTTGAGTTTTGAATTCATTTTGTATTTTGTATTTTGAGTGTTTGTTTTGAGATTTTTGAAAATGTGTTCTTTTTGGTGTTTTTGAAAATTGTTTCCAAAAATAGAAAACTCGAAAACGCGTTTACTTGAATTTTTTGAGAAATTTGGACTTGGAATTAAAAACAATTTAAACTTGAAATTAAAAACAATTGTTATTTAAAAACAATTTAAACTTGGAATTAAAAATATGTAAACACAATTAAAAATATTTAATTATGGAATTAAAAACATTTAAAAACATTTAAAAAGAATTAAAAAAATTTAATTATGGAATTAAAAACATTTAAAACAATAAAAAATATTTAAACAAAATTAAAAACATTTAATTATAGAATTAAAAACATTTAAAAACAATTAAAAATATTTAGTTATGGAATGAAACATTTAAAAACAATTAAAAATATTTAAACACAATAAAAAACATTTAAAAGCAATTAAAATAATTTAATTATAGAATTAAAAACAATTAAAAACATTTAAAAACAATTAAAAATAATTAATTATGGAATGAAACATTTAAAAATATTTAAACACAATTAAAAACATTTAAAAAGAATTAAAAATATTTAATTATGAAATGAAATATTTAAACACAATTAAAAACATTTCAAAAAAATTAAAAAGATTTAATTATAGAATTAAAAACAATTAAAAACATTTAAAAAGAATTCAAAAACTTGCACATGAGCTGGGAATTGAACCTGGGACCTTATGTTTCCAAATCAAAGCATCTGACCAGTTGGACAAACAGCCACCATATGTCAAAAAAGACGCTGGACATGATTAAATCATCTTTTATTTTCGCCAGGGAAAAATCAAAAAAAAAAAAGGGTTGGGCATGATTCGAAACGCTGACCAAAACGGCCAAAACGCGCGTTTTGGCTAGCGTCTCTTTTTGTTCATAAAACGGCCAAAACGATAAAAAAGTTATTTTCCGTTTTCTTTGTATTTTTTTTGTGTGTTTTCTAAAATGCCTTTTGAAAAATGGTCAAAAGAACACGTTTTGACTATTTTCAAAACTACAAAACAGAAAATGGGTTGAAAACACCAAAGAGAACAGGCCCTTACTTTTTTGGAAGCAAGTCTTTATCTTCTTCCTCAAAAAGTACTTTTACTTTTTCTAGACTTAGCCAAACATGCTTCATTAATAGCCTTCCAGTTTTGATTGGCAAATGTTTTCAACTACAGAAGTTAGACTTTGTGCTAGAAGCCATCACGAGTTGAGGCAGCTTGCATGTTTATATAACTTTCATCTATAATATAGTGGCTAAGTTTTCAGGAAAGTTCATTTATAACCTTTTTAACAACCATTCAATCATACTTAACTAAGGGATTCCTTTGTTCGGGCCAAAGATGCAATTGTACTTGAGCATATGCAATAGTTTCACAGACTTTTATTTATGAGAAATGAAAAAAGTACCATTGGAGATAGTATATTGATGCTGAAATTGTTTACAATTCAAAGTTATATATATTTATGTTCCATTATTTATCTACTTAAATATCTTTGTTTAAAGGGAGTTACAGAAATTCTGTTTCTAATTTGTCAGGTATGATCATGGGAGCTGCAGTCTCAACTGTTTACTACAATCTTAAGCTCAGGCATCCCACAGTCGACATGCCCATTATCGACTACGACTTGGCTGTTCTCATCCAACCAATGCTTATGCTAGGCATTAGTATTGGAGTTGCTTTCAATGTGATATTTGCTGATTGGATGGTTACTGTTCTTTTGATCATTCTCTTCATAGGTAATAAGTGGTCGCATTGCAAAATTTTTTTTTTTTTTTTTTTTTTTTTTTGGGCCATGGTTCCAGCTTTTGTGCATTTTTTTTTACTTTATATGGTGTTACAGGCACATCGACCAAGGCCTTTATGAGAGGTATCGAGACATGGAAGAAAGAAACTATCATGAAAACGGTAGTCGTAAAATTCAAATGTCTTACTCATTTTGGTGGCATATGGATGTTGAACAGCATATGCAAGAAAATTCCATCTGTGTGTCATACAATTTAGAGCATGGTTGACTAAGCTTAAATAGTTTACTTATAAATAAGTTTCCATATGAATAAATAATTTTTTTTGATTGGTTAGTTACTTATTTTGACGAATGTTTTAATTAAAAAGTAAGAAAAAACATAACATATGCAAACATGTTGGGAACAAAAAGTAACTTTTACTCTTTTTTTTTAAGCTTAGCCAAACATGTTTCATGGTGGTATCATATGTTAGGTCTATGTTTTGTCATTTTTCTAACATGAATCCATCAGTGAAGTTATACACACAAACTGCTACAAGAATAACGTGCAATTTATATTTGGCATCCTTTTCCATAATCAAACTGCTGGTCTTTTCTCTTGCATGCTTAATACCAATCATGTTTCTTGCTGTAGGAGGCTGCGAAGAGGTCACAGGTAAACGGTGGGTTGATTAAGAACTTCCTTCATTCTGTTGTAAAGGATCGAACTTTTCTTTTTTCTGTATTTTGGCCTTCACTTTTCTCTCCGAATTTAAGTATGCGGCTTTCTTTTTGTGTCAGGCAATGGTACAGAAGCAGAATACAAGCTTCTTCCTGGCGGCCCCAGCAATGGCACGGAAAAGGAGGTCAAAGACTTGGCCGAACCGGAGGTAAAGCTAATCTCAGATGCTAATGTCCAATTCTGAATTCTCTTTGATAATTCTCATTATCGCATTCGCAGGTCTCTATTCTTGAGAATGTTTGTTGGAAGGAATTTTGGCTTCTTGTTTTCGTTTGGATTGCTTTTCTTGTGCTGCAGATCACCAAGGTTTGGTTTCATTTTCTTTTCATTCACTACTTTTCTTTTGATATTATATTTTCTGAAGAAGCTTCTGTTGGAGTGTCTTGAACTTGTTAAACGAACTGATTGGCCTCTTTTTGACACAGAACTATACGGCTACTTGTTCAGCAGTATACTGGGTGGTGAACTTGCTGCAGGTGTGTTTCATCAAAATTGGGATAAAACTTATGCCCGAGGCTTGGTGTTATTGCTATTTCAAAAGGCGGGTTAAAGACAATAGTGGTCATTGAACTTTTAGCGTAATTTCATACTGGTCACTAAATTTCATTTTGTTCCAAGCTTGTCACTAAAATCAATCTTTATTTCAAGTTGGTCGCTGAACTTAAACATTTGTTACAATTTAATCATTTTGTCTATGTCTGTAAGTTTGACTGATCTGACGCGACAGTCTAGTTGATAGCTTAGTTGGAAAATAACTTGGTTTCCACTCGTAACCTTCTCCGTTAGTGAACATGGACATAGCGACCAAATTTTAACAAAGATTAAGTTGAGTGAAACAAAATAACATGAAATTTCGCTAAGAGTTCAGTAACCAAATGTGTATCTAACCCTCAAAAGCTGCAGTATTTTTTGACAAACATACTGACCTTGCAAGAGGTGAAAAATAGATATTAATATATTCTTGCCAATTATCCTTCCACGTTTCTACAGATCCCTGTCTCTGTTGGCGTATCAGGTTATGAAGCTCTTAACCTGTACAAGGGATGGAGAAAAATTGCGTCCAAGGGTGACTCAGGAACCAACTTGCAAGTGCATCAACTGATTACCTATGGCTTCTTCGGTATAGTGGCTGGTTTGGTAGGTGGCCTTCTTGGTCTAGGAGGTGGATTTATAATGGGTCCACTGTTTTTGGAGTTAGGCATCCCTCCTCAGGTGAGTTATAGCCCTTTGTAGAATGCTGTAAGGCAGACTATTTTGAAGTTGACACAAGAGGTTGTGATTTTATTATCTGTTTCTGTCGTCATTGATTCAATTAAGTGATTTACATGAGAAAGGCCTGTGAGAATTTTTGTGAAGCTTTAAAAAAAAGTAAAAGTTATTTTTAAGGAACTTTTTGTTTTTTGGATATATTTCTAACTTTTAAGTAAAAAAATTTACTTATTTTGAAAGAAATAATGATATTCATCCTTAGTGGTGATCATCACCAATCTAGGTGACAGTGGACCCCTTGATTAATTGTCCAATGTATTAAAAAGCATCAACTTCATTGGACAATGGGTCACAACTCGATTGGACAATGAATGGCAATGCTACCTAGACCGGTGATGATCACCACTAATGATGAATATCATTACTGTTTTGATTACATTCAAAATAAGTAACTTATTTCCAACTATAACTAATAAAAAAATTTATTTATTTTAAAGAACTTATTTACTTATAAGTAAACTTTTTAAGCTTGGCCAAACATACTAGGGTGAGATTCCTTATTTTATCTCATACATTATTTACTTTGGACCTGATTTTCTCAATATGTAGTTTCATTTTCTTTTTTATCTCTTTCTACTTAACCTTTACATGTAGTGAAATGAATTAGGTTGGTTAATAAGCAAAAATAGAGAAGAATTATCATTATAATAAATTAATAGCAAGCAGAGTAGACATTCTCGAACTAAATAGATAAGCAGAAGAATTTATTGGCCCAATCAATGACTGATTAATAGTCTAGTCCTGGAACAATTTTTGCCATTTTTATTCATTCCCATTAAATAAAGCTAGAATTGAATCTTGGAATGCCACGTGAAATCTTTTATGGTAATTACATTTTATAACGAAACGAAATGTGTTTGTATTTCTGAATTTCTAATACACGTGAATTTCCTTAAATTGCCAGAGTTACTTTTGCATTTAAATAGGTGTTTTTGCAAATCAAGCTAAACTGTTCTGGTATCACTTAATATGTTTATGAAAATGCAAATAAATTGCCAGAGTAGATAAAGGATATATTATCATCACCCAAATTACCTGCTAAAGTAAAATGTTCATAGGAAGCCTCAAATCCTCAATATTTATTCAATCATGGAAGGTATCTTCATTAGTTTTGATTCTTTCTTTGTTTGGATCATTTTCTTACAAGAAGTGGAGAAAACAAGCCCTATTACAATTTCTATTGTATGCTTAACATTTATAAGAAACCTGGTGATAATAGTTCCTGGAACTTCATTTCAGGTTTCAAGTGCCACGGCCACCTTTGCTATGATGTTCTCCTCATCAATGTCAGTCGTTGAATATTACCTCTTGAAACGGTTTCCAGTCCCTTATGGTAAGTGTACATCCAACTCAAACAATTGTCTCAATAATATGTTGAGCTTATATTGGTTCGACCGATGAGTAACGTTTCTTTATAATTGATTAATAATTCGGAATTTGTATGACAGCGCTTTACTTTGTTGCTGTTGCAACTGTTGCTGCTTTTATCGGTCAACATATCGTGAGAAGGATGATTATTGTACTGGGAAGGGCATCCATAATCATCTTTATTTTGGCATCCACAATCTTTATCAGTGCAATCTCTCTAGGTGAGTGTTTTCATTGTCCGTTGTCACATAACGTCAAACCATATCTCATCTAAAAGATTAAACTGATATGCGGGTATAAATTTATTTTCAATGCGTCCTTTCACATGTAGGCCAGACTTATTTTTTTTATTCAAGGGCCTAAGAGCATCTCCAATGCTATAATGTCAAGGCACAATATTTAGTACCTTTCTTGACGAATGGTCAAAAAGTGCTTATGTGACACAATTAATTCTAGAAGGTGTTTAACACAATGTCTAATTCTAGACATTGTTCTTGACAATATCTACCATTAATTTAATAATTTTTATCCAATCAATACATTTCTCCCACTTTATTTTTTCTAAAAAGCTAATAATAATTTGCCACATTTGCACAATGAACGTTGTTACATTGAAGAAGTTTTTTGATATAATGTCAATGTCTTTTGCCAAATATACATAGTAGACATTGTTGCATTGGATATGCTCTAACATGTGCACGATTTGTATAAATGGATGATGGCGGTGTGACTTGAACCAAGTATTTGAGCTGATTATGATTCTATGATGAACTACTCAATCTAAAAGCTTATAACATATTTAGTAAAGTGATTGGACTCTGTGCGACAATATTAAGGAAAAGAAGTTAAAATTGTCCATCGTACTATCCAATCCTATCAAATATTGCGTATGTTAACGTGTTGATTGATATTATTTATGCTTAAGGGTTTTACTTTTGTGTTTCTTAGACTTCCGGCTGTGATAAATTCCTCTCCAAGCCAAACGTATACTTGGATTTGTCAATGAGCTTCTAATCCGTTTTGTGCTTATTTTTTTTGCTACTTCCCGCTTAATCAGGTGGAGTCGGGATTTCAAACATGATTGGAAAGATTGAGCGACATGAATACATGGGTTTCGAGAACCTCTGCAAGTATGGTGTTTAGTACATTACTCTTGCACATTCATGCTAAAAACTAGTGCCCGGGTTGCAAGAGTCGGCCTCAAGCTCATTCCAATTCTTGACGCGCAGGACGAAAGTGTTTGGCTGCCTCTATTTATTTCCATTTGCATAATTAAAGCTAGAAAGACACTTTTCCTTAAGATCGGTTGTAGAAATGCACTTAAGACTTCATTTTATTTGTCAATTTGTATTTAATGAAGTATGAAGCTCCAAAAATCCTACAAAGGAAATAAGTGAAAATAATCACCTTTTCCTTTTTCGGTTCCTTTTAAGCACATTCTTGATTAACACCCTTGAGAAACATGCATATTAAGTGTTTAGTTAATTGATAATTGAAATCGTTCACTTGTTGTAATATATATTGTTTTTCGGTGACAATTGCTCACCAAAATAAGAATTTAAATTGTTTGTTCTATATATATTATGAGTTCTGTTTTATTTGTCGAAATTGAATGAGTTAATAGTTGGCTAATGTCTTGTGTATATAGGAGTATGAGTTTGTACCCTTGAGTATTCTAGTTCGTGAGATAATTGCAAACTATTCGTTAGCGAGTCTCAAAATCTTCTTTATCGAGCCATGTTTATGTCTTGAATGGCATTTGCCAATTAGTGATCTTTTCATTTAAGAGTTTGTTTGGTTAAGTTTAAATTATAATTTAATCAAATTAAGTATATTTTTTATCCGTATATTTTGTAGATTTACTATTTACTATTTACTTATTATTTATAAAATATTATATATTTTATAGAATGTATCATTGAGAGAGAGAGAGAGAGAAGAGAGCCCTTGTCAAAGTTAATTTTGGATAAGGTCACAAATGAAGTTATGGTCCTGTTGGATCCACATCATCCAATTGAAAGATAGTGCAGTTGAAACCCACTTTCAATTTGGACCCCACCAATTTTGATTTTGATACTATAGTTTATCACACTTTCAAGGATTGACTTTGCATTCAAACATATAAATTGGGATCATATTGTCCAAAAAAATAAGGGACAACATTGCAACTACACTTATAGGTTGAGGACGAATAACGAAATTTTCCATTAAAGATGTGGGTCCAAGTTTGACAGTTTCAACTCTCTGGAAGGCCAACCAAATCTTAGCTTTGTAATATTCTACAATATTGTGATTTATGGGACTTTGTGTGCGATTCATATAATTTAAAAGTAATTTTTTAGAAAATTTTATCTATAAACAAATTTTGTACAAGTCAATTTGGAACTACTCTTTAAACTTATTTGTTAAAGAAGTTGATGGGGTTACGTTTGCTTATTTTATTTTTAAAAACAAAAAGAAGAAAAAATGCCAATAATAAAAGTTGATAAGTGACGAAAGAAGTCTGACTAATTAATTAGCCGAGAAAGAAATCCCATTGTAAAACAAGAAATCTTTCCCTTAACAATTAAAAGAGTAGTTAATATATTTATAAACATCAGTTAATAACTTGTTTTTTTTATGTCGATTTTTTCTCAAAATTATTGAACAAATAATAAAATAATAAGATAAAATTGAAATAAATAAGTTAAAACACGGACTCTTCACATTCTTTAAGGAGATTCAATCCCATAATTCAAGAAACTAGTTTAGTAAAAATCTTGTGATTTGTACGTTTCAAGATCAACTAAACTAAAATGTTACATAAATGAAATAAATGAAACTAATTTGTCGTACAGATAAATTTTAAAGTTTTAGAGAACACGTGTTTTTTGTCATGAAAAGTTATGTGTATATAGTACGTACCCGTATCCATAAAATTTAGGGAGAAATAATACTTTATAATATCATGATTTGTGGGGGTGATGTTATATGATTAATATTATGTGATTCTTATCAATTAATATGATGTAATTCATCAACCTTTTAATATTCTATGAATAAATATAAGGGCAAATTACACAAATACCCATAAAATTGAGGGTTTTTTGGAAAATCATCCTAAACAATTATAACAGTAAAAAATACGGTAAATATTATTTCCAATTCCAATTCCATTCCATAATCAACCCCAAAACATATCCAAATTCTTTACAAACCAAAATTCATAATAAAACCGATCTCTTTCACGTTATCGGAATTCAAATTCAAAACCGATCTGGATTTCTCGTTGTTTCTTCTCCAATTCAACACAAAATCAGAATTCAAATTCAAAATTCTCAGGTAATTTGCTAAATTTTACTTCTTCTTCATACTTTCTATTTGAATTTGATAACTTTCTGTATTTTGATTGGAGATATTCAATAACATATCAAGTTAAATGCATACAAATGATTTTGATTTAAATTATATCATATTCCGATTTCAATGTAGACAAATCATTCTTTATTCACTTCGTTATAAATCATTAGTATTGAGCTAAACATATTTGCGAATATCAGTTACCAATGTGTTTGTAAAAATTTGAATAAGAATATCAGTTACCAATGTGTTTGTAAACATATTTGCTTATGCAGGGGTGCATACAATGTGTTTGTAAAAATGTCAATAAGAATATAGCTTTTTGTTTAAAAAGTGACATGCTCTGTCACTTTTTGCTTAAAAAGTGACAGAACATTATATGCAAGTCATACGAACATATTTGAATCAAAATCATCTCCGTGGTTGATTTAAATGCAGGAATTAACTTGATATTTGTTGTGCATTATGAAGTGACATGAATTATTGAGCATGACAAAACATTAATGTATCGTTATTTTAACTTGAATATGAATTGAGGCTAGGTTGTTCAAAAAGTGACATGCTCTGTCACTTTTTGCTTAAAAAGTGACAGAACATTATATGCAAGTCATACGAACATATTTGAATCAAAATCATCTCCGTGGTTGATTTAAATGCAGGAATTAACTTGATATTTGTTGTGCATTATGAAGTGACATGAATTATTGAGCATGACAACTTGAATATGAATTGAGGCTAGGTTGTTCAAAAAGTGACATGCTCTGTCACTTTTTGCTTAAAAAGTGACAGAACATTATATGCAAGTCATACGAACATATTTGAATCAAAATCATCTCCGTGATTGATTTAAATGCAGGAATTAACTTGATATTTGTTGTGCATTATGAAGTGACATGAATTATTGAGCATGACAAAACATTAATGTATCGTTATTTTAACTTGAATATGAATTGAGGCTTGGGGGATAGAAAATTGACATGTTCTGTCACTTTTTGAGTAAAAAGTGACATGCTCTGTCACTTTTTGTTTAAAAGTGACAGAACAATATTTGCAAGTTAGAAAAATAAATTTGAATAAAAAATCATCTATGTAGTTGATTTAAATGCAAGATTTAACTTGATTTTGTTGTGCATTATGAAGTGACATGAATTATTGAGATTGACCAAACATTAATGTATTGTTATTTTGTCTTGAATATGAATTTAAGCTTGTGAACAAAATAGTGACATGTTCTGTCACTTTTTGCCTAAAAAGTGACATGGTCTGTCACTTTTTGCTCAAAAAGTGACAGAACAATGTATGCAAGTTAGAGAAACAAATTTGAATAAAAAAATCATCTATGTGGTTTATTTAAATGCAAGATTTAACTTGATTTTGTTGTGCATTATGAAGTGACATCAATTATTGAGCATGACCAAACATTAATGTATCGTTATTTTGCTTTGAACATGAATTGAGGCTTGGGGGATAGAAAAGTGACATGCTATGTCACTTTTTGCCTAAAAAGTGACACAGCATGTCACTTTTTGCTCAAAAAGTGACAAAACAATGTTTGCAAGATAGAGAAATAAATTTGAATCAAAATCATATATGTGGTTGATTTAAATGCATGATTTAACTTGATATTTGTTGTGTATTATGAAGTGACATCAATTATTGAGCATGGCCAAACATTAATGTATCGTTATTTTGCTTTGAACATGAATTGAGGCTTGGAGGATAGAAAAGTGACATGTTATGTCACTTTTTGCTTAAAAAGTGACATGGTCTGTCACTTTTAGCTCAAAAAGTGACAGAACAATGTATGCAAGTTAGAGAAACAAATTTGAATAAAAAATCATCTATGTGGTTTATTTAAATGCAAGATTTAACTTGATTTTGTTGTGCATTATGAAGTGACATCAATTATTAAGCATGACCAAACATTAATGTATCGTTATTTTGCTTTGAAAATGAATTGAGGCTTGGGGGGATAGAAAAGTAACATGCTATGTCACTTTTTGCCTAAAAAGTGACAGAGCATGTCACTTTTTGCTCAAAAAGTGACAAAACAATGTTTGCAAGATAGAGAAATAAATTTGAATCAAAATCATATATGTGGTTGATTTAAATGCATGATTTAATTTGATATTTGTTGTGCATTATAAAGTGACATCAATTATTGAGCATGGCCAAACATTAATGTATCGTTATTTTGCTTTGAAAATGAATTGAGGCTTGGAGGATAGAAAAGTGACATGCTATGTCACTTTTTGCTTAAAAAGTGACAGAGCATGTCACTTTTTGCTCAAAAAGTGACAGAACAATGTTTGCAAGTTAGAGAAACAAATTTAAATAAAAAATCATCTATGTGGTTTATTTAAATGCAAGATTTAACTTGATTTTGTTGTGCATTATGAAGTGACATCAATTATTGAGCATGACCAAACATTAATGTATCGTTATTTTGCTTTGAAAATGAATTGAGGCTTGGGGGATAGAAAAGTGACATGCTATGTCACTTTTTGCCTAAAAAGTGACAGAGCATGTCACTTTTTGCTCAAAAAGTGACAAAACAATGTTTGCAAGATAGAGAAATAAATTTGAAATCAAAATCATATATGTGGTTGATTTAAATGCATGATTTAACTTGATATTTGTTGTGCATTATGAAGTGACATCAATTATTGAGCATGGCCAAACATTAATGTATCGTTATTTTGCTTTGAACATGAATTGAGGCTTGGAGGATAGAAAAGTGACATGCTCTGTCACTTTTTACTTAATGATACATCTATTGAGGATGATCAGACATTAATGTATCATATATCGGTGTTTTTTTTGCAGATATGGATAAAATCAATGTATTCATCCATTATGGAGGGAAATGGGAACAAGGTAACCAATATATAAATTTTAAAATGGCTGGAATTGTCGTTCCAATAGAATGTACATACTGCGAACTCAATGGCATGATATATTCAGTCACAAACGTAAGTCCAGCAACACACTCAATAACAATACAATATAAGGTGAAGAAAAAACTGCATCTGATGAAGATTTCAGACAATAATTCCCTCACATTTTATTTGGAGCTCAAAAGAAGGGAGAAACATCTTGCAAGCTTTCCTTTGTGCATAGATGTCACACCGGTTTCATTATGTCAAAGAATTGAAAGTTTTGAAGACATACAACTTTCAGAAGCTGCTACTGGTGAAGAAAATGACATGATGCAATTACAAGTTTTTCAAACTCATGGTTCGGCAACAACCTCAGTTCAAAGTCTACCAAGTATTGAAGACTTAGCTGTTGATGTTTCTTCATGCATACCGGAGGTTGAAGAAATGAGTAATGAAACAGGTAGTGAAATTATTTCATTTGTTAGTATGAATGAAATTGCAGACAAAAAGGTTTTTAGGAACAAGACATTGGTTAAGAAAAGTATTTCGGTGTATGCGATACATAAAAACTTTCAGTTCAAGGTAAGTAAGTCGGACAAGAAAGAATATGTGCTGAAATGCATAGATGATAATTGCAAATGGAGTTTTAGAGCTTCAAGACTTGGAGGAACAGAAATGTTCAAAATAAGATATATGAGAAACGATCACACATGCTCAAATAACATCATCTTGGCAGATCACCGTCAAGCAACAAGCTCAATAGTAGGAAAATGCATCAAGTACAAGTATGTCTCAACAAAAATAACATACACTCCTGCAGACATAATAACTGACATGATGAATACATACGGAGTGTCGATGAGTTACGAGAAAGCTTGGAGATCTAAGGAGAAAGCTTTGGAATTGGTGAGAGGAGATCCGACAGAGTCTTATGAAAATGTTCCAAAGTACTTGTACATGATAGAACAAACAAATCCTGGATCAATTACAAGAATTGAGACTTATGACAACAACAAATTTAAATACCTCTTCATGGCATTAGGAGCATCTATTCAGGGGTGGGAGTATTGCAGACCTATAATAGTGATTGATGGTACGTTCTTAAAGGGAAATTATGGTGGAACTTTATTTACAGCATGTACACAAGATGCAAACAACAACATTTTCATATTAGCATTTGGAGTTGGTGACTTAGAAACTAATGATTCATGGGAGTGGTTCTTACTTATGTTAAAAGAAGCTTATGGTGAGCGAGAAGGATTGTGTATAATCTCAGATGGTCATAAAAGTATAAAAAATGCAATCCAGAAGGTGTATAAGAATTCGATGCATGGTCTATGTTCCTACCACTTGCTACAAAATTTAAAGTCAACATTTGGCAAAAGAAATGGAAAGAACATTACACAACCATTCAATAGAGCTGCTAGAGCCTACACGAAAAATGATTTTGAGTTCCATATGAAACAACTCGATGAAATCCACAAAGGGATTCGATCACATCTGGTATGTTCAATAATATTTATTAGTTTGGATGCATAATAACATTATATACAATAAATGATTAATATTTTGGTTATTCTTTATGCAGGAAGAAATTGGTTATCACAAGTGGTCAAGGGCATACATGACAAATAACAGGTTTTCCACAATGACTTCAAATATAGTTGAATCAGTAAATTCGATAACAAAAACAACAAAAGGTTGTCCTATAGAACTTTTATTGGAATCCTTAAGATATTTGTTGCAAGAATGGTTTGTGAAGCACTTAAACGATGCGCGGGCAACCTTCACAAAACTTGCAAACAAACAAGAAAAAATATTGAGAGAGAAATCCATGGAATCAAAGAAATTGAAGGTAAAAGGCTATAAATTGCATGAACTAAATATCATTTATATGCTGAGTTTTATTGTAATGAAAACATGCATATACCAACTAAGGACATATTGTGTCACTTTCTGAGTAAAAAGTGACAAAGTGTGTCAATTTTCTTAGTAAAAAGTGGCATGACTTGAATTTCATATCGTCTATGGCTCTATTTATAATTACATATCAGTAGAAGGTTTATGATTTTAAAATCTGATTGTTATTGTGATGAAATTATGATTATCTAAAAAAGTGACAGAGTGTGTCACTTTCTGAGTAAAAAGTGACATAGTGTGTCACTTTCTTAGTAAAAAGAGGCATGACTTAGATTTTAAATAATCTATGGCTCTATTTATAATTACATATCAGTAGAAGGTTTATGATTTTGAAATCTTATTATATCTTATTGTTATTGTGATGAAATTATGATTATCTAAAAAAGTGACATAGTGTGTCACTTTTTGAATAAAAAGTGACAGAGTGTGTCACTTTCTGAGTAAAAAGTGACATAGTGTGTCACTTTCTTAGCAAAAAGTGGCATGACTTGGATTTCATATCGTCTATGGTTCTATTTATAATTACATATCAGTAAAAGATTTATGATTTTGAAATCTTATTATATCTGATTGTTATTGTGATGAAATTATGATTATTTAAAAAAGTGACATAGTTTGTCACTTTCTAAGTAAAAAGTGACATAGTGTGTCACTTTCTTAGTAAAAAGAAGCATGACTTGGATTTTAAATAATCTATGGATCTATTTATAATTACATATCAGTAGAAGGTTTATGATTTTGAAATCTTATTATATCTGATTGTTATTGTGATGAAATTATGATTATCTAAAAAAGTGACAGAGTGTCACTTTCTGAGTAAAAAGTGACGTAGTGTGTCACTTTCTTAGTAAAAAGTGGCATGACTTAAATTTCATATCGTCTATGACTCTATTTATAATTACATATCAGTAGAAGGTTTATGATTTTGAAATCTAATTATATCTGATTGTTATTGTAATGAAAATATGATTATCTACAAAAGTGACATAGTTTGTCACTTTCTAAGTAAAAAGTGACATAGTGTGTCACTTTTTCAGTAAGTTGGAATTAAACATCATAAAATAATTATTTAATTGTTGTAGTTTATTAATACATTGTTTTCTTGCATTATTTTCACAGGCATCGGCTTCAAGTTCAATAATATACCAAGTCAATGATGTTTGTGCCTCATATTTGGTGAATATTGAAGAAAAGACATGTACATGCAATCATTTCCAAGTGGACAAAATCCCATGTGCACATGCATTGGCAGTTATTGCAAAGATAAAGGACGATTCATATTTGTATTGTTCAAAATATTACACAACAGAGATGCATGTCCAAACATATAGTGGTATAGTTTACCCACTTGGAGATCGTAATGATTAGAATATACCAGATGATGTAAAAGCAAGAATAGTCTTGGCTCCTGATCCAAAAAGGAAATCTGGACGACCTAAAGAGAAAAGAATACCATCAAAAGGAGAAAAAAAGCAAAGTACAAAATGTGGTAGATGTGGAAAGTACGGCCATAATCGAAGATCGTGTCAAACTCCAGCACCTTTGAAGAAGAAGCCACAAAAGAAAAGAAAGTTGCAAGATTTATGAGTTTTTTTTATTTTTTATTTGGAAAGTATCACTTATTCATTCTTATTGGTTTTTCTATTCAAAATAGTGTTAACATTCATGCGTTTTGCTTTTTTATAGGACATGACATTATAGTGGAATGTAAAACTTATCATTTAACACTATATGGTATACATGATACTTCACCTATTAAAGGGATTTGATAAATACTGAAATTGTAACTTTTAGAACAAAAGGTTACATTTGTGTCACTTTTAGAACACACTATGTCACTTTTATATCAAAAAGTGACACACACTGTCACTTTTATATCAAAAAGTGACAAACTATGTCGTTTGTTCGATATTAAAACTCATAACATGGCTGTCAAAGTGTATACATGTTTTTCATAATTTAAGAACAAAAAGTGACACACTATGTCACTTTAAGAACAAAAAGTGACATAGTATGTCACTTTTAGAACAAAAAGTGACACACACTGTCACTTTTATAATGAAAAGTGACAAAGTATGTCGTTTGTTCGTTATCAAAACTCATAACATGGCTGTCAAAGTGTATACATGTTTTTCATAATTTAAGAACAAAAAGTGACACACACTGTCACTTTTATATTAAAAAGTGACAAACTATGTCGTTTGTTCGTTATTAAAACTCCTAACATGGCTGTCAAAGTGTATACATGTTTTTCATAATTTAAGAACAAAAAGTGACACACTTTGTCACTTTTAGAACAAAAAGTGACATACTATGTCACTTTTAGAACAAAAAGTGACACACAGTGTCACTTTTATAATGAAAAGTGACAAACTATGTCGTTTGTTCATTATCAAAACTCCTAACATCGCTGTCAAAGTGTATACATGTTTTTCATAATTTAAGAACAAAAAGTGACACATTATGTCACTTTTACAACAAAAAGTGACACACACTGTCACTTTTATAATGAAAAGTGACACACTGTCGTTTGTTCATTATCAAAATCCCTAACCTAGCTGTCAAAGTGCATACATGATTTCCATACTTAAAGTAATATATCAATTAGATCCACTTCTACCATCTATATTCAACAATTTGATAAAAATCATCCAATATAATCATATGTTTTGTCAATATGAATAGCATATCACCTGTACACAAAAATATTTTGTACTTACATTTTTTGCAAAGAAACCTTCAAAAACTACATTGTTGATCTCATTTACACGAAACTACATTCACCATATACACTACATTTACATGTAACATGTAGTCCTAGTACAAAAATATTATTTACAAAAAAATTGCAGTGTCTTTTCAAATATCCTTTTGCACCCAATCATTATCAGTATCATAATTCTCCACTTGCTTCTTCTTGGCATACACGTACAATTCAGTGGCCAAGTATTTCCGAATCTGAGCAATATTGAAAGTCTTTGGCATTTCCTTCAACATTGAATTGATGAAATACTCAGCATATTTAATGACATATATTCCACAATCACCACTGCAACAAACAAAATTGAACATTAACCAATAATTGAAGGCAAACCATATATTTCTATCTATTCAACATATAAAAAGGCAAATTATTAAAAAGCAAACTAACTCGTTTTTTTGCTGTGGAAGTTTTGGAACCAACTTCACAACAAGTGGTTTTAGCGCCTCTTTTTCTGGAATATTTTTGCCATCGAAGAATCCAGTGTTATACAAAAGATGAGGAATCATAACTGAAAATGGTTCCAGAGCTTCAAGTACATCAGACTTCTTGATAAACTTATTGTATGAATTATATATATTCAGGCACATCTCCTTGATGTCAAAATGACAAAGAAGCCAATTAGTCGAGTTATACATCCTCAAAGGCATAAGGACATGGTCAACTTCTCGCCAACTTGTGTTGCAAGGCATGTACAATCCAATTGGATACGAGAGTAGAGAAGTTTGCTTAACAAGGACTAGTGGATCTTTTGAAAAATCTTCATACAACCCCCTAACTTGGCTGTCAAAGGCAAAGTCCGTTGTTGTAGCTTTGATTCTCATACCATTCCCATACCTTAACATCTTTCGTAGATAATAAAAACATACATCCATATGCTACAAAACAAATGTATAAAAAGAAACAGCAATATATTAATAAATTATATACATAAATCTTAAACCAAACAACTAACAAACAAACACTTACTGAGTCATCCAAAGCCTCATTTTTTGTCACCAATTCATACCACCACAATTTAGAAGAGATTGCAACATCGCTGAAGTACAAGGAAGGGCTAATCTTAATATTGTCATCATTGAAATGACTAACTCTGCATTACAAAAAAGATAGGTCACATACAATTATACTTTTAATAAAAATGACATACTTTTAAAAAGTGACATACTGTGTCACATTTTACTATAAAAGTGACATACTTAAAGTAAAAAGTGACAAGTATGTCACTTTTTTAGTAAAAAGTGACAGAGTATGTATACAAGTTATACAAACACATTTGTATCAAATTTTTCTCTGTGGTTGATTTAATTACAAGATTTAACTTGATATTTGTTGTGAATTATGGAGTGACATGAATTATGCAAGATCAAGCATTAATGCATCATTTTTCTTTTGTCTTGAATATGAATTGAGGCTTCAGATAGAAAAGTGACAAACTATGTCACTTTTTGAGCAAAAAGTGACACGCTCTGTCACTTTTTGCTCAAAAAGTGACATAGTGTGTCACTTTCTGAGTAAAAAGTGACAAAACAATGTATGCAAGTAATACATACAATTTTGAATCAGTAGCATCTATGTGGTTGATTTAAATGCAATATTTAACTTGATATTTGTTGTGCATTATGAAGTGACATGAATTATTGACCATGATCAAACATTAATGTATTGTTTTTTTTGTCTTGAATATGAATTGAAGCTTAGGGTTATAAAAGTGACATGCTATGTCACTTTTTGCTTAAAAAGTGACAGAACATTTGTATGCAACTTAAAAGTGACATGCTATGTCACTTTTTGCTCAAAAAGTGACAGAACAATGTATGCAAGTTAGATAAACAAATTTTAATAAAAAATCTTCTCTATAGTTCATTTAATTTTTACACAAAACACATTTGGATAAAAATAATGTGTCACTTTCTTATTAAAAAGTGACATTATGTCACATACTTACTTGTTTTTCGTCACCAACCATTCCTTGTACCAACTCTCGAATGCTTCCACATCTGGTGCGTATGGGGGACACAACCCAACTTTGAATGCAAACGTACCCTTCACCACACGCTTCGCAGTAGAAGTTCCCGCTGTAGAAGTACCCACCGTAGAATCATATTGATTAACAAATGGGGACTGAAGAATTGCGGCAGGTTTCGTTTGCCTCTTCAGGGGTGCATCCGGAGTGACTTCATCAACAGTCTAAAATGTCACAAAAAAATTAAAAAGTGTCAAGTTATATTGTACAGAACACACAAAAATAATTCTTTTAAATGAAAAATAATCAAACAAACAATTGCCTCTTCAAGTTTATGTTCAGCTAAAACAGCTGCAGCAATCTCATCAATTTTTTGCCAATCCTCATCTTTCAATTCAATATCATCATCATTTACATCAACAGTCTGAATAAAAACGTACAAAAGATTACTTTTTGCAGTACAAAAAACAGATCTAACAAAGTAAAAACACAAAATATAGTGTGAAAAAAATACATCTTGTTGCATTTTTTTGGCTAAACTATGAGCAGCAATATCATCAACAATCTTCCAGTCCTCTTCATTAAAATTTATTATATCTTCATCAATAGACTAAATCAAAAATAAATAAGCCACGTTATATAGTGCACAATAACATCTAAGTAAATCTCAAATTATAAATACAATGCATTTGGAATTGAATAATACCTTTTCCACATTAGTTTCAACCGGCATCTCAATACTTTTTCCAGTCGAATCAAACTCAACACCCAATGAAAAACTAGGACAATCAGTTGCATTCTTTTCCATGTCCATTGTATCCTTAGCAACATTGTCCGCACCATTCTAGACATAAGAATAAATAAAAAATCTCAAACATATATATATAAAAAGTGACATAAATCTCTTAAAAATGACATAATTATAGTAATAAGTGATATAGCAAAAAGTGACACACTCTTAGCAAAAAGTGACACATTGTGTCACTTTCTTAGCAAAAAGTGACAAACTGTGTCACTTTCTTATTAAAAATTACATATAGAGATTTTGGGCTTCCAAATCAACTACATCAACTCTATCATCCCCATATTCCATTTCTCTCAATGTTTTTACAAAAATAAAATAAAAATGATACACGTCTCCAAAAAGTGACACAGTTTGTCACTTTCTTAGCAAAAAGTGACACACTGTGTCACTTTCTTAGCAAAAAGTGACATAAACCTAAAAAAGTGACAACGTCTCTTAAAAAGTGACATACATTTATGAAAAAAGTGACTTAGATCTAAAAATGTGACATACCTTCAACATTTGCAAGTCATTCACTTTGCTTTCAACATTTGCCACCCGTTGTAGAATTTCTTCATTCAATTTTACTTTCTCTTCAAGTTGTTTTACTTTCTCTTCAATTTGAATATTCGATTGAACTTTGATTTCAAGCTCAGCTAGTCGATTCTGAATTTCTTCATTTGATTGCATTTTCGACTCTATATCTGTCAACCGTTTCAAAATAACGTCATGTGATTCTACTTTCGCCTCTATTTCTGCCAACCGTTTCAAAATTTCTTCATTTGATTGAAGTTTCACTTCAATCTCTGCTAAACGTTTCAATATTACTTCATTTGATTCAGAATGTCTCTGAAAATACAAAAATCAGAGAAAAACACATAATCATAAGAAACAATAAATACAAAAGGTATAAAAAGCATAAAAAGGTAAATAAATTCTCATAAAACTCAACTACCTTTTTTTTCTTCAACTTTGAAGAACTGTCATCGCCGGCTGTAATCATCAGCGTTGACTGATGAATAACAGGATGCTCAGAGTTGTCATCATCTTTAGTGTTCTGCCCTTGAGATTTTAAATTCTCAAACAACCCATCAGTATATGACACTTCCTTCTCCGCATCAGTGATCTTAACAACATTAACTTCAATCTGCAAAAACACATATTCATATATTTAAAATAACAAATAGTAATGAAAAATGTAAAGAAAAATCGCATAAATAATAAATGGAGCTTACTTTTATCAAGTCAAAAATACGTTTGTGCAATTGTAAAGATGTCAAATGCACATTAGAACTCCAGCTCAAGATCCGAGGAAGCGATGGCTTGTACTTCACACAAAATTTTTTCTCAGCTATTGCAGGAATAGACTCGTATATCCAAACTTGGAAAGCAAGAAGAAAACCATTCAGCCTATACTCCAAAAATTTTTTTGAAGGATCTAACTTCAAGATCCTCTTGCTGAATGCACCCTTCAGAGACATTAACGTCAAACTATACAACTCCTTTTCCCATGGAAAAGATTCCATTTCACCCGATTCAACAAGTACAAAAATTGAATCATCAACACTTTTATGGTATGATGTGGCAAATAAGAATGATGAAATAAGATATATAAGACCAACATCCACCACGTCCTTGTCAACAGTATCAGATGGCAACTCTTTAAATACATTTTCAACACACTCTGTTGAAATGTTATCAAAAAACTTGAAATACTTGTCCTTAATCGTACTACTACGCATTCTGTACTTGGTAAAATCACCATTCCCCACGCACCGAAGTCCCGACATCAGACAAAATTCTTCAATAGAAAATCTGACCACTTTGTCATCGATGTTGAACCATAATTCATTTACATTTGGTTGCTTCACCTGCCTTAATAACAACTGGTGAATCAACTGAGCCTGAATAACCGTTTCTTTTAAATCAAGATACGGTCCAAAACAGGTTTCCTTAAACATCTGCTTTTGTGTTTCTGTAAGCTTGTTGTTTAAGGTCTTGATGACTACGTGGGGAGAGTAGAATGTGACTTTCCCAGGAAACCAATAGGTCTGCGGAATCAATAACTCGCAGTCCTACAAAAAATATATAACAAAGATAGTTAGTTACTATATAAGTGACATATAAATAGAATGAACATATATTAAATAAAAGTGAAAAACATATTCAACAAGTGACATGCTCTGTCACTTTTTAAGTAAAAAGTGACATACATGTCCAAAAAGTGACAAATGTCTTCAAAAAGTGACAAACATCTTCAAAAAGTGATATATGTCTAAAACTGTGACATTAGAGCTCTATTTAAAAGTGACATACATCTCAAAAAACAGTGATCATACAATCTATTTGTTAGTTTGGATGTTCATACTTATTGTATTTATATATTACAAAAAAGTGACATGATATGTCACTTTTTACTTAAAAAGTGACATGCTCTGTCACTTTTTAAGTAAAAAGTGACAAACATGTCCAAAAAGTGACAAATGTCTTCAAAAAGTGACAAACATCTTCAAAAAGTGATATATGTCTAAAAATGTGACAGTAGCTCTATTTAAAAGTGACATACATCTTAAAAAACAGTGATCATACATTCTATTTGTTAGTTTGGATGTTCATACTTATTGTATTTATATATTACATAATAGTGACATGATATGTCACTTTTTACTTAAAAAGTGACATGCTCTGTCACTTTTTAAGTAAAAAGTGACATACATGTCCAAAAAGTGACAAACATCTTCAAAAATTGATATATGTCTAAAAATTTGACAGTAGCTCTATTTAAAAGTGACATACATCTCAAAAACACAGTGATCATACAATCTATTTGTTAGTTTGGATGTTCATACTTATTGAATTTATATATTACATAAAAGTGACATGCTCTGTCACTTTTTAAGTAAAAAGTGACATACTCTGTCACTTTTTAAGTAAAAAGTGACAAACATCACCAAGAAGTTAGAAACATCTTCAAAAAGTGCCATATACCTCTTCAAAATAATATAGATATAAATATGTGACATTCAACTCTTTAAAAGTGACATACATCTCAAAAACACAGTAATTATACAATCTATTTGTTAGTTTGGATGTTCATACTTATTGTTTTTATATATTACATAAAAGTGACATACTCTGTCACTTTTTAAGTAAAAAGTGACAAACATCACCAACAAGTGAGAAACATCTTCAAAAAGTGCCATATACCTCTTCAAAATGATATAGATATAAAAATGTGACATTCAACTCTTCAAAAGTGACATACATCTCAAAAACACAATAATCATACAATCTATTTATTAGTTTAGATGTTCATACTTATTGTTTTTATATATTATATAAAAGTGACATGATATGTCACTTTTTACTTAAAAAGTGACATGCTCTGTCACTTTTTAAATAAAAAGTGACAAACATCTTCAAAAAGTGGCATACATCTCTTCAAAATGATATATATCTAAATATGTGACATTCAACTCTTTAAAAGTGACATACATCTCAAAAACATAGTAATCATACAATCTATTTGTTAGTTTGAATGTTCATACTTATTGTTTTTATATATTACATAAAAGTGACATACTCTGTCACTTTTTAAGTAAAAAGTGACAAACATTACCAACAAGTGAGAAACATCTTCAAAAAGTGCCATATACCTCTTCAAAATGATATAGATCTAAAAATGTGACATTCATCTCTTTTAAAGTCACATATATTTACAACAACAGTGATCATAAAGTCTATTTACTAGTTTCCACATTCAAACTTATTGTACCTATATAAGTAAAAAGTGACAAACATCTCCAAAAAGTAACGTAGATCTCTTTAAAAGTGACATACATCTCAAAAAACAGTGATCATACAATCTATTTCTTAGTTTGAATGTTAATATCTTATTGTATTTATATATAACATAAAAGTGACATGCTCTGTCACTTTTTATGTAAAAAGTGACAAACATCTCAAAAAAATGACAAGCATCTCCAATAAGTGACATGAATCTCTTTAAAAGTGATATACATCTTAAAAAATAGTGACAAACATATCAAAACATCTCCAATAAGTGACATGGATCTCTTTATACAATCTATTTGTTAGTTTAGATGTTCAAACTTATTGCATTCACTTATTATATTAGATGAAAGTGGAATGCTCTGTAACATTTTAAGTAAAAAGTGACAACATCTCCAAAAAGTGACAAACATATCAAAAAGTTGCATTCAGTTCAAAAAAACACTGATCTCATTTTGGTAAACTTGAATATCATCAAATTACACTTTAATCTCATTTTGATATATCATTGATTTGACAATAGTTACAATGTGTTATTGGCTTCCTAAAATCACCACCATCAACAGTTAATAATTAAAAACGAAAATGCAATTTCATCGAACAAAATATCTCTCAAAATGAAAAATTTCATACAGCAACCATTATCACTGTTTTTCCTAAACGCAACATCATCAAGTGAATAATAATGAAAAAGAGAAATTCGATTTTACAAAACCAAAAAATCTCTTAAAAAGTAAAAATTAAAGCAAATCGAAAAAATATAAAAAAATAAAGAATAAATCGAACTAAACCTTTGGTTGTGCAATGTTTTTCATCTTCTTCGAAGATCCTTCGACTAAAATGCACTTTCTTTTTATCCCCGAAGATTCTGCAACTATTTTATCGCCTTCTCCAACCATATTTCAACTTATATTGTTAAAATAAAGAATAAACGTACGTAGATTATGGATTATTGACGGAATATGAGGTTTTCACCGGAATCGCAGAGAGAAAACGGAGGGTTTGATACTGTAGATGAAAAGGATTTGATACTGTAGATGAAAAGTTAGTAATTTTCCTTTTTTACCCTCCCATACTATTATAAGAAAGTATATTTTTCAATTTTTTTTAAAAAAAACGTATTTTTCAATTTATTTTTGGAAATAACGTGTTGGGCCTAATTTCCACTAAATATAATAAACAGTTTATTTGTCAAGAGCATTAAGCAGACTGCTGGGCCGGTGGCTTATCCTATTGGGCCTGCAGTGTGAATTAAATTGGGCCAAACTCTAGCAAAAATAGGGAAAATTACACGTATAACTGAAATAGAAAATTGAAATTTACTGGTTACTCTTATGAAACTAGAAAAGTAGAAAGAAAAAGAGAAGAGAATAGAGAGAGTCAAAACTCAAGTGTATAAATTTATTATAAAAGTAACACTTATTTATAGAGTTCCAAAGAGAGTTACAACCTTATTAGAATTAGGGATGGCAAAAAAATTCGCCGATCCGATCCTGCCTCGCGCCCCGCCCCGCCCCACGAAGCAATAGGGGCGGGTTTGGGGCAGAAAAATCTGCCCCGGGACGGGTCCGGGGCAACCCCGCCCCGCGGCCTCGCGACCCGCCCCTAAAATTTATTTTTTTTTTTTTGAAAAATCATAAAATATAGTAGAAATTATGATTTTCACTAAAAATAGACTAAAGAAGAATCAAACCCGGGTTAAAACTTATAAACTACTAACATTAACCACTATACTACAACCCAAATCTTATAATTTTTTTGTTTTGTTTGGTATAAATATTTAAAAAAAAATTGTATATATATTTTTTTAATTATTTTTCAGTTTAACAAAAAAAAAAAAAAGTTCGCGGGGCGGTTGGCGGGTCCAATGACCGACCCGCCTCGCCCCGCGAATTTGCGGGTCGCGGGACGGGGCGGGGCAAAATTTTCGCAGGGCAGGGCGGGCCCGACTCGCTCCATTGCCATCCCTAATTAGAATACACTCTTCTGGAGTAAGTAGATAACTACATAGACATCTAGATACAACTAAATAGTCATTTATCATTATCTATAATTTAACAACACTCCCCCTTGAATGACTTATTACACAATAACTGTTTTGTTATAAATTTTGTTTGGTAAAAATCCAATGTAACAAAAATATCAATCAAATTAAAAAAATTATCAAAAATTTGGAGTAATCAAATGCTGATTAATTTTATATTAGCAAATTTACGATATCTGTTTTTCTAAACTTTAATTATATGATCAGAATAACACCACATGAATTAAATTCTCACCATAATATAAAACCCACATAGGTTAAAAAGAAAGATACAGAGATATGAAGAAATTGGACCTCGTAATTGACACCAAAAATATTATAGTCCATGAACTAGGTGATGATGCCGGTTCTTCCACCAATTGACCATTTAGAAAATATGAGATTGAATTTCAACTAATTTTCCACCAATATTTTATTTTTTTAAAGAAAAATCATGTTAATTTACTCAGTTAGTTAAAGAGTCGTGCTGATAACGTGTTATGAAAATAGAAAAATAGAGAGAAAAAGAGAAGAGAAGAGAAGAGAATAGAGAGAGTCAAAACTCAAGTGTGTAAATTTATTATAACAGTAATATTTATTTATAGGGTTTCAAAGAGAGTTACAATCTTATTAGAATACACTCTTCTGTAGTAAGTAGATATCTACATAGACATCTAGATACAACTAAATAGTCATTCATCATTATCTATAATTTTACAACAGTTACTATTAATTTTTTCACATATACCATTAAATGATAACATAAATTGATTATTGATGGGATGTAAAGAGTCCTATTATTCTGCATTGTTATCTTAATTAATAACAAAATTATATCATTATCGGATAAAGATTTTATCCCATAAATTTCTCCTTTTTAAATTTCAAATACAGAGTTTATCAATGCTAATTCTCTGTCTATCGTTTCCTCGTGAAGTCACAGTCATTTGTAATATTTATCGGTGGCACGTTTGAAGACTTTTTCGTCGCATATTTGTTGATGAAGATGCCATAATCATTACTGCAAAAAAACGGATATCATTTAAATTAGAGACTTGGAGTTCAATAGACCGCAACAAAAAAAGTTGAGTACACAAGTTTACGTGAATGTATGTGTTAATATCAAATAATCTCAAATGGGCACAATTATATCAGATTTTATATCATAACATGGTAACCAACATGAGTTGATAATGTAACAAAACTTGTTAACATGCATTAAAAAGTAATCATACATGGAAAAATATACATTAAAATTGTGTTGTAATAAGTATATATATGTTAACAATATGAGGTAATTAAAGGTAGTGTACGTAACATTTATTGTTTGCATATGTCGAATAATGTAATAATTTCAGTTAACATACGACGATTTTGTAATTTGTCTTAACATCAATTAATGAAAGATACTTTTCACAATAACAAAATCTGCTATAGTAAATAACAGAATTTTAGAAATATGATCTAACAAAACAAAATAATGTCTAAGAGTAAAAAAAGTAAATGGCAAATAGGAACTTATTTTGGTTTGTTCAAGAATGGGAACAATGTATTTATTCTTCATCAACTTAGTTCTGGCTTTTTTACCAGACTGTTTATTCATGTTCCCTGAGAATGTTTTTAAGATTGCATTCAAAGTTGCAAACTCTAGGAATGACGCAGATGAAAATGACATTGATTGTTTTTATGGAATAGTGATTAGAGAACGCCAGAATTTCAAATTGATGAATAATGGGGGGGAAATGTGCGTGATTTTCTTTATGAAGATTTTCAGATGCGAACAAATTCCTTGATAATGGGAAATGTCGGTTATAATAGATGGATTTAAGAAAATTAATTATTATTTAAAATATTGCAATAAAATGTATTTATATAGATATGGAAAAATTTAATATCTACATGTATATTTCAAAATTTAAAATAATAAAAGGTACATGCCCTAATATTCTCTGCGCAAAAATATAGGAAAAAGTGGCAACTCCAAACTTTGAATGTGACAATTTGATAAATCAGTCACACTTTCAAAAATTGAAAAAATCGGGGATTTTTATATGAATAAGTATTTATTTTATAAAACAAATTTCAAAAACTATAAAAAATATAGCTTGTGGTTACATTTAAATTTTCTTTCTCCAAATTAAAATCCTACACGGTTGCGTGAATTTTAACTTTCTTTGTATAATATGATTGTAATAATTGTGTTCTTGTTTCACCGGATTCAAACATTTTGAGTTACAAAAGTTCAATATAAACAATCAAAAACCTTCGTAATAATTGAAATTTGCAGAAATTGGTTTGGATTCCAACTGGGGTAACAATCTCACGAAATTGTGTCCATCAAAACATGACTTCATAAGAGTAGACGATTGTTGAACTTGCCAATGTATTTCACAGGCTTTCTTTATTAATAATATCAATATTTACCCTTTTAATTAGAAATTAATGATATTTAACTCATCCACCCACGCACTCATCCACGCACCCACCCACGTTATCCCTTCTCCAAGAAAACACTATCACTCTCTCCAAAAAGGGTACTTTCCCTCCCACCCACATTATCCCTTCTCCAAGAAAACACTCTCTCTCTCTCCAAAAACGGTACTTTCCCAATTTCTTCAAGGGCAAACACTTTCATCACTTTCTTCTTCAATTGCTATAATCGGTTCTTCAATCAAAGCACTCATTTACAATTAGAGCAAAACAACATCACGGTTTCAACGCAATCTTTCACAATTTCTTCATATCCACTTTCTATAATCGGTTCTTCAATCAAGCCATGGTGAAAACTCAAAAATCGGTAAATATAGAATTACAAATAAATATGGCGTCTACAAGGGCGAAGAGAACGACGGCTGAGACTTCAAGTCGTAGAGATAAGAAAGAATCGAAGAAATCGAAAAAATCAACAGAGGATGATGAAGTCCTATATACACCAAACGTATGTATTGCATTTTTCTGTATTGTGTAGCTTTTCTATGGCTTCCTTAATGTACAGTTCTTCAAGAGATTTTATTTTATTTTTTTGCCTGTATTTAGTCGATTCAACAAGTAAGTATGACTGAACATTGTGCGTGAAAGGTTCAAATACATGCTTTCTTAGTGGGAAAGGATCCCTCACGCACTATGTTCAGTCATATATTCAAATACATTAAGGGTAATTTATGATCCAGTTTTCCATTTGTTTTTGCACAGGTAAGGGTTTCTTATCTCTTATGGGTTAGTGAATATATCATTACATGCTTAGATTATTTGTTGGCAGGTTGTTGTTCTGTGTATAACTTGACTTACTTTTTATTGCTCATGTCATGTGATATCTATGGCTTTGCAAACTGCTTATTACAAGTAAATGGAGAAATGGGCCAAGAGTAGCAGAGACAATGGTTATAGGTTTATGAAAATAGTGAATTAAATCTTTGAAAAAGACCATTAATTCAAATGCTTAAATAGAAGTTTAATGTTACTACATTAGCTGTTTTTATTAATAAATTTAGTACTTATTATATTTATAACAAAGTAAAATATTTATGTTTTTGGTTGAAGGTAAGATGGTGTGTAATCTATAGAATTAGTGGCAAAGTCTGAAATACATGCACATGTAAGTTTGTGGCTTAGGTCATTCATAAAATCCAGGTTTTATACAATGTCTGTGTTTTTGTACATATATTAGGTGATTTGGATGTTTGCTAAAAAGTGGTTGTTGTCATTTATACTGTTTGTTTGGGTTTGTGATTAAAATTATGTTATATGTACTGACTTGTATGATATTTTTTTTTGCCAGGATTGGGATTATTCAACCAACCCGAAGACATGGGCATCGGGTAAACTAGTTGTAAAGTATATGGATGATGTTATAGCTAACATTTTCCATAAGCTCAATAGTGTAGAAAAAGAGATGTTTCGAAGTAGTTGTTTTGGGTCTTTTCTTGAAATGAGAAGACTGATATTACAGCCACAATTGATTCATTCGTTGTTGTTAAGGCAGGTTCAGCAACCTAACGATGATGAAATATGGTTTAGAATAGGGGGAGGGTGTATTAGGTTTTCGTTGGATGAGTTTTGTCTAACAGTAGGACTCCGAAGTGTGGGCACTGTTGACATTTCTACATATGATTTAGGAAAGAATTGTTTAAAGGATACATACTTTTTTGGTCTTCAGAAAGTATCAAAATTTGAGCTCCAACGAGTTTTCGTGGGATTGAATGACCAAGTATCTCATGAAGAAGTTGTAAAGTTGGCTAAGCTCTACCTGATATCCTGTTTTTTGTACACTACCTCCTATAACAAATTAGTTGATGAACGGCACATGAGGTTGGTAGATAGGCTGGAGTGTGATGACTTTGCCTAGGGAGAGGATCTTTATCGAATCACACTTAGGTCTTTCAAGTCTGCTTTAAGTTTGGAAAACAAGAAGCGTGTATCTGGTAAAAAATCTTCTTGGTCTTATCGGCTTAACGGATTTCCACTTTCTCTCCAACTGTGGGCCTACGAGACAATTGCTTGCCTTAATGAGAAATTTTGTACCATGGTTGGAGAGGCCTATCCCCGCATGTTGAAGTGGGAACTGATGTGTATGTTACCAGTCCACAACTGGAAGATGAAGTGTTTAAGCATTCAGAAGTAAGTAATTACCTATTACTTTGTTTTTATTGTGTTCAGAAGTTGACTTTATTAACCAATGATTTTCATGTAGCTTGAGGTAATTCAGTTTGTGGCGACCAATGAAGAGAAGAATGAGATATATGCTTCGGGATTGTTTCATAAGAAGCAGACTGGCAACGAATTTGGTGCTAGTTCTTCGAGGTCTGCTCCCGGTGAAAAAGGAAAGGTAAGACAATATTTTATAGTTTTAGGCACTAGTTTTTTAAATTTTTTTATGAATTCTGCTTTCCTTTTGTATGATGTTGTTTCTTTTTTGTTTTTTAGGGTTGTTGTGAATTAAACGAAATCGTCATGAATCGTTTATCACAAATTGAATTCAAACAGCAAGAATTAGAAAGAAATCAAGCCCAAATCATTTCTTTGCACAATTATTTGAGAAAGGAAATGACTAATTTAAATAGAAATGTGCAAGGGATATTTGCAGAGTTTCTGAATCAATTTGGAAAAGAAACTGGTGGTAGTTGTTATAATGTTTTGGACAGGCAGATTGTTTTGTACACTGGTGATACTTCTTCGGGGAGGAAGGTAAATCATTTTCATGTATTATTATGTTTTTATGTTTTTTTGGATACTTTTTAAATAAAAATAAAATGATGCAATGAGTAACGCATATGTTACTATGTGCTGAAAAATTAGGATTCATGTTGTAAGCAAACAGTAACACATGTGTTACTATAAGTTTTTGTATTTGTATTACCATCATTCTAAGTTATATTTTTATAGGTTGAAGATCAGAACACTAAAGGGAATGGAGTTGATTTTGATACATTTAACAATGAAAACGTTGGACATGGTGGAACAGATTTTGAGGTATAAGATATTTTGTATAAATCATACTAATACTAGTGTAAATGGAAGTTCCCAAAATACGTTTGATTTTTGAAATTAATGAATTATGCTAATATTTGTTAAGAATTTCAGTTTACTGTTGTCATACTGATATCGATACTTTTATTGAGTAACACATGTGTTACTATGTGTTGAAATGAATGAATTATGCTAATAGTTTGTTATGTTAATTATTTGTATAGGTTCCATTCGAGGATGTCATCGGATCACGTGCAGAAGATGTTGAAGTTGGGAGAGAGGTACGTACATCTAATCACTTTGTGCTTTTTAGTGTGTTGTAAATTAGTAACACATATGTTACTTTCTATCATAAATTTGTAAAATTGAAGGAGTTTTATATTTTTATAGGTTCAATTTGATAGAAAAGGGAAACGAGTCCAAGTTGATAAATCTAACAATGAAAGTGGTCCTGAGTTTGAGGTACAGATAATCAATTTAATATGTTTTTTTGAAGTTGTAAGAAGTTCAATATGAATTTATGAGTTGCTATTTTTAAGATATCATATTTTGATTATTTGTATTCTTAGGTTGGAGGCGAAGAACCTAAAAAATATTTATTCGAGGAGACATTTGTTAGCAAACGTATGTTTGATGTGCTAAACTTTTGTCCTAGTTTTGACTTAGGGATTGATGATGAACCTAATGCTAATGACATTGAACTAGATGATATGGAATTTACCGAACTTGACCTGAAAATGATTGATGAATGTGTTCAAATGAGATATCTCTCAACTTCTAAAAACGAAGAGGTAGTGTTTTCACATTATATGTTACTTTTATCCTAAAATAATTGTGACCCTTGCCTTTTTATGTAATTGATAATGTTACTTATTTTACAGGATGTTGATGCTGATGATGATTACATTTTAGTCGATGATGGTACTCCTGATATACCAAGGAAGAGGCTTAGGAAAGCAGCAGCAGTGTTTAAATCACCTTATACTTCGAATTTTGGATCGTCAGCAAAAATTCGAGAGATAAGGACTGGTACATATGCATTATCTGACGAATTAAATGCTGTTGCTATTGAAGATGTTGTTGATTTTGATGAATGGTATATAGTAGGGTTGTTAAAGAAGAATAAGTAAGTTTCCTTCCCTCTTTCAAATAGTTATACTATAACGAGTTGATTGTTTTTAATATATTGTAAGTATTATGTTTGTAGGAAGAAAAAATTTGATGATAAGAATGAAATACTCAACCCGCCATTTGACTTTGGAGTAGCTGAGGTTGCTAATAAGAAATGGTTTTATGACTTGCGGACTCCTGGAAAGTGCTTGGGAGACACGGTATAATTTATCTGTTTTCAATATTGTAATTTATCATTTGGAAGTTAACTATAGTTTTTTTTTTTTTTTAAATCATTACATTGGCTGCTGTTTTTTTTTTTCCAGCATATTGATGTTGCATTTTATCATCTCCGGAAGACAGTGAAGTATAGCACTAGATTGCAAATCCGTTTGACCACGACCGACTATGCATTTGATTGTTACATTAGGATGACTTCGCAAATTTTTTTGAATGATAGAAATGTGGTGGGTAATCATAAAGCACTTCTATCATATGTTCGAGGACATCGAATAGGATGTAACAAACCATGGTGGGATGTTGGCCATGTGCTAATTCCTGTTTTGATGGAAAATAAAGCACATTGGATCCTCTTAGAGTTTGATATTGGACGTCGATGCCTTAATGTGTACAATCCATATCGTAAGATAATTCGTGACTTTCATGTTCATCAATCGGTGAAGCCATATGCTGAAATCATTCCATATCTGCTACTCCACAGTGGATTTTATAATGTTGGGGTCTCTAGTGTCGTAGATAGAAGTTCCTACGATTGCAAGGATCCTCTTGATCAATTGACTGTGAACATATTGGATAACATCCCTCAACAACAACAAAGGTTAATTAAATTTCTAAATATAATTGTTTGAATTAAATTTCAAAATAGGCTTGGAACTGTTTTTTCTAACTTATTTGTTTGTTTGTTTTTACAGTGGTGATTGTGGCATATTTGTGATCAAATATGCCGAGTATTTTGTTCACCAAAACATAGAAGAAATGGAAATGACATTCCAGCTTGATGAAGCTCGGCTTAGTCTTGCTGTCAAATTCTATAAATACGTCAAGAAAAAATTGGATGAAGGGTATGATACGGATGTTGAAAGGGTTTCCGATAGAGTAAAGTAGAGTATGAAAATTTAGAAACACATTTCAATTTTAATTTGTAAATATGTAGTTTGTATATGAGGGCAGTGTTCTCCTGTATATGATGTATTTTTGATCTAACGTAATGGTTTTATGCTGTCTTTCATGTAAGTAACACATGTGTTACCCTATGTGAATTGTTTTATATGGCATTGGTTATTATCAGTTGAAGAATCTTTTTCATTCAGCTTTTTTTTTTTTGGGATGATGGTTTTGAGAACATAGATTTTGAAAAGATCATGCCACGCATTGCGAATGGCTCCTGACATCATGCCGAGGCCAGTGAACAGAGTGTGGAACAATGGGTTATGCAAACAAATGTCTTTGCTTATTGATCTGTATATTAACAAGATTAAATGAGCTCTCTAGATATAAATTGCAAGAGGAAGAACATTCTTACATTAACTCTTTCTACCCTTCGCATTTCATCTTCAAGCAATGATATCTGAGCAGCAGAAGTCCAATGAATGCAATCAACTGGACTGAAATGAAGATATCGGTTATCTAACTTCCTTAACTGATGAAGTCCTATACCATGAGGGTTATTGTTGAAGTTGTTACACATTGGTTCAGCACTATCCACATGATTCCACTTAAAAAACTACAAACATGATTTCAGGATTGATTTGTTAAACTTGGCATTTTAGCTCATTAAGTTACACAGTTAATATCTTGGCTTTTCCCAGTTGAGTGTACATAAATCATTCATTTGTTGCAGTTTCGAGACTGAAAAGGATTTTTGAGATGTTGAACGATCTCCCTGTTACTAATCATACTGTACTGTAGTCAAGTTTGCATTTGCACTATCACTTGTTTCTTTCCCTCCCAAGTCCTAATTGTTAAAAGTGTGGGTACGTGTGTTCCACTAGGATCTGGGCACTTTTAAGCTGAAATGCAATGCCTCAGCCAATTTGGATAACATGCACAAGTAAATAGTCAACATTTATAACAATTTTTAGCCTTCTAGTTTGCCATGAATGCTTGAACTAGAACTCAACTACTTATAGAGGCCAGAAAGAGGACGAACAAGTTTATACCGTGCGAGTTCGACAATGAAGAATCACTAAGCATATACGGCATACTGGTAGACCAAGCCATACCATTCGAAGAATATATAGAGTTCAAGTTTAGAGCAATGCCATCATCATAACCAATGGATAAACCATTAGGCACCAAAATCCAATAATCACAAGTGAAACCAATGAACATACTCTAAATTCCTCAACTGGGAAAACACCAAAATTCCCATTTTACAGTCAAAGTCCCTTCAAGAACTTACCTGCAAATTACAAATTTCCTTCAACTCCTCTTCGCTTCCTCAACACAATTAAATATGTGCCAATTACATTCAATGAAGATCATATTTGAAATTTTGAAAAATTGCAAAAATGAGACATTTGATTGGAGACTTATCTAATAACCAGACCACAACTAGCTTTTAGGTTGTGTCATTAATAAAATGAACAGTAATATCATGTCAGCTAATGGCATGAAACGAGCAAACATTGAAATCATAACAACAACGTTCAACGAAATGTGATTGTCCAACGTGTCATTACTGAACAGAAAGTAAACTTGAACAATTGGTATGAACAATCAAGTCTGAAATTCAATAGAAAAATATTCAAAAATTCATATAGAGTTTCTTTTTTTTCTTCGGGTTCAATGGTATTGGGTTATTGCACGTTCTTCGATTGTGTTCATATGCTACACATCTCCCACATTTTGTTATTTGCTTTCACTCTCTCTTCGATCGATACCGATTTTCTTTGGGTCTTCCAGATTTTCTTGTTGGTATTGGTGGTAGTACAGTACTGAATGAAACATCATCTGGTACAACCCAATCTGTACAGTTACCAAGTGGAAATATTGTCCCTTTGTATGCATTTATGTACGACTCTCTTGTGTAGAATTTGGAGCAATAGGTGTAAGAACTGAGATGTTTGTTTGCAACTATTGATAGAGCATGTTTGCATGGAATCTCATCCATTTGAAATCTATTGCATGAGCATGTCTTTTCGTGCATGTTCACTAAATAAGAAGATACACCGTCATTAACTTGGTGTAGTACTTGGCTAGATGAAAACACATATGCAATGTACAACGTAACATATATAAGATCGTATTTAATAGGCAATAAACAATATAAAAATAAAATTCAACATGATTAATGACTTCTAACACATAGTAACATATGTGTTACTCATATCAACTAGAAGAAAGAGGTGATTAATGTATGAGTAACACATATGTTACTGTATGTTAAAAGTTATATATCATTGTTATTCTTCTTTAGTAACATGCGTGTTACTGTATTCTTTTTAGTGCATGTTACTTTGTATGGACATCATAGTTGACCTTACAATATAAAGATTCAAGAATGTTTTAGATGTTACCTTCATTTTTATTGCGTCTCTTGAATTTTCCCGCATCATACATTCGTATTTTGTTGCAAGTGTAGTAAATGTTGCTTGTGCATCTTCCCGATTTTTGGAAAACCAATTTTGTACAGGGCATCTCAAGAATTCCAACAGAAAGTCTATAGGAAAACTTTTGGCCAGTTTCGTAACTGAATAGACCGACTCAACTATATTTGACGTCATTGTTGAATATCTATTATTTGTCATATAGGCTCTCGACCATGTATGATATCCAGCATCTTCCTACATTAAGAACAAACTTTTGTCAATTAGTATATTATAATTGTTAAAGGCGTTGTTTTATACTAATAAACATTAAAACATACCAAATAAGGTCGGATTCTTTTGTCGATTTTCTCAAGTTGGTTCATGTGGTTGTCAAATTCAGCCTTTGTGTAGGCTCTAGCAGCTGCATTGTAGTGGTTTGTCATGTTTTTTTTACCCTTACCAATAGTCTTCTTTAAATTTTGCAATAAATGGTATGAACAAACACCATGCATGGCTTCCGGATATACTTTCTCTATGGCATCTTTTATGCTCTAGTGTCTATCTGATATGATGCACAAGTCATCCCGCTCTCCAAAAGATTCTTTCAACAATTGTAAAAACCATTCCCATGAATTGTTGTTCTCATTGTCTCCAACTCCGAAAGCCAATACAAAAATATTGTTATTCGCGTCTTGTGTACATGCTGTGAATAATGTCTCACCATTAAGAATGTTCCATCAATTACAATTACAGGTCTGCAGTACTTCCATCCTTGCAAAGAACCTCCTAAGGCCATGAAACAGTACTTGAACCGATTATTTACATCGGTCTCTAGTTTTGTAATTGATCTTGGATTTGTTACTTTCAACATATACAAGTATGTAGGAAGTTTTCTATATGATTCATTTGGACCACCTCTCAATTGCACAAATGCATGCTCTCGAGCCATCCAAACTTTATTATAACTTAGTGACACCCCATACTCATTCCTCATGTCATTTATTATATCACCTAGAGTGTATATAGTTTTTGCAGAGGTGTATTTATACTTGATGCAACTTCCTACCAATGAACTAGAAGCTTGTGGATGATCTCCTAAAATTATATCTATTGAACATACATGTTTATTTCTAATGTACCTTATTTTGAAGTTGTCTGTTTTTCCAACCTTTGAAGCTCTGAAAGACCATTGACAGTTTGAATCCATGCATTTTAGGACATAAACCTTTTTGTCTGATTTTTTCACCTTGAACTGGAAGTGGTTTTGCATGGCATATATAGCAACACTATTCATCAAGACCTCTTTATTCCAGTAAATCTGATTTCTTTCAATCTTATCAACATTTGGATGAAAAATCATGGTTGTTTCAGCTTCCATAATCACATCGCCAACTTCATGTACGTTATGAGAAACCTCACAAGCGATATCTTCAACAGTTGGTAATATTAGAGGGGCTATGATTGTTGTGTTATTTCTTTCATATAACTGTAATTGTAGCATGTCTGGACTTGTAGAAGTTGCTGCTTGAAGATTAGATGATGCACTAGAAGCGGTTACTGTTGAAAAATCAATGCATAAGGAAAAACTTGTAAAATCCTTGTCTTTTCTCTTCAATTCCAAATAAAAGACCAGGGACTTATTAGTTCTAATCTTTATCGGAGGCTCACTATACTTCACTTCATACTGAATTGTTATGTCCATAATTGTTGGATTCAATTCCAATTCTGAATAAATTTCTTCAACAAGCGTGTTGAATGTGCATTCTAAAGGAACCAAGATCCCAGCCTTTTTGAAATTCTTGTATTCATGGTTTTCATTCCATTCACCACTGTAATGTAAGAAGATATTGATGTACTCCATACCTGCAAAAAATCAAACAGTTACTCATTTTAACTTGCACCAAACACATGACAGTCACTATACATGTTATTCAATTTATCATGCACCAAAAAGCTTTGTAATATACAGTAACATACGTGTTACTCATTTGCAAAATATGTTTCTAAGTATAAAAAAAGCCACATGATGAAAATCGCCATGATTAATCTATTTTAATAGATAGTAACACATGTGTTACTAGTATTATTGACCTTAAATTTTTAATGTAGCAAGTGATATATAGTAACACATGTAGTAACACACGTGTTACTACAAATTTGACACTACATGTATTACATATTATAACACATACACTAACACACACATTCGTTACTCATTTTAACTTGCACCAAACACATGATATGCCTCTAAGTCTAAAAAAAGCCACATGATTAAAATTACCAAGATTAATCCATTTTAATAAATAGTAATACATGTGTTACTGGTATTATTGAACTTAAATTTTTAATGAAGCAAGTGATATATAGTAACACACATGTTACTACAAATTTGACGCTACATGATTCACATATTCTAACACATACACTAACACACACATTCGTTACTCATTTTAACTTGCACCAAACACATGATATGTCTCTAAGTCCAAAAAAGAGCCAAATGATGAAAATTGCCATGATTAATCTATTTTAATAGACAGTTACACATGTGTAACTCGTATTATTGAACTTAAATTTTTAATGAAGCAAGTGATATATAGTAACACATGTGTTACTACAAATTTGACGCTACATGTATCACATATTCTAACACATACACTAACACACACATTTGTTACTTATTTTAACTTGCACCAAACACATGATATGCCTATAAATCTAAAAAAAGCCACATGATGAAAATTACCAAGATTAATCTATTTTAATAGACAGTAACATCACATGTGTTACTGGTATTATTGAACTTAAATTTTTAATGAAGCAAGTGATATATAGTAACACACATGTTACTACAACTTTGACGCTACATGTATCAAATATTTTAACACATACACTAACACACACATGCGTTACTCATTTTGAATTGCACCAAACACATGATATGCCTCTAAGTCTAAAAAAAGCCACATGATGAAAATTGCCATGATTAATCCATTTTAATGGACAGTAACACATGTGTTACTGGTATTATTGAAATTAAATTTTTAATAGAGCAAGTGATATATAGTAACACATGTAGTGACTGGCGAGTTACTACAAATTTGACACTACATGTATCACATATTCTAATACATACACTAACACACACATTCGTTACTCATTTTAACTTGCACCAAACACATGACAGTCACTATACATGTTACTCAGTTTATCATGCACCAAAAAGCTTTGTAATATAGAGTAACTTACGTGTTACTCATTTACAAAATATGTCTCTAAGTCCAAAAAAGAGCCAAATGATGAAAATTGCCAAGATTAATCAATTTTAATAGACAGTAACACATGTGTTACTTGTATTATTGAACTTAAATTTTTAATGAAGCAAGTGATATATAGTAACACACGTGTTACTACAACTTTGACGCTACATGTATCAAATATTCTAACACATACACTAACACACACATGCGTTACTCATTTTGAATTGCACCAAACACATGATATGTCTTTAAGTCTAAAAAAAAGCCACATGATAAAAATTGTCATGATTAATCGATTTTAATAGACAGTAACACATGTGTTACTGGTATTATTGAACTTAAATTTTTAATGAAGCAGGTGATATATTGTATAACACACGTGTTACTACAAAGTTAACGCTACATGTATCACACATTCTAACACATGCAGTAACATATACATTTGTTACTAATTTTAACTTGCACCAAACACATGATAGGCACTATACGTGTTACTCAGTTTATTATGCACCAAAATACTTTGTAATATATATACAGTAACATACGTGTTACTCATTTGAAAAATATGTCTCTAAGTCTAAAAAATAAGACACGTGATGAAAATTGTCATGATTAATCTATTTTAATAGACAGTAACAAATGTGTTACTGGTATTATTAAACTTAAATTTTTAATGAAACAAGTAACACATGTAGTAACAGACGTGTTACTACAAATTTGACGCTACATGTATCACATATTCTTACACATGCACTAACACACACATTTGTTATTCATTTTAACCTGCACCAAACATATGATAGGCACTATACATGTTAATCAGTTTATCATGCACCAAAAAGATATACAGTAACATACGTGTTACTCATTTGCAAAATATGTCTCTAAGTCTAAAAAAAAGCCACATGATGAAAATTGTTATGATTAATCGATTTTAATATGTGATATTACATGTATCACATATTGTAAGATATACAGTAACACACATATGCATTACTCATTTTAACTTGCACCGAACACATGATAGGTACTATACATGTTACTGAATTTATCATATCCCAAATTCTTTTCATTCTTTGAAAATAATCATTATTCCATTTCTTCTTGCCAACGCCTGGTATGTTTCATTCTCTTTAGTCTCTAATGTTAATATTTACATCAATTTCCTTTTAGGAGTCAATATAATCAACAATGTTAAGATACACACTAATATACCTAAGTTTTTGTTATTGATATATGGAAATCAACAGCAAAATAAACAAATTTCAGAATCAAAATCAAAATTCAAACAAAATTAAATACTACTTACTTTATATTTCGGAAATTTGCTTTGAAACGAACCAATCGCCAGGAATACTAAACCAGTCGGCTGGAATAGTAAACCAAATCGCCGGGAATACTATCAAATTCGGAAAAAATTTCAGAATCTTTTGGAATGAAGGTAGCTCGTTTGCATTTTTGAATGAATTTCGAGTTTGTACTTTAATACATGAATGTATTATGAGCTTCCATTCAAATTTCAGAAAATTTCAGAATCTGCTGTGTGTTTTATCTGAATTTTGATCTCCTGTTGAGATTTTTACGAAAATACGTGATCTGAAATCAGCATTTATAGGTTTGTAGGGATTGGGTAACATCAAATCTGACGAATTTTGGTTGTAATTTGTGTTTCCACAGGTTCGGCGATTTGGAGGATGAATTTTTTGGTTGATATATTTTTCTGCACGTGTTTCTTCTCTCAACTGGGCTTATGGTAGTTTTAGGGTATTTTTATTAAGTAAGCTAGTTTTTTGGGTAAATTTGAAAAAATTAATTTTGAAGGTATTTTTCAACTTTTTTACAAAAAGTAGGGTTGTTCTCAACTTTGCCCTAAAAATATGGTAGAAAAAAAAAACGGAACCTAGTGCTTGTTTGTCTATGCTGAACTTATAATTCCAGTTAGTTAAATTGATCAAACATACTTTTTATCCACACATTTCATAAGATATATAACTTAATACTCATTTTTTATCTACACATTCTATAAGACTCATAACTTATAAGCACTTAAAAAATAATTTCACCACACCAAATATATATCTATTTAGCCCGGAACGATTCGTCCACTGGGCCAATTGGACTAACACCGGACTTGCCCGAATTTTTTTCTTCTAAAAGTTACACATCCAAATCTCCACCCCAAGATCCACCCCCAAAACCGTCGGATCAGCGACCAACTGGGGATATTTCTCCCATGGTTTCTAGCATAGTGCCGGAGCCGACTGCGGGATTGGGGGAAAAAAGAAGATGTATTTTTTAATTATTTTAAAAAAATAAAAAAAAATTAAGGGGGGGTGGCCCGGTGGCCCAAAATTGGACTGGTCTGGTCCAACAATTTATTAGCCCATGTAAAACTGGGCCAGGGTCAGCCCGTCCCTTGCCGAGCAACCGGTCCATTTACCACTTCTAAATGTGACCTCTAAGGTGAGAAAATTTCATTTACATTATGTATTGAAATGTGTCATTTAAATGTGATCTTGTAAATCTAAGTGATTGCATGTAACCTGATTTCTAATATATATTTCAACAGCTCGTGTGACCTTGTGGTTGATTTGTTGTGACCTAATTTATTTTGTGTGACCTTAGAATTTGTAACCTACATGCCGCATACAATATAAACGTGCCACCAAATATAATGGTGTTAAGATCTTGAGAAGAAAAAAATAGATGATTGAGGTGGTGATGTATTGTAAACTTCATTTGCATTGTTGGGAACTTGGTGAAAAGTTAACGACTGCGTTCCACTGTAAGTTTTTTATTTCTAGTACTAAATTTCATAGTCACAATTATTTTTTACTAGTGAATAACTTAGCATGGTTTGTCATCTAATGTAATTCAAAATTCTAAATTGCAAAGAGCAAATTTAGACTCGGATTGTGATATCTATTTTCGCATTATACTATAAGAAAACGATAAGGTAATATAACCTATGCTTTGATCCAATCTGTTTTTATATGATGGCTTAATTGAAGAACATGTTTCCTCTTCAAATGTAAAGACTTTTGAATATCAATGTACCATTACGAGTTCATGTTCATATACAAATTCTTAGTAAAAACTTATATAGTTACATTATCTACATATTCACAAATCTATATTTCGTTTCTTGTACTAAATTTCATAGTCACAATTAGTTGCTACTGGTGAATAACTTGACATACTTAGACATTTAAGATAACTTGAAATTCAAAACTGCAAGGAACAAATTTAGATTGGGATTGTGAATGTATTTTTGAGCGTCGTGAAAATAAGTTTTTGGTTTCAAAAAAATTGAGAGCCTATGTATTAGTTGTGCCGTCAAATATATTTGAGAATTGTTGTATGAGTATTTTTTCAGATATAAGATTATTAGACATAGAATCATTTGAGTCTGTTTAAAAAAGATATAAATAAAAATATGCCAAAAAATGATTTGAATCTTCCTTGGCGAGGATTTGATTTCTTCACAAATGAAACTATCTTCCCTTTCGTTGACCTGTCAAGAGAGATGCGTTGTCTTGCCAACCTTGTACAACTGAGCATCCAGATTGCGGCAAGCAATCGTGTGTTAAAAACTTTTGTATTTGGTCTATTTTTATGTAGATTAAGTACTCGATGTACTTTATCACATACAAGCCGCAATCATGTCAGCTTTCAATAAGAGAACATGTATTTTAGATTTCAACACAATAGATCGATGTGGAAGGGATAAATATGTATAAAAAGAAATGATCAAACTCGTACGTAATAGAGGATGAATATCAATGTTGGAGAAAAAGTGTGAAAATACCTAACATTCACAAAAAATGAAATTATAAGAATATTATATAATGATATTACAACTTCATTAAGCATTACAAAAACCTCAAACTGGAACCGACTTAAATTAGAAAATCCTAATTAATTTATAAATGTTCACGGTGAACAATACTAAAAAAATCAACAAGAAATGTACAATTCAACTAAAATCACAACACATTATTAAAAGGAAACATTTTATCAAAAATGTTAAAAAAATCAATAAAACACATCCCACACAATCGCTTTAGATAATTCGAAAAATGGGTATGTTTGGAAGATCTTTTTATAAAATAATTTTTTCAAACTCATTCTTAATCATATATTTTATGGGACCCACAACTTTTATCAACTTTTCTACCACACATCTCACCAACTTTTTTCAAAATATCTTAAAAAATTACTTTTAAACTCCACCAAATATGCACTATATTAAACAACGCAAACTTAGAGCTTAATAAAACAACATTGAGTGTTTGTTTGTTAAAGTTTAAAAGTAGTTTTTTTGGAGATTTTGAAAAAATTAATGAAATGTGCGGTTGAAAAATTGTGGGTCCCAAAATATATTTGGATAAAAATGAATTTGAAAAAAAAAAAAAAAAAAAGAGTTCACGAGAAACTTGACCAAACATGTGCTGAACTAAAACCAAACTCCAAAAACGTGTTATATTAAATCATATTCAGAACATAATTGTTGTTGGCCGATTCATTACCGATTTTTTTCTCGTTAAACAATTTCGTTTTCTCTTCCATGATAACACATTCTCTCTTTTTCCTTTTTGTATCAGGTGACTATAGTTTCGATTTTGAGGTCTATCAACGTTGCGTGTGATGACCATTGTTATATTTGAGGAATTTTTGTCAAATGTACGAGTTTTAATTGGCGCCTGATCTACAAACGCGAGGATGGGCCAATATCTTACTCATTGGTAAACCATATTCAAATGGACCACAAGTTGTTGGGCAGCCTGTGGACCACCTGGCGGATTAGGTGGGGTGGGTCGATGCCTCGTTAATAGGCCTAGTGGATAGTAGCCCAGTGAACATGCTAATTGATACGGGTGGGCCGAGTAAGATATCTTACTCAAAGTCCAAGTCAATATATTCAGCACTTCAATGTAAATACTATCTTTGGTGAGTAGAGAGAAACTCAAGTCAAACATTGCATTGTTAATCACTTCTTGAGTTATAGGATCAAGGTTAGTAGCCAGGTTCTTTATGCAGTTGAAGAATTAGTGCATCTGAGTACTTTCAATCACGATAAATCATCGATGAATATGGAGAAAAAAGCTAACATGATAAGTAAAACAAATAAAGAACACGATGATATACGATAAGATATTGTATTTTATAGCTTAGAAACTTTGTAATGAGTAGGGGTGGAAAAAGGTAACTAATTGAATCGAACTAAACTGGAACCGAGTGGTTCAATTTAATTTTTCTTAAATTTAAATTGGATAACAAGTATTAAAAAGGGGAATGGATTGTTCATGGTTTGATTATCGAATCTAGACTCAAAACTGAATAAATGAACCGATCTTATTGTTTTTAATTTTTTTAAAAAAATTTAGTCAACAAAAATCAAATATTTTATTTATATGTTTATTATTTTGTATTGAGATGGAACTTTGTGTTAAAAAAAATTATTAGAAATATGACAAGTTTGAAAATTTTAATTATGGAATCGATTCGAATTGAAAGTTTGGTTCCATAATTCAAGTTAGAACCGATAATTCCATTTAGAAAATACCCAATAGTTTTTAGTTCAGTTTGAATTCTTTTCTGAATCAAATTAAATTGAACTGTAGTGGTGGCAAAGCTAGACATTTTAAGTTGGGGGTCTTCAAACAGGGGTGGAGTCAAGATATGACAAAGGGACCCCCAGAGGCATAGGCGAGTTGGTAAGGCTTGAGGTGACATGGGGAGAAATCCTCCGACAACACAGGTTCGATTCCCGTGTGGGGCAGATTTTCACTGAAATATTGTGGGGGTCTATCATGGGGGTTGGCCTGTTGGCTCTCTCCCTCAGGTCCCTGTCACTCGTGCACATTCCTCGATTTACAACCCGCCTGGTCAAGGGGCCTCTGACACAGGTGGGGGGTTTCGCCTTCGGGACTTTCCCCTTAACAGAAGATATGACAAAGGGGTAGGGGAACCCCTCTCCTACCCGACTACCCCCGAATTTTTTTTCTCAAATTACAATTACTGAGGCCATTTTTATGAAAATCTAATGTTTTTTATGAGTCATAATCTTTAAAAAACTTACAAGAAGATATCGAACACATTTGATTGTTGCAGTTAGGAATATTCAATACTCACTTCGTGTTTGTTCTGATTGCTTAAAAAGACTAGCCTCAATACTTTCTTCTTGGTTATTGAATGATTCAAACTTAATCCAAACTAGGTTGTATGCACTACTAAAATTTTCAATATATTTTCTGATACTATATTTCTTCTTCCAATTTGAGAACCGCCTACAACAAAAGAATCACGACTTGAACTCGAGCTAGAATTTGTTGTGTGGAATTAATGTTCTACTATAGCAAGAAAAAAAAATCTCCAGCTTAAGTGAAAAAGACTGAAGATGAAATCACAATCAATTTTTTTGTGTCAAAGGCTAGAAACGTAAACGTGAGTTGTATCTGTAAAGAAGAAGAAGTGATCTTAAATAAATCAATTTTGTTATGCTTTTGTGGGGCTTTAGTTGTTTATTTCATTTAGTGATAATTTCACCATATACTACAAAATATAAAATAATTTAAAAAATAGTATTTAAATTTTTTATTCTAAAAATACTGTTTTTTATTTTTGTAACACTTGTTATTACATTTGTTATATTTGTCAATAACAAATGTAACACATTTATTATAACTAAAATAACAAATGTAACAAATGTTACAAAAATAAAAAAAAAACAGTATTTTTAGAATAAAAAAAAATATGACAATATTTTAAGAACTATTTTATTTATTTTGGTTTTTTCTGAAAAAACTCTTTTTATTTATTGTTGGATTTAGATATTAGTATTTTTTGTTTTGGTTGATTATTAAATTAAAAAACAAAAATATAAAATATTGAAAAAAATATATATTTTTCAGAGAGGATCCTGGTCTCCTCCAAAGTCCAAACCCCCTCCCCTCCGTCTCGTACCCATCTTTAATCAACAAAAACGTAGGAGCTCGCATTACTATGAGCGTTGTAATATTGCCCTAATGATTCGTGTTGCCTTCATTGGATTCTATGGATAATTTTCATTGATTGATGTCCCATCTTGTTCAAAACGTGGTTTTTGCAATGCTAATTCCGCATGTTTTAGTCTTAATTGAGTAACGTAATTTGTTACTCTAAAACATTTTTATTTAATTTAACTACGTGACCATTTAATACAATAAAAATAAAAAGGGTTAATTTCAGCAATAATCATTAATTTTTTTTAAAAATTTAAAAATAAAATATTTTTTCTTATAATAATTGTCATGCAAGTTTCTAATAGTTACAATACTCGTCATTCAATTATAAAAATTAACTTAAAATCCTACATGTTATTATTAAATACAAATTTGGACACAAATAACGTTAACTAGTACTCCACTTGTGACAAAAAAGCTACACTTTCAAAAGTTAGCCAACAAAAATGTAATATCTCACGAACTAATTGTTTATTAAAAAAAAAAAGGAGAATATGTGTTTAGCAATTACACTTTTTGTTTTAATTAATATGTACTTTGTTTGACCTGGCTCGCGTATTAGTTAACGTTATTTGTGTTCATATTAGAATTTAACAGTGATACATAAGGTTTTAAGTTAACGTTTCTAATCGAATAATCATTAATGTAACTATTAGAAATTTGAGTGATCACTACTGTAAGGAAATTATTTTAATTACTATTTAAAATTTTTTAAAACACTTCACCTTTATTGAAATTAACCCAAAATAAAAGTAAAAACTCGTTTAACTCTTTAATTACACAACTATAATTAATTACCCAACTAACAAGTGAATAAATAATAATTTAAAAAGTTGGGAACCAAGTGCCGGTCGAACATTAGTCGAGAGCCAGTAGTAATGCTTTTTTTAAAACTAGTGAAATTCACGTGGAAGGCACATGTTGTATTTTAATTAAGTATTTAATAGAATAGTCATTGTTAATGAGTTTTTTAATTATTTTTTCATTTATGAAGAACTAAGTAAAACATGTATTAAAATTTATTGAGAAATGTATGTATTATTTAAAGATGGGCGATATAGCTTCAATTGATCTTTACCAAGAACGTTCTTCATTTTTAGATCACGTAATGAATGGTATGTAGTTCACTAACAGAATTGATTAATACAAATTCTAGAACTGAATACTTCAATTATGATCTCACAAGATTATTCAGCTGCTTTAAAGTTTAAATTTATTCTATATTTCTCCTCATTATGATCCGATTTTGTAAATTATTTCAATTTTTCAATTTAATTTTGTTTATTCTAATGTATCAAACATTCAAAAAAATTTAAATCACACAAGTGTCGTGAGATATACACAAGATTTCTTGTGAACTTGCGGTAATATGTAGTGAAAATATTTATTATAGATTAACATAAGTTGTTAATTAGTGATTTTATTTTCTTTGTATATTGGACATGATTGTACTCATGGATATATTTTTCTTCTCTATTAATGTAACTTTCTACTTTGAGAGTGGTACTCTCTTTCTCTTTTTTCTTACATGGTGCAAGATTTTGAACTTGTGGGTAAATTTTCTTGGACTTAATTGTAATTTGATTTAGTAATCATTAGAAAAAAAAATGACTTAAAACCATGTATTTCTTGTATACTTGATATTTGTGTTGCTAACTTAATATAATAATTAATTGAAGAAAAATTATTTCAATTGCAAATAATTTTGAAGTTCAAAGAGGGTTGCTTGATATATATTACTTAGGCCGAACCTAGAGCCTAACATATATATGTGTATGGAGTTGAATCTTGTTTCAATGGTTTAAGTTATTATGCATTTGAATAGCTTCTATTTGGAGAAAAACAAAAATAATATTTGATTAGGTATCCAAACTAATCAACATATATGCAAATTTTTGAAAGACATGACTAAAGTCGAAAAGAAAACGAACAAGACGACCAAAAGAAGATAAAAAAAAATGGTGAAACACTAAGAAAAAATTGGGAATGAAAAAAATTTACAATTGAAAAAAAAATGAAAATGAAAGAAAAGTTATAGAAACTGGGAAAAGTTCAAAAAAAAATTAAATAGTAGCTTGACATGCATTCATAGAAATAGCGCCACGATAAATTCCCTCTTTTACTATATAATATATAAAGATCTTTTACTATATCCTACCTATATTAAAAGTGTGGAAGACTTGTTACTGTTCAAAATGGTCAACCAAAAGGACATCGTTTTTGGCCCATTTTGAACAGTAACTAATCATTTCCATACATACGAACAAATTGGACCCAATTGAAACCCAACAATGGTCTTCTTGTTCAGCCACCACCAACCACGTCAGCCACCATCACCGCTACTTAAGCCCAACATCGTCTCTGTCGCCTAAGATCGTCACTGTCATCGCTGTCCACAGATATACTCTGTATTTTCTTTCATTCTTCAATCAGATATCAATAAAATTTCCTTCAACAAATTGAAATTTATTTTATACGTTACTGGATCCAAGAATTCTCTCGAAGATTTGTCTTAGATCTTGGTCCACTATGCCTGCATTGCAAAGGGCACAACGGTCCTCACTGAGTTCAATTCCAAGGACGAGACTCTCAGCTCGATTGCCGCGAAATGCTTGGAAAAACGTCGCAGCTTCATTCCACATTCACCCACACCGTTAAGGATCAAACCTACACGTTCTTGATCGATGATCCTTTCGCTTATTTCACAATTTTCTATCAAAGTATGGAGAATTTGAAGGGATTGGCATTTCTGAAGAGCATTGAGGAAGCTTTTGATGTGGTTTTTAATGGGGATTTGGAGAAGAAGAAATTGGAACGTTTGACTTCCCACTGTTTTTACTTAATTAAAGATGAGTGATTTTGTACATAATTGCATGCCATGGATTTGATGTCTTCCGTTTTCTAATTTCTGATCAAACTCACGCAGATTCATCCTTTGTTGATGAACGTACAAGTCCTCTAGGTCTATTTAGCAAAACTTGTAGATATATTTTATTACAAAAATTCTTATTACTAGAACAAAGTGCTTAAAGAGAGAGGATATATTAGAATTTATGAACAAAATGAAGACTTAATTCATATACAACCGTAGAGACTTTTATACACCCTAGCTGCATTCTTGTTTCTGCATCTTGGAATGGATTAGGAATATTTATATGCCAAAGAGGTTTCTTTTCTAAGCATCTCTCTTTTTTGGTAGTTTCTACTACAATTTTACATAAGGGCAGCATTAATTCATAGATTTTCTCTTTTTTATTTTTTCAATTCCTGTTCAGATGACTTTTTGTATTCACCATTTTTGTCTGTGATGCATTTGCTTACATTATTAAGTAAAAGAACCCATTCTATTTTGAAAGTTTCATCAACTAGACTCCGTGATAACAAGTTACCATAAATTATGGTTGTCATACAGGTTGGTAACGAGGAAATGATTCATGTATACTATGCACATGGAGAAGACAACCTAACATTTGTTCACAGATGTTACTGGCAACTGAAAAGTATGGAATCACTAAACCTTGAAAATCTAAGTGTGACCTAATCTTCGTGTTATTTTGCTTATTGCTTTGACATTAACCATTACAAACTCCTTTATGCATTAGTATCGTACATGAGAAGCCTGGTCATACCTATTTTTTAATTGTCATGAATACCTTTTGTTGCACGTCACTTGAACATATTGTCCTTGTTCATTACCGTGAAACTCAAGAGGTTTGCTTCTTACTAATTGCATACAATAAATATTTAATTTTTTATTTATATCTTCGTAATCTTCATGTAAGTTACCCTATTAGTATATGGCGGAATAATTCTTTTGGAAAGGCAACACTATGAATTGATGATCTTATTCTGGCTGTATATAATGTATATATAGATAATTTAGGACTAATTCAGTAACTTTTTTACAGCCTCGATTTTATGTATGTGTTGACAGAACTTTCATACTAAATGAAGTTCTTTGGTATGGTTTTAACTATTAAATTTCATTAGCCATAAGCTCTGAAGTGACATGTCATGTGGTGTAACAAGCCAATACCAAGCCACTTGCATATGCCACAAGTATTTTTCTTGTTGACTAATTTATCTTGAGATCTCTATTATCATATAGAAAAACTCGTTGAAAGAGTTGTATTTGTCAACTTCTTGCTTTTTCATAAGAACTATTCTTGTTTGTGTGACTTTGGACTTCTTTTATTCTTGTTCTTTGATCTTTGGAGCCCACTTGCCTTTTATGCATATGTTTTCTAGGTTTACATGTGCATTTGCAAATGTGTAATAGTACTCTTGACTTCATGTTGTGCCTAATAACTTTTTATATTCACTTATCTTTATGGAACATATTCCAAATTCTTTACTGGGGCTATAACTGAATCTAATAATGGTTGCTTGCCTTAAGTTTTGAAATGCTACTATGGATTCTGTGCAAATCTCACAGGTTAATTTTCAAGAGCAAATGATTATTGAGGCAGGTTAAAAAATATTGATGTCAATTTGTAGTGGTCTCTTTCAAATTCTATAGATTTCTATTTAGTCTATGACATATGTACCATTGGGGGACAAATATATCAGTAGCTACAGTTGACTGTATAAAATTTCTTATATATATGTGTTACATCTAAGGCCATAGGTTTTTATGTAAATGCCTCAAGGCCATAGTTAGAAACCTCAGTTTCTGAGCACCTATATATGTTTTACCTGCATGAAGTCCCATTTACAAATATTTCTATGTCTGAATGCAACTTGCGTTGTGGTTAACTCATTATACAGTTGCAGGGTTCTCCAGCCACACCTGTGAATTCCAATTCCGGTTCAGCTGTCTCTGACCCATCTGCTCATTGGCCTTTATCAGAAGAATCTAATTATGCAGTTGATCGGGCATATTACAGCAAATCGCAATTAGGTGATATTATAAATAGACAATGATATCATCTGCTACCATTCAAATGAAAATATTCGGTCCATGTATAAAACCATTTTCTAAGACGATATGCGATAGAGTTTCCAAATAAATAAAATAAGCGATAACTATGTTGTACATAAAGAAATGAACATATATTTGTATAATCAGGACCTTGGTCCTTGAAGTTGATCTAAAACTACACGATCTTTGACATCTTCCTTGAAAATGGTTAATATTGAAGTACTCGTTTCTTAATGGTTTTTCAGAAAATAACGACAGTACGACTATAAAAAATCATGAACAGAGGTTTCATGAGTTAAATACACTTGAATGGGATGAGCTTGTGGTGCCAGTTGATACAAATAAACCATTTACACCTCAAGAAGGTGATGGACATGATATTTTTTAATTGTTTGCATTATTAATGCAGCATTATTAATGCAAGGTTCTCATTGACACGCTGATCATTTACTTTGTTCATGCATGCAATTATCTCGTGACAGGAAAAACTTCAGTCTTTGATATACAGAATCAATATCAAATGAGCAGTTACAAAACTAATGTAAGTGAAGTGTTGATTTAAATTTGTGTCATCTCATATTCTCACTGCATCCTTTTTTCTTGTGTCTATAAAAGATTGATTAAAGTCCTTGCATTTTACCTTCTTTTGGAGTGAGTATGACAATACTCTTTCAGGATTCTACCATTGAATACACGTTCAATTTATCATGGAAGACTAGACCATATCCTTAAATTAACCAAGGTCTGTCATGTTGCTCTAAAACTAAGCATGAATGACTAAAGTATTGCCATAAAGAGGTTTTTCGGTCTAATTTTTGCACTTTTTGATTAAGAGTGGTGTTTGAAAGTGAATATCTTTTTAGTTAGTGTACCTTATTTTACGGGATCATCTACAGTAGGTGACAAGTTCCTTTGTCATAAAATATAGTAGTTCACACGACAAGACATAGCCATTATATTGTGTCCAACCTCTAGATAAATATGCCTGACTTTTTATTACAACCTCTGTTTAAAAATTTTGATTTACCACGTTATTGATTTGGTTTTATGTTATGTTCCTTTCTCTTTGCTTGAAGTTGACTGATGTGTAGATCCACGTGCATATTCATTTGCTTGTTTAATTCAATTATTTCTGGTATTTTGATGCTGCTGTTTCATATGCTTTTAATGCAGACAAATTAAGATGTGAATGGAAAATTTGGATTAGATACGTGCCCATTTTTGCATTTAAAATTGTTAAATTACTTATATCTGTTTGATCAATTTTGAAGATTGACCATTGTGACTTTTTTGTTGATTGAAAAGTTGTAAGGCTTTTCTCAATAACGATACCCAATTGCCTAAAAAGTTATGACTGGAAAGTTTTATAAACAATCTTTCTGGGCATCTTACTGGAAGTAATTCAATTAGTTCAATATTTTCCAGTAATATATCCTATTAGACCATGAGATGTAAAGCGATTTTGAATTTGCAGAATATAGTTCCTGGACTGAGGTCATTGGGTGGATATTATTTTTAGATAGTCCGAGCAAAGATGATTTGCAAGCTCATGACAATTTTGGAAGGTAGATAAACTATATAATTGCTTATTTCCCAGGATCAGTAGACTATCAAACTTTGAAATATTCAATTTCAGCTCGTTATCAGTCCTTCACTCATCCAATAAATGATAACCATGACTCGTCTGTGCTGGGCAGATATTCAACGTAACAGATGTCTCACCTTCATGGGGTCTTTCAAATGAAAAAACAAAGGTTCTTTTGCATCACTTTTTCCCCGTACTATTTGGTGTGGTCTTTTGTCGTCGCACTTCCCTTAGTAATATTAGCATGCATGAAACTTATAAACTGATATACATATTACTCTTTGAGAATAAAGTGAGACGTTTTTTTCTTCTTATTATAAGAGGATACTAATCTTTTCATAATGGACATTCCTTCTATTTTAATATAAATGTCTTGCGACTGTTTTCATCTATATTTAAGATTTGATCAGTTCAACTTTTTGAACCCAAAATGTTTTTGGAAGTAACGTTTGATATAAATTTTATTATCACGTCACTGTTTATCTCTTTTATATGTTTAGGATACATAACTAGACATTCAATATATATAACATTTTGCTGAATATTGATTTGTTTTGCACATCTTAGTGGTGGGTTTTTCCATGAAGGACAACTACCCATCCCCGAGACCAATGTATTCTTTGTCTATGGAGATTTTATGGTTCCTGCGCTAGCTGTCCAATTTGGAATGTTTCGTTGTTCAATTTCTCCTCAATCTCCTGACCTGAATCAGTGTATCTGTACTTGAGTTTTGATGATCATACACCTATTAGCCAAGTTTTGATAAACTAAGTTGTTATTTATAACGAATGTTGGCTGCTTCAAAATACTAAGAATTAATGATACCATATGTAGAAAGCATTTATGGTGTAGGTGAGACAAGAAGGAAAAGTTGAACAGTTTGGAATAGAAGTTGCAATGGCTAATACATTAAGTGGCTCCCCAGAAATTTATGTATAATGTAATCACAGAACTGAAATCTTATCTTTGAGAAATATTTCAGTTGATATTTCCATATATGAGCACAACCTCTCCAGAAATTTATGTATAATGTAATCACATAGCCGAAATCTTTGAAATAGATTTCAACTGATATTTCCATATATGAGCACAACAGATGAAGACTTCGGGACCTACATCACTAGAATTAGTTCATATATGTTTATATGTTTAGAATCAATTTTATTGGGATTTAGGATTTTTATTATAATTATCATGTGGTTTATTCATTTTCATATTATGTCTTACATCTATTTCACTGTTATTAAATATCTAACTATATATAAATCATGTGCTAAGCACGTGCACACACTAGTAAGGATTAAAAGGTTATAAAAACAATAGGGTAAATTCATTCAATGGCCACTGAACTTTAATTGAGTTTCTACTTAATCACTGAACTTTAAAATGTATCTCAATGGCCACCCAACTATCAACTGATTTCTATTTAGCCACCGAACTTTAAAAAGTATTTCAATGGCCACCAAAATTTCAACTAAGTTTCTCATATATCACCCGTTACTCATTTGCTTGCAATACCTGACGAAATATCCTACATGACAAAAACTCTTTCAATATAGTATAGTAACATTATTAAATATCTCTCAATCAGTAAAAGTACACTACTCAAATATGCCTTATTTCTTCAATATAGTATAGTGATATTATTAAATCTCTCTAAATTAATAAAAATGCACTACTCAAATACGACATATTTCTTTAAAATTGAAAATACTTTTAGTTTTTTTCAACCAAATTCATGCGAATTAGGCGTGTTTGAGTAGTGCATTTTTGTTGATAACATTATTACTACACTCTGTCAGAAGATCGTTTGGCACGTATGATATTTCGTCAAGTATTGCAAGCGAATGAGTAACGAGTGATATATGAGAAACTTAGTTGAAAGTTGGTGGCCATTGAGATATCTTTTAAAGTTTGGTGGGTAAATAGAAATTAGTTAAAAGTTGGGTGGCTATTGAGATACCTTTTAAAGTTCAGTGGTTAAGTAGAAACTCAAAAGTGGCGGTTGAATTTACCAAAAACAATATATATTTTGAAGGAGTAAATTTAATAAATAACCACTCAACTTTACCTAACATTACTACTTGCTTCTCCAACTTTAAAGTATTATCCGTTGCTCACTCATTTATCTCAAATAATTACACATCTATTACCCGACTCATTTTCGTCAATTAACCTTAACGAAAAATGTCATGTGGCGGACATAATTTTATGTGGCACAAAAATCTGTTAAAATCTACCACATAGAATTTAAAAAAAAAAAATAAGAAATCTGATACAAAGAAATAACGTTTTCTTAGCAATTAGGGTTAAATTGGGATTTTGTGTTTTGTTCATTTCGTATGAAAACTTTATTTCTTTGTTGATTTCCTTTTTTTTTTTTTAGTCTATGTTGCAGATTTTAACATATTTTTGTGCCACATAAGATTCCGTCTGCTACATGATATTTTTTGTTAAAATTAATTGACAGAAATAAGTCGAGTGATGGATGAATAATGATTTGAGATAGATCAGTGAGTAATGTGTAATATTTTAAAGTTGAGTGAGCAAATAGTAATATTAAATAAAGTTTGATGGTTATTTATTAAATTTACTCTATTTTGAAGTGTTGCTTTTTAAAAAAAAAAAAAAAAAAAAAAAATCCACCCTCGCTACCTCCAAAACCCTAAACCGGCGTTCTCTCTCTTTATTGCTTTCACAAACCTACAACATCAAAGCCCTCCCTACCTTCAAAACCCTAAACCCGCGTCCTCTCTCTCTATCGCTCTCACAAACAGTAGCTCATCAATGGCGAAGCCATCGTTGGACGATGAAACCGCAAAGAAAGTCATTCGACAGGTACATCGTCGTTTTGCTTTCCTTTCTTGCTGTTTTATTTGTTTAAAAAAAAATTGTATCTTTTTACTTTTTGTTTATTTGTTTATTTATTTATTTATTTTTTATGTTTGTGTTGCAGGTAGAGTTCTATTTCAGTGACAGTAATCTTCCAAGAGATAAGTTTCTCAAGAACACTATCAGTGAAAGTGATGATGGAAGTATCCTTTCCTATATTAAGAAGCTTAAAAAGTTTACTTATATATCAATCTATGTATGCGCAAATAAGTATGTTTTTAAAATGAATAATTCTTTTTATAGATCAAAATTGAAAATAAGTGACTTGTTTTGACAGATTTTTTGTTTGTTTACTTAGAATTGAGAAATATCCAACTTATTCGAACGTTTTCAGAGACAATTTATGTTTTAAGAATAGCCAAACTCGCTCTAATTTTACTTGCATATGTGCAAAAAACACATATAATCATATAGGAGTATCATGTTCCTGTATATGTGTGCTATTTAGGCAATTAATTTAAAATGGATGCATTTTATACATAAATATCTACTATTTTTTTGGGAGAAAGGCTAATAGAATGTCAAACAGGGAGGTCTTGTTTTCCCTCCTAATAATGGAAACATTTCTCTGTGTATAAGAATAATGTCAGACTCTCTTGTTTTTCTTTTTGAGTTACTGTTACACTTGTGCTGAAGAGTCCGTCTAATCAAATTTGTAATGGGACCTTATAATTAAAAATGGGATATCAATGTCCAAGAACAGGGTACAATTATTGAAGGATAAATTACATTGATTTTATGTTATATCTTGTGCCTTGCTTTTTGTACCTTGCTTGGAGGTTGAATTCGCTGCGACTTTTCATTTTTCATTTGATTTGCTTGGGGTCTATGTCTACACGAAATCTGTTTTATTAGCCACATAAACATATACTCATGAATGAATGATTAATTTTTGACTATTATGAAACCTAATTGTTTCGTCTTGGTATTTAATTTCACTAAAATAGTGGTGTTTAGTTAAAGTTAAAAACTTTGTTTTTTGGTACTTTTGAACATTTGTTTTCTTAACTGAAACTTTTAGTGGTAAGTTTGGCATTGATATGCTCATTCTCTCGGATGAGAAGTCATCTTGGTCTGGGAGATGTGAAGCCAGAAGATGTGTCAGAAGACACAGTTAACGCTGTAGCTGAAACTCTGGGAACCTCTACTTTCCTTAAGATTTCCGAAGATGGTGAGTTTTTCATAATTTAGCATATGTTTGGTAGTGTTGCAATTATTTTTTAAATGCTTATATTATAAGTTATAGGTGAACGTGCGGCTAAAAAGTGGGTTGTAAGTTGTGGGTCCTATGATATGTGCCGATAAAAAGTATGTTTGACCAATTTGACCAGATGAAATTATAATTTAAGCAGTGACAAACATGTGCTTAAACTTATTTACAGGAATTAAAAGACTTTTCTATTATTTGAAGAATGCTGTCTACATAAATGAAACCGGTTTGTGCATTCATAGCTGTTTTATTTTCAGGCAAGAAGGTTGGTAGAGTTACTGAGCTGGCGAAGCCGGAGGAGGTTATAGAGCAATCGGATGTCAGAACAATTGCTGCCGCACCACTGGAGTATGATTTGAAACTTGAAGATGTAGAATCATTCTTTAACAAGTATGCCAAGGTATATAATACTCCAATTTTATTTATTATCTGAAGCTTAAATAACGCAGTATTTTACTTAATGGGTATGCATTTCCCTAATCAACAGACATCAAAGGGAACTAAGGTTGCATCTCGTGTCTAGAGTTGAGATATTTATACATACATGTGTTTCCATTTAGAAATTGGATATGTTTTAATTAAAAATCATCTTAAACCTTGTAGGAATTTTCGTTCAGTCGGTAGCATTATTGCATCTGTCACTTAAATTTTCAAACCATCTTTTGGCTTAGTGAGAGAGGATAAATTTTGTCATGATTTCTATCTGAGTTTTTGTGTATCATTCTAGGTTAATAGTGTGAGGCTACCTCGACATGTTGCTGACAAAAGGTTGTTTTGTGGAACTGCCCTTATCGAGTTCTCCACTGAGGAAGATGCTGCAAGTGTTTTGAAGCAAAGCTTAAGTTATGCAGGGGTTGAATTAGAATTGAAACCAAAGTAAGAAAATCTTTCATCGGTATATAAATTCGTTTGCTTCTAATTACTCGTTTAAGGAAATTATTCAGAAGGAACTCTGTCAGGTTCAGATTGATTATGGATGTTTCCATGCAATACCAGACTCTTCATTTTGATTTTTGAGCAACTTGTTTGCCCAACCAACAGCTTCGTTGTTAGGATATACGTGACAAGGGATTTGGCGTGTAGGCACTAACTTGCTCATTTGTTTTCCCTTTTGGTTTTTTCTTTTTCTGCAGCCTTATGACCTCTTTTTTAGGCGTCACATGGTTTGACAATGAGGAGTGGGATTGGTGGGGTGTGTGGTTGATTGCTAAACACCTTTTTACTTGTCAGTTTGCAAAAGCATGGGATCTAGTGTGGTTTGCTTGCTGGTTGGCTTTTGATATTTTTCTTGACTGTTACACAAGTGTTTAAACCAGCATTTACTAGATTCATGGTTTTTCTGACTTAATTTGCTGTTTTAATTTCTAAGCCAATTTCAAATTTTCATGAAGTGAACAAAATATTATAAATACACTATTTTGTTCAATGTCAGAATGAAACTTCCTCCCTTTTATCATTTTACAATCTCATTCAAATGGTACTCGTTGATTGTGCAATCATCTTTCCCTAGCATCATTTACTTAGTGCCTTCGGTGGAGTTTAAAAGTAGTTTTTCAAGATATTCTGAAATAAGTTGGTAAAATACGTGGTTGAAAAGTTGATAAAAGTTGTGGATCCCATGAAATGTGGTTGAAAATGAGTTTTGTGAAATAAAGAGTTTAAAAAACTCATGCCAAACAAGCTCTTAATAATTCGTTTTTTCAATAACTTCATCTTGAAGCTTGATTCTTGTCATTCATTGTGTATGCCTGTAAGTCTCTCTCTGAGTTTCTCATGTGTGCTTTTTATTTTTATTTGTTTTCTTCTCTCTTTTTCTGGATTCAGGAAGGACTTTGACCAGGAAAGAACTAAGCAAGAGGAAGAAGTTGAGAAAACTCGTTCCCAAGTGGGTTCAAATCGTAAAAACAAGGCCAATGCTAGACCAGAGTGAGTATTATACTGAATAGTACAACTGTTTCAAAAATATCACTTATTAAGTTAATTTGATGGTTTTGATGATGGCAGCTATCCTGAAGGCTTAATTGTTGCATTTAAACTGAAGAGAATCTCCTCTGGTGGTTCTGCGGAACAGAATGGTAATGATGAACCAGTGAGTGATACTGGAGGTGCCCCTAAAACAGATGGAGAACAGGATACGCCACAGAATATCACTGAGGAGACGGAAAAGAAGACGTCAGGAGATGTTGAAGATGAAGGAAATGATAAAAACAATGTTGGGGGGGATGAAGAAAATGAAGAAGATACGACTGGTGCCCAGAATGAAGTTCAGGAATCTAAAGGTGTTGATGAAGAAAAATCAACTTTTGCAGAATACAAGGACAATAAAGATGTTGTTATGCGAGAGGACCTGAAAAGTATATTCCAGAAGTTTGGCACTGTTAAGGTATTATATTGGTCCCCTCTTCATTCTATTTGTCTGGGATGTCATGTGATCCTTGCTTATGAGTACCATTATTTTCGGACTCCATATATTTCTATTAATAATTTATTTGATTGTTTCCTTGTATTATCTTGTGATTGTGGTTTACTTTGTTGATTTATCCTGACCTCCTTTTGGGTCTAGTGAAGCAAGTTGCACAACGAATTTTGAGATTCCTACCTAAACCGTTTCATGGTTTAAGAGTCGATGCATAATTGCATCGTAGCTGGTCATCATTCCTATAATCCTTTTTCATCAATTTGAACTTGTTTTGATTTCTTTTCCTAACCTTTGCATTGCAAGTTGCACAACGAATTTTTAGATTCCTACCTAAACCGTTTCATGGTTTAAGAGTCGATGCATAATTGCATCGTAGCTGGTCATCATTCCTATAATCCTTTTTCATCAATTTGAACTTGTTTTGATTTCTTTTCCTAACCTTTGCATCGCTTCCTGTAATTTGATTATTCATTAGAAAAAAAACTTGCCATGTTTAGAAGTAGTTCTCCATAATGCCATCTATTTATGCATATCATTTATATTGTGTCCTATCACGAATGCAATTCTTGGTGTCATTTTTGTGGTGCAGTTGATTTATGAAATAATATCCGGATATTATCATTGTTAATATTCATCAGTCTTTAATTTGCATTGACGTTCAAAATATAGTTCCCAAGGAGGGGCATTTTGTTTTTAGTTCTTGGTCTTTGAACCTTGTTCTTAAAAACATTGTAAATGGTGCTATTTAGTCATGCTTGAAGGCATGCTTTCCTGGAATGTCTTATAAGGAATCTTGTTTCCTAACTTTGAGCATTTATCTTAATGCAACGTAATCTAAGATTCAGTCTTTCAATTTTTTCTATGCAGTTCATTGATTTCAAGATTGGATCAGACTCGGGATATGTGAGGTTTGAAGATGCTGGAGCTGCTCAGAAAGCACGTGCTGCTGCTGTGCTTGCTGAGGAAGGTGGTCTGATCGTGAAGAATTTTGTTGCCACTCTGGATCCCGTAACTGGTTAGTAGCAACTAGCAAGCTATTGCATTTCATTTCCTCCATTTCATTCTCTTGGCATCTTGTATTCATTGCACATGAACGAGATAGATATCCATTTCATAGTTACTTGCCAAATTGAAACTAAATTCGAGTTAACTAGGTTAGATATTGTTGCTGTTCATAATATTGCTCACTGCATCCATGATTTTGTGGAAAAGTACTACTACGAACGTGTTTGACTAAGCTTAAAAAGTTTCAAGTAAACATGTGAGTCTTTAAGATACGACTTTTTTTATAGGTTAAAGTAAGAAATAAGCAAGTTACTTTCAAAATAACTAACTATTTTTTACTTGTAAGAAAAAGTAGCATATCCAAACAAGTTTTGAAACTACAACATAGGCATGCTTTAATTGGTAATTGGCTAATACTTTATGCTTTGTTTCAATTCTTGATGGTTTCTTGAGTGCTCTACCAATTTCGTCCACAGAGGGGTTTTTTGGTTATTGTAGAATGTGTCTGTACAGTGTGTAGTGAATTTGTTTCTTACTGAGCTGTGATTTCAGGGGATGCTGAGAGGGAATACTGGAGTCTACTACGTACTAATCAGGAGAAGCACCGTGACAATTACAAAAGCAACCGTGGAAGGTACAATACCAGTGTTCTTCCTTCCTTCCTTTCTTTTCTCTATAGCAATTGTGAGATCCTTTTGAACACACAAGGGAGTGTTGGGAAATTTTTTAGAAGGGACTTTTGCAGTAGTCAAGGTAAAAAGTGCCCACCTCCTTTTTTTTTTTTTTTTTTTTTTGTTTTTGTTTTTGTTTTTGTTTAAAAGCCATAGACACAGTACCTTTTTATTAATATTGACACTGTTCTCCAATTCCACCCCACCAAGTAAATGCTTTGCAGCTCGGGAGTCTTAACAGTAACAAAAAAAGGGTTATGCTGTGAGGGCTGCAGGGGGGGAGGGGATGAGATGAGGAACGGTTAGGAAGCAAAAGGGTAATGTAATGGCATAATGACTTGTTGAAAAAATTGGTCTCCTGAGACAATTTCCACTTCCTTACAGGGGAGGAAGGCACAACAGAGGCGGTAGGCACTTCAACGGAAAGCATTCTCGTTCGTCAGAAAATGATTCCGCATCTCGTCCAAATAAAGTTCAGAAAGTTTCAGCAGGATGAGATATTTGAATCTCTGTGACCTTTAGTAAAATGCATCACCAATTTTGTGCCCTGTTCACTGGTTAATTTGTGCTTATTAAACTGCAATGTATATTTTTATATTTCCCTTTTCCTTCAAAAATTTAGTAATGACAATCAAGTTATTCAAGTATTTGTTACTATTTCAGAAAGAACCTTTTCCTTTTTTCTAACTGTAAACCGGATCAAACTGAATATGGTCGTGTTGAGCCTCCACTGTCTACCTTTTTATGAACTATGGTGGTTGCCAAACCGTGACAAATAGTATAAGAATGGAGGAGTCAAGATGGATGGGCGGGCGGGCCGGCCGAACCTGTATCGGCCCACTCGCCTCGACCTGGAACTGCAGGCTGGCCCGTGAACCGGGTGGGCTCTTCACATCCTGCGCGGTTTGGCTTTCAACTGCTGGTCTGCTTTGATTTTTTTTTTTTTGAAAAAGTATTTCATAAAGACGGAAAATTCAAACTTTCATATTTGAAATGATATTTAAAAATAAAAAAATAATTGGCAGTGAGTCATTTAAAGTGAAATATGTGACAGATGTGTGCTATTTTAGTCTTTAAATATATATGTAAAAATTAGAAATTGAATTAAAAAATTAACAAATGTGAATTTATTTGTGTTATTTATTTTTTATTTAGTAATTTAACATATTTTTTGATATATATGTAAATATTTTTTTTTTAATTACAATAAGTAACTAATTTTTTTTAGTGATTTTAAAAAAAAAATTAATTTTTATTTATATTGGCCGAACCGGGTCAAATTGCGGCACACATGGGCTCGACCCGGATGGGTTGACGGGTGGACTGGGCTAATGTTCAATTTTTGTGAACTGGATTAATATGGCACGCAACCTGTGATGGTGCGAACTTTTTTTAATGCAGGCCATCACCGAATTTTATTAGAAGCGGGTCGACCCAATCCGCATAACCCAAATTGACACCTCTATATAAGAGTTCACAAAATGTTACTTGAATTTAGTGTCAACAAATGCGAGCATACCCAAAAAACTACCACCAGTTGAGAGTAAATTGCCTTGCAGCCTTGAGGTGGATCCACTTGAAAAATAAATCTCCAGACAAGTGGTTGATAGGTGTGTTTGTGTTCTTTTGTTTCTCTCTTTTTCGTTGGAAAATATCTTCAGGAGGATTAAATGTCGAACATGCTTAGTAATCATTCTTCGTTTAGGCTTCTTGTTTATTTTGGGGGCGTTCGTGGCGGTATTTTTTGTTCATTTTGTTGGGATTGCCTCTTGATCCATAATGTGCTTGCTATATATATTCATTCATTGCCATGGGATTCTCATATGTGTAAAGGTTTTACCCTTCCATATTTGGACAGTAGAAGCATCTAAAATTACCTTTATATATAATATACACAGAGAAGTCGTTGGGAAGATAGAAAAAATAATAAAAAATACATATATGAAGAAAAAAGAGGGAAGTTATAATTGACCTAACCATTTTACCCTTCTTAATTTTTAAGCGTGTGTGTGGCATATGTGCTGACTTGGGCTAACTGACATTGAATTGGATGGAAATCATCCATTTGGATGAATGACGATAATTTCCCAAAGATTGGGGACACAATTATCCAAAACAAAGGTTGAAGACGTAGTTGCAAATGAAATTGCTATTTATCCAAATAAAAAGAAACTATAACGAATTGCCTAACATATCTTGATGTTCCAACAAATAATGTGTAAATTCATAAATTAAGAATAATTATCACATAATGACAACCACTTGTATTGTTGGAAGAAAACATGTTTGCCATCAAGAATTAGTTGCCCTTATTAATGTCCGTTTTCATTAGTGGAGCCTTTTCACAAGATGGTGACACCTGGCTCTTTCTTGGTTGTTGGATTGGTTTGCCTTTTCATCTACCCCATATGTTGGATGGGTTTTCAGTGCAGCATAGAGTGAGATACGAATAATTTGATTTTTTCTCTTTGGCCAAAAAAGCTCTTTTCTCAAGAACTTCTTCATCATCATCTTCCTTTTTGATTTTTGAGATTTTGGATCAATGATTTAGTATTATTTGTTCGTTATGATTTCAGATTAGATTAGAGAAGATTTTCTTGGTTATGTGTGAACAATAATCGTAAGATGTGTTTGACTATTCTTGAGTTTTAAGTCTGAGTTGCTTATGGGCATGTAATATGACAATATTGTATAAATTTGTTATTGTTTGGTTGATTATTTGTGCTTTTAGAGCTTAATCCACTTTAGTGGATGTTCAACAAGTGATTAAGTGTTAGATTTGATAACCGAACTTCTGGGGCTTCGACCGAAACAAATATTTGTGTTCTTTTACTTTCTTGCACTTTTATTTTCTTAGATTTGATGAAATATTATGAGTTCATGTTGCAACTAACGGTTTCTGGGCTTAATAGTGGTATCAGAACTTATATAAACATTTTGACGACTAGATATGTGTGTTGATAAAGAAGCGAGAATGGCAAAAATTACCATAGTGTATTGAATGATTTTTGTATATCAGACTGAGCTGTATTTATAATACATTATATCAACAGAAAGTTACCAAAAATAACAGAAAAGAAACAGAAAAAACTGAACTAACTATCATTTAACTAACTTGTCTAACTAATTCTTTTTCTTCTAATTTGAGTTTCTCTTCTTTCTGTTTTAGTTCCATACTTTCAATATGAGATGTAACACTCCAACTCCTCCACTCAAGATGAACATGGATGTTAATGATGTTCATCTTGTGAAGATTATGATGAAAAGGTAGAGAGCCAAGCGGTTTTGTAAAAAATGTCTGCAAGTTGTAAATGCGAAGAAATATGAAATAGTTTGATGATGTTGTAATTTTGTTCTGATAAGATGACAATCAATCTGGATGTGCTTAGTTCTTTCATGTTGAACTGGATTGGTAGCGATAGACATTGCTAATTTACTGTCAGTGTATAACAAAGCCGGTTTTGAATGAAAGATATTCAGGTCTTGTAATGCATACAAAAGCCATTGAATTTCACATGTTGTAGTTGCAAGGGCTCGGTATTCTGCTTCCGCAGATGATCTACTGATTGTAACCTGCTTCTTTGACTTCCAGGAAATCAAAGATTTGTCAAGAAAAATTGCAAAACCAGTGACACTTCTTCTAGTATCCACACAGCCTGCCCAATCATTATTTGAAAAGCCATTTAATTGTAAGTCTGAGGAAGATGGAAAGAAAAGGCCCTGTCCTGGTGTGGCTTTTAGATATCTCAATACTCGAATAGTTGCTTGATGATGACTGACAGCTGGTTTTGCCAAAAATTGGCAGAGCAGAGCACTTGCACAGAATAGGCTAAGTCAGGCCTAGTGAGAGTTAGGTAGAGTAATCTGCCAATGAGCCTTCGGTAAACTGATGGATCTTCATATAGATTAATATCATTAGCTGATAACTTGAGGTTAGACTCCATAGGGAAGGAAGCATGCTTGGATCCAGTTAAACCTATGTCTTCAAGTATGTCAAGGACATAATTTCTTTGACATAGTGAGATGCCATTTTTGGACCTTGCAACTTCCAATCCAAGAAAGTATGTCAACTTTCCTAAGTCCTTAATGGTGAACTTCTGATTCAAAAATGATTTTAATTTCTCAATCTCCAAAATGTTGTCACTAGCCAACAACACATCATCAACATAGACTAATAATGCTATAAATGACCTTTCAGATTTCTTGACAAACAAAGAGCAGTCAGAATTTCCTTGGACAAATCCATAAGAAATGAGAAGTTCAACACTCTTCGCACCTAGGTTTCTTGGCAGTGTTATTGCAGAATCAAGCCAATGAGGCTCGACACCAAAGGTCTAATCACAACCACCAAATCCACTACTCAACATGAGCACTCCCTAGTGCCCCCATCGACCTGTTTAACAACCACCACTCTAGGTTTGGATCAAGGATAGAAGAGCAAATGAACCATAAAATTGATGAGGCAATGACAAGGATGAAAGATAAATTTCTACAATTAGTGTTGGACAAGGACTCTTTTGCACTAGAAGTTATGACAGTACCCCTACTAGAGAGTTTTGAGCGACTGGATTTTGAGAAGTATGACAGAACTACTGACTCACTCAACCACTTGAGAACTTTCGTTGATCTAATGCGACTTCATGGCATGCCACTTCTAGATTCGCTAAACAGAAGATCTAGATTTCAAAGAAGGGTCAGCAGCATTATTCAGGGAGTAAGCCCGAGAATAAGGTGGATTTTTTGACCCAGTCTCTTTATGAACCGATCAAACGTTGTTCTTGATCTCGATTTGCACCCACATTAGACAAGATAAGAATGTCTCGCACTGAGAAGAGAAGCGGTGAATAAAAGCACGAAGCTTTATTCATTCATTTTTATTACTCCAATTCGGGCTTTCCAACCCGCTTTTGAGGTGTGAAGCTTGTGATTGGGTAGCAATTTTAACTGGCAAATCCATAAATACTTTTGATAACTTTTCGAGGCATTTTGTTGTTTACTTTGCTAGTAGCAAACAAATTAAGAAGACCTCAACTGGGAAGATGCAACTAGTACAAGGGAAAGATGGACTGCTTGCTAGATTCAATTATGAAACCCTAGGCATCAAGGATTTGAAATATTCGATGTGGTAACCGCCATGATGAACGGCACCAGAAATCATTCTTTCAAAATGTCACTCTCTAAAAGTCCTACCAACTCGACCCATGAGCTTTTGAAAAGAGGTGGCAAATACATAGACGCCGATGAGACAATACTGATCAACAAGAGCATGTGGAATCACAGAGAACCACAGTCAAACAGGAAGAAATCCCACGATGAACACTAACAGAGAACCCACCATCGCACCAGTTCTTTGCACAGTCAAACAGGACAAGACCTTCGACTGTGCTGCAACATTGATAGAGTCTTGTTCGTAGAAGTATAATATATGTGACTCCCTCGTTGTTCGAAATACTCACACTAAGGCAAATTAGTCATAGTTCCAACGTCCAAAGATGTGACAAATGTAAATATCATATTACCACGGTATTAAGACATGATAACTGTATTCCAATGTTTGAGATACGACACGTGATCAAAGATCCTTGCACCACAAGAAGAACAATGAAAGAGAGTTATTTGCCTCTTTTTTAGGTTCTTGGAGCATCGAAGACGCATTCTCGTTCTTCGGAGTAACACTTCTAGCGACCCCATCTCATAGGTATTATCACTTTCACTTAGGCCCCTTTGGCAAACCTCAAAAATTCGAGGTGTTATAATTAACCTGATTCTATATGCATTTTCTTATTTTGTGATTTCCTTTTCATAGCTTGTTTTAGTGACATTTTCTTTAATTTTTTTATGTTAATTAATTATACTTTAAGGTTATGAAATTAAATTATTATTATCAGAATACCAAAAAATGGGTTCGGATGTTTTTTCTTTTCTTCTCTAGCTGGTCATATTCTGGATCAATTTTTGTTCATTTTTGAAAAAGAAAATAATTTAATTTGACAAAAATATCATTGAGATATAGTTAGTCACGTTGAACAAAGAGAAAAAAAAAAACTTAATTTTTTTAATCTAAAAGCAATATTATTATCTAAATTAATTAAAATTTAAAAAAATAATAATAATTTATAATCTAGTATAAATACAAAAGGTAAAATAGTAAACATATATTTGTTTCTTGAACCAATATACTCTACTTATAAGAGAGGTTTTAAATTTTAATAGTTACTAATTAGACACGCATGTGTTGCAGTTGCACGTGTTTTTATAATCATATTATTAATTTTTAATATTTTAATATTTTTTATTTTTTAATTCTTAATAATTAAAATATTGAAATAGCAATTGCAATAAAGATAAAAAAAAATATGGTTGTTGATAACATGTTGTTTTGTATTGTTCGATGTTGATATTTTATTTATATTTATAGAAGTTCATTTCCAATCAAATATGAGTTTTATATAGTAGTAATACGAATAGTAACTTGAATTTAGTGAAGAGCTTTTGGTGATTTGAATTTTGATGATTGACGAAACATTGATATCAAATCATATGAAATTAATAATGTATTAATAGGTATCTTCATGATTGTATTTTACGAAAACAAAATTAATAATTATTAATTTTATTAGAGAGAATGTAATGATTGGCTATATAATAATATAATATTGTACATTTGTTGGAATAGTTACTCTTTGTAAACAATATTCTTTGTGTATGTTCTCTTTTTATTATGCGCGTCTGATATATTATTAATTAAATTAAAAATTAAAAAAGTTCAATATATTAGTTGTCAACTATAATCACTGTAATCCAATGTATTCAAAACAATATTTTTATCTCCATAATTTGAATTTTAATCTAGTAATAAAAAAAGTTACAATCTCATTCATTTTTTTAAAAATCAATTTCTCATTTATTTCATCTACGTAGAGCATAAAAAATTAAGATCGTCTTTTCATCTTCATATTTAATTTAATATATTAAATATTTACAACTTTTAAATGTACATTTAATAAATTGTTAAAAATTTAATGTACGATAATAATGAACAATAAAAGAGTAACAAATAAATATTAAAAGATAATTGCATTCATTTAAATACAATTATAAATAGAGACGAGTTTTATATGGTGATAATACCAACAATAACTTGAATCCAATTAAGATCTTTTGGTGATTTAAACTTTGATGATTGACGAGCAATTGATATCAAATATTATACTATTAATGATCTACATGACTGCATTTTACGAATAGTAAAATTAATAATTACTAATTTTATTGTGAAAAAATATAATGATTGACTACATAATATTGTATATTTGTTGGAGTAGTAGTTCCTTGTGAATAATATTCTTTGTGTATGTTCTATTTTTATTAGACGTGATTGATTTGACGACGTAAATGAAATGACATAAATGTGAGTAGAAACAAAAATTAAAGAAATGTCAATATTTATCTATGTTGTAAGAATATTGTTGACGGACATAAGTAAGATGAGAAGAAGTTCTATATATATAAATTAAATTAAATTAAATTAAAAATAAAAAAAATTTCACACGTTAGTTCTAAACTATAGTATATGTTTGGTAGAGTTTAAAAGTTTTTTTTAAAAAAAAAATTGGTAAAATATGTGGTTGAAAAATTGATAAAAGTTGTAGGTCCCACAAAATATGTAATTGAAAATGAATTTGAGAAAAAAAGAACTGAACCAAACATGCTCGTAATTACTGTAATATAATGTATTAAAATAATCTTTTTATCTCTATTTCAGTTTTGACAACTATGATTTGAATTTTAATGCGATAATAAACAAATATGCAATTTTTCTCATTCATTTTTTTTATTGAAACTCATTTCTCATTCCTTTTATCTACTTAATACAAAAAATAAAAATAAAAATTGAGATCATCTTTTCACTTTCATATTTAATTTAATAGATTAAATATTTAAAAAAATTAATTGTATATTTAGTAAATTGTTGAAAATTTAATGTACAATAAAGATGAACAATAAAAGAATAATAAATAAAATATTAAAAAATAATTATACATTAATGAATACTAAAGGTGAATATGGAATTTTAAAAAATTTGTAAGGGTAGAATGGTCCAAAAATGTTTCTCTATTTAAGCCACTTTTAAAAGTACTAGTAAGACACACGTGCGTTGCACGTGCTTTTGTAATCATATTGTTAATTTTTAATATTTTTTAATTTTTAATTTTTTAATTGTTAATAATTAAAATGTTAAAGTAGTAATTGCAATAAAAAAATATGGTTGTTGATAACATATTGTATTATATTGTTCAATGTTGATATTTTATTTACATTCATAAAAGTACAATTACAATCAAAGATAAATTTTATATAATAGTAATACGAATTTAGTGAAGAGCTTTTAGTGATTTGAGATTTGATGATTGACGAATCATTGATATCAAATCGTAAGAATTTACTGATGTACTAATTGGGATCTTCAGGGTTGTATTTTATAGAAAAAAATTAATAATTATTAATTTTATTGGAGAGAATGTAATGATTGACTATATAATATTGTACATTTATTGGATTAGTGACTCCTTGTAAAGAATATTATTTTTATATGTTCTATTTTTATTTAGCGCGTCTGATTTGACGATGTAAATGAAAACAATATAAATGTAAATGTAAGTAAGAAACAAAAAATAAAGAACAACTCTCTCTCTCTCTCTCTCTCTTTCTATATATATTGATATTAATTAAATTAAAAATAAAAAAAACTTCGTATATTAGTTGTCAACTATAATAATTGTAATCCAATCCAATGTATTCAAAACAATATTTTCATCTCCATGATTTGAATTTTAATTCGATAATAAAAAAAGTTATAATTTTTCCGTTAATTTTTTTTTTTGAAATCTATTTTTTATTTCTTTCATCTACGTAAGGCAAAAATATTTGAAATAATCTTTTCACATTCATATTTAATTTAATATATTAAATATTTACAAATTTTAAATGTACATTTAATAGATTGTTAAAAATTCAATATATGATAATAATGAACAATAAAAGAGTAACAAATAAATATTACAAGATAATTGCATTCATTTAAGTACAATTACAATTAGATATGAGTTTTAAATTAAATAAAAAATAAAAAAAAGTTTCACACGTTAGTTCTAAACTATATTATATGTATGGTGGTGGTTTAAAGATTTTGAAAAAAATTGGTAAAATGTGTTGTTGAAAAGCTGATAAAAATTATAGGTCCCACAAAATATGTAGTTAAAAATGAATTTGAGAAAAAAGGAATTAAAAAAAAAGAACTGAATCAAACATGCTCGTAATCACTGTAATCTAATGTATTGAAAATAATATTTTTATCTCTATTTCAGTTTTGACAACTATGATTTGAATTTTAATACAGTGATAAACAAAGTTACAATTTTTCTCATTCATTTATTTTTTTGATTAAAACTCATTTCTCATTCATTTTATCCACTTAATGCAAAAATAAAAAATTGAGATCATCTTTTCGCCTTCATATTTAATTTAATAGATTAAACGTTTAAAAAATTTAATTGTATATTTAGTAAATTGTTGAAAATTTAATGTATAATAAGAATAAACAATAAAAAAGTAATAAATAAAATATTAAAAAATAATTATACATTAATGAATACTAAAGGTGAATATGGAATTTTAAAAAGTTTGTAAGGGTAAAATGGTCCAAAAAATAATTATAGATTAGTATAGATATAGATATGGGTAAATAACATAAAACGTCCCTACCTATTGAGGGTATTGTGGAAAACGTCCCTACTTTCAAAATTTTGGCATTTTCACCCTTACCTACTGGATTTTCAAAACAAAACGTCCTTCAGTCCAAAAATATAAGGGTAAATTAGTCCAACCACTTTTTTCACATATATATTACTTCTTTTAAAATTGGGAGTTTCTCATGCAATTTCCAAAATTGCACGGCAGACCCCATCTCCATCTCCAAAATCTGCCAACAAATTGCAACAAATTCCAACAAATTGCCCGAAGCAAGAAGCACGATCTGCTCTGCTACTTCCATCATCTCTTTCCTCATCTCTCAAAGCAAATGAAAATCTCTTTTCAAATGATTGTCTCCTGCATAGATCTGCTCTGCTACTTCCATCAGCGGTAACCGGAAGTTGTGCTTCTTCATCCAACTCAGTCTCATAGTCTTTCCCAATTGGACTAAGCATGGAGTAAATACCAGCAATTGCAAGGGCACCAATTGCAACAGAGATGCATATTCCAACCCCAATAGCTGGTCGCTCAGATCTCTTGTATCCCAAGCTTAGACCACATAATGCATATTGAGCGAAACAGTTAATGTTGAGTAGAGCAACAACCACCATCATGTGTGCCCACTCATGGGGCTTATAAGTGCCATTCTTGCAATAAACTTTTCTGAGCTTTAAAACATCTTCTGGTCTCCATCTCAATAGTAGTGCTAGGTGATATATGCGTTTTGGGTGTTGGTATAAACACATGAGGGTGAACAGTGCATTGAGAATTTGATTATTGACTTCAAACCAAGTATCTCTTTGAGACTTCTTTGGTATGGCATGGTTCAACATTCCAATCATGACCATGAACAGAATAGCACCAGAAACAGCAACACAGGTAATCCAGATAAAAAAAAGCCAAATTCATGGGATCCTTTATCCATTCTTTGCAAATTTTCCCAAGAGAATTCCAAGGAGCGTGAAGAGTATTGGTGGCTGAATCTTCCGGAAGGTGAGAGTGAACGGAGAACTGGTCCGCTCGATTTACGTGGGGAATAATGAGCCGCCATTAATGCAAGTTTTGCTTAAAAATTATGTTCCTTGAAAAAGGGTTTTAATGCGTCTCATTCAATTGATTCAATTTTTTTTTTTTTTTTTTTTTTTTTTTTGGATTCAATCCTTGGTAGGCTGGATGATGAACATAAGAAGATGTTCAAAGCTTCTTGCTTCGGGCAATTTGTTGGAATTTGTTGCAATTTGTTGGCAGATTTTGGAGATGGAGATGGAGATGGAGATGGAGATGGGGGCCTGCCGTGCAATTTTGGAAATTGCATAGGAAACCCCCCAATTTTAAATGAAGTAATATATATGTGAAAAAAATGGTTGGACTAATTTACCCCTATATTTTTGGACTGAAGGACGTTTTGTTTTGGAAATCCAGTAGGTAAGGGTGAAAATGCCAAAATTTTGAAGGTAGGGACGTTTTCCACAATACCCTCAATAGGTAGGGACGTTTTGTGCTATTTACCCATATAGATATAGATATAGATATAGATAGATATAGATTAAAAAGGTAAAGTATACTTGTGTAATAGTTAGACAATTCAATGAGTGAGCATAATTCGCTCTAAATACAATTTAACAAGATAATAATATTGAAAATCCTAATAAATGCTAATAATACTTTAGGAAAAAATCATTTTCTTTTTTTTTTATTATTATTATTATTATAGATTTGCAAATAACATGAAATCAAATGTTGGAATTAATATAATTTAATGTGGGTTTGGTTGTATTATTAATGATGATTCTTGATAACAATTATTTTATGACAGCAGTTAGGTGGTATTGTTTATTTTCAAATGTTGCACTATTAATGAATTATTACTATTATTTTTTAAATTTAAATTTTAACAGGCAAAACACATTGTCAGAAAAAAAAAAAAAAAAAAAAACTCCCAATTAGCCTCAAAAGAGCATTTTTTTAGAATGACCATGATTAAATAAGACTACTTATTTGCATTTAAAATGGATGGCTACGTGACATCACAATATTTTTCAAGTGCACTTTATTTTAATTGTATTAAAGATTTTTAATTTTTATTTATGTCATATTTATATCTCTAACTTTTTTCTCATCCTATTCTGACTAGCAACAACTTTTTTTTCATCGTATGCTTATCATCAACTTTTAATTAGCACAACTTATCTCTGATGACAATTTTTGTCCAAAATTTTTGTTAAGAGAATATAAAAAGATTATTTGACCATCATACTTTTAAATAAGAAAATAATAATAATAATAAATACAAAAGTACGACTAAATTTTTGCTCCTTGTTTTAAAGCACGCTAACCGAGTTCTAGATGAAAATTGTCATCAATGGACAATATTGCCAACTAGTGGAAGGATGAGAGTAAAAATGTGATAAAAAAAAATTAGGAACGTAAGTGTGATAATAAATAAATATTAAGGACCTTTAATATAATTAAATTGTGGTGCATTTAATCTTGGTGAATATAATTATCCTTTAAAAAATTTCTTCTAACACTAAAAAGTCCATATTAATCTTATTAAAAAGGTGCATTTTTTTCTTACTTTCTCGATCTTAACTAAAATAATATTAGATGAGAGACTACACAACGACCAAGTTGGGAAGATGAGGTAGTCGAGATGGAAAACAAGTAGCAACAAGGTAGAGTGGTAAACACAAATGGAGGAAGGGAGTGAAAACAAGACGATGAGTAATGCAGTGCAAAGATTTAGTGCGATGATGAGTAGAACATACAAGGTAACATGAAGAAAATGGGCACAATAATATATTGATATTCTAATGAAAAATAAGTTTGTTTACATAATTTTGATAAAAAAAGACTCTTTTCTAATTTTTTTTTCTTCAATTTGATCCTCCAACAATTTCCTTAAAAGTTAAAAAAGGGGTACAATATTGACGGTTCAGATTAATAGTTCACTTAATCGTATGCGTAAAAAGTTGCTCTATGCTTAGGGTCCGTTTGGAACAGCTGTGGTGAGTAGAGCTTTTAGCAGTAGAGCTTTTTGCAGTAGAGCTTTTGATAATAGAGCTTTTGTTAAAAAGCAGTTGACTGTTTGGATGTGAATTCAAAAAGTGCTGTGAATATTAAATTGAGTGTTTGGTTGCATAATTATAGAAGTACTTTTCTATAAACTTTATATTTATTTGATTAAACAGTAATTAATTATTATATATATTATATTATTTGTTTTAAAATAAATTTTTTTATATAATATAATAACTATTAAAATTAATATATTAATTTAATTATAATAACACGATTATTTTATTATATTTGATTAAATAATAATTAATTATTGTATAACTCATATTATTTTTTTTAAAAGAAATCATATATTTTTATATCCTATAATAACTATTAAATTTAATATATTAATTTAATTATAATAACATGATAATTTAAGTATATTTGATTAAACATTAATTAATTATTTAAATAAAACATATTATATAATTTGTATTATATTATTTAACAAGTCAATATTTTTTTAAATTTATATAAGTATATGAAATGACAATTTGAAATAAGTAATTAATGTAGTAAATAAATTATTATTTTTTGATATATTAATAGTAATTTTATTAATTTTGAAGTTCATTAAATGTTAATTACAATTTCCCGTAAAAGCTCAATTAGAGCTTTTTAGAGAAGCTCAAAATTTAGGCTTCTCTAAAACAGCTTTTTTAAGCTGTTTTTTAAATCAAAAAGTGCTTGTTGACTTTAACCAAACAACAATAAAAATAACTAAAAGTACTTTTACTCTTTAGGAAGTGCTTTTAGACTTCAAAAAAGCTCTTCCAAACACACTATTATTCGAGCGCACTCTTAATTTGAAAAATTTAGACCGTTTTTTTTTTTTATTCTTCACCCTCCCTCTTTCTCTCTCTAAAGACACCAAATTCACACACATTTTCTCTCTCAAACACACACATTCTCTCTCTCAAACACACACTCATTCTCGCTCATAAACACAAAGTGCATTTGCAGATCCTCTCTCCCTCTCTCTTAATATATACATATATGTTTGTTTCTGGATCTGCAAATGCTTGTTAACTCGATTGGGTCAGTGGTAACCTGGGTTTCAAATTTTTCTCTTGTTGGATTGAAGCTGAATTTGGTAAGTGTTATTTATCTTTTATGTTTTTGTTGAATTTAAAAAATCGAAGTGTTCAATTTTTAGGGAGTTGAATCTTGTCGGTGATTTATTTTTTATTTTTTTATTGTGGAATTTGTGATTGGAAGTTGAAACCCTTATTGAGAACTTATTAATTTGATATACAGAAGTCTCAATTGGTAAAATTTAAATTATGGTCAGTTTAATATCATTTTGCGGGTGAAAAGAGTAATGCGTGAAATTTGTAAAGCTCAATTCGGTAAGGGTTGTCTATCTTTTTGGTTTTTGTTGCATTTTTTCAAAAATTCAAAATGTTCGATTTTGTGGGGGCGTTGAACTTTGTTGCCGAGTTTGTGAGGAATAGTGTTGATTCGTGATTGAGTTGAAACCCTGATTGAGAACTTTTTAATTTGGTATAGAGAAGTTGCTGTCGGTAACCTGTTTATTTTCATTTTTCGGATGAAAAGTATAACCTTTGTTTTGTTTTTTGTTTTTTTTAGGGTAAAAGAGTAACCTTTGAATATTCAGGCCATTGTATTGTTATATTACCTTCACTTCATTCAAGTTTCAATCAATTGAATTATCTTGGTTTGACTGTGATGCCTTGATTTCCCATATTTTGCTAGTTTAAATTGGCAGAATTGGTATTGTTTTTCGAATTTCTGCATAAAAGTCTTTAATCTTTGTTTCCGTACATGGTTAAATCTTAAATCATTTCAGTTAGGTTTTCAGAATTAAATTTCATCATTATTATTCTTCATTTTTGGGGGTTTCTTTTTATTCGAAAATCACTCTAATCAAGTTTATTAATAGGATTTATATTTGATCATATTATTCTTCATTTTTTAGGGTTTCTTTGTATTGGAGTGAAGAGCATGAATGAGAAGCCTTCCCGGATGGTTATATTTGCAAATGATTTCACGCTATTTTTAAATTTCAAATCACAGGCCGAATTTGGATTTTCTTATTCCCGCACAGGAGAAGGTTTATAAAATTATATAAGCTGTCATTTTATATTGTTTTAAATTTCAAATCACGGGTGAGGACAAAGAAGTTAATGTTATGTAGCTTAGTCAGAGTAGATTCGCTTTCAAAAAAACTGAATGATAATTAACATTACAGTTATCGAGGTAATTGTTTCTTAAATATTATAGAATTTGCAAATTTTGGTTTTTTCTGAGGTAAGAGGCTTGGATTATGAATTTACTGATGGCTACTGCTCCTTATGTGCATGTTAATCTTCAATATTTCTTGCATAGATACATTTGATTAGGTCCTGACTTCTGTTTGTCCAATCTTCTTGACTTTCAGTCTTTGAGTTTATCCTGGAATACGATAGCACCTACCTCATTTGAGGTTAGTATATGATGATTTGGAGAAGACAATTTGGAGAGAATTGCCAACGTGTGGAAGTTGGGGTTTGCAGAATTTCCTGTTTATCAAGCAAGTATGGAAAGTGATAGGAGAAGTAACACGCCTTCAGATGGTCTAGAAAGAGTGCGACCTTTACATGGGTAAAGTTTTGAAAGAACATGGACTACTGATTTTTCATACATATATAATATTACTTTCCTCTTTTGCTGTAGGTTTCTCTCTTATAGTTGTATGTGTACATTGAAAATTGTTTCTTGAAGCATGTGAAAATTTCGCAGTTGTAGAGTTAGGAGTGAAATAGGTGATCTGTTAGCCTGAATGCAACATATACAGGCTTGTGGATTCTTCTAATGCATTGTAATCCCTATTTTGTGTAACTACTTGTTTACATCTTTTGGTGGTCTTCTAATTTTTATAAATGTATTGTTGGAAATCGGCTTAATTGATCCACTGGTTCATTGATCTTTTTTTTCGGGGAATAAAAAAATATCTTATAATTTCAACATTGTCGATCGTTAAGTTAAAATTCGTAGCCACACACCTGCATCGGCAGCTTAATAAATCAATGATTGTCTAGTCATGGAGTTTGTGCTACCATAAAGATGTATTACATTTTTTAGCTTTTTCTGCAGGAGGACAAGTGGCCCCACAAGGCGTTCCACAAAGGGGCAATGGACTCCGGAAGAGGTAAAAATTTGCATGTCCTCAATTTCGGATGACATATTTATATCAGCAACATGTCTTATTGCTTATTAATTTCTGTACGAATGTTAACAAAGATCTTTATGCTGGATCCTAGACGAGGTTAATGCTTTTCAATTTGATTGTGCTAACATTTAAGAATCTATAGATGTTGCGTTATCTTCTTGGGATAACTACATGATGTGCTGAGAAAATTGTATTTTACTACTATACATATTAAATGAATGAATTTCTCGTGGAAAACTAAACTCACAATGTTCCAACTGTCCTGCATTCCCTTCTGGTGAACAGTCAAATCACCTGATAGCATGGATAGTTACAGATGAAAAGTTTCTGATATTAGGGGTCTTTGCCTAGTGTAACAGGAAATAGAGATAAAATTTGAGTTGAGCCACGTATTGGTTATTAACCTGCTTACTAATTTTTTTTTTGGCTGGCTCAAATTTTAGGAGAACAGTGATACTGCATGATTAATTCCTTAAAGATGGTCAAAGAAGAAAATAGGCAGTGTTTTGATCATGGCACTTGACCTCTACAGAAATAAATTATAATATTAGGGCGTGTCACCATTTCTATTACGCTCTTCTCTTCCCAAAATATAAAGAAAAAACTGTATGATGTTTTCAAGATGTTCCCCCTATTGTTCATGAGGTGACAGAAATGTGGACTGGTAAAAGTTGGCTTTTCAGTTATCAAGTGGCTTCTGAAACATGAGCTTGGCAAGTACTCTTTTGGTAAAATATTTAGATTTTGAATGTGTCCAAGTGATGCCATAGTATTGAAGGTTAGTCATGTAAACATGACAAACACTCTCTTCAACACCTAAATTTGGCATCTGACTCAGCTTGGCCTTCTAGTAAAAGGTTTCTGTGTATATTCTCCTTATGATCCATATAAGAAAGGGCTTCGTGGATTTGTAACCTCCGGGTTTCTTGTTGATTTAGGCGACCATGTTTTGACCGTCATATGATAATGATTTCAATATTATTTCACTTATGATCCTAATAAAATAGATTTTTATTTTTTACAGGATGAGATACTGAGAATTGCTGTTCAACGTTTCAAAGGGAAAAACTGGAAAAAGATAGGTAGGAAAAACAAATTGAACTCTACTTGCTACTTTTGAAACCAGAAATAGGTTTTGAGCATTCTCTGGCCTTCTCCGTTTCTATTTGTAACACCATTGACCTCCTTTTGCCATTCTTCCTACTGTTTTATTCAGTCTTGTCAATGCTCTCTGTTTAGTCTTTGCAAACATGAATATGTTAGGGGAGGGTGGACAAACCTTTCAAAATCACATGTGGTTTGCGTTTTCTTTCAAATCATCTGCTGCCTATTTAAGATTATACTTTTTTGCATAGACAATATGTTAAATTTAAGATTATGCCACGTGTAGCGGAGTGTTTCAAGGATCGAACAGATGTACAGTGCTTACACAGATGGCAGAAGGTTCTTAATCCGGAACTTGTCAAGGGTCCGTGGTCAAAAGAGGTTAGGAAAATCCTTTTTAGTGCCTCCCTCTGGATTTTATCTCCATTAGTTATACATTTTTTTCATTTTGGTATCAACAATCTTAATTATCTTTTTATAGCTTCTTGAGGATCCGGTTTAATACTCTTTATGATCAGGAGGATGAAGTAATAATTGATTTGGTGAACAAATTCGGGCCGAAAAAGTGGTCTACCATTGCACAGCATCTTCCAGGACGTATTGGAAAGCAGTGTCGTGAAAGGTAAGCATAGGAGTTTCTGTGTCTCTGTGGTTTCATGTTTACATATAGTTTTCCACTGTTAAATGATTTTCAATATTGATGCTTGAGATAATTTTCGTTTTCAGTTCCCCCATCCCCCTTCTTTTGAATTGTGCTAGTATTGACTGATATCTTACATCAATATCGGTGAAAGTGAAAATGAATGTCTTTTTAGCTAGCAGTTATTCTTCACCATAATAGCCTTTATTTGCCAATGCTATTCTTTTCCAGGTGGCACAATCATCTTAATCCCGGAATAAACAAAGAAGCTTGGACCCAAGAAGAGGAATTGGCTTTGATTCGTGCCCATCAAATATATGGAAACAAGTGGGCGGAGTTAACAAAATTCTTGCCTGGAAGGTATAGAATCATTTGCAGCAAGAAATAGATAAGAGCTATAACGTGTCTATCATCAGTATACCATGTTATTTCTTCGGGCTTATATTGTCTTTGTGTTGCTTCAATATCCTTCTTTTTGTCGCTGTGAATATTTACCTTACTGAGTTCTGAAAAATCTATCTTGTATACATGACTATCAGGACCGACAATTCAATCAAAAATCACTGGAACAGTTCTGTCAAAAAGAAATTGGACATGTTTTTGGCATCAGGCTTACTTTCACAATTCCAAGGTCCACCTCTTGGCAGCCATCCCAATCAATCAACGGCATCTTCTTCTTCGAAGGCGCAACAGAGTAGTGAAGATGATAATGCTGTTAAAGATGGAGTAGAAGGGGAGGAAGTGTCTGAATGCAGTCAGGGTTCAAATGTTGTTGGTTTTTCTCAATCTACTAATGACATGGTCAACACAATTGTACAGAATAGAGGGGAGTGCAGAGTGACTGAACAATCGAGTCATGAAAAAGATCCAAACTCCAGTCTAGTGCCATGTTCTGAAGATTATCGTCCAGCTCTCCAAGAGACTACATTTTCCATGCCCGAAGTTCCTTGCGAATTGGGTGGCTCTACAAAATTTATTGAACATGATTTTTCTCTAGATTGGGGGACTTTTACAGGAAGGCAGCTTAATCCAAATGAGTTACCTGAGATGTCTTTGTTGGATCTGGCTCAAGTATCATCAGGACTTTTCATGCAAGCTTTAATTGGCAACAATGATCATGAAACAGTATCCTTGCAACCAGTAACTTCTATGGGCTTGAGTACTTCTACTTCCATGGGAAACGTGGTTGTGAGTTCTGATACACCTAATCCAATAGTTAATTCAGATTGCAGAATGATGTACCCCGAGCCTGGGCATGAAGGATGTTGTCCCTCTGAGAATGTTATTAACCGTATTGATGGGCCTATAGATTCATTACACTACCAGCCTTCAAATTTTCAGATCCCTGAAAATGGAACTTTTGGTTCACAATCATGCTGTTCTATGAGGTCTGATATGCTGGGTAGTCTACCTCCCCCAGTTCTTACGCAACTTCCTCCTAATGATGGTTCACTAATTTTTATTATGGATTCAAATCAGTTCAATGATTCCTCACATGGAAATGCGGAGCGGGAATCTGTTTCAAGTATGCACAATGGCTTTGTTTATGCTAATGAGTCTGGCTGTTTTCCTTGTGACGATGGATCTGATGGCATGACTGTGAAAGAGCAACAAGAAGAGGCAAACGATATGCCGAAATTAGTTCCTGTTAATGATTTTGGCTCAGCACTATCGAATGACATTCAAAGTGGTCCATCCTTGGATAAAAATCTAGTCGTAACAGATGAACACCGGGACATTCAAAGTGGTCTATTCTATGAGCCTCCTCGTTTTCCAAGTTTAGATATTCCATTCTTCAGTTGTGACCTTATACAATCTGGTGCTGATATGCAGCAAGAGTACAGTCCACTTGGCATCCGCCAGCTGATGATATCTTCTATGACTCCATTCAAGTTGTGGGACTCACCATCCAGGGATAATAGTCCAGACGCTGTTCTGAAAAGTGCTGCCAAAACTTTTACAGGGACGCCATCTATACTGAAGAAAAGACACCGTGATTTGGTGTCTCCTTTGTCAGAAAAGAGAAATGAAAAGAAGCTTGAAAGTGATTTGAAGCAGGAGTCATTTTCCAACTTGACCAGTGACTTTTCTCGATTGGGAGTTATGTTTGATGATTGCGTAGACCAGGAAGGATCAATAATGGTATCATCACCAGAAGACAAAAGAAATTGTGATGCCTCTTGTTTAGAAAAAGAAAATTTGAACCCTACCTTTGCAGAGTGGAAACAAGAGGGCAATGGAAGCATGGCAATTTCAGAAGGCAGAATGATAGAGAAACAGTTCAACAGCAGTGAGGCTTTGGAGAAGATGAAAGAACCGAATGCTGTTAGGGATGTCAACAATAAGGCTGGAGGCAATGATGCAGTGGAAACCGTGAGTACTTTTTTCATTTTCTTCTCAACCGGGATGGGGAAAGGCGTGATTGTGGAGGTCTTTAAATCTAGCAAATACAAATAAATGCTAAATATAGAGTTTCTTCTCTGAATATTCAGTGAAATAAACCAGAAAAAGAAAAGTTAAAAGCAGACTACGTTCCTAAACTTTCTTTTAATACTTTATAACTTGGAATTTTACTTATTTGTTTCATGAAATTCTTGTTTCTGTGTTACTTTTCTTTTATAAAGTTTTTAGATGCATAGGCTTCTATATATATATATTAATATAGAGAAGTCTTATCATTAATTATTGTATCTGCGTTTATGAAATATTTTTGATTTTTGATTTAGGAAACAAGGCCTATGTCTCTCATCTGAAATACTGAAAGAAAAATAACTCAATTACAGGGGCCTTCTACCAATTGTTACCTCGGTGAAGCTTTTCTAATCTGATCTTTGTCTTATTTTTCCTTTATGATAGGTAAAAGAGTTAAATGGAATCCTTGTTGAACATGATACGAATGACTTGCTATTCTTCTCTCCTGATCGTTTTGGAATTAAGAGTGACAGAGCAATTGGTTTAAGTGCTAAGGCTCTTGGAAATAAGTTTTCTAGAAGACTAGATGCTGCATCAAAACATGTAGCTATTTTATCTTCATCAGAGATTCCCTGTTTGTCTGTTGTTTGCTCTCCTCGGATGTGTGCCAAGAAGGATGGGACTAAATTGGCAATGACTTCATCTCTACAATCAACATGTTCTTTGGAGAATAAGGATGAAAATTCTAGCAAAGGTGTACATATTGAAAACAAAAACACGTAAGTTACTGGTGTTAATTCTGTTTTTATCTTTCGTCTTTGTTAATTTGCCAAGATCTTTTCTTTTGTGATTCCAATGGATTTTCTCTGTCTCTGTTTCTTTCTTAATATTTCCAGATTTGAAGGCACACCATTCAAAATAAATATTGAATCTCCTTCAGCTTGGAAATCCCCTTGGTTCATAAATTCTTTTCTACCAGGCCCCAGAGTAGATACAGATATAACAATTGAGGTCTTGGAAATTCTGATGCTCAAATAATTTGTTCGTTTTGGCATAATCTTTTTCTGGGATAAATCCATATTTTACTTCTTTCATCTCATAGTTGGAGCTTTTGTAGGACATTGGCTATTTTATGAGCCCGGGGGACCAAGGTTATGATGCCATTGGGTTAATGAAGCAGTTAGGCGAGCAGACTGCATCTGCATTTGCAGATGCCCAAGAAATTTTGGGAGATGAAACTCCTGAAACAATACTGAAAGGGAAGTGCTTTACAAACCTGGAAGCAGATAAAGAGAACATTTACAGTCCAAATTGCCAGAAAGCACACTGTTCTCTCTCGACTTCAAATGTACTGGTATGATAATCATGAACTGCTCCAAAGAACTTCCATTTCTAATCAACTATTATTCTTTTGTTTTCATACATGTTTGGATAAGCTACTTTTTCTTACTTTGAAGTAAAAAAGTTACTTCCTTTGATAATAACTCTTAGCTTACTAACAAATTAAGTAACTTATTTCCAATTTTGATCAATGTAAAAATTCTTGTTTTAAAAGTTACTATTTTACTTAGTAAACTTTTTAAGCTTAGCCAAATGTGCTCTTTTAGATGTTACAGTGCAATGTGGACAATCCTTTCTACAGTAGCAAGAAATATGAGTTTGTCTTTACAGTCTCAAAAGAACTTGCTGTCACGTCCAAATATTTCGTATAGATTTTTTATTAGGTGAAAGCTCTGCAAATTTTTGTTTAAATCTATTTGCTTGCAGACATTTCAAGTATTTCATATAAATTACTTATTTTGTCTTTGCACTCTAAAAATAACTTGCTGCCACGTCCAAATATTTCGTATAGATTTTTTATTAGAGTGAACGCTCTGCAAGTTTTTGTTTAAATCTATTTGCTTGCAGACATTTCATTCATATAAATTACTTGTTTATGAAATTTTACACAGACGGAAAGGCGTACGCTTGATTTTAGCGAATGTGGGACACCCAAAAAGGAAACTGGAAACTTCTCAAGCAGCATTAGTTTCTCCAGCCCCTCTTCCTATCTGTTGAAGGGTTGCAGGTAGGGAGGCACATATAGTTTCATGCCGTAAAATTTAAGAGGCTGTATATTTGTATCGTTTTATCGATTATATGAATTTGATTGATTCTATTACACAATTGTTGTTGAAAAATATGGATTTCTTATGTATTCTTTTGTCGAAACACATGGATTTAGTTTAACCAATTATTTATAGGCTCTTTTCCTGCTCTGTTATCAAAAGCTTTCTATTGTTGGACACACATTGTTCTTTTTTCCAATTTTCTCAAGTATTAACACCAGAAAATTGATATTTGATGCTTTAGGGTGTGATCTGTTTGCCTCTCTTTTCTTGTTAATGGCCGCGTGCGAATGTTGCTTTCGTATGCTGTTGGAAGTTTAACTGGTTCAGAGTTCGGGCAGGTGCTCGAATACCCATTATAGATGAAACTAATGTATTTTTTTTACTTCTTAGACTAAATTTGTTCATGACTCAATTCATGTCATTAGATAAAAAAGGGAGATCCCCTTATACATAGATGGCTATAATGCCCTTTATTTTCTTGAGACCTACTCAATTCTATTGATGATGAATGGCACTGCAGCATTCCTGCCACATACTACGAGCTAATATCCGTCAGCCGTTTCCTCTTAGATTTTCATAATTAGTTCTCTCCATGGATCTAGTTGTATTGCATCACGACTCAGATGTACAAGGAGTCAAAGTCTTGTTACTTTTGCCCGACCTCTTAGATTCTGACGCGTGCTGGAGGATCCTAAAACTCAGTTCCCTTGGTCAAGCTTTCGTGTAGGAATATGCTTTGTCATAACATTCTTGCACTGTGTTGCTCCTCTCTCCACACTGTTGTCATTGCTTATCGACCTACTTCTAAAGCCTGCCTCTACCTTCGAGGTATCTTGAGCATCTTAAGCGTGTTGTTAGATGTTTCTCGGTCAATTATTTTGTCCCTCATTCTTTGAGAATTAAAAAGATCTTTATTAAGTTTGAATTTGTTCATTTGAAATCTGGGTTCTTCTACTTAATGGGATTAGCCACACTAGTGAGATCCTTTATCCTGGTTGGAGGAGAAGATATCAAATGCCTAACATTCCCTCACGCTTGGCACCAATGACTAGTGAAATCTTCATTCAAATAGTTGCACCCATCCAAGGTGTATGAGGTGCCACGAAGGTTTCCCAGTTGTCATTCCATTTGCTCAATCGTATCCGACTTTCTACTAAGCATGTAGATCTAACCAGTTAAGTTCACTTCGACAAGTTTCTGTATCCGAAAGGTCGCTAAAAAAACAGTTGTACTAGAGTTAACTACAACTTTAAGTGTTTCAAGAAAATTGTACCACTTTTGAACCCTTTAAAGAAGTTAAAATCTTATTTTATTTTATCCATTATTACACACTAGGCACACTAATGATTTACACTAATTATTTCAGTCATTCGATAGGCTTCTCTTCTCTTCTTTCCATTCATTCATATCAATCCCAATGATTTTAGCTGATTTTAGCTGCCCCTTGAGTTTGAGCTCCCTCTGTATTTCAACATTATCATGGATTTGGATCCAGCAGTATTCATTATCAATGAAAAGACTAATTTGCCCCTCCACTCAATCAAAGAACAAGGTTTGTTAGTGCACAGCAAATGAGTTTGGTCACTAACGAAATAACTCGTGGTAGATCAATTTTTGGATATACATATTTTATTGGAAGCACCTTATATGTAGACTCTAGTGACTTACCCACATACGGATAAGTAACTCTAAAATTCAATAATCGGACAAAATTCGACTGATTTGTTGGTTAGAAAAGAGAAAATAGTTGTATAACTATTTGACAAACCAGATACCTATATACCACTTATCTACCTTGCAACTTGTATTAAAGGAGTACTCTAAATACATTAAGGAAACTGTCATAACTCAGAAGAATAATCCAAAGCACCTCTACAATATTCATATAGTTTAGTCAACTCTTTTCACAAGCTTGCATCTACAGATGAAATAACATAGCTTGCAATCGAATAAATAGTTCTAGTGAATGAGTTTATACTTGATAGTCGTAAATTCAGCCATTCGTCCAAATGCTAGATAAAACAACATAAATCATAAGATAACATTTTAAAAATCTCTGGTAAAATGCCTGCCGATAACCAAACAAATCACAGTCCATAGATTGGTGTCTTTATTTCGAAAATATTTAGTGTCCCTTTTATGCAAAACCCATTTATTCATACTGGCATGTTTAGCTGTGTCTGACTGGACAACACTTCGATAAATTTTATTACAGGTCTCTCTTCTTCGAATTTCTCCAGTCATGTCAAGTTCAGTGTAATTCACATGCATTTAATAGCTACAAAACCAATAACAAGTGAAAACAAATTGTCACTAGTGTCATCTGTATCCCGAGCTGGAAGCTGGTTTGATGCAAAGTCTATATGGTTTCTCAAAACAAAAATGCAAATTCCTCAGCTCAAAAATATTCAACCTCCAATATTAATTACGCAACACCAGCACAAAAGACATGACAAACTTGACTCTGGCGCAGTTCACGCAAACCTTTTCTTTAATAAATTACAACGAAAGGAGAACTACATTTCAGAGTCGGGCTTTGGGGCGAACGGGAAACGGCAGAGGGGGAGTTTCTGGATGTTACCATTCAAAACCTATGTTAAGCATATCCTCGTACAACAGAGGTGTAGCAAGACATTCCCGAACAAAATCGCGACTGCTTATTCCAGTTTTATCCTGTCAACATCCGATATCACCCCTTCGAGCTGCGGAGCAATGTCGAGAAAGGAAATTGAATATAACCATATGCATATTTTATATTGATAAAAGGAAAATGTTAAATTCGAGCGAATAATTCAATGGGCATACCTTAACAATTTGACGCAAAAAGAAATCCCCATACCGTTTTGCCGGCTTGGATTCTACAACACGAATCATGTCCTGAAATTTTAAAAAAAAAACACAATTGTATACTTTAGCACGACATAAAGTATTCTTAAATTGCCAAACTTCTAAAGCGTTGTGAAATTTATTCCCTAGGCCTTCAATTGCCATGCAGTATGCCTACTAATATCTGATCATGTTTATATTATACATATATGATGCCCAGCATATGCCCCACACATGTATGTACGCGTGCGCACTCAGAGAGAGAGACAAGTACTCCCATTCAAATCTTGCAGGGAAAGACGTGGAAAGGGAAATAAGATGAAATCCCAGAAAATATTCTAATATGGGATAACTCTATACTCAAATTGGTAGATCTCATCAAAATATGAGCTCCAGTACCCACAATCTAAGTTTTCGATGCTGACTGAACACTTAATCATTAAACGTATCAGCAATGCTCAAACAAGAAACAGAAAAAATTGTAAGCGGACAGTGTATTTTCTCCACTTTATGGAAACTTGGAAAGGAATAGAAATAAATTCATGGCTGGGCAAATGTTAATAAGCACTTACATCATCAATGTAGAAATTCAAATCAGCATTGGAGGTGATTTTTCCATTGGAATCTACTGCATGCGTTTTGTGTTTGTATGTCATCAAGATTGTCCTGTGGAGACACCAGTAAACCAGTTAAGAAATCATGCATATGACACACAAGAAAATTGGCCGCAGGTCGGAATAAATCCTTGTGTCATACAACCTTAAAGTGGGTTCATCAACTTCCATGTAAGTTGCTAGCTTCCCAAGGGAGATAGTTGAGTACACTTTCAAGAAGGTCCGGACTCCTGATAGCAGTTGTTGCTGCTTCACTTCATAAAGAAAGAGCTTTAACTGTAGTCTATAAGCATCCTGAAAGGAATTTAATGCAAGATGAACAGCAGATACAGAATAAAATAAAAATTCAGTCTCAAAAAACACACAAGCATCAGAGGATGCGAGATTATTTGCTTTCTTATTTTTAAAAAAAAATCTCTTTATGAAGACTACATGCACTGATGCACCGAGATTAACCAAAATCCATTAAGGCCGAATATGCTATTTGACTTACTTCAAAGTCTATTACAGCATTAGAAATACAGAAGCGATAAGAGGGATCAAGAATTCTGAATACTCTGATGCATTTTTTTGGTTGTAGATCAAAATCAAGAATATCCAGGTAACATTTGTTTGAGACCATAACCACATGCCACTTGTAAAGACATGTATTTCCAATGCTGGAATGTCTAACTTGTAGTCGTTGAATTTGGATATGCTCCAGTATTTTCACAATTGAAAAATCATTTTATCAACAGAATCTCAATCAAGCTCTTTTATTGTATGCAAAGTATTCCTAGTCCTTTTCTGTTAATAGGCTGGCCTTATTTTCATCGATCAGTTGGCATCGGCATCTCAATGGCTGGGGACTACCTTACTCGTAATGTTCACTATGGCCTGCTTTCCTATTGCCAGCCTTATTCTTTATTTTTTAGTTTCAGATATTCTCTCCATATGCTCATCCACCTTCATGAGCCTATAGACTTGCTTCCTAAAGTTCAATGTCTGCCTACCTGTGACCAACTTGTTTACTTGTCGTTTTATGAGCCTATCTTTGCCATTAACTAAAAATTCCATATGGAAACGACACGACAGACAATAGTTTTTCCATTAACTCATTCTAACTTTTTACAATCTTAAATTTCTTTTGTGCACCACTTTGATCAACTGTCAAGTTAGCAATGTGTATATACCATCCATAGTATATACATATACTGAATTTGGTAATGATGAAACCAGCGAACACTTTCGATATAAAGAAATCACTTAATGGATTCCTGAGGATTTTATATGACAAGCAGAACAATTAACTAGTCCCTAAAAGTTGAATGAAAAGCAAAGAGGCATGCCACATAGGTACATTTGAGTAAGAAAAATTCAGAAATTGAAGTTAAATAAACAGGAGAACATTTGAGTAGAGGTAAACTAAATGGTTGGATCGTACCTGGTTGTAGTTTACGAGAGGTTCCTCATAGCTTGGGGCTGAGGGAGTAATAAACTTGGGACAAGCGTACGAGAAGAGCTCGTCATATAGAGCAAATCCCTCGTCATCACCCCTCTGCATTCTCAACATTTTATCACCATACTTCTCCCGCAGTTGAGAGTTTACGGTCTCTTCAACAAGCATCACTTGAGGGCAAAGAGAAAGAGAAATGGCAAGCAATGCGTACATCTGCTCATTCTTCTTCAGTATCTGTTCATACTGCGGAGATTTTTGGTGATACTGCTTGGTCTTGTAAATATATAGGAGTATCTTGTTGAATTCTCTGATGGCGTCCACATACCTGTACAAGCATGAACAGAATTACAGAAATATTGGGTGGCGTCTAGAAAAACACATTGATAGACAAGTAAACGAGAAGCAATGTAAAAGCAAATTATCATAATAATTAATACACGGTGTCATAAATGCATCACAGACATATACAGGGAGTGCTCAAAGCTTCAAGGTCCCTGACATCTGGAACATACATGGCCCATGACAACTTCAGAGCTAAAAATGCAGATGTTACATCAGTAACAGGTACAAAATCAAGGCTAATGGGACAAAAACTACTTGACTTCGGATTTTTCACCACAATGACAATTATATTTTTGCTTCTTATATCATCCAGAACAGGGAGAAGCAACAGTAATAAAACATGTAAGTAAATAGTAATCAACAGGTAACACGTCAGTAAGTACCCAACTTTCAGGTCATACACAGAATGTAGTTAGTGAGATGCCAAGCAGGAACCAAAATTAAATTAATTTATTCTATCTCAGAGTGAAATGAAAGAAAAAACAGTTGCATATGAATATACTCAGTTCAAATTTAAATCAATTTATTCTACTTCAAATTGAAATGAAAGGAACAGCAGTTTGATCATATGAACAATGCTTTATGATATATTTAGTCCAGAATAGGGAATGAAGGCGAAGGTAAGGATTTCTTTCCCCAGGAATATGTGCTTCTGACCTCAATATGCCACTGTCAAAACAAAAAATGTACCTAGATATGCTTCATAATAGCTTCTATTATTTATCCAGAAGGCATCTTCACATAGAGAATGAGAAAAAATTCAATGTTAAACACTATGACGGCTTCAGAAAGTATATGTTACAAAGCATAGAAACCTCCATGAGACTAATTGTCAAACATCAAAACTTCAAAAAAAAATGTAAATTGAAGCTCGCTTGAAATCAAGAAATCTTACTAAAGTTGAGAACAAATAACACTTTTACAAGTCACCAGGAGTAAACATATTATGTATAAAGTTGGGTGAGCTAAGTTCACCTTCAAAACAATAGAGTAACATACCTCCGCAGCATAAGGCTAGCAAACCCATAATGATATATGGTAGTAATGTGGCTTCCAATAACGCTGGTGTACACACCTTGTTGACTTATGTCAATTGGTTGTAAGCACTTAAGTCCAGTATGATAATCACCCAACAAACAATGAACTCTAAGCAACCCTATCATGCTAAAATACCCCAAGACCTTCAAGACATTACTTCCACCATTGTAATCATATCCATCAGTAGCAGTAAACTGTACGAGGCCTTCCTTCTCCTGCTCCAGAATTTGTATGATTGTAGATTTCTCCACAAGTGCTTGCAAAAAATTGAGGACACCATAAACATTCCAGGCCTGTAAAACAAAAATATACACGTGTACAATTAATCTTCGAATGATTAATTGTATAAATGAAATACATGGATGATGCAACTAAGTACACCACAACTACTAGTAGAACTGGATGAAAGGAGAAATAGTAATGTCAACAAAGACAAAATTAACTAACTACAGAAATACTTGATAATATTTCCCAAAATTTATAATTTTTTTTAAGCCCTCAAAAAGTGGACAGCAGGTCATTTCTCTCCTCGTTTTATCACCTAACCAACAAACAAAACATACTAACACACAAACAAGTTCAAAATTGTTACAGTTATCACGATAAACTATCACAATCTCTACCACTCAAACCAAGTATCAAAACCAGGTAAAACACAACCAAGGGGAGAAAAAATATGCCAAACTAACAATTTTTGAGCAAATTTGAAATATAAACTTGCAGTTAACAAATAGAAGCATCCATATTAGGGCCATACCTGATCATACTGCCTCAGGAGAGTAATCTCCTGCTCAGTCTTGCTCTTCATCTTGGCACGGTACTGGCAGAATGACTGGAACTGGTAAACAAATTCATCCACCATGTCCCACAACCACTGGTTTGGCAGTTGCATATTGACCACCCCATGCAACACGACCTAACATGATTAAGAAATAAGAATCACTCAAATGTACATTCATCCATACAAACTAATATGAAAACCGTTACTCAGAAGGCCACCAACTAAGGACACAAGCAACTTGTAACGACCACGGACTTCCCCTTACAAACTTCTCATCCAGGGACTATTTCGTGCGCCGTTAGCTTACGTAAGGATTTTGGCCCAGATTAAATTTCTATCGCGTCCCCAACAATTCGAATCCTAGACATCTCCCTCAAGAGGAACTTAAGTAGAATGTTGGTACCAATTGAGCTTGACATTTATTAATATCTAAGATCTATAAAGTTAATCCCCTCATCCCAAAATTGAATTCCCAATTCTCCACTTTGTAATGTTCCCAAAAATGTCCATTCTTCATAAATTTTAATTTAATTACATTGAATAGACAATTTCAATTGGAAATCTTACAACGAGAAATAAAACACAAAAACACACAATAGAACTCCAACTAATAGTACCTTGTGCTGTCAAACCTGTAACTTCCACCTCATTTTCACGATTCAAATGCAATGGAATTAATAGAGCATCTCCAATGCATTCTATGGATTACTATCTAGGTGACATGCTAGTTGAAAAACTTGATGTCTAATAGATACACACTCTAAGTCCAAAATTAGTCTCCTACGATTTCTACCTACAACCCAACAATAATGTCTAGGCATCTTTTATTTTCTTAAAATAAAATGAAAATCACATCCACTTTGCATAGAAAATAGAAATTCTGCTGAGTTGACGTCATCTTGACAATGTCCCTGTCAAATTGGAGAAAGAGAATTTTTTTGCAACATTGTTTTCTTTTTGTTTGTGAGGCAATTTTCTTTAGCAATCCAAGGTTGCATTGCAGATGCTCTTAGCTCATGAGTTCTAGCATCCATCAAATCATTACATTGCTTCAATTTCCACTAACACTCCAGCTCTCACTTCAATTTTATATGAACTATACTTAACATCTTCTATTTTACACTATTATCACTTATTAAGTTCAATGTGCATATACAATAATGTTCTCTTGAATATGCTCCTGTTTCTAATATAAAATTTCATTCTCACCCTTATGTCACGGACTTCATAACATGCACATAGCAGGAATTTATGGAAATTCATAAATATCGAGATTAAAAAAAGCAGCACAGAATAATTATTTGACCTGGAATAGGCTGCAGTAATTATCCCAGGAATCAATCCGCTGCTTGAGCGTAGGCGAATGCCTTGCATACAAATGGCGGAACCACATCTCCCGATAGAGCAAGCAAAACACGTGATCATTATCCACATACAGTGCCACCGCATCCACCGAAGGCCAGGGGGAGTCCTTGAAAAATCGGTCACTGATGCTCTGAAATGAGGTTTCGTACATTTGGTGAATCTCATACACGTTCTTCTCCCTTATGTGCCTGTACATGTGGACCACAAAGGATTTCACGGAGTCGGGTACATAATTCGGGTCGTACCCAGCTGCCGTGGAGTCCGCTCCGGGTTTCTGTTGTTGGGAGTCGTAGTCCATGGCGATGTGGTTAGTTCGGAAGCGTAGGAATGATTTCTCTCTAGGGTTTTGCAAATAACAGTGAGAGGGTGGCTTTCTCGTGCCCTAATTGGACTGTATTAAGTGGGCTCTGGGCCCATTTTGGAGATTATTTGATGGGCTTTTGTGAAGTACAAATTTTTCAGATTTTTTGAAGGTGCTTTTTTCAAAAATAACTACAATAAATAAAATATTTTTTAAAATATTTGTCATATTTTTTTTATTTTAAAAATATATATATTTTTTTTTGTAACACTTGTTATTACATTTGTTATTGTAGTTATAATAAATATGTTACATTTGTTATTAACAAATATAATAAATGTAACAAGTATTACAAATATAAAAAATAATATTTTAAAAATAAAAAAAATTAAATAATATTTTCTAAATTATTTTATATTTTGTAGTATATGAAGAAATTATCTCATTTTTTGAATCATGATATTCTAGGCCCAGAGTCTTACACAAAATGCATACACGCATATATATATATACACACGCATATATATATATATATATATATATATATATCTCTCTTCCCAAAAAAAAAATTAACAAACATACATACATCTATCTGTTTCAGAGTATATTTAATAAATAATTACCAAATTTTATCTAACATTACTACTTGTTCACTCAATTTTGAAATATTGTATATTGCTCACTGATCTATCTCAAACTATTATTCATCCATCACTTGACTTATTTTTGTCAATTAACTTTAAGAGAAAATGTCATGTGACAAACGGAATTTTATGTATCACAAAAATATGTTAAAATCTGCCACATAGACAAAAAAAACAAAAAAAAAGAGGAAATCAGCAAAGAAATAACGTTTTCATAAAAAATAAACAAAACACAAAATCCAAATTGAACTATAATTGCTAAGAAAACGTTATTTCTTTGTTCCAGATTTTCTTTTTTTTTTTTAATTCTATGTGGTAGATTTTAATAGATTTTTGTGCCACATAAGATTCTATCTGCCAAGTGGCATTTTTTGTTAAGGTAAATTGACGGAAATGAGTCGGGTGATGGATGAGTAATTGTTTGAGATAGATCAGTGAGCAACAGGTAGTACTTTAATATTGGGTGAGCAAATGACAATATTAAATAAAGTTGAGTAGTTATTTATTAAATTTACTCATATGTTTCATCATCACTTTGTAAAAGATTGACTTAGATATTTGTGACTCGATTTGGTAAAATAATATTACTCCTCCCATTTTTTTCCTTACAACGCTTGGGCACCATTGAATCACCAAAGCAGCTGTTTTTCGTCAAATAATGAAAAATGAGGACAAGGAATTAAAATATCCATGTCAAGCTATGATACATGAATATGATAAAAAAATAAAAAGAAGATAAAACCTCTTAACAAATATTAATTCATGACTTTTGTAGTAAATTTTATTTGCCTTTTTCTGCTTTAAATTATTAAAAAGGATTTTGGCGCAAATGATCATGAACGTATGCTCTTAGTGCGTTTTTGGTCCTTTAATCTTTTGTTTTTGGCTAAAAAATCCTTAACATATGCTATTGAGTGCAAAAGTGTTTCTTATGGATGGATTCCATCCAAATGTGCCATTAGTTGGGTGTGTATAGTACAATCTCTATTAATTTGTTTTTATTTTTTATGTTTGTTTTGCCAAAATAGATGGGTGATTCTTGGAAGATTTGATTTTTGGGTTTTTGGAAGATTTGGTTTTTGCATTTTATGTGTGGAGTTGGAAGATTCGGTTTTTGGGATTTTTTGGTTCTTTGATAACATGTTGTAATGTGTATTGTAGTTGTTGAATGAATGAATGTGGATTATTGGAGATGGTGCATAGATAGTCCTGAACCATTTTAGTAAAAATTTATGAATGGTCCCTAACGTTTCAGATGCATATATAGTTCCTAACGTTTTCAGTAAAAGTGTACAACTGATCCCTAACGTATGTAAAATAGTGCAATGTTATCTAAACTTATTGAAAAACTTGCACGAACATTCCCATCAAACAACATTTGCACAGAAATTTTCAATTAACTGGTGTCATTTACACATTTGCAAAACCTGAGAAATTTCCTAAAAAAATAAAATATAGGAACCACATTTGAGACCTACAAACTATGAGTGCTATTTACACATTTGTAAAACCAGAAACATTCTATCTACGTACCAGTCCTGAAAGACAGTTCTCCCAATGCAGTATGCTTTTCTTCTCCTTAAGTTCAATTTAGGGTTTTTTGCAATGATTGAATGATGATTTTCTCGCGTTTCAGTGTGATAAGAGTTTTTTTTCTTCAAAATTATCAAACCATTGTTGGATAATATGAAAAGTAAACGGACAAAAAAGGAAAAAAAAAATGATTTGACGATTTTGCCTCTGCAAATAAAACAAATTAATAGAAATTGTACTACACGCACCCAACTAACAGTACATTTGGACAAAATCCGTCCATATGGACCACTTTTGCACCCAATAGCATAGATTAAGGACCTCTTAGCAAAAAATAAAAGGTTAGGAACCAAAAACACACTAAAGATATACATCATAAACCAATTGCACCAATATCCCTTATTAAAATTACTTCACTATGGAGTTGTGGCTAAAATGCTTATGTAGCAAATTCTTTCTATTTTTTATAATTATCATCACGAGTCTTACTTCCTAACTTCAACACAACTAGTGACTAGTATTAATTAGTCGTCGTACGAACAAAATGTTGCTACAAGTCACTCGACTTTGTGCAAAGAAAGAATAAAATCTACAATTAATAATGTTCACCGATTCATGAAAGTTTGAACTTCTAGTAAACGACTTGATTCAATAAAGTGAATAAGTAATTAGAATTAATTATAAAATTGACAAAAATTAAACTTAATTTTAAACATGCATTCACAAAGAGTCAATAGATCGAGACTAAGCCGGACGATAACGAAATATTAACAAAAGGACTTCTTAATTTCTTCAATAAGAGGAGTCTTGACTTCTTAAGTACAAAGAATTCTGCAAAATATTCCAATATCATACGCACTTCGCGAAAACAAAATATTTATCAAATAAAAAAAATAATAATAATAATCGTTCATTAGATGGATGCCCCATAAGTTGACCTATGAAATCGGAAAAATGTTTTCAAGACTTCCTGCCAGGAAAATTCACATATTTCATAATGTGCACAAGTTATTATTGACACTACTGAAATCAAGTATAAAAGGTCATAAGAGAATAAATAGCCAATCAACAAAGAAATTTCCTTCAATGTTGTCAAGATACAATATGACTCCTCAAGATAGATTTTGTACAGGGTGTGGACCGCTCCTAGAAGATCAATACCACAGTTTATCTGTCAATAAAAAGAAAAAACGAATTCGTGTGACTTTTCAATAGCATTGGCCTGTTCTTTGTGCAAATATATCAGTTAACAACCATATGACCCAGTCCCTTCTGTAAAATGGGGATTTAACTACGATAAACTATGCAAAAACTACAGAAAAGATCGATTTCACAGCAATCTTTGCCGGCTGGAGTTTGTATTGGTTAGAGTTGGCACTTCCTGATGGTCGTCGGGGTCATCCTCCTCGTCCGAGGATAGGAAAGACGGACCCATCCATGACTTAAAACCTTCGTCCACAAGTCTCTCCAAATCTGGCGTGACTTCCATTGAGTTTGTTTCGAGCATTTCTAGCCCAAGATTCCTACCAGCAAAGTCGCTATCGTCAAGAATTACAGCTGCTTTTCTTCTTAGGCAGAGGGCAGTTCCTCCATACAAAATGACCAGCCCCCATGATGAAATTTCATAGCACCAAAACAAAGGAAATGAGCAGGCACTACCTAGTGTGAGGAGAGTCGAACCAAGAAATAGGGCAAGAAGACCAAAAATGATTGCAAACACCACGTGTAGGATGGATAGACAGCGTACACCACCTGTAAATGACCACGAGAATTTCAGTGAAAACTCAAGAACTCGTGCTGCAAATAATGCATCAAAAGAAAAAAAGATAAAATCTCGTGCTGAAATAATGTAAAGGTTTAACTAGAAAAACTTTTCGATCAATATATATTCTTCTGAGGACAAAAATAGCTCCTTTCTTATGACATGCGCCTTATGGAAATGGGATCATAAAAGCAATTTGGTTATCATCGTACACAGACACACTTGAAGCATTTTGGAATTATAAAACCTCTTCCTTTGGGTTATCTTTTCAAGTGATAATAGCAGATGTTAGCCCTACACCAAACTGATTCTCTCTCAACTCATTAAACCATTATTGATCACCATATTGGATGCTTCAATAACAGATAGTATCTGGTGTATAAGACAGTAACAAATTAACTATACATTCCCTTTGTTTCCCTACAAAATTTTCTTCCCTTTCCTCGAAATATTTCCCATGTATCTCCTTCAATAGGAGGTAATTTTCTTCCCAGCATCTTTCCTTTTGTCTTTGCTCAAATCCGTGTCCTTTCTCTCAGTTTCTCACCAATATTCTCCCCCTCATTTTTGGCCTTCCCTTTATTGAAAACATGGAAGCATAAATGAAGAGCAATGACATGATTGCATATTTCAACCCCTTTTTGTTATAGTCTGTAAGGAAAGTACATGCAATACTCAGAGAGTAGACACCATGCCACTCAAGATGTTATAAGATAGGAATTCAGTGTACAAATAGGCTCCGTGAACATCTTGATCCTATGCATCACACAGAACATTAGCTAATAGAAAATTCAATCACCTAATGTTCCGCCTCCTCTCGGCACCAATCACCATTGCAGCTTCTAATAGCCCATTACAGAAAAAAGGCGCCATATTGTTCTTTCAACAATCCAACTGTTGTTTAGCAAACACAAGAAAGGTGTCCTTCAGCTTGGTCAGCTTTGGTGATCACAAAAAACTTAGAAGCAACTCATGTTGCATTTCATTAGATCATATAAACCATGTTCCCTTTGTTAATTGTCAAGATTGTATATAATAATATAATATTACCCATCCAAATAAATGATAAGGCATTTTCTGGCTACAAACGAAGATAGTAAACAAGTACAACCTACAAAGTGTAGAATGCAAATGTCCTCTACTAAAAGAAAATCAATCAAAAGAAGCAAACCTCTGACACTTTGAAGCACCAAAACATATATGCCACAAAAATCACTAGGGACAAACCACAGCATTTATTCTGTAGAAAACTACCAGCATAAGCAAAAGCCTAGTCCAGAAAGTATCTCATACCTCTTTTAGAAGCACAATAACTATTCTCAACCACCTTCAAGCATCCATGTCTTGCTGGAGCAGTATAAGCTACAGTAATTCCTGTAAGACAGTTGACCCACATTATTTGAAATGAAAAGACACCAGGATGGTTATATAAACAACAATTAAGAGCAATTAAAATACTTCACGTGAAGGTCAAAGAATAATAGAACTAAGTTGGAGGAGGCAAAGCTGTAAAGCACAATTAAACTTAAAAGGAAAGTTCATCTATTTGAGAGAGAAAGGGATGCATTATTCCCTTTGGATGAAGAAAAATATAACTAAATTTTAGATGAAAGTATTTAATCATATGAAATAGAGAATACCATCTGCATTTGAACCCAAATATAATCCTTTGGCTGGCATTAAAAATCTTGTTGTCTTTATTTCTTTTATGCGCTCAACCAAATCTCAATCAACAGTTCTTGTGCACTACATAGAGATCATGTCACGGACTTATCTCACTTTCCATTTTAAAATCTAAATTATCACCAAGCATGGTAAACCTGGGAGAGTTTCAAATTTATTAGATCTTGGCCTTACTTCACCAAACTTCCATTGTTACTTCCAGTGTACCACTGTCTCATTTACCCCAACTACCATCCAAAAGACCTAATGCTGCTACCACGTATCTTTCAGATTCAGGAAATCATATTAAGTTGTTACAGTGTTACCTCATGTTGTTGCAAATGCATAAATTACTTTGTTGCATGATGTGATCCAGAACTCCAAAATTGAAATAATGAAAAGAACAAGATTTGCATGGATTATGATTAGCTTGCAAGTTAGTAAATAACAAATATCAACTTCTATATAACTATGCTGCCTTTTTGAAAAATGATAAAAGGAGGAGCCAAAAATGCTAGACAGGTAACTCTCTGTTACTCCCATGTAGTGCTCTAAAGTCTCTACAGACAATAAATAGCAATTCATCTACATCAGACTGTTACATTAAATTTAATAACATTCATGTGCTCCTCCATGAAACCATTTAAAATTCATGCGCTTCCAAGTTTATGCCAAATCATTTCTCGTGTCCATTTATCCATGTATTCCAATGTTGCCTTGGAGACTCCTTGCTTGAATAAATATTTCTCCTCTCATAGTTAAATATTTCTAAATCCTACACTGGACAAACTACAAACATTCACTAAATAAGCAACTCTGTAACATGTATATACATGAAGAAAATTATGCAGCCTAAAAGAAATTTCAAATTACTTCAAACAAAGTTATCACATTTAGCTTTGTGCTTTGAGCATTTAACAGAACCTATGAAGTGCAATAACGAGTTATATAACAATGTGACAGTGAAATCGACAGTTGTGATAGAAAATAACAATGTGACAGTGAAATCGACAGTTGTGATAGAAAATGACTACTTGTAGCTGCAAGTGTATAGCAATAGCACCCCAAAAAATTTCCATATCTGAGATTTAAAGTTACAGTATCCTTTTAGTTACACATTGAACAATCCACAAAACATTTACTACAAAATGTCATACTCAAATCACTCCCTATAATCACTAATAGAGCAAGTTACAGATATTGGAGCATAAAGTAGTGTACGTCAACAGTGTAGCATGAGCTGCAATGCTCTATACCTAGTGTCAGCAAGATAAGAACTGCTCTGCTTAATCATTTCAGGTTGTAAATAATCTGCGTGCAGTGGAGGCGTAGCTACCCTAGAGTGTACTTCCTAAAACAGAAAAGAACTTCCAAAAACAGAAAAAAAATAATAATAATAATTTAAAATAATTCAAATAAATGAACTTACTAATAATACACAGTGTGAGTACATTTATACACACAGAAATACCATTAAGCACGTCTATATTCAATGAAATCTTTTTCACAATTTCTAACCTGCAATTAAGAAGACCACAGATGACAAGAAAACCATGGCAGAAGGAATGAACACAACCATCCAGTAATAATCAGCAGTCTCCTGATCCGTCAAAACAAATGCCCCGGGAAAAATATCCGACTCTCTTCCATTACCACCAACCGACGCCGCAGTACCCGCCGCCTCCGTAAAATTAACGGCCAACGGCTGAATCCGTAACTCCCCACAGAACGGCCGCCTCAATTTATCATGTGGAAACACTATTTTCAAGCTAATTATAGTGGAAACCAAAATTGCAACAGAAATTAGGGTTAGTGTTAGCAGTGTAAACGGCTTTTGGAGCTTGTGCCATGCTTTGTCCTCATCTCGGAGACTCTCGTACTCGTGTTTGGGCATGAAGGCCTGCCGTAGTGCATCTCCTATTATCGCCATTTCAATAATTACTACATATACATGTATTAATTACATATAATATTGGTATCTCTGTCTTTTCTGGTGTTCTTTTGTGCAGGTGGGTTAGGGTTTAGGGGAAATTTGAAATGAAAAATGAAGTGAATCTGAATTTTGTTGGTTGGTGCTGTAGTTGAAGGTAGATTAACGTTGGCGGAGAAGGAAAGTTTGCTTGCAGTTTGAAGTAATAATGAAATTTTGATTCTTTATTTATGAAAGAGAAGTTATTGTAGATTAGTAAAAGAGGAATTTGCATTTTTATTTTGAAGAAAAATATAATAAATAATAAATTAGTAAAATTGTTTTTTATTATTTTGAAAAAATATATATAATAAATTAAGTAAAATTGTAATTGTTTTGAAATAGCATAATTCCAATAGTTTTAAAATAAAATATATATACATTTTAAAAATGAATCGACAAATTTTTAATTTTTTAAAATTTCTTTTAAAAAATATATATATATAATATAACTAGACTGATTCTCATTTTTTTCAATGGAATCGATCAATCCATTTTGATTTTCAAAAAATTGGTAACCTTTGCACATTTTCTCTCCCAAAAGCTGACTTTAGAAATATGTAAAATTTGTTGTCAAACACGAGACTTTTGCAATTATATTTACACAATTATTGCCAGCATGAGTTAAGTTTTTGACGTCAAAACATGTTCGTTATTTATATTTAAATGATTGACATGATCTGACTTGTGCGTACACGATTATATCAATTAAAATAAAAATAAAAATTATCTTCATTAAAATTTAATCAATCTATTATAAGTCTTTACAAGTAACTTAACAAGCAAATGAGACGAGTATATTTCAATCTAAGTCTAAAAAGAATGTATTTAATTGAGATTTTTAAAAAAATTTATAGACTTTTATAAGTGTGACTTTTGTGGAATTCATAGACTTTTAAATGACTTTAATAGGTTTGTTAGGAATTAATAAAAGTTTTCCTTAAACTTATGTAGACTTTTATTAAAGAAGACTTCTATAGACTTTTAATTTTAATTTTTAAATGTTAAGCTAAATTTTTATACACTATAATTAATATTATTTTAAGTAACTTCTCATATGTATAAATCATCCACAACATATGTAATTAAGAACTCAAAGTAATAAATTATATTTTTCATATCAATAAAAATATTTATTAACAAATATAAAAAGATTTAAGTCACCTCAATTAAATTAACAAATAAAATAAATCCCAAAAAAAAATTAATAATATTTTAGTAACGTTCAATAAAAAAATATCAAATATTTCCAAAATCGCTCTACATATCAGTTGCTATAGTAGCCCTCCATGCATTAGCATTTTCTCTTTCTTGTTCTTGAGTCTCAAAAAATGGTCCAAAATCTTCTTCTTTGTTAATTGATGAAGGTTCATTATCAGATTCATCTAAAAATTCATCAGAACGACACTTTTTACGAAGAAAATTGTGTAATCCTGCACAAGCTAATACTAGCTCCGCTTTTGCACGATATGGAAATGGATGAACTGTTTTGAAAATTATGAACCGTGATTTAAATATACCAAATATCCAGTGTCGGCCTTGAGCCTAGGCCGATAGGCAACAGCCTAAGGCCTCAACCATTACATGGCCCTTAAATTGACCCAATTTAAAAAATAAAATAAATCAGCCCATTACATTTAAAAGCTCAAATGAAAATTTTAGCCCAATTGTCCAAAAATATAATGGTTAAATTCAAGGTCGGTTAATATTTGTGTACTTATAGACTCTAAAGTTATATCGTCAAAATTTAATTCAATTAAAGTCACACTTTAGAACTAAAAGACCAACATACCATTAATTGTAAAAAATGTTAATTGTAACACTGTTTTGTTGTGATATTGTTTTATCTATGATATTGTTTTATTTAGATAATGTATATTGGTATATTTATATCATACTTTTATCTTTGATTCTGTTTTATTATAACAATATTTAAATATATGATCTTGTACTACTAGTAGAGTATTTTAAGAAGAGTATCATTACTTCAACAATTAAAACATCTTGTACTTAGTTTTATATATGATACTGTTTTATATAGATAATGTGCTATGGTACACTTACACCGTGCTTTTATCTTTGATATTATTTTATTATGATAATGTTTCAACCTATGATACTGTTTTAATCTATGATAATGTTATTGAATGCAAATAATATTAATGGTATTATACTACTAATTGAGTATTTTAAGGACAATATAATTACTTCAACTAGTAAAAACATCTATGATACTGTTTTAATTTATGATAATGTTATTGAATGCAAATAGTATCAATGGTCTTGTACTACTAATGGAGTATTTTAAGAACAATATAATTACTTCAACCAGTAAAACAAATCTATCATACTGTTTTATTTAGATAAAGTAATATGGTATACTTATATCATATTTTTATCTTTGTTACTATTTTATTATGATAATGTTTCAACCTGTAATACTGTTATTTTATTAGGTTGTATTTTGTGTATGTGATACTGTTTTATTAAGATATTTTCATGTATGATACTAATATATTAAGATCAGTATTTAGAAAATCGGATCGGACCAGCCGGTTCAATCGGAAAAACTGGGAACCGATCGGAAAATCGGTCCAATTTTTCATTTTAACCGGGTATCCAAAAACCGGACCGGAAACCGGGTTTTTTACCGGTTCAACCGGAAAACCGGTTTTCAACAAAAACCGGATTTTTTTTTTGATTTTTTTTGATTTTTTTATTAAAACTTATAAAAAATCTATTTAAAGCCAAGTTTTGTGAATAATTTTGTTTACAAATGTTGATTTATTTACAAATAACTTATTTTTAGAAATTTTGTGAGAGTTTTGTATTAATTTTTAATTTTTTAATTGAAAACGGTTCGACCTCGGTTCGACCTTTTGACCCTTGACCCGTTGTCTTTTCCGGGTCGATGGCCGGTCCGATTTTCTGAACATTGATTAAAATACATTTAGTTGTGATACTGTTTTGGACTATGTATGATATTATTTTAACAAGAAAAATTAAAGATTGTCATTTTAAGTTAAAGAGACGACTTCAAATGGCTAAAATCTATCGTACGGGTCTTGACTGGCTTGTCAAGACGATTCTGAAAATATATTATAATAAAAATTTTGAGCACGTATGCGAATTCTATACCCATTTCTGTTATGATACTATTTTCTGTGATACTGTTTTGTAAAATACAGTATCAAACAATTTTCATGACTAATTAACAACACAAAGAAATAATATAATGGTCAACTTAATACAGTATTAAGTTGTTATTCTATAATACAATATCAAATTGTTTTCTATAATACAGTATCAAGCTATTATTTACAGATTTGTTTTTCTATAATACAATATTCTATGATATTGTTTTATTGGAAGGGTAAACATCAGCATTGCCATACTACTTTGTTGGCGGTTTCTCTTATGGTAAGCCAAACGAATAATAGTTGTCATTGTCCATCATGTTTATGAAAGTCATTATGGTTCACGCTTGGTTGAACATAGTCTGAGCTTTCCTTAGGAAGTCCTTCACGAGGATTTACCTTGTCTGCATGTTTTGAGGCAGAAATTGGAGTATCTTCAGGAAAATTTACCTTAGCCTTTTTGCCCCTGATCCTATGAACCTCAGTATCATAAGCTCTTGCAACTTCTTCAGCAGTATTAAAAGTTCCAAGCCAAAATTGGACACCTTTTTTAGGGTCTCGAATCTCAGCAACCAATTTACCCCATGGGCGTTGTCGGATTTATCTGTATTGATTCTTCTTCTTTCTCTTTGATGACTTTTCAGCATCCTCGTCAGACTCAATAGATTTTACAGATTTGGAACCTCGAAGGATGGAGTTTTTTTGAACCAGAGAAAGCGAAGGTCTTGACATCGATCTCCACTTCATCATCAGAGTAATCCTTAAATTCATGAAAGTAAAGTTCAAAATCATCGTCAATGTTAACCACTGGCTTAGATCTTAGTGGTTTTGAGTGGTAGTTCCCAGAAACCTTCTTCTTGCCGTTGATTAGATCGGTGTCGCCGCCACTTCTCCATAGCAAGTCTACAGTTAACCGGCTTAACGATATGTTCAGCATCAACAAGTCCGATATATTGATGATGATCTTTGGAGAAGAAGCACTCGCCGGATGAGGAGATTTGTGGAGGTGGAGGGAAAAAAATTTGCAATTTTGGAGGAACTCGTCGGAAGTTGCCGGAGATTGAGACGGTTTGTGGAGTTGGAAGAACTCGTGGATAGAAAATATGGATTACATGGGTAATTTTGTAATTAATTTAAAATATTGTTGAAAGTATGACTTAATCACAATTTTAAAAAATGTTTTGACCTAATTTGAAACAAGTCTTATGAAGGTAACTTATAGGCAATTTTTCCAAATATAATCGTTCCCTTACAATTACAACCACTAGAACTTAAGAGACGCTTGCTTGAAGGTGAAGGAGAGTATCAGATTCCAAAGAAAGAGAAGGCGAGAAGTCCGTCTTAATAGTCAATTCTCACGTCTCTGCGAATATGATTTTGTGTGGTATGCCGTTTATCAATCTCCCAAACCCAACTGCCCAAGGTAAATATGGCCATATGGGTATTCCAAATGCAGCAATCCCATTTCTTCTCCATGATTCTCTCTCCGATGTGCTGTATTCAAATTCTTCTCTCCAATCCCCTTATTGTTTTTAGTGAAAAATGCAGGTGATTTGGTTGACGATGGTGTTAACATGAAGCTGTGGCGGATAGAATCACATAAACTATTTTTGCCATTTTAAATGTGTTAATCACAAGGAATGACTAATGAGGTTATTTGTTATTACAAGTATTTCGAAGCTTTCTTGTGTTGTGTAACTGTAAAAAGGCATTAAGAAATGGTGGAGAGTGGAACAAGAGGATCCATGTGGCCCAACAAATTAATATGGCTATCGGTTATTTGGTTAATCCGTTAATGGCTAAATGGTGCATTACTGTATTAATATTCCAATACCAAGAGCCTGTGTTAAATATTCCAATACCCATTTAAATTGTTTGCAATTTGCCATTTGAATATTTGATTAAAGTATATAGCATAAAAATAATTCTAGAATATTTTTTTATTTGATTAGAACATTTTCTTGTATTGAATTCTGATTTGAAGCCACTAATTAATATTTTTATGCTTTGAAAATAAAATTTTAAGTAAATAAATTAACCTTTTTATTATTAATTTTTTGCAGATTAGAGTTCAAATTTCAAAGATCGAATTCTCTCTAAATTAATTAGATTTTATTGTTCATCACAAGTTTTATATTTAATCATATCTTATTTTTATAGTGGATACTTGGATTGCCTTATTATGTCTTCTAGGATATATTTGTCTGAACATGAAAAAAGAAAAAATCAAAAAAAAAAAATGAAGAATTTATCCAATCTCAAGCAGGAGCGATGCAAGAAAATGAAAATGATCAAAATAAAAACAATATGGATGAAAAGCATGAAAATCTAAGGGCTAACGAACACATGAATCATGGACAAGAAAAATTAGGAGATGAAGAAGAAATGAATGAACAACAAAAAGAATTTTTTACAGAATGTGTTGCTTCCATTTTGGACATTACTGATCCGAAAAATTGGAAAAATATTGATCAAAGTTTGATAGATTTGTTAGTTAAAAAAAAGGTCTCCAGAGAGATTTTGGATAATTTTCCTAAAGATTCACAAAAAATGCATTTCTCTTTTACACATTACACTCGACATTTATCAAATAGTGAAAAAAGTGATAGAAAATAGTTGGTCTACTCAGTTTCATTAGATAAAGTATTTTATTTTTGTTGCAAGTTGTTTAAGCTTAAAGATGAAGGAAACAATATTCAATTAGCGAATGAAGGAACAAGTGATTGAAAAAATCTTAGTTCTAAGCTTAAAATTCATTAAACGAATAACATGACAAGATGGATTGAATTGGAAAAGCGATTACAAATAAATTTAACAATTGATAAGAATATACAAGATCTAATCAACAAAGATAGAGCACACTGGAGACAAGTTTTCTTGAAAATAGTTGCTATTGTTAGCTTTCTTAGTAAAAATAATTTGGCATTTCGTGGAAACAATGAAAAAATTTATGAAGAAGACAATGGAATTTTTTTTAGGAATAATTGAATGATCGCTGAATTTGATCAAGTAATGAAAGAACACATCCGTCGTATTCAAAAGAATGAAATTCACTTTCATTATCTTAGTCATAAAATTCAAAATGAATTCATACACATGTTGGTTGGTGAGATCAAAAGTGCAAACATTAGAAAAATTAGAGAAGCGAAGTACTTTTATGTTATACTTGATTGTACACCCGATATAAGTCATGAAGAACAAACGTCTCTTATAATACGATGTGCAAATGTCTCAAGAAGTTCAGTTAAGGTAGAAGAGTTCTTTTTAGGATTCCTTATGGTAGATAATACATATGGAGAATGATTGTTTGGTGAATTACTAAATCTTCTACAAACACTTGAGCTTGATATAAGTAATTTAAGAGGTCAATGTTATGATAATGATTCTAATATAAAAGAAAAACATAAAAAGTGTGCAATCAAGAGTATTAGAAATAAATCCAAGAGCTTTTTACACACTATGTTGTTGTCATAGTCTTAATCTTGCATTGTGTGATATGACAAATTCTTGTATAAAGGCTAGATCTCTTTTTTGGACTTGTACAATGCTTGTATGTGTTGTTTTCATCTTCTACAAAGCGATGAAAAGTTTTGCAAGATAATTTAGAAGGTCTGACACTTAAACCACTATCACAAACACGTTGGAAAAATCGAGTTGAAAGTATTAAAGCAATAAGATTCCAAGTACCACAAATAAAACTTGCTTTAACTCACTTGATGGAAACATGTGATGACCTTAAAACATTTAGAGATGCTAAAAATTTGTCATCTGACTTCATGGATTTTGAATTTTTGTTTAGCATTGTTAACTGGTATAATATATTGTCTGCTATTAATAGAGTAAGCAAAATGTTGCAAAGCAAGGATATGGTTATTGATGTTGCTATTAGTCATTTGAAAACATTCATTTCTTTTTTTGAAACCTATAGAAAAACTAGATTTGAATCTGACATAGTTATTGCTAAAGAAATAGCTGTTCAAATAGAAATTGAACATACACTTCATGAAAAGCGTATTATTCGTAGAAATAAGCAATTTGATGAAAATGTCAACGATGAGATCACACATTCAACTGAAGAATCTTTTAGAGTTGAATGTTTTTTATATATAGTTGATCAAGCGCTTTCTTCGCTTAAGTGTGGGTTTGAACAACTTCAAAAATATGAATATACTTTTGGATTTTTATTGGATTTAAAAAAATTACATTATGTAGATGATGATTGTTTGAAGCGTTCGTGTGATGATCTTGAAGAATTTTTGAAGTAAGACATGGATTCTGATATTGATGGACAAGAGTTATTTTTAGAGCTCAAAATTGTGAGATGTTTACTAATAAAGACTACAAAGAAATCGAGGTGTTGGATTATCTAAAGACAATGTATAATTGTTTTTCGAATATGTGGATTGCTTACAGGATATTATTGACAATACCAGTTACAGTTTCCTTTGCAGAGAAAAGCTTCTCAAAGTTGAAACTGATAAAATCTTATATTCGATCAACAATGTCACAAGATAAACTGAATGGATTGGCGATGGTGTCTATTGAAAAATTGGATTAGAGTAGATTGATTGTAATAGATTAATTGCTAATTTTTTGTCACAAAATGCTAGAAGAATACATTTAAAGTGAACTTTTGAAAGTTTTAAACTACTAATATTGTAGTTTTGAATATTTTCATTAAGGGCCCATTTAAGTTTTTGCCTAAGGCCCCCAAAATCTCAGGGCCGGCCATGCAAATATCCTCTCAACTATGTTCCTCAAGAAAGCATGTTGAAGATTAAACAACTCTTTTGCATTTTCAGGGTCACAACCTTGACTAGTAAAATCTTGAAGATGATAGCGGGTACCACAAAAAGGATTTAAGAATTGACGTCGATTAGAAAATCCACAGTCTACCGAAAAATATTTGCCTACACATAAATATTTGGACAATTAGCAAGAAACTTATAACATGTATAATCATGAATAAGAAAAACATAAAATTAAAAAAAAGATTAATGGCATTATAAAGTCGTACCTTGTGGCACTTTAAGTCCGTTTCTCCTTGTTAAAACATCACTCAACACTTTAGAATCATGTGCCGATCCCTCCCACCCACTAAGCACATATATAAATTCTAAATCAAAGTTACAAGCAGCTAAAACATTCTGCGAAATTATTCTATGGCGATTTCTATAGCTGTTTGTAGTAACTGCTGGAATATGAGTTCCGTCAATAGCTCCAATACATTTCTGAAACAAAATAATAATAATTTCATCACTTCCTTTAAAGTAAGGGTAAAATCTTGTATTTTTCCTTATTTTTTCTGGCACCGTAGATCCCGGTTTAGCCATCATATCTACTGCAAATTTTTTAATGTCTGTAAAATCTTGTTGAAACTTCAGCTGGTAGTGAAATGCGATCGACCAAATTGTTGACAAATTAAGCAATATCGAGTATTTTGACCGACGGTGAGTAGGAATGTTGCAAGCATTTATTCAATACAAATATACCTCGTATCCTGTAAGGGTGTTTTTTCTCTAATGATGTTGCTTAATTTTAGAAACACATCGGGATATATATATATATATATATATATATATATATATATATATATATATATATCCATATCTAGTTTTTGGTCTCCTGGTTAGTGAACGTTTGACATGTTCACGACCTATATTAGTTATATGATCATTTAACACGTAGAGAATTGCTTGAATTGCCAGCCATGAATACCTAATGGTTTCATATAATGCTTCTTCCTTCTCATCTTCTTCAATCTCGGCCTTTTTTATTTCATAATCTTCGTGCATATTGACATTAGACATTATATAAATAGAAGCACCTAAAAAAATTAAAACTTAAAGACATATACAAAGAAAATGATAGTGTTATGTAAAAACGAAATAAGTATTACTAATTCAATATACAATCAATAAAACTAAAAAACTGTAGAATTTTGTACTATTTCAAAGTTAAAAAATCCATAAACAATAGATTAACAATCCAAAACTATAAAATTTAGTACTAATCATGTCCGAAAAATGCTTCATTTCAATTTAAATATCATCCATTTAGAACGCTCTTCTGGTGTCATGTTCAAGAACTCGGACTTATTTGCTCTGGTATTAAGCAAATCAAGGGCCTTGAAACGAGCATCATCATCCAAGTTTGGGATTTCCTTGATAACATCCCAACAAGTATGCTCTCTAGTATCAATTGATCCAATAGCACGAGTGATCTTGTCAACATTACGAGTGAGCTTGTCTATAACATTTGATTGGGTACTTTTGGGATCAATCAAGTTAGATTTTGCTTCAAATTCGGTTCTATTTCATTTTCAATTTGTTGGGGGGTAATGGTTGAGTAGATTGTCTAAGAGATGGTGATTGGTATAAAGGGTCTTGCTTATTAGTTTGTATAAATGCCTCACTATCAAGACCATATGTGTAACGACTACGGACTTTTCCATACAGGCCTTTCGCCCAGGGGCTATTTCGTGTGCCGTTAACTTACGTACTGTCCACTGGAGGTTTCATCCCAAACTGGATTTCTTTCGCATTCCCAGTTATTTGAACCCTTGACCTCCCATTAAGAAGAACTTATTGAGAATGCTGGTACCAATTGGGCAACTTATAGAGAATGCTGGTACCAATTAAGGGGAACTTGCCCAATTGGTACCAGCATTCTCTATAAGTTCATCTTAATGGGAGGTCAAGGGTTCAAATCGCTGGGAACGCGAAAGAAATCCAATTTGGGATGAAACCCCCAGTGGACAGTACGTAGGTTAACGGCGCATGGAATAGGCCATGGCGAAAGGCCTGTAGGGGAAAGTCCGTGGTCGTTACAAAAAAACTCGCGTTTTTTTGTAACGACCACAGACTTTCTCCTACAGGCCTTTCGCCCAGGGGCTATTCCGTGCGCCGTTAACTTACGTACTCTCCACTGGAGGTTGGGCTCCAAACTGGATTTCTTTCGCGTCTCCAGCGATTCGAACCCTTGACCTCTCCCATAAAAGGAACTTATGGTGAATGTTGGTACCAATTGGACAAGTTGCCCAATTGGTACCAGCATTTCACCATAAGTTCTCCTTAATGGGAGGTCAAGGGTTCAAATCGCTGGGGACGCAAAAGGCCTGTAGGGGAAAGTCCGTGGTCGTTACAAAAAAAACGCGCATTTTTTGTAACGACCATGGACTTTTCCCTACAGGCCTTATGCCCAGGGGCTATTCCGTGCGCCGTTAACTTACGTCGCGCATTTTTTGTAACGACCACGGACTTTTCCCTACAGGCCTTATGCCCAGGGGCTATTCCGTGCGCCGTTAACTTACGTACTGTCCATTGGGGGTTTCATCCCAAACTGGATTTCTTTCGCGTCCCCAGCGATTCGAACCCTTGACCTCCCATTAAGGGGAACTTATAGAGAATGCTGGTACCAATTGGGCAAGTAAGTTCTCCTTAATGGGAGGTCAAGGGTTCGAATCGCTGGGGACGCGAAAGAAATTCAGTTTGGAGTCCAACATTCAGTAGACAGTATGTAAATTAACGGCGCACAGAATAGCCCTTGAGCGAAAGGCTTGGAGGGAAAAGTCCGTGATCGTTACAAAAAATGCGCATTTTTTGTAATGACCACGGACTTTCTCCTACAGGCCTTTCGCCCAGGGGCTATTTCGTACGCCGTTAACTTACGTATTTCTTTCGCGTCCCCAGTAATTCGAACCCTTGACCTCCTATTAAGGAGAGTTCGAATATCTGGGAACGCGAAAGAAATCCAGTTTGGAGCCCAACCTCCAGTGGACAATACGTAAGTTAACGGCGTACGGAATAGCCCATGGGCGAAAGGCCTGTAGGGGAAAGTCCCTGATCGTTACAAAACTTGCCCAATTGGTACCAGTATTCTCTATAAGTTCACCTTAATGGGAGGTCAATGGTTCGAATCGCTGGAGACGGGAAAGAAATACAGTTTGGGATGAAACCCCCAGTGGACAGTACGTAAGTTAACGGCGCACGAAATAGTTCCTGAGCGAAAGGCCTGTAGAAAAAAGTCCGTGGTCGTTACACGGACAGTCGGAAAGAACAATTCAAATTCTTGAAGACATGTTGCGAGCTTGTATTATTGAATTTCAAGGCACTTGGGATGAGTACCTTCCATTAGTTGAGTTTGCCTACAATAACAGCTTCCAATCTACCATTGGTATGACACCTTATGAGGTATTGTATGGAAGAAAATGTCGATCACCCATCCATTGGGATGAGGTTGGAGAAAGAAAGTTATTGGGCCCAGAAATTGTCCAACAAATAGCTGAGATTGTTGAGAAGATTCAAAAACGGATTAAGACTGCTCAAAGTAGACATAAAAGCTATGCAGACAAAAGAAGAAAGCCTTTAGAATTTGTTGCTGGCGACATGGTTTTTTTTAGAGTGGCACCTATGAAGGGTGTAATGAGATTTGGGATGAAAGGGAAGTTGAGTCCTCGTTTTGTGGGACCCTTTGAAATTCTGGAAAGAGTTGGTGAATTGGCTTATCGAATCGCATTACCACCGGCTTTGTCAGGGGTTCACAACGTATTTCATGTTTTTATGCTGAGAAAATATATCTCAGACACCTCTCACATCCTAAGCTATGAGTCGTTGGATCTCCGCAAGGATTTTACTTATGAAGAGATGCAAGTAAAGATATTAGAGAGAGTAGACAAAGAACTTAGAAGGAAGATGATAACGCTAGTCAAAGTACTTTAGAGGAACCATGTTGTGGAAGAGGCGACATGGGAGCGCGAAGACGAGATGCACGCGAAGTACCCCCACCTATTTGGTAAGTTTTAATTTCGATGACGAAATTTATTTTTAGGGGGTAAGAAATTGTAACGCCACATATCCATTTACAAGATTATTATAAGTTTATTATGATGCTCGTATTAATATTACGATTTATTCTTAAATTAATGAATTTACATTCTTGTAACTAACTATTGTTTTGCAGTGGAATGTACCGTAGACGCCTTAGACGATCAACGTCCCTCATAATTTAATAATAACATGCTTATAATTTTATTAATGTTAGATTAAAATATATAATATATTTATTTTATTATATACTTATATCTTTGGTTTGAACTTAGTTATCGAGTTGAAAGTTTTCTATTCTTATTAAATACTTTTTTGTGTGATTTAATATATTAAATAATTAGACAGAATTATAGAAATTTAGTCGCTAATAGAATCAAATTAAGTATTAAATAAGTTAATATAGGTAAATGAGGAGTCTATTTAATTAATTAGCATATATTATACCTAATTTGACGCCATTGGGTTAGAAGTCAGGATTTTTGCTCATTTTATACGTCTTTGCAAATTAAGTCCAGCCATCATCACAATCCCAAAAATATTCATCTGTCGTTCGCGGTTTCGAATTGGATTTTTACTTCACCACGTAAGGTACAATTATTATTAATTTTCTTTGCAAGAAAAAAATGAGTGGGGGATTTTATATTATAATGTTATAGTGGGCTCATGTTTCAAGGAGATTGATGGGATTAGATCTTTTGCATGGATTAAATATTGTCATCAATTTGTGTCATGAATTTGATTTCCTGTTTCAATTGTGAAAGATGAGTACGTGTTGGTTGGTTGGTGAAGTATACTTCTAATATAATCAAATTAAGTGAAAAACTTGTAGTTATTAATTTATCAATTCATTGTCTCATTTTCGTACCTCTTTTCTGGTAAATGTTTATTTATTGATTCTTTTAAAGCAAGCATAATAGTGTATTAAATAAATTTGTTTTTTTTTATACAGATAAAGTTATTTGAATTCTTATTATTCTTCTTTCAAATCTAGGAACCTATTATTAATATTTTTTTTTAAATATCTAAGAACTGTTTATAGCTAAAATATTTATGTTTAAGATATTCGATTCGTTAAGTTTATTTTAATATCCTTAATGTAAGATATTTTTTTATATATATATTTAAAGTGTAATGGCTCGGACTTAGGTGCATCTAAGTGGTTATAATAAAAATAAAGAATGAATATGTACAAGTTTTTGATTTAAAAATAATGACATAGGACTCTTGGCGCGTTGACTTCTTGGGTGGCCAAGGACAGTTCCACTTGATATTTCAAAGCAAAATTCTATATATTCGAGGTAAGTAAACCTCTCCTACAATTTATTTTTAGAATGCAATGTTAAATGTTTAGATGTGTTACATTAATAGCCATTATGTGAACATGATATGTTTTGATGTAGTTTTATATGCATTTATATTTCATTAATGTTTCACACGACATATTATTACATGAACATTCATGTTAATGCATCCATAATCATGCATAAAGTAAAGATTTAAATGA